>JARFIW010001055.1:1962500-3395000 GCA_036346225.1 Platerodrilus igneus
TAAAGGATCTATCAGAATATACTTAATGCATAAGATTTGAAAGTGTCGTTTTTCAATTTAGCAACCTATGACGTGAATTCATTCTTTCATGATTTAGACTTTGCATGTGATTTTCCAATGCTCCACCCGAAGGTACTACATTGGCCAGGAGGCGAGTTTTTTTTACCTAAAAAAATTTGGAATTTTGCCGAACCCTTGCTGTTCCAAGCAAGGTAGGGATCTTTAACGTGCGTGACAACACTCACACACGGGACCTCCGTTTTACCTATCATCCGAACGAGGCTGTTTTTTTAAGAAAAATGCTCGCCTAACATTTTTAGAGCGGACCGTGTCGGGATTCGAACCCGGGACCTTGGGCGTAGTAGTCACACACATACCACTACGCCACGGAGCCGCCTCATGATTTAGACTTTACATGTGATTTTCCAATGCTCCACCCGAAGGTACTACATTGGCCAGGAAGCGAGTTTTTTTTTACCTGGAAAATTTGGAATTTTGCCGAACCCTTGCTGTTCCAAGCAAGGTAGGGATCTTTAGCGTCGTGACAACACTCACACACGGGACCTCCATTTTACCTCTCATCCGAACGAGGGTGTATTTTGAGAAAATGCTCGCCTAACATTTTTCGAGCGGACCGTGTCGGGATTCGAACCCGGGACCTTGGGCGTAGTAGTCACACACATACCACTACGCCACGGAGCCGCCTCATGATTTAGACTATAGGAAAGACAGATGAAACATACAAATTAATTAGAATCAATTTTAGAGATATAAAACCATATAGCAAAAATATAAGGGACGCGGGAGGAAACGTCATTATAGGAACTGTAGGGAAAGTGGGTAGATGGCAAAAATATATAGGGAATTTATATGCAGGAGAAGAACTAGCTGCATTAGAACAGGAATCAGACATTGACAATGATGGCTTGGGATATCCTATACTTAGAAATGAATTTGAATTAGCATTAAAGTCTGAAAAATGGTAAGGCGCCGGGTACAGATAAGGTGCAAGCAGAAACTCTAAAAGCCGCTGGTCAAGCAGTAACAGAACGTCTCTTCCAACTTGTAAGCTATATGTATGAGACAGGCGAGATACCCAAAGATTTCAAACGTAACATCATACTGACTATACCAAAAAAGAAAGGCGCGGATAGATGTGAAAATTTTCGAACAATAAGTTTGACGGCACACGTGTAAAAAATATTAACTAGAATTGTGCCAAGACGAATGGAAAAACGGGCTGAAGAAATACTAGGAGAAGACCAATTTGGGTTTAGGCAAAACAGGGAAACACGGGAGGCTATCTTAGCTCTGAGGGTGATAATGCAGAAAACAATAGAAAAAGGGGAAAGCGTGTATATAGGGTTTGTAGATCTGGAAAAAGCATTCGACAATGTAAAATGGAAAAAAATGTTCGAACTACTCAAAAAGATTGGAATGAGTTATAGGGATAGACAAATAGTACATAGCTTATACAAAGAGCAAACAGCAGTAATAGAATTAGAGCAGGAACATAGAGAAGTAAACACTAGGAAAGGGATGAGACAGGGACGTGTCCTATCCCCATTAATTTTTAAGTTGTACATGCAGGAAGACATTTGGAATTACTATGCAGGGACAAAAAATTGATATGCTTAGATTTGCAGATGATATAGCGGTATTAGCGTCTAACAAGGAAGAGTTAGAAGCTGCTCTTAATAAAGTGAAAACAGTTCTAACAGAGAGATACGGTATGAAAATTAACAAAAATAAAACTAAAGTACTAGTATGCAAAGGAGGGGAAAATAAATCAAAAACAAGAATACAAATATGTAACACGAACTTACAAGAGGTTAAGGATTTCTGCTACCTAGGAAGCCAAATAACGCAAGATGGGAAAAGCACAAAAGATATAAAAAAAGATTAGCACAAGATCGTGCTACATTTAAAAGAAAAACCAACTACTGTGTTCAAAGACAACAAACATAGAAACAAGGAAAAGATTTCTTAAAACATATGTATGGGGCACAGCACTGTACGGCTGTGAAGCCTGGACAATAGGAGAAGCAGACAAGAAAAAGGTAGAAGCCTTTGAAATGTGGTGCTACAGACGAATGATGAAGATATCATGAACAGACAAAGTTAAGAACGAAGAGGTACTAAAAATGGTAAAGAAAGAAAGAAATATGTGGAAAACGGTAAAAAATAGGAGAAATAGGATAATACGCCACATACTACGGCATGAAGGAATAGTGCGAAATATATTAGAAGCAGAGATAGGAAAAAAGAGAAGAAGAGGTAGACCTAAATTAGACTACTGCACACAGATAGTGAAAGATGTAGGCTGTAGGAGTTTCAGGGAAATGTGTAGGCAAGCTCAGAATGGAAATCATTGGAAGTACGCATCCAATCAGTCCCAAGATGGATAAATTAATGACAAAGAAAGTAACTGCACTTAAACATATTTACTATAAGCAACTACAAGTATTGGGTGGGCAATATTCTCAAATAATGGTAATTGCGTGAAAGCATTTACTGGAAAACTATTATTTCGGCAAATGTCTAAGTGTTGGGGGATCTTGGCGGCCACAGACTGCTTAACCCCCTTCAATGAATCTCAGTGAAATAGAGCATAAAATTAGAAAACAATAGAAGGGGAACCGAGCTGTATACAGGCTGTGTGAAAACTTCAAGGAACTATGTAGGATAGTTGAGAAAATAAATAAGTGCAGGTACATGTCCAACCAGTTTTGAGACGGAAAACCTAATGAGGAAAAAATAAGCGCAGATAAATATGATAATTAGTATAAACAACTACAGGTGTTGGTTGTGAAATATCTGCAACTAATGTTGACTGTGCGAAAAGATATATTGGAAAAAATATTAAATCGGTAAATGTTCAAATGCTGGGGGAACTTGGCAGCCACAGGTTGCTTAACCCCCTTCGCAACCACTGATTGCGAAGAAATAGGGTATATAATTGTAAAACAATAGAAGGAGACCGAACTGCATCTAACAAGAAAAAACAGCGCCTATGATGAAAGACAACAAACATAGAACAAAAAGTTGTTGAAAGCATATGTGTGGAGCACAGCACAGACAGTATGCGTATGAAATACGGGCAATCTGAAAAGCAGACAGAAGAACAGTAGCAGCCTTTGAAATACCGTGGTTCTGATGTATGAGGATGGACAGACAAAGGTAATAACAAATAGGATATAGAAACAGTAGGGGAAGAAGGATATCTTTGGAAAAAAACAATAGGAGAAATAGAAGGACAGCATATGTTCTAAAGAATTTTTGGAGAATAGTATGGGATATATGACAAGCAGAGATAGGAAAAAGGGGTGGATGTAGACCTAGATCAGATAGTGATAGACGCAGACTGTGCAAATTTCAGGGAAATCTGTAGGTTAGTTCAGTATAGGAAACAATGATGGTACGTGTCTAACCAGTTTCAGGACTGAATACCTAATGATGATGATGTTTATGTGATGTATAAAATTATTGAGCGTTTGGTGTCCATGGGACCAGATTACAAAAGTGTCATCTACGTAACAGAGCCAAGTTTTAGGTTTAAGGTCTGTAGATTCTAGAGCCATGGATTCCAAAGACTGCATGAAAATATTGGCCACAATAAAGGATAGAGGTGAGTCCGTGGGCATACCAGAAGTTTGTTTGTAAAATTGTCCGTCCACGATAAAATAGGTAAAGTTAAGCATTTTTCAATCAGTGTGGCCAGGTACTCAAAATCGTTTTGTTGAGGTAGGAGTACTGTAATAATAAAGACAGTGTCTATGACGGGTACGTTTGTGAATAAGGATGTTACGTCAAAACACTCATTGAAAAATGCTTAACTTCTACCTATTTTGTCTCCAACTGACAATTTTACAAACAAACTTATTAAATAATCGAAAGGAAGATTTAACCAAAAAATGTACTTTGGTAACTGCTGTTTGAAACGAGAATTTTAAATATGGGAAATCTTGAAAGCTGATTTGGGTATCAATTTAAAACAAGAAGATATTTAATTACGAGTTGGATAAAGAAACACTTCATGGATTTCTTTTACAAGTAAAATTTTTTTGTAACCGATATTTAAATTTTGTCATTTAGTTTAAGTTACTTTAAGATAGTCATAATAATTTTTTTTGCAAAAGATTTTTTTACCACGAAAGTTTGTGTTCAGAGTTTGAAATACTCTGACCTTTTAATAGATTATCTGTCAATGATTTTTGGTTCAACATACCTTACAAGCATGGGAATAAACAAAGTCACGTAAAATATCCCTAAAAAAAGGAAATTTAGTTATGTAAATTTAAAATAAGGTAAGGAACTTTTTTTTTAATAATAAATATTACCTAGAAATTATTTTATGTTGGAAGGAAACGATGTAAATGTTCTATATGCTTTTGTATGAAAGAAAATATTTCATACTGTATAAATGTTTTGTGATATTGCTGTTTGATTTCATTTTGAAAACTCCATCAATTTCGTTGAGCTAGCCAGGAAAAGTTAAAAAGGAAAGTAAGTGAACAATTTCAAGTTTTACTAATTGCTGCATCTGTATCACAGCACTCTTTTAGTGATGCCCTCAATGCGGAGTTGTCTCAGCACTCTTTTAGCGACACCTCAATGTGCGGCCATTACCACAGCAATATATACAGGGTGGTCCGGTTTTCATTAGCCAGCGTATATCTTCTGAACTATGCAAGATATAGAAAAATTTCATAAGAAAAAGTTTTTTGAATATATTTTCTCTACAAATATAAGACATTAAGAATTGTTCATGGCCTACTATATTTGAGCAATAATATGTCACTTTGGTTTTTTTTATAGAACACCCGAATATTTTTTTGAAAAAATACTCTACTTGAAATTGTCTTTACGGCAATATACTACAACCAATGATTTCTTGTCAGAATACGCTAAATAACTCAAGTAATAGAATTCCAATAGGAAACTGTGATTGTTGTTTATTTACTGTATAAATTAATAAATTGGAAATTTTTTTTATACATACATCTGAAAATAATAGCTAACAAGAAAACTGAGTATCTTAGTAAATGTTCAAATTGTTCACCATTACACTCTAAACATTTATTAACTCAAATAATTAAATTTTTTCTAGCATCTTGCAACATGACCGGGGTAATTAGCAAGCAATCTGCTCTTATTTTTGCAATTAACTGTTCAAGATTTTAAAAAGGGGTAGAGTTAGAATATACTCAGTCTTTTAAAAACCTCCAAAAAATCTTGAAATGAAGTTTGCAAAAACATCAAATATCTATTTTGGGTTAAACTACCATTAAAGAAATACGGACCCAGTATGCAGTCACCTACTACATCTATCCACACACTCACTGAAAATCGTACGGGTTTCAACAAATTGCTAAGGATTTCTATCATTCCAATAATGTGTATTTTTTTGTTAAAAATGCCATTTTTATAAAAGTTAGATTCATCAGTCCAAATTATACTGTCTAAAAATTCTCTTCCTACATTCAATAAACATATACAAAAACCAACTTGGCTGTTGCAATCATTGGGATGTAATTTTGAACCAAACGCATTTTAAATGCTTTCATTGAACGACGCCTCAAAACATTAAAAATCTGTCTTATTGAAACGTTTAATTCAGCTGCAGCTTGTCTCATATAAACTTTAGGATAAGCCCAAAGTAGGCCAAAATAACCAATTCACGATCTTCGTTACGTTGTACTTGATTTCTGGTGGTAGTTGAAAAGCTACCTTGGACCTTAAAGAATTTTCTAAATTCTTAAATGTATTTACATTTGGCTGTCTACAGGTCAGGATATAAGTTTCGATATAAAACTGCAGTTTGATGTTTATTGTTGTTTGACCTATGAAAACAGCATAACATATAAACTTTTTCATTGTTTGAATAATTCATTTCCATTATTTTGCACGAAACAACTATTAAGAACACAATAATACTTTTACTTATTAATGTGACAGATAATTGTGAATAAACAACTGAAATACTTCAATGGCAATGTTAACAGAAATAATCAGACTGCTATTGAAATTCTAGTATCTAAGTGCGCTAAGCACTTTGAATAGAAATCATTGATTGTGGCATATTACCATAAAGACAATTTCAAGTAGAATATTTTTTCAAAAAAATATACATTGTAATGTAATTAAGGTCCGCTATGCTTCCGGCCACGTCCCCAATGCTCCATCCGAAAGTACTACATTGGGTTTAAACGCGAAAAGTAAACATGCTCCAAATTTAATCTAACTTCAGGTTAATCAATACTAAATAAACTGAAACTAAAAATAGGGTTTAAAGAATGGTATCCCTAGCGTTGATTCTGGAGTTAGCCCGATCCACAAGACACACGCAAAAATTAATGAAGAGGGATCCGTAATACCGGATAGCAGCTACCAGCTCTGCTTACCGGTTCGACCTGAAGGGTCGTCTTAAAACTATTCAAATCTAGCTAGCTAATATTAAAAATGGATTCAAATTTTCTAAGCATTCGCCAAATGTTTAATAGTGAATCCAGATATTTTGCCTGTACTATATATTTACAAATTCGTCCTCCCTGGTCTAAGTATTTATTCAAATTTCATCCGAAATTTGTCCCTAGCGTTCCCTATCATTCCCTAACTGACATATTTATTATAAGTACAATCCTCTTTCCTATATATACTGCCATCAAAAATTGGCGGCAAAACGTCTAGCAAATAAAATCAAGTCACAGAACAA
This sequence comes from Platerodrilus igneus, assembly GCA_036346225.1. NCBI lineage: Eukaryota > Metazoa > Arthropoda > Insecta > Coleoptera > Lycidae > Platerodrilus > Platerodrilus igneus. Next base: position 1,969,216 of record JARFIW010001055.1, read on the forward strand.
AAATACAGACAAAATAATATAAATATAAATATAAAATAAGTATAAATATAATGTAAGTATATAAATAAACATAAAATAAATATATAAATAAATTAATAAATTTCTAAATAAGCAAAAGCATGCAACAGTACATAAATTAGCAAAAGCATTGCCCAAATTATCAGTTGCACTCGCATAAGCATTATGATGGCTAGTGCCATTACACACAAAACATGCTTGTTAGATTATTTCAAAATCTCCTTATTAATACAAGTCAATGCTTATGCGAGTACAGCCGCCACAATTTTAATTCTACCTCGTATATAAATTTCCTAAGCATCCGAAGATCTGGTCGTCTTCTTATGTCTATTTGTATCTTACTGCTAAAGGGAGATGATGCACTGTTAAAGTTTTGGTGGGTATGCACTAAATGTTCTAGGGGGATCACAATCACTATCACTTTTAAGTCCTGGGGGGATGCGCAGTTTCAATCTATTTTATTTTCTTTATTTATTTGCTGATTTAAGTTAATTAGGGTTTACTGATTTATTTTGTTGTTATTTATTTGTTTTAGTTTATTCCCGGTTCCGATTTTTCTGCACGTATAAGGTGGACGGTGATTGTTTTAGTGGTGTGGGGTTTGTCGTGCATATTAGATTTTGGTTATTGATTTTTGCTTTTGTTTTTGCTTTTCATTTTTTTTTATTTTTTTTTATATATATATATACTATTTTTTATTTATTTTTTTTATAAAGGTTTTGGTTATATCATGCTCATGTCCGTTTCTCATGCCAAGTCAAAATCAAAAATTTTCAATCCTCCCGTACCCCCTCCAATTTACACGCGGTTATTACCGTCTAATCTCGAAATCCTTCCCGAAAATTCTTTGAAGACTGTCCAGAACGCCTTCGGCTAGCCACTTCCCCGACTTCCTCTAGGCTCTTTGGCCATGCTAGTCCTGCGATAGCTAATTTTATATCAGTTAACCCTCGATTTGCCACCTCGAGTGGGCAGTCAAAGAGCACGTGCTCTGCGCTTTCCGCGCCCTCACCGCATTCGCAGCGGTCGTTGTCGGTTAAACCGAACCTTTGTAAATACACTTTTAGAGTGCCGTGCCCTGTTATCAATGTTGCACCATTTTATGATCGAGTTTCACTTCTATCTTACCTCTAACTTCTATGCTTGGTATGAAATTGTGGGTCAACCTGCCTGTGGCAGCATTGTTCACCTCTGTTCACATTGTCGTATTGACTTTTCACGCAGCTTTCTTTTAATCAAAGACTTCGGTATCGACGAATGTGATATACGAAAGTCTCACGTCGCGGCCTCTTTAGCTAATTCATCAGCCCTATCGTTTCCTACGTTACCATTGTGTGACCTGACCCAACAGAAAAAAATACAGGGTGTTCTATTTAAAAAAAACAAACCAAAGTGACATATTATTACTCAAATATACTAGGCCATGAAAAATACTTAATACCTTATATTTGTAGAGCAAACACATTCAAAAATCTTTTTCCCATGAAATTTTTCTATATCTTGCATAGTTCAGAAGATATACGCTTGCTAATGAAAACCGAACCACCCTGTATAGGGTGACATTAGTTCTAATTCATTGGAGGGTGGGGGTATAAAGACCCCCTAAGGCAAACAAAAACTGTTAATAAACCAGGTGTGTAAAGCAAACAGTTTAGCTACAAATAGACATACAAAAAAGTATTAAAATTGTTTTAAAACCGCTGCAATGTTAACTAGGTGACAAATAAAATATACAATGACATTGTGGTTTAAAGTCAACCAATTAAGTTGTAACCTTCAGCTAATTTAAATTACTGAAATAGAGTGTTTGCTGTCATACGAAATAACTCAATGTACATTAGCTGCTACCGAAATAAGTTTAAATTTTTTTCTAAAATTTGCATGTTTATATAATAATCGCAACAAAAAATAATATTCCATAATGATGATATGACTGACTGGATTGCGTTCCTGATATAGTTTTGCATTTGTTACAATTCAGCATGAATACAATATCTTACTAAGTTAAATGTACTTTTTTTATTACGTAGCTCATAACTGGGGTTAGATGTTATGTTTCGACTATTTAATTTTATTGTGTTCCATTACGTGCTTAGGTAATACACTTAAGTGCAGTGTTGGGACTTAATTGAAATTGGATCTAGGTAATTGGAGTTTTTTTGTCGTGTTAGTAAATTAATGAATTGTTTTTTGAAAATACAAAAACCGGAGAATTACATCAACCACGAACTTACAGATACGGTCCAAATTTCGAACACATTGTGGAATCATTCCATGTACGTTGTGATTCAGGATAGCAATTGCATACGTAAGTTGTTTCTTAAAAAAAAGTTAGCCAAGAGCGAGTCGAGTTCGCACTATTAGGGTTCCATAGCAATACTACAGTGAGCAATCAATAAACCAAATTAAGCTGTTTTTATTTTTATGTATATTTAAATCTTATCCAAATTTGATTGTGATAACTGAAAAATGAATATATTGTCCCACATTGTACTGGTACATTATTAGTAAATACGTTGTCTATTACTGTGTTTAAAAAAATTTTTCCCAGCAACTATTACACTGGCAAAAAAACCTACAGTTTTCCGATAATCTATGACTCAATAGCTACTATCCCTAATAAAATCAAAATTTTAACTTTGGAAAAGTAGGAGAACAGGGGAGGGGGCACAGTCCTTTTTGGCACATTTTGAGCTATATCGTGAAGACTACTGGACCTAAAATTATACGAAAAATATTTTTAGAAGCCTTTTAAGAATCCTCTTTCAAATGATACCTTACATGCGATATTTATTAAAACTGCTTTTCTATTTTCTGACTGTCGATATATGTGCGCACCATAAAGATCTAGCATTGTGCCAAATTTCAAATTCCTACATTACATAGTTTTCGAGTAAAACCTCTGTGACAGCTGGACGAACGGACACGAGAATGATCTTATAAAGGTTCCGTTATACCTTATAAGGTACAGAACCCTAAAAAAACATATGACACAACAACAGTCCTAAAATTTTTACTTAAGTTGAACTAGGTCAGACGTTTAAAAAGCGGTCCAAAAGTAAAATGCCTTATAGGTTTTTTTGTACCGGTGTAAACTTAGCAGCTAATTTCCAGCAGCAAATTTACGTGTTTTGCCGAACGACCAGTGGCGTCGGTAAAGAAGGATACACACAAACATGCTGCTCAGCAGCAAATTTCAAAACACATTAAACCATATAAATCGCATAAAATGCGTTGCTACTCAATTTTAATTAATCTTATTAGAATGCCACAAATTCAAATTATGAACAACTTTATTAACTATTCTTGCGAATTTATAATTTCATACACCTTCAGTACCACTAAATAAAAAAGTTTGTATCACAGATTTTTATTTATAAAACACAATTATTATTAATAACATACAACAGAACAATTTAAAGTAAATAACATAAAACATTTAAATAGCAATTCGCCTTTAAACCCGGGATACACGATTATTTTAATGTAAAATCAAGGATATTGTGACAAAAAAAAACCCACATAACGACACGGGATTCGATCGATTAACTATAAAATTCATAACCCGATCTAAACTCAGGACGATACGTAGCAAGTCCCGAATCAAAGAAACATACCCGCAATTCAATCAAAAACAGAAAACCACGGACACAAATTTGGAGTTTAAAGTTGTCGATATTGGCCTAACTATAAAAATTCAGAACCGTTTCTTTTTTTAAAACTGCATAGGTCGGACGCACCAAACTCTTTATGACAAGCAGCAAGCCGAATAAAGAAAGATGCCCGCACTGGCAAAAACAGAATACCAGTATATCTTGAAGTTTAAAGTTGCCGATTCAGTTCAAACTATAAAAATTCATAACCGTTTTAATTTCAAAACTGCGTAGGTCCACTCTGATCCAAATTCTTTACGACAATCCGTAGCAAGTCCCAAATAAAAGAAACATATCCGCAATTCAGGCAAAAGCAGAACACTATGGGCAAAACTTCGGGTTTAAAGTTGTCGATTCTGGTCTAACTATAAAAATTTATAATCATTTTTTCTTTAAAACTGCGTAGGTCTGACCCGTACAAACTCTTTTGGGACGATATGTAGCAAGCCCTGAATAAAAGAAACATACCCGCAATTCAGGAAAAAGCAGAATCAACAACTTTACACCCTAAGTTTTGTCAATGGTGTTCTGCTTTTACCTGAATTGCGGGTATGTTTCTTTAATTCGAGGCTTGTTACGGATCGTTCTAAAGAGTTTGTACCGGGTGAGACATACGCAGTTTTAAAGAAAAAATGGTTATGAATTTTTATAGTTAGACCAGAATCGACAACTTTAAACCCGAAGTTTTGCCCATGGTGCTCTGCTTTTGCCTGAATTGCGAGTATGTTTCTTTTATTCGGGACTTGCTATGGATCATCCTAAAGAATTTGGATCGGATTGGATCTATGCAGTTTTAAAATTAAAACGGTTATGAATTTTTATAGTTAGGACTGAATCGACAACTTTAAACTCGAAGATATGCTGGTGGTATTCTGTTTTTGCCTGAATTGTCGGTATCTTTCTTTTATTCGGGGCTTGCTGCGGATTGTCATACAGAGTTGGAATCGCGCCTGACCTATGCAGTTTTAAAAAAAGAAACGGTTCTGAATTTTTATGGTTAGGTCAATATCGACAACTTTAAACTCCAAATTTGTGTGCTTGGTTTTCTGTTTTTGATTGAATTGAGGGTGTTTCTTTTATTCGGGACTTGCTACGTATCGTCCTAATGAGTTTAGATCGGATTATGAATTTTTATAGTTAGATCAGAATCGACATCCCGTGGTGTTCTGCTTTTGCCGTAATTGCGGATTTTTTTATTCGGGGTTTGTTGCGCATATTGTGTGTGTGATTTTTTTCATCAGGCGAATTGGTATTTAAAATGTTTTATGTTATTTACTTTAAATTGTTCCGTTGTATGTTATTATTAATAATTGTGTTTTATAAATAAAAATCTGTGATACAAACTTTTTTATTTAGTGGTACTGAAGGTGTATGAAATTATAACTCGCTCAAATAAAGTTGTTCATAATTTGAATTTGTGGCATTTTAATAAGATTAATTAAAATTGAGTAGCAGCGCATTTTATGCGATTTATATGGTTTAATGTGTTTTGAAATTCGCTGCTGACGCCACTGGTCGTTCGGCAAGACTTGTAAATTCGCTGCTGGAAGTTAGCTGCTAAGTTCATGCCGTTGTTTTTTGTTTAGCTAATCAATCTCTATCACCTTCTAAATTTAATAACATAAACCTAATGCTATCCTGTATATAATCTAGCCCGCGTTTTGACGCGATATTTGCTTAATGTCCCGGGCTAAGTTGCATATGCCTGGACTAGATTTTCTGGGATCAACCTGTATATAACATATTTATACAATAAATATTTTAAATGTGTTGTCATATCTATAACTCCTGTTTTATAGCAATTTGCAGTTTTTAACCAATACGACCAACAAAAAAATTAGTCTCAGCGGTTATATAATGTAATTATTTCATGCAACAACTAGAGGATTAAATTGAAAGGGATTGGACCATAAGCATTTGCAGAAATTTATTTTAAAGCATATGTGTTTCTGCATCCCAACTTGTACCACAAAACGCTGTTCCGCAAACTAAAAAATTTAAAGCGTTAACGAAAGATGGTATACTGTTTGGTATATAGTTATGCGTTCCCATAAATTTATCATGTTATATCTCATTAAATCATTGTATGTTAATTAAAACTATGTTAAACAATACGTACCAATACTGGTTGGAGTTTTGGAACTCCATTAAAAACACTATCTTCAGAACGACTTCGAGTACGTTTGCGTGACATTTTACTGGGTGGAATATTTGGCACAGCAAAATCTGAAAATAGCAATAAAATTTATGTAAAAGAAATAGTTTGAACAATAAAATTAGTAAATTATAAACCAATGTTTACAACCCAACATAACCTATTAAATGTAGGCCACTTGGGAGATACTTGATTAAAATAATAATTTCCACTAAAAAATTTGGCATTACATTGATCTTATTTATAGACAAATTACTTAAATACCTAGAGGTAAAAGTAATATATCTTCCATTCTATAATAAATGAGTATGATAGAAGAGTAATATTTGTTTTAGGCAAAACAATCAAGGGTGAATTTTAAACTAGATCAAAAACAAAATCAAGGTTGCTCTTTTAAATATTTAATGTATACTTACCTAACATAATAAAGGAAATCAAGACGAATAAGTTGATCTCACTTCAATTTCAGCTTAAAGGCACTATTGATGTTAAGGCAGTAATAATCAAGAATGCCGTTATTTTTAACTTTATGCTAAGAAAACTTTCGTCGAATAAACTTCACATACACAAAACTAATATAAATCAGAAACGTCTACCCGGAACATATTTTACGGTCTTCTACACGACCGTTCCTTAATCAACATAAAAGTGGCGTGATCGTATTTAGTCATAATATACGTTACGTATATGAAAATTGATAAAAAGTGCAGTAGAAGATAATACAATAATCTAAATGATTTAAATTTTTTGAAGAGGAATAAATTTCTTAGCCTTCAAATATAGAGTAGGGCACATTTAAAGTGATAAACACTAACCAAAACGTGGTTACGTATGCTTACGTCGAACCGTCGGCAAAGGGTCCCGTGGCAGTGTCTTACAATGTGGCATTCATGACCTTAACTGTGGTGACGCAATTTGATTATTATTCTTGACATTGAGTAGCATTTTCGATTTTTTCTAAATATCGTTTTAGTAATTAATTTATTCTGTTAATCCACAAACCATATCGGTAGGGTGTTCATACGTCCCGGTTTTTCGGTATTTGTTCCAGTTTTAACTATTGTGGTTGTTCCAGTGACCCGACAGATATAGTGCCAAGTGCTACCAAGGAAACATAGCACTTGGGAGGTGTGTCCTTGACGTCACTGCTTGCTAAGAAGTACACTCAAAGTAGAAAGCTTCTATTTATCAAATTGAAATATTTGTAAGGTTAGATTATTAATATTCAACATTAATGGCATTTTGTATTTTTTAATAATTTTAGAAGATTTAATTAACAATGACATGAAATGACACACACCATGGAATTTTAAATTTGCTTAAAAATGCTTTGTTCCCGCAGTGTACTTTAAAACAAATCGCTTTCTGATTGGTTCCGTACGTTGTTGTTAAATCCTATGTTTGTTTGGTGGCATTGTACTTTCGGGACAATTATGTGTCCCCGTTTTATAATTCAAATGATAGAAAAATCAAATGTTCGTGCCCCAAGCTGGATATAATTACAGCAAATGTTATTGTTGCGAGCTACTATTAGACAACCCGTCAAACACAGAAGTTCTGTAAGCACTGTATATTCTCCATGGACCGAGAATCTTCTAGCAATTACTGGAGGATGAATCATCCTTTTTAATTCAGGGTATAAATAATACCGACGAGGAAGTACAGAGTTTAGTCTATATCAGAATGTCGAATATAAATTATATAGTCTAAAGTTAAATAGTTGAGCTTTTCGAAGTCCAAGAGTAAACATAAATTTTATATTAAGTGATGTGTCTAATGTACATGTAGCTTGTAGAATACATCAATAGACAAAAGTGTAATACATAAATTATAGTAGTGTTGTTAATAGACTTATGGTTAAGAAGTTAGTTTAAGAATATATAAGTGCTTGTAAATTCATTAGTGTGATAGTGCTTCATTGTTAATTGGACTGAAAACATCTATAAATAAGGCATATACTGTTAATTAGACTTGTGAACAGTGAGTAATAAAGACTCTTGTTATTACTTGTTTTAAATTAGAGAAACGCGGTAGTAGTAGCCCGCTACACTGGTGTCAGACCTGTGTGGGGTATATAGTGATTAAATTAAAAGGAAAAACACACAAGTCTAAAGACATTTAAGTAGTTTGTATATGCCTGTTACAAGAATCCAAAGTAAGATGGAAGCAGAAACTTTAATGAATTTCCTTAAGGATTTTAAATCCGGTATGGAGGAAACGTTAAGTGAAAACGCAGTGAGGTCAGTTGAACTGAAATCAACCCTTAAAGAAAAGCTAGGTGAAAATGCTGAGAAAATAGAAGAAAAGTTAAGTGAAAATGCTACGGAAATGGAAAAAAGGTTTAGTGAAAATGCTGAGAAAATAGATGAAAAGCTTAGTGAAAATGCTGGGAAAATGGAGGAGAGGTCAGCTAAACTGGAAGTGACAATAAATGAAAACGTAGTGAGTCCGGTTGAACTGGAATCAAACCTTACAGAAAGATTATGTAAAAATGCTAAGAAAAAAAGGTTTAGTAAAAATTCCGAGAAAATGGAAAGGTTAAGTGAAAATGCTGCCAAAATGGAAGAAAAGTTGAATGAAAGTACAGCCGCGTTAGAGCAAAGATGAATGGAGAGCTCCATTGCATTGAAAGAAGATTTCACTGAACATGTAAAAACAGTTGAGCAAAAGCTGAACAGTAAATTGGTAAAAATGGAAGAACATGTGATGAGGCTGCAAGAACAAGTGATTTCACTAACAACGCGGCCACTAGAATTTGCAAACCAAGTTGTAAATCAGAACATTCCAGAAATAAGAAGCATGGTAGAAAACGAGTCAATATCGTCAAAATTTAAAGTGAAACCATCCACATTCGATGGTAAAACACCTCGGCCCACATATTTGAAACAATTTGAAGCTGCTGCAATATCCACCGGTTGGTGCAACAAAGAGAAGGTTTCCTCTCTAATAGTGACCCTACGGGGGGAAGCTCTTGACATCTTACAAACGATTCCCAATCACCAGCAGAATAATTACGGCCTCTTAACATCGAAACTTGGGATGAGATATGGGGACGCTCATTTTCAACAGGTTTACCATGCACAAGTTAAGAACCGCTCGCCAAAGACAAATGAAAGTCTGCAAGAATTCGAAACCGACATCGCCAGATTAGTTAGATTGGCATACCCAATGGCACCAGATAGCTTCCTTAAACAACTGGCTGTTCAAACAATTGCGGATGGCGTTAAAGATGGCAAAATACAGCAAGCGCTAAGATTAGCACGGCCAAAAATGTTAGATGACGCACTGGCTCATGCGCTTGAATTTGAAGCAGCTAAGCAGACTTCACACAGAATGAGTCACAAAGTTCGGTCTGCCTTAGAAGAATCTGGCCAATCGCAGAAGAGCATAGATGAAATATTCAATCGTGTGTTTAAAAACCAAAAGGCGGAAAAGCTTGAAAGACAACGACCGCGGAGATGGGGTTTGCGATGCTGGAACTGCGGCGAAGTTGGTCATATACAGAGACGCTGTACTCAACCAAAAAAACAACCGGTTGAACAGCAGGAAAACTAGAGCAAGTCAACGTAAGGGGGCGAACGTCGACAGCACAACGTAGTGCCCCGGAGATTATCATCCGTTCTGCATCGTCGATGGGGAGTCTGGACAGCATGTATATCGATGGTAGAATTAATAGTAGGGTTGTCCGATTACTCCTGGATACAGGAGCGACAAGGACAATTGTGAGACCAGATTTGGTTGGTCGTGGAAAAGTGCTACCTGTATCGGTATGTCTTTGAACGGCAAGTGGTGAGAAAATTTCTACTCTCGGAGAGACTGCCGTAACGTTGGGAGACAAACTAACTAATCATCGGGTGTTGGTAGCTGGAATTACAGAAGAAGTGATCTTGGGAATGGATCTCATGAGAGAATATGGGTTTCATGTGAACATGAAAGAAAATGTGCTATGGATAGATGATGATGAGATTCCATTTCAAGGGACGAGTAACCAGACGATGCAAGTTGTGATATGAAAATACCCGAGAAGGCGGAAATGATAGTAATGGGACGCCCGGATGGTACGCTCCGGGAAGGACAAGAATGCATGATGGAAGCAACTGAATCGGGAATGGGTCAGGAGGGTTGACTGATTGGAAGAACACTGGTAAAGTTTTGAAATATGATACTTGTAAGGGTGCTAAAAATTAATCCGCATACGGTGACCCTGAAGAAAGATATGATTGTAGGAAGTTGCATTTCAGTATGCCATATTAAACGTTGTGTGGACGACACGAAAGATAAACCAGCCAACGGTTGCTCACAGAAATTGCTGGATAAGTTGATACCTTCGTGTCAAGGATTAACTGGCGACCAACCGGGCAAGGTAAAAGAACTGGTCGGACGATATCGAGGTGTGTTTGCAATGGATGATAGTGAGAAAGGAAGGACGAATGTTGTGCAACATAAAATCAATACTGGAGATGCGCAACCGATAAGATAACACCCCAGGCGGCTTCCTTTGGCAAAACGTAAGGAAGCCGAGCAAATTATCACCGATATGGAAGAACGGGTTGTGATTGAACCCTCGTATAGTACATGGGCATCCCCGGTAGTGCTTGTCAAGAAAAAGAATGGGTCGACAAGGTTTTGTGTAAACTACCGGCGGCTTAACAATGTAACAAAGAAAGACAGCTATCCTTTGCCTAGAATTGATGACACCTTGGATACTCTATCCGGATCTAAATGGTTTTCGACCTTGGACTTGAAAAGCGGATACTGACAGGTAGGCTTGGAGCCAAACGATAAAGAAAAGACTGTGTTTACAATTGGAACTGGATTATGGCAGTTCAAGGTCATGCCATTTGGATTATGCAATGCCCCTGCTACTTTTGAACTTTTGATGGAGTCGATACTGCATGGACTGTCCTGAAAAACATGCCTGATGTACCTAGACGACGTGATGGTGTTAGGTCGGTCTTTTGAAGAACATCTAAAGAACCTAGAGGAGATATTCCAAAGATTACGCGGGGTAAACCTTACATTGAGCCCCAAGAAATGTCACATATTTAAAAAAGAGGTAAAATATCTAAGACATGTCGTTTCGGAGACCGGAATAAGAGCTGACCCTGACAAAATACAAAGGGTACAAGAGTGGCCTACACCAGCAGATATACACCAACTACGCAGTTTTCTAGGATTGTGCACATATTACCGACGTTTTATACTTGGGTTTGTGAACATTGCCAAACCGTTAACGAAATTAACCGAAGATGGACAAGAATATGATTGGAATGACGACTGCCACAATGCATTTGAACAACTAAAACGACTACTAGTTACAGCACCAATTTTGGGTTATTCACGGATGGAGGGGAAATTTGTATTAGATACCGATGCCAGTAACACAGCTATAGGAAGCGTTCTTTCTCAAGTGCAGGACAGAAAAGAAAAAGTTATTGGGTATTTCAGCAAGGTCTTGTCGCGGCCAGGAAGGAACTATTGTGTGACAAGGAGGGAGCTGTTAGCCGTCGTCAAATTCGTAGAGCACTTTTATAAGTACTTATACGGCCGTAAATTCCTGTTGAGAACAGACCATGCTGCACTAAAATGGTTATTGCAGTTTCGAAATCCTGAAGGGCAAGTTGCAAAGTGGATAGAGCGGCTGCAGGAATATGACTTTGACACAGAACATCGTGTAGGAACTAGCCATCGGAATGCAGACGCTCTATCAAGGAGACCTTGTCCGGTAGACTACAATCATTGCTCCAAGATGGAAGAGAAAATAAGTGTCATTCATAGAATGACGGTAACCGATGATACTTGGCACTTTGGTGTGAAGAGAACTCTCGAAAGAGTGAGAGAAAGATTCTATTGGGTGAACTGCAAAGAAGATGTGAAGGAGTGGTGCCGGAAATGTGAGTTGTGTGCCTCTGCAAATGGCCCGGTCACAAAACGGAAAGCCCCAATGAGACAGTATAACGTGTTACATGCCGATTTTCGGCATGTAAACATTTCTAATATTAGTTTAAATTTGTAAGTGAATTCGCGCCAATAATTTAAAAGACTTGTGCGTGCATTTCCGTCACTTTAGAGAGTTGCGTCGGCGCCCGGGATTGCGCAGACGCGGAGTGGGCAAGTAAGTGGTGATTTCCGTCACGTCTAGGACTAGTCAACGAAATGTCGACGAGTGTGGTTATCTGTGTGCCTTTTATCTTGTCTTTTCTCTTTTAGGATGTAGGTTTCCCTCTATCTCTTGTATCTAATATCGTTCCTCACCTTATTCCTGTTGTTCCGCTACAAACAAGAAGAGAGAAGACTAATTTAAATCTAGTTTCGACGAGGGGGCAAAGGACGACCCACGCCCACAACGCTCAACCAACGCAGAGAGCCTGACGGGAGAATAGCTGCAATGCCGTGACGAGTTCTACATTTTACGTGAGTACCTTTATCTTTTTTCTTTGTATGTGATAATAATTTGTGGTGTAAAAATAACCTTATTGCGCATTATTAGTCAAATATTTATTGTGTTACCAACTGTCGTAGTGGCTCTTATACATTACATGCCGGGACTTTAAAAGTATACCTTAGAGTAGAGAACCATTAAGAATAACAAACGTGGGGAATCCTTTTGAAAGGGTAGCCATTGATATAGTTGGTCCGTTTCCTGAATCAGAGAAAGGAAATAAAGACATCTTGGTTGCAATGGATTATTTTACCAAACGGCCGGAAGCGTATGCTATACCTAACCAAGAAGCCGAGACGGTTGCAGATGTACTAGTGAAGGAATTGTTTTGTCGCTTTGGAGTTCCGTTGGAATTACACTCCGATCAAGGCCGGAACTTCGAATCAGCGTTGTTTCAAAACGTCTGCAAGCATCTTGGAATCAGGAAGACTAGAACCACGCCACTTCATCCTCAATCGGATGGAATGGTTGAAAGAATGAACAGGACGTTAGGAAAGTACCTAGCCAAAGTTGTCTCTGAACATCAACGAGACTGGGATCAATATTTACATTTGTTCCGATCTTCAGTACATGATAGCACAGGATACTCTCCCGCTTGCGTGATGTTAGGACGTGAATTGCGGCTACCATGTGATCTTCAGTTTGGATTTAAACCTGGAGAAGAGATCGCAGGTGAAGATTACGTTAGTAAGCTTTGTGAAAAATCAAATAGCATTCACGAAAACGTCCGAAAGAATATCCAGGCAGCAAGCGATCGAATGAAATCACAATATGACACGAGAGCTCAAGAAGGTGGTTATCAACCTGGAGATTTAGTATGGTTGTATAATTCACAAATAAAACGTGGGTTGTCGCCAAAATTACAAAGACAACGGAAAGGCCCGTACGAAGTGTTAACAAGAATTAATAATGTAGTGTACCGGATCAGAAGATCTCACCGTGGTAAACTGAAAGTGGTACAATTTGACCGTTTAACATCCTACGCTGACAACAACCAGGAAGGCTCGAATAATGAGAATGGTGTTCGACGAGTTATTAATCATGAACCAAATGTAGATTTTGAGAGTTTTATGGCGGCGTAAGGTGGTTCCGCTAAGGCGAGATTTGGCGTTGTTGTTGAAAACAGCAAGATCTGTTTAGAGCACAGAGGAGTATTCCCTTACACATTGCATACCTCAAGATTTGGAAATGTCAAGAGGAATAGCTGTTGTTTTCAAAAAAAAGTTTGGATATGTGGATGAATTAGTACAACAGCAGCCAACTGTAGGAAAAGCTTTGGTTCTTCAGGATAAAAATCGTTATGTTTACTATCTTAGTCATTACATTTGATTTTCCAATGCTCCACCCGAAGGTACTACATTGGCCAGGAAGCGAGTTTTTTTTTACCTGGAAAATTTGGAATTTTGCCGAACCCTTGCTGTTCCAAGCAAGATAGGGATCTTTAACGTGCGTGACAACACTCACACACGGGACCTCCATTTTACCTCTCATCCGAACGAGGGTGTATTTTTGTGAAAAATGCTCGCCTAACATTTTTCAAGCGGACCGTGTCGGGATTCGAAACCCGGGACCTTGGGCGTAGTAGTCACACACATACCACTACGCCACTATCTTAGTCACCAAAAATTCTTCATGGCAGAGACCTAATTATGGACATCTATGGGAGGCTTTGCTAAATCTTAAGGCTCAGATGATGGTAAATGGAGTAACGAGACTAGCGGTGCCCAAGCTAGGCTCTGGACTGGATCGCTTGGATTGATGGATAGTCCGAAATATGCTAGAAGTAGTTTTCCATGGAACCAAAGTCCAGGTCCTTGTTTGTTGTTATCAACGGGTTGCCTACCAAGACCAAGAAAAGAGTGTTGACTGTTATTTCCAACGACGCGGTAGATGCACCAGAGGAGATAGCTGCCGATACCGTCATCAGTCATCGAAACAGCGTCAAAATGTATTTACAGTTACGAAACGTAACGGTTTTAAAGAGGGGGCAGGGTTGCGGGGTTATAATAAAACATCTTTAAAAGTGATACAATGGTCAAAGTTTAAGCACAATATAAATAAAACGGGTACTCACTTGTATTTCTTAACATCTCAGGATCCTTGCTGTTTTTGTGTGAGTAGGCTACGCCATTGTTGATACCAAATATTATCCGTCCATCCTCTTTGCTCGTTCGTAGGTAAGACGAGAAGAAACAACCAGGTATAAGGGACTCGAAGATAAGGTAAGAGGGAACCTACATCCTAAAAAGAGAAAAGACAGACACGCAACACCGGAAGATGTTCTAGGCTTCAGGTCTCGTAGCTTAATGACGTCTTATAACACCGCACGCATTTGCGTCATTCACTCCGCGCAGGCGCGACTCCAGGGCGACAGAAATTGACAAGTTCATCTAAAAATATTCGCGGGAATTTATTTACACATTATAATAATGTACATTGACAATTTTGGCATGAAACAATCGCGACAAAGCCATAAAAGAAAAAAATCTTAAAAAAAAAAAGACAGCACGGTAAAAACTTAAAATCTAAAGCCTAACTTACTTACATATAACCTAACTTACATTCTAGTAAATGTTTATTTTATGCGCCACCTGGTTTTTCAACCGATAACGCGTCTTAGTAACCAGGAAACGGAATGTGTAGCCCCAAGTTTATCGAACTACATCTATAAATGCAGACACGAGTCTTTGATGTGGCGCAGTTATAATTGACAGCACAAATTTGTCGGAGAGGACGAAACACTATTATAACTAAAACAAATGCGACGAGTCGCCTAACATATATACAATAACTAAAGCTAACGTTACAGTTTATAAGTGCACACGCACATAAGCATTCATTTAAACTGTTTTTTTCTTGGCAAGAAAATGCCCCAATTTCAAAATGCCCAGAAAGCAAGATACTATACGTTTTAGCAAATTTTTATATATTGGTACTCTGGCTTAATAAACAATACACATCAAAACTTTTTAATGACATGGTTGTGAATTTACAAATTTACCAACGGTACCATCTTACTAATTTCTTACGTTACTAACCTAATAAATTACATTACTACCATCAGGTTAGCTTCTTCACTCAATACTCAAAAAAATAATTCCTATGTCTGATCATAAATATCAAACGTTAGGAAAACAAAAGAAAGTAAGACAAGGTCTCAAGTTATTATCAAAGATAATAGGTAAGATAAAGATATTAAGATAAAACTAGATAACAATAGATGGATCGGAAACGTCCCAGCACGCTAAGGCACGCTACGACTACATACATTAAAAATATAGCATAGAATTCCTCAGCTCACCAAGCCGTTTTGTTATTCATCACAAAGATACAAGAGAGAGTGGCTGCTTAAAGCCGTTATACAGGTAAATGCTCATACCCCCTAAAAGAGAACGACCTGTGAGGCAGGCCCGTTAGTAAAACGGTATGAGGGACCGGAAAAAGGCATTTGGGTGCATTCCTGCACCCGGCGTTGAGCGATATCGGTAAGATATCCACACATTTACTTACACTCACACATACACACACTCATACATACGTTCACTGTTAGCGGCCACGTGCGGCTGACAGCGGCACCGCATGACCTCACGAAAGATTCCCGGAGACGTGGTCCGGGTGTCTGTGAAAACCCCCGCGCAACCACACGGTGACTAACGGAAATGAAAAGGCAATAGTATAGAAAAGGTAAAAAGAGGGAGGTAGGCATTTTGGAATGTACTAGTGACACATCCGGGTAGAAGAGAATAGAGAAAGGGCTCGCATTGAGCAAAAGCGATAAAAAAAAGCACTACTCAACCAGCCTATGTGGTCAGTAGCCCGGAGTGAGGGAAAAATCACTCTTATGTGGTAGACGGGTGTTCTGGGACAAGAACAGGTCTACCGAATGAAAAATAAGGCGGAAACGGAGACAGTGGGATAAGAAAAAGTAGAGTTTTGGACAAGCGTCCGAGAGAAGGCAGCAAGTTGTTCCTATTAAGTTCAGGTCGGTCTGAAGGACCACCTGCTATGTTAATCAGACAAGTTAAGACACATAATAAGTTAAAAAGTTACTAGACTCTTGATGAAAACTAGTACGATCATCTTCCTAGCGAGTGCATCCACTACGATAAGAAGATCAGACAAAAAGTTGAAGTAACAACTTAAAAGTATCACTGTAGATATCTTCACACAAAAAACCAACTGTTCCAAGGTAATTTTTAGAAACAGTAACGCCATAAACGCACAAGAATGCCTAACTATAAGCAGTTAAATACAACCATGTCTTCCCAATATGCTAAAAACAATCGAGAATTCGATAAGATATCAATAAAAAGCGATAGCACCTCACCTCGAAGTTCAATAAAAAACAACGAAAAAATGTTTATATGTTATGATGACTTAGTAGAAGAAAAAACAAGTAGTGATATAGAATAAAGTGAGCGACTGCAATAGTTCAGAAGAAGAATGCATGGAATAGAACTAGTTGTTTGCAACTGCGAATATGGACTATTTTTTACAAAGGCATAGGCCGCGTCTCCTATGTGAGCCTATAGAAAAGAGCATCCACTCAACATCAACTAAAACCAATCATAAAAGTTCAATTAGTTATTGCAACCAAAGTTACGACAATCACCACGAAATTAAACAACGTAAGATAAATGCTAAAAACAAAATAATATGGTGGAGAAAAGGTGCGAGGATTAATTAAATGAAGCAACAGAGTTATATTAGATAATCCAGATAACAAACAGATATGTGGCTGGCAATAAATTCAAAGAAGAATTAATAGGCAGCAAAAAGATAACTAAATTGACGTAAATAAGCCAAAAGTGTAGAAGGTATATGCTGTATGAGAAATGAAACGAATAGATAGAGTTAACAAATTCATAGCAGGGACAGAAAACATTAGGAAAACCGTTAAAGAAATGAAACGTGAAAAATTAATTAGCATTCGGATCAGCAGAGAACGGTTTAATGTCTTTGATATGCTACATTCCTTGACGTTTTCCTTTCGTGTCTTGTAGTTCGTAGATAAGTGGATTAATAGCACGAATGACCTTACATGAATTTTGGGGCTAATTTCGAAGAGAATTTTTTAGTAGCATCAGATAAGACATAATTCTTTTTCCAGACGTGTTCACCTAAAGGAAAAGAAATATCTCGTTTTCGCAGATTGTAGTGATCCTTACTCTTTTCGTAAGCTTTTACCAAATTTTTTCTAACATCGTTAAAGATAGAAGGTAATGATTGTTGGTCTTCGTCCCAGCGTACCTTTTTGCAAATTCAATTACGTCAGTATCATCTGGAACTGAACCGTGAATTGGGTTGCTTCATGTTTAGATGTACGCAAAGCTTCAGCGATTTTAAAGATATTTTCATCCCACCTAGTATGGTCTGAGTCGATATATGAAGAGATAGCAGTGATTAAGACTCTATTTACCTTTTCGGTAGGGTTTACCCGGGGATGGTATTTTGCGTTGAACCAAATTTTTTGTACTTTATAACTCTTAACGAAATTTTGAAATTTTTTTGAGATAAATTGCGCCTCATTATTACAGAGAATAATTTGATGGACACCAAAGATAAGAAATACATTTTGCTCTAAGAATTTAATTATAGCGGCAGATGTAGCTTTACGTAACAGTTGCACCATAACAAATTTAGAAAACCAATCGGTGACAACTAAAAGATATTGGTTACCTTTTTTTTGATCGAGGCAGAGTTCCCAATAAGTCAAGCGATATTAATTGAAAAAGATAAGATACACGTTTGAAGTTACCCATTAAACCAGAACGAGCTTCTTGAGAACTCTTCTGAGACCCGCAAATTTTACAGTTTCTAATATAGCGGCAGACAGATTGTTTTAATGTAGGCCAGTTTTATAATTCAGATATTTTCGCTAAGGTTTTCGTAACACCAAGGTGAGCAGCTATTAGGTCGTCGTGACACAATTTAAAAACTTCACTGCGGTTAGAGGTAGGGACAACAAGTTTCCATTCAAGGATGTTAGATTTTTTTGCGGGATGAGGAAGATACAAATTTATATAATTTATTATTCGTTACACGAAAGGTGGAATATTTATCGGGATTTTCAGAAACTTTCTTTATCATATTTAGATACCAGGCATTAGGAATTAGATCTGTGAGATTAAGAGAAGCGACATCACGAAATAAGGCATCAGGTACGATATTTAATTTACCAGGTCTATGCCGAACGTCAAAGGTAAATTGAGAGATACGCAAGTTCCATCTTGCCAAACGACCTGCGGCTTGTTTTAAGTTATTCAACCATGTGAGGGCTGCACAATCAGTAATTACTGTAAAATGTGTACCTTCAACGTATCCTCTAAATTTTTCAATGCCAAAGGTAACCCCTAATAATTCACGTTCGGTCGCTGAATATTTTTGTTCGGCAGAAGTTAAAGCACGACTTGCATAAGCGATAAGGTGTTCTAATCCATTGCTTACGTGAAACAACATCGCGCCTAGACCAGTAAGTGAGGTATCGGTTTGTATATCAAATCTTTCATCAAAATTGGACGAGATTAAAATAGGTGCCGAAGTGTTTAACGTTTTAATTTGTTCAAAAGCCTGCTGAGCTTCTAAATTCCATTCGACAGATTGGGATTTCTTTTTATTTTTAATTAGGGCGGTAATGGGTGTAGATATTGTTGAGAGATTGGGTAGAAAAATGCGATAGTAGCTAATCATTCCTATTAAACGTTTAATTTCGATAACAGTATTGGGTGTTTTAAATTTAGTAATAGCGTCGACTTTAGCAGGATCTGCCCGAAGACCAGTTCCATCGATAATAAAACCAAGAAATGTAAAATAAGAACAGCAAAATTGACATTTTTCCCAATTTATTTTAAAACCTGCAGCATTTAAGCGTTCAGCAACTTTATTCAGTGTAACGATATGTTCTTCAGAGGAACTTGAGATAGCTAATATGTCGTCTAAAAATACAAAGGCGCGTTCTTGGTGTAAGATAGGACCTAACGTTTGATCCATAGTACGTTGTAAGGTTTGTGGTGCATTACAGAGACCAAATGGCAAGAAATTATATTCGAAAAAACCCCAACCTGGAACACAAAAAGCAGTTTTTGGACGTGAAGATAAGTCAAGAGGATTCTGATAAAAAGCTTGTCTAAGATCGATAGATGAGATAAACTTAGTGTTTCGAAGTCGGCTTAGAATAAAATCAGTACAAGGTAAGGGATAGGCATCGGCCACAGTTACAGAGTTAAGCTTTCTACCGTCAAAGCAAACACTCCATTCATCATTTTTCTTACGAACTGCAGCGGGCTACTATTAACGCGATTCACTAATATAAAACAAGTAGTAATAAAAGTCTCTATTACTCACTATTCATAAGTCCAATTAACAGTATATGCCTAATTTATAAATGTTTTCGGTCCAATTAACAATGAAGCACTATCACACTAATGTTATTTACAAGCACTAATATCTTCTTAAACAAATTCTTAATCATAGGTCTATTAACAACACTAAACACTACTATTTATTTATTACATTTTTGTCTATTTATGTATTCTACAAGCTGTCGGTACAATATACACTTTCACATAATACAAATTTATATTTATACTCTTAGACTTCCAAAAGCTTAACTATTTAACTTTACACGATATAATTTATATTCGACATTCTGATATAGACTAAGACCTACATTAACCACCGATCTTATATATACTCTATAATTAAATAGATGACTTATACTCCGGTATATGCTAGAAAATTCTAGGCTTCTGTAGTATATACGTTGCTTAGGGCGCTTGAGTGTTTGACGTGTTGCTTAATAGTAGCTCATAATAGAACTAATAACACGGGAGACAACCATGGAGAATTTGAAGGAGAGATAACACCAGATTCGAGCATTTTATCTATTTTGGAATGTAAATGTTTTTGTAATGTGGGCGATAACGGATATTGACGTTGCTTAAAAGGAACAGCATCACCCGTAGAGATAATATGTGTTGCGGTAGTAACGCAACCTTGTTTAGAGGTGTTTAATTTACGAAATTTGTCAATGGTAGAGTTAAAAATTGCATTTTGAGAATCGGTAAGAAAAATTTTATTAGATATACCAGCCCATGCACAAGAATTTGTTTAAAAATATAAAAATAAATTAAAAAGTTGGCAAAAATCCACGCCAAGTAGAAATGGGTAAGCTAGTGTAGGTACGATTAAAAATGGAACATTACGTTCAAGTGACTCTACTCGAATTTTTAATTTAAGGGAATGAGCTATAGTAGGTAAGTAAGGCCGGTCTGACTTCAAAACGGTGCGCGTGTATGTTTTCCATGTAACATACGCGTGCACCGTTTTGAAGCCAGACCGGCCTTATATACTTACAATGTAAAATACGTGTGGACACGTTTTGAAGTCAGACCGGCTTTATATTACTTTCAATGGAACATACGTGTGTGAATTCAAAACACACGTATGCTATGTTGAAAGTGCGTGCAGAGAAAATGTGGAGCTGTTTCGAATTCGGTTTTCTAGCGAGAAGTTATAAAGTAGGTCAGATGCAAAATATCGCATCTAAGTCAATTGTATTTAATTAAAGTGGATTCTGATTTATGTTTTTTACTTTTGTTTAGAGGCTGCAAATACACATAGGCCGGTTTGACTTCAAAGTGTGCCCAACAGTAGGAAAAGCAGCTGTGGTAATCAAGGTCAATCCTATCTAATATAAGTGAAAAATCTTCGACTAGCAATTATAACAACATAAATTAGTTAACGGAGTGCTGCGTGTAAGATAGAAGCAAGTAATTAAATGCAATATAGATTTTAATATTCTTAATAAAACCACATATCGCAAACCTTATGTAAATTCAAAAGATATTGTAGTCAATAAGAGGTTTGAAGTTTTGAAGGTGGAAACTGTCAAGACAAAATATGGAGAAAGAGTATTAGTGAAAACAGAAGAGTTCAAAAGTATATTGCCATTGAGATATTTTGAATACCTTCAAGCACATGGAGTGAAACAATTAAATGAAAGTATTGGCTCGAACAAACACGTATACATAACTAGTAAGGGATCGATCGGTCTAACTGTCAACATAGAATTTTCAGAATAATATGTCACTAATCTAAGAAATTAGTTTATTATTATTATAATATACATCTTGTTCTTTACTGTTTAAATTATTATAACACATCTAAGTCGATTGTATAAAGAATGATGTATTAAATTAAAGTGGGTTCTGATTTATATGCGTTTTACTTTGAGTTTACTACCTTGTTTAGAGAAAGTCTTGTTTCAAAAGAGAAACTTTTATAAAATACTTTTTTATGTTACAAATTGTTGAATATTTTGATCTAACTATTTATAAATGAAAAAGTATTTATTAACTCCCGTTCTTGAAGTATCTGCTGCTCCCTTACAGCCAGTTCCTCTCTTTTTTTGCTTTATTATTTCTAGTTCCAAATCTAGACGACGCAGTAGCTTCTCTCCACGTTATTTAAATGCATTACGCAACTCTACTGTGTCATCTTCGTAGGGTTTGTTATCTTCTCAGCAAACAGCCATATTAGGTCCTGGACATAACTTTTTCATAGCCAACATGTTGTTGCCGAATCTGTGAGCATAACTTAACAGATTATTGTAGGTTTCCCTTTTCTTTTGTATAATACCCGATGTTTCTGAGAGGATCAGAATGTGCCAACGATCCAACGATAGCCTCAGAATTTCCAGAATGGTTTTTTGATTCTAGTCTAATGTAAATTATAAAATTAGTAGTGTTTGCATAAACAAAAATATATTCTAACGTACATGTATGGTTCTACTTTACTATGACGTTGATCATTGGTACATCTAATTTCGAGTAGAGGAACTGGCTGCGGTGGAACAACAAAAGGAGCGGCAAACTCGGACATTTCATTGCTCCTAAAACGCGCAAATCTATCAATATTAAAACACATGTATAAATGTGAAAAAGCATTTACCGTGATATATCTATTACGTCACTATCAAAAACAGCAGCAGTGTCAAGTTGAGGTGAAGAACCAAAAACTTCTTTAATCAAGTCTTCGTTAGAATGAAATATAAATTGTTCTAAAACTTTCACACTATCGTTAGTACCGCTATTTGATCGATGATAAGTTACTCATTTTTTAAAGTTGCTAGTAACTAATAATTATACAAGAGATCTGATTGAATACAGTTGGTAAAATCTACGTGAAGTATTTATATTAAATAAGAAACGCGTCTATTAGAAAAAAATTAAAAATTTGCATAGTTTTTCTGAAAAAAATTGCAAATGAAAATGTTATATATTCAGCTATGTAATCTATTCTAATGAATAAAAAACAGTATGTAAGCAAATATAATTATGCCTCAGCAGAAATAACGAATTGGCTTCATTGCCTGAAAAGTTGCAAATATACATTTTTAATAGTTAATCATGCAAGATATTCAAATTAAAGAGAAACAGTAAATTGTCAGCAAGATATTTCAAATTTGCTTTATTTTTCTGAAAAAATTTCAAAAATGTCTAATTTTATAGGTAACCATAAAATAAGAATAGTACTGTACTGCAAGCATATTTTCCGTAAACACGAGCATAAATGAAAGGATACAAAGTCGTGTCGATGCAACTGTTAATAAACGAATTCAGATACTTTGCTTATTTAAAACTGGATTTGCTGGAAATTATAAATTCAGTGTTAATTTTTCTGCTGAATATTCTTTGGGAATTAAACCATTCATGCTTAAAAATCGTCTTGAATCAAAACGTAAATAAAGATGATTTTAACAACTGCATCCAAAGCAATTCGCTATGCAATTATATTGATTGCATAGAAATAAATATTATTGCAATTTTACATTATAACATATAACTAATTCTTTTACAGTTGTTTTGCTTACGTCAAAACATATTTATGTATAAATAGTCAATAAATCTCTACATATATTAATTATTAAGTAGTGTAGTGATTGTAAAGAACAACCATCATAAATTCTGAAACAGTAGCCGAAGTTAGTAGTGATATTTTAAAGTTAACAGTGAAGTGTATGAATCTAATTAAATCAGTTGACGAAATTATAAGAAACATGATCATACTTAAGACAAACATATGTTTATTAAAGCTTGCAATTAAAAACAAAGTATACGGAGACAATCGCCAGGAAAATCCTAGTAAGCTGGAGTCTAATTTGGAACATCTTAAAAGTTACCTTGTACGATTGAAACACTTGAAACGCTTTTTGGAATACCAAGGTAAAGGTGTTGATGCAACGCTTTCTAGAAGTCATATTCGGCATTTGATTTGGCATGATGTACAATCATGTTTTGGAAGTCGAATAATTACGGGACTTATTACCAATTTAAGTTATAGAGATCCTCTAGTGTTCTTAGACAAGGCGTTCGCTAGTTTTAAACGCAAGATTGTTGCTGGCTTAAAAAAAGTCAATGTTGAAAGTTAATGTAATTTTTACCGCTAACTTTGTTATGCCTACAACTGGTGAAATAGATTTGAAGACGTTTCCTACTGCAAATCGTCACATCGATATAATCACCAATCTCAAGCAGTGGTATAAGGAGAACGCATTGGACAAGATATCGAAGCGATTTGAGGAATTTAGTGAAAAGGACTCAGGTTGGGCAATCCAAGAAGTTTTACACTTGAAGGTAAATATAAACAATCTTGATCCGCCTAAAGAAGGGTGTTCAACGTTTGTTCCGGTTCCGGACTTTATAGCAAAAACGAGTTGTGGTAAATGTAATAAATAACGACCAACATTGCATCTTTGGGCCTTGGTTTCCGCTTTACATCCTGCTAAACAAAATATTCATAGAATATCTAACTATCCACATTTTGATTCAGTATTACGCTACAATTCAATTCAGTTTCCAATAGCATTAAAAAAATTGAGAAGCTCAACAATCTCGCAATTAACTTATATTGCATAGAAAATACTAAAATACTGCCATTTTGTTTAAGTGAAAATTTAGGAAAAATAGAACCTATTAATCTGTTAGTTTTAAATAATGATTCCTTACAATATTCTCGTCCAACAAATGCTAATGAGAATTACTTTCATTTTACTTGGATTAAGAATATGTCAAAATTATTTGCAAAACAGTTGTCTTCACTTCACCATAGAAAAAATTTTTGTTATAGATGTTTAAATAATTTTAGTACAGCAGCATTACTTAAGTATCATTCGAATCATTGCGAAAAACAGAATACTTGCTCAATAAGATTGCTCGAAGAATCTGAAAAGTATTTAAAATTTAAACATCTCCACTACCAAGAAAAGGTATCATTTGTAGTTTATGCAGATCTCGAAAGTATATTAAAACCATGCAATGAACCGGAGGTAATATTAAACACAGTCCGTTACCAAAGACATATACCCTTTAGTGTAGCATACTATTTGAAATGCTCGTATGATAATAAATATTCCAAATTTCTATTATATCGCGGAAAGGATTGTATAGAATGGTTTGTTGCTCAATTGAAACTTATTTCACAAACGACGAATAAAATTTTCTGTAACCAAAAACCTATGAATCCTTTAACAGAAGAACAAAAGTCAGTATTTAAATTTGCCCTTCACTGTCACATTTGCAATAAACCTTTTAGTATAGATGATATTAGAGTTCACGATCACTGTCACTTTACAGGTGAATTTCGAGAAGCGGCTCATCAAGATTGCAACATCAATTATCATAATTCTTATATGATACCAGTAGCTTTTCATAACTTATCAGGCTACGATTCGCATTTCATTATTAAAAAATCGCGTTAGGGTTTTCAGGTTCGTTAAGCATTCTACCAATAAATAAGGAAAAATACATACCTTTTACAAAATATGTAAAAGGTACGAAAGTTAGTTTTAGATTTATCGATTCATTCAGGTTTATGGCATCTGGCATCGAAAAATTAGCTTCCTACTTAGATGATAATAAAAAATCCATCACCAGGGAAAATTGTAACACTGATAATGAGTTTCGGTTACTTACGCGTAAAGGCATATTTCCCTATGTATATATTAACTCTTGGAGTAGGCTCAATGAAACCAATTTACCCTGTAAAACAGCATTCTTTAATCGTTTGCGCAATGAAGAAGTCTCAGATGAAGACTACAATCATGCTAAACACGTTTGGCAAACATTTAATATAAAAACACTAGGGGACTATTCAAATCTATATTTAAAAACAGACGTACTGCTCTTGACTGACATATTTGAAAACTTAAGAAAAACTTGCATGTTCACGTATAAGTTAGATCCACTTCACTACTTTACGGCTCCTGGTTTAGCTCTAGACGCAATGTTAAAAACGATGAACGTTAAACTCGAGTTGCTTACTGATATTGAAAAATAATGTTTTTAGAACGGGGAATTCGTGGTGGCGTTTCTCAATGTTCGAATAGATATGCCAAAGCAAATAACAAATATATGAATGCAGATTATGATCCGAATTTCGATTCTAAATATTTAATGTATTTTGATGTCAATAATTTATATGGGACTACAATGCCTGAATATCTTCCATATGGAGAATTTGAATTTTTAGATGGCACCAATCCAGATATAGTACGTTTAGACATACTTAATATTCCCGATGATTCTGATGTAGGATATATTTTTGAATGCGATTTACACTACCCAGTATCTTTACATGAAATTCACAGTGACTTACCGTTGGCGCCTGAACATATGATACCACCAGTACCTTCTAATAAATCAAACCTAAAGAAATTATTTACAACTTTATATCCAAAACTTAACTATATTATTCACTACAAGAATTTAAAAATGTATTTAAGCTACGGTTTAGAACTGAAAAAGATTTATAAGGTTCTTTGGTTTAAACAAGCTCCTTGGTTAAAAGAATACATTGATTTGAATACGAAATTAAGACAACAGTCAAAAAACAGTTTCGATATATGCTTTTATAAAAATATGATAAATTCGGTTTATGGAAAAATGATGGAAAACGTACGGAAATAGAAAGATGTGAAATTAGTGACCAATTGGGAAGGACGGTTTGGAGCTTGTAGTTACATAGCGAAACCTAATTTTCATAGTTGCACTGTGTTAGACAAAGATCTTGTCTTAATAGAATTGAATAAATCAGAGGTTCATTTAAACAAACCCATTTATGCAGGTTTCTCTATTCTAGATATTTCGAAAACCTATTTATATGAATTTCACTATAGTTATATAAAATCGCAATTTGCCAACAAAGCAAAGCTTCTGTACACAGATACGGATAGTTTGATATACGAGTTTAGCGTTGAAGATATTTACTCATATCAAACAAGATATTCATAGATTTTATACTTCCGATTACGACCACCATAACAAATATCATATCCCATTATCAAATAAATAGGTTCCTGGTCTTATGAAAGATGAAAACAATGGTGATATTATGCTAGAGTTTGTAGGGCTTAGATCTAAAATGTACTCTTACAGAGTTCAGGATAGGGTAATAAAAAAGTCAAAGGGATCTTCCTTAGCAAGTATTTAGCAAATTTCTTTTGATGATTATAAGAATGCTTTGTTTTATAAACAGACTGTACAGAAACAGCAATGTTTAATTAGATCAGTCAAACTTGATGTGTTTACTATTAAACAAAACAAAATTGTTCTTATTCCAAGTGATGATACAAGAATTCTTAGTACCTCAACCACTGATACTAAACCTTGGGGGTATAACTATACACTCAAAAATGACTTGTAAAGCTTCAACCACTGACTCAAATAAAGAATGCAAATTATTTTATCCCGATTAATATATAATAT
Organism: Platerodrilus igneus; assembly: GCA_036346225.1. Lineage (NCBI taxonomy): Eukaryota > Metazoa > Arthropoda > Insecta > Coleoptera > Lycidae > Platerodrilus > Platerodrilus igneus. Next base: position 1,996,249 of record JARFIW010001055.1, read on the forward strand.
TTTTTTAGTTAGAAAAACTTCAGTGTTATGTTTATACCTACACAAGTACACCGTTTTCTTTTTTGGATGTGTCTAAAATAGGATACCTTTCAATCTGTCCAAGTTGAACTACATTAGTATAAATGTATTCTAGAGAAAAATAGTAGTAGTAGTAGTAACCGTTCTGTTAAAAAAAATCCAGTTTGTTAATAACATGCCAGTTAGTTTATTTGAGAAATGTATAACAAAACTTTTATTTAAATTGCTTGTAATCATTAGCGGTTCAACTGTCACAATTTGACAATGTTTATGACTGTTTACTAAATCACTTAATAATTCCAACATGTAAAAAATATTTAAGCAAAAATTATTATACCCCTAACAATCAAACATTTGATATTGTAAAAAACATGTAAAATAATAAATAGACTGTGATTACTAAATGATTTATTGTTTTTTTTTCATAATTTGTAAAGGTACAGTAATAAAGTAATTATAATATTCTTATGCTGTTTGAGAGCGGATTGTATTTGACTATCTTATCATTAAGTATAAGACAATGACAAAATGTATTTGGCAAAACGTTTCTGCTAGTTTCAAATTCTAATCTAATATCGACAGTACCAGATTTTAACGCTTCGTTTTGTCTAGAACAATCTATGACTACTAATGGCGCAATACTTTGTAAATCTTCAGGATTAAAAAGTGGTTCATTTTCCTTTTCATAGTATGATTGCTGAAATTGGGCATACATCTCATATAACAACGCAGTCTGTTTATTCTCGAACTTCAAATTTAAGTTATCGTACGGGAAAATTTCTGAATTTAAATAGAGTTTCATGTTGGTTAAATAGTGATGATCAAAGCGACTGTAGTTGCTCGTGTATCTATTTTTTCGGTTGGTTTGGAAACCAACAATCACAAATCTTGGTTTTTCTAATTGTGTTGTTGTTTTAATGTTCCATGTATGACGTTGCGTTTTTGTAGAAGTTGATATTCATGCAACTCCCATCCTCTAAACGGAGTATGCAAATCCTGATTTTGTGCAACGCATTCTATTAAATTCATTCGTTGAGTATCATCAACGGCTACATGCAGCATTTTCCATAAAACTTTGTTTAAAACAACTTTTATTTCTTCATCGGGTGTAGGATTAATTATAGCATTAGTATCAAAACTAGAACGTAGTAAAACTAACTCATGACGGAGGTTTAAAATAATTTTTTTAAAATCTTCGCATAATCCGAGAACCATTGAAAGGTTTATTGCAACATTAAAATTCCCATTGGCATCAACTATTTGTGAATCATCCATAGGAAACCACCCAGCGTTTTGTAAATGTTTACTTTGATTGCTATTATATGAAACATATCCCTTCATTATAGACGTTAATCCAGGATTCCGAACACGATCTACAATGACACCACCAATCTCATATCTAATTTCATCAAAAAGCAGCAAAACCCCATTATTTACAAACTTTTCTGTTTGAGACTGTTACGTGCCAATCGGCACTTTAACATGTTTTTAGGGTAGTCTGATGTACGGAAGTTTCGCGCCATAATTTCAAAAGACGCGGTGCGCGGGAATTTTAAATAGACTAGGCGTGTACTTCCGTTATGTCATAGTGAGTTTGTGCAGAGTGCGTGACCCTAGAGGGTTGGACGAATAAGTTCGCGCGGATGGAAAAAAGACAAAAAGAGTGGGGGAGTTTCCTGTTCTCTCTATAACGTGGCTTTTTCGCCAATACCTTTGAGCAGAGTGGACGTTTTTTGGTAACGTATCGTAGCTGTACCTATGTAGATTTCCTTTGCTTGATTATCTTTTGTTTGTCGCACCTTATACCTTTTTTCCGTCATTCCCTGCATAGGTAGGTGTCAATATGAGAACCGTTAGGCGAACTGGACTCCACGACCCGAGATGAACGAGTTACATTTTTAATCCCTCCGGGATGTAGCCGGATGGACTTCAATAGAGGCCTACCGTAGCACAACTTCGTGCGAATGCCGGACATCTTATGTGAGTATTCTGTTTGTTAAAATTATTCGCTTTTATCTTTCATTGTTTAAATATGTAAATTTCCGATTGTTACGCAATGTAATTTGGTTGGCCACGCGGAACCCGTGAAAGGGGTTCGCGCTGCCCTCCGCTAGAGGCGTCACTCGCTTTATTCATTGCGCTTGCGCGATGTATTTTACCGACTTTGTAACTGTATTTATCGACGTAGTTCGTAAACTGTTTTATCGACTTTTTAATGGTAAAACTATCACCATTTAAATTGTAAGAATTATCGTATCGTATTTTTAAAACGTAATAAGACGGCGTTCCATCTGTTTTAATTAATTTGCCTTCTATGTACAGCATACTCTTCGATGGTAAGGTGTAAACATCTTGTTGTTGTATAGAGATTCGAATTTCATCATTATTGTTTAAAGATGTGTCAGCATAAGGCTGATGAGTATGTTATTCAATATTAACAATTACATTGTCGAAGTAAACTTTTTCACGCACGTTCAGTATTTCACTATTCATTTTACTTTTTAATTAAATAAATGCAGTCCTAACGATTGTAGAAACTGCCGGTTTTGTGCTGTTAACGTTCTTGAAACAATCAATCGAGTGTCGATTGCAGTAGGTAGATAGGGCCGGTCCTAATTCAAAACGCGACAGACGTATTTTCCATGTGTAGAATACACATGTACCGTTTTGAATTAGGATCGGCCCTATATAATTTCAATGTAAAATAGTTGTGAAAACATTTCAATGTAAAATAGTTGTGAAAACATGAATTCTTATATACTTTCAATGTAAAATACTTGTGGACACGTTTTGAATTAGGATCGGCTTTATATTACTTTCAATGGAACATATTTCAAAACACACGTATGTTGAAAAATGTAAGTGCATAGAAAATGTGTGTAGATGTTTTGAATTTGGTTTTCTAGCGAGACAGTATGACAGATGCAATATATCGCATTCAAGTCAATTGTGTTTAATTAAAGTGGATTCTGATTTATGTTTAGAGGCTGCAAATACACATGGGCCGGTTTCAATTCAAAATGTGTTCACTCTTGTGATAGGTTGAAAAGTGAGTTGGCAAAGTACGCAGATGGTGGTAATCTGCTATATAAGGAGATTGCTCCTAATATTAATTTAATTAGTCGAAGTTTACTGCATATATTTACATACAAACATGTATATAATTGATATTCAGGGATTTAAATACAAGAAAAACGAGTTTGTGTGTAAAGAAATTGCGGTTTTGGACTTGTTGAAAGGTGATGTTTGGAATCAAATTTTTAAACTGCCAATGCAGTCCAGTTGTTTGAGCCAAGATCATATAAAACATAACGACTGGGTGACAAGGAATATTCATGGTCTTTCTTGGGATGAATCTTCAACGGATGGAATGGTGTCATCATATATAGCGCTTTATTTGAAGCAAATTATCCGACCCGGTGAAGAAGTATTTGTGAAGGGTCTAGAAAAAAAGAAATTGATTGAAACATATATAATGCAAAACTTTGTAACTGATATGCTTGCACTAGGTTGTCCTAAGCTATCGGAGTTAAAAATCAACAATCGTTTAAAATATAACATTCATTGTTGTAGACACAGCAATAATAATTTGCAATGCGCAAAACAAAATACCTTTTTATTAAAAGAATGGCTTGATAATAATAAAAACAATAGAAAGATTTTGTCTGTATTATTTATTTTAATATAATTTTACAATGTTAGCCTTATTAACTATTATTATAACAACTTCTAGCAAACATTATTTTATCGATCCAGCTATTGTGTACGTTAGAGAAACCTAACCATTTTACAAATACTTTATTTCCACTCTTTCTTAGGACTTTTCTACCAGGTAAATTCCTGGATGTTTAACCTTTGCAACTCCGTTTCATAAAATGCACCTTTGATTTCTTTCTCATCTTGATCTTCTAATATATATGTTGTAGGATTGGTTATGTTTACCTTTTTAATCTTAAAAATTTCATTTGACCAGTTTGGCGTGTAACCTTTCGTAAATGCTTCCCTGTGTTTACTAATCCTCACACTGTCTTTAATTGAATATTTTGGTATTTTGGTTGCAAGTTTGATGTGGGTAAATGATGATTTAAGAATAGTTTTTTCATTTGATTTATCAACTTTTACAGGTTTGACTCCGATAGTATTGTGAACTGTATTGTTGTATTGTTTCACAATATCACTTAAATTTTTTATCCAATTGTGTAAGAACCGTTCAAGTTAAACAAGCGCCACATTTTTCCCTTTAAAGTTCTAATTACACGTTCCACAATGCATGCTTTCTTTGTAGAAAAAACACTATAATGGTTTATGCCATATGTCTGCATTAAGGATTGAAAGTGTTTGTTATAATATTCTTTACCAAAATCAGACTGCAAATTTCTTGGCGGATTTTTAAATTTATTTAAAATTGTTTTCATTGCAGCAGTAACATCAATACCCGTTTTACTTTTAAGTGGTACAGCCCATACGTATTTAGAGAAACAATCAATAACTACTAAAATGTATTTAAATCCTTTGTTTGTTTGCGAATATGGTAGCATTTCAATCAAATCGGTCTGAAGAAGGTCATTTAAACCTTTTACTATCACTTTGCGTCTCAGCCGTTGAAGATTCATCCCAAGAAAGACCATGAATATTCCTTGTCACCCAGTCGTTGTTTTATATGATCTTGGCTCAAACAACTAGACTGCATTGGCAGTTTAAAAATTTGATGCCAAACAACACCTTCCAACAAGTCCAAAACCGCAATTTCTTTGCACATAAACTCGTTTTTCTTGTATTTAAATCCCTAAATATCAATTATATACATGTTTGTATGTAAATATTTGCAGTAAACTTCGACTAATTAAATTAATATTAGGAGCAATCTCCTTATATAGCAGATTACCACTATCTGCGTTCTTTGCCAATCCACTTTTCAACCTATCACAAGAGTGAACACATTTTGAATTGAAACCGGAGCATGTGTATTTGCAGAGTGGTCGCACTTTGAATACAAACCAGCCTTAGCATATTTTGCATCTGACCTACTTTATAACTTCTCGCTAGAATTCAATACAGCTCCACATTTTTTTCCTGCTCGCATCTACATTTTTTCAATGTAGCATACGTGTGGACACGTTTTGAAGTCAAACCGGCCTATGTGTATTTACAACCTCTAAACAAAAATAAAAAACATAAATCAGAATCCACTTTAATTAAACACAATTGACTTGAATGCTATATTTTGCATCTGACCTACTTTATAACTTCTCGCTAGAAAACCGAATTCAAAACAGCTCCACATTTTCTCTGTACGCACCTTCAACGTAGCATACGTGTGTTTTGAAGTCACACACGTATGTTCCATTGAAAGTAATACAAAGCCGGTCTGACGTCAAAACGTGTCCACGCGTATTTTAATTTGAAAGTATATAAGGCCGGTCTGGCTTCAAAACGGTGCACGCGTATGTTACATAGAAAAACATACGCGCGCACCGTTTTGAAGTCAGACCGGCCTTACTTACCTACTAGTTATATATATATTTTATTATCGTCAGCTAAATTAATAGAGGTTTTTCCGGAATAACCTGAAATATAAAGTTTTGTTCAGATAATTGCTGTAAACCTTCGTTATTTATATGACGAACCCGTGTCCAATAAAGCGTTACATTTAGGGAACCAATAGAGATAGGTAAGTGAGGGCGGATGTCGAGAGGTTTTTTAACAAGTTGTAATGTATTAATAGTGAATCAAGATATTTTGCCTGCTTTATAAATTTACAAATTCGTCCTCCCTGATCTAAGTATTTCATCCTAAATTTGTCTCTAACGTTCCCTATCATTCCCTAACTGACATATTATATATACAATCTTCTTTTCTATTTATACTGCGACCAAAAATTGGCGACAGAACGTCAAACGAATTAAACCAAACCACAAAACAATACAATGCAGGCAAAAATATGTGTAAAAATAAATATAATACAAATATATAAATAAACATATAATAAATATATAAATAAATATCTGAATAAGCAAAACCATGTAACAGTGCATATATTAGCAAAAGCAAATACATTGTCAGGTGCACTCACATGAGCATTATATCGACTAGCGCCATTACACAAAAACGTGCTTGTTAGATTATTTCAAAATCTGTTTAAAATCACAAATCAATGCTCATGCGAGTACAGCCGCCACAATTTTATTCTTACCTCCAATATAAATTTCTCCAGCATCCGAAGATCTGGTCGTCTACCTACATCTATTGGTTTTCTACTTTTATGGAGGAGTTGAATATGCACTGTTAAAGTCCTGGTGGATATGCACTAAACGTTCTGGGGGGAACACAATCACTATCACTTCACTTTTAAGTCCTGGGGGGATGCGCGGTTTTACTCCATTTTATTATTTCTTTATTTATTACACTTATTTAAATTAATGACGTTTCCTGATTTAGTTTGTTGTTATTTATTTGTTTCGTTTATTCCCGATTTTCCGCACGTAGAAGGTGGGACAGTGATTGTTTTAGTGGTGTGTAGGTCGTGCATATTAGAGTTTTGGATATACTTATTTAATTATTATTATTATTGGTTTTCTTTCTTTCTTTTTTGTTTTGCAGGTTTTGGTTATCATGCTCTTATCATGTCAAAATCACGCCATGTCAAAATCTATAATTTTTCAATCCTCCCACCATCCCCTCCCGACTTACACACGATTATCATCGTCTAATCTCGCAACCCTTGCTGCGAACTCTCTAAAGGCTGTCCAGAACGCCTTCTGGTTAACCACTTCTCCGACTTCCTCTAGGCTCTTTGGCCATGCTAGACCTACGATAGCTAATTTCGTATCAGCCAACCCTCGATTTGCCGCTTCAAGCGGGCAGTCGAAGAGCACGTGCTCTGCGCTTTCCACGCCCTCAACGCATTCCCAGCGGTCGTTGTTGGTTAACCCGAACCTATGTAAATACGCTTTCAGGCGCCGTGCCCTGTTATCAACTGAACCATTTTATAATCGAGTTTTACCTCGATTTTGCCTCTAGCTTATAAGCTCGGTATGAATTTGTGGGTCAACCCGCCCGTGGCAGCGATGTTCCACCTCTCTTCCCATTGTCGGATCGACTTTTCACGCAGCTTTCTTTTAATCAAAGACTTCGGTATTGCGAATGTGATATTCGAAAGTCTCCCGTCACGGCCTCTTTAGCTAATTCATCTGCCCTATCATTTCCTATGTTACCATTGTGCGACCCGACCCAACAGAACTTTAAACGTCGAAACTCAAGCACCGTACGCGCTATCCTCTAGACGTCCGCTTGGCGATCTGTCGATCCTTGGCAGGATCAACCCTCTTCTTTAACGTCACCATGACGTCTTATTTGACCCCTGGATTGGCGTCGACACGAACCGCGACCGTCAACGCTGCCTTCTTGACCACTGCTCCGGCGTACGAAACCACCACTGGGACTAAACGACCTGCTCTTGCCCCCTGCCCTACAACGACCTGCTCCGTCCTTGCCGCTGCGACTGCAACCTCCGCAACAGCCTCCTTCCCCTCGCCTCGCACCATCCTCACACCCCTAACCAACCCCAAAAGCTGGTTCAAAATGTCTTGGAGCACGTCCGCGGCGTTGCAAACCACCCTCCTGTCATCGACGGTGATCGTCGCCGAAGTTGCAGGGACACGCTTCTAGATGAGGCCGTGCGCCTTCCTCGCCCTGAACATAAGGAGGTCTAGCTCGTCTAATCGCTAGCCGCAACGCTTACGTTGCTGCTATAGATCCGCGACGCTGGCCTCTCGATGTTGAGGGCGACTCAGACCCGGCTCAACCCACAAGGGGCGCCGGCCCCTCCGACTTTACCACCGCAGACCCAGGCTCCACCTGCGACACGACTACCTCCCCGTCGGGCTGCAACACCAGCTTCTCAACGACTACCGCAAGCTCCTTCACTGCGACCTTCGCAACCAACCCTGCTTCCGACTGCTCACCCCTGACCGACTCCGACCGATCACCCCTCTTCTTCCTCGGCAGCGACTCATCTCGGTGGCCAACCATGCTGAAAAACTAAACAAACAAACAACAACCAGAAACAAAAAACCCAGATCAAAAATGCCCTGACCGTTTCGAAGCTAAATACTCAAAGTTAAGACGATCAGCTATACAACAAAACAACAGCAAGTACAAAACAAAGCGCTGCTTCAATAAAATACCTAGATTTAAAATGAACCGTAAACTTCCCGGTATTTATTTATTTAAATTTATTTATTAATTCAAATTTTCAAACCAGCAAATGAAGTTTCAAATTTATCAAAGATAAAACAAACACTAAAGTCAAAATAACAACGAAGACAAAATAGAATCACAAACCCAATAAATATACCTCGATTAAAGGTTGTAAGGCAGCAGATAATTGCTGTAGACCTTCGTTATTTATAAGAGAGCATGAGAAACCTGTGTCCAGTAAAGCTATTACATTTAAGGAACCAATCGAGATAGGTAAATGAGGACGAATATCGAGAGGTTTTTTAACAAGTTGTGAGGCAACAGTCTTTTTATGATAAAAGTTATTAACTGTTTTCAGCCAATTTGACCATTCGGCCAGGGTAGAACGACATATTTCAGATAAAGGAGGTAAGTTCTTCTGTGAGTTTAAAGTAGCGGTATTATTATTATTAGATACATTAGATAAAGTGTTACAACCCCGGCGCCGTATTCAGCGTGACTACTACAGTTGGCAACACTGATACGATCCACGTTCACATTATTGCACAATAATGATATTATGACATAATTACGTCTCAAATTGTATCACATACCAAATAGGTTTACAATGATACAAGTTGCACCTAAAAAAGATAAAAAGTACTCACTTAAACGCGCCATGCCGTTGATCTCAGGGTATCTCCTTTGGGTGTTGTTTGGTGTGGATTACGTCATGCCATCGTTGAAACCAAATTTATCGTCATCCCTCTTCTTTGTTCGTAGGTAGGGCGAAGGAATAAAGGTAAAGGTACTTGAAGATACAGGTAAAAGAAAACCTACATCCTAAAAAGAAAAGACAGCACCACGACACAGGCAAACGTTACTGTTTGACGTCTCGGTGGCTAATAATCCTCTCGTTTCCAAACCGCGCACTTACGCCACTCCGCGTATTCTTTTGCGCCGACGCAACTGTCCGAAATGACAGAAATGAACAAGTCTATTTTAAAAATAATGGCGGGAATTCACTCACAAATTTAAAAGTGTACATCTCCAAATTTGGAATGTAACAAAAGGTTTAATATTGGAAGTAATTTTATGCTTTATATCTATTGACGTCTGGGTGCGTTGAATAGCTGGTGTTGAGGATTTTGATTCCTCGAGATATTCACGTCCCGAGTAGGAATATCTCTGCGGAAGTTTTCCGATAATTTTGGGTTACAATTTGTACATATAGATTTATAGATATTGTTACGACCACAGCCTTAACAAAAAAGATTTTTTGAGTATGTGCACACATTATAGATATGTCCACTTTTCTTACAATTCCAACAGATAAGTAAGTTAGTTGATGGAGAAACAGGAAGATTAATGCTAGATAGTTTACAAGAGGGTTCAGACTAACATGCTTGGTCTGGTTCTAATAAGCTCGATTGTTTTTCTGGGGGGAGGACGGTATTTATCTACACGTAATTTCACTTCTTAAAGTGAGCGACATAAATCTTTAAACTGAGGTAAAGAGAAGATGTGTTGTAAAGCTAAACGTTCAGAAAAATATGGATTTAAATTTCTAAGAAGTTGGTCTATAATTTCAATTTCAGTTGGTTTTTTATCTAATCTGCTATATAAAACTTACACTGAGGTACTAAAAGAGATTACATTTTCGTTAGGTCCCTGAGTACGATATTTATTTCATTCCAAAGATCAGTTATATAACCATGACGTAAGAAATCGCTTTTTAAACACGTAACTAGTTCTTCCCAGGTAAAAATATGGTTTCGTATATTTCTATACCAAATCAAAACGGAACCGGAAAATAATTCGCCTGCTGAGACGAATAAATCTTCGTCTGTACAGTTGCGAAAAATTTTGAAATCATTTACTCTATCTAATAATGACATTAAGATTTGGTAGTCAAAAGCCCTGAAAAGATTTACCCCATTTGTATACTGGTATCGATTTCGCAGACGGTATGAAGGTTGGAAATTTGTTAAATTGGAAAGAACGGTAGGCAAATTTGCATCTAAATCTAAATTAAGTTTTTCGAGGACGATTCCTTCAAGTAAAAGAACGTTAGATAAGAAAGTTTGCTTGGTTTCGTTAGCTTGTTCATCTTTAAGTAACGATAATAAATCTATTCGCTGTTTTAAATGCGTTATACGCGATGTAATGCATTTAATTTAAGCTCTATATCTGTAGGTCATGGATCGGTTTTATGAAGTATATTGTTAATATCGTCTAAAGATTGTTTAATCTCAAACACACATGTTTTAAGCAATCTTTTCCTTGTTTCTATGTTTGTTGTCTATGAACACGGTAGTTGCTTTTTCTTGTTAAATGTAGCACAACTTTGTGCTAAACTTTGCTTTATATCTTTTGCGCTCTCCCATCTTGCATTATTTGGTTTCCTAGGTAGTACAAATCCTTAACCTCTTGTAGTTCTCCTTACCTATTTGTATTCTAGTTTATAATTTATTTTTCCCTCCTTTGCATAATAGTACTTTAGTTTTATTGTTGTTAATCTTCATACCGTATCTCTTTGTTAGAACCGTTTCCATATCATTAAGAGCAGCTTCTAACTCTTCCTTGCTAAATGCTAATACCGCTATATCATCTGCAAATCTAAGCATATCAATCTTTTGTCCCTGCATATTAATTCTATATGTCTTCCTGCATTTGACAGTATTCATCGCCTCTTCAATGTACAAGTTAAAAATTAATGGGGATAGGGCAAATCCCTGTCTCACTACTTTCCTAATATTTACTTCTCTACGTTCCTGCTCTAATTCTATTACTGCTGTTTGCTCTTTATATAAGCTATGAACTATCCGTCTATCCTTAAAACTCATTCCAATCTTTTTGAGTACTTTGAACATTTTTTTCCATTTTACATTGTCGAATGCTTTTTCCAAATTTACAAACCTTATATATATATATATATATATATATATATATATATATATATACGCTTTCCTTTTTCTATTGTTTTCTCCTTTATCACCCTCAGAGCTAAAATAGCCTCCCCTGTTTCATCTAAATCCAAATTGATCTCCTAGTATTTCTTCAGCTCGTTTTTCCATTCGTCTTTGTACAATTCTAGTCAATACTTTTGACACGCGTGGTGCTGTCAAACTTATTGTTCAAAAATTTTCACGTGTATACGGACTATAATGTAACGTTCGAAATCTTTGGGTATCTCGCCTGTCTAAACAACTTACTAATAATAATAATATCGAGTATAACTCTAGAAAATATAATAAATGCCTTCAAGGAATATTTTAGCAGTTTATATGTTAAAGATGACTTGTCAGGTGCTCGACATGTGAATATTCCCACCGTTAGCAATTTTTACTATCAATTCCTTAACGTTAGAGGAAGTTGTGAAGTCCATCGAAAGGCTTAAAAATAAATCTACTTCTGGGCCAGATCAAATTCCCTTGTTTCTTATACGTGACTGAAAAATGATGCTTGCGGAGCCCCTGTTGTACCTGTTTAATTTATCACTTAGTACTTGTACTTTTCCAGATGAATGGAAAATAGGCAAAATGTCCGATCCTTAAAGGTGATAATGCCACCACTACATCAAATTACAGATCAATTAGCATCCTATGTAATTTTGTCAAATTGTTCGAGATTATTTTGCACTAGTGTATTTATCCATTAGTAAAAAACTATATCTCTGTTGCTCAGCAAGAGGGACCTTCATAACTACGGTGTTGTGGTCAGTCTCTAAATCTGCTTCTGGGTAGCTTTTACAGTCTTTACTTTATTCCTAAACCGTAGTCTAACAAGAATGTAATCTATTTGATATCTTCGTACATCTTCTGGCATCTTCCACATACATCGTCTTCTAGCATGATGTTGAAATAATGTGTTTGTGATGGCTAAATTGTACTTGTCGCAAAATTCTACCAGCCATTTCCCCTGTCGTGTCTAAACCAAATAAACCTACTACTGCTCCTTCCTACCCTCACCTACCACTGCATTAAATCCACCATGATTATTAAATTTTCATGTCCTTTTACGTATCTTAATATGTCTTTGATATCTTTGTAAATCGCCTCTATTTTTTCCTCAAAGTAGGTAGAGGTGGACATGTATACTTGTATTATTGCTGTATTTACTGGTTTAGATTCTAATCTAACTGTGAGTACTCTTTCGTTCTCTTGTATATGGTTTTCTACATGTTGTTCTATCTTTTTTCGCATAACTATCCCCACACCCGAATTTCCTTTCTCTGATTCTGTATGAATTACCCTAAAGTCTCCACTCCAAAAATCCCCCACATCTGGCCAGCGTACGTCGGTGATCCCTACTATGTCTAGTGCTAACCTATCCATTTCAATTTTCAAGTTCTCTAGTTTACCTACTTGCTTCATACATCTGACATTTCATGGTCCAACTCACAAAATGTTCCCTCCTCTTCGTTTAAACTTTCCAATCACATCCTACAAAGCAGTTCCCTCCCGGAGATACGAATCGGGTACTATTTTAACTCTGGAATCTTTCACCCCAGAAGACGCCATCATGTTACTTACAATTTAAGTATGCTGTGTACTTGGGACGTTGCCGTTGCCTTCCACATCGCAGTAGTATGACAGAATGCCATACTGACCCCTGTGGTCTCTGCCAATCTAAGTACCAAAAGAGCTGTTGTCCTCTTTCGAGAACCTATCTTAGTCTGGTTCCTCACTAAAGACCCTACTGCTTTGGTTGGACCTGTAGTTTGGCTCACTAGATCACTGAAACGTGGCAGCCATTCCATCAGTTCTAGCAATCTAAAACTTCTTCAAAATGCAGGTCCATTCGGAATGAAAAAGCCATTACAAAAGTAAAATAGCAAAAAAGGTAAGAGATATCCAAGGTCGTATAAATTTTTTAAGTTTTCAGTTACAAATGGTTCGCTTTGGTGCTACAGTCTCCTACGGCAACAACAAAAGAGAAGTTTTTAACGGTCTGATACCTTATTTTTCTTTTGTTGAGCAAAGTACAATAATAATCAATTTGAGTTATCTGAATTTATAAATAAGATAAACTTCTTAATCTTGTGTTTAGTCAAAAATGTTCAATTATATACAAAATATGAATTGCAAAAAACATTTGTAACATAAGCATTTATTATTCCTGTAAACAAATAATACATGTACTAAAACAGGAAAATATATATTTTCTTTTTTAGTTGAATAAATTAACAAATCCTATGTAATTTGAGTTTTATAATTACGATTTACACGATGTTTCCATACACAATTTCATTTCGATTAGCAAAGTATAAAATCAAAGTCTACAATTTGCTTAAATTAAAAATGCACAATTTCTGTAATAAAACTATCAGAGTAAATATGATAATTTTTTAAATAGTGCATATGCAGTTTTATCTATGTATCACAAACTTTGCATAATGATAGTAACATTATTATTATTATTACACTATGTATTTACATAATAAATATTTATTATATTACTACAAAGATGATAGACACTCGCTTAACACTGCTGAATGGCATGAACCGTGTTCTAAAACAAATATTTTAAAGAAAAATTTACCTGATAATGTTTTATTTATTAACACACGCACTTGTATAAAAAGCCATAGGGCAGTGCACATAAAGTGTACAAGGGTAAACACTGCTTATGCAAATTAAGTGTTGGATTTTTTAAAGTGTGGACTGCAAAAGAATTCAATTAAGCACAAACGGTAATCCAGTCAATATAAAAATTTAAAAATGCACAAATTTTATGTATATATATATATACACACAATACATATATATCACATGTCCATCTAAAAATAAATTAGAAATATACATATTGGACTCGTGTACTATTGAGTGTATTAGGCACATAACCAATTATTACTTCTTACTTGCTCCGTTTAAAGGCAGATCACTAGTAATTTCAGTGTAATTCAATAAAATAAATATCGTATAAACTTATAAGAGTATATGCAACATTTCTACAATTCTGATACTATTTATAACCGCAACAACATGCTCAATAAGTCTTTGACAGGTTTTCACAGCTTTTAGTGATATCTGCCCTATCTGATCTTCCTTCTTCTCCTTGAGACGTTTCGGTAACTTCCTCCTGCGATTCATGTTCTTCACTGACATCTTCATCGTCCCGTGTGCGTTCAGGCATTAGTTCAATGGCTTTCGCTAAAGTCTTTTTCGCACTAGTGGATCTTTCTAAGAAATATCCATTCGAACTATCATTACTTTGTCCTGGAGGTGACCACGTACTATATGTATATTGTGAATTTGATGGGTATCTTCGTTCTAGTTCATCTTGGAGCCAAGATACAGCCTGACCCCACTGCCTTCGTAAATCAGTATGATTTTGTAACATAAGAAGGGCTGGCTTACACCTACCGAATAATGTCACCATACATTTTATGCACTGGTATGCACGTTTTTGATAATGATTTTTGGAACGTGCTATTGTGTCTAAAAGACCCTCTCGCTCATCAGGAATGCCTTTTATAGCATTGTGTACTCGATGTGATTGCCACGAATCTTCTAATGATAAAATAGCAAGCAGTAGTTCCATATGAAGCCTCAGTTCTTGACAATAAGCAAATGCAATTTGCCAAAGGAGTTCAGATAAAATTGTTTTAGAGAATAATGGATTCTCCCATGCACAAAATTGTAGTAATTTAATTGAATCGTCCGTAAGGGTATCTTCTATTACTTTTTTTATATAACTGTTAACAAAAACACGTATTAATTATAAATAAAACATTTTAGTTAGCTATGCAAATTTGTAAATCAAATTAATCAATTTAACACGTTGATTGCTATACTTTTCCAGAAGCATATATTAAACTTAATTGATATAGATATAGTATAGACATTGTTTGATCTACTCAAATGTGCATTTTTGTACAGTTTTAATATTCCAATTTTTATTAACGTTACATATCTGGTTTTACATTTATTTAAAATTGTTTATGGCATTAATTAAATGTGGTACATATTCCCCTACGTAGTGTACATCTCATTGGTAGTGCACTATATATTGCCAGAGGTATGTACTGATTGATTTCGACTGGCAACTCAAGAAATTGTCGATTCAGTAATCATTTTACAGTAATAGGGAAAAACAAATGACATACAAGCATAATAATGTACCATTCTCATAGAAAAACTACTAGAATTAGCTTGAAATGGTAATAAAAGCAGTAAGTTTGTAGAAAATGCAATTCTCATTTTAGGGGTTGACAATAATCTTTCTCGGATAATAAATCGAACTACCATTCCAACTAATTCATAATAAGGAGAAAAGAGTTCTTCTACAAGTAGATTATGATGCTAATCAGGTAAATATATAGCAACCTAACATTACAGGGCATATATATTTACAGTAGTGATAGTGACTAGAACAAAGTGATATACACCTATATATGCAACTCTCAATGATACTTACAACGACAAAGACTACAAAGCCAGTTCTAGTAATGAAAGTGACAGTGAAAGTAATTCGAAAATCAAATAAATAATGTGAGGTTTATACATTTGCTACTGATAACTACATAGACATTAACAACATCTAGCAATAATAATGAAGAGGTTACGGAGTGATATAATAATAATAATAATGACTTCTTTATTGAGAACTTGTACATTTATACATGTGTGCATAAAATAGAAAAATAATAAACATCAAAGTTCACAAATGGTGAATTTATCGCCAGCTGGCGTTTTGTTCCAATTTACCATTGGTGAAACCTTACACCAACACATTCAGGTTATATATCAAGAACATCACACACCAGGTAATCATTTAGATCCTTCAACCATTTTAACCCTATGACATTATTATCATTTTAACACTGATGACGAAATAGGTTTAACAACAACTCAATAAACGTCATTTTAATAAATCCAGATTGGGATCATGATCCAATACTGATGGCAACGAAAGTCAAGCTTTCTTGGGGATAATGTTGGTAGTGGGTTTAGTTCAAATACATAAACTTATCATGGTCGTAGTAGCAACCATTATATCATAACACCCTCATAGCAAATGCAATAAACACACAGAGATATCTCCTGCTATTTAAGATTTCTTCTTTTTGAAAATAGTGATGCAGCAGATACCAACGGCAGGTTTTATAAAATAGACAATTCAGTTTCAGTCATAATAATTACAGAGTAGTTTTGGAATCAGTAGGAATTCTTAAACTGATGAATCAATAATACTGTTAAGGTGAAGGCTGCAGTTTAAACATTAAGTTCCAAACAAGAGTCATAGGGATGACAAAAATATAGATGCTGCGTTCGTATGAAGGTAATACATTCAATGTAAGCATGTACCCTAAAAGAGGTGACAGATAATGCCTTGGAAGATTCTCAATCTGATTTTAAACTTTTTGAACCAACTAGTTCTAAAATGGGACCCTTACATTTGACTTCCCATGTTTCATCCAAAGGTACTACATTGGCCAGAAAGCGAGCTTTTTTTCCTGGAAATTTTGAATTTTGTCTAACCCTTGCTATTCCAAGCAAGGTATCTTTAACGTGTGTGACAATATACACATGGGATTTACATTCTAATTTTTTTTCCGAACGAGAGTGTATTTTTGTAAAAAACACTTGTCCAACATTTTTCAAGCGGCTTGTT
This sequence comes from Platerodrilus igneus, assembly GCA_036346225.1. Taxonomy (NCBI): domain Eukaryota; kingdom Metazoa; phylum Arthropoda; class Insecta; order Coleoptera; family Lycidae; genus Platerodrilus; species Platerodrilus igneus. The sequence continues at coordinate 2,013,064 of JARFIW010001055.1, forward strand.
TTGGGAATCGAACTCAGGATCTTGGGATCAGCAGTCAAACGCAAACCTGTGTAATCTACAGAAAAGTTTCCAAAATAGGACCGATGATTTATTTATGGTGACTACTTCTATTCTAGCATTCCGCTAAAAAAAATTATATCAATATACTACAAAAAATCTACAGATAACACAGGATATTTTAGATGAATTTAAAATTAAAAAGGAAAAGAAATTCTTAGTAACTAATCTAGCACATGATATTTCAAACTAATGGATGCAAAGGGGTGAGGAAGTTCTTAAACCTCAGTAGATAAGTAAGAAAGTATGAAGTAGTAGCAGAAAGTTATGTTTGAATTGTTACTGGGACCTACTGTACTTAATTCCTGAATTTTGTAAAATCTTGTGTCCAAATATAAAATTGAAATAACAGAATTTAGATAGCCAAATCTTTAGTGATATCTCCTCATAAAAAGAGCAAACGTTTGAACAATGACTAGACTTGTTCAGATGCCACTTATTTAACGTTTTGTGCTATATCCAGTTTAAACTGTCAATACATTATCTGCTAATCCATAAGTGTTTTATTTAAACGAATAACACACAATATTCTGGTGATAATTTGGTTATATGTATTTATAAAAACAAAACACATGCTGTTTCAAAATTTAGAGGGTAAGTGTAATTGAAAACTTAAGTAATAAATTCATTCTTACACAAAAAAAAATGGCCACGCCAGGAGGTACAAGTGTTTGGTGGTAACTCGGAAGAATTTTATACTTATTTGTTTCAAGTTAATTGTTACAAAAGACGTAAAAGTACTAATGTTTAGCACATTAGTAGATGCAAAGCTTCGCTTTATTTTAGGAAATCCGGTGGCACCAAAACCTCAGGAACTATCATCATATGTGGAAATTGATCAGTTATTAACCAAACACTATTCTTCAACGGTATCTCATGTATGAACGGCTTATATTTAATAAACGCATGCAGAAAAGTTGTCAATCAACTGCAGAGCTTCGGAAATCTTGAATTACTTGTGACTTTGAGCAATTCTTATATGACGTGTAGCACGTTCTTTTATGTTAAAAAAAATAGAAGTGAAAGAAAGAAAATTTAATTTTAAAAAAGACAAACTTGTTATCGAAGCACCCTATATAATTTTAATTTTCATGTAGAATTGTGTTCAAAAACAAGACATGCAATCAAATCTCTATTTGTATTCGAATCATAAACTGAAAACACAAAGATTATCGTTTTATTTCTGTTAAATATATATTAGAACTCAAATCAAGGATTGTAAATTATTTTAAACCACAAAAGTGAAAACAAATCAATTATAACAATAAAATTTCATAGTGGAAGCATGTGATGTTTTTAAGTAAGCTTTAGTTGGATGACATAATGGTTAACCCATTAATTGCACACCAAATTATGAGCGTTAGAAACTTTAGTTTAATAAATTCTTTGCAATATGACATAGTTTTTAATAGACATAGGTTCAATTACCACAAACGTAAACTACAGACATACTTGAGCACAATTTAGCAAACTAAACGCTATGCAATGAGAATACATAAGCGTAGGGTTACATGACAATCTTTTCATACAATAGATTACAATATATGCATGTATATGACTTCAGATAAAGAAATAAAAGTATAAACCTACATAATTTACACGATAACACGTACTTCCAACATTCCATTTGTTATAAACTCAGTAGTGAGATTCTGTAATAGTACGAAAACCCCCGACAACATACGAAGTAGAAGAGGAATTAAAGGACATTGATTGTATCCAATGGAGATTGGAAGGTAGTTTTTGGGAACCGGTAATAAGTTAACATCAATATGTAGAGAGCTGTGCAAATAGATGACGGCAGAATTGGCCACGTGGAGGAGAATTGATATGAGGTTCAGTCAGATGTAATTTTAAACAACACAGCTACAAATAACATTACAAACAGATGTCTGGTAGAAACAACAAAAACGCGGCATACGATATTGTGAACTTACTCTTGCGTGGGACGAGCTATTTCCCATGCACCGGAGATTATTGTTGTAACCGTTTGAAAGAGGTGGAAATTTGGATAGTTCAAGTTTATCACTCCTTTAAGTTGAAATTTTGGGTTGTGTTGTAGCTGTGGTTTGAAAAATGAAAAAAGGAAAACGGGAATTATATTATTCATAAAACAGAAGCTGATGTGGTTTGAACATTCTGCACATTAAGTTGGATGAATCAACTGTATGTAAAATTATACTTGTTTAATATTCAGTATAATTTATATGTGAGTGTTGGATGTAAATACGGATAATATTTTATGACATGGGACATAATTGAACATGGGTTTTTTTTATTGATTAATGATTTATCGAAGGAACGAATGATGATTACATTTAAGGATAATGTTACTAGATTAAAATATTAAGACATAAGTAGATGTAAAAATTTCTGGAAAGGACAATGATACAGCACAAAGTTGGTATTTAACAGTTTTGTTTTTCTATTTTATGAATGACATTGTCAATAATTTGGGATTTATGAATGTCTAATAATTAAATACGAAAGCAGGAATAATTTGGAATGGCAAACAGTTTTTTTGATGGCTTAGATTTAATAATTTGTTTTTAGGATATTTTTATTTTAGCAATACCTACCTCTGTTAGCAATGTTACTTCGAATAATATAATGAACAGGTAAAATGTATGTACAAAAATGTTTTTTATCAAAATAGTTGTAACACAATTAAAGATTTGGAAGTGAAATTTCATTTAAAAGAAAATATTACTCCTGTAGCAAAAAAAAATGCGTTGCCATATGCATTAAAACTGTTAGTAAAAACAAAATCAAGCACATAGAGAAAATAGGTATTTTAAACTAGTTTCACATAGAATAGGTTTTGCCCATAGTTGTAGTGATCAAGAAAGCCAATGACATTATTATAGCTTAGATAAGTTACTATAGATAAGCCACTTCTACACTAAGGTTTAGTTTTAAATGATGCGCCATCTGTTGGATTGTATTACCACTACCATGTGATTGACTAAGGTTTGCATCCATGCTAACAAAATAGTTAAAAACCATACTAGGAAATGGCATGGATTCATGTAATATCGAATTTTGTAGAAGCTCACACTAAAGAAAGGAAATCGTTATAATTGCTAGTATTTTTATATAGTGGTATCTGTGCTTACAAAGTTGAGTAATTTTTAAACATGAATAAGAATATTACTTCTGTAGCAAAGAAAAATGCATTGCCATATGCATTAAAACTAGTTTCACATACAGAATAGGTTTTGCCTATAGTTATAGTGCTCAAGAGAGCCGATTAAATTATCATAGGTTAGATAAGTTATTATAGATGAACCACTTCTATACTAAGGATTGGTTTTTTTATTGATGCGTCATCTGTTGAATTGTATTACCACTACCATGTACTCTTGACTAAGGTTTGCATCCATGCTAACAAAATGGTTAAAAACCTTACTAAGAAATGGCATGGATTCATGTAATATTAAATTTTGTAGAAGTTCAAACTAAAGAAAGGAAATCGTTATAATTGCTTGTATTTCTATATAGTGGTATCTATGCTTAAAAGGTTTACAGTAATTTTTTAAACATGGATACATCATCATCATTAGGTCTTCAGTCCTGGAACTGCTTAGACGCGTACCCTCATTGTTTCCTATTCTGACCTAACCTAAAGATTTCCCTGAAATTTGCACAGCCTGCATCTACCACTATCTGATCTAGGTCTACATTTACCTCTTTTTTCCCATCTCTGCTTGTCATATATTCCATACTATTCCCCAAAAATCCCTTAGAACGTATTCTGACCTTCTATTTCTCTTATTTTTCCCCAGATATCCTTGTTCCCCTACTATTTCTATAACCTATTTGTTATTATCTTTGTCTGTCCATGCTATCGTCCTCATACATCTGAAGCACAGCATTTCAAAAGGCTGCTACCATTTCTCTGTCTGCGTTTCAGACTGCTCGTATTTCATAGGCATACTGTGCTGTGCTCCACACCTATGCTTCTAACAATTTTCTTCTTGTTCTATGTTTGTTGTCTTTCCTCATAGGCGCTGTTCTTTCTTGTTAGATGCCGTTCGGTCACCTTCTATTGTTTTACAATTATATACCCTATTTCTCCGACCTTCAGTGGTTGTGAAGGGAGGTAAGCAGCCTGTGGCTGCCAAGTTCCCCCAACACTTAACCATTTACCGATTTAATATATTTTCCAATATATCTTTTCGCACAGTCAACATTAGTTGCAGGTATTTCGCAACCAACAACTAGTTGTTTATACTAATCATCAGATTTATCTGCGCTTATTTTTTCGTCATTAGGTTTTCCGTCTCAAAACTGGTTGGACACGTATCTGCACTTATTTATATTCTGAGCTAGCCTACATAGTTCCCTGAAATTCTCACACAGCATGTGTATACAGCTCGTTCCCCTTCTATTGTTTTCTAACTTTATGCCCTATTTCACCGAGATTCAGTGAAGGGGGTTAAGCAACCTGTGGCTACCAAGATCCCCCAACACTTAGACATTTGCCGAAATAATGGTTTTCCAGTAAATCCTTTCACACACTTAACATTATTCGAGAATATTGCCCAGCCAATTCTTGTAGTTACTTATAATAATCATCGTGTTTAAGCACAGTTATCTTTTCGTCATTAGCTTATCCATCTTGGGATTGGTTGGATGCGTACCTCCATTGATTTCTATTCTGGGCTAGCCTACACATCTCCCTGAAATTCCTGCAGCCTACATCTTTTACTATCTGTGTGCAGTAGTCTAACCTAGGTCTGCCTATTCTTCTCTTTTTTCCTATCTCTGCCTCTAATATATTCCGCACTATTCCCTCATGCCGTAGTATGTGGCCTATCATCCTATCTCTCCTATTTTTTACCGTTTTCCACATATTTCTTTCTTCCCCTACCATTTTTAGTACCTCTTCATTCTTAACTTTGTCTGTCCATGATATCTTCATCATACGTCTGTAGCACCACATTTCAAAGGCTTCTACCCTTTTCTTGTCCGCTTATGTTTTAAGCAATCTTTTCCTTGTTTCTATGTTTGTGGTCTTTGAGCACAGTAGTTGCTTTTTCTTGTTAAATGTAGCACAACCTTGTGCTAATCTTTGTTTTATATCTTTTGTGCTTTTGCTATCCTGCGTTATTTGGCTTCCTAGGTAGCAGAAATCCTTAACCTCTTGTAAGTTCGTGTTACATACTTGTATTCTTGTTTTTGATTTATTTTCCCCACCTTTGCATACTAGAACTTTAGTTTTAGTTTTGTTAATTTTCATACCGTATCTCTCTGTTAGTACTGTTTCCATTTCATTAAGAGCAGCTTCTAATACTTCCTTGCTAGACGCTAATACCGCTATATCATCTGCAAATCTAAGCATATCAATTTTTTGTCCCTGCATAGTAATTCCAAATGTCTTCCTACATTTGACAGTATTCATTGCCTCTTCAATGTACAAGTTAAAAATTAATGGGGATAGAGCACATCCCTGTCTTACCTCTTTCTTAATGTTTACTTCTCTACGTTCCTGCTCTAATTCTATTACTGCTGTTTGCTCTTTATATAAGCTATGTACTATTCGTCTATCCCTATAGCTCATTCCAATCTTTTTGAGTATTTCAAACATTTTTTTCCACTTTACATTGTCGAATGCTTTTTCCAGATCTACAAACCCTATATACACGCTTTCCCCCTTTTCTATTGTTTTCTCCATTATTACTCTCAGAGCTAAAATAGCCTCCCGTGTTCCCCTGTTTCGCCTAAACCCAAATTGGTCTTCTCCTAGTATTTCTTCCGCCCGTTTTTCCATTCATCTTTGCACAATTCTAGTTAATATTTTTGACGTGTGCTGTCAAACTTATTGTTCGAAAATTTTCACATCTATCCGCGCCTTTCTTTTTGGTATAATTACTATGATGCTACGTTTGAAATCTTTGGGTATCTCGCCTGTCTCATACATATAGCTACAAGTTGGAGGAGACGTTCTGTTACTGCTAGTCCAGCGGCTTTTAGAGTTTCTGCTTGCACCTTATCTGTACCCGGCGCCTTACCATTTTTCAGACTCTTTAATGCTAATTCAAACTCATCTCTAAGTATAGGATATCCCAAGTCATCATTTTCAATGTCTGATTCCTGTTCTAATGCAGTTAGTTCCTCTCCTGCATATAAATTCCCTATATATTCTTGCCATCTACTCACTTTCCCTACGTTTTCTATGATGACGTTTCCTTGTGCGTCCCTTATATTTTTGCTATACAGTTTTATATCTCTAAAATTCATTCTAATTAATTTGTATGCGTCGTTTGTCTTTCCTATTTCCATCTTCGTTTGTACCTCTTTGCACTTTTCATCAATCCATTGTTCTTTAGCTTTCCTGCATTTTCGAATAATTTCCCATTTTATGGCTTTGTATCTCTGTTTTCCTGTTTAGTCTGATTTATTTTTGTATTTTCGTCTTTCTTCTATTAAATTCAGGATATCCTTTGTTATCTATGGTTTCTTATTTTCTTTTTGTGTATACCCCAGAATATCTCTGGCCGCCATATCTAGGCTGGATTTAATGTTATTCCATTCTGTTTCTACTTCCTTAGTATCAGATATTTTCCCGATATCTTTGAGCAATTCATTTGACTTTTTTTCGAATCTTTCTAGAATATCTTTATCTTTTAGTTTCTCTAAGTCCAAGTGCCTTTTTCCGTTTCTTTTTAAATTTAAGTGTGGCCTTCATAATTACGATGTTGTGGTCAGTATCTATATCTGCTTCTGGGTAGCTTCTACAGTCTTTTACTTGATTCCTAAACTGTTGTCTAACAGGAATGTAATCTATTTGATATCTTCCTATATCTCCTGGCATCTTCCACGTATATCGTCTTCTATCATGATGTTGAAATAATGTGTTTGTGATGATTAAAGTGTTCTTGTCACAAAATTCTACCCAGCCTATTTCCCCTGTCGTTTCTCGTGCCTAAACCAAATAAATCTACTACCGCTCCTTCCCTACCCTCACCTACCACGGCATTAAAATCCCCCGTAATTATTAAATTTTCATGTCCTTTTACGTATCTTAATATGTCTTCGATATCTTTGTAGATGGCTTCTACCTCTTCGTCACTGTAGCTAGAGGTGGGCATGTATACTTGTATTATTACTGTGTTTACCGGTTTAGATTCTAATCTAACCATGAGTACTCTTTCGTTCTTTTGTAAGTAATTTTCTACACAGTATCCTATCTTTTTCCGCATAACTATCCAATTTCCTTCCTCTGCTCCTGTATGAATTACCCTGAAGTCTCCTCTCCAAAAATCCCCCGCCTCTGGCCACCGAACTTCGCTGATCCCTACTATGTCTAGTGATAACCTATTCATTTCGATTTTTAGGTTCTCTAGCTTACCTACTTGCTTCATACTTCTAACATTCCACGCTCCGACTCGCAGAGTGTTCCTGACTCTTATTTTTAACTTTTCGATCGCATCCCCCGAAGTAGTCCCCTCTGGGAGATCCGAATGGGGGACTATTTTAACTCTGGAATCTTTTACCCCAGAGAATGTCATCATTTTATTATAATTTAGGTACGTTGTGTACTTGGGACATAATGTGGTGGTTTCCCGTTGCCTTCCACATCGCGGTAGTGTCTTAGACTGTCATACTGACACCTATGGTCTCTACCAATCTAAGTACTGAAAGAGCCGCTGCCCTCTTTCGGGGACCTGTCTTAGTCTGGTTCATCACTAACGACCCTACTACTTTGGTTGGACCTGTAGTTTGGCTCTTTAGCTCAGTAGAACACGCAAGCCATTTCACCTGTTCTAGTAATTTAGAACTTCGGCAAGGTGCAGGTCCATTCGAAATGGAAACATGGATACAACAATATAAAAATACAAGTAGTTACAAGAATTTCCTTTCTTCATTTTCAGCTACTTCAAAATTCAATACATATTTTTCTTAATCTTCTTTGGGAATTAAACCACTCATAGTTTTTAAAATCATCTTTATTTACATTTCGATCCATGACCTAGGATCGTTGTCAAAATAATAAAAATTTCAAGTTTGACATTTATGACATAAATTGAAGGCGACTGATTGATTGATGTTCGATATATTAGGTTTGAGTACATTAGATGAAAATTTTAAAGTTTAAAAGAACGATTCCCTTCAATTTGTGTTGTGTCCTGGGAACGACTTCTTAGATAGCCAATACGCTTAATGTGAAATCAGCTGATTAATTTTTATTGGTAATTTCAAATGAATTCAATAATTTGGAGATTGGAAAACATTTTTTAACATGTTTCTATTTATATGGTTGAAAAGATGGTTATTAAAGAAGTGTGTGATTACATTACCGTAAGGCTAAAGCAGCCAGGGGCTGCTAATATGCCTATTGTTATGTAATTAGTTGTTGTATGTATAAATAGAAATCATGTATGTAAGCTTTATTTCATGTTAATTACGCAAGGAAACCCCAGGAAAAACTTGCAATGTTACCTAGATATTGTGGGCATTTGATTTTCATTTGTTATTTCTTTTAGTAATGGAATCCATTGTTTACTGAAAGTCACGAATTCGTTTGCTACGCAGTTATTTTTATCTAGGGTTATATAAGTAGCTTCTTTGATTTTGGCAGTTTTCTTCTTTGTCGATAATTTTTGCATCCTCCCATTTTATTTTATGACTGGAGTCCCATGCACGTTGGCAAATCATGTATTTTTCAAATTTTTCTATTTTTTATATATGATTTATGTTCTTTTAATCAAACTTCAAATGGTCTGGAACTTTCCCCTATATAAAACTTGTTACATTCGCACGGTATTTTATAGATGTAGTTTTTTGAAGTTTGTATTGCGTTTTTGGGTTTTATTTTATTAATTGTGCTCTTAGTGTATTGTTGGTTCTAAATACTGTTTTAATTCTGAATTTGTTTCCAATTCTTTGGATTTTTTTCGGAGAATCCTTTAATGTATGGTATTGAGAGCATTTTTTGGTGCGTATCATTGTTTTTGTTTTCTTCTTCTTTATTTTTTGGAATTTTATTCATTTCTTTCTCTATTATTCTTTTAGTATACTTGTTTTCTATTAGTGTACATCTAATTAAATCTTTCTCTTTCTTTAAAATTTCTTCCTTTGATGATATTAATTTTGCTTTATCATACATGGTTTTGATAGTTCCCCGTTTGACACAGTGAGGCCGGTCTGAATCGAAGTTTAAGTATCTGTTTGTGTGCGTTGGTTTTCTGTATACCGATGTATTAATTGTTGTATCGTTTTTGTTAATTAGAATTTAATAGTTGGTTCTATTTTGTTAATTGACTCAAAGTTTTTAATTAATTCTGTATTATGAGGCCAAATAGCATAGGCATCTACGTATCTCCACCAGATTAGTGGTTTCAATTCTTGTGAGAATATTACATTTTTTTCGAATTCCTCCATGAATATATATTAAAATGTCTAAGGGAGCTACTAAGAGTTATAAGGGTTGGTTAGTACAAGGTAGTATATGCCAAACAAAAATAATCCACATATTTGATCACATAAACCTAAAAATATATGTTTGCCGTATTTTATGTATACTAAAATACCACGCAAATATAGTTGTTGAAATTAAGTGCCAAAAGGCAATTTTAAAATGACTAAGTGGCGTAGTAAGATGTGAAATGCTCAAGGGTTTATACCGAGTTGAATTTTAAAAGCCTTTGAAAGTACATTTGCCGTCCAAAAGCCGGATGCGTCTATGAATGTTCACTATCAACATGCATCCAGGGTCAAGTATAATTTATTTTGGCTTCATTTTCTATAAAATCAACTTTTGGACAATATTTGTAAACCCAAAATTATTAGTTAAAACATCGTAAAATGTGATTGGTTGAATGTAAAGATTTAGGACATATATTAGAATTTAGTGTAATTATGAAATTGTATAAAGACATGAACTTTGGTATGTGCGACACGGACTTGACTATTTGTGATGAACTTTAGGATGTAGTAGGCGAATTGAGAATCAACATGGTTGCCTTAGAGAGTAAACAAGGCAGATTATTTTCGAAACGATTTTGTAAAAGACGTGTTTTCAGAGATATATTTCGAACAAATTTTGTAATAGACGTGTTTTCAGAACTGTGCTAATATTTTGAAAAGAAAATAAAAGTAATTGTTTTAAAATGAGTTTCATTGAAAAGTGGTAAAGAAATAAGCGAAAGTATAAAGTAAATAGTAGTGATTGTGCGACGGTAAAATATTGGATTTGGAGAGTGGTAAAAGTTAGAAGGTCATCGGAGTGGTTATACAGATTTGAAGTGGATATTGGAGTGTGGTTTGAAGTTAGAAGGTTATCGAGAGTGGTTATACAGAGATTTGAAGGGATATTGGAGAGCGGTTTAAAGGCAACAGGAGCAGCGAACAAAAATATACAGGAACAAGTGGATTGGGATTTAGATACGGAGAAGCGGACGGAATTATAGAAGAAACAAGGACTTGAAGTGGAGATTAGTACAAGGGAAGTTATAGCACTATTTTTTTTTAAATTCTAAATTTGGGTTAATCATTTCAGATATTGGGGAACAGTCAAAAGTCGAGGACACCTGGTAGCACGGAAATTCAAGAACAGCATTGTGAAGACATATACGGTAATTAGGATTTTGTGCCAGGATTCAGCAAGGCATCGACGGAGTATAGACCAGGTGAGTGTTTAAAATTCTTTAATACGTCAAAATTTAGCCATATAAAATTTGGTTGTAATTTAATTTGGCACATAGTAACTTTGATCTAATTAGAAATTTTGGCATATACTAAAGTAGAGTAGCAATTTTAATAGTAAAACAAAAGGGTGCACGTTGGTTGGACTTAACACAACTGCTTATAACGGACACCCACTATAAGCAGTTGAATAACCTGAGATTAAGAGTTTTAAATAGTCGAGGCATTACATTAAATAGTTTATAAAAGAACCAACCAAACGGTTGCAAGTACAAGAGGCATGCATTAGGTGTGCACATTTTACAAAAGTATAAAATAAAGGGTATAATATAGGTGAAACACACAGAAAGTAGAGGGGTGGGGTATATAATACGTGGCAAACCCAACGTGGGGCTGAAAAAAAGGCTAGATTGAGTTGAAATTAGACAGGAATAGCAGTAGGATACAGGATCCAGAGATTAGGTGGGGCCCAGTTTTCTTATTTTCAGGCATACAAGTTCAAAGACAGGCTAGAGATGACAGACCCAGCAATGAAACGGATTACGAGATCGGGACTGATATACGGAATTGGAGAAGAAATCACGACACAAAACGATGAAAGTAGGACACTAGACATAGAGCTGGACGCAGGCGGAGACATCCAGGAGATGGAGGTGAGGCAGACAGAGCCGGGGGTGTTAGACAAGGACACGGACCAGGCGACGGCATCGCAGGTGAGAGCAGCAGAAACCAGGACCTTAGGAGATTTCTGATGAGTTTGCATACAGAACTGACAGACAAAATTGAAACTTCACAAACAAATTTAACGAACCAAATGGCAGATTTACGTACAGAACAGAAAGAGTTACGGACGGAATTAACGAACAAATTTGAAACTTCACAAACAAATTTAACGAACCAAATGGCAGATTTACGTACGGAACAGAAAGAGTTACGGACGGAATTAACGAACAAATTTGAAACTTCACAGGCAAATTTGACGAACAAATTTGAAACGTCACAGATTGAACAAAAAGAGGCAAATACGCTTTTGAATAATAAAATAACGACATTACAAACGACTTTAACAAACCAAATTGAAGATTCACACATCGAACTGAGAAACGAGTTTAGGACGGCACACGCGGAACTGACGGCCAAATTGAATAATACACAGGACTATCTACTCACGCAAATACAAAACGTACAGGGACGACATAAGGACTGAAGTACACGAAAAGATCGACAGAATAGATGACAAATTAAAAAACACGCGGGTACAGATTCAGGGAGACTTGAACACGACAAAAACGGACCTACGGACTGAAATCAAGACACGCGTAGAGACAGTTGAGGAGACAATGGTCAGTGGTTTTACGACGTTACATTCCGAAATTCAAACGTGCGACAAAAGACATTTGACAAATTACAGAAATTTAGGACAAACCTTAGAGACGATACAGACCGAAAATTTGAACACTAAGACACAACTGGACGACAAAGTCACGGTAGTAGAAAACCGGGTAGGACACGACGTAAGACAAATACATGAAAAATTGGACGACCTAGAACGACGGCGCATTGGACTGGACTACGGACAGCACATCAAATTGAACCGGGACGCGCTACCTAAATTTGAAGGACGGAGGACAGAACAGCCGATGGGATTTCTAGACAGACTGGACGAGATCGTCGAATCGGAAAATGAAATAACAAAGTTACAGATAATAGGGGCGACATTGACAGGGAACGCGGAAAAGTGGCACAATATCATACGCCGACAGTACGACACCTACGCAGAATTTCGACGACTATTTATGGAACAGTTCTGGAGCAACACGCACCAGACCGACATACGTACAAATTTGATTACGGGACACTACAGTCGGACACACGGGACTCGCGAAGAATATGCAATAGACAAATACAACCAGGCACAGCACTTGACACCAAAGTTGGGAGAGGACGACATCATACTACTACTTGCGGGACACATGGAGCCGGAAGTGACTAAAATGGTTGTGGTCCACAATGTTAAAACACTGCGGGAATTTTTAGGCGTTATGAGGAATTTCGATTTGGCAACGGCACTGGAGACAAAAACACGGACTAGTCATTGGGATCAAAACCGGAGTTATAGGGATGACAACAGACGACATATGTACCACGAACAGCGACCCAACCATAGACAGGACAATTTCCATCACGAACATCGACCCAGCTACCGACAGGACTATTTTAACCACGGACACCGAAACCACTGGGGACACGACGGAAACAGGAGACCATACTACAATAGGGAACACCGGGAGAACGACATACAAAGACAAAACAGGTACCAGCGCGACGACAACGCGGATGACGGTCGAAATACAGGGGGCGGTACACAGCACGGATATAGCCGGACGGACAGGGACGCGAATGTCCACCATATAACGACAAACGCAAGGACTCAGGACACGGATCAAATTGAAGTGGTGCAGATACACGAGGCACACTTAGAAAAAAAACGCAAATTTTGGGAGAACAAATGTAAAGGATTAAAGGTCGACGTTGTTTATAGTTTAAAAGACTTGTTAGTAAATAATTATAATTTGAAAAAAAAGAATCTTTTGTTCATTAATATTAGTTTAAATGAGTGTTTATATGTTGCTTTCGTTGATAGTGGTTCACAGTTGTCGCTGGTAGATGAGAGGGTAGTGATAAAACATGCGGAATTTTTAAAAGAAAGAATAGAAGCGATTGAGGGGGTTAATTTATGGTTGGCTATGAATAAAAAGTTAACTACGATTTATAGGATCATCCGTGTACCGATATTTGTAGGGGAAAAAAATGCAGGAGAGGCAGAATTTTTAATTACAAAGGGGTTGCATATAGATTTCATATTAGGAATGGATTTTATAGAGGATTTTGGAGTGAATATAGATGGTAAGGATAGGTCGATTCGAATTTTGATAAAGATAAGTTATGGATGGTGTCTACGGTTAGTGAGGAATATAGGAATGGAGATAATATAGATAAGTCAGGATTAGGAATGAATAAGACAAGTGATGATAGACAGGTTAAAGTACGGTTATGTAATATGTTTGTGAGATTAATTAAGGATGAACAGATTGGAAGAGTGAGTATTGAGATAAAGGCGAAGCTAGAAGAATTGTTTAATAAACATGTAGGGTTATTTAATGAAGAGCCGAGATTGGCGGCGATACATGCATAAGTTAGAGGTCACGGAAGACAACGGGTTTAATACAAAGGTGTATCCAATTCCGTTTGCTATTAGAAATAGGGTTAAAGCCGAGATTAACAAGATGTTACGAGATGGAATAATAGAACCAGCGAAAACTCAATATGTGAACCCGGTAGTTATTGTTCCTAAACCAAATAAAAGAGATATAAGGATTTGTTTGGATGCAAGGAAGTTGAATTCGATTACGAAACCGCAGTATGAACAACCGCAGGGGTTGGATAATTTGTTGTACAAAGTGTACGAGATGAAGTTTTCAGTAAACTAGATTTAAAAATTCATTTTGGTTAATTCCGTTGCATGAAGACAGTAAGAAGTTTACAGGGTTTAGCATTGAAGGGGAGATTTACATGTTTTCTGTGGTTCCGTTTGGGTTAAGTAGTTCTTACGCAGCACTGGTAAGGGCCATGCAGAAGCTGTTTAACGAGTATGAATGTTTCTGTTCGCACTATGTGGATGATTTGTTGATCTTTTCAAGGACTGAGCAAGAACACATGGAGCATATAGAAAAGGTGATCCAGAGGCTGGACGAAGGGGGTTTGAAGTTGAACGTGGAGAAATGCGAGTTGTTCAAGAACAAAGTTACATATTTAGGGTTTGAAATCAGTGAGAATGGGATGAAAATTTGTAATAAAAGGTTGGACGAGTTGAAAAAGATTGCTCAACCAAAGAACGTGAGAGGATTACGAGGGTTCTTAGGGGTTCTAAATTATTATAAACGATTTATACCGCGATATTCCGAGTTGTGTGTGCCGTTGGTGAGTTTATTGAAAAAAAATGAAAGATGGAAATGGACTGCTGATCGAGAGAAGGCGTTCCAGGATTTAAAAAGTGCATTTTATAAAGAGTTGTCATTAAAATATCCAAATTTCAAAGACGAATTTATTTTAAGGACGGATGCGTCGAAATATGCGATAGGGGCTGAGTTGGTGCAGATCCAGGATGGAGCTGAGGTACCAATTGTATTTATCTCGAGGGTATTGAAAGACTGCGAAACCAGATATGCGACGGCAGAGAAGGAAATGTTGGCGATCGTATATGCAGTGAAAAAGTTGCGTTTTTATCTGCTAGGTAACAAATTTTTAATAGAATCCGACAACACGGTGGTAACATTTATGAAGAAAAAGGAGTTTCTAAACAGCAGGTTGTACAGATGGGCGTTAGTATTACAGGAATACGATTTCGAAATCAAGCACAAGCCAGGCAAGGAGAATGTGACGGCGGATTTTCTAAGCAGACCGCAAGGGGAAAAAAATAAAGACGTGAAGGATTGTTTAGTTGCTTTGCAGGAGTTCAGGGATGTTGGTCGGTGGACAAATGCCAAGCTAATGGAAACGCAAAGGCACAGTGAGGTGAGCACGATCCGCGAGAGATTAACAAGCGAAAATGTGGAGGAGTACCGTGGATTTACCATCGTAGGGCAGTTCGTAGTCAAAAGGATAGGTGAGGCAGAGCTAGTAGTGGTATCCAGAGACGCGGCTGTGGAAATCATAGATGAAATTAATTTAAATTTTGGACATATAGGTATAAGAAAAACATTTTTGGTATTCAGGGAGGCGTTTTATGCACGGAACGATATCACGGTGGTCAAAGAAAGGATCAATCGTTGCAAAATTTGTATCTTAGGGAAAGACAAGAACGTGGTGTTGCAAACGTGCCGATGAGTGTGAGCGTGAGCGGACCATTGGAATTGGTAGCTGTTGATTACTTAAGCAACCTGATTACGAGTGAACAGGGGTATCGGCACATATTAGTAATGGTGGACGTTTTTCAAAATTTATTAAGTTATTTCCGCGAGGCGAAGCAACACGGTGCATGCTTTACAATCGATCAAAGAATTTGGAAGCCAGGTAGGGAGAATGGAAAGGATATTGGTAGACAACGCAACTTATTTTAACAACCAAAGATTTAGGAACGGGTTAAATCGAGCGCACATTAAGGTGTCATGTAGCAGTATACGGCATCCGAAAGCAAATCCATGCGAACGATATATACGAGAGGTAATCAAATATCTACGGTTAGCAACGCAAGAGCACCATAATAGATGGGTTAGATATCTGCCGCAGATTGAAAACTTCATGAATTGTGTACCGAGTTCAGTGACAAAAACGTGTCCGATAACTTTGATTCGGAGGATTATACCAGCTAGGCCATGGAGGGAAGAAGTCGAGGTACAAGACATCACAGAGTTGTTGGGCAGTGTTAGACGTAGGATCGAAAGGATGCAGCGTGAGATATCGGCGAAGGTGTAGCAGGATCAAAAAGGACGACTTTGAAATTGGAGATATGGTGGTGGTGAAAAGGTTAAGAGTTTCGAACCGCGACAGGAACATTTTGGAAGTTGTTGTTTCCTTATGAAGGGCCGTACAAGATTACGCGTATTTTTGCGGAAGGAAATACATTTGAATTAGTTACTATGACAGGGGAATATCGTGGGCGTTTTCATTTGGAAAATCTATATCCATATAAGGTTGTACAGGAAGAGGGTTTAGTAGAATAGTTTGTTATATAGTTCATGCGACGGAAAGTTTAGTTTTGTTTTAGTTTATAAGGTAGGTTAGTATGTAGCATAGTTAGACAGACATATTGAGAATTAGAATAGGGGTTGAATAATTAAAATAGTTAGGAATCCGAAAAGGGGTTTGTGTAAACAGGAAAGAGGAGGTTTGATTTTAAATAAAACTAGAAATTATGCACACCAGGAAAGAGTAAAGCCGACGCAATTTCCAATTTCATTCAAAATCAGTGGGGCCAATAAAATGTCTAAGGGAGCTACTAAGAGTTATAAGGGTTGGTTAGTACAAGGTAGTATATGCCAAACAAAATAATCCACATATTTGATCACATAAACCTAAAATATATGTTTGCCGTATTTTATGTATACTAAAATACCACGCAAATATAGTTGTTGAAATTAAGTGCCAAAAGGCAATTTTAAAATGACTAAGTGGCGTAGTAAGATGTGAAATGCTCAAGGGTTTATACCGAGTTGAATTTTAAAAGCCTTTGAAAGTACATTTGCCGTCCAAAAGCCGGATGCGTCTATGAATGTTCACTATCAACATGCATCCAGGGTCAAGTATAATTTATTTTGGCTTCATTTTCTATAAAATCAACTTTTGGACAATATTTGTAAACCCAAAATTATTAGTTAAAACATCGTAAAATGTGATTGGTTGAATGTAAAGATTTAGGACATATATTAGAATTTAGTGTAATTATGAAATTGTATAAAGACATGAACTTTGGAATGTGCGACACGGACTTGACTATTTGTGATGAACTTTAGGATGTAGTAGGCGAATTGAGAATCAACATGGTTGCCTTAGAGAGTAAACAAGGCAGATTATTTTCGAAACGATTTTGTAAAAGACGTGTTTTCAGAGATATATTTCGAACAAATTTTGTAATAGACGTGTTTTCAGAACTGTGCTAATATTTTGAAAAAGAAAATAAAAGTAATTGTTTTTAAAATGAGTTTCATTGAAAAGTGGTAAAGAAATAAGCGAAAGTATAAAGTAAATAGTAGTGATTGTGCGACGGTAAAATATTGGATTTGGAGAGTGGTAAAAGTTAGAAGGTCATCGGGAGTGGTTATACAGATTTGAAGTGGATATTGGAGTGTGGTTTGAAGTTAGAAGGTTATCGAGAGTGGTTATACAGAGATTTGAAGGGATATTGGAGGCGGTTTAAAGGCAACAGGAGCAGCGAACAAAAATATACAGGAACAAGTGGATTGGGATTTAGATACGGAGAAGCGGACGGAATTATAGAAGAAACAAGGACTTGAAGTGGAGATTAGTACAAGGGAAGTTATAGCACTATTTTTTTTTAAATTCTAAATTTGGGTTAATCATTTCAGATATTGGGGAACAGTCAAAAGTCGAGGACACCTGGTAGCACGGAAATTCAAGAACAGCATTGTGAAGACATATACGGTAATTAGGATTTTGTGCCAGGATTCAGCAAGGCATCGACGGAGTATAGACCAGGTGAGTGTTTAAAATTCTTTAATACGTCAAAATTTAGCCATATAAAATTTGGTTGTAATTTAATTTGGCACATAGTAACTTTGATCTAATTAGAAATATTGGCATATACTAAAGTAGAGTAGCAATTTTAATAGTAAAACAAAAGGGTGCACGTTGGTTGGACTTAACACAACTACTTATAACGGAAACCCACTATAAGCAGTTGAATAACCTGAGATTAAGAGTTTTAAATAGTCGAGGCATTACATTAAATAGTTTATAAAAGAACCAACCAAACGGTTGCAAGTACAAGAGGCATGCATTAGGTGTGCACATTTTACAAAAGTATAAAATAAAGGGTATAATATAGGTGAAACACACAGAAAGTAGAGGGTGGGGTATAATAATAATAATAATATATATATATATATATATATATATATATATATATATATATATATATTACTAAAGATTAGTGATAGTGGACTTCCCATTGCCATTCCGAAGCTCTGTTTGTAGAATTAGTTACTTAGTTGAAAATATGTAGTACTGACGCATAAACCAAGTAATTCCATAATCGATGATATACTTAGTTTTGTTCTTTCTTTAAGGTTGTCATCTTATTCTAGTTTGTTTTTTATAATATTAAGCGTTTTGTTTATAGGTACATTTGTGAAGAGATTTACTACATCAAAACTAACAATTGTGTGTGTATTTTCAATTTTTATGTTTGATAATTTTTCTAAAAAAATGTTGGTTGTTTTTTATGAAAGAGCCCATTTTGCCTGCTAATGGATTTATAATTTTTAGGAAAAATTTTGGTAAATTATGGCATGGTGAATCTATGGAGCTTATGATAGGTCTTAAAGGAATGTCTTTTTTATGAATTGTTGGTAGACTGTAAAAGTGAGATGGTTTACTGTAATGTGGGACCAGTTTGCTTCTTTCTTTATCTTGCAATTCATTTTTAAATTTATATAGAGTTTTGTATATTTTATTTTCAATTGATTTTGTTGGGTCTGTTCCTAAACTGGTATAATCCTCAGTGTTCAACAATTCGTTGATTTTTGTTTTGTAGTGGTTTTAATTCATTATTACTGTTGCGTTGCCTTTGTCAGTAAGTAGAATTATAATTTAGGTATCTTTTTTTAGATTGCAAATTGCTTTTATTTCGTTACTACTTACATTTGGTTTTATTTTGTGATTCTTTTCTATTTCGATTTTGTATCGTACTTTAAATCCGTTTGCTTGATCTTCTTCAAGTTGTTACGTGCAAATCGAATTTGCACTTAAACATTGTTTTAGTTAGTTTTCTTGATGTGCGGAAGTTCCCGCCATAATTTTAAATACGCAAGAAGCGGGAACAATTTAAATAGACTGGGCGGGGCTTCCGGTACGTCACAATAGTGCAATTGGCAAGTGTGAATTATCCCGATAGGGGTAAGGCAATGCTACAAAAGAGTAAGGGAGTTCCGCGGTTCTCGCGCGGAAACGTGGCTTTTTTACGCCGAACTTTGAAGTGAACAGTCGTGCGGGGTGTCGTGTTATCTTATTATGTAGATTTCCTTATCTTGATTATCTTTCCTTAATTACCTATTCCTGTCTTCCACTGCATATAGGAACGGAGATGACCCTGGAGCATCGCATGACCCGAGATAATTTGGAGGTCCAACTCTACCAGCAGCAGCGATGCCGAGGCTACCGCAGCGTGATTTCCTGCCGGTTAGCGGATCCTTCACGTGAGTAGACTCTCTAATTTTTATTGTTTTAATTTTATGTAACTTCGCTTAATTATGGCGCAATATAAATTATCAGTGACGTCATGGTGTATCTTATGAACTTTGGTAATTGTATTACCGGCTTTTAAGAGCCATCTATCGGCATTTCAATGTACCAGAATCTAAGTGTTACATTTTGTTAACTGCATTACCGACCAGATAAAACTTTAAACGAAGTGTAGCAGATGGCGCCTTCAACCTGTTCAGGCTATGAACTTCAGGGGTTTCTTCTTTGTTTTTGGGTTATGTTAATTTCAGTTACAACCATGCAATATTTTAACAGATGTTATTGAAACAGTTTTTCACTTAAGGAAACGTATTTTTATTCATGTAAGTATTTACCTTACCTTATGTCTTTAAATACAGTATTATAGAATTACCTATTAAAATATCTTTAGTTGCTTTCCTTAACTTTGAAAGGCCGTTTTTTGAAACTTAAATACATTGTTCTTTATGTTACATTCTAAAATTGCATTATGGTTTATCCTTTACATGAAAATTTTGTGTTTAAAAAAACACTTGAGTGAAATAAATTGCTAGTATACCTTTTTAAGAAGTGTTTGACTATACGTTGTTGCCTTATAGGTTAAATAACATATCCTCTGCGTCCATTTTCCATTTTGGAAGGCTTCTTTGTCATTATCTATAAAATATGTATTTAACTGAACATTGATTTCGTTTCCATATACCTTAAATGTGTTTCTTTGGTGTTATCGGTGACGTTCTAACAAGTTCTTACCTCTAAATATCGTATCGTATTACCTTAAAGTAACTGTAACGTGTTTTACCTTCTAATCTGCGTCAAAATCGCATATTTTTATATCGTGTCTTGAATATTGTATTCATAATGAACGTATCACATCTAAAATCCTCGAATTAATCTACGAGCTGGAATGTAGAAGTATCATAGCTGCGAGCAATCAGAATGATAGGCGATCTCAACTTAGGGCTGTTTTGTCACAGGAAACCAAAGGCGTTGCTATCTTAAAGAACCCTGTTGGCGATTGGCCACTCAACGTATCAGAAATTAAATTATCTTTAGATGATATATCGGGTATAATAAACAAAACAGATCCTGCGGCTACTAATATCGAATTAGGAGATTGACTTCAAGAATAACCCACGTCAAACACCGTATCGAATCATTATCTTTATATAACGATGACCAAGCGACTCAAGCTAAACAAAGTTTGTTGTCCGAGGTGTTATTGCTTGAAGGAATTCTTTTAGAAAGACTTAATCCTAACGCAGACGTAGATATATCGTTACCTTTTTCAAATCTTGCGCTTGCCGAACCTAAACCATTAGGAAAACCTATACCTGTATACAAATGGGGTCTCACCTTTGAAGGGTTTGATTCGAAGGTTTCTTTATCATCCTTTCTTGACCGGATTAACGATTTTAAAATTTCTTGCGGGTGTACCGACCAGGACCTATTTATCTCAGCTGGTGATTTGTTCGCAGGCTCAGCGTTAATATGGTACAGAAACATACGACACCAAATTTCTACCTGGAATGAGTTAGTTGCCTGTTTAAAACGAGATTTCCTACCTTATGACTACATTAACGATCTTTGGAACGAAATCCGAAACCGAACTCAAGGTCCCGACGAAAATGTTGTGTCTTTTATTACCTCATTAGAAGCTTTATATAGCAGACTCGACAAAAAACCTTCCGAATCCGAAATTATCGATCAATTACTTAGAAATTTGAACCCCTATTTCTCAGAACGTTTGGCATTACAGACCATATCTTCGCTAGCTCATTTTAAAGACCTATGTCGCTCTCTTCAAGAAGTGAGGTCAAGGATTGACAAATATCGACCACCACCGAGAAATTATCTGGTCTCCTAGAACCTGATCTAGCTTGCCAAGTTCGACCTTCCGTAAACTATCTACCCTTAACGTTCCTCCTACCGTAACTAATAACGCACTTACCTGTTGGAACTGCAAGCGAAGTGGACATAGCTATACTGTCTGCACATACCCTAAAAATATTTTTGTTATGGTTGTGGTCGCTCAAATATCTACAAATCTAACTGCACCAACTGTAATCCTAACGTATCGGAAACTCCCGTCGAGATATTTCAAATCAGGGTGTGAATATCTCAAGAAACCAAAATCGCCCTCAACACCAATCATTCAACGGACACAGACGCCAATAAATTTAAATTATAAAACCACTTCTAACGTTGTACCGTCATTAAATTTATCTAATAATAATACCGCTACTATTAATGTACAAAATACCTTACCTTCATTAGAGGAATTATGCTACACTACTCCAGCCGAGTGGTCTAAGTGGTTACAAACCGTCAATTCCTTTTATCATAAAAAGACTGCTACCGTTTCACAACTTGTTAAAAAACCCTTCGATAACCGTCCACACTTATCTATCTCAATTGGTTCCTTAAATGTAATTGCTTTACTGGATACAGGTTCTTCATGTTCTCTTATAAATAACGAAGGTTTACATCAATTATCTCAACAAAATATCAAAATTCAAATTATTCCTGAAAAAACTTCCATAAATTTAGCTGACGATAATCAAATACATGTAACCGGTTCCCTTAAGTTAAAAATTCGTGTAGAGTCTCTTGAACGTGATGTTTTATTTTTGATTGTCCCTGCATTAGCGTATCCTTTTCTACTGGGCGTTGATTTCTGTAAACTTTTTAATCTGTCACTTTACTTTCAGGATTTTTCATGGCAAACCTCTATTAAAACGAACTCCTGTGCATCTACAGGAATATCTAACAAAATCTCTTACTGACTCCCAAGATGTAACTCTTAACGCTACAATCGACAAATTTCGCAAACTTAATACCTCTGAACTTGGTTGTGTTACAACGGCAACACACGTTATCTCCACAGGTGATGCCCTTCCCTTTAAGCAACGTCAATATCCCTTATCGCCTGCCTTACAAAAGCATTTACATGCGGAAATAGACAAAATGTTAGTATCTGGTGTTATCTCTCCTTCAAATTCACCGTGGACCTCTCCCGTATTGCTAGTTCGGAAAAAGAATGACGAATGGCGTGTTTGTTTTGATGGCAGGAAGCTAAATTCTGTTACTGTTCCAGACGCTTACCCTCTACCCAGAACTGACTCAATTTTGAGCAGGCTTCGTAACGCAAAATTTATCTCATCTATCGACCTAAGACAAGCTTTTATCAGATACCTCTTGACTTATCTTCTCGTCAAAAACTGCTTTTTGTGTCCCAGGCCGAGGTCTTTTCGAATATAATTTTTTGCCATTTGGTCTCTGTAACGCTCCACAAACTTTACAACGTACTATGGATCAAACGTTAGGTCCTATCTTACATCAAGAACGTGCCTTTGTATTTTTAGATGATATCTTAGTTATCTCAAGTTCTTTCGATGAACATATCGCCACATTAGATGAAGTTGCAACGTTTAAATGCAGCAGGTTTTAAGATAAACTGGGAAAAGTCTCAATTTTGTCGTTCATCCCTTACATTTCTTGGTTTTATTGTCGATGGGACAGGCTTACGAGCCGATCCTGCTAAAGTTGATGCCATTACTAAATTTAAAACACCAAAAACTGTTACCGAAATCAAACGTTTGATAGGAATGATTAGCTATTATCGCATTTTTCTACCTAACCTTTCAACTATATCTGCACCCATTACCGCTTTAATTAAAAATAAAAAGAAATCCCAAACTATCGAGTGGAATTTAGAATCCCAACAGGCTTTCGAACAAATTAAAACACTAATCACTTCAGCACCTATCTTAATCTCTCCAAATTTCGATGATAAGTTTTATATACAAACCGATGCCTCACTTACTGGGTTAGGTGCAATGTTGTTCCAGGTAAACAATGGTTTAGAACATCCAATCGCTTATGCGAGCCGTGCCTTAACTTCTGCCGAACAAAATACTCTGCTACCGAGCGAGAACTATTGGGTGTTATCTTTGGCATCGAAATTTAGAGGATATGTCGAAGGTACACACTTTACCGTAATCACTGATTGTGCAGCACTCACTTGGCTTAATAACTTGAAACAACCCGCAGGTCGTTTGGCAAGATGGAACTTGCGTATATCTCAATTTACTTTTGACGTTAGGCATAGGCCTGGCAAATTAAATATCGTACCTGATGCGTTATCTCGAGATGTAGTTTCTCTAAACCTTCCAAATTTAATTCTGGATACCTGGTACCTCAACATGATAAAAAAAGTTTCCGATAATCCCGACAAATTTCCTACCTTTCGAGTAACTAATAATAGACTGTATAAATTTGTATCCTCGTCCCACATAAAATATCGAATATACCTGAATGGAAACTCGTTGTGCCCACTGCAAATCGCAGTGAGGTGCTCAAATTATGTCACGACGATCCCTTAGCTGCACACCTTGGTGTTACAAAAACTCTCGAAAATATCTGAATTGTATTACTGGCCCACACTTAAGCAATCTGTTTGTCGCTACATTAAAAGCTGCAAAATTTGTGGTTCCCATAAGAGTTCGCAAGATGCTCGCCCTGGTTTAATGGGTAACTTTAAGCGTGTATCTTATCCCTTTCAATTAATATCGCTTGACTTATTAGGACCTCTCCTCGATCGAAAAGAGGCAATCAATATCTTTTAGTCGTTACCGATTGGTTTTCTAAATTTGTTATGGTGCAACCCTTACGTAAAGCTACCTCTGCTGCAATAATTAAATTCCTAGAACAGAATGTCTTTCTTATCTTTGGTGTCCCCAGATTATTCTTTGTGACAATGGTGCACAATTTATCTCTAAAGATTTTCAGAATTTCGTTAAAAGTTACAAAGTACAAAAATTTGGTTTAACGCAAAATATCACCCCAAGTAAACCCTACCGAGAGAGTAAATCGAGTGTTAATTACCGCTATCTCTTCTTATATTAATTCAGACCATACTACATGGGATGAACATATCTTTGAAATTGCTCAAGCTTTGCGTACATCTAAGCACAAGCAACCCAATTCACTCCGTCTTTTCTTGTTTTGGAAGATATACCCCAATCGATGGGAGTTACTATGGTTTAGTGCCTGACGATACTAACGTAATTGAATTTGACGATAAAATGCGTTGGGACAAGGACCAACAGTCACTACCTTCTATCTTTAACGACGTTAGAAAAAATTTGTTAAAAGCTTACGAAAAGAGCAAGGACCATTATAACTTGCGTGGCGAAATATTTCCTTTGCCTTAGGCGAACAAGTGTGGAAAAAGAACTATGTCTTATCGGATGCATCTAAGAAATTTTCTTCAAAATTGGCCCCTAAATTCATTCTTTGTAAAGTCACACGTGTTATTAGTCCCTTATCTACGAACTTCAGGATACTGAAGGAAAACGCCAAGGCAGGTGGCATATTAAAGACCTTAAGCCATTCTCTGCCGACCCAAATGCTAATTAAGTTTTCATGCCCCATTCTCCTCACGATTTACCTAATACTTTTTGTTCTCACCATCAATTAGTATCTTTAATTACTTATTCCTTCTCTCATATAGTATATAATTTCTTACACGTTTAACTTTACTTACCTTAATTTAGCTATCTTTTTCTTCTGGTTGACTTTTCCTCGACCATACCGTTACTCATATATCACTTCATCCTCTACACCCCCCAATATAACTCTGTCGTTTCATTTAATTAACCCTTGAAATTTTCCTATTACATATTGTTCGGTCTTTAGTATTTCTCTTATATGGTTTAATTGAATGGTAATTGTCGTAACTTTGGTTGAAATAACCCATTGAATTTTTATGACTGGTTTTGGCTGATGTTGAGTGAATGCTTTCTTCTTTGGGCTCACATAGAACATGCGCAGTCTATGCCATTGAAAGAAATAGTTCATATTCGCAGTTGCAAAAGCTAGGATTGTCTATTCCGTGTGTTTTTTCCTCTGAATTATTGCAATCGCCCACATTATACTACATCATTATACTACAACATTATTCCTTCCTTTTCTACTAAATCTACATAACTTATAAACTTTTTTTCGTTATTTTTATTGAACTTTGTGGTGAGACGCTATCGCTCTTATTGTTATTTTATTAAATTCTCGGTTGTTTTAGCATATGGGGACAGTGTATCTGTATTTAACTGCTTATAATTGGGCATTTTTGTGTGTTTAGGGTGCTACCGTTTTGAAAAACTACCTTAAAACAGTTGTTTTTGTGTGTTTGTATCTGTAATGATACTTGTAAGTTGTTGTGTCAACTTTTGTCTGATTTTCTTATCGTAGTCGAAGCACTCGTTAGGAAAATTATCGTACTAGTTCTCTTAGGAGTCTAGTGAATTTTAAAAATGTGTATATCTTATCTTGTCGGATTAATATCGCAGGTGGTCCTTCAGACTACACTGTGTTTTATAGGGTCAATCCCATTTAAACGGCTCTACTGGAGCCACTCTTTTGTTGTTATCATTGTCTTGGGTAATAACTAGGCCAATATCTTTGTCTTCTTTATTATCTTCGATAATACCTTTAGGTTTAATATCGTTATCTTATTGATTACCCTTAATAATAACCTTAGTTTATTATCGTTATCTTACCGATTACCGTTAGTAATAATTTTGGTTTAATTTATCGTTATCTTACCGACTACCGTTAGGAATGACTTGAGTTATTTCGCGTTATCTTACCGGTTATCTTGAGTAATAACTTCTGTTTAAATTCATGTTACCTACTATCTCTTATAATCACTTTAACTTAATATCGTGTTATCTTATCGAGTATCTCAAAAATAACTAAAGCTTAATACCGTTATCTTATTCATTACCTTTGAGGATAACAACTTAAGCTTAATATCTTTACCTTATCTACTATCTTTAACATCAATTTGAGATCTTATCTTATCTTTTATCGTCCTAACGTGTGGTATATATGACCAGGCGTGGGAATTATCTTTCTGAAAATTAAGTGAAAAAGCTAACCCAATTTAGAAATGTAATTTGTCAGGTTAGCATATAAGGATTTAGTAGGCGGTACTTTTGGTAAATTTGTGGATTCACAACTGTGTCATGAACAAGTTAAATGTGCATCGGAGGAAACCAAAGTACCAGAAACAAAATTTGCCAGAGTGCAAGGTGACGCACTCTCATGAACATTTTAAATTTGGGCACTTCTTGCCAAAAGAAGAATAGTTTGATGCGACACTCATGTGTGTTTGCATATAAGAACTTTATGTTAGCTTTAGTTAGATAAGTTTAGATAGGTTTAGATAGGTTAGGCGACTTGTCGCACCCGTGTTAGTTTAAGCAGTGTTTCATGCTCCCGACAAATTTGTGCTGTCGGTAATTAGTGTAGTCAAAGACTATCGGGCTACCTATTCCGTTTCCTGGTACTTGGTAGACGTGTTATCGGTCGAAAAACCAGGTGGCGCCTTATATAAACATTTTGTAGGTTTTAAGTTAGGGTTTATGTAGGGTAGTAAGGACTTAGATTTTAAGCTGTTACTGTGCTAACAGACTTTTCTTTTTAGTTTTTCTTTTGTGGCTTTGTCGCGATTGTTACGTGCAAATCGAATTTGCACTTAAACATTGTTTTAGTTAGTTTTCTTGATGTGCGGAAGTTCCGCCATAATTTTAAATACGCAAGAAGCGGGAACAATTTAAATAGACTGGGCGGGGCTTCGATGCGTCACAATAGTGCAATTGGCAAGTGTGAATTATCCCGATAGGGGTAAGGCAATGCTACAAAAGAGTAAGGGAGTTCCGCGGTTCTCGCGCGGAAACGTGGCTTTTACGCCGAACTTTGAAGTGAACAGTCGTGCGGGGTGTCGTGTTATCTTATTATGTAGATTTCCTTATCTTGATTATCTTTCCTTAATTACCTATTCCTGTCTTCCACTGCATATAGGAACGGAGATGACCCTGGAGCATCCCATGACCCGAGATAATTTGGAGGTCCAACTCTACCAGCAGCAGCGATGCCGAGGCTACCGCAGCGTGATTTCCTGCCGGTTAGCGGATCCTTCACGTGAGTAGACTCTCTAATTTTTATTGTTTTAATTTTATGTAACTTCGCTTAATTATGGCGCAATATAAATTATCAGTGACGTCATGGTGTATCTTATGAACTTTGGTAATTGTATTACCGGCTTTTAAGAGCCATCTATCGGCATTTCAATGTACCAGAATCTAAGTGTTACATTTTGTTAACTGCATTACCGACCAGATAAAACTTTAAACGAAGTGTAGCAAAGTTGGTTTGCTGTTTTCTCAATACAGCTAATTATTTCAAAGGTTGGTATTGATTTTGGTGTTACAGCAAAGTTCAGGCCTTTTGATAGAATTAATTTTTCTGTGTCGTTTAAAGTTCTGTTTGATAAATTTATGACGGTGTTTAGCATGGTGTTACTGTTTTTAACGTTTTAGTTTGTGTGTTATTTTTCTCTATAAATAGTTTATTAAATTTCTTTATGTGAATTTCTTTTTGTTTGGAAAATTCCGATTCGTAGTAGGTTTTTGCACTAACGAGAATTTTATAAAAATCATATTTTGTTACCTTTATTCGTATAAAATTTATAATACCCTCAATATCTTGTCTTAACTTATAATTAATGTGTCGGTAAGCTCCATAGATTCACCATGCCATAATTTAGCAAATTTTCTCCTAAAAATTATGAATCCATTAGCAGGCAACACGAACTCTTTCATAAAAAACATCAACATTTTTTTAGAAAAATTATCAAATAACTATCCTCTTAACCGTATAAAATGTTTTCCAATCTTCAAATTATTGAATTTATTTAAAATTCCCAATAAAAATTAATCAGCTGATTTCACGTTAAGCGTATTGCCAACTAAAAAGTCGTTCCCAAGACTCAACACAAATTGAAGGCAATCATTCTTTTAAACTTTAAAATTTTCACCTAATCCACTCAAACCAAATATATCGAACATCAATAAATCAAAGTCGCCTTCAATTTATGTCATAAATGTCAAACTTGAAATTTTTATTATCTTGATAACGATGCTAGGTCATAAATCGAAACGTAAATAAAGATGATTTTAAAAACTACGAGTGGTTTAATTCTCAAAGAAGATCAAGAAAAATGCTTAAAAAAACACAACAAACATTCAGGGAGTATTCAATACATATGACTTAGTACAGTTTACCTATGAGGTATTGATATAGGTTTAGCTGAGAAGGACGAAACAAAATTTCAAGTGTTATTTCTTCTTTACTTTGAGAATAAAACCACACAATTTTACACACAAATACAGTTGAAATAATTACAAAACCGTAAAAACAACAGACCAAATAGAGAAATTTCTAACAAATAAATATAAAACATGTAGCATAGGTTAGCTGTCTGGCATGTTGGCAGCGATTCGTTGCTTAAGCCTTACCATACTATAAATTAACATTTTTTCTTTTTTTGGAGAGGATAACCAAGTAATATTTCATTTCCTTATAAATGGGAATCATGTAAACATGTTGAAGTTCTTTAACAACCATCAGGTTGCTAATATCTAGGAAGAGCCAGGTAGATAAGAAAAGATGAAAGGGTATCGGAAGACCTAGAACAAGCTATATTAGTCAAATTATTAGAAATTTAGGTAGTGAAGGGTATGTAGAACTTTTTAGATTAGCACAGAATAGAAAAGAAGTTAGAGCTGCGTCAAACCGACCTTAAGTAAGGTCGAAAACAAAATGACGATGAGCATAGGTTAGATACCTGTAGCCTGACGTGTTGTCTAAATTTAAATCTAGGGTTTGTAAAATTACTTAGGGACCCTAGATTTAAAACAGCACCATCTGAACGGATAGTATTACCATTAAAATCATAATAACAATGCTGTACATAAACATAAAAGTGACTACACCCTGGACATTGTGATCTGCACTGGCTCAAGCAACTGTTAATAAACTATTAAAAATTGACAAGTATCTCCTACCAGCATCTCACAATATTTTTACTAGTTTGGCAAGAGTACAGGTTTTTACAGTTCTAGATTTATCTGAAGCAAATCACCAATTACAGGTAAATGCAGATTAGCAAAAATATTAACACACACATGCATATGTATCAGTTTATAAGATTATGAAACCGCATCAGCAATTTTCAAATCTGTGATAGATCAGATTATAAAAGGAATTCCAAGATTAAAGTGTTATCTCGATAACATTTTACTAGCAGCTAAATTGCAGCAGAAACGGAAAAATTACTTATTATTGTATTAGATATGTTAGCTAAGTACAATACACAAGTTAATTTAGCAAAATGTAGTTTTTCTCAAAAGGATGTAACATACTTAGGAAGTCAGATAGACTCTGAAGGTATACATCCAATATCTAAAAAAAATATGATCAATATATGAGGTGCCAAAAGGAAAAGACCTTACTTAACTTAGATCACATCTAAAATTACTAATTATTACGGTAAATTTATCTGTATGTCATCGTCCATATTAAAGTCTTATATGCATTGTTAGAAAAAGACCCGCTTGATTTTAATTACTTAATAAGGATTTGATTGCAACTAATCAGGTTTTAACCCATTATGGTCCAAATAAACCTATTATAATACCTTGTGATTCAAGTAGACAAACCAGTACTGTTTGCTTCAGAAGCACTTTCTAAAGCAGAACATAATTATTTTCAGTTATAATGTGAAGCAGTAGCAGTAATTTTTAGTGTTAAATGTTTTCACAAATATATTTTTGGGAAATCTTTTACTCTTGTATATGATCATCGTCCGTTAAAAGTTTTAATCTGGAATGGAACATATCAAATATGTTCGCTTCATGTAATATAAGTTGGAATCTAATTTTGTCAATAAATAATTTTGATAGTGAATATCGAAAGGGTTCTATCTAATCATTTAGTTTATCAGAAGAGCCTTATTTTATTATAATAAATTGTTATAATGTCTAACAAAGACCCAGTACAAAGAAGGTTAAAATTTTTGTTAAAACAGGATGACCAAGTAGGTAAAGCTAGTGAAAGAACTAAAAGTTATTTCTTAAAATGCAATAAGTTATCGGTTGAGCAGAAGTGTGTAATGTTAGGAACAAAAGAAGTTATTCTAGAAGTATTATGTAAAACAATTTTACTATTAATACACGCAGACCATATAGGCATTATAAGAGCTAAATTATTAGCTATATCCATCTGTATGTTGGTGCCCAAATATCAATCATAATATCGAGAAATTAATTGATAGTTGTGTTATTTGTCAGAATGACCAAAACCATTATGAAAAATATGTAATATCGCGACCTAAATAAGAAAGAATACATATAGATTTCTTTAATAAAAGGGGAGTACCTTTTTTGATGGTTGTTGATATGAAATCTAAACGGATCGATATCCATTGTATGCCAGTGCAATAAGAAAAAGTTTTTAAAGTGTTTGAGATGTTAAAATTTTAACAGCCATCTGTTTAAAATTCAGACAACAAATGTTAACAACAGACAATGCGGGTGCCTTTAATGACAGCATGCACAACTGCGTTGGCTTGTTAAACTTCGTTCCTGATTCATCCATTTCTATAAAGTGTTAAACTTTCGAACTTGGCAAAAATATTGTGATGTTGAAAAGAATGCACACAGCCGGATATAAATAGTAATAACGTTGTCGAGTTTCTTAATGTGGTAAAGAGGTGCAGAGATAATCTAAGGTGTCATTTGGAACTGAACGTGATACAAAAAAGTTAGAAAATCTAGTCACAAGGGAGCGGCAAATTGTTTCAGGGCTGAATTTAATAAATAATTTTAAGCTGTAATTAGTAAAAGATTTACTTAGCTAGAGCTTCAATAGAAAATAGTGATAAAGAAATAGTGATTGATATTATTTTCTAAAATTTTGTATATTCTATTCCAAAACAAAATATTATTATAAGATGTTTGAGTTGAAGCTGGCCTAGTGTATGTTTGCTTGTACACGGTTTGGATTGAAACCGATCATGTTGCAACTAAGCTACTTTCTTAGCTTCTCGCTTATGCTCATTTTTTTTGCAAGGAACATACTTTTCCCACATATCACGAAAGTATTTGCTGTTTGGCTTGAAACACGCATGTTTTCGTGCATGTACGCACTTTGGCCTAAAATCGGCTTAATGTATTTTTTATGTAGCTGCTTCTTTAACTTCTTGCTAAAGCAAACACTGTGGTTTCAAAACGGAATACTGATTTTTACATTTCACAAAAGTGCACACTGGCTTGAAACCTGCATAAGGTATTTTTGCATATTTACTTGGGTCTGAAACCACCACAATGTATTTTTTACATGTCAGCAGTTTGGCCTGAAAGTGGCATAATGTATTTTTGCATGTCATGTACTTTTACATGTCAGCAGTTCGACTTGAAAGTTGCATTATGTATTTTTACATGTCACTGGTTTGAACTGAAAGCAATATATTTTTGCATGCCCACACTTTGGCCTGAAAATGACAATGTATTTTTGCATTTTTGGGGTTTGGCATAAAAGCTGCCATATATATACCACTACTTGGTTTTTTATTTTGTTTAATTTGAATTGTCAGTGAATTTTTAATCATCATGCACAAATATAAAATTGAAATTTAATTAAAGAAGATTCGCCCCTATGTAATTACATGCAATTTTGCTTAGTATTTACACAATTTTTGGTTAGTGTATTATTATTATTAATAATATTATTAGCAATTTTGTGCTATAAAATTTACAAACAAAAGAAGTAAAGACAAATAATTACAAATATACACCATTTAACAATATTGTAAGTACAAATATCTAATTTTAAAATGTCAACAACAGCATTTGTAACCTAAAACTAGAAACATATACTTGCTCACCTAGTTCTCCCTAAAAGTACTTCACAAGCTTGTGTTGAAAGGGGCATAATAGGATCCGGACAGCTTGGTTCACAAAAAGGATTTGGCAATGGGGCAGTTCCATTACTTGTCAGACATTTGAAACTAATATCACAGCTACGTACTAAGCACGAAACAACTTGGTGTAACTTTCCTAATTCTGTATATTGGTATTTAATTGCTGGACCAGGTCCTTCATCTATTGCTACCATCATAAACGTGGCCGGCACGTTCAATTTTAATAACTGAGTTTTCTCTTGAATACCTAAAACAAAACATTTTCTATTTTGAAACTTATGTAGCAATATTCAATACATATTTAAATTATACTAGTTTAATATTAATACTTCTGACTGTGTAACAGTTTGTTTTCCCCTTCTAAGATAACGCATAAAAATTATGTGTTGTGTTATAAAATTTTTAAATTTACTTTTATAGTTCAATATAAATCGTACTTCTATAATTAACACAAAATTAAAACAAAGTATCATAATTTCGAAACACCCCAATTATTGTCCTTCTTATTCTAATTATATAGTAATTAAAGTGCATAGTTATAAATGTCCAGTTTGTATTTTAAAACCATGCAAAATTCGAACAAGTTATTCAGAAGTTCCATAATGTATCTTCAAAGTAATATCAAACAGCGTGCTTCTGCGCACCTGATTGTTGAGGTTGTTGTCGTCAAGCCGAACCAGTTGGCCCCTTATCATTCTAACGTCGAGATGGAAAAATTGGTATCCAAAGCTGACTTGCAAATTGCAATTTAGTTTCAAACAATCCATCGATCTGTAGGCTTAGAAACTCATCATGGTTTGTAATTTCTATTTCTAAATAATTCAAACTAATTTTTATTTGGTTTTTCTTAGCGCAACACTAAAGTACTAAAATACTAAAGTACTAAAGTACAAAAGAACTAATGAGCTAGAAAAATAAAACAACACTTAAGAAATGAAGCTGTAATGGTCGTGCAAAACTGTTAAATTTTTACTGCGTATAAGATATATGTTCCTCGTGTTTCAACATAGAAATTTTGTTTTAATTCGGAAGCAACACTTAAGAACTGAATAATGGTTATAAGAAGAAGTTAATTTATTTGCGTATAAAACGATTACGCATTGGAAACTTACAATATGGTTCTAGTTTACGAGGCGTTGTTATAACAATGTAAACAACTGCCTTTTTCGTGTGTTTGTTCAACGTTGGAAGTCTACATGTGGGTCGCGCTTGTTTGTTAATTGGTTTGTAAACAGCCATACCTTGAATTCAAGGTAGATAAGTGATCTTCCTTTTTGAGACAGTCATCTGTTCGACGTTCACGTCATGTTTAAACCGTAACCTCGGTAGTTTGAACCATTTACATTATGAATAATATAGTCATATACTCGATTACACATGACAACTTTTTAACAAAGATTAAGTTTACTAATTTAAAAGATCTTATTACAAAATTAATTTTGTATACATGTGAGTCATTTAGTCAGTACTGAAAAGGTGACAAAAAAGCTCATAATTGTGTTAATGATATTTATAGTGCCTATTTCCTTTAGAGGTTTTTTTATTTAAATTGTCCAAGATTAACAATATAAATATATAAAATTATCTGTCATAATAAATCAGAAATATTTTTCAGTTAATATATGTGTTGATACTCCACAGCCTTGATTTCTTTATAAACTTAGAAAAGGTTAATTACACTCAAAGAAGCACTTAAGAAATAGTGTTTATTCTGTCCATACTTATCACTGGATTCTATGAATTATATATAAACTAGAAGTGCATAAATGTAATAAATAGAGTGTCCATTCACTATTACACAAAAGAAAAATATCATAGATGTACAAAACCTGTGTGATTTATTGATTTTTTATTTTGAGGCACAAATTGCTGTCGCCAATATTAGCATCGCCGTGGATCAATGTAGTAAGCATAAGACCACGGATCCCAAGGTCCAGGGTTCATATCCTGACACAACCGACTGCTTGAAAAATGGCAGGTGAGCATTTTTCACAAAAATTACGCCCTTGTTCGGATGAGAGGTTAAATGGAGGTCCCGTGTGTGAGTGTTGTCACGCACGTTAAAGATCCCTACCTTGCCTGGAAACGCAAGGGTTCGACAAAATTTTAAATTTCCAGGCAACAAAAAACTCGCCTCCTGGCCAATGTAGTACTTTCGAGTGGAGCATTGGAAATGTAAATGCAATGTCTCCAATATTATTTTATTTTATTTCAGGTTAAACGTAGTACCATCTAAAAATATAAAATCTTGTATTCCAATAACAGATTACATTTATTGAGGTTGCTGTATTTTTCTTAGCAATATTTCTTGTTTATACACCTTACCTAAGTACAGTGGCGCCCTACCCATCTGTATTTATTTAATGACCACCCTGATAGTCTCTCTAAACCGCTGAAGATAGAGTTCAGAGCTAGTGCGGAAGTCTTCAAGTCAGTTGTGTT
The DNA here is from genome assembly GCA_036346225.1 of Platerodrilus igneus. NCBI lineage: Eukaryota > Metazoa > Arthropoda > Insecta > Coleoptera > Lycidae > Platerodrilus > Platerodrilus igneus. The sequence goes on from JARFIW010001055.1 coordinate 2,047,997, forward strand.
AATACGGATAAAACAACATCTTCTGCACGACTTTTGTAAGAAATAATACACATCTTTTTAGAAAGTTGCACTATCGCCCAAGGCAAGGGGCAACAAACAAAAAAAAAGTAGAAGTTATAACATTCTTAATGATAAATTAAGCATAATGAAATAACATTATTTCAGATTCAAGTGTGTTAAAAATAAAACCCGATAGATGATATAAATGGTATGTTTACATATTGTCAAAAGAAACCAATTACTGGTGGCTTTGGTATATTAAAAACTCAAGTACATAGGTGTGAATGCCTAGTTGTAGCTATAAGGGATGTAATTAGCCTAACTGGTACTAATATAGATAGTAGTTCGTCAAATCAGTGCTCTCTGTAATTCCTATTAGTATGGATAGAATTTACACGTTTATCACTTACCAACAATTCTGAGACAAAACGTAAATCAACATAATCCGAAACTAAATGTAGTAGCACATAGCGTGTCTGCCAAATATTCAATTCTACGTCATAATTGTGGTTTGCAGACAACCATCTATCTTGATAGAACCATAGGTGTTAAAGAGATTACGGAGAGCATCATCAATGTTCTAACTTCTTGAATCCTCACAGAATTTCATCCAAAACCCTTAGTAAATATTCATAGGAGGTATTTTTGCCTCATGCTGCGAACAAACAACATTTTTCGAAAACCTAAGTTGATAAGACGGTTATAAACAAAAATCATATGATTTTGCAGTGCATGCCGAAGCCAACTACAAAATCCTGAGAGAAATGTCAAAATCAATGTTACCAGCGATGGCTAAGATACATTAATTTAACTACGTATTTCTAACAGACAATTCCCTTTAAAAATACAGACACGTGATTGATCAACATAAAGAAACAAAATGAATTTGTTGTGTAACAATACATATATCTAAAGACAGACTACAAAAACCAAATAATCAGTGTAAAGAAATTCAAACTTATAATAATGGGAAATGACAGAATATAGTTAGGCAATTTTAACAGGTTACACCTCATTATTATTATTTTTTACTTCTTCTAAATCGCTCTAAGTAAGTTCTTTAGGATGTTCATACTAGTTACAGTCAAACTTAATTTGCCAATCTCTAAAAATTCTAGGTATAACAGAACTTTTTGCTGCTACCCATGATCCCCTGTGCTGCAGACTCCATTTTTACCAAACCATTATTAACTCTTAACATTTCTTTGTACATTTCTATCGCAACGTATTATTCCCTCCATTAACGTCGTCGATTCTTCTCACCTCATTGTTATTGTCGGAATAGAAACATATTTCTTCTAATGCCATCAAAATTACTTTTCCTGAAGTTTGGTTAGTCTCTATCAACACTTACGGCATAGATGTATGTTTTGGGAAAGTGGTTCTCTTCGCCGTTGCTGGCACCTCATAACGTTGTAAATAGTCCAAAAAAAATTCCTATCAACAATATTCTGTAGAACAACATATGGTTCTATCTCGGGTTCAAATTGCTAAATACTTAATACTTTGCATGTCCTATAATCTTATAATCTAAACTAGCCATTTGGTCATCTACTAATATCGCCCATCATAGCCTCTGTAACCGTAAGCTTTTCAACTTTATTTTTGACTTCCATGAATTTATTTTGCAAAATTTTCATTACCCTTCTTTTAAATTTGCGATTATTCTACTTCATTTCTGGTTGCAATTCGTTCTTAGTATATTGTAATTTCTCTCATAGCTTGTCTTGTTTTTCCTAACTTGTCCGTGTCTGTCCTAATGATCGTGCTAGCTCCTCATTGTCCCTGACTAACACTGACACCAATTTGCCCATCATGGACACCACTCGCAGGATTCTGTGTCAAACGAAATTAAATATCTGAGTTTATAAAATTAAAAGCAGATATGGACATCGATTTGTATAGATTTTATTTTCTATTGAAGAACAAATTTCGATGGCACCAGACGGTAAAAAAGCTGTAAGAAAATTTATAAAATAAAATCAGATTGAAAACAATTTGTATCTAGGTTACTAGCAGCATTACGACAATGCATCATGAGTAACGTTACTTGTTACGTGCCAAATTGGCCCTTAAACATTTTTTTAGTTTAATTTTGATGTACGGAAGTTTCGCGCCATAAATTCAAAAGACTCGGTGCGTGTATTTCCGTTACGTCACAGTGCGTTTGCGCCAGATCGCGCGACGCGAGTGGAGTAGGGACAAATAGGGGAGAAGTTTCGAGGAGACTCGATAACGTGGCTTTTTTGCCTGGGACTTCAAGAAGTGTGGTCGTGTTAGGTATCGTATCGTGCCTTATCTTTATTTATGTAGATATCCTTGCCTGATTATCTTTGTTTGTCGCCCTTATACCATGTTCCCGTCTTTCCCTACATAGGTAGAAGAAATTTGAAAGCCGCCTAGAGCGAACCGTACTGCACGATGCGGAGAACCAATTGGAGGCCATGCCCCGCTAGCAGTCCACGCCGGAGCACCATCTTTACACACTCCGGGATGGAGCCCTGAGATTTAGTCCAGCTATCTTTAAGGACGCTTGGCGTACTTCTTGGAAATCTGGACCTGTTTATGTGAGTACATTATAGTCATAATTGCTTCCTAATTAAATTTATATATGGCGTAATTGCGCAATTTAACTTGTGTATTGGTGACGTCATTGACAGATGGGTGCGCCAAAATCTGTATAAGATTAGCGCTACCAACTGCCGGTGGTGTCTAGTAAACCCCGCTTGCGATGTTGTATTTACGACTTTTAAATCGTAAGAATTGCCGCCCAACGTGTTTTTAGGAGGTATGATTCTTTTTATGACTATAGAATGTATTAACTAATGTTATTTAAAAAGCTTTTTCATTTAAAAAAAATTAATAAACGTCATTATCTATGTTCTCTAATATATCTGTGGATTTTAAATTACAGGTTGGTATCTTGTAAATTCCCCAGTGATTTTTCTGAAATGACATGTCAACTGATTACAATGTATAACGTTTGTCCGGAAATTGTTTATTAAAATAATTATAACTAATTTTCTAAAAATTTTAAATGCAGTGTCATTTATAACTTAAATTATTTGAAATGTGTGATTAGTTTGTTTTTGGATGCATAAATAAGTTTCTAGCAGGGATCAATCTCTTAACCCTACTTTTTATACGTAAGTACAAATAATAAATAAGCATTCAAATAATTGCATGTCTTAAACACGGTTTACTATGAAATTATCTACGTTATATTAAATTAAAATATAACCCTTGTCTGTTTTTTTGACTTTAAAAGACCGTTTTTGAAACCATGAATACACTGTTTTGTGGTTACATTCTAAAAGTGTCTACTAATCTAGCTATCTATTTAATGATATTCCAATTATCTTTACAAGAAACTTTGTGTTTAAAACCATATAACGTAACGATTTGAGTTTTAGAATATCTTTTGAAAATGCTAGATTAACGGGATCTTGTTGCATTTGTTAAATAACACATTACCTACTTGTTTTTATAATTTGGAGTGTCTTTTTGTAGTTTATCAATGATGTGTTCCTTTTATTAAACACTAACCTTGCCCTCATATAGTTCTAAACGTGTTTCTTTAGTGTTTTGGATACTTAGCGTGATTAAATTTGAATATTATACCTTACGAATGCTTTTTATAGGAAGTTTTTACCCTTAAATATCTTTACCGTACTGACTTGAAGTAGCTCTACCGTTTATTACCTTCTGAATTACCTCAGTATTGTATATCTTATATATATATATATATATATATATATATATATATATATCGTGTCTCAAATATAAATTCAAAATGAATATTACACACCTTAAGTCCCTCGAGCTCATTTACGATATTGAGTGTAGAATCTTAGATATTATCTTGCTTTGATATAGTTTTAAAAGTGGTTCCCTTAAATGTTTTAAACAGTATAACCTATAAATGCGTTTTATAGAGGTTCTTGCTTTATATAAGGTAACGAAATTACCTAACCATATTTTTACCTTCCAAAATGTTATAATAAACTGCATCTCTTTATATCTGCTCCTTTAAATAGTATAATAAAGGAATTGCCGTTAACGTTTTAGTATTTGAACTCATTTACGATAGTTGTTGATAACTCCCGCAATATCGAAAGAACATTCCAATAATTTGGAATACCGTCTTTTTATACATGTATCGTGGAATTTTTCTTTTGTATAGCGAGTATGATTTTGTCTTGATTGCATATTTTTTTTTAGATATCGATATTTCAACGTACTTTAACATCCATTAAGCGAAATTTACTGTCGGATTTGGTCGTATAGCTCTGTAAGTCTAGAACGAGACCCAAAAGCCGGTCGTTAAGCATTATAAGTCTAGACGAGAATTTGGTTGGTAAGTTTGTCGTTTTAGAATTTGTGAATCATTTTTTTTAATGATGATGTTGAAATTTTTCCTTATTGGTTTGGGTAGAACTCAAATGAGAGCTTCCCATCCCAGTAAATATATGCTTTATAAAATATCTTTTTGTTTTTCAACAATTTTATTAGTGAATCGAGTTTTAATTACTCTTATCTCTTCACATATCGATTTAAATCTCTTTAAATGCCTTAAAATTATCTTTAAAATTGCTTAACCCTACGTATATCTAAGAACTTTTCACGTTTACTTCTTTGACAATGTACCTAATGTTCTCTGCTCTCACTTGGCTTAATAACTTAAAACAACCCGCAGGTCGTTTGGCAAGATGGAACTTGCGTATCTCTCAATTCACTTTTGATGTTAGGCATAGGCCTGGCAAATTAAATATCGTACCTGATGCTTTATCTCGTGATGTTGTCTCTCTTAACATTCCAAATCTAATTCCTGATACCTGGTATCTTAATATGATTAAAAAAGTTTCTGACAATCCCGATAAATTTCCTACCTTTCGCGTAACTAATAATAGACTATATAAATTTGTATCTTCTTCTCCACATAAAATATCTAATATTCCTGAATGGAAACTTGTCGTGCCTACTGCTAACCGTAGTGAGGTGCTTAAATTATGTCACGATGACCCCATAGCTGCGCACCTTGGTGTTACAAAAACTCTCGCTAAAATATCTGAATTATATTACTGGCCCACACTAAAGCAATCTGTTTGTCGCTATATTAAGAACTGTAAAATTTGTGGTTCTCATAAGAGTTCGCAAGACGCTCGTCCTGGTTTAATGGGTAACTTTAAACGTGTATCTTATCCCTTTCAATTAATTTCGCTTGACTTATTAGGACCTCTCCCCCGATCAAAAAAAAGTAACCAATATCTTTTAGTTGTCACCGATTGGTTTTCTAAATTTGTTATGGTGCAACCCTTACGTAAAGCTACATCTGCTGCTATAATTAAATTCCTAGAGCAAAATGTATTTCTTATCTTTGGTGTTCCCAGATTATTCTTTGTGACAATGGGGCACAATTTATCTCTAAAGATTTTCAGAATTTCGTTAAAAGTTACAAAGTACAAAAAATTTGGTGTAACGCAAAATACCATCCCCAAGTGAACCCTACCGAAAGAGTAAATAGAGTTTTAGTTACCGCTATTTCTTCTTATATTGATTCAGACCATACTACATGGGATGAACATATTTTTAAAGTTGCTCAAGCTTTGCGTACATCTAAACATGAAGCAACCCAATTCACTCCGTCATTTCTTGTTTTTGGAAGATATACCCCAATCGATGGGAGTTACTATGGTTTAGTGCCTGACGATACTAACGTAATTGAATTTGACGATAAAGTACGCTGGGACAAAGACCAACAATCATTATAACTATACCACTATAACTTACGTAAACGAAATATTTCCTTCGCCTTGGGCGAATAAGTTTGGAAAAAGAATTATGTCTTATCGGATGCATCTAAGAAATTTTCTTCAAAATTAGCCCCTAAATTTATCCTTTGTAAGGTCATCCGTGTCATTAGTCCCCTTATCTACGAACTTCAGGATGCTGAAGGAAAACGCCAAGGCAGGTGGCATATTAAAAACCTTAAGCCATTCTCTGCTGACCCAAATGCTAGTTAAGTTTTTCACGTTCCATTTTCCTCACAATTTACCTAATATTTTTTGTTCTCACCATCAATTAGTTAACTTTAATTACTTATTCCCTCTCTCATACAGTGTATAATCTCTTACACGTTTAACTTTACTTACCTTAAATTAGCTATCTTTTTCTTTTGGTTGACTTTTCATTGACCATACCGTTACTTATATATCACTTCATTCTCTACACCCCCCAATATAACTATGTCGTTTCATTTAATTAACCCTTGAACTTTTCCTACTGCATATTATTTGGTTTTTAGTATTTTTCTTACGTCATTTAATTTTGTGTGGTAATTGTCGTAATTTTGGTTGTAATAACTCATTGAATTTTTATGATTGGTTTTAGCTGATGTTAGAGTGGATGTTTTTCTTCTTTGGGCTTACATAGGAGTCGCGACCTATGCCATTGTAAGAAATAGTTCATATTCGCAGTTGCAAAAAACTAGGATTGTCTATTCCATGTGTTTTTCTTCTGAATTATTGCAGTCACCCACATTATACTATATCATTATTTGTTTCTTTTTCTACTAAATCAACATAACTTCTAAACATTTTTTTGCATTGTTTTTTATTGAACTTTGTGGTGAGGCGCTATTGCTTCTTATTGATATCTTATTAAATTCTCGGTTGTTTTGGCATATTGGGACAGTGTACCTGTATTTAACTGCTTATAATTAGGCATCGTTGTGTGTTTAGGGTGCTACCGTTTTAAAAAACTACCTTAAAACAGTTTGTTTTCGTGTGAATGTATCCGTAATGATACTTTTGATTTGTTGTGTCAACTTTTGTCTGATTTTCTTATCGTAGTGGATGCACTCGTTAGGAAAATGATCGTACTAGTTCTCTTGAGAGTCTAGTGAATTTTTGACATGTGTTATACCTTATCTTGTCGGATTAATATCGCAGGTGGTCCTTCAGACTGCGCTGTGTTTCAATAAGGACAACTCTCTACCTTCTCTCGGACGCTTATCCAAAAACTCTACTTTTTCTCATCCCGCTGTCTCCGTTTCTGCCTTATTCTTCTTTCGGTGGACCTGTTCTTGTCCCGGAACACCCGTCTGCCACATAAGAGTGATGTTCCCTCACTCCGGGCTACTGGCCACATTGGCTGGTTGAGTAGCGCTTTGCTATCCACCTTTTTCTGTCTCTTTTGCTCAATGCGAGCCCTTCCTCTACTTTCTTCTACCTGGAAGTGTCTCTTATGCATTCCAAATAACCACCTCCCTCTTTCTACCATTCCTATTTCTCTGTCTAGTCACCGTGTGGTTGCGTGGGAGGTTTTCACAGACACCTGGACCCCGTCTCTGGGAATCTTTCGTGAGGTCATGCGATGCCGCTGTCAGCGCATGGGCTCTGGCAGTGAAGGTATGTATGAGTGTGTGAATGTGTGAGTGGATGTGTATATATATGTCGATATATATCGTGTGGGTATCGGGGGATTATATCACCGATATCGATTAACGCCGGGTGCAGGGATGCACCCAAATGTCTTTGCCGGTCCCTCGTGCCGTTTCTTATAAACAGACCTGCTTCACAGGTCGCTCTTTTTAGAGGGTACGAGAAAATTCTATCGTTATCTTATCTATTATCTTTGATAATAATTAAGTTAGTATCTTTATCTTATTTATTATCTTAGATAATACCCTTAGTTTTAATATCGTTATCTTACCGATTACCTTTAATAATAACTTTAGTTGAATATCGTTATCTTACCGACTACCATTAGTACTAACTTTGAGTTAATTTCGCGTTATCTTACCTATTATCTTTAGTAATAACTTTTGTTTAATGTCGCGTTACCTTACCTACTATCTCTAATAATAACTTTAGCTTAATATCGCGTTATCTTACCTAGTATCTCAAATAATAACTAAAGCTTAATATCGTTATCTTATCTATTATCTTTAACAACAATTTGAGATCCTGTCTTATCTTTTATCTTCCTAACGTTGGTATTTATGACCAGACGTGGGAATTATTTTTCTTGAAATTTAAGTGAAAAAGCTAACCTGATATAGAAATGTAATTTGTTAGGTTAGCGATATAAGGATTTAGTAGGGTGGTACTTTTGGTAAATTTGTTGATTCACAACCATGTCATGGACAAGTTTTAATGTGTATCGTTAGTAAACCAAAGTACCAGTAATAAAAATTTGCTAGAGTGTAGAGTGACGCACTCTGTGAACATTTTTAAATTTGGGCACTTTTTGCCAACAAGGAACAGTTTTGATGCAACGCTCATGTGTGTTTGCACGTAAGAACTTTAATGATAGCTTTAGTTTAGATAGGTTAGGCAACTTGTCGCATTTGTTTTAATTTAAGTAGTGTTTCATGCTCCCCGACAAATTTGTGCTGTCGATTATTAGTGTAGTCAAAAACAATGGGGCTACATTTTCCGTTTCCTGGTAATTCGGTAGACGTGTTATCGGTCGAAAAAACCAGGTGGCGCCTTATATAAACATTTTTGTAGGTTTTAAGTTAGGATTTACGTAGGGTAACTACGATTTAGATTTTAAGCTGTTACTGTGCTAACAGACCTTTTCTTTTTTTAAGTTTTTTATTTTATGGCTTTGTCGCGATTGTTACGTGTCAAATTGGCACTAAACATTTTTTAGTTTAGTCTTGCTGTGCGTGAGTTCGCGCCATAAATTCAAAAGACTTGGCGTGTATTTCCGTCACGTCAGAGTGCGTTTGCGCCAGATCGCGCGACGCGAGTGGAGTAGGGACAAATAGGGGAGAAGTTTCGAGGAGACTCAATAAAGTACCTTTTTTGCCTGAGACTTCAAGAAGTGTGGTCGTGTTAGGTATCGTATTGTGCCTTATCTTTATTTATGTAGATATCCTTGACTGATTATCTTTGTTTGTCGCCCTTATACCATGTTCCCGCCTTTCCCTACATAGGTAGAAGAAATTTGAAAGCCGTCTAGGGCGAACCGTACTGCACGACCCGGAGAACTAATTGGAGGCCATGCCCCGCTAGCAGTCCATGCCGGAGCACCATCTTTACACACTCCGGGATGGAGCCCTGAGATTTAGTCCAGCTATCTTTAAGGACGCTTGGCGTACTTCTTGGAAATCTGGACCTGTTTATGTGAGTACATTATAGTCATAATTGCTTCCTAATTAAATTTATATATGGCGTAATTGCGCAATTTAACTTGTGTATTGGTGACGTCATTGACAGATGGGCGCGCCAAAATCTGTATAAGATTAGCGCTACCAACTGCCGGTGGTGTCTAGTAAACCCCGCTTGCGGTGTTGTATTTACGACTTTTAAATCGTAAGATACTACGCAAATGCGTATGTATGTTGTTGGATTTTCTGTATGAATGAGGTGTTTTTATATTCTAGATTGATAAAGCTTTTTATTGGAAGATACAGTATTAGTTTCAGATTTTACAAGGAAGAATAATTTAATTGCTTTTAGGGAATATTTTATGAAGGTAAAATCTATAAAATTCACAAATATTTTATGATTATGATATATACCTTATTCTGAAAATTGATCAATCCTAAACTGGTGTATGTAAAGTAATCATTAAGTATTTTTTACGACCAAGAAAAATAATGATTAGGTTTGCAAATAACATAGTCTGCGTTTGTAAATAGTGCTTTTCAATTATTGCTTTCATAATGACAATGTAATGCTAGAATTCCTTTACGTGATATAAGTATGGCTTAGGTAAGGGCACAGACCATATGGAATCATGGATGTTCAAGGTAATGAACAAAATCTTTATGAATAAACAAATTAACATTTACTTACATAATGGATGAAAAAGAAATTAGATATAGTTGAGTACAAATATCAGATTAGTTTAAAAATATCTTTTCCAGAAATAGTTTTTTTTATTCAATTAATGATTGGAAACATAAGTGGACGCAGTAAGTCATATGTGGAATTACAATCCATTAAAATTTTGTACTTGTATCAACTTCCAATTTAGTGATGCAAACTGAAGCCCAAAAAAGTACAAAAACACGTAATATTTTTGGTAACAAAGTTAAAAGTTATATTATATTCATGGTAGATTAATTACATTCAAAATCGATAAAAAACAATTCTAAATTTAAACAAAATGATATCGCTCTAGTTAGAAAATTTACACCAAAATTTATTACTAAGAAATGAGTTTAGTTTACTAAGTGCCCAATTACATTCAGTCGTTGTATCTAGTAATATCATTTTGCCTATACATAATTTAAATTTCATATCTCGTATTGTTTCCACATGTATTTTGCATGCTTATTAGCGAGTTTGTTTCGCTTTCAATTTTAAACGATCATTTGTCTAACAGTCTTATAGAATTGTGTTAAATATTCAGTTATAAAATTTAAGGTACTTCGAATTTAATTCGAGTTAGCTGTAAAATCTGCGATTATTATTGTTAACAAAGTTAAATATTTTGAATCTATTCTATTTTGATAACGTGCTAAACCTTAGGTTTTATTATTATAACATATGGAAATTTATTTTGATTATCAAAGGTTAAATACTCTTGCAATATGTGTTTGCTTAAATAACTTGTTATAGCAACTTTTCGAAACAGAGCAATTCTGCAGTAATTGGCAACTACCTTAATTAAAAATGCTAAGTTAAACTCTTCTTATGTTATTCTCAAATTATACAAGCTTCACAAGTTCAATAAATACATATTAATCTGTCCTGTATAAAAATTTCCCTCAGTACGTGGAATATATCCTTCACCACGCTTGGAAGCGCCATCATTAAACCACTTCTAAAAGACAGAAGCTCGTCTTATCAATACCCTGTAACACATTCTAACCACTGCTTATTATTTCCAATAGTAAATTCGTTAAAACGAGCAAGCATTTGATTCTCCTAAACAGTTTAATATTTTCTCCTTCCTTGAAATATGTGCTTGTTATTTTCAGTAGTTATTCATTGAAAGTAGCAAACATTTTTTTCTAATAGGTTCTTTTTAAAACTTCTCGCTCATTAAATACTTGAATTGGATTGTTACCTTGTTCATTTAATGTGAAATTCTATCTTGTTATTTGCAGGTGTTAGAGCTCGCTCAAGTTTTATGAGTAATAAAATCGTTCCTTCTAATAGTCATTCCAGGTATCCTTGTAGCATGGATCAATAATAATACAAACCTCTATTCTTTCCTAAAAGTTAGACAAAAGGCTGTCTGTCTTTGGTCGTGTGCCTGGTTGCATAAATTTTGCTTTCCCATCCGAACAATGAAATTCAATGGAATTAATTATTGTATTTTGCCTTCGTTATTATTGCTTGCATTCTACGAATGTGTTCACCGTTGTTGTTGTCTGCAATATATGTTTTTGCTTGCTTTCGTAGAATATGTAACATTCTATTGCTGGGAATGGTTTTATGTTGCATTTCCTCATCATCCTAAAAGTCGTATAAATAAAAGTTCAACATTTGAAAAGCTTTCTTACTTATTTCGTCCTCTTACTATTCGACTCTTCGATAAAGTTACAATTTTAAAATGCGTTTTGTGCTAGTATAGTTAAGTTGGCGGTTTCAGCACTCAGCCATTGACAAATGCAGTCATATTTCCCCATTCTAAAGATGGTACCAGAGAGAGGATTTGCTTAAGGTACAGTGAATTTTTCCGTTTGCTATATTTGTGTTGCTGTTTTGGAAGATAGACACTTCTTTTATTTTTGGTTGCTTCCGCAAGAAATTGCAGACTGTACATTACCAAATGCACGCTCGCAACATGAATGATTATGTACATTATACTTAAAGGTTGCATTAGAGCACTTTCTACTGTTTAGTTTTCTGTATAAATTAATGTTAATATCAACAACTTGCTGTTTAAAATTTTAATGTTACTTTCTTAAATCTTACAAGAGGCGCTTCCTAAAGCAGATGTTACAATATTATTTCTAGCAGATGCTGTATTATTTCTTTATTTCTTGTACATATTTAGGGCTAGACCATGTTGTAAGTATTCTTGTATTTAGCCAATAAAATTTTATTCTCGATATTTTAAAATGCTTAGATTTATACTGTGCTATATTGATGCTTTGTGTACATCACGTTGTAGCAAATGATTACATAAATGTGTTTCTGAAGTTTGTAAATATTGTTTTGGGACTGTATGTTTTACTCACAGGTTTTAATAAGTTTTTCTGAGGTTTTCAATTTTTTTCTTTCTATATCACCTACCCCAATTTACAACATTACTGAGCTAGCCCAAACTCTAATTCTTCTGTAGTTCAATTCTCCCATTCTATCCCTGTTTCTGTTGCAATATTCGGTGTAGGCGATTTTCTCTATTTACTTTGCAACTTTCTTTCTTGTTTGCATAGAATACCACAACATAATTTTTTTGTTTGTTTAGAAAGTGTTTTATGTTAAAACATTTGTTCTCAAAGATTGCGGGGCGTTTCTGAAAAGTAAAATATATGCATTTCTTTAATACGTTTTAACATGTAGTTTTCGATCGTCAAAGTGTTTGTTTATGAAACATTACATTCATTTAGCAATGTGCTTTATGAAATGGGTTTTCTGTTATCAGTTGTTGGCTTTTAGTTTCGAACGTGGGATATTCAACTGTTTCGTTATCAAACTTCTATTTTAGATCCATCTAACGGCTTGTAATGGTTCAAATTAAGAGATATTCGTATGGAAATTCACTGACATTTATAACATGGGACATGAGATTCTGAAATTAGTTTGTACAAAGCTGTCACTTTGAGAGATGGAATTTTTCCAATAACGAAATTATTTACAGCGATTTGTGCTAAATTGCTTTCAACTGGTTCAGCCCATTACTGCATAATATGTATAGCCATTCATCCGATATCGGATAATAATTTGCTGTTAGTTACTGGCCAAGGAAAATGAAAAGTTACTCTGTTCACCGTTACTTCTGAATTTGGTTCACTTGCTTTTCTAGGAAAAGATTTTGGTATGCTGTGCCATGTGATTTGCAGATGTCAACTATAACCAGTTGTGGAGCCGCAACGGAATGTACGGTCAAGCTGTAAGAATTCCTATTTCTGTTATGTGACCTTTTAATGATCTACAACATGAAGAAATGGTTTATTTGGATAAGTTTTTTCGGTTGCTCATTGCCCAAATGAAGCTATCATAGTGTCAAAAAACTTACTTCACTCAAACTGGTGAAATATACTAATGAAGCCAGTTTTTTTATTTGGAGTGTCGATTATAACATACAATTTTCTAACTAAATACTTGATTTAGAATACACAATGTAAGTGTGACATTTGCTACTGTTTTTTTTTCAGCCACGAGGAATGATGCATTTCGACTAGTAGCAGTTTATTTCTTTGCTACCGACCTTAATTTACCGATACTATTTCTTTTTAATAGTTTAGCCAGAATTACTTGTGAACAATAAGTAAGTACGTAAGTTTATGACTATTTTTATATCAAAAATTTAATGTTGGATAACTACAGGACTAAAAACAGTCCCCTGTTTATTTAATTTTTTCTATATAAACACTACGATTAAGGTAGCAAATTAGGTTAAGATAATCAAAGAAAGGTATTAATAATTATTTCTGCAAAGGTTTTTTGCACTATGTAAATCCTCTGGGATTTTTTGGATAAATAGTTTGTTCTATACGAGTTAGTATTTTCTTTTATAACAAATTGATTTCTAAGGGTTTGTAAACCAATTGTCTTTCTCGAAGTTTCCTTTTTGTTTCCGCGTGACCCACCCACTCTACGACATTTTTAGCTAGCACAGCATTCTATCGATTGCCCTTGTTTTTGTTGAGTACTCGGTGCGGGCTACATTTCTTTGCTAGCTTTGCTTTTCCTTCTTCTCTGCACGATTTACCTTAACAAACCAAAACTTCAATTTGAAGTGATTTATCACAAGAAATACAAATCTGAAAAAAATTTGGCTTGAAATCTTATGTTTAAGAGAAGCCCGAATTTTGGATTCCCCTATTTAATAATATTTCATGCACTACACACTGCAACATTTTAAACTGCAATTCATGCTCTAAAGGTTAAAGATAACATCACTGTCATCTTACACAACCTCCTGTCCTAATTGTCTCAAAAATTATTCTATTGAACGACAGTAGTTAATCAAAATCAAAAAATATCGTTATGAATAATTTTTTTAAAATTACAAATAATAAGAAAGACTACACATATAGGTTTCCAGAATTTCATTTTAAAATAAAAATAATTCAAAAATTGGGCATAATTTTGAAATCAGATATTTCAGAAAAAGTTTTTCATTTTTGTTACATGCACTTTCCATATTACAATCAGTGAAATGGTCGCAATTAAAGTAGTTTCACAATCAGATTCTCATATTTGATATGATCTCCCATTCCAGCTATTTGAATTCCAACATTTAGTTGCAGAGTAGGTTCATTCAGAACGCTCTTTCTGCACACCAACACAATAAACTCCACATTTTACCTGCATGCTACAGCATTCTCGCCCGATTATTCAGCAAAACTCAAAAAATTTGACATCGCCCACCTATTGAGAGGGATCCACATCCTATACATGTCCGCTGTCATTCAACCACCACTTCGTTCTTCTTAACTTAACAACTTTGTCAAACTTAGTTCTATATTACAATCTACTTCCCTTTTAAAAATTCCATTCTCACACTTTGTGCGTCTAAATCTATCTTATGGCCGAGTTCAATGTCGTCAGTATGTGTGAACGCATTAACTTTATGGTATTTTACGATTCTGTAGTATTTTGCACCCCATGTGAATTTATACAAATATTTTTGCAAAGATTGTGTCCTAATTTAATATCATATTGAAATAGCCTCTTTATATAATATAAACTACCCAAGCTCTATAAATTCTCCAGGGTGATTTCTTACTAAGGTTCATTGAACTAATAACTAAATTATATAACTTTATTTCACCAACCTAATGTATATTTAAGTAACGTGCGAACGTTTAGGATTTAATTAAATTAGTGTCGTTGGTTATTTTGTTAAAATAATGAATCGAAATTAATGTTTGTTTTATGAGATAGCCGTGTAAATTTATCTATTTTAAAATTTATTTGTACCCGTTTATAAGGATGATGTTATGACTATTGTATTAAAATAGAATTAGGTGACACAGAAAAGTTCTTGTTTTCTTTGTTTAAAACATAGGTTAAATTGGTTGTAAAAAGAACTCCACTAAGAGGCCCAAATAAGCAGGATTCACTAGAAAAATTTGTCTTCCAGTGAATCCTAGACAAGAGGAGTTGACGCCCATTAATTACGAAAATAGGTAAAAAGCATTTCAAAATAAGTGGTTATTGTGGCATAGTTTTTGTAATATCACCTATTCACCTATACATTTTGCAATTTGTTTATATATAAAAAAATAATTGTTATTTCCAGTCTTCAATCTAAAGTCTGTGTATAACAAAGTAAAAATAAGATATATCCATAAATACTCTCTTATGAAAATCATAAAAGTGAATTTACCCATACAAATCGAACTAATATTTGCATTGCCATTAACAAAACAATTATGAGAATGTTTTATAAGGGCAAGAAACATCCATTGACTGCTTTCAGCCTTTTTTTGGGCCTTAGCAGAATGGAGTGTCTCTAACCCCTTATGAAACAATCAAAGCAATCATGTAGTTAGCCAGTGCATCCTTAAAATTGTTATTGAATTCTTGCCCCTTTTGGACAAATTTAAATTATAGATCTAACTATTCTTTCACTCATAACAAACTATAACGAAATTAACGCATATCACATATACGCCATAGGTAATTTACATTATTTCCAAGCAAAAATAGCAAACAACAACAAATTAATACAAAAGTCCATGATCCAACACCACTACAATTTTATTAGATGGATATCTGTTCTTACACGCCACTTAAGCTAAATCACGCTGATGGTTCTCCTGTTTAAGTTGCAATTAATGCTTGGTTATTTAACATTCTTTTCTTTACCCAAGAGGCGCTGGTTTGGAGATCAAAGCAGAATAACCGATAAGAATCATTCAGATTATTAAATTAGATAACAAGGAGAAAGAAAAGTAGTATTGTAGATGGAAATTTCCAATTCTTTACCCAAGAGTTGGAAATTTCCATCTACAATACTACTTTTCTTTCTCCTTGTTATCTAATTTAATAATCTGAATGATTCTTATCGGTTATTCTGCTTTGATCTCCAAACCAGCGCCTGGTTTCCACGATGTGTCTTGTTATATTCAGACCAGACCATTAACTTAATTAAGATGACACAAAGAAGGTATTTCTAATCCTCTCAACCTAATGAGAAGATATCACTTAATTCTTTGTACCTTCGTCGTTATATAGTTACATTATTACATTCAAGGCTGACCAGAAATTAAATTGGACGAGTTTAATTTTCCCACCACTCAATGATACTTAAATAACCAATCAGAAATAAGAACAAAAAATATTCTCACTACAACCAAAGATATTTTTAGAAACCGAATTAAATTATTAAAAAAGCATGTTATATGCCAAAATTGGACATGTACACTTTTTAAATTTGTAAGTGAATTCCCGCCATTATTTTTAAAAATAGACTTGTGCATTTCCGTCATTTCGGACAGTTGTGTCGGCGCAAAAAAATGCGCAGGCGCGGAGTGGGTAAGTGTGCGGTTTGGACAGGACATGAGATTATTAGACAACGATACGCCGAACAGTGACGTTTACCTGTATCATTCCTTTGTCTTTTCTCTTTCATAATGTAGGTTTCCCTTTACCTCTATCGTCTATCGTTGCCTTCACCTTTTTCCTTTGTCCTACCTACGAACAAAGAAGAGGGAAGACATTAAATCTGGATTCAATGATGGCCTAACGTAACCCACACCCAAACAATGTCCAAACGAGATACATGGAAATCAACCTGGCTCCTGCGCAAACATGACCGCAAAATCGTGGAGAGTTTCACATTTTTAAGTGAGTACTTTTTATCTTTTCTTTAAGGTGCATCTTGTATCACTGTAAACATTTTTGGTATATGATACAATTCAACAAATTATGTCTTAATACCTTTGTTGTGCAATATTGCGAACGTGAATAGTATCAGTGTTGCCAACTGTGAAAGTGGCTCTGAACACGCGCGCGGGGTTATAACAGTTGTAGTATAACAAGCATTGGCCAAAATAAAACTACTTAGAGAACCTAATGTATTACAAATACATTAAAGGTATAATCACCATGTAAAATTACACTAAACTGACAATTTAAAAATATATCCTGTTCAATAATAACAAAATAACTATTTATTTTGTGTTTCTAAAAATCATTTTTTAAAACTTTTTGTTTTGTACTTACCTTGACTAGCATACATATGAAAAACACTGCAGTAGTGAGGCAAATGTCGACCATGCTCACTAACTTCTCTATGCAGTAATCCTAAAAGGGCCATTAAAATATTATCACTAAGTGTTGCTTTATGATCAGGATTATTAACATTTGGTGGTGGTAAACATGGTCCATCGTTAATTGAAAAATGTGCTAATAATACTATAATTTTTATAAAAGCAGATCTAACTTCGTTGTTTGGACTACCAAGTAAATATTCACAAAACCTATGGGGATGGTTAAAAAGCATTTCATGGGCAAACCATGATCGAATTGAAGCTGCAGCACGAAAATGTAAATATAAAACATCACACCTGAAAAAAATGTTCTAAATTGTTTATAGAACAAATAAATACTCACCATTCCATAGCAGAGCCACGTAGATTCTTTTTTGTATGCCAACCAGTATGAAAAAGAAATTTACTAGCTAATTGTACACTTAACATTGATAGTTGCTCCATTTCACTACTTAGTACTTGACTAACATGTGTGACACTGGGAGCAGTACAGCTAATTAATTTACGAACAAAACTGAAGTATTCTAATGAAAATTGACTTCGATGATGAAGAAACTTCATATTTTGTTTACGTATACTATTTTCAATTGGTAATGGCATTTTTATATGTGCTTCTTTCTTTTGAGCTGGAACAAACCCATCTTTTAGTTATTAAAAATGCAAGAGGAATGAAACATATTACATCATTTTAAATAATTATGAAATGAAAATAGGGACATAGATATTCACTATAAATACTGACATATTATTAACATCTACTATTGATTGTTCGGGCATTTAGTTAAATGAAGAAATTACAGGAGTTGCTTAATACACATTGCAATATGGCAAAGAAGAAATTCTATAATTACAGAAACAATTGGATGAAATGGGAAAAAGTAAAGCACAGCAAAGTACTAACGATGCCTACAGCAAGGAGTCGGTCACCAATGCAATGAAATGCCAAGAAAACAATCATTTAAATCAATCATTTACAGTACAGTGTGATCAATCTAACAATTAAAGAATATTGGTATATAACAGATTCAAAACGAAAACCTAACGGTTGAGCAGCATATACAAAATGTCAATACAAAACACACTCCTATGAAAAATCTCATTGACAGCACTTATTTAATTAATAATGTAGTTGTAATGCAAAGTTTGGTTTCTAACAATAATAAAGGCATAAAAGATAACACCTCACTGGCAACCACAGAAGGACCAAAGTTTTAGTCCAAAATCATCTTTGGTTAACCTGGAAATAAACCCCATACAAGCTAATGGTGCCAACACTGTACCAAAAACTCTGATCGTAGGCGACAATCATTTTCGAAAGCTAAATACATTGCTACACAACATAACATATTGAGTACAATTGTAATGCGTTTAAAATCGTAAACGTAACAATATGTCAAATTGTGTGTAAATTGGGCAATATAATAAAAGACTCCTCAGATAAAGATTATGCATTCTTCATAGGAGAAATAAATGATGTATCTATAGAAAATAAAACTCAGATAATGAAATCATATGAGTACATTAATGACCTAAGCAGGAACAATAATTTAATAATTATGACAATTCCATACAGATTAAATGCAGTATAGAACAACAAAAAGTAGAAGTATCAATGACTCTAACTTTGTTAAACAAAAACAATTTCAATTTTACTGTATAGTATATAAATATTCATTTAAACTGTACCGATTATTGAAAATTTGGCTTACACATAAATTGGAATGGTAAAGGAAAGTAATAAATGCATCTATCACGAATTTAAAAGCAAAACAATTCCTGTAAGAGTGTTACATGCCAACTGGCATGCATCACGTTAGATTTAATTTGTAAATAAATTCCCGCGTATATTTTTAAATAAATATGTCCATTTCCGTCATCCCTGACAGTTGCGTCTGCGCAAAAGGAATGGGGAGTGCACGCGTGCTGTTAGAAGACGCCATTAAGTTACGAGCCCTCGATGACGCAACAACTATCTTGGTGTGGTATGTCTTTTCTTTTTAGGATGTAGGTTCCTTCTATCTTTTGCCTTCGAGTACCTGTTGCATAAATCCTGTCATTCCCATACGACAGCAGTAAAAGAAGGACAGATGTAATCTGATTCAATATGGCATAACTGTTAACCCATCCTGCAAAATCCATCGTGGGACCCTGAGCCGAATTCATGAGATGCCGCCATGTAAGTAATCTGTTTTGATTTAAATTGTGTTTGCAAATTGACTTAAAAAACCTGTTGCATTGAGAGAATTATATCGAGAGTATAATAATTGCGCAGTATAACAATTGCCCGAGTGTAACAAGAGTCACAAGCAGAATACAAAATTTTTGAACTGTATTGACCAGAAAGCCTCTGCTTCTGAATTTTTAATATGTAACAATTTAGAGTATATCCAAAATAAGAGTGTGTACGAATATTTAAATAAGTACTTTACATAGTGAGTTTGATGACTATGGATTATGTATGTCATACCAAAATATAGTCAATTAGGAGTAAAATCAATGAAATAAAAACTTTTATTGAAGATAAAAAAAAATTAATGTTCTGTTATGTTGAACATTAGTTACAGGACAATGAAGTTAATTTCTTTTGTCTATATGATTATTTTCCGTTCTGAATGAACCTGCACCTTGAAGAAGTTCTAGATTACTAGAACGGGTAGAACGGCTTCAGAGTTCCAGTGATCTAAGGAGCTGAACTGTAGGTTTAACTAAATTAGCAGGGTCAGACTAAGACAGGTCCCCGAAAAAGGGCAGCTGCGTTTTCGGTACTTAGAGTAGCAGAGACCATAAGAGTCGGTATGGCATTCCAAGACACACTATTGCGATGTGGAAGGCAACAAGAAACCACCACGTTACCTCCAAAATAAACAGCGTATTTAAATCGTTATTAAAAAGATGATGGTATCCTCTAGGGTAAAAAATTTCAGAGTTAAAATAGTCCCCCATTCAAATCTCCAGAAGGGGACTACTTCAGAGGATGTGATCAGAAAATTTAGAAAAAGAGTCTGGAACATTCTGCGAGTCTGAGCGTGGAATGTCAGAAGTATGAGGCAAGTGGGTAAGCTAGAGAACTTAAAGATTGAAATGGATAAGTTAGCAATAGACATAGTAGGGATCAGCGAAGTTCGGTGGCCCGAGACAGGGGATTTTTGGAGTGGAAAGTTCAGGGTAATTCATACAGGATCAGAGGAAGGAAATTTCGGTATGGTGATAGTTTTGTGAAAAAAGATAGGACACCGTGTAGAAAATTACTTACAAAAGAACGAAAGAGTACTCATGGTTAGATTAGAATCTAAACCGGTAAACACAATAATAATACAAGTATACATGCCCACCTCTACCTACAGTGACGAAGAGGTAGAAGCGTTCTACAAAGATATCGAAGACATACTAAGATACGTAAAAGGACATGAAAATTTAATAATTACGAGGGATTTTAATGCAGTGGTAGGTGAAGGTAGGGAAGGAGCGGTAGCAAGTTTATTTGGATTAGGCACGAGAAACGACAGGGGAAATAGGCTGGTAGAATTTTGCAACAAGAACAATTTAATCATCACAAACACATTATTCCAACATCATGCTAGAAGACGATATACGTGGGAGATGTCAAAAGATATCAAATAGATTACATTCTTGTTAGACAAAAATTTAGGAATCACGTAAAAGACTGTAGAAGCTACCCAGAAGCAGCCATAGACACTGACCACAACATCGTAATTATGAAGGCCACTCTTAAATTTAAAAATAAGGAACAGAAAAAGGCACTTTCACTTTGAGAAATATAAGATAAACATATCCACAAACGATTTGAAAAAGGGCAAACAAATTGCTGAAAGATATCGAGAAAATTTCTGATTCTAAAGAAGTAGACAGAATAAAATAACATTCATCCAGCTTAGATATGGCGGCCAGAGATATTCTGGGGTATACACAAAAAAAGAAACCATGGATAACAAAGGATATTCTGAATTTAATAGATTCACTGGTATGTGCAGCAGGTTAAGCAGCCCGTGGCTGCCAAGATTCTCCAATATTTAAACATTTGCCGAATTAATAGTTTTCCAGTAACACCTTTTTTCAAATAGTTCGTGGATATCTTTATCTTTTAGTTTCTCAAAGTTAAAGTGCTTTTTTCGGTTTCTTTTTGTTAAATTTTTTAATTTAAGTGCGGCCTTCATAATTACGATGTTGGTCAGTGTCTATATCTCCTTTTGGGTTTTACTCGATTCCTAAACCATTGTCTAACAAGAATGTAATCTATTTGATATCTTCCTATATCTCCTGGCATTTTCCACATATATTGTCTTCTAGCATGATATTGAAATAATGTGTTTGTGATGATTAAATTGTTCTTGTCGCAAAATTCTAACAGCCTATTTCCCCTGCCGTTTCTCGTGCCTAAATCAAATAAACTTACTACTGCTCCTTCCCTACCTTTAACTACCACTGCATTAAAATTCCCCGTAATTATTAAATTTTCATGTCCTTTTACGTATCTTAGTATGTCTTCGATATCTTTGTAGATTGCTTCTACCTCTTCGTCACTGTAGGTAGAGGTGGGTATGTATACATGTATTATTGTTGTGTTTACCGGTTTAGATTCTAATCTAACCATGAGTACTCTTTCGTTCTTTTGCAAGTAATTTTCTACACAGTGTCCTGTGTCCTGCTAAAAGCAACTACTGTGTTTAAAGACAACAAACATAGAAACAAGGAAAAGATTGCTTAAAACATATGTGTGGAGCACAGCACTGTACGGCTGTGAAGCCTGGATAGTAGGAGAAGTGGACAAGAAAAAGGTAGAAGCCTTTGAAATATGGTGCTACAAACGTATGATGAAGATATAGACAGACAAAGTTAAGAACAAAGAGGTACTAAAAATGGTAGGGCAAGAAAGAAATTTGTGGAAAATGGTAAAAAATAGGAGAGATAGGATGCTAGGCCACATACTACGGCATGAGGGAACAGTGCGGAATATATTAGAAGCAGAGATAGGAAAAAGGAGAAGTAGAGGTAGACCTAGGTTAGACTATTGCACACAGATGGTGAAAGATGTAGGCTGTGGGAATTTCAAGGACATGTGTAGGCTAGCTCAGAATAGAAATCAATGGAGGTACGCGTCCAACCAGTGACAAATGGAAAAACTAATGACGAAAAAAATAACTTTACTTAAACATGATGATCAGTATAAACAACTACAGGTATTGGTTGTACAATATTCTTGAATAATGTTAATTGTGCAAAAGGATTTACTGGAAAACTATAATTCGGCAAATGCCTAAGTGTTGACGGATATTAGCAGCCACATGCTGCTTAACCCTCAATGTAAAATGGAAAAAAAATGTTCGAAATACTCAAAAAATTGGAATGAGTTATAGGGATAGACGAATAGTACATAGCTTATACAAAGAGCAAGCAGCAGTAACAGAATTAGAGCAGGAATGTAGGGAAGTAAACATTAGGAAAGGGGTGAGACAGGGATGTGCTCTATCACCATTAATTTTTAACTTGTACATTGAAGAGGCAATGAATACTCTCAAATGCAGGAAGACATTTGGAATTACTATGCAGGGACAAAAAATTGATATGCTTAAATTTGCAGATGATATAACGATATTAGTATCTAGCAAGGAAGAGTTAGAAGCTGCTCTTAATGAAATGGAAACGGTTCTAACAGAGAGATATGGTATGAAAATTAACAAAACTAAAACTAAAGTACTAGTATGCAAGAGAGGAAAATAAATCAAAAACAAGAATACAAATATGTAACACGAACTTACAAGAGGTTAAGGATTTCTGCTACCTAGGAAGTCAAATAACGCAAAATGGGGAAAGCACAAAAGATATAAAACAAAGATTAGCACAAAGTCGTGCTACATTTAACAAGAAAAAGCAACTACTGTGTTCAAAGTTAACAAACCTAGAAACAAGGAAAAGATTGCTTAAAACGTATGTGTGGAGCACAGCACTATACGTCTGTGAAGCCTGGACAGTAGGAAAAGCAGACAAGAAAAAAGTAGAAGCCCTTGAAATGTGGTGCTACAGACGTATGATGAAGATCATGGACAAAGTTAAGAACGAAGACGTACTAAAAATGGTGGCCGTATGCTGCTTACCCCCCTTCGCAACCACGTTGGAGAAATAGGGTATGTAATTGTAAAACAATAGAAGGGGACCGAACTGCATTTAACAAGAAAGAACGGCGCCTATGATGAAAGACAACAAACATAGAACAAGAAGAAAATTGTTGAAAGCATATGTGTGGAGCATAGCACGGTATGCCTATGAAATACAGATAGTCTGAAAAGCAGACAGAAAAACAGTAGCAGCCTTTTGAAATGCTGTGCTTCAGATATATGAGGATGGACAGACAAAGTTAATAACAAATAGGTTATAGAAATAGTTAGGGAACAAGGATATCTGCAGGAAAAAAAATAGGAGAAATAGAAAGGCAAAATACGTTCTAAGGCATTTTTGGAGAATAGTATGTGATAAATTACAAGTAGAGACAGGAAAAAATAGGTAGATGTAGACCTAGATCAGATAGTGATAGATGCAGACTGTGCAAATTTCAGGGAAACCTGTAGGTTAGTTCAGAATAGGAAACAATGATGGTACGCGTCTAACCAGTTCCAGGACTGAAGATCTAATGATGATGAGAAATATTAATATCATAGTAAAGTTCTAGAAAGATTCCACTAACTTTATATGTTAATATTAGATTAACAAGGTGCAGGTATTAGTTATGGCAACAAAATATAATTTTATTTATAGATAAAAAAACAAACTGCTCATTTCTTCAAAATGATCTGCTGTAAAGTTCTAAAAAAACAAGATATGCCTTTGACTATTTTGAATCAAACCTATTAATAATCTAAGTTAAACTAGCAGTAGATTTATACCAGAAAATTAAAACTGAAAATACTTACATATTCCCATATGTTCAAACGATTTAATTATAGCATCTTCTTCTACATCTTTTCTAGTGTAAAAAAGCATATATGCATTCCACCATCTTTTCTGTCGTCTGTATGTTGTACGTTTTAACATTGGATCAAATACTTCTCCCATATAATCCCCACCAAAACATTGTATTTTCATTTCTTCATCTTCTCCCATACGACATTCACTTACTTCTCCATCATCAAACTTATACCATTTTACTTCACTGCCTATGTCGCGATGCCTTATATATGAATAATAATGCCCACCTGAAAATTGTTTATTTCTTAGTAACTTAAGTAATTTTTAAGAAGAATTAGCAAATTGTAAGCTTTACCTGAAGCCTGGCCTGAATGAACTACAATTCCAGATAGTTTATATTTTGTACAAATATCATTTGCATTTGGATTTGAATCACAGTCGATAACTTCTCCCTCTAATTTAGCTAAACCCGATACTGTATAAGGCTCCATATCCAAGTCTCGAGGAAATTCAAAATAGTCATTAAATTTAATAGCACACACTCTTTCAAAGTCATATTCAAATCTTTTAAGTTGAATACCCAAAATTGGCGGTAACTTCTTCACACATAAACGTTTTACAGTAACTACTTTTTTGGAACACTTTTCACAGTGGTATGCATCTGCACCTTCTAGTAATTCTCCTAAAACAAACATATTGTCAGTTGCTTTATGGTTTTATTGAAATGAATATTAATATGTAGTTTAGAAGTAAATTTGACAAAGCTAATAAACGGTTAGTGAAGGTCGTCTCTTCCAAAGTTATCTAAGAAATCACTTTAAACAAGAACAAAGTCGATGTCTATTAGGATAGTATAGTACTTATATAACATGGTGATTAATTAGAGAAATGAGAAATACTATTTTACTTTCAACGATCTATGTAATATCAATATTTGATAATTTTTTAATGCTTGGAAAGTAGACAAATGCTTACCACCTAGGCTGAAAGTACCTTCGATTATTACTAACATTTAAACCAGTGTAAATTAAAATAGAATTCAATCAGCAATACATGTCTTTTCAAAAAACGGCTTTTATATATAAAAACAAAAGATGTATGGATTATTTGTTTCAAAAATCTATATTTTCTTTATGCTATCACTTCAACTGTTTTAACCTGGTTAGATAAAGAATTATAAATGTAGCCTTCTACAACAGACATACATTTCAAACTTCTTAATCGCAGTAGTTACAATATATCACGTCCCCTATTAACTGCAATCTGTCTTAAAAAGTGTCCAATAAAGATGTCAAGATGTGTTAAGAATATATTTCAATTAATGTAATCCATAATAACAAATTCATATATATACAGGGTGAGTTTTTAGTGTGGCAACGGTGGATAACTCCGTTATTATAAAAGCTACGTAAACCAAATTTGGAGGCATATTAGGCATGCCTAAAGTGCACATTTTAAAAATATTTGGAAGCATACAGGGTGTTTCATAATTCCAGGGCATATTAAACTTATATTTTCTTAAATGGAACACCCTATATATTATTACATTTTTGAAAAGCTCATAAAAAGAGCTTTAATTTGATATGAAATTGTATATGTCTATTTCTTTTAGTTTTTGAGATATTCAACTGTTTTTAGAAAAAATGACCCCAATTGGATACATTGTCACTGCACTAATACACAACTTATGTTAATTTTCAAGATCCAGAAAATTTTACCATATACCATAGTATATTTGTGAATATCACTTTTTGAAATTTCTTCCCAGTATACAGGGTGTTCAGGTTTCATAAAATGCAATTTTAAAATTTTTTAAATGGCACCCTACCAATTTTATTGCTACAATGGATAGTTCATTAAGTGTCCTTTCATTTTGTTAAGCATTCCTATACCTAAATCCATTACTTTCTGAGATATTTTGATTTTCCTCAAATTTTATGAATGTTTTAATTTACATAACTAAAAATAACTTACTATTGGAGAATATTATAAAACAATTAATACATTTTGATTAACAATCAACTACAGTTATCCAATAACAATTTTCACTAAAGATATAACAACCTACAATGTCGCTATCAACAGAATTCTGCCAGATCAGCAATATGCATTTTATAGAAAATGTTCAAATAGAAATCAGGCAAGCTTTGAAAAAATAACTATTACATGCAAAGTGTCATTTAGGTTTATTAATTGTAGTGTGTTGTCATTTAACAGGATATCTCTCTTGGTATATTCTTGATGCAAGTAGGAAATTTTTTAAACTTGCTCTCAATACCCAAATCATATTTATTTGTTCTTCCACTGTAAAATTCATTTTGAAAACTCCAAAGATTACATTTAAAACAGAACTGATAATGTGTTAAATGACAACACACTACAATTAATAAACCTAAATGACATTTTGATTGTAATTGTTATTTTTTTCTAAGCCTGCCTGATTTCCTGTTTGAACATTTTCTATAAAATGCATATTGTTGATCTGGCAGAATTCTGTTGATAGCGTATTATTGTAGGTTGTTATATCTTTAGTGAAAATTGTTATTGGATAACTGTAGTTGATTGTTAATCAAAATGTATTCATTGTTTTATAATATTCTCCAATAGTAAGTTATTTATAGTTATGTAAATTAAAAACATTCATAAAATTTGAAGAAAATCAAAAATATCTCAGAAAGTAATGGATTTAGGTATAGGAATGCTTAACAAAAATGAAAGGACACTTAATGAACTATCCATTGTAGCAATAAAATTGGTAGGGTGCCATTTAAAAAAAATTTTAAAAATTGCATTTTGCGAAACCCGACACACCCTGTATACTGGAAAGAAATTTCAAAAAAGTGATATTTACAAATATACTATGGTATATGGTAAAATTTTCTGGATCTTGAAAATTAACATAAGTTGTGTATTAGTGCAGTGACAATGTATCTAATTGGGGTCATTTTTTCTAAAAACAGTTGAATATCTCAAAAACTAAAAGAAATAGACAGATATAATTTCATATCAAATTAAAGCTCTTTTTATGGGCTTTTCAAAAATGTAATAATATATAGGGTGTTCCATTTAAGAAAATATAAGTTTAATATGCCCTGGAATTATGAAACACCCTGTATGCTTCCAAATATTTTTAAAATGTGCACTTTAGGCATGCCTAATATGCCTCCAAATTTGGTTTATGTAGCTTTTATAATAACGGAGTTATCCACCGTTGCCACACTAAAAACTCACCCTGTATATACGTTTGAAAAATATTATATCGGATTTAAGTATAGGATTAATTACTGTTGGTACTGTCAGTACTATCATACTTACAAATATTATTAATTACACTTCAACTGATTTTGAATCAACCAAAATGCAAAAGAAGGCAAACTTTGACAATTAAGAAAAACCCGATCGCAGAGGTGTTTCCCCTGCGCAATACAGATTTTATACTTCTTTGTTTCACGAGAAAATAAAGCAATGAAAAGCATAAAGAATAAAAACACTTAAATTCGTTAGTGGAACATGAGACAGATTTACACTGCTCAAATTAAAGATTTTGTGAACAGAGTATGACAAAAATATTACCAATGGGTATTTGATATTTTAACTTTCCATAAATTGTAATTTCGATTAATATTGTAAAGAATACCTTGCCATTAAGCCAATAAAGTAGAATGTAGTTGTTACATTCCAAATTTGGAGATGTACACTTTTCAATTTGTGAGTGAATTCCCGCCATTATTTTTAAAATAGACTTGTTCATTTCCGTCATTTCGGACAGTTGCGTTTGCGCGAAAGGAATGCGCAGATGCAGAGTGATGACGCAAGTGCGCAGTGTGTGACACAACATTATTAGCCACGAGACATCAAACGGTGACGTTTGCCTGTGTCGTTTTTTTGTTTTTTCTCTTTTCAGGATGTAGGTTCCCTTTATCTCTGCCTGATATCGTTCGCTACCTGTATCCTATCGTACCGCTACAAACAAAAAGAAGAGGAAAGACAATAAATTTGGATTCAAATGGCATGACGCCACCCACCTCAACAAGGGCCCTGAGATTGAACTGCAAGGAGCGTTTGAAGTGAGTACTCCGCTTTATTTATCTTTTGAGTGCCAATTGTATCATTGTAAACGTATTTGGTATGTGTTACAATTTGACACGTAATTATGTCATAATATCATTATTGTGCAATATTTGAACGTGGATCGTATCAGTGTTGCCAACTGTAGTAGTGGCGCTGAACACAACGTGTGTTGAAAATTTGTCTTCACCTCTGATTTATCTTATAAGGTGTTAGTTTTGAATATGTTTGTAGAAATTGGGTTTTCACTCAAATATAATAAAAACAATATTTTTTAAAATTTTTAATGGCTTTTGGATAGAAGAAATACAACCTGGCAACATTGCATTTGGTAACTTTTATCTTATGTTGGCGTGACATTGAATGCAGTTGAAATGTCAATTTGTATGATCAAGAAGCGCCATTTTTGATGGTGTTTGTTTACCTTTTATATGTTATTTTAAACTTAGTTAATTGACATTTTCCCTTTACAAAAACAGTATATTTATATTTTAATTCTCTCAAATAATTACCTAACCTAATTTAGGATGAAACTAAAGCATACACCTTTCGAATGTGTTTAACAAATTATCTTAACCTCGAAGTGGAAAACATGTGCTTTGAAATTAAATAATCCTTTTCGTAAGTACCTTAACATATAATTAATTAACTTCATGGTTTATTTGTTATCCCGTATGAAATTTTTTTTTTGATATTACATTAAATTTGATTGTATAACTGTTTTTGGTTTAATTTATTAAAAGCATTGTTTAGATAACTCATATATTATCTTAGTTTGCCATGATTCTAAAGTGTTCCCTTACAATCTAGATAACTAACTATAGGTTACTCAAAAAAATCTTGCTTTTAATACAACTGTCGTAATTAACTGAAATTTTATCTTGGTATATCTATACCTTCTAAAACACTATAGTAAACTTAATTTCGTTATATCTGCTTTCTTAAACACTACAATAGTGAGGTTGATGATAATGTTTTGTATTTAAGTTCATTTACTATCCCCTTTAGTTACGATGGTTGTTTGATAAATTCCTCGATGTAAAAGTAATACTTTAATAATTTGATATACGGGTTTTTCTGTAGATGTATCGCTAGAATATTGCTCTTGTTTAGTGAGCATGATTTTGTTTTGATAGCAAATTTTTTTATTTATATCGGCATAGCAACGCAGCATTTTAAGATCTATTTGGTCTAGGCGAGACTTGTTGTCGTGGTTGATCGCTCAACAGTATGTTAGTCTAGACGAGACTCATGAAAAGTTGGTCGCTCAGCATTACATAAGTCTAGACGAGACTAGTGGTAAGTTTGTCGCTCTAGTAATTTTTGAATCATTTTTTGAGGTTGATGTTGAAGTTTTTGTTTATTAGTCTAGGTGAGGCTCAAAGGAAGATTTGTCACTCTAGCAATTATATGCGTTGTAAGATATATATTTTTTTGTTCTTCAACAATTTTGTTATCAGTATATCGAGTCTTAATTACCGCTATCTCTTCATATATCGACGACACTAGGTGAGATGAAAATATCTTTAAAAAGGCTCAAGCTTTGCGTACATCCAAACACGAAGCAACCCAATTTACGCCGTCATTTCTTGTTTTTGGAAGATATACTCCAATTGAAGGGAGTTATGGTTCAGTTCCTGACGATACTAACGTAATTGAATTTGACGAAAAAGTATGCTGGGATAAGACCAACAATCATTACCTTCTATCTTTAACGTTAGAAAAAATTTGCTAAAAGCTTACGAAAAGAGTAAGGATCACTATAATCTGCGTAAACGACATATTTCCTTTGCTTTAGGTGAACAGGTCTGGAAAAAGAATTATGTCTTATTGGTAACGACGAAAAAATTCTCTTCAAAATTAGCCCCTAAATTCATTTTATGTAAAGTCACTCGTGTTGTTAGTCCACTTATCTATGAACTTCAGGACACTGAAGGAAAACGTCAAGGAAGGTAAGTAAGTAGATTTATTGCATAACTCAATATAGGTTAATAAAGTATAAAACAAAAATATTATACTATAAAGCAAATTATTAAAATACAGTTAATAATATAATTAGTTTTCATTTCTACAACTTAAAATATATTTTTTTAAATTACTCTTGAATTTTCTTTGAGAAGGCTGATTTGTAACTGATTTTGGTAATGTATTATATATCTTAACGCCATAATGAAATACATTTTTTGTGGTTATCGTTTTATTCTTCTTGTATATATAGTAATTGTCTGCTTGTCTTGTGCTGTAGTTATGTATATCTGACACTTTAATTAAGTTGCTAACCAAGTACGAAGGCAGCAAACCATTTATAATTTTATATATAAAACCATACTATTATATTTCATTTGTTCCTGAACATTTAAAAATTAAGGCATTCTAACATTTTACGGACTTTGGCAAATCTGCTACATTTTAATAAACATCTCATTGCACGATTTTGTATCTTTTGCAATCTTTCCAAATCACCTTGGTTTGAGACAAATAAAATGGTGCTGCAATATGTTAGGTGTGGATAAACTATTGCTCTATATAAAGTTATTCGAGCAAAACTTGATAACTTTGCACTAATTCTTCTCAGAAATCCAACCTTTTGCTTACTTTATTTATAACCATCTGTAGATGCATTTTAAAAGTTAATTTTCGTCGATTATTACGCCAAGGTA
The DNA here is from genome assembly GCA_036346225.1 of Platerodrilus igneus. NCBI lineage: Eukaryota > Metazoa > Arthropoda > Insecta > Coleoptera > Lycidae > Platerodrilus > Platerodrilus igneus. Next base: position 2,079,002 of record JARFIW010001055.1, read on the forward strand.
TTTAATGTTCTCTACCAGTTCAATATCAGACCCATCTATTTGTACATTCCTATTTTCTGTTTTTATCATTTGATAACTTCTATCATTCGTTAACAACATCCATTTTGTTTTATCAACATTTATCTTCAGCTTATTTCCAACTAAATATTTGCTAATTCTTATTAAGTCACTATTTACAGATTGAATCAGGTTTATTACATTTGCACCTTCAGCATATATTAAAGTGTCATCAGCAAACATATGCATCTTTGTTACCTTCACTACATTCACTATATCGTTTATGTAAATTATAAAAGCAATGGTCCCAAAATACTTCCTTGTGGAACACCCCACTCAATTTCTGATTTATTAGATGTTTCCCGTTGCCATCTCGTTTCTTGCTCTCTGTTTTGTAGGTAGTCTTTAAACCACTCTAACGCATTGTCTTTAACCCCATATTTTTCCAATTTTTTAATGAGAATATTTCTACTTATAGTCTCAAATGCTCTTTTGTAATCTATAAAGACTGCACACACTGCCTTTCCTTTATCCATTGATTCTTTCCAGTCATTTATAATTAGCTGAATCGCTGTTTCACACGAGTGTTTCGCTCGAAAACCAGACTGATAGGTGGTTAATATATTAGTCTCATCCAAGAATTGCTTCAGTTGCTTATATATTACTGTTTCTAATACCTTTTCAATTGTGGCCAACATATTTATAGGCCTGTACTCTTCGCATTTCTTTGTTGATACTACTTTTGAATTGGTGTAATTGTTGATATCTTTAAGTCCTTGGGCACAATACCATGCATAAGAGACATATTTATTATGTTTAGTAGCGGATAACCAATAATATCAAAAAGTTCTTTAAGAACTCTACTGTTTACACCATCCGGGCTGCTTTTATTTGCTTGCTTATATACCAATTCTTTTAGTTCATGTATTTTTAATAATTTAAAAGTACTTAATTCCTTCAGGCTTGTACGTATTGGATCGTGAAACTCAAACTTTTCAATACCAATTGATGATTTAATTTGTGTTATACTATTTATGAAGTAAGTATTGAAGTTTTCAGCAATAGTTTTGTCATTAGTTTCTAGTGTATTTTCAAATATAATGTGCTTACTATTTTGAATACGTTCGGTTTTTAATACAAGTTTTAAAGTCTTCCGCATTTTTACTGGGTTACCTTTATTTTCATCTATTTTCTTTTCATAATATTTAATCTTAGCTCTACGGATCATGAATATCACATTATTTCTGCATTCTTTGTATGCTTTCCAATCTTCCATACTTCTTGTGAATGTAAATTTTTTATAAAATTTATTTCGTATATTAATTACTCTTTGTATTTCTCCATTAAACCATAATTTTGAACTATTTTGTGACACCTCCTTGTCATATGAATTATGGTCAATTGCATTTTAATGTTTGTGTAAAATGTTTTATAAAGTTTATCGATGTTGGTTATTTCATACTTCCAATCTGCCAATATTAACTCGTTCTTTATGGCCTCATAGTTAAGAATTTTCTTTATTTTGCTTTCTGCATCAACTTGGAGGTTTTGTGTGATGTGACTAATGTCTGCAACAACAATGCTATGATCTGTAACTTTTGGAGTGTGCCATACTGTACTTTTTAATCCATTATTATTAGTTATCACTAAATCTATTAATGTTTCAGATTCTTTAGTAATTCTTGTACTCTCAGAAATTAGTTGTACAAATCCACAGTCCTTTACAATATTTTTTAACTTAATTGTATAGAAATCATTTATTTTATTCCAATCAATATTATAATCCCCAATCAGAATGATATCTTCACTACCACGTGATTCTACTAGTTCTTCTAACAAATTTTCCAACAGGTTTAGAAAATTTGCACAACTTCCACTTGGTGAACAGTAAAACACAGCTATACTTATACTTCTACTATTCAACTTAATATTACCAACAATACCCCAATATTCTAAGGTGGCATATTAAAGACCTTAAACCATTCTCTGCTGACCCAAATGCTAATTAAATTTTTCACGTTCCATTTCTTTAATGATTTATCTAATGTTTCTGTCCCTGTTATGAATTAGTTAACTTTATTCAGCCATTTCCTTTTCTTAAACAGCACTTACCTTCTACACGTTTGACTTATTTACCTTAAATTAGTTATCTTTTTGCTACCTGTTGACTTTCCCTTGAATTTATTGCTAGTCACATATCTGTTTATTATCTAGATTCTCTAATATAACTCTGTCGCTTCATTTAATTAATCCTAGCACCTTTTCTACAACAGATTATTTTGTTTTCAGCATTTATCATACATTGTTTAATTTTCTGGTGATTGTCGTTAACTTTGGTTGCAATGACTCATTGAATTTTTATGATTGGTTTTAGCTGATGTTGAGTGGATGCTTTTTTCTTTGGGCTCACATAAGGAGACGCGGCCTGTGTCATTGTAAGAAATAGTCCATATTCGCAGTTGCCAAAAACTAGGACTTTCTATTCCATGCGTTTTTCTTCTGAATTATTATAGTCGCCCACTTTATCCTTTATCATTACTTGTTTTCTCCTTCTATTAAGCTACCAGAACATATAAACATTTTTTTTGTTGTTTTTTATTGAACCTCGTGGTGAGGTGCTATCGCTTTTTATTGATATCTTATCAAATTCTCGGTTGTGTTTAGCATATTGAGACAGTGTGTTTGTATTTAACTGCTTATAGTTAGGCATTCTTGTGTGTTTATGGTGATACCGTTTCTAAAAATTACCTTAAAAGTGGTTTTTTGTGTGAAGGTATCTGTAGTGATACTTTTAAGTTGTTGTTTCGATTCTTGTCTGATTTTCTTATCGCAGTGGATGCACTCGTTAGGAAAATGATTGTACTAGTTCTCATCAAGATCTAGTAATTTTTAACTTATGATGTATCTTAACTTGTCTGATTAATATAGCAGGTGGTCCTTCAGACCGATCTGTGCTTAACAGGAACAACTCTCTACCTTCTCTCGGATGCTTGTCCAAAAACTCTACTTTTTCTTATCCTGCTGTCTCCGTTTCCGCCTTATTTTTCATTCGGTAGAGCTGTTCTTGTCCCGGAACACCCGTCTACCACATAAGAGTGATTTTTCCCTCATTCCGGGCTACTGACCACATTGGCTGGTTGTGTAGTGCTCTTCTATCCACCTTTTCTGTCTCTTTTGCTCAATGCGAGCCCTTCCTCTATTCTCTTCTACCTGGAAGTGTCACTTATGCATTCCAAAATGCCTACCTCCCTCTTTTTACCTTTCCTATATCTTTATTGCCTTTTCATTTCCGTTAGTCACCGTGTGGTTGCACGGTCCCTCATACCGTTTTTATAAACGGGCCTGCCTCACAGGCCGCTCTCTTCTGGGGGGTATAAGTATTTACATATATAATGGCTTCAAGGAGCCACTCTCTCTTGTATCTTTGCAATGGATGACAAAACGGCTTGGTGAGCTGGGGAATTCTACGCTATATCTTTAATGTATGTAGTCGTAGCGTGCCTTAGCGTGCTGGGACGTTTCCGATCCATCTATTGTTATCTAGTTTTATCTTAATATTTTTATCTTACCTATTATCTTTGATAATAACTTGAGCTTAATATCTTTATCTTGCCTATTATCTTTGATAATAACTTGAGATTTTGCCTTATCTTTTTTTGTTTTCCTAACGTTTGGTATTTATGATCAGACGTAGGAATTATTTTTTGAGTATTGAGTGAAGAAGCTAACCTGATGGTAGCAATGTAATTTGTTAGGTTAGTAATGTACGAAATTAGTAAGATGGTACTGTTGGTAAATTGTTAATTCATAACCATGTCATGAAAAAGTTTTAATGTGTATTGTTTATTAAGCCAGAGTACCAGTACATAAAAATTTGCTAAAATGCAGAGTAACTTGCTCTTTTGGACATTTTGAACTGTGGGCATTTTCTTGCAAAGAAAAAACAGTTTAGATGCAATGCTTATGTGCGTGTGCACCTAAAAAAACTGTAATGTTAGCTTTATAGTTATAGTATATAATTAGGCGACTTGTCGCATTTGTTTTAGTTTTAGTAGTGTTTCGTGCTCTCCGACAAATTTGTGCTGTCGATTATAACTGCGCCACATCAAAGATTCTTGTGTGCATTTATAGATGTAGTTCATAAACAATGGGGTTACACATTCCGTTTCCTGGTTATTCGTAAGACTCGTTATCGGTTGAAAAAACCAGGTAGCGCCTAAAATAAACATTTTCTAGAATTTAAGTTAGGGTATATGTAGGTTAGTTAGGCTTTAGATTTAAGTTTTTGCCGTGCTAACAGTCATTTTCTTTTTTAAAGATTTTTTTCTTTTATGGCTTTGTCGCGATTGTTACATTCCAAATTTGGAAATGTACACTTTTAAATTTGTGAGTGCCATTATTTTTAAAATAGACTTGTTCATTTCCGTCATTTCGGACAGTTGCGTTCGCGCAAAAGGAATGCGCAGACGTGGAGTGATGGCGCAAGTGCGCGGTGTGTGACACGACATTATTAGCAATGAGACGTCGAACGGTGACGTTTGCCTGTGTCGTTTTTTTGTCTTTTCTCTTTTCAGGATGTAGGTTTCCCTTTATTTCTGCCTGATATCGTTCGCTACTTGTATCCTATCGTACCACTACAAACAAAAGAAGAGGGAAGACAATAAATTTGGATTCAAATGGCATGACGCCACCCACCCCAACAAGGGCCCTGAGATTGAACTGCAAGGAGCGTTTGAAGTGAGTACTCCGCTTTATTTATTTTTTTGAGTGCCAATTGTATCATTGTAAACATATTTGGTATGTGATACAATTTGACACATAATTATGTCATAATATCATTACTGTGCAATATTGAAAATTGCGAAAATGTGAATATTTCTTAGACGATTTGTCATTGCAGACTAGAAGGCAAGTAAGATATTTTCAGCAAGATAGGGCTCCTGTCCATAACAGTCAGATGGTTAGTCAATTTTTAGATCACATGTATCCTTACAGCTAAGATACCCCTATACCGATTTTCAATTGAATATCTGTGTAAATATAATAGTTATGGAGAATTTATAAAAAATGATTTTTTCAGTTTTTTCATATTTCAGGAACCATTATCAATATCGTCATTTTGAAATGTTATTAAAAGGTCTTGAAAAGGCACAACTTTTTTTAATGTAATATATACTGCTTTAACTTCTGCAAGAATTTTAGTAATTTTAAAGCATTACCAAATGTATATTCTAACAATTAACTTTCAATTTCTTTTATTTTATTCTCTATTATTTTATACCATACAATAATAAATTAATGTATCTATAGTCTCAGCAATCTGTGTCTTACATTTCGTTTGTCAAGTTGCTTGCACAGAATCTAGCAACACTCACTCTTACTTTTTTGTATTATTACTTCAATTTTTATTATGCTAATTCATATTATTATAAAACTGTTCTTTTCAGAACACTTGTATTATTTTAATTCAAAACAAAACGTTCCAGTACTGTACAGATGTGTATTATGATGATAGAAGTATAAACAGTGAATGATAAGAAATAAATTGTAGTGATTATGGGCAAAGTGGCGCATTCATTTAAAAACCTCATAGTGAAACCAATCAAAAGTAGTCAAAAGCTAATGGCTCACAATTGGTATGTAAAACATGTTAAAGCAATTACTAAAATCACAGCTGTAAATTTCACTGCAATAAAACTTGGCATTGGTCAAAACACTGTATGGAACATCTTACAATTTAAAAATATGCGATAATTCTTACAATTAAAAAGTCGATAAATACATCGCGCAAGCGTGATGAAAAAGAGACTCCACAGGCTGTTAGAAACGCCAACCTTATTACAGATTTGCGCGCCCAACTGCCAATGACGTCACCAATGCACAATTTATATTGCGTAATAATCGGAAAATTTATAAAAAGTTAAATCAACAGGTATTACATAATTTACTCACATGATAGGTCCAGATTTCCACAAAGTACGCCTATCGTCCGTTCGGATAGATAAAGACGGTATGCCCGACGCTCTTCCAAGGCGTTCGGACCAGCTCCAGCAATCCTGAGCTCGTTCTCCCAGGTCGTGCAGTACGGTTCGCCTCGGTGGCTTTAAATTTATTCCTACCTATGCAGGGAAAGACGGGAACATGGTAAAGGTCGACAACAAAGACAATTAGGCAGGATATCTACATAGGTAAAGATAAGCACGATACGATACCTCAAAGCGTCCACACTCCTTGAAGATTCTGGCAAAACAGCCACGTTATAGAGAGAACAGGAAACTTGTCCCCACTTCTTGTCTTTTTTCACGTCGTCTCGAGGTTATTCGTCCAACACTCTCGCGTCGCGCGATCTGCGCAAACGCACTGTGACGTATCGGAAGTACGCGCCTAGTCTTTTAAAATTCCGCGCACCGTGTCTTTTGAAAATATGGCGCGAAACCTCCGCCCATCAAACTTAACCTAAACATGTTTAAGGGCCACTTTGGCACGTAACACCAAGCATGTCAGAAGAGGTCGTGGAAGGAGTTTTAGCAAAGGTTTTTGCAAGTCCCAAAAAATCAATCCGACGTACAACTTGGAAATAGGCGTTCCTCGAAGCACAGTATGGAGTATTTTGCAAAAGAACAACTTTCATCCGTATAAGTTACATATGTTACACCACTTGTCAGAAGACGATCCTGATCGCCGTATGGAAATGTGCTTTTGGTTTTTGACAAAGTTGGAGGAAGACCCCCAGTTCTTGTCTAACGTTATGTTTTCGGACGAAGCTAACTTTTATATAAATGGAGAGGTCAACCATCATAATATGCGTTACTGGTCTGACAGTAACACTCACTGGTATAGTGGCAGCAAGGAGCAAGGAGCTGATCACGTCATGGTTTGGTGTGGCTTGTGGCAAGACCGTTTCATCAGCTCCTTTTTTGACGACACAGTTAACAGTGAAACGTACCTGACCATGCTCGGAGATGAACTGCTTCCTGATTTGGATTTCCAAGGTTTGGGAAAACCAGATTGGTTCATGCAGGACGGTGCACCGCCACACTTTGGTACACAAGTTCTGCTTTGGCTGGATGAAAATTTCCCCCAGTGAATTGGCAGGAGAGGACGAGTGGAATGGGCCCCACGATCACCAGACTTAAACCTGATGGATAGTGCAATGTGGATTACGTAAAATCCAAAGCGTACACAATTAGGATTAGAGACAAAGACCATTTGAAGGAGTTCATCTCAACTGTGTGTCGTTCGATTACGCCTGGATTAGTGGTCAACATTCTCCGGAATGCTGGAGATCGTTTTCAAATATGTTTCGACTTACATGGAAGCCATATTGTACAAATTTTGTGAAATATATATTCACCCTGTGGCACGTGACTTTTCAAACACCCTGTAGGTATGTCTATGAAATCTTTGTAGATCGCTTCTACCTCTTCCACACGGTAGTTAGAGGTGAGCCTGTATACTTGTATTGTTACTGTATTTACTGGTTTAGATTCTAATCTAACCATGAGTACTCTTTCGTTTTTTTTGTAAGTAGTTTTATACACAGTGCCTTATCTTTTTCCATATAATTATCAACACACATGAATATTCTTCCTCTGATTCTATAGGAATTACCCTAAAATCTATGCTCCAAAAATCCCATGCCTCTGGCCACTGAACTTCACAAATCCCTACTATATCTAATTTCTAGCCTATCCATTTCAATTTCCTTTGCGTGCACACCTGCTTCATGCTTCCAACATTCCACGTCCTGATTCGCAAGATGCTGGTTCTTCTTTTCTTCTTATTATGGTGACTGATAACATCCTCCAAAGTAGTTCCCCCTGGAGATCCAAACGGGGAACTACTTTAACTTCGAAATCTTTTACCTCAAAGGATGCCATGATTTTAGAAAACGTTTTTGGTACCGTGTTTTATTTTTCCGAAATATAATTTAAAAAATTGGTCAGAAAATACAAGCGAAAATTTTTTCCAAAGCGTGTTAGACTGCTAATTGCAGATCTAAGACCATAACTTACTCACCTCTAACCCTTATTACATTGTTGTCCTCTGCAGCTCTTCTTTAAATGAAATCTGGTTTAAGATAAGATTAACTTCACTGGGTACTATACATTGTAAACCCACATTAGCAAAAAAAACTATAAGCTAAGATCCAAGCGTGTAAGTGACCATATAATTTTTATTAGATATTTGTAATGAACTTTTATATAATATGTAACTCAATTTTGTGTTGTAGTAAATCCACCCCCCACAAGCATACGCACATGCACACACATACACATGCACATGCGTGCACACATGTGCATGCACACACCTGCATACACACACATACTGTTCGGTCTTTTTTATTATTTTATTAAGTTTAATTTGAAGACGACTCGCTCCTGTATCTTATTAATGTAGACATTGGAAATATGCATCCTGAATACCTCATCCCTTTTATCACGAAGGTTACGCATGATCAGTTTCGAACAAGTAGAAACTTGTTTTGACCTGCTTGCACCCCAAAATAGAGTGTAATAACGCGAGTCGTAGTTAATCGTTTGAAACGTGAAGACGTTATTAACGCAACATACAATTCGGTATGTTTTCGAAGCTCGTTTCATGGTTCGTTATGTAAAACATTAATTATCGTGTAGTGTTCGGAATAAAGGGTTGTAATTACACAAGTGCTTTTATGGCCATAATAGTGCGAACTTTGTAAGTGATAACAAACTGGTCGTTTAATGGATATTTCGTCTCGGCTTGCAGAGGAAGCATTAACACATCATAAAAATACAGTCCACAAGGTCGTTGGTTATTAATCGTTGGACCAGCAAATTTCGTCCTTCAATAATATCTCCAGGTATGTAACTTGATATATTCTAGCTACAACCTCATAGGTATGTCCATTGGTCGCTTCGTCGCCGTATCTGGTTAACGGTGTAGTTAATGAACTTTGTACCCTCAGGGTATAGTGCAGCTGTCGTTGGTGTCGGTTGTATTCGTATCACGTGATTGGTGCGTGAATAATTCGTCGTTTGGTGCAGGTTGTAAATACTTGTGTTTGTTTACTTCAATAAAATCTTGTTATTCCTTACCTACAAACTTGGAGTCGCTTTCAAATAGTAATATAATTAGAAATTTCGTCGTTTTAATAACTTAGATAATTTATATTTGTTATTTAATATTCAAAATGAGTAATAAATTGGAAACTATTATTTTAGAAGCTAAAACAGCGTGGAGTAGATTAAATAGTATTCTTGAGAATATGAGAGAAATTGGTAGAGCGGAAAATAATTGTTGTGTGATAGACGTTTGGTTGGATTCTGCGAAAGAAGTCGAATCAGATTTTAAACTTTTATGTCAGACGGTCGTGTTGGGAGAGTCGGTGGAACTAGAGGAGTATCGTGCTTTGAGGATAGAGATAGGTAATCTAGTTACGGAAATTAAAATTTTCGCTGCTAAATTTAAAGTGGAATTCGTGAAAGATGTTAAACCGGTTATTGGTATGTCAGCTACAGGACCGCATGATGTTGTTCCCGTTAGTGGTAACCTCCCCCTGCCTTTATTAAAAATAATTCGCTTTTCCGGTAAGATTGTCGATTGGGAAAGTTTTCGATCAGTTTTTGAAAAATTGGTTCATGAGAATGATAGATTGTTGCCAATTCAGAAATTCATGTATTTGTTAGATAACATTGATTCGAGTACACAGGCTTTGATTAAACATATTCCAATTGGGAATGATTCGTATCAAAAGGCGTATGACATTTTAGTAAATCGTTTTCAATCCAAAAGGTTATTAGCATCCACTTATTGGAACTCGCTTGAGAGATGTTCGAAAATTAGTACGGTAAATTCGCATAAACAATTAAGAAGTTTGATTAATTGCATCGATGAAAATTTGTTTGCATTGGAAAAATTAGAAATCGACTTGTGGGATTTCGCACTTTTAATTTGTTATCCAAAAATTAGACAGTGAAACTCTAAAAGGTTTGAGTTGGAGAATGTGGTAGATGTTCCTACATTTAAGGATTTAAGAGCATTTGTAGAAAGGCAATGTAAGGTGTTGGAAGTTAGTGAGATTGTTTCATTAGATACTTCTTCGAAAACTCGGGAAAGCATAAAATTCGGTGCTTCAGATACTAGAAAATTCGCTAGCGCATCGTCGGCGCCTAGAAATTCGTTTGTCGCTACTTCTACTGATAGAAAGTGCATTTTGTGTCAAGCTTCGCATCCATTGTATAAATGCAAGCAATTGTTGGATAAATCCCCTCAAGAACGTTATGAGGTGGTATAAAGGCACAAGTTGTGTATTCGTTGTTTAGGTGATGCACATTCGGTGAAAGATTGTCGTTGCCAGTGGAATTGTAGAGAATGTGCCAAAAATCATAATACCTTATTACATTTTGGAAATCGTCGGGCACCAGTTTCTCTGCAGAGAACCACATCAATTAATAGTTCGTCATCTTCAACTGAAGAAAGTTCGGTGGTTAACCAACAGGTTATTCAACAACAAACCACTACTAATTCGTTATTATCAACGTCGTTAGACCATACCACCACGTTGTTAGCTACAGCGGTGGTTTCGCACAAGATTATTCGGTCAATTACATTCTGTTCGAACTTTAATCGATAATGGAAGTATGGAAAGCTTTATTACAGAAAAATGTCGGCAGAAGTTAGGGTTAAGGAAAGTTAAAACTGAAGTCACGGTTCAGGGATTAGGTTTGAAGTCATCTTCAGTGTCTGGCAAGGCATTGTGTTTTGTTAGTCCACTTGGTTTATCGTCACCTCTATATAAGACTGAATGTTTTATCTTGCCTACGATTTGTGATCGATTGCCGTCTACTAAACTACCAATAAATAATTGGCCACATATTCAAGATTTACAGTTGGCTGATGCACAATTTGATGTTCCGCAGCCAATCGATATGCTTTTGGGAGCAGACGTATTTGCTCAAATAATATTAAATGAATCACGTTGGGGCAATGCATTTGAACCCGTTGCCATTCATACTACTTTGGGGTGGATACTAACAGGTAAAGTTATATCTCCTACTGCTCGCTACTTCATTCTGTGCAGTGGTAGAACCACTTGATGTGGACATTCGTAAATTTTGGGAATTGGAGAATATTCCTTCCACGGTGCATCGTTCGCCCGAGGAAGGCAAAACTGAACAAGATTTTTGTGAAAATTATTCGAGGGATGAAACTGGAAGATTTGTGGTTTCATTGCCATTGAAAAATTCGGAACCTTTGTTTTGTAATTCTAGAGAAATTGCAGTTCGTAGATTTTTGAGTTTGGAACGTCGTTTATTAAAGGATTTGGATTTGTATTCGAGCTACAAAGAATTTATGAGAGACTATCTTGACAGTGGTCATATGACTAAGGTTAAGGTCCCTTCAGTAGATTCTCTAAAATGTAGTAATTTGTATTATATACCGCATCATGCAGTACATAAAGTAGACAGTACTACCACTAAATTGAGAGTAGTATTCGACGCCTCGTGCAAAGATGCTGCAGGTAATTCTTTGAATGATAATTTGTTAGTTGGTCCTGCTTAGCAAAAGGATATAATTGTATTATTGTTGAATTTTCGTGTACATCGTGTAGTCATATCTGCAGATATAAAGCAGATGTATAGACAAATTCTCGTGAAAGAAAGTCAGCGTAACTATCAACGCATTGTTTGGAGAGATACGCCCTCGGAATCTATTTGTGACTTTCAGTTAAATACTGTCACATATGGGTTGGCATCATCGCCATTTTTAGCATTACGTACCATCCAAGAACTAGCAAAGCTACAAGCATCTAATTTCCCTCTTGCTGCAAAGGCCATGGTCGACAATACTTATGTAGATGACGTAGTAACAGGTTGTGATTCGATTGCAACAGCAAAACAACTTGTCATTGAATTGAATGCCCTTTGTAAATCTGGAGGATTCGAACTGCGCAAGTGGTGCAGTAATTCGGTAGAAGTTCTCGCAAGCTTCTCAAATTTAGGTCAAATGGAAACATTGTCATTTCAAGATAATGTAAACAGTTCTTTGAAAATTTTAGGTCTTCAGTGGCGACCTTCGTCAGATGTTTTTGCATACACTATTCATGTGCAACAAAGACAATGTACTAAACGTAATATTTTGTCAGAAATAGCTAGAATTTTTGATCCGCTTGGTCTTTTAGCGCCAGTGGTGTTCTTCGCTAAACGGTTTATCCAAGAATTATGGTTATTGGGGTTAGATTGGGATCAAGAACCTCATAATAAGTTCGTTCAAAAATGGAGAAAGTTTATATCAGATTTACAGGAAGTTTCGAATATAGAAATTCCTCGTAGATTCGTTGGAGATAACTTACAAAAAATAGAGTTACATGGTTTTTGTGATGCCTCTGAGGCAAGATATGCTGCGGTAATTTATTTTCGTTGTGTGGATATGGATCATAACATTGTCGTTTCTTTGGTATGTGCTAAGTCAAAGGTAGCACCACTCAGCAAGATAACATTGCCAAGATTGGAACTCTGTGCTGCAGTATTACTATCGGAATTAATTCATTTTGTCATGGTGACATTTAAAGATATTTTGGAGTTCGCAGATATTTTTGCTTGGTCGGATTCAAAGGTGGTATTAGCGTGGATTCAATCTGCGCCGAACAAATGGAAAACCTTTGTTGCAAATCGGATAGCTCGTATCCAGTCATACGTAGCTCCTTCAAATTGGTATCATGTGGAGTCGAAGTACAATCCCGCAGATTGTGCTTCTCGTGGTTTATTCGCTCGAACTGGTCAACCATCCCTTATGGTGGGCGGGTCCTCCTTGGTTATTGGTTGCAAAAAGGAATTGGCCTTCCAGTAAGGTATTAGAAATAGAGGATACGTTGCCTACGGAAGAGAGAGTTACGAAAACATTTTTGGTAATTTCTCAGGAAAATTTCTTTGATCGTTTGTTGTACAAATTCTCAACATTACAGAAACTATTAAGAGTACTTTCGTTTTGTAGATGTTTCGCATGTAACTTGAGAGTTGCTCGTTCAGAACGATTGGTGGGAAACATTTTAAGTCAGGAATTGCAATCGTCATTGCATATTCTGGTGAAGAATGTACAGTCGGAAGTATTTCAAAAGGAACTTGACAATTGTATTCATAAAAAACCTATATCAAAGCAGTTTCGCCCTTTGAGCCCATTTATTGATGATCGGGGTTTGCTTAGGGTGGGCGGCAGATTGAAAAATTCGCAGTTAGGATTTGATGCAAAATATCCGTTACTTTTACCAAAGTCGCATAAATTGACGGAACTTATTATTATGGATTGTCATGTCAAATATTTACATTCGGTGTGCACTACATTATTTTTGCTTGCTCAAAATTTTGGATTATTTCAGCAAAGGGAACAGTAAAAGCTTGCTTGAAAACTTGTGTTCGTTGTTTTAGGACTAATCCTCCCTTATTATCGCCTTCGATGGGAAATTTACCCTCTCCCCGAGTCACTCCAGGAAAGGCTTTTCTCAATTCCGGAGTTGATTATGGTGGACCGTTTAATATTACATTCAATAGGACTAGAGGCCCACGGATTACTAAAGCTTATATTTGTTTGTTTGTGTGTTTAAGCACAAAAGCCATTCATTTAGAATTGGCATCGAGTTTATCTTTGGAAGCATTTATCGCAGCTTTACGCCGATTCATCGCTCGACGAGGTCGTTGTTTAAAGATATATTCGGATTGTGGAACTAATTTTGTGGGTGCCTCTAGAGCCTTGAAAGAAATGATGAAAATTTCAGTGGAGTCGGAAAGTATCGAATTCGTTTTTAATCCGCCTGGTTCTCCTCACTTCGGAGGTCTCTGGGAATCTGGGATTAAATCCGTGAAAGGTCACTTATATCGTGTAGTAGGTGATCAGATTTTGACGTATGAGGAAATGTGCACAGTATTGGCGCAGATTGAAGCGGTGCTGAACTCACGCCCATTATGTGCGTTGAGTACAGACCCTAATGACTTTTCGTATTTAACACCAGGTCATTTTTTAACTCTCGGTCCAGTCTCGGCTCTACCGGATCCAGACTTATTGAATACCAAAGTGTCTCGGTTAGATCGGTGGCAACTGCTACAACAAATACACCAAACCTTTTGGAAAAGATGGAGTGTAGAGTATTTGCACACTCTACAACAGAAAAATAAATGGTTCATTAATCAATCGAATCAGGTAAATATCGGTTCGTTAGTGCTTCTTAGGGAAATGAACACTCCTCCGTTAAAATGGCGTTTAGGACGCATCGTTGAAGTGCATCCGGGTAATGATGGAGTTATTCGGGTTGCTACTGTAAAAACTAGCCAAGGGTTAATCAAACGACCACTGGTTAAGTTATGCTTACTGCTTGTACAGTAATATAGTTTTTTTTTGTCTTGTTGTATATACTCACGTATAAACCTATTGTATTATCGTTCTATCTTTAGCTTAAAAATAAGTTAGTTTCTAATTATTTTTGGTGAGCGATATGTTCGGTCTTTTTTATTATTTTATTAAGTTTAATTTGAAGACGACTCGCTCCTGTATCCTATTAATGTAGACATTGGAAATATGCATCCTGAATACCTCACCCCTTTTATCACGAAGGTTACGCGTGATCAGTTTCGAACAAGTAGAAACTTGTTTTGACCTGCTTGCACCCCAAAATAGAGTGTAATAACGCGAGTCGTAGTTAATCGTTTTTAACGTGAAGACGTTATTAACGCAACATACAATTCGGTATGTTTTCGAAGCTCGTTTCATGGTTCGTTATGTAAAACATTAATTATCGTGTAGTGTTCGGAATAAAGGGTTGTAATTACACAAGTGCTTTTATGGCCATAATAGTGCGAACTTTGTAAGTGATAACAAACTGGTCGTTTAATGGATATTTCGTCTCGGCTTGCAGAGGAAGCATTAACACATCATAAAAATACAGTCCACAAGGTCGTTGGTTATTAATCGTTGGACCAGCAAATTTCGTCCTTCAATAATATCTCCAGGTATGTAACTTGATATATTCTAGCTACAACCTGATAGGTATGTACACATACATATGCATGCATGCACGCACCCACACACACACACCCACCCACCCCCACTATAGGTATGTTTCCTTATGTTTTAAGTATAAAAATTACTGTTCATTATATTTTTGTTGCATTTATTATTGATTATTATATGTTGTTGCCAAAATGTTATATCAAGGTAGTCTCTAATTGCCCATTTTGGCTGCCGACTGTTCATGCAGTATTTCAATAAATAAATTAATAATTGGTTTATTTACATAAAAAATGTATGGTTGTAATAGGAAATATTTTGAAAAGCAATAGTCATTTTTAATTCTAAACATTTTTGTCTTCTTCAATCCTGAAATTTTAACAACCGCTCACATAGTTATTTTTGAATCCGCTACAATTTGCATTGTCTGATAAGCAAATCACAGTGAAAATTCTCGGTGTCAAAATTGAAAAGTGTCTACTATTTGCTGTAAAATATAGATTTGAGAATACACCATTCTATAACTATCGTATTTTATAATGATAGAAATAGAAGAAATAAAATAACAAATATATAAAGTCGTGTGTTCTTTTCATGTATTTCAATGGATCCTGTGCAATTTATTTATTATTTTTACTATATACATTGCTCTCAAGAAAACGTTGTTCCTTAAATTAGACCATGAACCTTTCGCCCAACTTTCATATACTAACTATTTACAATAGTGTAAAATGAACTCACCTTTAACATATTGCTCCATTGAATCCTGCAAACTACTGTGATTTCTAATATCAACACTAATAACACTAAAGGGTTCCTCTTTTGAATAACGATGTGGACATCCTTTACAGATCTTTTGATCTGAATAAGAACCGCCTAAGATTTTTGACATAATTTGTTCATGATTTAATGATTTAAGAGCTTCATCTAAACTTTCAACAAGTGCCATAAAAAACTCTACTGCATCTTGCTGTTCTCGAAGATTTACAGGTTCCCCTAAAAAATAAAATCAGAATTAGCAATAGCAAATTAAATACAATTTCAATTAATGTGTAGGAAAGTACATAGCATTCTATAAAGTTTAAATTACACATATAACATTTTAAAGTTATTATTAATTTAAAAGATTGATGTAGTTATACTTAATACGAGACCCCAATACTATAATGTTGCCTAAATTTATCTATTGTAATGGATATTAAACTTGCAATCATATTGTTTTTGCTAAAATTGATTTTCGACACTGACTACCATTAATGTGCAAAAATGCAAGTAGAAAACAGTGCCTGTCCTATTACAATAACAGATTAAGTATCAGAACTACAAACCAAATCATAAGAAACAATATATTTCTTCTTTACAATGTAGCCAATTTAATTTGTTTACCCACAGCTATGCATAGTAGATTTCAGATATTGTAAACAGTATGTTTAGATTCTTAGATATCATAATTTTTATGCCAATTTTGCGTATCTATGGATTCAATCACAATAATAAAATAAATGTTGTTGAGACAAATAATGTCCACTTATCCACTTGCTCAAATAATTGGGTAATTAATTAGTGTACAAATTTTTTAATAATTTGTAAATGTGCATTTGAATTGTTTTATTAAAAATAAACCTTCAAACAAAAACTTTTTGATAGACAATGTAATGCCAGTTTCAAATTGATACTGGCCCCTAATAAGTTAATAGTAATGAGTATTATAATTTAGTAACTTTTTGAGATGACTTATTACATGTTCGTTATTGCGCTAACAGTTCATAGCATAATAATATTGTATTTATAAAGCAAGCCAATCTAAAAACACTGTTCTCTAATGAATATCAATTACATACGAATACCAAACTAAGCTAGTAGTAATATATTTAATTGGTGTATACGTCAGTGGAAAGCATGGATTTATCCAGGGATGTGTGTGAACTTGGCAACGAACTATCTCAGCAACGAATTTTGGGGCGTGAAACTGATGCATACATACCGTAGTACGTGCAAAAGTTGAATTTGAAATCACTGCATTTAGAGCTTGGTAAAATAGTATTTAACACAGATATATTCTCAAATTAACTTAAGGGCTAATTTCCCTGGGGTGACCTAATGCATCGTTAAGTTATTATAACTAACACTTACCTGCTGCAATATAAGCCCTACCTTATTGTATACTGACAATCTACTTTGCCTACCTTAATTCCACGTATTATATTTAGCATTTAATTCAAATTCATTATAACAAAAGAAAATAAAATCAGTTAACTAAATGTCACCAGGACATAACTCACAATTAGTTAGCGGTCTGGCATGTTGGTAGCGTTTCGTTGCTTAAGCCTTACCATAACATATAATTTAACACTTTTCCTTTTTGAAGCGGATAACCAGGTTATATTTCATTTCCTTATAAATGGTACTCATGTAAACATGTTAGAGTTCTTTAACAACCATCAAGTTGCTAATATCTATGTAGAGTCAGCTGGATAGGAAAAAGATAGAAGGATATAGGAAGACCTAGACCAAACTATATTAGTCAAATTATTAGAAATTTAGGTTGTGAAGGGTATGTAGAGCTTTTTAGATTAGCACAGAATAGAAAAGAAGTTAGGGCTGCGTCAAACCGACTTTAAGTAAGTTCGAAAACAAAACAAAAAAAATAAAAATCAGTTAACTAAATGTCACCAGGACATAACTCACAATTAGGTAGCGGTCTGGCATGTTGGCAGCGATTCGTTGCTTAAGCCTTACCATAACATATAATTTAACACTTTTTCTTTTTTGAAGCGGATAACCAGGTAATATTTCTTTGTAAATGGGTATCATGTAAACATGTTGGAGTTCTTTAACAACCATCAGGTTGCTAATATCTATGTAGAGTCAGCTGGATAGGAAAAAGATAGAAGGATATAGGAAGACCTAGACCAAACTATATTAGTCAAATTATTAGAAATTTAGGTTGTGAAGGGTATGTAGAGCTTTTTAGATTAGCACAGAATAGAAAAGAAGTTAGAGCTGCGTCAAACCGACTTTAAGTAAGTTCGAAAACAAAACAAAAAAAATAAAAATCAGTTAACTAAATGTCACCAGGACATAACTCACAATTAGGTAGCGGTCTGGCATGTTGGCAGCGATTCGTTGCTTAAGCCTTACCATAACATATAATTTAACACTTTTTCTTTTTTGAAGCGGATAACCAGGTAATATTTCTTTGTAAATGGGAATCATGTAAACATGTTGGAGTTCTTTAACAACCATCAGGTTGCTAATATCTATGTAGAGTCAGCTGGATAGGAAAAAGATCGAAGGATATAGGAAGACCTAGACCAAACTATATTAGTCAAATTATTAGAAATTTAGGTTGAGAAGGATATATAGAACTTTTTAGATTAGCACAGAATAGAAAAGAAGTTAGAGCTGCGTCAAACCGACCTTAAATAAGGTCGAAAACAAAATGATGATGATAACAAAAGAATGACATTTTAACTATGCAAGATATAGAAAAATTTAATGGGAAAAAGTTTTTTGAATATATTTTCTCTACAAATATAAGGCATTAAATATTTTTCATGGTCTACCATATTTGAGCAATAATATGTCACTTTAGTTTTTTAAATAGAACACCCTGTATATTTTTTTGAAAAAAATATTGCACTTGAAATTGTCTTTACGGCAATATGCCACACTCAATGATTTCTATTCAAAGTGCGCTAAATAACCTAATTAATAGAATTTCAATAGCAGTCTGATTGTTTCTGTTAACAAATGTCATTGCAGTATTTCAGTTGTTTATTCACAATTATCTGTCACATTAATAAGTAAAAGTATTATTGTGTTCTTTTAGTTGTTTCGCGCAAAATAATGGAAATGAATTATTCAAACAATGAAAAAGTTGATATGTTATGCTGTCTTCATAGGTCAAACAACAATAAACGTCAAGCTGCAGTTTTATATTGAAACTTATATCCTGACTGTAGACAACCAAATATAAATACATTTAAGAATTTAGAAAATTCTCTAAGGTCCAATGGAAGCTTTTCAACTATCACCAGAAATCAAGCACAACATAACGAAGATCGTGAATTGATTATTTTGGCTTACTTTAGACTTATCCTAAAGTTTCTACAAGACAAGCTGCAGCTGAACTAAACGTTTCGACAGATTTTTAATGTTTCGAGGCGTCATTCAATGAACGCATTTAAGATGCATTTGGTTCAAACATTACATCCCAATGATGCCCCCAGCCGAGTTGGTTTTTGTATATGGATATTGAATGCATAGAAAGAGAATTTTTGGACAGTATAATTTGGACGGATGAATCAAACTTTCATAAAAATGGTATTTTAAACAAAAAACTACACATTATTGGAATGATAGAAATCCTTTGCAATTTGTCGAAACCCATTCAAAAGTACGATTTTCAGTGAATGTGTGGATAGGTGTAGTAGGTGACCGCATATCGGGTCCGTATTTCTTTAATAGTAGCTTAACCCAAAATAGATATTTGATGTTTTTGCAAACTTCGTTTCAAGATTTCTTAGATGATATTTTCCTAGCTATCAGGCGAAACTTATGGTTTCAACATGATAGCGCTGCACCACATAATGGAATCAATGTTACAACTTATTTAAATAATGAGTTTGGTCAGAACTGGATCGGTAATAGGGGACCGACTTTGTGGCCTCCCCGATCACCTGATTTGTCAGTTCTTCATTTCTTTGTTTGGGGGTTTTTAAAAGATCGAGTGTAATTCTAACTCTATCCCTTTTCAAAATCTTGAAGAGTTAATCGCAAAAATAAGAGCAGATTGCTTGCTAATTACCCCGGTCATGTTGCAAGATGCTAGAAAAAATTTAATTATTCGAGTTAATAAATGTTTAGAATGTAATGGTGAACAATTTGAACATTTACTAAGATAATTAGTTTTCTTGTTTGCTATTATTTTCAGATGTATGTATAAAAAAATTTTCAATTTATTAATTTATACAGTAAATAAACAATAATCACAGCTTCCTATTGGAATTCTATTATTTGAATTATTTAGCGCATTCTGACAAGAACTCATTGGTTGTGGTATACTGCCGTAAAGACAATTTCAAGTAGAGAATTTTTTCAAAAAAATATACAGGGTGTTCTATTTAAAAAACCAAAGTCACATATTATTGCTTATATATAGTAGGCCATGAAAAATACTTAATGCCTTATATTTGTAGAGAAAATTTATTCAAAAAACTTTTTCCCATAAAATTTTTCTATATCTTGCATAGTTCAAAAGATATACGCTAGCTAATGAAAACCAGACCACCCTGTATGTATGTACCTATGTATGTATGTATGTATGTATGTGTGTGTATGTGTGTGTATGTGTGTGTATGTGTGTGTATGTGTGTGTATGTGTGTGTATGTGTGTGTATGTGTGTGTATGTGTGTGTATGCGTGTGTATGCGTGTGTATGCGTGTGTATGCGTGTGTATGCGTGTGTATGCGTGTGTATGCGTGTGTATGCGTGTGTATGCGTGTGTATGCGTGTGTGCGTGTGTATGCGTGTGTGTGCGTGTGTGCGTGTGTGTGCGTGTGTGCGTGTGTGTGCGTGTGTGCGTGTGTGTGCGTGTGTGTGCGTGTGTGTGCGTGTGTGTGCGTGTGCGTGTGTGCGCGTGTGTGCGCGTGTGTGCGTGTGTGTGCGTGGTGTGCGTGTGCGTGCGTGTGCGTGCGTGTGC
Source organism: Platerodrilus igneus (assembly GCA_036346225.1). Taxonomy (NCBI): domain Eukaryota; kingdom Metazoa; phylum Arthropoda; class Insecta; order Coleoptera; family Lycidae; genus Platerodrilus; species Platerodrilus igneus. The sequence goes on from JARFIW010001055.1 coordinate 2,099,683, forward strand.
GTGCGTGTGCGTGCGTGCGTGCGCGTGTGTGCGCGTGCGTGCGCGTGCGTGTGTGCGTGTGTGCGTGTGTGCGTGTGCGCGTGTGCGCGTGTGCGTGTGCGTGTGCGTGTGCGTGTGCGTGTGCGTGTGCGTGTGCGTGTGCGTGTGCGTGTGTGTGTGTGTGTGTGTGTGTGTGTGTGTGTGTGTGTGTGTGTGTGTGTGTGTGTGTGTGTGTGTGTGTGTGTGTGTGTGTGTGTGTGTGTGAGTGATATGAAAATGGCCTCGCATTGGAGCATCACTAGAAAAGTGATGTGACAAGGGCCGCATGTTGTGAAGCCACTAAAAGAGTGCTGTGATACAGATACGACAATTTGTAAAAGTTGAAATTGTTCACTTACCTTCCTTTCTAACTTTGCCTGGCTAGTTCAACGGAATTGATGGAGTTTTCAAATTGAAATCGAACACAGCAATATCACAAAGCATTAATACAGTATGAAATATTTTCTCCCATACAAAACCATATAGAGCATTTACAACATTGTTTCTTTCAAACATAAAATACTTTCTAAGAATTACTTATTATAATAAAAAAGTTCCTTACCTTATTTTAAATTTACAGAATTAAATTTCTTCTTTTATGGATGCTTTACCTGACTTTGTTTATTTCCACGCTTATAGGGTTTGTTTGGCCAAAAAATCCTTGACAGATAATCTATTAAAAGGTCAGAGTATTTTGAACTCTGAACACAAACTTTCCTTGTAAAAAATCCTCAAAAAAAATTTTTTTTATTATAATATCACTTATTTATTCTACCTTAAATTAAATACAAATACTCCAATATCAGTTAAAAAAATCTAACACTAATACTTGCAGATTCCACAAAAACGCTTCTCGTAATTATATATCTTCTTATTTTAAATTGATGTCCAAATCAGCTTATAAGGTTTTCCATATTTAAAATCCTCGTTTCAAATATACATTTTTTTGGTTAAATCTTCCTTTCAATTATTTAATAAAATTTTTAAAATAGCGTTATATTGAAGACTTTTCCCCTCTTTATTGTAATTAATATTATTATTATTTTCTGGGTTTTTTAGTGTTCCGGCTGTTTCTTGGGATAAACGTTTCATTTATTAATTGGTTCATACGAAACGATGTATTCTCCCTTCTTCCCAATCTAGTCTATTCCAGAAAATTCTCTATTTAAAATAAATTTATGTATATTTACCTCTCTGTGTTTTCTAATCAAATTTAAATCTCACTAATTTTATTGTTCTGCCACGGCTAGCTTTTATTATTCTACACAGAGTGCACAACGTTACGATGATCAATTTTTTTCTTCTCCACCACTTTATGATTACCTCTTTGTTTGAATTATAAGACGAAGTTAATTAATTTCATATAATGAAAAGAAATATTATGTACAAGTTTTGAAAATTATTAAAACACACCCTTCAATCAATCAATATCATAAGTCTTATTTATCCCAAAATTTATATGCTTTGCAATCAATCTAAAGTCACCAAAAACTACCCTTTTTATCAAGGAAACTTAGAACGTTCTAAACCCCTTTATAATATTACGTACTTTTAACGTATGCAATGTTTGTGCTGACTTCGTTACACTTTTACGTAAATTCAGTATTCAAATTTAACTAGAAAGATATCTTAAAACTAATTGGATCTGCCCTGTTACTGCTCTGCTTAATTGAACCCCTTGGTTTCCATAAATTGCTTCTTGCTTCTTTGTTTTATTTGCATTGAATCTCGCAACTCAAAATTGTACCAAAATCGTCGACGCTGATTTGAAGTATTACATTAATCCATTTAAAATATCCCCATATTCGAATTATCATCAATTATAATATCTATCCACTCATTTGAAATATTATACCATCAATTAGAATTATTTTCATGCATTTAAATTATTATATCGTATACTCGAATTATCCATCCATTCAGATCCTTATACAACATTCGCAATTATTATCACGCAATTAGGATTATCCATACACTCGGAATTATTCTCCACCAATTAGGACTAGGAGCTCTATTATTATATTATTAGTTTAAATAAATTACCCCAAATTCTACTCACTTTAAACGGCAACAGAAATTTTCATATTTGTAGCACTTACTTGTCACTATCTATTTCATAAAACATTTAAAATTACACGTGACTTTTTGATTCAGAGTGGCGCAGCTTTGCCCTGCTTAATTAAAACTGAACTGTCTTATCATTGCTCGCTTGTTAAATATAGGCTGATCCCACTTGCATGTAGGTTGGGTTTTCAACAAGTCTCTAGCTATCTTAACCAATAAGGTCTTTGTATATCCTGCATCTTAAAGTGGTTTTCTGATGTAATATATTCGGTTTTCCGGGTAATGGTTATTTGCTTATAGATACCTCGTTATCAGACCATACGTCGTTTTGTGTAGATATTGCCTTTTCCATAATTAAACAAAATACATGATGTAACTTGAATTTTACTTTCGTTTATGTTTATTTATTTACGCATCTTTAATTACATAAACTATCATTTTCTCCTGAATAAGCGTACTTCTACTGAAAGATACGATTACTTGCATTGTTTAAAATTAATGAAGCTCTATATACCGAGTGTTAAATACTTGTTATTTACCTAATGTATGAATTACCTATTTCTATGCTAAATATACGTCCTATTGTTGTAAGATGGGTTTATTTGCGTCACTTAAAACTAATTATGCTCTATATACAGGGTGTTAATTGCTTACCATTTACATAATATCTAAATTACTTAATTTTCTGTTAAATAAATGCAGTTTTCTGCTTCGTATCGCAATTTATAATTACTGCACGACCTTTGCTGCTGAATACAATACACCCCTAAACAACCCCTTATCACAGCAATATATATATATATATATATATATATATATATATATATATAAATAATGTGTTTGAATAATAACCTTGCAATAAGTATAATTAATATTCTTCAATTATGGGTTTAAGGTCAGCTGGTAGGATTTAAAAGTAAACTCTTTTTAAATGCCTAAATTTTCGGATCTTTATTTTATCCTTGATCACAGGCTTTTCTAAAATAATGTTAACTAGGCTAAAGTTTACATAAAATAAATATAACTTACAAATTGAGAAAATAAAATTGACATCTAAATGAATGGATTTTTCTATATCAAAGTTATAGATGTTATTGCTTTTTGAAGTTGTAAAATTGTATAATTTGTAAAAGTCTTAAAATGTCAAAAAAAATTTTGTTTCTAAATTGATGGATTGTATGATTTTGTATGTGTGCATGAGAATTTCTGTTTGTAAGAGTGTTTGTGTGCATGTTTACATGTGTTGTGTGTGTGCATGTCTGTGTGTGTATGTGTTCGTGTGTGCATGCATGAGTGTGTGTGTATGTATGTAGTGTGTGTGTTAGAGAGAGAGAGAGAAAGAAAAGAGAAAATGAGTGTACATGTGCATATGAGTGTTACTTGAGTTATGTGTTTATGTACTAACATTTCTTGCATTAACTATTTATCAACTATTGCTCTAAAATTAAGTAGATAGATATAAATCGAACTTAAGTCATTAATATCAGTTCTTTTATTTATTGCATTTTGTTTTCGAAAGATATGACACATTTCTAAGAACAATCTTTTCTGTTTATCTTTTTCAAATTCTAAAATTTGAAGATTTTTAAAATCCATTTTATGATTAAAATTAATTAAATGTGGCAATAAAGCACAGGAATTTGGCTTAACTTTAATGTCGCTTTTATGTTGTGTTATATGTTGGCTTAGGCCTTGTGAGGTTTGGCCAATGTATAAATTATCGCAATCTAAACAGTTAATTTGATATACAATGTTTCTTTGTTTCAGTTTTGCAGTTTTATCTTTTAATTTTGAGAAAAGAGTATTTATTGTTAATATATTTCTTTTAGCAAATTTAAAATTATTATTTTTAAAGACCTGAATTAGTTTTTGAGTTAAGTGTTCGATGTGTGGTAGTGTTTTGCGTATATGGTTACTTTCGGGATTGATATTGTTATTTATTATTGGTGTTATGGTTTGTATTTATATTTATTTGGGGATTATATAATAATTTCGTTATTAATGAAGGTGGATAATTGTTAGTTATTAAAATATGTTTTAGCTTTTGGATATTTTTATTATAAAAAGTAGGATGTGATATCTTTTTAATTCTAGTCTTCAATGCAAGAATAAAATTTATTTTTGTTTTGAAAGGGTGGTAGGAAAAATAATTTAAATACCTATTTGAGTGTGTAGGTTTTTGGAACCAATCTAAAATAATTTTATTTTTACAGTTTCTAATTCATAATCTAAAAATGGTAGCGATCTATTAGACTCAGTTTCTATTGTAAATTTGATATGGTTGTTATAACTATTGAAAATTTCTAAAGTTTCATTGACTTTGTTATTTGAAATAGCTGTCACTAAATTGTCTACAAATTTTTTTATAAAAGGCAGGTAAAATGGTAGTTGTAGAATAACTATGTCTAATAATTCGACCATCACTATCTGTGCTTAGATTTGATCCCATGTGACCATGTGATGGACAAATTATTAGACATAGTTATTCTACAACTGCCATTTTACCGCCTTTAATAAAAAATTTGTAGACAATATATATATATATATATATATATATATATATATATATATATATATATATTTTGATTCACATTAAATTCTAGTATTTGTCCTAAATATTTACAGTTCACCAATCATATTTGAAGTTGTTATAACTAATAATTTTGAGCTTACAAATATTGTCCAAAAGTTGATTCTATTTAAAATGAAACCAAAATAAATCACACTTGAACCTGGATGCGCGTTGATAGTAAACATTCATAGACGCATCCGGTTTTTGGACGGCAAATGTACTTTCAATGGCCTTTAAAATTCAAACTCGGCATAAACCCTTGAGCACTGTACATCTTACTACGTCATTTAGTCATTTTAATACTACCTTTTGGCACTTAATTTCAACTACCATTTTGAATGGCACTTTAGTATACATAAAATACGGCAAACCTACATTTTTAAGTTTATGTGATCAAATATGTGGATTATTTTGCTTGGCATATACTACCTTGTACTAAACAACCCTTAGAACTCTTGGTATCTCCCTTATACACTACATTTGGCTCCACTGATTTTGAATGAAATTTGAAATTTCGTCGGTTTTACTCTTCCCTGGTATGCATAATTTCTAATTTTATTTAAAATCAAACCCCCTCTCGTATTCCTACAAAAAACCCCTCTCGTATTTCTACATATTGTAATTATTCAACCCCTATTTGTCTTTCTCAACATGCCTGTCTAACTACGCTATATACTAACCTACACTATAAACTAAATCAAAACAAAAAACAAAAACTAAACTTTCCGTCGCATGCAAACAAATCCTAATATCCCTTTTGTTGGGTTTAGGTACAATAACTACCGGGTTCACATATGGAGTTTTCGCTGGTTCTATGATTCCTTCTCGTAACATCTTGTTAATCTCGGCTTTAACCCTATTTCTAATAGCAAACGGAATTGGATACACCTTTGTATTAAACCCGTTGTCTTCCGTGACTTCTAACTTATGCATATATCGCCTCGCAAATCTTGGCTCTTCATTAAATAACCCTATATATTTATTAAATAATTCTCCTAGCTTCGCCTTTATCTCAATACTCACTTCTCCAATCTGTTCATCATTAATTAATCTCGCAAACATATTACATAATCGTACTTTAACCTGTCTATAATCACTTGTCCTTTCCATTCCTAATCCCGACTTATCTATATTATTTCCATTCCTATATTCCTCATTAACCGTAGACACCATCCAAAACTTATCTTTATCAAATATTCGAATCGACCTATCCTTACCATCTATATTCAATCCAAATCCTCTATAAAATCCATTCCTAATATGAAATCTAGCTGCAACCCCTTTGTAATTAAAAACTCGGCCTCTCCTGCCTTTTTATCCCCTACAAATATTGGTACAGGGATGACCCTATAAATCGTAGTTAACTTTTTATTCATTGCCGACCATAAATTAACCCCATCAATCGCTTCTATTCTTCCTTTTAAAAAATCAGCATGTTTTATCACCACCTTCTCATCAACCAGCGACAACTGTGAACCACTATCAACTAAAGCAACATATAAACAATCCCTTAAACTAATATTAATAAACAAAAGGTTCTTTTTATTCAAATTATAATTATTTAACAATAAGTCTTTTAAACTATAACCTACGCCGATCTTTAATCCTAAACATTCATTCTTCCAAAAATTGGCGTTTTTTCTCCTGAGGGTGCCTCGTGTATCTGCACCACTTCAATTTTATCCGTGTCCTGAGTCCTTGCGCTTGTCATGTGGTGGACGTTAGCGTCCCTGTCCGTCCGGCTATATCCGTTATGTGTTCCGCCCCCCGTCGTCCGGCCGTCATCCGCGTTGTCGTCGTGCGGGTACCTATTTTGTCCTTGTACGTCGTTCCCCCGGTGTTCCCTATTGTAGTATGGTCTTCTGTTTCCGTCGTGTCCCCAGTGATTTCGGTGTCCGTGGTTAAAATAGTCCTGTCGGTAGTTGGGTCGATGTTCGTGATTGAAATTGTCCTGTCTGTGGTTGGGTCGCTGTTCGTGGTACGCATGTCGTCTGTTGTCTTGTATCTACGTCCTGCATTCGTCCTTTGTCCGCGACTCTTCGATTTTGTCTTTTAGGTCCGTTTGTAGTTCCGTGTGTGTTTCTGCAATCTGGTCTGTTAACTCCGTTTGTTTTTCCGTGTGTGATGTCTTTACATCTGTCCGCGACTGTTCGGTTTTGTCTGTTAGGTCCGTTTGTAGTTCCGTGTGTGTTTCTGCAATCGTGTCAGTCAAACCCTTTTTTAGTTCCGTGCGTGTCGTCTTAATCTCTGTCCGCCATCCGTCAATTGCCGTGCTAATATTTGTCTGCCACTCGTCAATTTTGTCGTGCAAACTCATTATTAGTCGCACTATGTCCGCGTTCGTCATTTCTGCTGCTTATTTTGAACTCCTTTGCCTGAAAATATCTAAACTACGGGCCCCACCTAATCTCAGGATCCCGTATTTTTATTTTATTTCTGTCTAATTTCACTCGATCTAGCCTTTTTTCAGCCCCACGTTGGGTTTGCCTCCTTTTTTGATTCACATTAAATTCTAGTATTTGTCCTAAATATTTACAGTTCACCAATCATATTTGAAGTTGTTATAACTAATAATTTTGAGCTTACAAATATTGTCCAAAAGTTGATTCTATTTAAAATGAAACCAAAATAAATCACACTTGAACCTGGATGCGTGGTTGATAGTAAACATTCATAGACGCATCCGGTTTTTGGACGGCAAATGTACTTTCAATGGCCTTTAAAATTCAAACTCGGTATAAACCCTTGAGCACTGTACATCTTACTACGTCATTTAGTCATTTTAATACTACCTTTTGGCACTTAATTTCAACTACCATTTTGAATGGCACTTTAGTATACATAAAATACGGCAAACCTACATTTTAAGTTTATGTGATCAAATATGTGGATTATTTTGCTTGGCATATACTACCTTGTACTAAACAACCCTTAGAACTCTTGGTATCTCCCTTATACACTACAATATATATATATATATATATATATATATATATATATATATATATATATAAATTAATAAGATGAAATAATAACTTAGACTTTTTAAGTAAAGCCCAAATGATCATTTCAAATCGAGCTAGTAATTGAAAGAAGGAAAATATAAGGCCTTGGACAGGATTTGAACCTGCATCTCAGTTTTGCCGGAACTGTGCGTTATCCAATTACGCTACCAAGGCCGATGGCTATAATTGGGAAATTTACAAATCCAAATCGTGTACAGTACCATATATAAACCTAACTTTCAATTACGTTTAGCATTTTACACAAGTAAAAAACTACTTATAATATTTATATATTAATACTTGGCTTATAGCCGTGATTTTGAGTGTTGCTTCCTGTCTATATCTGACATAAGTCAAAACTTGACAATTTCAGATATGATTGACAAAATGCTAAACGTAATTGAAAGTTAGGTTTATATATGGTACTGTACACGATTTGGATTTGTAAATTTCCCAATTATAGCCATCGGCCTCGGTAGCGTAATTGATAACGCAGTTCGCAAAACTGAGATGCAGGTTCAAATCCTGTCCAAGGCCTTATATTTTCCTTCTTTCAAGTACTAGCTCGATTTGAAATGATCATTTGGGCTTTACTTAAAAGTCTAAGTTATTATTTCATCTTATTAATTTCAATACGTAAGTATTTATCAACTTACCTTGTGTAAAAAACTACTTATAATATTTATATATATATATATATATATATATATATATATATATATATATATTGTTAATTAATTCTTCTTTATATTTATTTAAATACTTTATATACAAATTTTGACTCTATTTTTCGTGCTTTACTTATGTCTGGTCGGTCTACAAAAATAAAACTTATATAAGTGTGCCTCGACTATTCAGAACCTCTCTTTCTCAGGGTATCTACACCTGCCTACCGTGAGTTCGGTGATAGGTAGATGGTCACGACACCGACCAAACAGCACTACCTTAATTTTAGTATAAGTAACCTTTTTTTATGCGTATATGCCAAATATAACAAACAGATCCGCGTAGCCTTGTGCCAATTCAAATACACTTACCAAATGACTTTGACGTTCCGAAAAATACAGTACTCACCCGATTTATCCTCAGCTGTAGGCCTTTCCCTTAACTCTGGCTAACGATCTCGACCACCGGCTGTGTCTTCTCACTGAGCTCCAATTTCACAAGGACTACTTGGTTTTCCAGACACCAGGTTTTTGATGTTTGCTTTTTTTTATTTTCCACCCAAATCTATAAATAGTTACTGAATTTAGAATTTAGAATACCTTTAATTTAAACTTCCCCGCGCTAATTTTCTTCTACTTATACCGTCATTCTCCTTCCATTCTCCTTCCAATCCAACAATATACGATCCAATACCAATCTTTAACCTGCTCTTTCAAATTCTGTGCTGCTTTATACTTTCCACTCAATACCTTTCAATCGTAATGTAATACCCAAATCACTTCCAATTCGTCTTCCTTCGGTCTACTAAATCTACTCCAAATCCTTTTTACCTCAATCCAAATCACTAACTACCAACTCTTATATACACCTGTCTCGGTGCCGCTCCAATATCTAATCTTCTATCTTTCCCCTCTTCTTAACTCGTACTGTTCCCTCTGAATCTCTATACTCTTCTCTAATTTAATCAAAAGCTTTAACTTCCAAAAGGTTTTATTTCGATTTTAAAATATTCAAGTTAGTACATTTATACCAAAACACGTCTTTTTACCAAAATTATTCAAATCGTTCTCTTTTATTATTTACCTAGGTGATACCGCCACCTTTAAAATTATTATGCCTACTCTTTATACATTTCTAAAATCCCAACACCCAATTATATCGTCACAACTAGTGTTGTGTCACTAATACCTATCAGTTATCTTTTTACACTTTACGATTATATAAATAACTGTTCGATCATTTGTACATATGATCGCGTCGCACTTAAATCACTTTTGATACTATTATTTTCACATATAATTTTGATAATACAAGTTTGTCCAAAGGTTGATTCTATTAAATACGTGCCGAAATGTTTGACATATAATCCTGGCCCTGTGCTGTGAACAGTGGAACTTACACAGACGCAACCGGCTTTTAGACCAGCAAATTTACACTCTATGGATTATCAACGTACAAGTTAGTATAAATCCTGGAATACTGAGTTTTCTCACGTCATCAAGTCATTCTTTCACGTATTGGCACTTTTACTCTGACCAATCTACTTTAAATACTTTACCATTTGTAAAGTACGGCAAACACAAAATTTACAATTACGTAATCTGGTTATTGGCTTGTTTTGGCATATACACAACCTTAAAACAATAAAGAACTCTTTATACCCTTTTAGCTCTTACCTACACTTCAATATATATATATATATATATATATATATATAATATATATATATATATATATATATATATATATATATATATATATATGTTTTGTAGTATAACGACCTTGCTGATTTGAATATATTGAATGAAATATTGAATTTTTGGAAATGTGCCACATATTTCAAAACACGGATACCATGAATAAAAGGACAGATATAGATCAACTAAGCTGTATATACACGTATCTACTTAATTTCAAACCTAGAACAAACTTAATTAGACCAATAGCATAACACAGGAACACGTACGTGCGCGCGCACGCACGCACACACGCACGCACGCACGCACACACACACACACACAAACACACACACACACATACGTTCACACATACCCACACACATCCATGCGCATTCAACACACCCACACACTATCAAGACAGGTTTTGAATACAATTGTCAAAATTATAAAAGAATTATCGTTGAAGGTTATTTACAGTATACATGTTCACAAGGCAAATAGTTTATAGTTTACAGTTTTAAATGTTTTATTGTTCAATTTTAAAATTTGATGTATACTTTTAAGTTTTATATAGTTCAATGATATTGATGTGCATTCAACCTCAATTTAGTAAGTACTTATTGTATATTGCTTGATGCCCATAATGACGTTTTTGTAGTTTCTTTGATAAAGGTTTGAAATAAACCGAAATATAATAATATAATAAAGAGTACGCTTAAATAACCAGCTGACCTACAACCTGCTAATATCATTCAATATATATATATATATATATATATATATATATATATATATATATATATATAGTGAAAAACAATAATCCACATTTGGAATGCAAATGCATGTTTATTAATATATATTAACAGTTATAAGATGAAATAAAAACCCAACTTTTTATGTAAAGTTGAATTACCATTTCAAATCGAACTGCTAATTGAAAACCGTTAAAAGAACAGCTGTAGCTGGATTTGAACCTGCGACCATTGATTTGCCGGATCAACGCTTTAACCAACTGAGCTATGCAGTCAATTGACTAGTATAATTATAATTTATACTACTGAAGCTTGTTCTTATTTCGATTTTCAATTACGTCTTGCATTTTTAGGAAATTGATTTAAGTTATATACATAATCCATGTACCAAAAATGCAATAGGCATACCAGCCTGAGCTAAAATGGCCGCGCTGGAATGCTCCAAAGCGTCGGTTTTGACTGTAAATGACATGGAGTCGTTAATGGCATACACAGAAGATGTAACGATATTAGCTTTCAACCCCTCAAGAGTTTTTGGCGATTTACGACAGTGAGAAAACCTTCAAGTCAGTCAGATGATGTATCTTCATCTAGAAATTCGATATCCATTTGAAATAATGCGCGAACATGCCTAATACCCTTCTCAATGATCGTAAATCGCAAGGCAGTGGCAAATTTATCATAGGTTTTAAACGATTTTCAGCAAGTTTAATGATATGGTCTGTAAGTGTATAACTCAAAAAACTAATAATTTTTGAAAAAATTTGCACTTCTCTTTGATGAGTGTAAAACCCTATTTATTAGCTGCAAGCATGCACTTGTTTAGGTTTTCGTTGTGCTCCCATCAAGATATGCAAAAGGCCCTTGTAAATCCTCAGTGCTAATCATCCAGACGATAGTTTATTGAAAACTAGAGACACTGTTCATAACAGCAAAAAGATTCGCCGAAATTGATAAAGATTTCCAGTAGTTTCGAAGTCGGTATATGGGTTGTCTTCTGAGACTATAGGCACTTGATGGTATGAGCATTCCAAGTTAAGGTACTGAACATGATGTATTTGTATATATTTGTCAACATTTCTTTATGTTTGGTAAATATGTGTCCAATTCTGTGAATCGGTTTATAGTATGTTATATGTTATAGTATGTTATAGACTATTCAGTCTATAACGAAAAGTTTCTTATCACTAGCATTTTTCGTTATTAGTGTACTTGAGTATGCCATAGTGAAATGCTTCCCTGTATTACTCCACTTGTTAAAAGTTGTCGAATTTCGGCTTGAATGAATTTGTTGTCATCATCACTATTTGTCCAGGATTTAACAGCAGGCTTGCAGTTTCGTAAAAGATTTGCAAATAGTAAGACTGTGGGCACTGAAACTTCAGTGACACTGTATACCTGGAGAGTTTCTTCAAGCCCACCAAAAGTAAACTGAAGAGTGGACTGCTTTCTTAGGTTATCACGCCCTATATTAAACTAACACATAGGTTCTTGACAATGAGAAGATTCTGATCTTTGTGGGAGTATTTTCCAATGTTAACAGTTTGGCACATTTGCCCATCTATGGCAGACTTATGATTCAAGGAGGCAATCGAAATAGTTTGGTTGCAAGGTATTCTTTTGAATAAGCACTTAATGATACATTTACTACCATGGTGATTATACCAATAAGATATTTGTCAATAGTAATGCAGCACTAAAGCTAGCACCAAGATTGGTTTACTAATAACACATTGGCTCTAAACCAAAGTAAAACGGAACATTATTTTCTTGTTAAAACATTGTGTTCCACTAAAAAATCATAGTGTAAAATTCTTAGGAATAACTCTAGATTCACTGTGATAATATCAGTAAAAAGCGCTGTCATCTATATATTATATAAAGACTAACGAGTTTAGTTTCATTGGAAGTAAGGAGGTTAGATTTTGCCTACTTTCACAGTCATATCCTATATGCAGTTCAAGTGTGGTATCATGCTAGGTGATTGCAAATCTGAGAGATTGAGAAGATTGCCTAAACCAATTCGTTTCCCTAAAATTTTTAACATCATATATCTTTATGCTTATTATTTATAAAAAAAGCACTGCCTGGAGTTCCGACAACAAAGGAAAATCATAACTTTAATACTTCTGGGAAAGGAAAACTTATAATATCTTATCATAGAATAAAGAAAAGTAGATTTGGATGTAATTACGTTGGCATTATATTCTTTAATGCTTTGCACAACGGTGTACAAGACTTGTCTTTAAATCATTTCAAGATATTAATTAAAAATTATCTAATCAAAAGTGCTTTCTATAACTTTTCTGATTTTATAAACAATGTCGGTATGCTTGAAGCCTGTAGTGGATTGTAGACATACTATCTTGACTTCGGCCTCTGCCTCTAAACGGCCCATTTGCACCACATACGTGTAAAACAAAATAAAATAGCGTCTAGTGCCATTTCCATCTAAACACTTTTTTTCTCAATGGACAACAGCCGTTTTTCAATTTCTACATTTATTTTCTCTTTTAATCGCACACCCTACTTTTGTTTTCCTGATTTAAAATTTCAATTCGAAAACGCATTCCTTTAATAAATCCAATAATTAGTTTTTGATTATGTCCATTTTCTGAGTCACTGTATCTATTATTCCTTCAAACGAGTTGCACATTTTCAAATCATTTAAATTATTTACCACTTCAACCTGATTTTCTGCTTCTGCATAATTCCAATCACTTAATAAAAACCTTTTTTATCTGTAGAATTCATTTCTACTACAGTAAAAAGCTTGTACAGGTCTAAGTTGCACAACTGTCTTATTGTTTTCAATCCAGCAATTAACCTAGGTCAGTAATACATCTTACATAATTTATTCAGAGTTCAGTCGCCTGTTTGGGTGCCATATTGTAATACTAGCAGTACTTTCCCTTTTTGTAGTGCACAATTATTTAATATGTAATTAATTTTTGCTAATCTAAAAGAATTTGCCTTCACTAAACAATTCATTTCCTGACTTCTACTTTTAGTCATTTATTAAGGTTTGGTTTTACAATACCAGCTGTAATAATACAATTTTTTACCAAAATTTCCAAACCAGAAAATACATGCATGAAGGCCCCTAAACTACGCTTAATATACAATTTCCTACTTTAGTATCTGTACATGACCTTTATTCCTTTATTCTTTGGCAATATTCCGCAGCTACGGATTGTAATGTCACTTCTGAAGCTTGTTATACTCCCGGTGCACCTGTTATAACCCCGCACGTGCGTGTTCAGAGCCACTTCCACAGTTGGCGACACTGAAATGCTCTACGTTCACAATATTGCGCAAAAAAGATATTACGACATAATTTGCCAAATTGTATCACGTACCAAATATGTTTACAGTGATACAAGATGCACCTTAAAAAGATAAAATGTACTCACTCAAAAATGTGGAACTCTTCACGATTTTGCGATCATCCTTGCGCAGGAGCCATGATATCCATGTATCTCGTTTGGGCGTTGTTTGGGGTTGTTTGGGTGTCGGTTACGTTATGCCATCGTTGAATCCAGATTTAATGTCTTCGCTCTTCTTCTGTTTGTAGACAGGACGGAGGAATAAGGCGAAGGCAACGATAGACGGTAGAGGTAAAGGAAAACTTACATTCTGAAAGAGAAAAGACAAAGGAATGACACAGGTAAACGTCACTGTTCGACGTCTCGTTGGCTAATAATGTCGTGTCACACACCGCGCACTTGCGCCATTCACTTCGCACCTGCGCATTCTTTTGCGTAAACGTAACTGTCCGGGATGGCGGAAATTTAACAAGTTTATTTGAAATAATGGCGGTAATTTAGTCACATCTTTAAAAATGTACAATGCCAATTTTGGCATGTAACAAGCTTCTACATAAATTTTCACTAGTAGTTGCACAAAACCTTTACATTAACTGTACCACACACTCTGTCTCTTATTTAAATCGAGCATAATTATTTGGGTTACCCATTGTACTGTCTATTTTTATTCGCACGTGTGCCTATGTCAACACATTAAGCTGCAAAATTTTAATTAAAACCGGTGGATATTCCATTCATCATGCAAGGATACTCTCTTCCTGTTTTATTCTGATGTTCTCTTTTATTATTATGTTTCACATGCCCATTACATCTTTATACATCGTTCATTATCATTAAATTGCGACAGTCAATCACATCGCACCACCGCAGGAACTGTTTATTGCAGCAAGACTGCTGACACTTCGTCTTCCTTTCCGTGCAATCAAACCACATAGTGAATAAGTATTCGCATCTGATTGTTAGCACACCTCTTCTCAGGAACATGACTAATTTGAGATACCACACATTAAGACTAATTTTAAATACAAAATAAAATACTATGTTATATTTAGCATTAGAATAACAACTTGTATCTTGTTATCTACTCTGGAATGTATGATACTGATATCAACATGTTTGATATAGGTAAGAAAACTCAGTGCATATTAAAACATTGACTTCTTTCTTTAGAAGAGTACCATCAGAAACACAACAATTGCATTTTTGGTGTGTTAAGTATTCCCAACTTCAATACTACAAAACTGCTAGTGTAAGGCTTGCAGTTTAATGAAAAGGTACCAATGCAATAAACATGTTATTAATTATTTAAAAATGATCAAAAAACTGGAAAAACAATGTTGAACTAATAGGCAATTATAGTGAAAAACATTAATCTTTTTGAATATAAAAGATTAGTCCTAATTTTATTTTTACTAAACATTTCACTCTGTCCTTATATGTTTGCACTTACATTCCACTTTGATGATTTTCACCTTAACATTTAACAACTTTGAGTTGTATAAATATAAACTTCCTTATTCTTGTACAACAGAATATAACTCACCTTGTAATTTAAAATGACGCCATAATCCTTTTGGTACATAATATTGTAATCTTGAACAGGCTAAATGGCCAAAAATTGCTTGAACTTGTTTAAGTATTCCAACATTGTAGTCTTTTCGGTTATCTTCAATGTTTCTATCGTCTAAAGAATCAGAATCTAAATCCAAGGGTTCTTCACCACTGAAGTCTTCACTAGAATCAGTCGCAGCTCCATCACAAGATAAAAGCCCCTCTCGAATACTTTCTACCATAAAAAGTTGTTGTAATACGGAATTCATGTAACATGTGGCTCCAGCATTTTTTAAACCAACAAAACCAAAGGTAGGTCTTAAACCAACTGTTGGCAAATAATCCCATTCCGTTATGGCAGTCTCTTGATCTAAAACACTATATACAGAATAACATCTTTAAGATTATACTGTACCTGAATAAAACATGTCGCTAAGCATGTTAACTAATTGGCGACAATTTGATACACAGTTTATACATAAAGAAATAAGTAATTCAAAGGCAGCTGCTTGCGTTTGTGGAATATCACATATTGGAGTAGCCGGATCTTCGCCTAATTGTCCCGTCCTATTAAGATGCAACATAAGTTTACTAGCAGGAAATAAAAAATCTTCTAAAAGTTCTTTAATAAGACTTCCAGTGTCAGCACTTCCCAATTCACACTTTTGTTCAACAGACATAAAACAAAGAAGTTCACGTGCTAAAGATAAATGTCCTTCAAGAAGTACTTCATGTTGACCTCGAGCTTTTCGAAGCCAAGCTACTTCACTAGCTAGTAGAGCTTCGGCTGTTGGAAAAGGCGAGCTCAACATATAAATAAAATTCACTAAACGACATAGAAGTTGAAAAAACTCATGTGCTGTATGCGCATTTTCACAAACAAGTGTGTCCAGTAATGAAAATAACAATGGTGTAATTACACTTAATGCAGTTCGACCACCAGCACCACATGTGCAAATAATAATAAACTGTTCGGCAGTCGTAATACGTACTATACGATTAGGATTTAATAGAAGTAAATCTGTTAAGAACATTGAAAACTGTTTTTCCTGACAAAGCTGCTCCAAACTGTTCGAATTTAACACTAATGAGATACTTAACAATTCTAAAGCCTCTTTACACAGTAACACATCATCGTTATGTAGTTCCAAAGGCACATTTCGTTTTGAAGGATCACATAAAGAATGCAGAGCTTCAGGAGATGCATTTAGGGAATTTAAATTGGCACTACTTGATGCCCATACCAGATGAACCAATGCTAATACAGTTGAAAAATTTGGAAGATCCCAGTTGAGCGCTTGATTGAAGAGTTCTTGAGTTTGTCCGCTGCTTGTTTCTGCCAGTATAAGATCTGCTAAATTCTGGGATAACTTCATTGAAACCTGCCGGACAGCCTAAACAGTTAAATTACCATAATATTAAACTGATTATCTAATACAATTCTTCAAAGTAATATTTACCAAAGCTATAAACAGTGCCAGTTGAAAAATGCAATATGCAAATTTCATAAAGAAATACTAAATTAGGCAATAAAAAGTTATGCTACATAATACATCCATTATAAAATATGTATGTATGAATAAGCAATATAGAAACATATGAATTTGATGGCCACCTATATTAGACTTAATGAGAATATTTATATAAGTAGAAATCAAAATGTTAACAACCAGAATTATTTTGATAAGAAAATATCAAATCGGGCTAATAATGAGAGTCCAATAATTATCGTATACCTGGATAGTTGTGAAATCAAACATGAATATTGTTTCTTACTTTAATCAAACTTATTTGAAAAATTGGATGACAATCTAGATGAGACCCATACTGCATGAGATACCACTATCTTATTGTTTGAACATTTCCCATGGTAAAAGAAAGTTGTTTTGAAACGTAGCCCTATCAACTGATTACCAAGGTCTTGTGATTTGACACCTTTGGACTACTTTTTGAGAGCTATGGTAGATAAACTAGTAGAACTTGCTGCTTTGGAAGACCATATTGTGCAAATTATTGGTCAAACAACGTTTCAAATGCCTAGAAGTAATCCAAAATTAGACACAGATTGTGTTATGTTAAGACATGATTGAGGCTATATACGCATAACTATTCGTAAATATTAAATAATATATATTTTCAGAATATTAATTTTATATCTGAAGAATTAGTGCATAATTCATAACTTTGGTAATATACAATTTCTTAAATCACTACAAAGCTACACTTACTGTGTCTGAATGTCCGGGAATAGTCTTTAGAGCCTGCTTTAAATGCATTCCAGGGGAAGTTATGTCATTGTTGTGTTCAATTTCTAGCGGAGAGTGATCATCACTTAATCGTACCAATACCTGTGCCAGTGAAGTTAATATAAGTTTACAGATTTTTATTACTACAAGATACGCAGAAACTCTTGTAACTGTGTCGGCACTTGACATAAAATTATTTTTTGTGAGCATATCTAAAAAATTGTGTGCTACTCCAGAATTCATAAAATGACACTGAAATTCACAAGTTTTTTCTGATAGATGATCGTTGGCTGGCATTAATAATACATATAATACTTCTAAGTTGTACAGTGTCTGTAACAGAAAAAAATTGAATGAATCTATAATGAAATACAAGAAATAGCAGTCAAACTTATATGGCACAAACTTTCATTTGTCCTTAAGAAATTAAGAGATAAAAACCAATACACAATATTATTAGGTGTAGTGGTTTTATTTTTGAAAATAAAATAAAGAAGAATGTATTCAACTGTCCTTTTTTGTACCACCATGAAAAGGGTAGGGTGTACTTGAAACTTATACTTATTGAGTGCTGCACACATAAAGTATAATAAGACAAACTTATAGAGCTCATAGGAAGCTCAGAGTACTTTTGGTCGGTTATATAAGTTAATACATTATTTCTTTTATGTTTCCTATTTTATTTTGAGATGCAAATGTCAGTCTCTTTTGTGTTGTTTTTATTACTGGTAGTCTCTCGTTGTGTAACATCAGTTGCATAATGGTCCGGTTGATTGTGTTTCTACATCTCCCCTAGGGCTGTTGTGATTAGAATTCAAAGGTGTAATGGCACCTGACAATTTTTAGTCTTTTACCATCTTATACAAGTCGATCATTTTCCCCCTCTTCATTACTTTTCGTTGTATTAAGAGTTCAGAGCTAAACCTCAAGACTCTTCCGCCACCAGTGGCGACAGAGACGACGCATTCTAAAGCTCCATTTAAGTGGTGCTACAAACACGTATATAAACTTTAAATTAGACAAGACTTACAAAAGATTGTGTGGGTCACATGATCTTTCTCTCTCATATCACGCTCAATAAAAGTTGGATCAATATAACTACCTTTCATGCTTGTGGAAAGATACGATAGTCTTGTTTGGTTTTAATCACTTGGGGATGCTGAAGGCACATTTAACGTAATTTGTTAGATATTCGGGTTATATTATTTTTTATTATTTTGCACACTATTTTGGATTTTACTCTAAGTTACTATATTTCATACTCATTTTTAAGCCTATTTTAATTGAATTGTGGGCAACCATTCTTATCCATGTGGTGTAACATGGTAAGGTAGTTAAACTTAGCCATTAATTATTACTTATATTTTAAATAACATTTCTACTTGTTCAGTTCAATAGTCTCTCTTCGCTTATTTACAATATTTAAGGTTACGATACTGGAACTGGGGCATTTACTATACTAGTACGATTTTGTGGCTAAGAAACTGATGTGTTCACCCTACATAATATTTGACTGTGTTACAGCTGATTATGTTTTCACATGGCTATTTGCAGATGAAATTTAAGAAGTGTAATGTGGTGATATTAAACTTCTAGGCTTATGTTTATATAAAGTTATTTGGTTACCTTCTAAATTATCTGTAGTGATATTTATTTGATTGTTTTTACTTCCTAAAAGTTAAATTTATGTTTATTTTGCTTCATTACTTGTGATTTGGTTCAGGTTGGCTTTATATTCTTTACTTCTACTATTACTTCTGGTCCTTATGGTCATTTCCTGGTGATTCAATGAGATCTTTTATTAGAACCCACCCAGTTACAAGTCTCATTCAAGCTATAAGGCTGTTATTCGCCACCATACCCTTACACGTATACCGAAAGATTATCTTTCTTTTCAAATTTTTCCGTACAGTATATCACGACGAAACAAACCCAACAAAAGTACTCGTTGCTATAATGTTTCCAAGAGAATAGTTGCTTGATTTGTCTGAAAAACTGGACACGTGACTACTATTCCTTTAGAAAATCATTAATTGTGAAAACAGAATGGTAAGCAAGTGTTTACAGTAACTGTTCTCTGAAATGTGAAAAAGAAATAAGAAACGCTGCGTCATTCTGAATCAGGACGAGTTTTCACGTGGCATAGCAAACAACGAATCATTTAACATGTCAAATGGTGAAATTAAAGTCTCATCCTATGTGTGGTCCTGACTTAAGTACTAACAACTTTGTTATATTTCCAAAAATTAAAAATCAACCTCGTAGTAAATACTTTTTAACATCACAAGATGCTATAGCAGCATTTTAAAAATAATTTTTTAAGTACCCGCAAATGAAAAAAAATACTTTGAAAAACAATCAAGTAATTTTGTAATTCTAAACATTTTTGTCTTCTATTCCGAAATTCCACGACTATATATTGTAATTTTAGCAAATAATTTTTAGATACTGGGCGATTTTGACATGCATGAATGAAAATTGCATTCGGTAATTAGTACATAAAAACATCAATTCTTGCAAATTTTGCATGTTTTATCACTTTCAATTTAACAGAAAACGATACCAAACGTAAAATTTTAAATAGAACTTTATGTATTTTTTCCAGGTGTTTGAATTTCTGGATCAATCTTAATACAATTGCGCGAATGAAAAATTTCTTACACCTTCTGAATCTCAGGAATAAAACAATTGCAGAAAAATACAAACAAGCAGTTTTTCACCAACACTAAAATTTATCAAAATCACTTGTAAATAACTTAATTTTTTCGCAATTAAAAATATGTTTAAAATAGCCACAAAGAACAGCATATATGATGTTTTATCAGAGCACCTTAGAAAAGACCCAACCAAATATTGTACATTTGTTAAAAATCATTTACTGGATGTTTGTAAGAAAGTTTTCTGATCTAAAGTAATTTAGTCAGGACCACAAAAGAAGACCACTACGTAAATATTAGTTGAATCTAGAATACACGTATATACATTCAAAGATGTACGAATTTCCTAACGAGTATAATAAAGATAGCGAGTAAATAATACGTGTTACTTCAATAATACTCATACGTAATTGCTTTGTACTGCATAGAAATAAAGCAAACTTGGTATTATACATATATATATATATATATATATATATATATATATATATATATACATGTAACTAGTTAGTTATATTCTGAATTTGGCGGTAATAATAATATAGTTTCACTTCTGTCATACCCTACTTTTGTCGTCTTTAACATGCTCCTTTATTTTTACTTATTTTATTGTATTCCGCATCCAATTAATAAAAAACGTCTTATTAGAACTCAATATTGCAAAATTACAGGCAAAAGTACAATTTTGGGGGCACAAGCTCAAGAGATGGCGTTGAACTTATTGGCATATTCAAACAAGTAAAGCTGAATGGGGTCCTTTAATTTCAGTATGGGCAGTACAAGAGATAAACATTTTTACATAAATTATATTTTAATTAACTCTATACCTATTAGAGAGTGGTTACAGCTTTGAGTATTAGTGCTAGCACAGTTACTCGCATTAAATCATAGCAGATCACTAACATAAATGTGTGCAGTCCTGGAAAAAACCTCGGAAAAAACTACAACAGCGTTCAAATGAACATCAGAGATACCTTCTACATGTATGCACAAAGTAAGCTTAATAAAGCTTTAAGTGAACAATAGTGTAGCTCATTATTTGTAGATAAACATGTAACTATCTAAGTGTTAAATGTGAAACTTTGGCAAATTGATATTACATTACGTAATCCTGATTAGAAAAATATCAAAACTTTTAAATATTTTAAAAACTATCTGATTTTGTGTAAGGCACAGACGCTCCAAGAAAAACAACAAAAATTAATAAACCGTAAATGTTGCCCACTAGTTTAACAAATGCTTTTAAGCAAAAGGTCTTTTACTTATTTATATATTACAAAATATTTTATCGCTTACCTCTGCTGGAGTAGTATTGTAAAATAGACTATCAATATTAAGTACTGTTCGATTTGCATTTCCAAATAGTAATATTAAACGTTCAATCGTAGTTGCATCACATGGCATAAGTTGTAAAACTGCATTAGCACTATCTCGCAAAATTGGAAATTCTTGACTACCCAAATTATATAATTGACACAAAAAATGTGCATAAACTTGTTGAAGCGACATCAAAACCCCAGGCAATAAATTTTCAGCTTCAAGATTTTGACCATCATAAGGATGTTGAGGAGAAGACGTTGAACTATCTGAGCTGCTATCTTGGGATGATGCCATATTTGAATTTAATTGAGTTACTTTAGCAGATATAATCTAAAACATGTTTACAAGAAAACTTTAATAAAATTATTGGGTATTTACCATTCTGTCTCTTATTGGAATTTGGCCAAGGAGTTTACGATCATCCGCTTCATCAATAGGTTCGCCATTAATGAATAGTTCTAATTTGCAGTGTACAACTGGTTTGAGTCGTTTTAAAATATACCTACGAATTGAAGATATGGTATCATTTGAGTGGGTTTGAACTTCTAAATCCTCTACAGGACGACTTGGGCTTGAAAATCGTATTATAATAGTCATATGTTTACCTTTACAAGCTCTATGTAAAGGCAAAATTTTACGTTCACCCAAGTAAGCATTATCACATTCACTTATATACTCA
The DNA here is from genome assembly GCA_036346225.1 of Platerodrilus igneus. Classification (NCBI taxonomy): domain Eukaryota; kingdom Metazoa; phylum Arthropoda; class Insecta; order Coleoptera; family Lycidae; genus Platerodrilus; species Platerodrilus igneus. The sequence goes on from JARFIW010001055.1 coordinate 2,122,218, forward strand.
TGTAAAACCCTTAACATTCTACACATTTTAACAGCCTCCAGAGTTATATTGTTTTGTAATTGATTTCTTTCAAATTCTTTTTCGGTTTCATTCTTCGTTTTCTGATATACTATGGCCAAATCGTAGTGTGTTCGTAATCGTGCATAACATTCTGTAATATAAGTTTCATGAAAATCCAATTGATTTGCTAATAATCGAGGACTTAAATTTGTACTAACTTCACGCAGTAATTCAATTGCCCTTGAAGCAATATCATCCGAGCTTAACGTTAAAACTTTCCATAGGTAATCGAGTCCGATTAGATCTGGATCTTCTGTTATTAATGTACGTCGTTTGAGTTTTAGTTTGCCTTCTTTCGTATTAACAGCTTTAAAAAATCGCTCAAAACATTTAATTCCACTTTCGGTTAGTAATGTGGGCTCAAGTTGTAAAATATTGCTCTCAAAAAATTCTTTATTTATTCCTGGATCCAAATCAGGTTCTTCACCCATTAATTTAGAAAACCATTTAAAGCAAGCTTCTCTATCTGATGCAAAAACTGCATTTTCTGCTAGACACTGCCATATCTGTTTTGCTTGTTCAGCACATAGCCATAGTTGTCCATCCTTAAGTAAAAACCTGATGCAAAAACTGAATATTAATAGAACCAAGCTAAAACTCAATACATAGCAAATTATTTAAATAAGTAAACAATATAGTAAATTATTAACATTTCACCAAATAAGTGAATTTTTCACATAACTAGTCATAATTATACACAATTATCTTTGTTAGATTACACATAGCAATAAGAAAATTAGCGTTGTAAAATTTTCAAAAATTTATTTTGGAAGAATATTCTAAAACAGTAAGAGACCTAAACAAAAATAAACAAGCATTTAAAAATATTGTGAGATATAAAATGTACAAAAGCTTTAGCACATTTTAAATGTGAATATTTAACTATTTGTCAAAATGACTAACGAAGTTTCAAAATATTTTCTTTTTCATATATGCACAATAATGGTATCATTGCTTGGTGTATCTCAGCACATATTAACAGGATCTTTAAACTACAAAAAAAATCTTTTCGTATTCTCATGGGTGTAAAAGCAAGAGCAAAAGCTGCAGAAAACTCTTTACACAAGGTCAGATTTTGACAGTTCACTGACATTATTAGCAAAAATAATATGCTTTTTGATTTGAAGGGTGTATTATTTGGGTAGTTATAACACATGAAAACATTTATGACAATGATGTACATTTGCATTGTCAGCATATAGGAAGCAAACTAAAACCACATGCTACTGGATGCGAATGCGCGTCATTGATTTTTTAGCAATTTTGTAGCTTGTTTTGGAAAAGAGGAATATTAATAAATCAAATATTTATTTAGAAAACATATTTAATGTGACATATAAAAAAGGTGAAAGTTATAAGGTATGTAACACAAAATAATGTTTCTAAAAGAATAAAAATAGAAAAAATTCAATTTATTTGTTATGGTTACTAACAAAACAATATAAAAATACAAGAACAAAATTTATTTCTTATGGTAACTTATAAAACAGTCTGCTAAACAAATACCAGGTTTTTCTGGGCACTGTTTACAATAGTATATTGTATCTTTCTTGATTTTCTTTTCAGAACAGTTTCGGCACCTTTTGCGTTTAGTTTTGTTTTTTCTACCGGTTTCAGGAATATGCTCTGCCATGTTTGATTTGGAAGTTCGTTTTGATTTTTCCTATTATAAATACTCCCTGTGTGTTTGTTGTGGTTTGTTTTGTATTTTTCTTATTTATATTGAGTATTTCACCTAGGATCGTCAAAATAATAAAAAAATTTAAGATTGTCATGTATGACATAAATTGAAGGTGATTTTATTAATCTTTGATTTGAATACATCAGGTGAAAATTTTAAAGTTTAGAAGAATGAGTACTTTCAATTTGTGTTGCGCCCTGGGAGTGGCTTTTTAAGGTAGTCAATACGCTTAACGTGTAATCAGTTGATTAATTTTTATGTAGTTAAATTTCGTATAAATTCAATAACTTGATGATTGGAACATTTTTTAACATGTTTCTATTTATACGGTTGTAGGGATGGTTATTAAAGAAGTGTGTGATTACGTTACCGTAAAGCTTAAGCAGCTGGGAACTGCTAATATGCCTATTGTTATGTAATTAGTTGTTGTATGTATAAATAGAAATGTATGTAGGCTGTATTTCATGTTAATATCGCACGGAGAACCCAGGAAAAACTTGCAATGCTACCTACTGTGTGTCCGTTTTCAAAAGATCTTCCACAAAGGCTAGTCTGAAGTCGTAAAGTCATTTTGTTTTCTGGGGTTCTCTTGAATAAAAAATAGGCATTCAGTAACATCAGCTACACAAAACGCACATCAATTTTTTTATCATCATAATGTTTTCCTATCACAAGGGTAATAAGTCATCATTTGGTCTTGCATATCAACTCCACTCATGTTCTTGTTATATTTTAGTATTGACAAGGGTTTGATCTTTTCATGACCTTTCTTGTTCTCATATTCTACCATATCATTTTCAAACTCTGTTGATATATATAAAACATTTTTCTTATCTCTCCACTTTCCTATCATTATACCATCTCAGTATTTACCCTTCGTCTCTCCTCTTTTAAGTTTCATGGACAAGATGTATTTAGGATTCCCTTTCCTATCTGACCTCAAAGTTTCTTTACAGTAAGTTTCATTCTTTATTAATTCTTGTGCTAATTCGAAACTATTGTAGAAATTGTCCATATATAAGGAATGACCACAATGTAGTCGATCCTTCAACAGATGTAACACAACCTTCTTTGCATGGACTATACGACCAACTGCATCTAATGTCCCAGTGTAAATAATGACAGTATATCAGGTTCAGTTAGTATGTACAATTTTATGTCATATTTGTGATAGTTATTTTTTATAAACTGTCTAAAAATTAAACGGCCACACCACAATACCATTGATTTGTGTAACGACAAATTTTTTCCCGGCTGATAATTTCCAGCATTTGCATGTTGAAAAATTCTGCTACGAGTCTGATACTGCCAATTCTATCTCGTTCACTATTTTGACTAATATTTTCACTATAAAAGTGTAAAGAATAAGCAAGAAACGATCTCTACTCATAAATTAAATTAAATAAATGATGTGTTTTCCAGTAATCTTGAATTCTATTTAGTTTTATTGTGCCCATGTGTAGCAGAAGACCTAAAAATATTCGTAACTCTGCCACAGTTAGAGACATCCATCTTGTGATTCTAGATTTTTCTGATATTCCTGACAAAAAAAAACTTCAATGGTGTATTTATTAGTTTCTTCTACTACTAAATTATAGAAGTCGTCGTCTGCAATTAGATGGAAGAACTCTGGAGGTGAATTGCTTTCTGATGTTGCTACTAATAGCTCTTGTTGTTTGGTAAATTGAAATTGCTTCATAACGTTTGGTTCATCTTCCTGTACATTTGCAGTTATTTCGCCATTATTATCGTTGTTACCAACAACAGCAATTTATAAAAAAAAATAAATTAGAATTAAATTTCATAACTATCCTAGACAATTTCTAATCAAATCTAAAAATAATATCAAATAATAGAAAATAATAACTATTCAAGTGGATACCTTCATGGCTTTCCTCAGAATCACGGGATGAACTGTCTGCGTCTACTAAATATTCGCGATCTTCATCAAAAACTTCATGTAACAAGCTCTCTAACTCTTCGCAAATTAATTTTTTGGGGTTTTTAAATGTTCTTTGCCATTTGAGAGGAGAAGAACCTGCTTCATTATCACTCACAACAAAATCTCACATTAAATTGCACAATTAAAAAAACAGAAACACGGTATAAATCTCGTTTTTATAAGGTATCAGCTGTATGCTGTCACAAAACGATCTTCACTTATCGAGTGCTGAGCTTCTAGTGCCGCATATGAGCATCGAGTGCAAATCGGTAGCATTCGTAATGATGCACATGTGCAGTATTTGCAGCGAACGTGTTAATAATTCAGAAGCATAAGCTTGTGAAATCAGAAAGCAGCCCTATGTATTTAGCCATTCCAATATATATTAAACTACTGAATTCCTTCAAACCATACGCAATTGCTAAATTCAAACAAAATTAAAACTATACTATTGAAACGGTGCTACTACTATGATGAATATTTACGTGACATGCAGCTTTGATAATTATCGTAGCTTATTCATTTCATATATACCTTTAGATGTTTGATTGTATTGTAGTGTATTATCTCTATTGATTTTAGGTAGAATAGTTTATATATTTATTCTTTTATTACTTATTATATACATTTAGGTGTGTTAAATATATTGTTATAAACTTTGTCTCAGTTTTAAGTTATGATAGCACCATTATTGGTATCTTTTAGTGGTGTATTGTGATGCGCTTGGTTTCATTGCGTATGGATTATGTATTTGTATATTGACAGGTCCTATATCATTGTTTAATAGTGATCAAAAAAAGATGAATAAATAAATCTCTAAATATCTATCTAATAATAAACTAACAAAAGCAGGTTGTAGAACACTAAAAGTACTGCAAATTAGTGAAAAATACATAACTGATCAAATTCACCCCTTCCCTTTCCAATTCTAAGACGCCATTAATTTTCTTTTGCATTACGACACATTTTAGTCGATTGACTAAGGCCTATAATTTCCATAGCATGCCATCACATGCTAAAGTTACTTAAGCAAAAGCAATTATATATTGCTTAAACTATCCTTTAAAGTTGAGCTTTAAAGCGAAATCAGTAATACTAAGAACTTTTTACAAAATCGGTTATATCTTCAATAAATTATTACAGATTTAACGTGCTATCTGTAAATTTAATAACGATTATTAATTAGCGTTGATATTCTGTTTCACATAAATGGTACTACAAGCTTGAAAATAAGAAAACTTTTCACAGTCCTTCATACTGATTCCATTATTAGCAACACTGTCATACTAATAATACAGTCACACAAAAAACAATTTCTGATCTGGGGGTCTGACCATGTTTTCGGGGTCACTGAGACCCAATCCAAAGTACATTTTATCTCACCAATATAGTGCCGAATGTATAGACAATCCCGCACAAGTGCCGAAAGCCTGTGATGTTATTAGTGTAACAAGAGATTTGAGTTTCAACCGTCAACCAACTTCGTAAACGACAAATAAACGCATTTATTTTTTCGTTTGATAACTGAGACATTTTATGAAACTATAGCATTCGTAGGTGATATTTACTCTACGTTCGAAATAATCTATATACCTTTGCTTTACCATGGCTACTGCAAGTTGTTGCCCTGTCGGTAATAGCATTTTTTTGATATTTATATAGATTAATTGCATCAATACTAATACATATAATAAAGGTAGCAACTTGTATATTTTCAGATTTTGCAGTTATCTGCATTCCAACTTTAAAGTAGTTATATTGTTGTAACCATGACTTCCATTCCCAGTTCATCTCCAATTCTTGATTGATAGTTAGAGCTTTTGACAGACGTAAATTCAATACACTAGCAGCCATTATCAATAATCAGAGTTTCAGTACCATGCAACAGCTGTTAGTGTTATTAATAATTAAATACCAGGAAAGTAGTAATACTTATTAACACACTGTTATACTCGCTATCTAATCTCATATTTATAATATCAATAACAGAATTTTACATTAGTATCTCTTACACCTAACATGGCATGTTAAGAACCTTGTTACAGCAGTTTCAAAATTTAAAACATCAATACTAGTAGTTGGTAAGTTTTTTGTTAGTAAGTAGTTTATTAACAAGCATGGTATCATGAATTCCAAACACAATTTGCCATGCAGTATTTAATCTAAATTATATTGAAAGTTGCAATGATTAGAAAGTTTGCATAATTCAACAAAGTAGTCGGAAAACCTTCCCCCTTCTTCTTGAAAGCAGTGGGTAAAACGAAATCAATCAGTTACTACGATATGAACAGGGTTAACATGTTTATGTAGTACATTAACCAAGTCCTTGTATTCCTTATGCTTAGATGATGTTGGCATGAGTAAAATTAATAAAATTGAATAGCTTTCTTTACCTATTAATGTAAGTAGCACAGCTGTTTGCTTCTTCACATCATTAATAGTATTTGCTTCAAAATATGCCTCTATACATTCTTGATAATGCGGCTACATGTCTGTATTTGTATCAAAAGGTTCAATATTTCCAATAACAGGGGGTATGATCACAAGCAACCTTATAATTTAATTATCCTTGTTACCAAAACGTATATTAACTTCTAATAAAACACATTTGAATGATATGGCTTGTAATTATCATTTGTCAGTAAAAGCACCTATCCCCTACTGACTACCTGTATTATTCATATATTATAGTGACAACCGGTGCATCTATTGCAGTTAACTGCCACAGTAGAGAAATGCAACCATAGACTATAAAGTATAATTTTATGTAAGCACAACACTGAAAAGTTTCTAAATTAATTTTTATAATTTATTTATTTTATTCAATTTCCACTAATAACGAACCTTTGACCTATGCTAGCTAGGTTCCAGGGTAAGGATATTTAATTTTTGTTCACAGACGCTGCCTTGTTGCCCACTTAAATTAAAATCCTTTCTAGTAGCTTTGTGCCTGTAACACCATCCACTGTTACATTCCTGAACTAATAATTCTACTATTATGGGCTTCCTACTACTTTCTTAAATCATCAATTTTATATCTAATATATAAATTGCAGGTTAAAAAAAAATTAATGCAAATTGTGTTGATCCACTCATAGATCCATTCTAAATAAACCACATATTTAACTATGTTATAGCGCAGAAAGCAGTTTAGAAATTTTAATAAGTAATAAATGATTTCATTGTCATTTTTCATAATGTTTGTGTGGTAACGTTCATAGGTTATAGTTTCGTCATCATTAAGTTTTTAGTCCTGGAACTGATTGGACGCCTACCTACATTGATTTCTATTCTGAGCTAACCTACACATTTCCCTGAAATTCCCACAGCCTACATCTTTCACTAACCATCTAATTTAAGTCCATATCTACTTCTTTTTTTGTGTATCTACTTCTAATATATTTCGCACTGTTCCACAATGCCTTAGAGCATGCCCTACCATCCATTTTCTCCTAAATTTTACTGTTTCCACATATTTCTTTCTTCACCTACCATTTCTAGAACAATCTCTTTGTCCTTACATTTGTCTGTCTATGATATTTTCATCATATGTCTATAGCAAAACATTTCAAAGGCTTCTATCTCTTTACTATCCGTTTTTCTTACTGTCCAAGTTTCACAGCCATACAGTGCTGTATTCCACGCATATGCTTTCAGCAATCTTTTCCTCGTTTCTATGTCTGTTGTCTTTGAATATAGTAGTTGCTCTTTCTTGTTAAATGTAGCAGCCTTGTGTTCATCTTTGCTTTATATCTTTTGCACTTTACCCATTTTGCGTTATTTGGCTTCCTAGGTAGCAGAAATCCTTAACCTATTGTTAAGTTCTCTTTCCTATTTATATTCTGGTTTTTAACTTTTTTCCCCTCCTTTATATACTAGTACTTTAGTTTTGTTTGCTAATTTTCATACCGTATCTGTCTGTTAGCACAATTTCCATTTCATTATGAGCTGCTTCTAAGTCTTCCATGCTAGATGCTGATGCCGCTACATCGTCTGCAAATCAAAGCATATCAATTGTTTGTCCCTATATAATAAATCGAAATGTATTTCTGCATTTGAGAATATTTACTACCTCTTCAATATACAAGTTAAAATTAATGGCGTTAGGGCACATCCCTGTCATCATTTGCCTACTATATACTTCTCTACATGTCTGCTCTGTATAAGCTATATACCATCAGTTTATCCCTATAATTCATTCCAATCTTTTTGAATATTTCAAATATTTTTTCCCATTTTACATTGTCAAATGTTTTTTCTACATCTACAAATCCTTTCTCCTTTTTCTATTGTTTTATCCATAATCACCCTTGAAGCTAAAATAGTCTCCCGTGTTCCCCTATTTTGCCTAAAACCAAACTGATCCTCTAGTATTTCTTCAATCTGTTTTCCATCCGTTTTTGTACAATTCATATGCCGTCAAACTTATTGTTCGAAAATTTTCACATCTATCCGCACCTTTCTTTGCTGGTGCTATGTTTAAAATTTTTGGATATCTAGCCTGTCTCAGACATATTGCTTACAAGTTGGAAGAGACATTCTGTTACTGCTTGTCCAGCGGCTTTTAGAGTTTCTGCTTGCACTTGTCTGTGCCTGGAGCCTTATTATATATCCGGCCCATTAATACTAGTTGAAACTCGTCTCCAAGTATAGAATATTTCAACTCAACCTTTTCAATGTCTGTTTTCTGTTCTAGTGCTTCTAGCTCCTATCTTGCATATAAATCCCCTGTATATTCTTGCTATCTAACCACTTTCTCTATATTTTCAAAAATTTTTGCACCTCATATTTTTGCTATATGCTTTATATCCTTAAAATTCATTCTAATTAGTTTGTAGGCTTCGTCTGTCTTTTCTAATTCCATCTTAGACCTTGTGGCACTTTTCCTCAGTCAATCGTTCTTTAGCTTTCCTGTATTTGCGAATAATTTCCCACTTTATGATTTTGTATCTCGGTTTCCCTGCTTCGTCTGGTCTGTATTTGTAATTTTTGCCTTTCTGCTATTAAATTCAAATTATCCTTTGCCACCTATTATTTCTTGTTATCTTTTTGTTTATATCCTAGAATATCTCTGGTCAGAATGTCTAAGTTGGATTTAATGTTTTTCCATTCTGCTGCTATTTCCTTAGTATCAGAATTTTTTTCCGTGTTTTTGAACAATTCAGTTGACTTTTTCTCACATTCTTTGTGGCGATGTTTATCTTTTAGTTTCTGAAGGTCAAGGTGACCTTTCCCTTCTTTTTATTTCAAATTTAAGCACTGTTTTCATAATCACTAATTTGTGGTCAGTCTCTATATCTGCTTCCAAGTAACTTGATTCCTAAACTGCTGTCGAACAAGAATGTAATCTATTTGATATCTCCTTATGTCTCCTGGCATCTTCCACGTGTATCGTCTTATAGCATGATGTTGAAATAACGTGCTTGTGATGGTTAAATTGTTTTTGTCACAAAATTCTACCAGCCTACTTCCCCTGTCGTTTCTCGTGCCTAAACCAAATAAACCTACCAGTCTACTTCCCTACCCTCATTAAAATCCACATTAAAATCTCCTGTAATTATTAAGTTTCGTATCCTTATACGAATCTTAGCATGTCTTCGATAGCTTTGTAGATCGCTTCTACCTCTACCTCACTGTAGCTAGAGATGGGCATGTATACTTATATTATTATTGTATTTATCGGTTTAGATTCTAGTCTAACATGCGTATTTTTTCGTTCTAGATAAACGGTATTAAAAGAACACTTATTTAAACAATGGTGAACAGTGAAAAAGTACATCACAACCAGATAACTTTTTAGGGATCCAAATTGATTTATAGAGCGAGTCATCAGCACTGTCAGCTGAGCTCAGGTACAGTATATAGACAGCAGTCAAATTATTTTCCAAATAATATATAAGACCTTTCAAATACTATTTAACTGAAATTATAAGTTTAACATAAACATTATCTTACCTTAAAAAATTTAGCCGTTCTTGAACATGAAGTGAATGACTATAACGTCCATCTGGTAGATATGTTTCACTGGTCAATTCAGGATGTTCCTTAACAATGGCTCTTAATCTATCCATATATGTAGTAAGACTATTTGTAACTAAAATAACTAGGGAATGTTGATGCTGCAACCTTTCAATAACTTCTTGCCTATAAAAAGCATGATGTGACGATCGCTGTGAATGCATTCCATTAGCTGAAGGTTCATAAAGGCAACATATCTCCCTAATTTGTTTTAAAGCAGGTAATGCCCACGTGTCTCCTGATTTTAGTTCATCGACACATTTATCTAACCATACAGTTTTTTGAGCATCCCTCTCCTGGGAGCAACTATAATCTAATATTTTAACATGTGCAGCTAAAGCTTGATCCATTATTTCAGTTGCTACATCTTCAGAATGTGCTAAATTCCAAAATAACGTTAAAACTTTATGTGCCATTACCCCATCTTTATCATCTTCGGCAAGGCGTCTTATAAGTTCTAATAGACGTTCACGTTGTCGTTTAGATGCTGATGTCCAACTACTTTGGAAACACTCAAATAGATGATCTAATTGTTCTGGACTAAAATCCCAAGCTAATTTTGCTAAAAGATCATGAACATTTTTAACTATAGCTTCGTGTTTTCCAACTTGTGCAGACCAAATAGCATCTAGATCACTAAGACTTAGGGCATGTTCTTTTATAACAAACCTTAAAATTTTTTCTAATTTCTCAACATATTGGGGTTGATGTAAAGAATCTCTTAATACTATTTCCAATACTTTATTTTCATTTAACCATCTCTGAAACAAATACAATTATTTATCTTTCATTACTTCACACGCATGAAGGTTGTTCAAATTAGACTAGACATATTAGATAAATGTAGTTATGCTATCAAAATAAAAAGAACAGACAATATAGTAAACATGAAAGAGAGATACAATAGCAAGCAAGATATATAATGCATTTGCTTATTTTAACAAGTTAATATTGAGCTCCGAAAGTATGCATTGATTTATTACGACTATAAAAGTGTCTATCTCAATATCAAAGTTATTGTAGAAAATTACCATAAGAGAGCAACTATTTGAGACGTAAAGTATATTTAAAGATAACAAGCTTCAACACGGCTTAACGTGTTGACGTAAACATTAAAGTAAAGTGAGGTTAAAGGGTTTTTAAATACAAAACATGGAAGTGGCGCTCAAGCGCAATACTAAACAATAAATGTAAACATTGGATTGGAAAAATATTTAACAGTTATATTTATATAAAAATAGTTTTGGGAAGTGTGCTCTTTCACATTTAACAATTTCTAACGGATAGTTCGATTTTTTTAGTGTGATCAATAGTAGGCTTAATATGTTTAAAATAAATTACTTAAAACAAATGTTTAAAAAATATTTAAAGCACAACAACATTTGAAACATTTATTGAAAAAAATTTTACTGCTCCCTACTGACGAACAAGAAATCAAAGACAATTGCATAATTTTTTTGCATCATAAATGCATCAACTAATTTGACAAACCTTGTTAATAAAAATCTTCCCCAACAGTTCCTTTCCAAGTATATTTAAGCATGTATAGTTTTTGCAGTTTCTAAACCAACTTTCATCACAAATGATGTCACACCTACATCAACAACAAATGATATTGTTGTCTTATTCTAACTCGATAAAATAGCTTTCCTCTTAGTTGGCAAATTTTGCAATGTTGCTACCTTGATTTAGGACATTTGTTGACATTTAATTATTACTTGTATAAGTTATGTTAGATTTTCGTTATCGTTTTTGTTTGTTGTTATTAACCTATTGCATACTTTTTGTTCCACATTTTGTGTTACTCTTGCTTGCTCTTAAATTGTACTTTTCAGAACAGACTAGAGTTATTTTTGTTTGAGTGAATAAACCATGTCCGGTTTAGGAAATAGAGGAGAAGTCACTTTTAGCTAATTTAATAGTTTTTTAAACGAGAAAGAGATAACGTCAGCCCATGTATTCCTTTGACGACAGTTAGTGAGGTAATTTAGTAATTTGTAACGTATTTTTTTTACTCAGTTACACTTTCCTTATTAATCTAATATAATGTCTCAATAAAATAAAAATATAATTTATAAATATCTGATCACTTAAAATAATTCATAAAATATATAATGGGATAAGCGCTCCTTCGCTTTAGAGGTCTAAGTTCCTATAATCAGAATCGTCAGTGTATCATTAGGTGTCACTTTTCTATCAGCGCTTGAACAGTTAAGCTGCTATCCGCAGCGTAGAAAGGTCAAAATGGTATCCAGGCACATGGCCTGCAATACGGTCCGTAAGAAAGTTTAATTAATTTAACCTTCGTGTCTGAATGTGATTCCTGGCAGCTGTTGGGTGATGGTTTTATTTTGTATTCCACCTTTAGAGAGATAGTTGATTCCTGCAGGCCGAAGAAGATAGAAGTCCCCCTGTCATTAAAACATGCAATATCATCAATACCATAAATACTACTGAAATGAAAATTTAGTTTGAGATTTAAAATACAAGAAAATGATAGGACATACTTAATGGAGATTTGGTTTGGTTAGATAATATTTTGTTCAGAAGATCTTTTATAATTCCAGCGTTAAATTCAGTCGTAATGGTATGTTTTCTGTTGCGTGCATCGCAGATGTATATGGAATAGTTCACATCTGGTATTATATGGTTATAGTCTAAAAGTTCAAATTTTTTTGATTGAACTGTACCTCAGCACGCAAGTGACATTTAATCTTTAATTCCAGTTATATTTATTTAAATGTTTTACGAATGATCGAAGGTTGAAATTTTACCTTGATTTAGTTATCTTAAAACTCATTTAGAAAAAGAAAGATCCCGTACTAAACTTGTTACTTTACAAAATTTTAAAGATGGATATGTAGTTTGCCTATCGTATTTGTTTCACAAGTAGACAGTAGTGACGACACTGAAAAAGTTGTTATTGACATATGATGTCAAAAATATCTAGCTATCCAATATAAATACCACGTGTAATTTTGCATTACTTTAAAAATATCTTTAGTTATTTTGAGGTCATGTAGTTTGATTTTTAAAGAACATGATGCATTTTTTTATAAGATATTAAGTAAAGCTAACTCTTTGTTGAATGATGCAATTTTATAAGACGTTAAATAATCAATTTTTTTTGTAAGATCGACCGTAGTACTACAGATGACTATAATTAAAATATGAAATATGAATTATTAAGAAAACGTAAACTTTATAGTAAACTTATGTACAAGTATTCAATTTAGAGATCTTTGCGTTTTTTTTGAAGACAGAACCAACCAGTTTCTTTTTATGTAAATTTTTGTTGAAAAAGTTAATGTTGAAACAAACCAAGAGAATTTAATTAAATAGAATCTATTTTTGCTTAACTCTTTTATTATTAAAAATTCAAGTAAAATTTATAGAATCTTAATAAGCAAGAGGTTAACTGTGTCCTATGATAACAAATACCCTAGGTGTATATATTCTTGGAACTTAAATTAAATTATATTATTTTTGATGAATATTTTTAAGGACACAAACGGTGTCCATGTTGTGCATTTGTTTGTTCACAGGTTAAGTCGAGACATCTGTAACTCATCTGGCAATTGATATTTTGGTAAGTGCTTTGCAAGATTGATATATAGGTTTTGTGGCTATATAAGCGGTGTAGATTTAAGGTTTCCGCATTCCCCTAATACAAGTACATGTATCTTTGTATGTTGTTGTATTGAAAAATACGGCGGCGCTCCTTGTCTATATTTTTGGTCAACAGACAACCCATGGCCCAAGCTCATGATTTACCCAGAGCTAACACTCTACTAGCCGTTTATCTCTAAAGAGTTTTTCTTTTCCTCAAGCAGTTTTCCATCCAACTTTACCTTGGGCTTCCATCATTAATAAGAAATTCTCGACCTTGTGACATCAGGTAAGATAGTCGTTAATGTTATATGGAGGTCCAATTTGCTATCTGATATTCACGAGGAAAATATATTCATTTCAAATTTACTTCAACATGTAGTTCATTGATTCTATTTTAGCGTGTAGCAGCTGGTTTAAATATTAATCCGTCCACAATAACCGCTGTCGCAGGCAATTAAAAATACCAAACGCTTTACTTCCACAAAACAGGAAAGCTTGTATCAATTGGTATTTTGGATGAAACATGGATTTTTCAAAATTGTTCCATTAGTCATGTGGCAGGACACCAATTTGAAAAGTGTAAAAAGTACGAGTCGATGCGAAAAGGTTAGCGAGATTTACATTTTTAATATAAATGTACAAAGTAATTCTGTATTTTAGATACATAGTGTTGCATGCAGGCAATGCAAAATCACGCCATTCATTTGTGATCATTGTATTCAAAATCTTCTTTCGCTAAAGCTATTTGCTTACATCTTATCAATAGTCAAGTGTAGTACATTTTCAAATTTAATATAAACTTGTGCTTATTGTTGAGGATGTTATCTGTTTTACTACTTCCACACATCTCATAATGTTAAAACAACAAAACTAACACACCAAGTACACCATGCGTGTATTTTACGGCCGCACGAAGCAGAATCAACATTTGAATAACAACCAATACAATAAAAGACTCATGCTGTATTTGTTGTATAGACTTAAGAATTCAACTTAACAAAGTAGTTCTTCGCAGTACTTCTGGATTTGGATTGCACATCACCGGCAGTTTTTAAATCTTCAACTTCAAGGGTTTTCATATATCAACTAGTTTTCACAATATTATGTGAATTTATTTAATATCCAGCAGACCTTAAAATTAAATTTTCATGACTGTTCATGCTCTATATACTTACCTAGGAGATTTCAATACTCATATACTTTGGTCCAATTTCAAAAGAATATATTTGTGTATCAAGCATTAACATTGTACACAATTCTGTTTTATCGTCATCATTAAGTCTTCAGTCCTGGAACTGGTTTGACGCGTACATCCGTTGTTTCCTATTCTTAACTAATCTACATGTTTCCCTGAAATCCCCACAGCCTACATCTTTCACTATCTGCATGCAATAGTCTGATCTAGGTCTACTTTTACCTCTCTTTTTTCCTCTCTGCTTATAATATATCCCGCACTATTCCCCAATTGCCTTAGAACGTGTCCTGTCCTATTTCTCCTATTTTTTGTTTTCCACAGATATCCTTCTTCTCCTACTATTTGTAAAACCTCTTTGTTATTAACTTTGTTTTACAATTTGTTTAAAATCACAATATTGTTGTTTTCTTAGTAAATACCAACTTATTCCTCGACAAATAGCAAATCCAGTTTCACAATAAAAGAAGTAAAAATGAACTTGATAGGATGAAAAATATTATAGTTTTATAAACATAACCTCTGAAAGTCTTGACTATTGGTGGCTATTATTCCATGCCTAGTATAATATGCTTATTACTATTTAATTAGGACAATGCGTTCAAATTATTAAGTTAAATAGTTTAGACTGCAATTTTTCTACATGGTTGGGATAAAGTATGGAACCAAGTGAATATCTTTAAAACGAAAAGGACGATATTTATGAAACTTTGTAGATAAATGCAATGAGGCAAAATGCATCTGATGTTTTTTTTTTGTTAATAATGTACTTCCAGTTTAGCCGGAAATGCCCTCAATTTTTTTTATTTAAATGGGACACCCTGTATATTTTTGCAGATCTTGATAGATCTTGTTATTTCAAATTCATACATTCCACGGTAATTGGAAATAATCTGTAAAAACAAGATACTAAAGCACTTTACATTTACTCAATAATAAATTTTATTTATAAGATTAACGAGAATGAGAATAATATTGAATTTAATTTAAACAAAATCATTTTAAATGTTCAAAATGCTCGCCATTTACTTCCTGGCAATATGCAAGTCTATTAATAAATTCCTGAATTACTCTTTCCAAGACTTCTCCATGGATGAGTTCACATTCATCGATGATTCTTTGTTTCAATTCCTGCAGGGATGTTGGTCGTCTAATGTAAACATGTGATTTCAGGTAACCCCAAAGAAAGAAATCTAACGGACTGAGGTGTGGAGAACGAGCAGGCCAATCTACAAATCCTCTATGTCCAATCCATCGATTTGGAAAATTTGCATCTAAAAAATTCAAAACCCGTCTATCACAGTGAGGAGGCGCTCCATCTTGTTGAAACGAAACATTTTGTGGTAACTGCCCATTTTGAAGGAGTGCAGGAATAATTTGGTTATTTAGTAAATCTAAATACTTGTCACCATTCAAGTTTTCGTCTATAAAAAATGGGCATATAAGCGTATTTTTCACAATCCCCATCCAAACATTCAACTTTTGTGGATGTTGGGTATGGGCTTCATAAATCCAATGAGTATTCTCATTTGACCAATACCTAGAGTTATGGCGATTAACTGTTCCAATTAAACAAAAAGATGCCTCATCCGAAAACATTACATTATTTGCAAAATGCTCGTCGACATTACAGATGTCCATCATTCGTTCGCAAAACTCCAGCCGTCGGTCAAAATCATCATCAGACAATTCTTGAACTAATTGTATTTTATACGGATGATATTTTTCACTTTTTAATATCTTCCCTACAGAACGTCGACTTATACCGTGGTTTAGTGCCAAATCTGTGGTAGAAGTTTTTGAGGTGATTCCTTTAATTCAATAGCAATGTTTTGTCTAATAGCTTCGTTCGTTGCGGTCTGTGGTCTTCCAGTTTTTGGCAAATTTTTGACCATCCCTGTTGCATTGAAACGTTGTAATGTTTTAGTAACTGTTGAACGTGATGTAGGATTTCTTTCAGGATGCAAATCATTAAAAATATGACAAACTTCTTCCCTAGTTCTAACACGATCGCCAAAACCAATCATCATTAATATTTCAATTCGATCTTTCTCACTTAAATGTACCATTTTTAACCGTACAATTTATTACCGTAAATTACAATTAACTTGACAGTTTGTCTTGACATTTTTCCAACAGCTACTTTACTAAACAGTACACATTTTAATACAAAGTAAACAATTTGCTAATCTAAATGGTTTTTATTCTAATGCGTAAAAAACTTAAAAGTGATTGTACTAAAGTGCTTTAGTGTCTCGTTTTTACAGATTATTTCCTGGTATGTATGAATTCGAAATAATGTTACGTGCCAATTGGAACTTAAACATTGTTTTTAGTTTAATTTTGATGTGCGGAAGTTTCGCGCCATAAATTTAAAAGACTAGGCGCGTATTTCCGCTACGTCACAGTGCGTTGCGCCAGATCGCGCGACGCGAGTGGAGAACCTTCAAGGAGTGTGGACGTTTGAGGTATCGTATCGTGCCTTGTTGTTACCTATGTAGATTCCCTTGCCTAATTATCTTGTTTGTCGCCTTTACCATGTTTCCTGTCCATTCCCTACATAGGTAGGTGATAATTTGCAGCCGTTGGCAAACCGTAACTGCACGACCCTGGATGAACGAGCCCATGACTGCCGGAACTGGTCCGAACGCTTTGAAAGAGCGTTGAGCGTACCATCTTTAACTACCTAAAAAGGGCCCTCCGTAGCCCTGATGGACTTTAATAGAGGCCAACTTTAACTCAACCCCGCAGGACGTTCGGATTTCTGATGTAAGTAGTGCATTGTTTAATTTGTTCGCTGATATGAACTATTGTTTTAAATTTATATTTCCGATTATTGCGTCTTAAATTTGTGCATTGGTGACGTCATTGATAGATGGGCGCGCCAAATCTGTAAAACGGTTAGCGCTACCATCCGCCAGTGTCGTCGCTCGCTTTTTTATATCGCGCTTGCGCGATGTATTTATCGACTTTTTAACTGAGATATCGACGTTTTTAAACTGTAAGAATTTGGGTTTAAATCGTAAGAAAATGGCGCCCCGAACGTGGTAATGGTGAACTTAAGAATTTTCCTTTGTTTTTAGGTTATAATAATTTCCTTTATAAGCATACAATGTATTAACTAATGTTATTTAAAAAAGCTTTTTCACTAAAAAATCAATTATTTAATATCTGTTAACCTTGAAAACTTATATTCCCGTTTTGGAACACGCCACATTTTTTTTAGATGTCAAAATCAGTTGCTATAGTAATTAAAGGTGAATACCGCCATTTTGTAATTAAAAATTTAGTTGTGTTATAAAATGTGTTTTAATATAATTTTAGTTTAATTTTGTGGGATGTGTTTGTTCACTTCAGTTGTATTGTGTGATTGGTTTATTTTTGGATTCATATATAAACTTTTAGGAAGAATCAACCACTTAACCCTACTTTTATGCACGTAAGTATACATATAATAAATAAGCATTTCACTAATTTGCATCCCTTAAACACCGTTTATTATGAAAGTTATCTATTTATATCAGATTAAAACATAACCCTTGCTCTTTTTTTAAAAAACTGTACCTAAATTATCTTGTGTGTTTACAAAAAAAGTGTCTTTAGGCATTTACCTGTTTGATTAGGATATTCAAACTCGCTTTTAAAGCAACCTTATGTTTACAAACGTTTATTGTAGTGAATTGCCCCTTTAGAATATCTTTTAAAAATGCTAGATTAACAGTTCTTGTTTTATTTGTTAAATAACATATTACCTACGTGTTTTTATAATTTGGAGTGTCTTTTTGTAGTTTATCAGTGATATATCCCTTTATTAAATACTAACCTTGCCCGCATATAGTTTTAAACGCGTTTCTTTAGTTTTTTGGTTACTTAGCGTGATAAAATTTGAATATTATTCCTTACGAATGCTTTCATAGGAAGTTTTCACCGTTAAATATCTTTATCGTATTGACTTTAAGTAGCTTTACCGTTTTTTTCCTTCTGATTTACCTCAGTATTGTATACCTGATATATTTTGTCTCAAATATTAATTCAAAATGAATATTTCACATCTAAAATCTCTCGAGCTCATCTACGAGATTGAGTGCAGAAATATTACCCCTGCATCAAATCAAAATGATCGTCGATCACAACTTAGAGCCATTTTAGCCCAGGAAATGAAAGGCGTCGCCATTTTAAAGAAAATCGTTTCCGATTGGCCTCACAACGTATCTGAAATTAAACTGTCTTTGGACGACATATCTGGTATAATAAATAGATTAGATCCTGGCCCCAGCGATATCGAGCTAAGGCGCTTGGTTTCGAGAATAATGCATGTCAAACAGCGCCAAATCTGTAAAACGGTTAGCGCTACCATCCCAGTGTCGTCGCTCGCTTTTTTATATCGCGCTTGCGCGATGTATTTATCGACTTTTTAACTGTAGATATCGACGTTTTTAAACTGTAAGAATTTGGGTTTAAATCGTAAGAATAACAGGATCTATCAATTTTTCTTAATCTTCTTTAGGAATTAAACCACTCAGTTTTTAAAATCATCTTTATTTACGTTTCGATCCATGACCTAGGATCGTTGTCAAAATAATAAAAACTTCAAGTTTGACATTTAAGACATAAATTGAAGGTTACTTTGATTTATTGATGTTTGAAATATTTGGTTTGAGTACACTAAGCAAAAATTTTTAAAGTTTAAAAGAATGATTGCCTTCAATTTGTGTTGCGACCTGGGATCGACTTTCCTCAAGTAGCCAATATGCTTAACGTGAAATCAGCTGATTAATTTTTATTGGTGAATTTTATATAAATTCAATAATTTGGAAATTGGAAAACATTTTTTAACATGTTTCTATTTATACAATTGAGAGATTTCTAATTTTATGTCTTATTTTACCAAGATTCAGTGAAGGGGGTTAAGCAACCTGAATCTCGGTAAAAGAAGACATAAAATTAGAAATCTCTCAATTGTCTAATGTTACGTGCCAAATCGGCACTTACACATTTTTCAGGTTAATTTCGATGTGCGAAAGTTTCGCGCCATAAATTTAAAAGACTAGGCGCGTATTTCCGTTACGTCACAGTGCGTTGCGACAGATCGCGCGACGCGAGTGGAGTAGGAAAAAGTGGCGAGCGACGCCACTGGCGGTTGGTACGCTAACCTTTCTACAGATTTTGCGCGCCCATCTGTCAATGACGTCAGCAATGCACAAATGATATTACGCAATAATCGGAAAAATATATAAATTTAAGACAATAGGTGATACAACAATTACTCACATGAATATATCCCTGGGTTAAAGTTGGCTTCTGCTGAAATCCATCAGGGCTACGGAGGGCCCTTTTGAGGTAGTTTAAGATGGTACGCCCGACGCTCTTCCAAAGCGTTCGGACCAGCTCCGGCAGTCATGGGCTCGTTCCTCCAGGGTCGTGCAGTACGGTTCGCCAACGGCTGCAAATTGTCACCTACCTATGTAGGGAATGGACAAGGAAACCAGGTATAGGGCGACAAACAAGATAATTAGGCAAGGGAATCTACATAGATAAAGCTAACGATACGTTACCGAAAAACATCCACTCCACTCGAAGGTTCTGGCAAAAAAGCCACGTTACATAAAGTCACGGAAACACTTGTCCCCACTTTTTTCCTACTCCACTCGCGTCGCGCGATCTGGCTCAAACGCTCTGTGACGTAACGGAAATACGCGCCTAGTCTTTTAAATTTATGGCGCGAAACTTCCGCACATGGAAATTAACCTGAAAAATGTTTAAGTGCCGATTTGGCACGTAACAATAAATAGAAACATGTTAAAAAATGTTTTCCAATTTCCAAATTATTGAATTTATATAAAATTCACCAATAAAAAGTAATCAGCTGATTTCACGTTAAGCGTATTGGCTACCTAAGGAAAGTCGGTCCCAGGTCGCAACACAAATTGAAGGCAATCATTCTTTTAAACTTTAAAAATTTTTGCTTAGTGTACTCAAACCAATTATTTCAAACATCAATAAATCAAAGTAACCTTCAATTTGTCATAAATGTCAAACTTGAAGGTTTTATTATTTTGACAACGATCCTAGGTCATGGATCGAAACGTAAATAAAGATGATTTTAAAAACTATGAGTGGTTTAATTCCCTAAGAAGATTAAGAAGAATGCTAAACAAACCACAACAAACATACAGAGAGTATTTACAAGATCTATCAAGATCCGCAAAAATATACAGGGTGTCCCATTTAATTTAAAAAAATTGAGGGCATTTCTGGCTAAACCGGAAGTACATTATTAACAAAAAAAATCACATCAGATGCATTTTGCCTCATTGCATTTATCTACACAGTTTCATAAATATCGTCTTTTTCGTTTTAAAGACATTCACTTGGTTCCATACTTTATCCCAACCCTGAATATAACTTCAATCTAAAAATTACATTTTAAAAAGTAACAAACCAGATTTCGCCACCAATTACTAAATATTTGCAATCTCTCTATTCTTCCAATAAAGTCATTGTAGTTACGAGGAATAGCTATTTAGTGACAATGGCGACAATATATGACATCACGAATATTAATGAAGAAAGTCAGTTTAGAAATTGCAAGAACTATCATAGCGATTTCTTTACAAAAAAGTGATAAAGTAGTGAATAATTTCAGGCATATTCTCTACTTTCAATTTTCCAAAACAATCAAAACCTTTGTAACTTTAAACTTAAACCCATGCTAGTTTGGTTTTTGTTCTGATATACACTGCAGTGTTATTTATAGCATTTTACATAATATCAACCTTTCTGTAAAAGACAAATATACAAGAGTAGTTTTTTTTTAAATTGATCTCAAATAGGTGTTTGAATGTGGCACTACATAAACTTTGTCAGATGATATAAGCATAAATATATTTTGTCATAATTGGTTCAATATAACCAAACTTACTATGAATTCTCTTAAAACAACACAATGTTTTCAAATTAATCAAAAATGCAAAAAAAATTGTCTTACATTCTAAATTTTAATATAATGGTCTCAGTCAAATTTTTCAAAATGACAACTGATTCAAGTTTAGATTAATTCATGCATACAATTATTTTGGTTAATAGATTAGTAACATTTGCTAAAAGTTAAAAATCATTCCACAAATTATTTGAATAAATAACTAATTTTAGGGTATTTTTGTATAATTAATGTAAGTTATTACACACATTTGTGACATAGAGTTAGAACACCTTTCACCATAAATCTATATTAAATTCTTCTCCAACATAAAGCCAAACTCAAATGCTACATAACTTTCTTCTTCAAAAATGGCTGTTTGACTTCAGTATACTGATAGCATTGTATTTTCCTTGTTTCAATTACTAGCTCAATTTGAAATGATCATTTGGGCTTTGCATAAAAGTCTAAGTTATTTTTTCATCTTATTAATTGTAATACGTTAGTATTTATCAACTTACCTTGTGTAAAAAAACTACCTAAAGTATTTATATATTTAATACTTGGCTTATAGCCGTAACTTTGAGCGTTGCTTTCTGTCTATAACTGACATAAGTGAAAACTTGACAATGTCAGATATGATTGACGAAAATGCTAAACGTAATTGAAAGTTACGTTTACATATGATCGTGTACACGAATTAGATTTGTACATTTTCCAATTATCATCATTGATCTCAAAGGAGTAATTGGTAAACGCATAGTCCCTGAAAGACTAAGATGCAGGTTTAAATCCTGTCCAAGACCTTATATTTTCCTTCTTTCAATTACTAGCTCGATTTGAAATGATCATTTGGGCTTTGCATAAAAATCTAAGTTACTATTTCATCTTATTAATTGTTATATATATATATATATATATATATATATATAAAAACTGAGGTACCATTATGTAACAGTGTAGTATATAAGATCGAATGTAGTTGCTTGCTCAGTTATGTGGGACAAACTAATCAGTGGTTGTGCAATAGAATAACATAACATCGCAGTGATGCAAAACTCGGTAAAAACAATTGCACCTTAGCTAGACATGTGTATGCCACCAAACACAACCAGGAGTATAACCAAGTTAGAATCATGGAAACTGAAGCCAATTATAAAAAGCTCTTGTTTTTTGAATACTTCCACATACTGAAAGACAACAGTTCTATGAATAACAAACAAGATTTGGAAAATTTAAGTACAGTATATTCTCGTTTTTATAATCAATAATATTACTGATCCTTTTATTAATTTCTTAAAACATCTATGTTAGTCATGTGTCAATGATTGTGTCAATTTATCAACAGAGATCTAGCAGTTTTATATAAATTTATTGTATTTATACTACATTCAATCAAATTAAGTAGTGTCACTGTCATTAGCTAAATAATGATATTTATGAACAACAGTTAATGTAAGTTGTCATTTTTATAATTGATTGACTAAATCTCTTTTATATTATAGACTTATGATTATGGCAAAAATGTATTGCTGAAACTTCAAGTAATATAACAACATATTTGAAATTACTATTTATTTTGACCTAAAACATATATATATATATATATATATATATATATATATATATATATATATATATATATATATATATTGCTGTGAAACCTACAAAAAGCCTCACCAGCGTAAAAAAAATATTCGAGCCTCTCGCACTGGGCACCTAAATTTGCTGTGATTCTCGCTCTGTTGAATCTCTTCTGATAATCGCCTCTTTACTCTTTCCGCCGCGGCTGCTCGCCTAGTTAAAACTTTCATCCTCATTCATAAAAAAAAAACAAACACATTCCTACCACAAACATCAACGTTAACTCTATTTACATCAATATTCATAATACATTAAAATTTCAAAATTAAATTTCAGCATAAATATCAGTATCATAAAATTTCAAGTTTAAATTTGTCATCATTTTAATATGCATCCAGAATTAAAGTCCTGGTAGGATGCATACTAATTAAGTTACAATATGTGCAGACCTAAGTCTGAATAAAAGGGAGCATCTCCCACCCCTTTACGTTAATTTAATAGGTTAGTCTAATTGAGCTCAAAGACAGACCCAAATTTTCATCATAATCCAAAACATAAACCTTTCTACTTATACAAGAAAATTTTATCTTAAAACTAAAAATTTGTTGTTTATACAAATTTACTACTGTCCATTTTTTATCAAACAAATTATAAAGATAATCAACACACACCAAAACATCTAAGATCGAACAAAATGCATAATTTACCTGAAGGTTACTGCACTCGTGACTTCAATGTACATCGGACTTGCTCATCCCACCAATCCAGCTGGTTTATGTTTACGGCTTCAGATTCTGAACGCTTTTAAACTTTTCTACCCCACCATTCATCTAAATTGTTTCAGGGCTTCTCAGGAACTCATCTATGTATATCTAAATCTTGTTTTGTGGATCCAATCACGTTTACGAATAACATTTGATTACTCACTCCCGAAAAATAGCAAAGCAATTCATAATTCCTTCACGCTATACAAAGCTGCATACTTAAATGTATTTATTTATCGCCACTAATTTAGATAATTGGTACAGTAATACCCGCAAATATAACTAGACTTTATTACCTTATCTATCTTCTGTAAGTGCACTAAAGCATAATAACTTGTATCGTAGCACGTATTCTGCTTGAAGTATGGTATAACAGCAAAAAAATAAAGAGCAAAACTGTTTAAAGTATTGAATAAAAATCGAAAATCTAAGAGAGCAAAACTCATATTAGCACGGGTTTATATAATAGCGCACTTGCACGTCGGTTTTGTCCCGCAACGGACAATTTTTAGAATTTAGCATTCTATGTTCCCTTTCGACAGTCCGGCACAGCGATTCTACAAAATTTTTGCACTCATGCCAGTTAAATCTAAGAAATTTTCACACGACACGCAACGCGTCTGCAAACACTAATTAATTTTATACAGAAATCGTTACGTTTACACCTCTCATGTCTGCATCTTATTTTCACCAATCGTAGCCCTAGTGAAGCTTCGCAAATCACGCCTTTTATTATTCGTCTCTGCCTTGCGCGTTTTATCCGTCTCTTTCTACCCTGGTCTGAGTGGTACAAATCGATATTCTTTATTATGGGCTATTTGAATCCACGTGGACTCGCGACGTGACTTACTTGAGTTAAATAACCCCTCAACTAACCTTCCCGTTAATATAAGCTCCGGTTTATCCGACCGTTTCCAATATACGTAGAAGCTGCATGTTTATCAGCTCGAATTTATTAGAATTTGACATTTAAAAGTTTGCAGGTGTGCTCCTAATGAATGTTTTTAAATATCATTCTCCAAGCTTTGTTTTCATGGTCTTTTAACCAAACTTAGATTTTCACAGGCTTTTGTGCTTATTATATATTACTAATGGTTCAATTAACTCCAATTAAAATAATAATGAATGGCATTGACTTCTACCCTTTAATTTTTAGCGAATACTAATTAAATATTAATTATTATTTGTACACTTTGTTTAATATCCGTTACTTAAAAATTGAATTAATTGATATAAATTTCGCACGTAATTTCTACTTGTTTCTTTATACAAGGTGATTAAAATTGTTTGATGTCGTAAATTAATTTTCTACCCTGCTCTAAATTTGAGTAATATATATATATATATATATATATATATATATATATACAGGGTGGGAAAAATTTCAATGTGCAGTATGGGGATCTCGGAAACTATAAGAGCTAGAAAGTTGGTTAAATGGGAAAAAAACTTGTGCAATTATAAGCTCAATTTAAAACTAAAAAGAAAATAAATGTATCTCTGTCCGTTGTAAAAATATGGCGTAAAAACCAAAATTTACCAATAAAGTCCATAAAAAATAAAAAAGTTGACAGTTGCATCTCTGAATACATAAGGCTTAGAAAAATTCTGATTACTTCGTTGAATTCCTACTAATGACTTATGTAAATGAGCCAAGTTTCACATTTATAGCTATAATGGTATAGGAGTTATTAAGCATTTTCGAATTTGGTGAATTTTGGTTTTTACGCCATATTTTTAGAACGGACAAAGATACATTTATTTTCTTTTTAGTTTTAAATTGAGCTTATAATTGCACAAGTTTTTTTCCCATTTAACCAACTTTCTAGCTCTTATAGTTCCGAGATCTTCATACTGCACATTGAATTTTTTTCCACCCTGTATATATATTAGGTAGTTTTTACACAAGGTAAGTTAAATAAAATTAAATAAAAACCCTTAACCACAAAAAATATTTAAATTACTAGATACGTATTTCGACCACTATGTGGTCGTCAT
Organism: Platerodrilus igneus; assembly: GCA_036346225.1. Classification (NCBI taxonomy): domain Eukaryota; kingdom Metazoa; phylum Arthropoda; class Insecta; order Coleoptera; family Lycidae; genus Platerodrilus; species Platerodrilus igneus. The sequence continues at coordinate 2,147,988 of JARFIW010001055.1, forward strand.
CAGTAGGAATTTTAACTAATAATTAGTTGTTGTTCAGGAACACTTCAAAGGATATTCTCCTCACCACTTAGGCTGAAGTGAACCTTCCCAACCTATAATTTACTATATTGTTGCTTTAAACACTATCGAGGATATTCTCCTCACCCGCAGGCTGGTATTCTTCACAACAAACAAGTGTTTGTTGTGGAGAAATACGTATCTAGTAATTTAAATATTTTTTGTGGTTAAGGGTTTTTATTTAATTTTATTTAAATCGTGCCACAGTGTTCCTATAGATTATTAGCAAGGTAAGTTGATAAATACTAACGTATTACAGTTAATAAGATGAAATAATAACTTAGACTTTTATGCAAAGCCCAAATGATCATTTCAAATGTATAGTTGTGTACACGATTTAAATTTGTAAATTTCCCAATTGTCTTTTTTTTTCTTAATCTTCTTTGGGAATTAAACCGCTCATAGTTTTTAAAATTATCTTTATTTACGTTTCGATTCAATTCAATTTATGTCATAAATGTCAAACTTAAAGTTTTTATTATTGTGACAACGATCCTCGGTCATGGATCGAAACGTAAATAAAGATAATTTTAAAAACTATGAGTGGTTTAATTCTCAAGGAAGATTAAGAAAAATGCTAAACAAACCACAACAAACATACAGGGAGTATTCCCAATTGTCGTCATCGGTCTCGGTGGCGTAATTGGTAAACGCATACCAAGATACAGGTTCAAGTCCTGTCCAAGACCTTATATTTTCCTTCTTTCAATTACTAGCTCGATTTGAAATGATCATTTGGGCTTTGCATAAATGTCTAGGTTATTATTTCATCTTATTAACTGTAATATATATTGTTATGGATTCAAAGGATTAAATTTGGGGTATGCAATGCCATTTCAACCACCCCGTATAATGAAAAGAACAAATTATTTACGCGCAAAATTTATTTAATTCGTTTAGGGAGAACGGACAAGTATTGACGTATTTTATAATTAATGATTGAAAGATTAAAAGTATATAAAGAAAAACAGTTTTAGAAAACAAATAGAAAAGCATAATTAATTTAATTTATTTTAATTCAACGTGTAAAAGTATTAAAAATCCACTAGAGTAAGAAAAATCAATAATCCCAAGGCAAAAGGTTTCTTGGTAACAAACAAAGACGTCAGTTTCATCGGATACCGTGAAGTATAAACTCTAAGAATTGTTGTTTTAAACGGTCTGTAATTAAGAACACCTGCCTTTTTAAAAGGTTACATTCTTCGAAATTATCAGCATAATAAAGCTGGTCTTCATAGAAAATAGTTTTCAACCGTCGGTTGATGCGAATAACAAACTAACAAAATTCTTAAAGAGCAGGGGAGATGCACGATCGTTAATATGCTACAGACAGAGACAGACAGAAAAACGTTAATATTGCAATCGCACGTACTAATCCACGTGGAGTAAAGATGGGCTGTCAGCAATATCGATTTCCTACAACTCAAGTGGGGTTTGAAACGCTACATCAAATATGCATAAGACAAAGATAAAAATATTACAGGCGGGGTTTTATGACGACACAGAATAGTATCATTCGTTGAGAACGGATAGTTTACAAACGTACGAACATGCGACAGGTGGAAGCGATTTTCGGATCGTTCATGGAGTGAGTTTCAGGAATCTTCAAGTTCGGTTGTATCAAAATTTGCAGAATTGTTATTTGAAAATAAATTTTTCGCGTGAAGTGTGGCCGAGAGGTAGCATTTTAAAAATATAAATACTCTAGAAGAATTAGTAGAGCTCTCTTTGTATTCTCATCGCTTTATCCTACTTTACAACGATAGACCGACGTTATAGTAGAGTTTTTATGAGTATTAAATATATTCATTATACCGTAAATGTACTGCTAGCACTTGTAACTTGGTAGTAATGGCCTACTAGTTATTAACGTAAGATACGAGTAGTGTAGTAAAAATCAAATTAACAGAGGTCCAATTACTACCATACCAAGCTAGTAAATCAATAAATAGACGCATAATATACGTGAGTTTGTATGCTGTTATGGAATAGTACTTTGAAGCAAGGCGCTTGGCGAGTTTATTGGGATTCTCATCTATGAATATGTGGAGTAGCAGAGCGCATAGTCACGAAGTCAAGGGGTTCTGGTGATCATCGTAGAAAGGATGGAGGCCTGAAGCATTCCCCAGGTAACTTATTTAAAATTTCTGTTATCTGATAAACTTTTGTATTATTTGGTGATGTGTGAGTGAATATTGGGGTTATTTATAGTTATTAACGCAAGATACGTGTACTGGACAATTATTATAGTTATTTAAAATATTGAAAAAGGGGTGCATTTAAAACTTACTAAATTTTATTATGAATATAAATTGGATTGTTAAGGGTAAACGGGTCTATTAATTTTATATTAGATTTATGCAAGATAAAAGGCATACATTAATAAACTGGGTTATTATGAGCTCACCATACTCCAGTAAATAATAAATTTAGGGTATTATTTGGGGCCCATCTACTCATATTTCTATTAAATGTTTTTGCAAATAATAATTTAAAACGAGGACTTTGAAACATGTTACTTATTGAGTTGTAATTTGTGTACCAAACTGTTTATATCTGCTCACTTCGGACGCCCAATCTGAAAAGCTTGTCTGTAAGATATCTCTTTTGTTTGTTTTTTTTTAAATAGAAATACTGTGTATTAACTGTAAATAGAAAATCAATGACGATATACTTTTCTTGTTTATGAAAACCAGCCCACTCTCCACATTTGTAGTTAGCTAGGTCATTCTAAATTTTCTTTATCTTTTTATACGTAATCGTGATTCGTGTGAGTCCTTACTTTATTGTCCGTTCTGTTACTGTCTGAACCCGTGCGTTTTAACCATACAAGGTTCATATACACTATTAAATAAATGGCAACAGAAAGTTCAATTTTTGATATAAAAGTTTTAAAGTGTGAAATACTTGAATCATATTAAGCGTTGTTTAGATTTCAAACTCGTGTACTGAGATATAAGTGCTTCAGACAGCAGTGACAACATGAATGAAGCCACGCCAAGAAGGTTTCCAGTTGTTGCTGCAAGCCTCTAACCACTTTTACAGACTGCACATAGAAATTTTAGAAATTTAAGTTTGAGCTATCATCTTTTTGATTTAAGGGTTGTATTGACCTCCCAAATTGGCTTTCACTCGCCAGTGCTGAAGAATAATATTGTTATTAAAACAACATGTTATTGTTATTAAGACAACATGTAGAAATATTTAAAATCCTTATCTATCCATTTATAAGCTTTAATTTTTAAACGCACAAGATCAATTTAAGCACTATTTTGGCCGATGATGTTCGTACGCACGCCATCAAACGTATCACAACCGAGGGGCGAACAACTGACCGGAATCAGTGTACATTTTGACCAAAATATTGCGGAATACCCTGGAATACTAGGGAATACACCGGAATGCACCAAAATACCCCAGAATATGCCGGAATACTTCGGTATACGCCAAAAAATGCTGATACCCCAGAATACAGGAGTAGCATGTGCATGTATGTGCATTCAAATTCGTGCACTTGTTGCAGTAAATTGTGTTGTGAATTATATTTGAAGATGAAACTAGATACGTTTATTATGAAACAGCTTAAAATAAAAAATATTATCAATAGTAATTAATTGTAAAATGCAAGTTTATTGATACGAATGATTGTAGTTAAGCTTGTTCAGAATTTTATATTTACATTTGCTTTTCTGCAATTTTCAATTATACGACCATTCTCATCTATATACACCCAGGGACTCGATACAAAACAAATTAGAACAATAATAATAATAATAATATTTATTTTAAAGTAGGTAATCCTAATATTACAATACATTAGAATATAAAATAAAAAGAACACGCTTTCTTAATTTAAGTAAATATAAATAAAAATACAATAAAAAAAAATAAACAATAAAAAGTGTGAAAATTATAATTACTCCTACCAAGTTTAGGTCATTTGGTTTATTTTATAAAGTACTACATTTTAGTTAGGTTTTAGTTTTTTCATTAATTCCCGTTTAAAAGATGTCAGTGTATTTCAGTCTCGAATATCTTTTGGTAAAGTATTATATTTAATCAGATCTTTGAAGAATATTGAATTCATAGTCTTTTTCAATTTGGTCCTTGCAACAAATAAATTGCCTTGTGACCTAGTTTCGTGGTTGTGTATTTGGTGGGCATAAATAATAAACTCATCAACTTTTATAAATAAATATCATTGCTAAATATTCCATTTTTTCGGTAACCGATGACCATTCTAGGGTGCTTAACATTTTTTGAATGTTAGTCCTTTTGCTACATTCCAGTATGATTCTTAAACCTCTGTTATGTAGTTTTTGAAGAGTACTTAATTTATTTTGGTCACATAAATATAGTATTGTTGCGCAGTAGTCAAAATGTGGTTGAATGATTGTTTTGTAGACTGTAATTTTAGTTCTTAAAGACAATTTAGGTGCTAATCTTGAGAAGAAATATAGTTTATTTGTAATTTTATTTTTAACATAATCAAAGTGATTTTTAAATGTTAAAGTACTATCCAACATAATACCTAAATACTTAGTTTGTTCAACAATTTTTAATATTTCATCCCCAATCTTCAATGTAATGGCATTTCTATCAAGTTTATTTAATTTATTAGTATTTCCAACAACCATTGCCACAGTTTTGCTTGTATTAAGTTTCAACTTGTTTATTTGAAAGTATCTATAAATTTTATCCAAGCTATTATTCATTTTATTTGTTGCTGTTTGTATATCAGACTCTGTGATTACAAGTAGGGTATCATCAACATATAGATTAACAAATTCGCATTCGTGGTCAATACTCTGAAAATCATTTAAATACAAAATAAATAATAACGGTCCTATAACACTTCCTTGAGGGACACCATTTCTTACTAGCACTGAACTAGATATTGAATTTCCTACTTTCGTTTTTTGTCTTCTATTTGACAGGTAGTCATCCAACCATTTTATCACTGATCCACCAATGCTGTAGTGTTGTAACTTAGTCAATAATAATTGTCTGTTTATTGTCTCAAATGCTCTTTTAAGGTCCAAGAAAACAGCAAGTATATACTCATCTTGATCAATGTACTGCTTCCACTTACTAAAAGTTAACTGAATAGCAGTTTCACAAGAGTGCTTAGCTCTAAAACCTGATTGATTACAATCCAATAACTAGTTACTGTCCACGTAGTTTATTAATTGGTTATATACAGCAATTTCTAATATTTTTTCAATACAAGGAAGTGTGTTTATTGGCCTGTATTCGCTTGCTAATGTGGCATTTTGAACTTTAGGAATAGGAATTACTGTACTACATTTTAGCTTGCTTGGAAAACTGCCAGTTCTTAAGGAGGACTTGACCAGATGAAGACGAACATGCCCAATTGTATCAAAGGTTGCCTTAATTACTTTTGTGTTTACTGTATCTGACCAGTTACACTTGTTTGGTAGATTAGGCACATTTTTTTTGTATCATGTAAGGCCAACAATTTAAATTCAGTAAATTTGACATCGTGGCTACGTAATGGGTTTAGTCGATATAGATTATTAGTGTCTGGGATACTCCTTACAATATCTTCAATGCTGTTCACAAAGTAGTCATTTAAATGTTCAGCTATATCCTTTTGTTCTCTCATAATGATTTTATGGTGATTATTTTCAAATTGTACTCTTTGTATGTCACAATTATTTTCTTTATTACTAACCAACATTTTAGTGCTATCTCTTCTGTTATTGTCAATTTGTTTTTCATAAAATTCTTTTTCTTTCCTCTTCAATAAATTAACAAATTGATTTCTACAAGTTTTATAATCTTTCCAGTTTACAGCACATTTATTGATTTTGAATTTTTTATAAGCAAAGTCCCTTTCTTTAGCTTTGGCACGCACTTCATTGTTATACCACTTTAAACAGTTATGTGATTGAAATTTGCTTTGAATAGGAGCTTCATGGTCTAACGCATTATTTAGTATATCATTCAGAATTATATCAACATTTGTGTTGTCAAATTTCCACGTACATTTTAAAAGTCTTAGGTTTATTCGGTGAGTGGCTGCATCGTTTAGATTTCTGAATTGACTTATTTGGTTATTACTATTATAATGTTTATTTTCTTTAGTAATTGCTACTGATATAATATTGTGATCAGTTATTATTGGTGTCGAATGGACAATAGTCCTGACTTGTTTAGCGTTAGTTGAGATATAGTCAATTAATGTTGAACTATTTTGTACAATTCTAGTAGGCTCTGTAATTAATTGCTGTATACCATTTACCCTAATGAAATTACTTAACTTTTTTACATAGTAATTACCCTTATTTTCATAATTTAAATTGAAATCTACCGCTATAATACATCGTAGGTTCGTATTAAATAGGTTTTCACTCCATTCTTCAAAGTTATTCAGAAACACTGCATCACTTGCACTTGGGGAGTGGTATAACACTCCTATGATCCATAGTGACCCAAATAATAGCACTTTCACAGCTTTACACCAATAATTTGGCTCCAATACATATTCTTTGTATGTTTTAAAATCAATGTCCTTACGAATATAAATTAACACCCCCCCCCCCCATGCCTGCTAATAGAGTCACATCTTACTAAGATATAATTATCAATTGCAATTTATTTGTCTTCCACATTATTAGTTACTCTAGTTTCCGATAACAACACGATCATAGGATTATAACACATCACATCAGCCATTAATTGATATTTATTAAATATTATACTTTGAACGTTTAAATAGATTATGTGAGAATTGAGTATTAATGATGAATTGCCATTTAGTTCTTTGAATTTCTATCTTTATTTACAATTGTTGGTTTGTTATTAATATATTTAATTGTTTTTGAGATATCTCCATTTTCAGTTATTTCTTTAAGTTTCTTCTTAACATCCAAATAATATTGCCGTTGTTTCGGTGTTTGATCTCCAAATATCCGAACATTTTGATTTGGTAATTTTGTTCTATTTCTTAAAATAGACATTGCTTCATCCCGAGATCCCGTTAAAACCTTAAGTGGCCGATTTTTGTTTTACATGCGCTTACCCAGTCTAAAGGTTTTAACATTATCTAAATCAATATCAAAATTCCCAAGTAATTTACCAACCGTGGTTTTATCTTCTGCGTTTCTTTCAGTGTATGAATTACCATTTGATTCTTGAACATTCAGTATTATAATATTTCGTGATCTATTTTGCCTATCAATCATTTCTACTATTGTCTCTTCACAACCTATTGCACTTTTTTGTTTTTCAAGATCTTCATTTTTCTTTTGTAAATCTTCTATTTTTTGTTCAAGAATACTTAATTTATTTAAGAATTCTGGAATTCTAAATAAACCCTTCTCACATCCATCACATACAAATATTAGTTTGCGCTTACTAAGCTTCAGACATCTAATTTCTGTCTCAGTTAACTGAGCACAGTCTTTACACAGATGATTACTGCAGTGATCGCAATCAAATAAGTTATCCGATTTTTCTAAACACTTATTACAGTTTTGCATCTTAAACAATAAATCTACTGTAATCAGGGGAAAAAAATACCCAGAAACGATTAATTAAGATGTACTTGATGGTTTTCAATAAAAACCTGCATGGTAACAAACATCTATATGATAAATATCAAATATAATTCTTTCAAAATGAAAACTTATATCATTATTATTATTTCAACAACGATCCTATGACTATGGTTGTATATTTTAAACAAACTGTTTAAAATCAAGTGTTAAACAGTTTAAAACAAGGGCGTTGCTTAAAACACAAATGTTTATACGTTTTATTTTTGTTAAAACGTGATAAAAGAACAGTGGGTTTATAACATGTTATTTACTTCATCAAATTTTTATTTAAAAATGTTTCTAATAGGATCTTGTTTTCTTCAGACATTACTACTACTACAAGGCATACCCTTTTATACATTTAGATAAATACAGCATCCAACTAAATAATAAACTGCTTAAAAAACCGCTGAAAATTATTATTTCACTTGTGCACATCACAGAAGTAGCATCTCGAGTAGGTTACATTCATATCAAACAGCGAAGTAGAGAAAAAATGTCAGTATTTCCTCCTGTATTTTTAATCAAAGAATAAAACTGCTTATTTAATCCTGTAATAAAGATGTGGCAAAATTAAATACATTCGTTACGCAATTGATCAGCATAATGTTTAAGGCAGGCACCCATAATAGGTATTGAATAGAAATACATGGGAATTTTATCATGAAATTAAAACGTACATTATTGTATAATTTTATTTGATAAATGGCAAGGTTATAAAAATTAGATTTAGCATAAATTTTTTATAATGATACAGAAGGGGGTTAATGTAGTAATGTCAAGTCAATATGGAATTACATAAACCTAACATTAACCTGTATTTGAGATTTGCATCATTACAATTTTTAAGTGTTTCAATTCTCAATACTGACGAGTGATGAAAATCTAAACACTAGATTATTGCAGAAATTCAAAAGGGGCAAATTGTTGATATCTGAGAAGGTGCCTTATTTATACTCCATAATTTATTGCTATTGTACAAGGGGGGGAGGGTAGGAAATTATGAACAGAAATTGCAATAAAAATTAGAGCTTATAAATTCATTTATATTTTTAGGTAAATATGCTAATTATGGCAATAGTTGTTTAATTATATTATAATGATAAAGTAAATGTAGGTTTAAAAACATTTTAAACGTTTTTTTGTTTTAAACACTGTTTAAAGCCGCATAGTGGTGAGTGCTATAATGGACAAATAATGCAAATCATGACTTACGAACGAGTTGTTTACACTATTTTTTACATTTCGTGCCATTAATAACAAAATTTATTAATTTTAATAAAAAAATTTAATTTTAAAAATTAATTTTTTGCAGTTGGCAGACCTAATTTGACATGTAAAATTTGAGGTTCGAATTTCATGAATATACTCGATTTGATATTATTCTAATGGAGCAGTGGCACTAACCTCGAAAAAATTAAAAAGCGTGTTATAAAAAGGTGTATTACAGTACCCAAATGGGTGCTATAATAGCTTTGTTACAAATTCGAAATGTAAAAAACAAGTTTTAAACAAAAAAATCGTTTTTTGTTTTTTTTAATAAACCTTTTGTGCAACCCTGCCCGCAGGACAAGAATCAAAACGTCAATAAAAATATAATTAAAAACAATTTGTGGTCTTATTCTCATAGAACAGAATGAAGAATTACACATCTTAACTTTTACATAAAACACCTATGCTGAATGGTCACACAACATTGGTTGAGTTTTTAGGTTTTCTTAAATTATTTTAAATTGTGGGTCAAAGGGCACAGCATAAAAAATTTCTATGCATGCCATAGAACAGAACTCATGTGACCGCATCTACACTGATTGTTTGCATAATATTGGTCAATATATTCAGGTATTTTTTTCAATTTTTTAAAAATTAGGGTCGGGGAGAAGGGCGGGGTGAGTATAAAAATTATTGATCTATGCACTCCTATCAATAGATTCTGCGATAACACATCGTTTGCTCCCTAGATTCCGTCTCGTTTGGCGCAGCTCACCCTGTATAGCTAAACAAATAATTGTTAGCGTGCAGAGTTCAGATATAACATTCAAAAACATATTTCTTCATTCAAACATTAATTTTTTTAGATTCATTCTTTATCAATTAAGGCCAGAAATACGGAAAGTTTTACTACAATCGTAGAAGAAGTTGAAAGGAAATATAATGTTAGCTATCCAGTTTACTTGAAAAATATATTACTTCATTCTGGCTTTGACAACATACTATCCTTAACAGAGTTTAAAGACGATGATTTCTGTAATGTTGAAAGGTTTTCAAAAGAGATTTATGTAAAATTATTAAACGACAAAGACCGTGAAAATATTTTTGGTCTCTTTGCTAAAAGAATGGATCTATTTTGTTTATCTCCTGGTCATAAAAATTTAACTACCTTTTTAAAAAACGAATCCAGTGCAAAAATAAAATTGCTTAGAAAAAATTCGAATTCGCCAAAGACAGAAGAAAAATGTACTGGTGATCACATAAAAATGGTAAACAAAATTCAAAGAAAAAACATAAATCTGACAATCCTAGAACAAACGAGAAAAATAGAGGACAAAGCGATGTACACAGTTCTTTTGAGAGTACAGATGACCGTAATAATGTTGAAGAATACTTGTGTAAACAGAGTCAAAAATCATATTAAAAATTACTGCAAAAGCTTTGAAACATAACAGTTACGGTTACTGATGGAGATATGGCTAAGATTCAATGCAGCATATGTGGTTTTTTGTCGACTGCATATTATGTGCACACATCAACCAATAAAAAAAACTGGAAAATTCAAAATTTTATGAAACATTATCAAACTCATTTTAAATCTGCCTGAAAATCAACACATCTAAAATATATAATTGTAAACAACAATCCCCAAAATAGTCAACAAATAATTTTGCAATCGCAAAGCGATATACAAACAAGCGAGAATGTACAAATTAAATTAGATCACTGCATGGAAAACTCCTTTCAAACTATAGATGAAACAACTTCTGGTGTTGCTGCGGGTATATCCAAAACCACACTTCAAGAAATTAGCAATAGCGATATAGACGAAGATATGACCTTTTTTTTAAAGTGTCGTACTGATGTAGATGCATTGGTGCTGTGCAAACTGTAAAGTCTCAAACGTTTACTCAAATCGAAAATAAGGTCTTTAAAGCAAATAAAAACAAACGAGATCTAAATTCTCGAAGATCAAATTAAGAAGCGCTTTAAATTTTTATGATAAAAATCAACCAAAACTTGAAAAATTTTTCAACTTATTACTAAAAATATTGAAGAAGCCATTGCGACCAACCAAGAAGCAAATGACCTTTTTTTCTTTATGGCAAGAAAAAGTTATATGTACTATAATTATTGCAGGCATCGATACTGGCAGTTCTACAGAAAAAAAGTTGGACTACTTTTAACTTTACTAAAAGACACATAGTTGAAAAATATTAAAGCAAGTAAACAGAGTCACAGATTTGATGAAGCATTAAAGCTATTTTGCCTATACAAACTGTTATATTCAAATTTGTCAAATTCTTTATCATCGATAACAACACTGACTAGCATTTTAGATAACAATGCATGGCCTTCTGAAGGAACTGTCAGATTTCCTGATTTGAAACAATTTCCTGTAAAATGAAATTATCCGTTGAAGATGTTTTTAAGCGAAGACAAAACAGCTATCGTTAAAAGCATCAAATATGACCCTAATAATAATAATAAAGTGATTGGTTTTGTTTTACCCATATCAACAATCAATGGTTTTCCAGAATGAACATTATTATGTTAATTCGTTAAATGATATTAAAGTAGCGTTTGAAAATAAAAGTGCTTCGAGCAATGCTTACGTTATTATGGCTCAACCATAAGTCTATAGCACACCTGCATTTTGTTTATGTGTTTTTGGATCAGACAACTGTTTTTTTGCTGAAAACGTTCTGAAAAGATGGGAATTTTTACAAAAGGAAGCACACGCTAATGAATTTGAAATAGCTGGATTTGCTTCGGTCGGCGATCCAAGATTTTTGAGGTCCATGATGTTTCAAACTGGTTTACCTTCTGCCCAAAAATGTGGCCCTATGAGGATTCTATCCACAGCAATCCGTATTTTAAGGTAAATTTTGATGTATATTTATGTTAGTTATAGCTATAAGGCGAACTATTCTGTTGTACTCGTTAGTATGTACAGTGTGTGGCAAAAATAGGTTTCTTATGAAACGCTTAGGCAAGTTGATTTTGGTTTATTGTAATATTAGGATTACCTACTTTAAATAAATATTATTATTATTATTATTAAACAGGAGATTAAAAAATTAGTGCTGTATTTAAAGGTTTCCATGGGTTTGGGGCACTATCATTATCTTAAACACAATTGAGATTAAGTATAGGACATGTTCAACAAAAAACATTTATAATAACCTTCAGAATGCAAAATTATAAAAATATAGATTGTTAGGGATTTTCAGATTGTATAATTAATCGATTTACTCTCTTATGATTGGTTAGTTAATGCTGTATACAATGTTACCTTATTTGAATGGTTTTACATAATACCGCAGTGTGCAAACGTAGGATTTGTTTTCCCTACGAATGACATTTCACAAAAATCACTTCTACTGCAATCTGGAAAGTAGTAAGATGTCAAGCGTTTATAATGAAATTGTAACATTGTAAATATTAAATTAATTCAATCATGTATATATATATATATATATATATATATATATATATATATATGTTTTCAATCAGTACTACACATAATAAAGTTCATACCATAAAAGCTCAAAGTCTTATTCGAATCGAGGAAGCTTGTTTTAGCTAATCTACTGAGAAGCCAACTTCATTCCAAGGTTCCGGTAACCCCCTTATTCTTTCAAATCCAGGAAGTTTGCCTAATCTTATTGAATCCACGATAAAACAACACCTCCCTAACATATGGTGACCGCTGACGTGTTCAATCAAGGCTAATATGGTAATCGAATTAAATATTGTAGTAGCAGAATATGTATTGTAGTAAATCATATTTAACTACAACATCCTTCAAATTATATGCAAAGCATTCGCAATCGTAAGTAAGTAAAGCTTTTCCATTTACATATTAGTTTTAGCAAGAAGCATTGCTATAAATTATACAAATTCGTCTGTATAAGCGCAAGCAAAAGCACTATATACCAAGCCTACGGGAATAGAGTGAGATAGATGTTGCCAACTTCTAGAATCGCTCTTTTAATTCAGTATTGATGTCATTGGTATGCATCTAGCAACATTCTAAACGCAAAGCGCAACAACTGTCAATACAACGTAGTTTAAACGAGGCGTAATTTTAAGTAAATATTTGTTGGCTATATTCAAACAGCCAACGAAACAAGTAAGTGTATCCTTACCTATTCTTTCAATAATTACCTCTCCAAGTCTTACATATGTTTATATGTCTGTTTCTAAACAAAGGCCATACACCTTGAGCTGGTGATGGATCTTTCTACAGAAGGATTTTTACTTTCACTTTGAAGATTTGTTTCGCGGCGTGGGAGACCTATCTATTACGATAACGGCAATCACTTTGTTGGCGCAAGCTCTGAGTCGCACGATCTGGGCAATTGTTTGCAAATTCAATATGCTCTAATTCCTGAACAAGTTGCATCTGAAGGAATTACATAGAATAGAATAGTCCCATAGTCCCCACTTTGGAGAACTATGGGAAGTAGGTATAAAATCTAGTAAATATCATTTAAAGCATGTAATAGGCAACTGTATTTTAACGTACAAAGAACTTAGTACACTTTTATTTCAAATCGAAGCAACCTTAAACTTCAGACCCTTGCATCCTATGTCCTGTGACCCAAATGATTTTCAACCTCTTACTCGTTCGCATTTTTTGATTGGGCAATTATTAACCTCAGTACCAGATCCAGATGTGTCTGACATTTGTGACTCTCGTCTATCCGTTTTCCAAAAAATGCAACAGCTGAATCAACATTTGTGGAAACGTTGGAACAGTGAGTACATCTCTGAACTTCAGCAATGCCAGAAATGAAAACTCACCAATCAGATCTCAAATCAGACACGCTCGTTTTGATCAAGGAAGACAACTCTCCTCCTCTAAAATGGAAGCTGGGAAGAATTTTACAAGTGTTTCCCGGTTCTGAAAATGTGAATCGCGCTGCGTCTGTGCGTGCCACTTCAGGTATAGTGTGGCGTTCGTTTTCAAAGTTGTGTCCACTGCCAGTGGCACCATCTGTGCACCATTTGTGCTCGATGTTCTTTACTGTCTTCAAAAGCCTAAAACTTTGTTATATCTAGTGTTTGATCAAGTTTATTTGCGAAGTGTTTGTAAGTTTCTGATTAATGTCTATGTATATCATGTCTAAGTGCCTTTATCCGATACTTAAATTGCAAATTTTGTATGTTTAAAATTTCCAATTTCCGGGGGCATGTTAGGAATTTTTAGATTGTATAATTAATCGATTAACTCTCTTATGATTGGCTAGTTAATGCTGTATACAATGCAATCTTATTTGAATGGTTTTACGTAATACCACAGCGTGCAAACGTAGGATTTGTTTTCCCTACGAATGACATTTCTCAAAACCACTTCAAGGTAGTAATATGTCAAGCGTTCATAATGAAATTGTAACATTGTAAACATTCAATTAATTCAATCATGTATATATCAGTTTTCAATCAGTGCTACACATAATGAAGTTCATACCATAAAAGCTCAAAGTCTTATTCGAATCGAGGAAGCTTGTTTCAGCTAATCTACTGAGAAGCAGCCAACTTCTTTCCAAGGTTCTGGTGACCCCCTTATTCTTTCAAATCCAGGAAGTTTGCCTAATCTTATTGAATTCATGATAAGACATCTCCCTAACATAGATAGTATACTATTTAAAAATATATAAATTCTTTTCATATCAAATTTTATAGGCACATTGTACACACGGCTTTTTTAATCGCATTTTTTATTAGAATTGACGTGTTGGTGCGTTTCATAAGAAAACCCCATTATTATCTCAAAAATCCATGTTATCATACTTCTGGCAACAAGTCTGGCACACACTGTTACTGTATATATTTGATTTTAGTGATTCGTCATGAAAAGAATTTGTTGCAGTTTGGCTTAAAAAAATTTTAAACCGATTTTCTTTATCTTGTAGCTGAATTAGTACAAATATTTTATTTTCATCAGTACATTATTAATTTTTTACATGGAATTTAACATTAAAAAACCAGTATTGCATTCAAAACGCTGTACATATTGCAACCAAATTAAAGACAAGATTTTTAAACCTCAAATCCCATCTGCAAATGGGAAGTTATCTTGCCAAACCTGTCTTTATGGAAAATTTGATTGCGAAATTTCCAAAAGACATGCACCGATTGTGTAAAAGTTACCTAAATTGTATGTATCTCATTACATTTATATAGAACATAATGGTCTCTATTACATGTTTTAGCCATTTCAAATGGACCTGCACCTTGCCGAAGTTTTATTTTGACATTCAAAAAAAAAACTTACAGGAAAACAATCCCAAATAGTAAAAATAACATAAAACTATTATAAAGATAATGCATTCTTAAGAGTAGAAAACTGAACTGTAAAAATATCAATTTCACTTGGAAAATATCTGTTATAGCTTCTCATTAAATTGTCAACAAAGGCATTCATACCGTAATTGGTACAGTTGACAGTTTACATAAAAAAGAATAGCATTTCGAGTAAAATGTGGCAACACACGAAACCTAATGTCACCGAGTAACTCACTACAGTCGATAACATTGTGAAGAACTTTATGAAGAAATAATAAAAGGGAAGTGTTTCGTCTGGTATGTAAAGCCTGGTAGCCAGCTAATTGTAGCCTAACATTGTATGACACATCACTGTATGGAAAACTAAGTTTCCATAGAATGAACTTTACAAATTTGTGCTGCACACGCTCAATTTTATGTATATAAAAAGCATAAATAGGATTGCATATGCAGCTGTTATATTCTAATATACTACGCACAAAAGAATTGTATAGAGATTTCAAAGCTCTAACATCCTTAATGTGGACTGAGTTTCTTTTAACAAAGCCCAATATTTTATATGCTCTTGAGACAATACATGAAGTATGCTCAGTGAACAAGAGATGATTATCAAACAACACACCCAGGTCGGATATACTGTTAACAACGTCCAGTCTCACCTTGTTGATTGTGTAATTGAAAGTAATCAATCCGGTGCTTCTAGAGAATCTCATAACCTTACACTTCTTGACATTTAAGTTGAGCAGATTATTATTCATGTACTTGACGAGATTGAAAATGTCCATTAATCACCATTAATAGAACAGGTGAAATGGCTTGCGTGTTCTAATGAGCTAAAGAGCCAAATTACAGGTCCAACCAAAGTAGTAGGGTCATTAGTGAGGAACCAGGGCAGCGGCCCTTTCGGTACTTAAATTGGCAGAAACTATAGGGGTCTGTATGGCAGTCTAACACATGCTACCACGATGTCGAAGGCAACGGGAAACCACCACATTACCTCCCAAGTACACAGCGAACATAAATTATAATAAAATGAGGTAAAAGATTCTGGTGTTAAAATAGTCCCGCATTCGGATCTCCGGGAGGAAACTACTTCGGACAATGCGATCGGAAAGTTAAAAATAAGAGTTGGGAACAGTTTGCGAGTCGGAGCGTGGAATGTTAGAAGTATGAAGCAAGTAGGTAAGCTAGAGAACCTAAAAATCAAAATGTATAGGTTATTACTAGACATAGTAGGGATCAGCGAAGTTCGATGGCGAGAGGCGGGGGATTTTTGGAATGGAGACTTCAGGGTAATTCATACAGGAGCAGAGGAGAAATTTGGGTGTGGGGATAGCTATGCGAAAAAAGATAGGATACTGTGTAGAAAATTACTTACAAAAGAACGAAAGAGTACTCATGGTTAGATTTGCATCTAAACCAGTAAATACAGTAATAATACAAGTATACATGCCCACCTCTAGTCACAGTGATTAAGAGGTAGAGGCGATCTACAAAGATATCGAAGACATACCTAAGATACATAAAAGGACATGAAAATTCAATAATTACAAGACATTTTAATGCAGTGATAGGTGAGGGACGGGAAGGAGCAGTAGTAGGTTTATTTGGTTTAGGCACGAGAAACGACAGAGGAAATAGGTTGGTAGAATTTTGCGACAAAAACAATTTAACCATCACAAACACATTATTTCAACATCATGCTAGAAGACGATATATGTGGAAGATGCCAAGTGATATAGGAAGATATCAAATAGATTACATTATTGTTAGACAACGGTTTAGAAATCAAGTAAAAGACTGTAGAAGCTATCTAGAAGCAGATATAGACATTGACCACAACATCGTAATTATGAAGGCCGCACCACTTAAATTTAAAAATTTGAAAGAAAAAAACGAAAAAAGGCACTTGGACTTAGTGAAACTAAAAGATAAAAATATTCAAGAAAGATTCGAAAAAATGTCAAATAAATTGCTCAAAGATATCGGGAAAATATGTGATACTAAGGAAATAGAAACAGAATGGAATAACATTAAATCCAGCCTAGACATGACAGCCAGAGATATTCTAGGGTATACACAAAAAGAAAATAAGAAACCATTAACAAAGGATATCCTGAATTTAATAGAAGAAAGACAAAAATACAAAAGTAAATCACATGAAACAGGAAAACAGAGATACAAAGCCATAAAATGGGAAATTATTCGCAAATGCAGGAAAGCTAAAGAACAATGGATTGATGTAAAATGCAAACAGGTACAAACTAAGATGGAAGTAGGAAAGACAGATGAAGCATACAAACTAATTAAAATCAATTCTAGGGATATAAAACCGTATAGCAAAAATATAAGAGACGCAGGAAGAAACGTCATTATAGAAAATGTAGAGAAAGTGGGTAGATGGCAAGAATATATAGGGAATTTATATGCAGGAGAGGAACTAACTGCATTAGAACAGGAATCAGACATTGAAAATGATGGTGGGATATCCTACACTTAGAGATGAGTTTGAATCAGCATTAAAGTGTCTGAAAAATAGTAAGGTGCCGGGTACAGATAAGGTGCAAGCAAAAACTCCAAAAACCCGCTGGACAAGCAGTAACAGAACGTTTCTTACAACTTGTAAGCTATATGTATGATACAGGCGAGATACCCAAAGATTTCAAACGTAACATGATAGTAACTATTCCAAAAAAGAAAGACGTGGATAGATATGAAAATTTTCGAACAATAAGTTTGACAGCAAACGTCTCAAAAATATCAACTAGAATTGTACAAAGACGAATGGAAAAACGGGCTAAAAAATACTAGGAGAAGACCAATGTGGGTTTACGCGAAACAGGGGAACACTGGAGGCTATTTTAGCTCTGAGAGCGATAATGGAGAAAACAATAGAAAATGAGTAACGTGTGTATATATAGAGTTTGTAGATCTGGAAAAAGCATTTGACAATGCGAAATGGAAAGAAAATGTTCAAAATACTAAAAAAGATTGAAATGAGATACGGATAGACGAATAGTACACAGGTTATACAAAGAGCAAACAGTAGTAATAGAATTAGAACAGGAACGTCGAGAAGTAAACATTAGGAAAGGGGTGAGACAGGGATGTGCCCTATTCCCGTTAATTTTTAACTTGTACATTGAGGAGGCAATGAATACAGTCAAATGCAGGAAGACATTTGGAATTACTGCATACAAACAAAAAATTGATATGCTTAGGTTAGCAGATGATATAGCAGTATTAGCGTCTAGCAAGGAAGAGTTAGAAGCAGCACTTAATGAAATGGAAATGGTTCTAACAGAGAGATACGGTATGAAAATTAACAAAACTAACTAAAGTTCTAGTATGCAAAGGAGAGGAAAATAAATCAAAAACAAGAATACAAATATGTAACACGAACTTACAAGAGGTTAAGGATTTCTGCTACCTAGGAAGCCAAATAACGCAAGATGGGAAAAGCACAAAAGATATAAAACAAAAATTAGCCCAGAGTCGTGCTACATTTAACAAGAAAAAGCAACTACTGCATTCAAAGACAACAAACATAGAAACAAGGAAAGGATTGCTTAAAACATATGTGTGGAGCACAGCACTGTGGGGATGTGAAGCCTGGAAAGTAGGAGAAGCGAACAAGAAAAAGGTGCTACAGACTAATGATGAAGATATCATGGACAGACACAGTTAAGAATGAAGAGGTACCAAAAATGGTAGGGAAAGAAAGAAATATGTGAAAAACAATCAAAAATAGGAGAGATAGGATGATAGGCCACATACTACGGCATAAGGTAATAGTGCGGAATATATTAGAAACAGAGATAGGAAAAAAGAGAAGAAGAGGGAACTGTGTAGGGTAGCTCAGAATATAAATAAGTGCAGGTACGTGTCCAACCAGATTTGCAACCGAAAACCTAAAAACGAAAAAATAAGCGCATATAAATCCCATGATTATTATAAACAACTACAGATGTTGGTTGTGAAATATCTGCAACTAATGTTGACTGTGCGAAAAGATATATTGAAAGAAATATTAAATCGGTAAATGTTTAAGTGCTTGGGGGAACTTGGCAGCCATAGGCTGCTTACCCCCCTTCAGAATCACAGAATGTCGGAGAAATAGGGTATATAATTGTAAAACAATAGAAGGGGACCGAACTGCATCTAACAAGAAAGAACAGCGCCTATGATGAAAGACAACAAACATAGAACAAGAAGAAAATTGTTGAAAGTATATGTGTGGAGTACAGCACAGTATGCCTATGAAATACGGACAGTCTGAAAAGCAGACAGAAAAACGGTATAGTCGAAATCAGGAAAGAATGAATGCACGTCATAGGTTACTGAATTAAAAAACGACATACTTGTAAAGGATCTATCGGAATATACTTAATGCATAATTTTGAAAGTATGTCGTTTTTTAATTCAGAAACCTATGACGTGCATTCATTCTTTCCTGATTTCGACTATAGCAGCCTTTGAAATGCTGTGTTTCAGATGTATGAGGATGATAGCATGGACAGAGAAAGTTAATAACAAATAGGTTATAGAAATAGTAGGGGAACAAGGATATCTGTGGAAAAAAATAGGAGAAACAGAAGGGCAGAATATGTTTTAAGGCATTTTTGGGGAATAGTATGAGATATATTACAAGCAGAGATAGGAAAAGAAGAGGTAGATGTAGACCTAGATCAGATAGTGATAGATGCAGACTGTGCAAATTTCAGGGAAATCTGTAGGTTAGTTCAGAATAGGAAACGATGGTACGTGTCTAACCAGTTCCAGGACTGAAGACCTAATGATGATGATACGTTTTAGGTGTAGATAAAATGAACTTCAATGCTATTGATAAATTATCTAGCGAATCAAATGTAAAATTGTTATATGAAATACCCGAGAGTGAAGCGACACGCCAATATTTAAAGTTTATGCAAAACGTAATTGATTCATTGTTACAAAAAAGTATTTCTGTCAAAAGACACGTGTACTTGAATTGGTATGTTGTATTCTTTTTGAGAAAGTGGCGACAATGCCCAATTTTTTGTTTTATTAACCATTGTCGCCACTTTCTCAAAAAGAATAGAACATACCAAATCAAGTGTTTCTAACACTTACAAGTGCATTGAAATAAATACACATGGTATTCTTCTGATTATTGAAAATTTAGAGTAAATAACACACAAATATTACCATGGCTCTACAGTAGTCAACCATGTAAAAAATTATTTCAAGAAGCCCGATCCATGTCGACGATGTTTTTTACAGTCGTAAATTTTGATATGCTAGACTTACGGAGAAGATTAAATAGGCTACAAATGATTGGCAAAATAAGTACTAAATTGGGTAACCAAGCATTTTGTATTAAATCCTGTTTTTAGTATTTAAATTTTTTTTAGGTACCACTTTTGTATTCCCAACGGAAGAGCACAATCGTTTAGGATATGAAGAATTTAATAAAAGCCACGAAATAATGCCTTCTAAAACAAGAATATTAGAAACTCTAGAAACGTCTAAGCAAGATGCAATGAATGACACTGTAAACCTAAGAATAACTTTGAAAAATGATCAAGAATCAAGTCAAGATTGCTTTTCATCAATCAAAATTAAATGTATAATTACAATTGTTTCAACTAACATAAACGAAAGCTCGAACGAAAGTGATGATGAAACTAAAGAAAATTCCTCAGAACATTCTGATTGGCATACGTTTGGTGTTGATGATACGAGTGACACAAACAACATGGAAACATTATGTTTTTGTTCTGGTGATTCCGAATATTTGGAAGGTTCAAGCGATAATAATGAAGATGTGCAAAATGATTTATCTCTTCTATCAAACTACCATTTAACATTAAAAAATTACAGAACTGTGTAAAAAAGTCTATGTCTAAATACCTAACAATTAAACGACACAAAAACCATTAAAGTTTGAAAGTCATCTCTTATTTGGGGGTTTTCTGATAAATATAAATTATTCAATGATAGAGTTCTAAGAGTAAGAAACATGAACTCGAAAACAAAATTAAATAATACAAACGATGGTGGAAAACATATCAAAGACAAAGTGAAAAACAAAAACTAAATGGTAAGTTAAGAGCAAACAATAATTTAACGAAAAAAACTACATAAGAAGAAAAGCATCAATAAAATCTCTGATGAATGAATCATCATCGGACATAACCGAGAGTGATTCTGAAAATGATACATCTTTTAGTTTGCACAGCAAAAATTCTGATACTGAAATACTTGATAGTAATTGTGAAGACGAACAACAAGTAAGTAAGTAAGTAAGTAAGCAAGTAATTTATTGTCCAACAGAAAATTCCATTAATAGGACACAATACACATTTTACAATAAAAGTATGTTTAGTGTATAAATACAATAAGATATTAATATTAATACAAATTAGTTACATAATTATATATATAAAGTAATTTCTTAAGTATTCTCATGTTAATACATAATTTCTTTTAAGCTGCAGTACGAATATAATCTACATTTTAATATTTTTCATGTACACATTTATAATTTCATTTTTAGAATCGTAAAAAAGATCTATAGAATCCCCCAACAAATTAATTAGTTGAGACATTCTGCGAAGTGCAGATTTAAACATTAAGTTTGTATCAGGTATTTCAATTCTGAATGTCATGTGATTCCTTGAGGAATAGCAGGGAACCCTTAATTGCAACTTTGCTAGTAACTCTGAACTATCAATTTAATAATGAAGAAGCTTATATAAAAATGTAATTAAATATAATTCACTTCTAAGCTTTAGAGAATGCATGCTGAATCTTGAGAGAAGTTCATTATAAGGAATACCTCTTTCTGGATAAGCACCGTCTAATTTAAAAGACAAAAATTTCAAAAATTTCCTCTGAACAGATTCAATTTGGGATATATGTATTTGGTAATAAGGAGCCCATACAATAGATGCATATTCTAATTTCGATCTTACCAATGATTGATATAGCAGTATAAGAGTATTAGGATTGCTAGTTTGCCAAGTGTCTTATAATAAATCCTAGTTTCTTCATACTGCTAGATACCGTTCTGTTTATGTGTTCATTAAAAGTTAATTTATTATCATAGTAGACACCAAGATCCTGCATAATGTCAACTCTATCTATTGTCTCCTTATTAATTGAATAATTGAATATGATTGGCTTTTTCTTTTTTGTGAAACTTACAATTTTACATTTCTTAACATTCGAGTTCAGCATATTAGCTGCGCACCATTCACTCATTTCCAATAGTGTAGATTGTAAAGCCTGACAGTCACGCAAATCCTCAACAATAGAATAAATCTTAAGATCATCCGAAAAGCATAACGTTTTAGAAGACGGAGAGCATTCAACAAATGATTGACATATACTAAAAATAAGAACGGCCCTAAAACAGATCCTTGCGGCACTCCTGATGAGGGAATATACGCACAATATACGCACAAGTAAGAAATATCATACTTAAGCAGTATTACGCTATATACTATGAACATCAATAGTATCTCGGACAAATAATAGATCTTAAACAAAATACGAGGCTTGTTCAATTGCAACCCATCTTTGGTTCAGGAAAAATTTATTGACAACTAAATTTACAAATAATTACCACTCCGATTAAGGCACATATCTCATTTTCGTCAACCTATGTATACCCTGCCTAAAGAAATCTTGTGACTGCTGCTCGAAGAATTCTTTCACGGCGTTTTGTACTTTTTCGTCCGACTGCAAACGGTTACCTTTTAACACTTTTTTCAGTGACCCCAAAGATGTGAAAATCGCAAGGCGATAAATCGGGACAATAGGGTGGATGCTCTAATAGCCGCCATTTCTTTCGCTGTAGATTTTCTTTCACTACGTTGTAACAAGTTTATTTTCTAGCCATATTTTCACAAATACCTAATTTAATTAATTCAAAAAAGTCAATTTAAATATAATATCTCTACACAATCTACGTGATAAATATTACATATTGTTGAATATAATATAAGCTTTCGAATTGAGAGCATAAAATTATAAATTAAGCGGTGACAGAAAATGCTATTTGTTAGCATCACTACAAGGGCTCCCTCCTTTTGATGATTGTAAAATCATAACTGTTGTCAGACGGCAGCATACGTCAATAGAACACTTCCACCTGAGCTGTTGTTAGAGAAAGTCAATTGTTCTTCAAACAAAAGAACATGGCGTTACAGACCACGTGTTGGAAGTACCGAAAGAATAAAGTCGATTTCATTTTGAAAACGTCTCGACAAAACTCATATGTCCACGCTTGGCAGTTATTAGTTCGTATAAGACTGGTCGTTAAATTGTTCTGAATGGTTTTAGGATAACAGTAAGTATTACCGAGGTTAAGGCCCTTATTAATTTAATACTTGCAGTGCAGCTTACTTTAATTTAAGAAATATATAAAATTTATTTAATAATCAATGGAAAATTTATTGGCAACAATTTGAAATTTAAGTTTATGTGGAAATCAGTCTGGTGTGTTTCATTTGTTCGATGCGAACATCCGTAATGTTGTTAAATATTCAGTATCCAGTTTATTGGATTGAGTGGTAAAGGAAGATTCCTAACCTGTAAACGCTGAAATAAGATTTCAATTTATTAATTATTATTCCGCGTATGGTCCTAATACCTTGCAAGTATTTTTCTGGTGGATTAACATCTGGTATGTAATTAATGTTTTTTAATACGTCAGCTGTAACTTTTGACATAACAGACAAATAAGTTTTGTTTGTTCACGTGGAAATTTCCTATTTCATTATGTGAGTGACAAACAAGTTATTTTTAAACTTTGGTGAAAGTAATCTATAAAGCTTCACTTTTAATCTTTGTATTAGTACTAACAAAAAATGGTAGATGTCGATATAAAAATAGAAAAGGTTAACCTTCAGTATTAACAAAGTTATAGCTATTTTAGAGAACTAAATTGTTTCATTTTGCTTTTCATTAAATAATAAATGGCAATATTTTACCATTTAATGTGAAGTCTACGTAGTACTACCAAGACCAAATAAAGTTGTAATATAAATTTAATTAACCCAAAAAATTCAAACTTAAATATTTTCAATAATAAATTCTTGCTAGACTTTACTAATGTAAAAACTACATTATTCTATTTTTGAGAGATGCTGATTATTACCAAGTACATATGTACATATCTTTCATTATCATAATTTAGTCAAATTTTTAAAGATGATGTTTTGTAAATAATTTTAAACTGCAACTTAAAGGAATAGATATTCATTTTGGTCAAGACTATGATTCTTATTAATTATGAATTTTTGAAATGAATGCACAAACTGTGCTATCTTTGTTTTAATCTGTTTACAGGTGTAGCAGTGCATCTTTAAAGGTCAATATCGAGCCAAGTAAGAAAACTTTAGGGATTGGTTCTTGTAATATTTTTTGTATAGCGGTATTTGAGTATAGGTTTCCGCATTCGCCTTATACAAAAGACTCAAGTTGGGTATTCTTAGTATACAAAAATTAGGTGGCGCCATATACACTATATTTTGGTCACAGTCCAACCCCGACCCAAAGCTCATGTTCTACCCAGAGCAAATCGCTCGACTAGTCGGTTAGCCTTTGGAGGTTTCCTCATCTACGAGCCATTTTCCACCGAAACTAACCGTGGGCTCTTTACATCTACAGGAAATCCTCGTCTTCTATCCTTGTGCCTTTCACCTGGTCAACCCCCTTAGTAAGGCAAAACGTTATAACGTTAGCAACAAGAAGTCGAGCATTGTTGTGAAGCAGAATGACACCATATGAAAGCTTCCCTGAATGTTTTCGTCTTATTGCTTGATGGTGTCGAATATCTTAGTTCAACTGTCTATCAAATATCTAAATACTCTGTCAAATTATATTTAATCATTTATGTACATATCTTGTAGAACAAGTTTTATGTATTCAAAGTTAGAATAATGTGTTGCTTAACCAGTTTATACCTGTGTGGCAGCTGTATGGAATTTCCCTCCTTCAGCTTCGTGCACCCTTGCTTTGTATAACGTTAGTTATTTTACTAGCACGAGTCTTTATGTAGCCTTCTTACGGTGTAGATGTAAAACATTTAAATTCGTTTGTAGTGTCTCGCCTAATAACATGTGATAAATTTAGTTTGTTCTTTATCGTTATCATTTATTACATTACAAGACTCAACAGATAGAGCTTGTTCAAAGTTTCATTATACAGGTTTGCGTTGATATGCACCCGAGGTTCTGTAAATTCTATTATCAAGGGTCCTTTATGTTTGAAAAAAAAATGTCAACATGACCTTACCGGCAAAAGGTTGAACTTTAAACTTCTTTGGTGGTGGAGAATTTGCGTGTTTCCATTGCATCGTTGACAGCTTACTGGATGCAGGGTGTCTACCGAGATTCAAAAACGAAAACTCGTGACTTTTAGTGACCATTTTATAAAATATTAGTGACCTGTGTTAAAAAAAGCTTACTTGTATTTATTCTATTGCTGTCAAGTTTCATAATATTATAATCACAAAATTAAGTAATTAGGACATTTGTTGTGCTTAGGTATATAAAGGTTATTTGAGACAACACAATTTAAATTCATAATGGTTTTAATTTTTTCTTTAATTTTTCTAACTCAATGTCCAATGCTTTTAGTTCTTCAAAGTTATGCTTCTCTATGTCCTTCCGTTTCTTTTCTAAGTCTGCAACTTCCTTCACAATCCGCTTTTTACTGCATACTTCCTTTTCCTTAGATTTCTTTTGCGGCAAAGCTTCACGTCTTAAAGAAGATACATTCCTTAGAGCATGAAGCATTTTCGCAGTTATAACTAAATTCTTAAATATTGCTTCATAAATTAATCTTTGTGAAATCAATTATCTTTCTTCTAAGCCGCCCTGTAAACATGCTTTGTTTATGGAGAATCCTCTTTCTACCATAGCATTGCTATGATACATTGCCAAATTATCCTCACAAAAGTAAGAAATTGTTTATCGTTTATAGAGGATTTTACAAAAAGTTCGGTAAAATATATATCCAGCCTTTCATTACGCCACTCTTTTAAAGAATCACGTTCTGATACACATAAAGTTTCATATTGTCTTTTTATACCATCGGCACAACCTGGACTTATATGTTTCTTTTCTACAAATTCTTCTAATGCGTCTTAAATCCTCTGTTTCCTAAGTGTTTCACTTTTCGTTACATATGAAGAAAGACATGATGCACCTCTAACAATCTTATATTTAAGAGGATACTTTTCACTGGTTTTCTTAAAAAGGAGTTTAAGAAAGGTCTGACAATCTTTTTTAAACACTAAAATTTGAAGTTCTGGAACAGTTTTTTTCAAGTTCTTGATTGCCATTTTAGCACCAAAACCAATATCAACCTGCATTGGCGATAACAAATTTTTGGCAACTTCAAGTTTAATATTAATTAAATCCAGAGACGTTTTTGCACTTTTTATTAATTCGTTTTTTATAAATCTTTTCCCAATACAACGCAGCAACGAACTTAGATCGTGATGAAGAAAGGGCAAAATCGGCTCATTTGTTTGATATTTAGTTAAAAACGGTTCGAGATCAGACACTATGGACAAAAGAAATTCTAGTTTTGCTAGGAAGAAACTATCCGACAAAGCTTTACTGATTTTCTTAAAACTAGCACAATCTGGTGGACAAGTTGAAACTGCTGTAATATACTTTTTAAGAGGCTCTAATAGCTTTATTGCTCGCTGTAAAACACCACCATTTTCCACCCATCTTATTGAACAAAATTTGTGTGGAAATGTTGTTGTACCTGTATCATAGATAAAAATTCATCTTCTAGTAGGAGAGTCTTTGAAAAGGTAATACAATGCACGTAGAAATTCATGAATAAACCAACCAGTGCCATTGTGTGCTGTTTTATACGCTCCATGAACAATGTGCAGCCCACACGTACCAAGATCGAACATTACAGGGTCATCATCACTACCAGAAATTCGAATGTGTTCTTTTAGTTTACGAAGCATCTTCAGATTCACATTAGGTTCATCCATGTTGATGTTACAAATTTTTTTAATGGGTATACTAAGAGAATCCGGGGTATTAAAAAACCATTTAAAAGATCGATGGCAGTGGTTTTTCAAGAAAATACAAAGACAAATAATTTGTTTTAACCATATTATCTTCATCATCCCAGTATCTGACAAGAATGTCCATTTGGCATTTTTGCACGACTTTATTCAGGCTTTCGTCAAAACTTATACACAAAAAAAATACAATCTTTAATTTTATTTAAAAGTTCGTTTTGGAAAAACCGACCCAAGCCAAAAGTGGCTATATAACATATTTTGTCTTTGTGTAACTGCATGTTTTTCACTATAAAAGAATCTGGGAACATTATTGGAAAAAGTTCAGTAGCATACTGATGAACTCTTGACGAAGAATAAGATACTATCTTGTGCATAGTCCATAATATTTCAGCTTTAGTAATCTCGTTATGGATCATGTATGACGCAATATTTTTATTTTCACAATCAGCTTCTTCAGAATACACTTTTGCAGGTAAATCAGCTGTTACTGAAGCTGAAATATCATTTTGTTGAGAGTCTGAGACCGGAGTATTTCTAACTAAATTATTCTCAATAGTTGGTTGCTTAATATTGAGTATGGATTAGCTATTTTAGAATGCTTTAGTCCCTTGGAATGAAGTTTTACATTATATATTCCAGCTTTGAAATATCAAAATTTTTTTGCAGTAGGCACAAAAAGCAACATGAACATTTCCAGGTACTGGTTGTAAACAGCTTTTAAAAATCGGATTTGTCAGCCAAAGTTCAGAAAACGAACACTTTTCAGGCATTTTTCCAAGAAAGTTTTCACTTTAAGTACATACGCATTGTGTAAAGTTAAAAACGTAAAATCCTGTTGCGTTACAAATGATCGAAACAAAACACATCTCATAAGGTTTTATTTACGACTGACTTGCAGTAATATTCTTTAAATGCGGTCGTCCGGCTGCTACCTACCCCACATTCCAATTCCCTATTACAATGAAGGTCATTGGTGCCACGGCCACAGTGTCTAGGGTTGATTACAATAGCAGGTATTTATTACGGCCACATACAATAATAAAAAAGCATGTCAGAAATATACACACAAAACTGCTGCTCAAGCATTGATAAGCCGCGATTTCTAGATTCAAGGCGTCAAACAAAAACCGCAGGGTTTATATAACCCAACCGAATAAATGTATAATGAAAAGAGACAGGCTGCTTTCGGTACGATAAGGAATTTTTTGTCCTTTAACATTTATTTGCTGCAACATCTGAAGTATGGCTATAAAATTTTATGACGTATTTGTGGAAATACATACGATAATCAAACGATGAAGAAAAAATTCGCGACCCAGATATAGGATTTAGTGACTTTTTGTTACTTTAGTTACCGTAAAACGAAATTCGTGTCTTTTTCGTAACTTTTCGTGACACCAAGATTCGTCGCCAGCAATTATTGACAAGGTAAAATCGTTACCATTTTGTCTGTATTCTGTGAGAACAAATTTACTTTGTAAATCACCTATTTATGAGATGTGTTCTAATTATAATAGTATTTGTCATAGATGTGATATAAATTTCAATTCATTAAATTATATCTTAGAAGTGTTTAATTTGTTAAAGTAAGATTGCAAACGCATAATTTTTTTTTTATTGTTTCTTGTAATTGGGTTCTTACCTGTTGGAAATGTTTAAATAAATAAATAAATATGCCCATTCGCAAGCTTTTTTGGTTCTCTGACAAAAGGCGAGGAACCCATTGCGCACAAACTTTGCTGTAGCCTAGTTTGTGTACGATGCTATGAACAGATCCGATACTCACACCAACATTTTCTGAAATTATTCCGATTCAAACTCGACAATTTTCTCTAATTAGGCCTTCCACACATGCCATATTCCTGTCTGTTGATGCAGTACACATTGCACCTGGTCACGGCTTATCATTCGTCCCTTCTTAAATTTTCGACACCATTCCTTGACAGTTGGATACGCAAAACATGCATTTTCATACACCGCTTGCATTCGTGTATGAATTTCCAATGGTTGCAAACCTTCAGCACACAGAAATTGAATGACCGCACACTGATCACATTTGGTCGGATTGTTAACAGCAAACGTCATTTCAAAGTTACAATACTTAAAATCGCTGTCAAATATATACAAGAGAAACTGACCAGTGGGAAGTTTACAAACACCACTAACGTTACAAAACTTCAGTTTAAAAAATATTTAAAAAATATACCAGTATTGCCAGATATAATTCTACATGCTGATGCTTGTAAGGGTCAATGTAGTTGTAAAAATAAAATTGCGCAAACACTACAAATTAAATACTTAGGAGTTATTGTGGATGCCCACCTAAAATGGAATGCACATATAAAATATCTCTGTGGAAAACTAAGACTCCTAATGACACACTTTATATTGCTACGAGATATACTCTCGATCAAAAATCTTAGAATAGTATACAACGGCCTTGTCTTTTCAATCATTAGTTATGGAATTTTAGCCTGGGGAGGATGCTATAAAACCATAATGAATAAACTTTTAGTAATTCAAAAGTCCTTTATAAAAATAATGTATAGAAAACCGAGAATCTATAATTCAAATCTTTTATATATAGAAGCCGACGTGTTGGATGTAAGGCAAATCTTTATATTAAAAGTACTATTGTACCATAAGAAGTACTGCAGTATAAACCTAATTGATCATCTACATAATACTAGACAAAAACTAAACTTAAATGAAAAAACCAATAAGGTATCTAAACAATTAACTAAAACCTCAACCTCATACTCTGCTACTCGATTATTTAATACTCTACCGAGAACTATAAAGGAACTAAATTATAAACACTTTAAATGCTATCTGTATAAATGGATATCATCTAAACCTCATAAGTTTTATCATGATTTACTGAATAACCTATAGCAAACCTACATAAAAATAAATGTAGCCAAATATAAACGTATGAACCTTATAAAATAGACTACAGATTCAGATAAACATATAATATGATTGTAGATCATTTGAAGATTAAACCTTGTGCCAAACTACTGAATGTCATAGCATAAGTTGCTCTACAACTTTTAGCGACAGTTACATTGCTTATAGCGACACCACTGTTATTATTCTGAATATAAGAATATTAATCAAATTTAATGTAAATTAATTTAGTTTTATAGCGATGTAAGGAACTACTAAGCATAAATAAATTACAATTGTTTCCAAGGCTAACCCGACCAAAGATGGGTTTCAATTGAACAAGCCTTATACATGTGTGGTAAAGTTCCTGCTCCCTGATTTAGATAAATTTATGTGGCCAAAAATGGATAAAGTTGCAGAAATCCAAAATACTATTGTATTCTACGAGTCAGTGAATTTACGTGGGAATGGTCCTTTTGAGATTAAGAGGGCAACAAGACTACTTATAAATAAAAAATTTAATGCTTTAAAGGCGAATTATAATTCACTGTTCAATTTTTTAAAATACTATTTATTAGTTTTAGTTTGTCAATTCTTTTTAAAGATGTTGGAATTTACTTCCTAATAGTATATTTCTAGCTCAGTTTCTGTCAGGCAGTATATTCAATGATAATTACTTGCTGTTCCTTATAATACTTAGTAAAATACGGTAAAATAGAAAGGTTGTAAAAAATTACCAACCATCCGAATAGCGGACAGCCTCCAGAAAAAAAAAGTATTCTACATTACATTTGATGGATAATTCAGAATATGACGGAATAAATCAGAATACATTGGAATACGATGAAATATATCGGAATACACCGGAATACCCTGGAATATGCCAAACTACATCAGGATATGCCGGAATACATGGGAATACACCAGAATACCCTAAAAATCGCAAGTATTCCAGGAAAAATGAAATCGATATATTAAATTAACTTTATTTTAAATTCACTGTAAGGCTAAAGTTTACCTGTGAAACCATATCAACTATAAAACTAACTAACAAAAAATTATTGTGGCTCACAAGTATTTTTCACAATCACGTCCCAAATAATCAACTAGATGCTGTATTTGAGATGCCACATGACTATCACGTTATGTTTTTCTTTTACAAATTTTTCCTACCGTATATCGTTCTATTTTAATTTTGACAATAGTTATTTTGTTACAAAAATGATCAATCAATCAATCAATCAATCATTTATTAGTCACAATATTACAATGTGTGATAGGTCTATAAGTCCATTTTACAGAAAATCTTGAACTGCATAGTAGCAATTGTTCACTAGCATATTTCTAAGCTTAACATTAAACATTTTATAAGTATGAGCATTCTTAATGTCAATGTGTACTTTATTGTAAACCTTCATAGCCAAACACACAAAGCTCTTATCCGTAAGGGCCAATCGGTGTTGAGGAATTACAAAATTTCCACAGAACCTAGTATTAAGACCATGAATTGAGAAGTTTGTAGAAAATAAAAGCAGGTTCTTACGCACATAAATAGCAACAGAGTAAATATATAGGCAAGGTAAGGACATTATGCCCAATTGTCGAAAAATGGGCTTGCAAGTATCAAACCTATTGGCATTAACCCATGCATCTTAGGATTTGTTTTGGATAGAAAAGATCGTTTTGCGTGAAGAATTTCCCAAAGCATAATGCCGTATAACAACCTAGATTGTACTTCTGCAAAATAGAAACACTTTAAAGTGTGAAAATCTAAGACTGCTTTTAGAAACCTGATTTGAAAGCACACTGAGCTAAGTGTTTTAGAAAGCTTAGTACAATGATTTTCCCATCTCAATGAGCTATCTACATAAACTCCCAAAAATTTTGATGTAGAAACTTGTGTAAGTGGATTGTTATTGACCTGCAATTGCACCTGATCCTCACGAAAAATTTTGCCAGCATAAAAAAGCATAAAAACCGTCTTTTCAGAATTGAGATAAAGTTTGTTAGCACAGAACCATTCGAAAAGTGGCTCAAGAATCTCTTTCGCATGTTGGAGGACATCGTGAAGTGTAGCTCCACCTAGTACTATAGAAGTATCATCTGCATACATGGTAATTACAGCATTAGCAATATAACGAACAAGGTCATTTACAAATATTATGAATAAAGTTGGACCGAGTATGGAGCCTTGGGGTACTCCGACAGAAACATTTTGAGTTCTCGAGGCATGGCGGATTCCTTTGCTTTTGATTACCACAGACTGGGAGCGGCCATGCAAGTAAGAGGTGAACCAATCAGCTGCTAGACCTCTCACACTATAAATAAATAATTTGCGCAAGAGTATATCATGCTGTACACAGTCAAAAGCACGACTGAGGTCACAAAATATAACTAAAGGATGCTCTTTAAGCTCCAGAAGCCTTAACAGTTCTTTATGAAAGGACAATAGAGCAGTACTCGTAGATTTACCTTTTGAGAAACCATGTTGACACTCAGCAATAATGGTATGTTTATTAAAGAAGGATTGCAATCTGGTATACATCGCCAACTCCAACAATTTGGAGAATACAGAAAGGAGAGAGATAGGACGGTAATTCGTCATTAGCTGTGGATCACCACTCTTTAAGATAAAGACTACTACAGCAGCAGTTTTAAAAGAAGAAGGGAATATTCCATTGCTGAAAGATTCATTAATGAGAGATGTAAGGGGCGTAACTAGTATGTGTTTAAAATTCCTAATAAGTTGAACTGGAAACCCATCTGTACCACAAGATGACGTGTTGTTCAATTGATTTATAAGTAAAAGTATCTCAGGTTCATTGAATGGCACAAGAGCCATACTTTGAGGAATTAGCACAATTTGATTGGTTTGATGGTCAACTTTGGGAATTTTATCAAGAATTCGCAATGGAGCCTGAATGAAAAAATCATTAAACTTGTCCGAGATAATTTGAGGATTATCGATTAATTGCAAACCATCCTTAATTGCCCAGATATTATCTTTTATTGTACTGCCCTTGCATTCACGAATGATTGACCATGCTGTTTTACCGTTGTTAGGCGAGAAAGCAATTAATGAAGAATAATGCGCAGAAACCTTACTGTGAACCAGATTGAAGTGTTGGGATTTCTTTATATTATAAACAGGTTGCAACACTGGAAATATTTTAGCAAGAATAAGCAAATCATATAGATTCTGGCTCGATTTTATAACATCAGAACTGGCTTGATAGCCTCTGTTAGCTGCCTTCATAATTGTAATCGGGTAGCTCATGTCAAAGTGCTAGGACAGTTTAGCTAAAAATGCTTTAAACTTGTCATCTACTGTTAAGGCACTGTACATATGGCTCCACGTCTCATTTACAATCAAACTATGGAACCTATCATGACGCAATTTGTTTGTTAGACATCTAGATCTTACAAGAGTATGCCTATCAGCAATTCTAATATAATTATGATATAATAATAACATTTTATGGTCTGATAAATAAATATTATGTAAATCAACTTTAAAACTATGGTTACCATTTGTAAAAATATTGTCTATTATAGGCGAGGTTGTGTTAGTGCAGTAGGTTGTGAGACTAAATATTGCAAATTATAAGTAGATGTTAAATTGATAAACTTAGTGTTTAGGTCAGAGAGGACAGCAGTATTTATATTAAAGTCACCGGCCATAATTATATGATGAGTGTTGCTGTAGACACGGTCCAATGCAAGAGATAATCTTGTAAGGAATATTTCAGCATCCCCTGCCGGCGAGCGATAGACAATTAGGATAATAACAGCACCTAATAGTGGATGACGCCACTTGGCACCGCATATTTCAAAGTTGCGTTCATAACAAATATCTTTAAAATCTAGAGTAGTAACCTTCGTGGCAGTGCTCCATAAGGCAACACCACCACCTTTACTGTTGCTGCGGCAGTAACTACTAACCAGATTATACCCATGAATTGATGCATTCTTTATTGTAACGTCAGACATCCAGTGTTCTGCAAGCCCAATAAACGGAACATTGAACTTATATTCTTAAATTACTGAATGTAGAACATGAAGTTTATTATTAAGACTTTGAATATTCAAGAACAATAACATCTGATTTGGGATGAGTTGTTCACCCCTCGATCCCAACCCTATATTGCTTTTCGCTGTACATTCACATTGATATAAGAATAATGTTTAACGTAAACTATATAAATAAACACTTACAGCCATTCGTTCTGGAGTGAGATATTCTTCATCATCTATACCATGATGTCGATTTACATAATAGGTAACATTAGATATCACTTTGTTTATTTCATTTAAAGCATTCATTTTTCCATTAAAACTGGATATTTGCAACTGGCGTAAAATCATCTTTAGCCGAAAACCTTCAAATGTTCGAATTAATTCGTCTTGATTTTGAACTCTTAAAGCCAGATTCTTGGACGATTTAATAATTGCAGAAACAATATCACTTTTAGACTCATTCTTTGCCTCTCGTTTTAATTCCTCATCTGTAAGTTTATCTAAAATTCCAGGTATCATTTCCTAGAAAGACATTTAATTAGACTAAGTATACAAAATTGAATCACTCACCAGAATTGGTAAAATGTATTTGTTAACAGTATGTGGAGTTAAATATTCGTATGCTAAACCAAAAGGTCGCACCAATGCAAATACTACTGCAATGTTTATATTTTTTGAAGACTGAAATCTCTCGAGCAAAGCTTGAAATCCCCCTAATTCGCCAAATTTATTAATAAGATCTACTAACCAACCTCTTGGATTTCGAGGGTCATTGCAAGGTCTCGCATATAATTCTTCTTCTGACAAATTACATGTAGGACCAGCGGTTTCGCTGGGTCTTGATGCATTAAATGCGTGAAACTTAATATTAGGATTGAATACCATTGCTAATAAGTCTAACAACGGAAACCAATCATTTGAAAGTTTTAATACACACAATTCAATTAATCGCAGACAGTTGCTGTTAATGCAAGCATGTATATTAGGTTTCCAACTTGATACAGCATCGTCTGTTAAAATCTTTGTAAATGAGATAGTAAGACCTTCGCGAAAAAATCGCTGACATGGTTCAGAACGTGTATCTAAGCCTTTGCGTGCAAGTTCAATTGAAATATTTAATAAATATTCTAACTCTTGCTCTGGCAAAACGGGCACAACCCATCTTAAACTCGATATCTTTTCATCTAATGAAGCTAGTTTGTCATGTGGAAAGTCAGGTTCTAAATCTACACCTTCACACTGATTTTCAGGCGAACTTTCTGCAGTTGTATTAAAATTCTAGACACACAGAAATATCAGTTACCAATAAAACAATAAAATAGTTACCTGATTTTCTGGGAAGTCTCCTAATAATCCCTGACTTCGAGTAGCAATTGTCATGTTTAAAAGTTTGATAAAACTACACAGACATCACTGGTGCACCTAAAACAAATAAAGTAATACATTGCAAGTGTTCCAGTATTGTACTTATTTTTGTATGCAAACTGTCCAATTAAACAGGACTAAAATACACAAACTGGGGGTGTAAAGGTTGACAATTACTGTCAATTCAAAAAATATTTAAAGGGAGTGACAAAGACTGCAAATTTTGAAGTTTAGACAAAAACAAAGTTTCTCACCTAAGTAGAAATAAACCAGTAACTTTTAACAACAGGTACAAATTTAAGACACATGCATTTACCTAACTTCTGTAAATAAATAACTCGATTCTTGCAAACTTAATAATATAAACCGGTCAAATACAAAATGGCGCATAAAATTAAGGATTAAAAATTTCTATAAATATCTTGTTACGAGGATACTACTCTATAGAAAACAGCCAACAATTTTATTAAGAACGTAACGATACAACTTCTATGTTTCAACAAACACCAACTGAACCCTTTGTTGACGTACAATAAATATTTTTCTGATTCACATCCAAATTGCTAACATTCGCAGCCAATGCTGCCAACAATATGCAATAATAATAGTAATTTTTAGTGATTTTTTTTTAAAATAAATCTCTATCAACCTGTTTGGATATTTAAATACGTTCAGAAAACAGGACAACAACACTATCAAGTTCTAACCATTTTACGTTCATTTGGAAATCGAGGAACCAAATCAATGACTGGGATAAGAAAGCTTTAAAGATTAATTAGACTCTTTTTTATCACCTAAATTTTCGTATATATTTGTATTTTTCTTCAGAGGCGCTATAAAATATATAAACGCATTAACAACAAACAGTTACATTCAAGGTATACTCACTAAATTAAGGATAAAATATACTCATTACTCATATTGTATAATAAAATAAGAGCACAGAATAATTACCTCATGTGTGTGTGTGTGTGTGTGTGTGTGTGTGTGTGTGTGTGTGTGTGTGTGTGTGTGTGTGTTGTGTGTGTGTGTGTGTGTGTTTGTGTGTGTGTATATATATATGTGTTTATATATTATATATATATATATATATATATATATATATATATATATATATATATATATATATATATATATATATATATATATATATATATATATATATATATATATATATATATATATATATATATATATATATATATATATATATATATATATATATATATATATATATATATATATATATATATATATATATATATATATATATATATATATATATATATATATATATATATATATATATATATATATATATATATATATATATATATATATATATATATATATATATATATATATATATATATATATATATATATATATATATATATATATATATATATATATATATATATATATATATATATATATATATATATATATATATATATATATATATATATATATATATATATATATATATATATATATATATATATATATATATATATATATATATATATATATATATATATATATATATATATATATATATATATATATATATATATATATATATATATATATATATATATATATATATATATATATATATATATATATATATATATATATATATATATATATATATATATATATATATATATATATATATATATATATATATATATATATATATATATATATATATATATATATATATATATATATATATATATATATATATATATATATATATATATATATATATATATATATATATATATATATATATATATATATATATATATATATATATATATATATATATATATATATATATATATATATATATATATATATATATATATATATATATATATATATATATATATATATATATATATATATATATATATATATATATATATATATATATATATATATATATATATATATATATATATATATATATATATATATATATATTATATATATATATATATATATATATATATATATATATATATATATATATATATATATATATATATATATATATATATATATATATATATATATATATATATATATATATATATATATATATATATATATATATATATATATATATATATATATATATATATATATATATATATATATATATATATATATATATATATATATATATATATATATATATATATATATATATATATATATATATATATATATATATATATATATATATATATATATATATATATATATATATATATATATATATATATATATATATATATATATATATATATATATATATATATATATATATATATATATATATATATATATATATATATATATATATATATATATATATATATATATATATATATATATATATATATATATATATATATATATATATATATATATATATATATATATATATATATATATATATATATATATATATATATATATATATATATATATATATATATATATATATATATATATATATATATATATATATATATATATATATATA
This sequence comes from Platerodrilus igneus, assembly GCA_036346225.1. NCBI lineage: Eukaryota > Metazoa > Arthropoda > Insecta > Coleoptera > Lycidae > Platerodrilus > Platerodrilus igneus. The sequence continues at coordinate 2,185,993 of JARFIW010001055.1, forward strand.
TATATATATATATATATATATATATATATATATATATATATATATATATATATATATATATATATATATATATATATATATATATATATATATATATATATATATATATATATATATATATATATATATATATATATATATATATATATATATATATATATTTATATATATATATATATTATATATTATATATATTTATATATATATATATATATTATTATTTATATTATATTTTTTATGGTGTGGTTGGTTGTATTTTATGTGTGGTGGTGGTGTGGTGGTGGTGGTGTGTGTGTGTGTTGTGTGTGTGTGTGTGCGTGTGGGGGCGTGTGTGTGTGGTGGTGGTTGTGGTGGTGGTGGTGCGTGGTGGTGGTGTGTGGTGGTGTGTGGTTGGTTGTGTGTTGTGTGGGTTGTTGGTGTGGTGTGGTGGGCGGCGTCCTAATCCACGATCAATTTAAAAAGTTAAAGTTAAATTAAGTGAAGATTAATAATTTATTTAAATATGAAAATTAAAAATCCAAATACAACGTCCGTTTTGATCTTGAAACGTAAGATAAACTATTAATTGAATTTTTTCTTTTTACCTTTACTTCTAAATAAACGTCCCTCCAAATATACTTCTAATTAAACCGGTTTCTGAAATTTAAAAACCTCAGATCTAAATATCCGTTTCTAAAAAATTAAAATTCTAAATAAATGTACAAAACATAAATAAACCGTTCAAAAAGAATAAACTCAAATTAAAAAGGAAAGTTCAGAAAACAATTAATTAACCATTCTGGTCAACCTACGCTAACAAATCAAGCTGTAAAACCAATTTAAAATATTTAAAAAATAATCAAAATTTATTCTTTGTTAAGGGTTTCAATTTTAAAAAAAATCAAATTTGAAGGGAAAAAATTTGAAAAATAGAGAAAGGATCGTTTAAACGTTCAAAAGGGACTTAAAAGTAATTACAATGGAATATTTTTTGCTGGCTTCTAGGGAACATAAAATTTGGTGAAATCAGATAAATATCTATATTTTATTCAGGGGCTAATTTTTTAATATCAAACAAATTAATAAGTTATTGACATAAAAGTGTACATAGTGTCGATTATTATATTGTATATTTTTGGATTGCTTCATTTTTCATTTTCAATTACATTATTTTAACAGATAGGTAATAGAAAGAAAAGAGGTTAAACAATCTTTATTATCGTGACGCAGAGCACTCTGTGTTTAATAGATTGAGCTAGCTAAGGCATACAAATTTCAGGAGTTACAGGATTTAGAGACGCAGAGGAAAGAGGCCTAGTACGAACACAACAATAAAATTTTAAAAGGCGATGGCAACGTTAGGGGCTGTGACATAGCAAGGTTGTATAACGAAATAATCGTGGGCAGAAATTACAGCAAAATTAATACGATTTACAATCGTAGGGCTAATTCACAGCAAATAACTATAACGACCAACTAGGGGCAACTCACGGCAATATATATATATATATATATATATATATATATATTACTCTAATTTAGACCAGGGTAGAAAATTAATAAACGACATCAAATAATTTTAATCACCGTGTATAAGGAAGCTTTGAGTACTAATACGCTTCATTTAAAGGCATATTGTATAAATTCGTCATTTACTTCTAAATATGGGGTATATTGTTTAGATAATGTTAAACACCGTGTATATCAAAGCAGTGAAAATAGTACGCTTAATTAAAGGCCTACTGTGTAGATTTAAATCATTCAATTAGAATGTAGGGTTTGTATATAATCATAATCAACGTGTAGAAGGAAGTAATGTAGAATTTCAGTAGATAATACGCATTATTAAAGCCGTGTAGCCTAAAATTTATTCGTTTCGTTAGAAATAAGGGGTTTAGATTATTCACTGGACGCTTTCTATAAAAAGAAGCCGAATTAAAACGTTCAAGTTGTATTTAATTTATTCTTTCCAAGTACTAAAGCTATCGAGAAATTATAAACGACGTGGGGAAGTCACGTAGGAGCCTTCAGCGTATTTGAACTAAGAACACCTGCAAAGATAACGATGTATATGATAGTCGATAAGTTTCAAGCTATATGAGTGTACGTAAGAAAGCAAGTTTGTATTATAAAGACAAGCGAGATGAGATGCAAACTTGACGGGAAACATGTATTCTGACGTATGAATCGACAGGCGGGGCTATAGCTAGTCTCAACGAACCTTTTAACATGAGAGGGGAAAGCATATCAGTTTCTGTGTAAAATTAATTAGTTGTTCTCGGATGTGATGCGAGGCGTGTGGAAATTTCTTAGATTTCAACTCGGACGAGTGCAAATTTCAGGAGAATCGTTGTGCCGAGCCATCGGAAGGGAAAATTGAATGCAAATTTCTTAAAATCGTCCGTCGGGGGACAAATTCGACTCGCAAGCGAGCCATTATATAAATCCGTTCTGGTAGGAGCTTGCTCTGTTTTTTTAAATTTTTTTCGATACTTCAAGCAGACTACATGGTAATTACGTGCTACGATAAAAGTTATTGTGCATTAGTGCACTTAGAAAAGAAGATACAAGGTAATAAAGTCTAGTTATATTTGCGAGTATTACTGTAAAAGAATTATGAATTTCAGTGCTATTTTTCGGGGGTGTTAATAATCAAATGTTATTCCTAAACGTGATTGGATCCACAAAACAAGATTTAGATATACATAGATGAGTTCCTGAGAAGCCCTGAAACAATTTAGATGAATGGTGGGGTAGAAAAGTTTAAAAGCGTTCAGAATCTAAAGCCGTAAACATAAACCAGTGCAGTAACCTTCAGGTAAATTATGCATTTTTGTTTGATATTAGATGTTTTAGTGTGTGTTGAATATCTTTATAATTTGTTTGATAAAAAAATGGACAGTAGTAAATTTGTATAAACAACAAATTTTTAGTTTTAAGATAAAATTTTCTTGTATAAGTAGAAAGGAGTATTTATCAGGTTTATGCTTTTGATTATGATGAAAATTTGGTCTGTCTTTGAGCTCAATTAGACTAACCTGTTTAATTAACGTAAAGGGCTGGGAGATGCTCCCTTTTATTCAGACTCAGGTCTGCAAATAGTGTTTACTTAATTAGTATGCATCCTACAAGGACTCTAATTCCGGATGCAAATTAAAATGATGACAAATTTGAACTTGAACTTTTAAGATGCTGAAATTTATGCTGAAATTTAATTTTGAAATTTTAATGTATTGTGAATATTGGTGTAAATAGAGTTAACGTTGATGTTTGTGGTAGGAATGTGTTTTTTTTTTGAATGAATGAGGATGAAAGTTTTATATAGGTGAGCAGCCGAGACGGAAGGAAGTCAAAAGGCGATATTCAGGTAAGAAATCGATTATCAAATTAAATTCAACGGACAAGAGATATATATATATATATATATATATATATATATATATATTGCTACGATATCGCCGCCTAATTTTTACGATCAATTACCTGCTGATTGCCTTGTCTCTGTGCCTCTAAAATATCTGAAATAATTTTAAAAACAATACAATAAAATTGATGCCTCGACTAGCTCAGTTATGCCCTGCACAGAGTGAACGACGATATGATAATAAAGAATATTTACCCCCTTCCCTCTAACACTTCATGACCAGAATAAGATGAACGAAATTCATTAAAATTTGTATAATAAGCTAAGAAATATTTACAACTTCCAACTCTACGACCTTCGTACAGTCATGCTATTTAAGAACTTTTGAATCAAAATTAAAATAAATATTGAATATGTTCATTACCATAATTCATAGCCACTTTTTAAGCAATTAAAGTCAGCAAAAATAATTATGTATTTTATTGAATATTTTGTTGAACGTTCAATTAACTTTTCCCTTTCTTTTAACGTATTTTCTATGTATCACCAAATTTTTGAAAACCCTTTACACAAAATATCTAAGTACGTGTAGGTTTCAAATATTCAAAATAAAACTTATGCTATTAATTGAAAATTTATTTCTAACCTGGTATTCTTCCGATTGATTCCCACAGGAGTTTCCTGTTTCAAATCTGTTGCTAGTTTAGTGGTTGTTGACTCGCGGCTCTACGTGCACCCCAATACTTCAAACTATTCTTTTGCAGCTTAACGAGTGGCTTCGAATGAACGTGTTGCTTAGAGCTTCACTTGTATTCTCAACTTCTTAATTTAGAGTTTTCCCAATTATTGTATTTAGTAGTTAGAGGTATTGAAGTATTACTATTGAAGTATTGTTTTGAGTTTTACTTCCGTACTTACTTGGAGCCCTAAATAATGAATTGTAAAGATTTCGTTTATTACCGATTAATTTTAGATTTACGTTTTAAGCGAACGGCAGATTTTCATACACTCGTATGTTTAAACTCAAACTTATACCTTTTTCTTAACTTGAAATTTTAATTAATGTGACTTTCACTTATAATTTTTAATTTATTTTCTGGAAGTTGAAATCTAAGTAATACTTTTGCTACGGACTTGTACAATTCGTGCTTCGGTTATGAAATGAATGTATGTTATCAGTTTTGATGCATTATATAGACAAGTCGTCTCACGTGCTGTTATTGGTTGACCGACCGCTATTTTGTTATTCGGCCATGGCAGAGGCGTTGCACTGCGCTATCAAATAGCCAGTTAGGTTTTACTTCGAGTTGCTTACTTTATGCATTGCTCAGACGCTCCAGAAATCACGTAGACAAGCTTTATATTATGGATTTCGTTAGCCAATGGTACTTTGTACCTTTTAACATCACGCAGTTGTAATTTTGTACAGGGACTTTTAAATATTAACCTTTAATTCTGCACGTATACCAAAACTTATGGTTCCATATTTTGTTTACCCATATTGGGCTTTACAAAAATGTGTCGATTTCTACATTTCGAATGTCACGTACGTGTTTTGCCCCAATATCTATGTCTTATTGCGTTATAGAATATGATTGTTAATCAAAAGCTTGATTATTGTAAACCGGTACAAATTATATGCGTTCCATTGATTTTCATTCCTTACGCAATGCATCGAGTTTTTAAAAGATTTGTTTCACTTTTAAATATGTTTAGTTTGTATTTACTTTGTATGTATTGAATAACTTCCAAAGTTATTTATTTTGATTGGTTGTTACAGAATGAGCTTCCTTTTATTAATTGTGGCTGGTTGTCGATTTTATACAAGGTGCTTTCTATTTGTTTTGCGCTTAATGAACGAACGATGTACTTTTTAGTATTTAAATGTTCGGTTTTCTATGTTGTTTAGATACAGTATATTTCCCTTGTGACTTTATATACCCCTAAATAACCCTATAATAAAGCTGTTTAGCCTTTCAAGACCACAGATATATATATATATATATATATATATATATATATATTATTCATCTTTTCTTGACCATTTGTTTATATTTTAATTAAATTTCTTGAAATTTGGTCATTTGCACTATCTTAGTTATATGGTGTTTGTTATAGTAATAAAATGGAACTGCTCAAACTATCATTTTAATTTAATACATATGACGCATTTCGATTTTCTTAGCTCTCTTAGATTTTCGATTTTTATTCAATACTTTAAACAGTTTGGCTCTTAGATTTTTGATTTTATTGAATACTTTAAACAGTTTTGCTCTTTATTTTTTGATGTGATACCATACTTCAAGCACAATACGTGCTACGATACAAGTTATTATGCATTAGTGCACTTAGAAAAGAAGATACAAGGTAATAAAGTCTAGTTATATTTGCGAGTATTACTGTACCAATTATCCAAATTAGTAACGATAAATGAATAAACAAAAGTAGGCAGTTTTGGGTATAGCGTGAAAGAATTATGAATTTCAGTGCTATTTTTCGGGGGTGTTAATAATCAAATGTTATTCCTAAACGTGATTGGATCCACAAAACAAGATTTAGATATACATAAATGAGTTCCTGAGAAGCCCTGAAACAATTTAGATGAATGGTGGGGTAGAAAAGTTTAAAAGCGTTCAGAATCTAAAGCCGTAAACATAAACCAGTGCAGTAACCTTCAGGTAAATTATGCATTTTTGTTTGATCTTAGATGTTTTAGTGTGTGTTGAATATCTTTATAATTTGCTTGATAAAAAAATGGACAGTAGTAAATTTGTATAAACAACAAATTTTTAGTTTTAAGATAAAATTTTCTTGTATAAGTAGAAAGGAGTATTTATCAGGTTTATGTTTTGGATTATGATGAAAATTTGGGTCTGTCTTTGAGCTCAATTAGACTAACCTGTTTAATTAACGTAAAGGGGTGGGAGATGCTCCCTTTTATTCAGACTTAGGTCTGCACATATTGTAACTTAATTAGTATGCATCCTACCAGGACTTTAATTCTGGATGCAAATTAAAAATGATGACAAATTTAAACTTGAAATTTTATGATACTAAAATTTATGCTGAAATTTAATTTTGAAATTTTAATGTATTATGAATATTGATGTAAATAGAGTTAACGTTGATGTTTGTGGTAGGAATTGAATGAATGAGGATGAAAGTTTTTAACTAGGTGAGCAGCCGAGGCAGAAAAAGTAAAGAGGCGATTATCAGAAGAGATTCAAAAGGGCGAGAATCACAGCAAATCTTGGTGCCCAATTCGAGAGGCTCGAATATTTTTTTTTACTCTGGTGAGGCTTTTTGAAGGTTTCACAGCATATTTATGACGGCCCAACGCTGGGGCTCGATTCGAAAACCTTAGTTCACGAATTTTGGAGGAATCACAGCAATATATATATATATATATATATATATATATATATATAAATATTATAAGTAGTTTTTTACACAAGGTAAGTTGATAAATACTAACGTATTGCAATTAATAAGATGAAATAATAACTTAGACATTATAAGTAAAGCCCAAATGATCATTTCAAATCGAGCTAGTAATTGAAAGATGGAAAATATAAGGTCTTGGACAGCACTTGAACCTGCATCTCAGTTTTGCCGAAACTGTGCGTTTACCTATTACGCTACCGAGGCCGATGGCTATAATTGGGAAATTTACAACCAAATCCCAATTATAGCCAACGGCCTCGGTAGCGTAATTGGTAAACTCACAGTTCCGGCAAAACTGAGATGCAGGTTCAAATCCTGTCCAAGGCCTTATATTTTCCTTCTTTCAATTACTAGTTTGATTTGAAATGATCATTTGGGCTTTACTTATAAAGTTTAAGTTATTATTTCATCTTATTAATTATATATATATATATATATATATATATATAGATTGCTGTGATACCCGTATTTCCGGTACAATCTCCTCTGATAATCGCCTCTTGACTCTTTCCGCCTCGGCTGCTCACCTAGTTAAAATTTTCATCCTCATTCATAAAAAAAAAAACACATTCCTACCACAAACATCAACGTTAACTCTATTTGCACCAATATTCACAATACATTAAAATTTCAAAATTGAATTGCAGCATAAATTGCAGCATCATAAAATTTCAAGTTTAAATTTGTCATCATTTTAATTTGCATCCAGAATTAGAGTCCTTGTAGGATGCATACTAATTAAATAAACAATATTTGCAGACCTGAGTCTAAATAAAAGGGAGCATCTCCCACCCCTTTACGTTAATTTAACAGGTTAGTCTAATTGAGCTCAAAGACAGACCCAAATTTTCATCATAATCAAAAACATAAACCTGATAAATACTCCTTTCTACTTATACAAGAAAATTTTACCTTAAAATTAAAAATTTGTTGTTTATACAAATTTACTACTGTCCATTTTTATCAAACAAATTATAAAGATATTCAACACACACTAAAACATCTAAGATCAAACAAAAATGCATAATTTACCTGAAGGTTAATGCACTCGTGGCTTCAATGTACATCGGACTTGCTATCCCATCATTCCAGCTGGGTTATGTTTACTTCTTCGGATTTCTGGCCGCCTTTAAAATTTTCTCCACCACCATTCGTCTAAAAGGTTTCAGGGTTTCTCAGAAACTCACCTAAGTAATCGAAATCTTGTTTTGTGGATCCAATCACGTTTACGAATAACATTTGATTACTAACACTCCCGATAAATAGAACTGAAATTCATAATTCTTTCACGCTATACCAAAAACTGCCTACTTCTATTTATTTATTTATCGTTATTAATTTGGATAATTGGTACAGTAATACCCGCAAATATAACTAGACTTTGTTACTTTCATTTATCTTCTCTAAGTGTACTAATAACTTTTATTGTAGCACGTAATCACCACGTATTCTACTTAAAGTATCGAATAATCAAAAAAATTAAGAACAAAACTGTTTAAAGCATCGAATAAAATCAAAAATAGAAGAGCTAAACTTGCTCGAAGTATCAAATAAAATCAAAAATAAAAAAGAGAGCGAAACTCTTATTAGCCCGGGTTTATATAATGGCTCGCTTGCAAGTCGAATTTGTCCCGCTACGGCCAATTTTCAGAAATTCGCATTCTATTTACCCTTCCGATGTCTCGGCACAATGATTCTACTGAAATTTGCACACGTCCCAGTTGAAAATCTAAGAAATTTCCACACGGCTCGCAACACGTTCGAGAACAACTAATTAATTTTACACAACAACTGATATACTTTCCCCTCTCGTGTTTGCATCTTATTTCAACCTTAATCGCCAATCTAGTCTGTTCGTTCTATCTAAAACCTGTGCGCTTGTTTCACATTTTCCCCCTCATTAAACTGCTAATGCATTCCATCTCGCTTGTCTTTATACCACAAACTCGCTTTCTTACTTACACTCATATAGCTTGAAGTTTATCAACTAACATATACATCGTTATTCTTGCAAGTGTTCTGAGTTCTAATACGCCGAAGTCTTACGTGACTTTTCCCATGTCTTTTATAATTTCTCGATAGTTTGAGTACTTGGAACGATTAAATTAACTACAAATTGAACAATTTCACTCTGCTTCTTTTTATAGAAAGCGTCCAGTGAATAATCTCAACCCCTTATTTTTAAAGAAACGAATAAATTTTTATGCTCCACGGTTTTAATAACGCGTATTATCTAATGACATTCTACATTACTTCCTTGTAAACGTTGATTATGATTATATACAAAAACCCTACATTCTAATTGAATGATTTAAATCTACACAGTAGGCCTTTAATTACGCGTACTATTTTACACTGCTCTGTTATACATGGTGTTTAACATTATCTAAACAATATAAACCCTATGTTTAGAAGTAAATGACGAATTTATCCAATATGCCTTTAAATGAAGCGTATTATTACCCAAAGCTTTCTTATACACGGTGATTAAAATTATTTGATGTCGTTTATTAATTTTTCTACCCTGGTCTAAATTTGAGTAATATATATTGTTGTGATGCTGTAGCAATACCTCTATGCGCCCTTTTTCTAAATTAAAAGGTAAATATTTTTAATCTCTCAATTTTTGATTTTTAATATATAATTTTAATTGCGTCGGCTAGCTCAGTTTTGAATTACGCACGGAGCTTGCAACAATACGACAAACAATGCCTTTAAACCTACCATCTAGCTTTCCTTCCTGTTTTAATCTTTAAACCAAAACACCATTAAGCACAAATTATTATATTGTTCTCAAAAATATTTTCAACGTATGAAAAAGTTAAAATTCTTTAACTGGAATTTTCTTCTAATAATTGAATCAATAAATTTAATGATTATTATTACCAAAGATGATCAAAAAAGCCAGCAGAATCACTATTATTATTAATTATTGACTAAAGTTTGACGAATGTTCATTTAACCTCTTTTATTATTGACGTAATTTACAACGTATACTCCAACAATTAAATCTTGCCGACCCTCACATAAATAATGATGAAAGCAATTTTTAACGCATCTAGATTAGTAATATTTAATTAAATGTTAAATCTTAAGTTATTCAGTTTAGCAAAATGCAATGAAATATCCACAAATAAAATAATAAAATAATAAACATTCAGATTGGATAACCTGTTGTTTTTCAGCTTTAATCACTCTTTAGTTCAACCGTTGTGTGCATCCCTCATAACATCGCCTTAAATACACTAGCGTACTCCATTAAACTCCTTCACCATTAATCATTGAACTAAATGCATGTTGCATTTCTTCTTTTGTTCCAGTAATAATCGCTTCAGCATTTACTTAAACTTGTTCCCATATTTATATAGACTGGACTCCAGTAATTATTTAAATTTTTCTCCCGTAATTGTTTAGATTTGTCTCCAGTGATTCTTTAGAGTCCTTTTTATTAAGGTTAATATTAGAATTTACATTAAAACAACTTTTAGTTACTTACGTTTTTCTATTTAAGGAGAAAACGACAAACCCATCAATTTTCCATATTCAGCGCTATTATTTTACACTTCACAATTGCTCACTTTACGTGGATATTTTCGTTTTCAGAAACGTGAACTATACTTTACTTCATGATGAACTGTTTTATTTACAAATCTGGTCATATTTAAATGCACCGTCTATCTATTGACAAGCGCAACGTTCGTTGTTTGTATAAACTTTCATACCAGGTTTTCGGATATCCCATGGTATTATGGTTGTGGCGTCGCCGTGGATCAATGTAGTAAGCGTAAGACTACGGATCCCAAGGTCCTGGGTTCAAATCCCGACACGGCCGACTGCTTGAAAAATGGCAGGTGAGCATTTTTCACAAAAATTACGCCCTCGTTCGGATGAGAGGTTAAATGGAGGTCCCGTGTGTGAGTGTTGTCACGCACGTTAAAGATCCCTACCTTGCCTGGAACAGCAAGGGTTCGGCAAAATTCTAAAATTTCCAGGCAACAAAAAACTCGCCTCCTGGCCAATGTAGTACCTTCTGGTTTGGAAATGTAAATGAACGGTATTATGGTTGTATATTAACATCAACGCGTTTCTCTTGTCACGTACGATATCAAGTTATAGCATTGATTCGCTTGGATTTTCATACTTCTAGATAAGTAAACCATTGTTTGTTCAAATAAATTTGGTGAACTTTGATTTTTAATTACCATGCCTTGCTTGTTTCCAATAAATCAGGTGTCGATTTTAATTCTCTAGTCACGTAGACAAATACAATGTATGTATTAAATTATATGCGTTTGCCATCTTACGCATTTTTAAACCTGCTGTATTAATTAGGATTCTTGATGTAATAAAGTTGCGTTATCCACGCGTGTCACGTTTCAGCTTGCAATTATGTTATTTTACGACTTGCGGATTTGTTTTATTCAAATAAATCTTCAAAATATTTTTCATTAACTGAATTAATTATGATTATTATTTATATACAGGACGTTGTGATTTACTTTCCAGTCTAATCATCGTATTTCATATTTTCTTCAGAAAACTGTGTCGTCTTCTGAGCCCTTATGTATTTTATGTGGAGTACGCTATACTCTTGGCCCTAACTACACCTAAATGACCCTATTAACATAGCAATAAATATATATAATATATATATATATATATATATATATATATTTCTGTGGTTTTGAAAGGCTAAACAGCTTTATTAACTCATTTGATATATTTAGGTAGTGATCCAGTATGTAGAAACAAGCAACTGTAATTAGAAACGCTTTTCAATTTAGTTTAGGGTAAAATTATAAATTTTTCTAAAAAATTTCAGAAAAACAAAAGTTATTTTCACATAATTCGTGTTAATGTAAACGTCCAACAAATATATCATTGTTAATATAACATTTCAAATGTCACTCTCTAAATAGGATATGTATTTAAATCGTAGTTCATAAATGTAGAGAGAATCTGTAAAAAGCTTTAACATTATCGATTTTATAATTAGCTTTAGGAGAGAGTTATAACAAGGAGAAATAGTGTATCATAAACAATCTATTATTTATTAAATAGTAGCATTTGAATGTAAATAATCAAAAGCTTTTAGCTTCATTCTAAATGGCCGTTATATTGTTGGTTAAAAATGTTGTGAAAAGAAATAGTTTCCTAGTAAAACGAATTTGGCCGTTGAAGGTTTACTAACAATTTAATGAAGAGGGTTAAAAATAAAACACAAAAAACAAAACAGTTCTTTGAATGGTAGCAGGTGTGCCAATTAACATACAAAGTATTAACACTATCCGCCCAGATAACGGGAAAAACGCTAACAATTTATACACAGGAATTGGCACATCTATATTAACTTATCTAACCTATGGCAATAATGTAAACGGTCACAATACAGATGTCAACACGGAACGAAGAAGGAATATTACGTTTATTGTATAGATAGAAGGAAGATAGCGATATCGTGTATTAAGTGTTTGTTTAACATGAGGGAAAGCAAGAATAAGATGGAATATGGAGAGTTAAGGATAAAAATACAACGTATTTATATAGACATAGTTTAGTGGGACAATTTTGGACGGTAAAAAATACAAGTTGTTAAAGAAAGATAAAGAAGGATTATTTTGGGTAATATGAGTGAAAGAAAGAGAGACTGATTGTGAGGTTTGTTAAGATTGGGGTTCAAGCAAGGTAGTGGAAGGAAAACCAATAGGAGTTTAAGTGCTTATGTTAGAGGCAGATAGACAGAACAGTTGAGGCGTGTTTAACGATAACTTGGAACAGTAGGAATTAGATTTCAGAGAATATCGAGACCGTTGGAAGATAAATGTAGAATATCTTAGATTTCGATGGCAGTTGATATTTGCGTACAAAATTTCAAAGAATTTGAAGACAGTTGAGAGTGTTTGTGTTTGTATTGAACGAAATTTTAAGAATTGACACGTTTTAGAGGGGTCAAAAAGTGTATATAAGTACCGAGGATTGATAGAAAGGTTCTCTTACATTTTACGTTCTTCGTGGTGAATTACCTTACAGCTAAAAGTCAACTTTACAATAAACTACCAATACAAGTTGGTATTGTGTAGCAACAAGCTAACAGTAAAGCCATTTATAAACGTTAATAGTGAAAGAAAAGTAAGTACAGACTGCTTGAGATTATGTAGTTGCATGGAGTGAGATGCTTGCTCTTAAAATGAAGATGAAGTCTGTGGCGGAGTGATTTTGGTTACATATCAAAGATAAACGGAATCTGTAAGTAGCAGAATTGGGGAAGTTTGGAAGTACCGTCATACTGGTTGATAAGAGAAAACGAAAGCGGTGTACAGTTACGGCTGGTCCAATCCAGATTTGGAACGTTCCTGGAGGCGCAATCATTGATGGAAGGCAGCAGTTGTTGATGGAGATAGCAGATCCATGTGTCATGATGAAATCCAGGTAACTGATGTTGTTTTAAATTGTTTTGTGCATAACTGGTGTAATGACTACTGATAACTTTTTGATATTTTGACTATGAACTACACGGACAATATTATATAATAAACGAATGTAACCGTCTTAATTTTCCCAGTATATTTTTAAGGAGCGTAGATAACGTTGAACAAACAACAGCAAATTCTAGCCAGATTGGGGTGTTCCTGAATGCCGCAGTCGTTGGGAGAATAGTAGCAGGCCGTATGCAGTGATTAAATGCAGGTCAGACTGAGTATTTATCAGCATAACTTTATAAGGAGCAGATCTTGAATGAGGGGGTAATTTCAATATAACATCATTTGAATGGCACATAATATCAATCGTTCAGCAACATGTGATACATGATCATCATATATTAAAAAGCCGGTCTTAAATCACCAATTTCGTGCAGAAAATTCTTTTCAAAATTTTTTAAAGGTATGTTCGATTCCATCCAACCGTTTGCCGTAGCAGCATATGTAGTTCCTAGAAAGCATTTGTTCACTGCAGCAATCCACCCATCCCATATGTTCTTCCCTTAAAAATTTTTAATGAAGGTGCTTTGTGTCCTGCTGCGTTTGTTGTCAACAACACTGTTAAATTTTTGCGCCCTGCGTTTGCCATGATTCTTGAGGATGCACTACTTTTTTGTTCAACAACCTTCGTTTTTGATGGATCTGTACAAAAACCGATTTCATTATCTAAATTCCAGACTCGTAGTGGTTTGTCATTTAAATCTAAATTTTCCAGAGCTTCTTTTAACAACTGAAAATATTCGTTTATTACAAACGGATCTACACATCTTTTACCAGCTAGTCTATTGATTGAGGCTTTTTGACTGATAGATTGTCTTTTAGCAAAACCTAAAACCCAATCTTCCCCAGGTACACCATTTTTAAATGAGGTTTTCAATTTATTGCGCTTAACATATTCACCAACAATTCTTATGATCTTTTGCCCACTTAGTCCCCATCCCCACTTTTCCATAGTTTTTAAACTTTGTGCCAGAATCTTTTCATCTCCTATACGAATTGTTGTGTTTCTACCTTGAGTACTATTCTTTTTCTCTCGTAAACCCCTCAAGTAGTTGTTATGAGTCATCATAGATATATTGTAGCGGGCTACTACTAACGCGTTTCACTAATTTAAAACAAGTAATAACAAAAGTCTTTATTACTCACTGTTCACAAGTCTAATTAACAGTATATGCCTTATTTATAGATGTTTTCAGTCCAATTACAGTAAAGCACTATCACACTAATGAATTTACAAGCTCCAATATCTTCTTAAACTAATTTCTTAACCATAGATCTACTAACAACACTAACACTACTATTTATTTATTACACTTTTGTCTATTTATGTATTCTACAAGCTGTCTGTACAATAGACACGTTCATATAATATAAATTTATGTTTACTCTTGGATTTCCAAAAGCTTAACTATTTAACTTTACACGATATAATTCATATTCGACGTTCTGATATAGACTAAACTCTTACATTTATCAGCGGTCTTATATACACCCTGAATTAAAAGGATGATTCATGCTCTCGTATAAGCTAGAAAATTCTAGACTTTTGTAGTATATACATTGCTTACGACGCTTGTGTGTGTTTGACGGGTTGCCTAATAGTAGCTCGTAACACTGCCCCCTCTTTAAAACCGTTACGTCTCGTAACTGTAAAAACATTTTGACGCCAATTCGATGACTGGTGACGGTATCGGCAGCTATCTCCTCTGATGCATCCACCGCGTCGTTCGAAATAACAGTCAACACTCTTTTCTTGGTCTTGGTAGGCAACCGGTTGATAACAACAAATAAGGACCTGGACGTTGGTTCCCTGGAAAACTACTTCTAATATATTTCGGACTATCCTCCAATCTAAGCGATCCAGTCCACAGCCGAGCTTGGGCACCGCTAGTCTCGTTACTCCATTTTCCATCATCTGATCCTTAAGATTCAGCAAAACCTCCCATAGATGTCCATAACTAGGTCTCTGCCATGAAGAATTTTTAGTGACCAGATAGTAAACATAACAATTTTTATCCTGAAGAACCGAAGCTTTTCCTACAGTTGGCTGCTATTGTACTAATTCATCCACATATCCAAACATTTTCTTGAAAACAACAGCTATTCCTCTTGACATTTCCAGATTTTGAGCTACGAAATGTGCAAGGAAATGCTCTTCTGGTGCTCTAAACAGATCTTGCTGTTTTTCAACAACAACGCCAAATCTCGTCTTAGCGGAACCACCATACGCCGCCATAAAACTCTCAAAATCTACATTTGCGTCACAATTAATAACTCCTCGAGCACCATTCTCATTACTCGAGTCTTCCTGTTTGTTGCCAGCGTAAGATGTTAAACTGTCAAAGTGTACCACTTTCGGTTTACCACGGGGAGATCTTCTGATGCGGTACACTACATCATTAATTCTTTTCAACACTTCGTACGGGCCTTCCCATTGTCTTTGTAATTTTGGCAACAATCCACGTTTTCTATGTGAATTGTACATCCACACTAAATCTCCCGGTTGGTAACTACCTTCTTGTGCTCTCGTGCCATATTGTGATTTCATTCGATCGCTTGCTGCCTGGATATTCTTTCGGAAGTTTTCGTGAATGCTATTTGATCTTTCACGAAGCTTACTAACGTAATCTTCACTTGCAATCTCTTCTCCAGGTTTAAATCCAAACTGAAGATCACATGGTAGCCGCAATTCATGTCCTAACATTACGCAAGGGGACGAGTATTTTGTGCTGTCATGTACCGAAGACGGTACTCCAGTAAGAACAAATGTAAATATTGGTCCCAGTCTCGGTGATGTTCAGAGACAACTTTGACTAGATACTTTCCTAACGTCCTGTTCATTCTTTCAACCATTCCATCCGATTGGGGATGAAGTGGCGTGGTTCTAGTCTTCCTGATTCCAAGATGCTTGCATGCGGAGTGTAATTCCAACAGAACTCCAAAGTGACAAAACAACTCCTCACTAGTACATCTACAACCGTCTCGGCTTCTTGGTTAGGTATAGCATACGCCTCCGGCCATTTGGTAAAATAATCCATTGCAACCAAGATATATTTATTTCCTTTCTTTGATTCAGGAAACGGACCAGCTATATCAATGGCCACCCTCTCAAAAGGATTCCCCACGTTATACTGTCTCATTGGGGCTTTCCGTTTTGTAACCGAGCCATTTCCAGAGGCACAAACTCACATTTCCGGCATCACTCCTTCACATCTTCTTTGCAGTTCACCCAATAGAATCTTTCTCGCACTCTTTCGAGAGTTTTTTCACGCCCAAGTGACCTCCAGAAATATCATCGTGCAAGTGCTGCAACACTTCTGGCACCCTGCTCCTCGGCACTATCACTTGAAGTCTCTCAGTATCATCTTCACATTCCAGGCGTCGTTTCAAGATTCTATTTTCAATTACCAAGGAGTCCCACTGTGCCCAGTATGCCTTCAGGCTCCTACTTAAAATACTAATTTCTTCCCAAGCTGGTCGTTGTCCTCTACTTTTCCACTCAATAATACGTCCTAATTCCGCGTCATTCTCCTGGTCTTTTAGTATTCTTTTGGGTTGCCAAATAACATCGGTTACCGTCATTCTATGGATGACACTTATTTTCTCTTCCATCTTGGAGCAATGATTGCTGTCTACCGGACAAGGTCTCTTTGAAAGAGCGTCTGCATACCGATGGCTAGTTCCTACACGATGTTCTGTGTCAAAGTCATATTCCTGCAGCCGTTGTTGTATCCTTTTGCAACTTGCCCTTCAGGATTTCGAAACTGCAGCAACCATTTTAGTGTAGCATGGTCTGTTCTCAACAGGAATTTACGGCCGTATAAGTACTTATAAAAGTGCTCCGCGGATTTGACGACGGCCAACAGCTCCCTTCTTGTCACACACTAGTTTCTTTCTGGCCGCGACAAGACCTTGCTGAAATACCCAATAACTTTTTCTTGTCCGTCCTGCACTTGAGAAAGAACGCTTCCTATAGCTGTGTTGCTGGCATCGGTATCCAACACAAATTTCCCCTCCATCCGCGGATAACTCAAAATTGGTGCTGTAGTAGCCGTATCAGTTGTTCAAATGCACTGTGGCAGTCTTCATTCCAATCATATTCTTGACCATCTTCGGTTAATTTCGTTAACGGTTTGGCAATGTTCGCAAACCCAAGTATAAAACGTCGGTAATATATGCACAATCCTAGAAAACTGCGTAGTTGGTGTATATCTGCTGGTGTAGGCCACTCTTGTATCGTTTTTATTTTGTCAGGGTCAGCTCTTATTCCGGACTCCGAAACGACATGTCCTAGGTATCTTACGTGTTTTCCAAATAGGCGACACTTCTTGGGGCTCAATGTAAGGTTTGCCCCGCGTAATCTTTGGAATATCTCCTCTAGGTTCGTAAGATGTTCTTCAAAAGACCGGCCAAACACTATCACGTCGTCTAGGTAAACTAGATATGTCCTCCAGGACAGTCCATGCAGTATCGACTCCATCAATCATTCAAAAGTAGCAGGGGCATTGCATAATCCAAATGGCATGACCTTGAACTGCCATAATCCAGTTCCAATTGTAAACGCAGTCTTTTCTTTATCGTTTGGCTCCAAGCCTACCTGCCAGTATCCCCTATTCAAGTCCAAGGTCGAAAACCATTTGGATCCGGATAGAGTATCCAAGGTGTCATCAATTCTGGGCAAAGGATAGCTGTCTTTCTTTGTCACATTGTTTATCCGCCGATTGTCTACACAAAACCTTGTCGACCCATCCTTTTTCTTGACAAGCACTACCGGGGATGTCCATGGACTATTCGAGGGTTCAATCACTTCTTGTTCTTCCATGTCGGTGATAATTTGCTCGGCTTCTTTACGTTTTGCTAAAGAAAGCCGCCTAGGGTGTTGTCTTATCGGTTGCGCATCTCCAGTATTGATCTTATGTTGCACAACATTCGTCCTTTCCTTCTCACTATCATCCAGTACAATCACACCTCGATATCGTCCGACCAGTTCTTTTACCTTGCCCAGTTGGTCGCCGTTTAATCCTTGACACGAAGGTATCAACATATCCAGCAAGTTCTGTGAGCAACCGTTGGCTGGTTTATCTTTCGTGTCGTCCACACAACGTTTAATATGGCATACTGGAATACAACTTCACACAATCATGTCTTTCTTCAGGGTCGCCGTATGCGGATTAATGTTTAGCACCCTTACTGGTATCATATTTCAAAACTTTACCAGCGTTCTTCCAATCAGTAGTCCCTCCTGACCCATTCTCGATTCAGTTGCTTCCATCATGCATATCTGTCCTTCCCGGAGTCTACCATCCGGGCGTCCCATTACTAGCATTTTTGCCTTTTCGGGTATTTTCATATCACAAACCATTCGAACTTGGATCGTCTGATTACTCGTCCCTTAGAATGAGATCTCATCATCATCTATCCGACGTACATCTTCTTTCATGTTTACATGCAACCCATATTCTCTCATGAAATCCGTTCCCAAGATCACTTTTTCTGTAATTTCAACTACCAACACCCGATGATTAATTAGTCTGTCCTCAATTGCCAACGTAACAGCAGTCTCTCCGTGAGTACAATTTTTCTTACCACTTGCCGTTCGAAGACACGCCGATGCAGGTAGCACTTTTCCACAACCAACCAAATCTGGTCTCACAATTGTCCTTGTTGCTCCTGTATCCACGAGTAACCGGACAAGCCTACCATTAATTCCACGATCGATATAAATGCTATCCAGACTTCCCATCAACGATGCAGCACGGATGATAATTTCCGGGGCACTACGTTGTTCTGTCGACGTTCACCCCCTTACGTCGACTTGCTTTAGTTTTCCTACTGCTCAACCGGTTGTTTTGCTGGTTGAGTGCAGCGTCTCTGTATATGACCAACTTCACCGCAGCTCCAGCATTGCAGACACCATCTCCGCGGTCGTTGTCTTTCCGGCGTCGCCGTGGATCAATGTAGTAAACGTAAGACTGCGGATCCCAAGGTCCTGGGTTCAAATCCCGACACGGCCGACTGCTTGAAAAATGACAGGTGAGCATTTTTCACAAAAATTACGCCCTCGTTCGGATGAGAGGTTAAATGGAGGTCCCGTGTGTGAGTGTTGTCACGCACGATAAAGATCCCTACCTTGCCTGGAACGGTAAGGGTTCGGTAAAATTCTAAAAATTTCCAGGCAACAAAAAACTCGCCTCCTGGCCAATTTAGTACCTTCTAGTGGAGCATTGGAAATATAATTGCACGGTCGTTGTCTTTCCAGCCTTTCCGCCACACCGTTCATTATTTCTTCTATGCGATTGACCAGGTTCTTCTAAGGCAGACCGAACTTTGTTACTCACCCTGTGTAATGTCTGCTTAACTGTTTCAAATTCAAGCGCATGCGCCAGTGCGTCATCTAACATTTTTGGCCGTGCTAATCTTAGCGCTTACTGTATTTCGCTGTCTTTAATGCCATCCACAAATGTTTGAACAGCCAATTGTTCGAGAAAGCTATCTGGTGCCGTTGGGTATGCCAATCTAACTAATCTGGCAATGTCAGCTTCGAATTCTTGCAGGCTTTCATTTGTCCTTTGCGAGCGGTTCTTAACTTGTGCATGGTAAACCTGATGAAGGTGAGCGTCTCCATATCTCATTTCAAGCTTCGATGTTAAAAGGCCGTAATCATTCTGCTGGTGATCGGGAATCGTTTGCAAGATGTTAAGAGCTTCCCCTCATAGGGCCACTATTAAGGAGATAGCGTTCTCTTTGTTGCACCAACCGTTGGCTATTGCAGCAGCTTCAAATTGTTTTAAATATGTGGGCCAAGGTGTTTTGCCATCGAATTTGGGTGGTTTCACTTTAAATTTAGACGGTATTGACTCGCTTCTTTCCATGCTTCCTATTTCTGGAATGTTCTGATTTACAACTTGTTTTACTAATTCAAGTGGCCGCGTTGTTAGTGAAATCATTTGTTCTTGCAGCTTCATCACATCTTCTTCCATTTTTACCAATTTACTGTCCAACTTTTGCTCAACTGTTTTTACCTGTTCAGTGAAATCTTTCAATGCAATGGAGCTTTTCATTAATTTTTGTTCTAGCTTGGCTGTATTTTCACTTAACTTTTCTATTTTCTCAGCATTTTTACTTAATTTCTGTTTAAGAATTGATTCCAGTTCAACTGACCTCACTAAGTTTTCACTGAGTGTCACTTCTAGTTTAGCCGACCTCTTTTCCATTTTTTCACCATTTTCACTTAACCTTTCCATTTTCTCAGCATTTTTACTAAACTTTCTTTCCATACCGGATTCAAAATTCATTAAAGTTTCTGCGTCCATTTTACTTTGGCTTCTTGTAACAGGCATACACAAACTACTTAAATGTCTTTAGTCTTGTGTGTTTTTCCTTTTAAATTAATCACTATATACCCCACACAGGCTTGACACCAGTGTAGCGAGCTACAATTACCGCGTTTCACTAATTTAAAACAAGTAATAACAAAAGTCTTTATTACTCACTGTTCACAAGTCTAATTAACAGTATATGCCTTATTTATAGATGTTTTCAGTCCAATTACAGTAAAGCACTATCACACTAATGAATTTACAAGCACCAATATCTTCTTAAACTAATTTCTTAACCATAGGTCTATTAACAACACTAACACTACTATTTATTTATTACACTTTTGTCTATTTATGTATTCTACAAGCTGTCTGTACAATAGACACGTTCATATAATATAAATTTATGTTTACTCTTGCATTTCCAAAAGCTTAACTATTTAACTTTACACGATATAATTTATATTCGACGTTCTGATATAGACTAAACTCTTACATTTATCAGCGGTCTTATATATACCCTGAATTAAAAGGATGATTCATACTCCCGTATAAGCTAGAAAATTCTAGACTTCTGTAGTATATACATTGCTTACGGCGCTTGTGTGTGTTTGACGGGTTGCCTAATAGTAGCTTGTAACAATATTATACCTTTTACTGACCTTGTAAGCGGTAATAACGTAATAACGTCATTACAAACTTTGCCATTGCTGGTTACAAATGATGTTTAGTATAAGATTTGCTTCTGTTGCTTTGTTCATGTATATTTACCTGAAAATATACTTCCATCAGTTACAAAATCACTTTAATGCTTTGAATAGGGTAAGTGTGTAAATGTTACACACATGCACCACAAAAATAATACACATTTTAACTGTGTTGTAATTTTAAAGGGGAAGTGTGTAACATCAATAGAAACTACAAAAACTCTGAAGTTTAAAAAAACTAACATTAGTAGATTATAATTTAGTCCTTACTTACCTTTCTTAATAATAAACATCCAAATAAAGTTCGAGAATTACTGGTTAAAAAGGATATACAAGACACCTATTAACTATATACATCCTTTTATCTTTCCAATTAGAGGTCAACTTTCTACTCTTCCACTATCGACCCCGACTCTATTTTTTCCGGTCCCGATTGACTATTAGGTTATCCGAAAGCGCGAATGAACCCTTTCCTTTTTACTTAATGACCAGGCGATACATGGTAATGAGTACGAACACGATGGAACTCACGGTTCCAAAGATGAGACGAAAGAATGCCGACGCCATGGCACGTAGGGTCGAAGGGGAGAAACAAAGTACCTCGAGGAAAACCCCAAGTGCCCAATGGGCTCCCTGCTTTGGCAGGCGCCTGGGAGAAAGTCCCCACGTCATCAGAGGCGTGGAACCTCGGAACGCTCGATCAAGCAAGTAGGAGGTTGGAGCCCAAGGTAATTTACTACGTCCTCTTATGTAGGCATATTCAGATGCAGCATGAATACATGCTGGTAACGGCCGCTTTGCCGCTGTCATAAGTGTACCCCATCTAAGTAGCCTTCCCATGACAGGGATTCGAAAAACATAAACACAAACTTTGCTTCAATCGGAACGAGAAAAACAGAAATAAACACTCCCCTAGTAGTTAATCATGACAGGAGAGATGAGGAGAATTTAGAAAGTTTCGGTACGGTGGTACCACAGTTTGAGCAGCCAATCCCTACAAAGTCACCCCTACGAAGTCTGCGTGGGTTGTGGATATAGATCCAGGAAAAAGAAGGGGCTTTGTTAAGAGGACGCCGCAAGAAACGCAATCCTCCAATCCACAAACCAACCCAATGGATAGAACGATTGACGGAGATCCGTTGGTACTCAACATCAAACCGCACGAGGACACTTTAGAATATAGTAAGGAAATAAAATACCCCAAGTTAGGAAAAAAACTTGTAATTCAATTATCACCGCTTAAACCATGGGGCTCGTCCCCAACTCCACTATTTGGTAACATCACAGTTATCGATCTGACATGGAACGATGAGCAAGGTAGATTTACAAAGAGGAAAAGAGTAGATAAGAACAGCACAGAAGAATACTCACCGGAACCCCCACCGGACATTCCTAATAAGGCATACGAAACATTGAAGGAACCGTTAGGGAATATAAGAGAGCAAGTCAAATACCTCTGCAAGATAGTTAATAAAAATACAAATACAATAAAGTAGATAAAAAAAGCTTCCTATAAACTAAAAAGTGTATGCAGTACAAAATCCTTGCGAGATGTTCTAGATCTGGTAAAAGATCTACCCAAGTCGACGGATAAAGAAGACGTACCTAAATATATGAAAAGAGGAACAAAGAAATATGTGAAACAGGCACACGAGTATACTTCGAAGAAGACTCAATAAATGATCAAAATACGATGTCTCCATAGACAAGGAAAAAATAGATATGCGGGATATAGCCACGCAGATTGTCAAGCAATAGTCGAGTCAATTACTAAAGAACTAAGAAAATCTCGGGACAAAATGGAGCTGAATGAGGTGCTAAATAAACACTGGCCAAGTAGGGCATACATAAAAACCTCAATGACTCACCAAAAGGTATGGGCAAAAAATAATAACAATGACATATTAGTCACGATAAAATGTAATAGTCTGGAGAGAAACTACACCCTAAAAAAACTTGCGAGTACCTACACTCAGATAAGTAACATGAAGGAGAAAAACCTGATTAAGCCTGAAAAGACGATTTGTATAAAAAACTGTTCCGCAAGTATAGATAAAGATGGGATACAGAAAGAAATGTAAGACTTATAATTGCCACGGCTGGGGAAACGTGCGAGGAACAGGTCTCTGAACTAATTGTTTCGATGGCAACACTGAAACAAAGGGTTATAGAATTGGGAATAAAAAGTTTAATACATAATACAGATACAAAACAAAATGTAGGTATACTTTGGAAAATATTAGAGTGGTCCTTCTGGGATATGGATATTAGTATTAAAATCAGCTGCAACGAGGATCCACAGAAGGAAGCACTGCCTGGAGAGGTAGAAGGAGAATGGACGATATCTACCAAGAAAAGAAAGCCAAAGAAAAATGATAATTAGGAAAAACGAGCAAGAAACGAGAACTTTTGCAGAAATAGTGAAGGAAATGAAAAAGGAGGTTAACATATAGGAGCTTGGTCTAGAAATGAGAGCAATCGAAGAGACACAGGAAAGACACATAATGCTAAAGTTCACAGGTAATCAGACAACGGAAATGACGTTAAGAAAATAATTTAAGAGAAATTGGGTACAACTGTTTTGAAGAAAGCAGAGAGTAAAACACAGCAGAAGAAGTAGAGGAGGCCCTAAACCGAGCCAAATCAATAATAAAACCGCAGATAAAAATGTCCAAGAAATCGAACTGGCAGGTACAACATGCTATTGCCACGCTCCCAGTTGAAGTAGCTAACCAATATATTAATAAAGGAAAGATAGTAAAAAGCTAGCAAACTGCAGAGTTCAAGAAATGATAAAACCAGTCCGGTGCTTTAGATGCGCAGAGTATGGCCACTTTGCAAGTACTTGCAGAAAAGAGGAAAGTAAAGAACCAACCAGCTACAACTTCGGCGAGAAGGAACACATAGTCAGAACCTGTGGCGCCACACCCAAGTGCACCACATATAAGACAGAGGGTCACAAAACAAGTGGGATGAGCTGTCCGGAGTATAGGGCACTTGTGATGAAAATGAGGAAAAAGAAAAGGGAGCTAGGCCCAATTAACAATGAACTGCAAGAATAAATAAGAAAATATAAGCACCGCCAGCCATGACATCCTCTCTGCCATAAACACCGCTATACAACACAACAACGGAGGGAACTGCAATAGCCACGCACAAATAAAAGGTTTATACAAATAAATCTTGATTGTCACAGAACGACGGAAGATTTACTAATGCAAGTGATGCATGAAAAACGTATAAATGTAAGAATAATTCAAGAGCCGCCTAAGACGATGTCTGCGAAACATGCTACACATTCAAGGTGATTGCGGTATCTGGATTAGTAGAGATACCAACGTTAGAAACACATATTATGGTGATGGTTTTATTGGAGTGGAACTTGAAGACTTCTGGATATACTCCACCTACTTTTCTCCAAATAGAGACAAGAACAGCTTTAATCAGCTGCTAAGTGATATAGAGACCCATGCCAGAGAAATGGGTAAAGACTTCCTTATTAGCGAAGACCATAATGCAAAGACCGCAATGATCGGCTCACGCACAACAAATGATATAGGTATGACCTTTGCAGACTGGGTCGAGACAAACGATCTGGTGATTGTCAACGAGGGAAGCATTCCGACCTTCTCTAACACTAATGGGAAATCGCTGATACATGTCACCTTAGTATCACAAAACTTGGCGAAGAGAATAGGAAATTGGTATGTCGATGAAGGTTCAGAAACAATGAGCGGGCACAGATATATCCGCTGTACTGTTAACTATGATCTTAGGTACTACAAGTTATCCAATGTCTTAACAAGCGATTCAGAATGGCATAATGGATGGAGGGCAATAACGTCGGGTTGCCCGACTCTGGCAAACAGCTATCAAGAATTGGACCTCACAAGTAATAGCGCGGAAAAAATGGCTATCATAATAAACAAAACATATCCAACGCGAATGCAATCCACCCCAAGGTGGTGAAGGGAAATCGCAGGGTAGTTTACTGGTGGACCAGCGAAGTAGCTGAGCTTAGAAGGAAATGTATGAAACAAAGACGGCTTTTGTTAAAGCTTAACAGAATATAGAACCTCCGGGTGAAAATAAAGAACTGGCTGCTATTAAGTATAAACAAGACAAGAAGGCGCTTAAGCTAGAAATCAGAAAGAAAAAAAGGCTAGCACGGTCAAAGCTATGCGAGAAACTTAATGAAGACATCTGGGGTAAAGCTTGTAAGATCGTAGCGAAGAAACTGAATATACTCCCGAAAATAATCCTCTTCGAACAAGACATTGACTATCAAATCCAGAAGCTTTTTCCGAGCCATCCGATGATGAATCGGATAATTGTGAACGTGACAACAAGTGAAGTCAAGTTATTCACTAACGAGAAGCTTGTATACGCTACAGTCAAGATTAAAACTAAAAAGGCTCCGGGGCCAGACCGTATACTGCCTGAGGACATAAAAATCGCGGCTAGTAAATATCCAGAAACTATGCTCCAAGTGATGAATGCCTGTTTACTTGTAGTTAACTTCTCTGACAGATGGAAAACCTGCAGGCTCTGTCTGTTTATTGCTAAGCCAAAAAAACAACAAGATGTAGAGGTCAAATACAGACCCATATGCCTACTGAATTGTATAGGGCAGCTATTGGAGACTCTGATTAAGAAAAGATTAGAAGCAGAAATAGAGCAGAGAGAGAGACGATACATGCCCAACAGTACGGCTTGTTGCATGCCAAATGTGGTCGTGTATCATGTCTTAGGTTTAGAAATACCTTGTAGGTTAATTGCCGCGTATTTTTGAAACAATACGTTAACTTCCGCTGTTGCTGACAGTCGAGTCTGCGCAGGAAGAAGGCGGATGTGCGCGAGCCGAGGAAGCGACATTAAGCCACGAGACATGGACTAAGCCACAAGTATCTAAGTGCAGAGTGGAGTTTTTAAAGAAAAACAGGTATGTAGTTTTCCTTTATCTCCCATTATCGTACCCGCTACCTATTTCCTTTCAAACCCCTATAAGATGCAATAGAAGTTCAGTGACGGATAACAATTTGATGTTCAACATGGCGTAATGACAACCCTTAACCACGTGGCGGATCCTGAGATGAGGTTCCGAGATACACATCGCGTAAGTAATTTGAATTTTACCTAAATTGTGCATGCAAATTGACTTAGACAGCGAATGCATCATGCGGTAAAAACGTGATCTGTAGATGTTATAACAATGGCGTTAGAGCCACGGCTAACGTGTAAAAATAGCGCGTACATTGCGGGAAATATAACAGGCTTCAGGAAAAACAGATTCACAATTACAGCTTTAGCATCAGTAGTCAAGCAGATGGAGTTAGTCAAAGTAAAAGCGCACAAGAACAGAGAATTCGGTATCATGATCACACTAGATATGCAGAATGCCTTCAACTCAGCCCTATGGAGGAGAATTATGGAGGCACTTCACTAAACCGGTATCAGTAACTATATAGTCAGAATGATATCCAGTTGTCTTAACAATAGAGCTTTAGTTACAGAACATGGAAAGCAGGTTTCGGTTTCGGCTGGGGTTCTCCAGTGGTTAGTCTTAGGCTCCACCCTGTGGAATATCTTCTACAATAAAGTCCTCAAAACCAAGACAGGAGATGACGCGATGTTAATAGCGTTTGATGGTCTAGCAATGATTGTCAAAGCAAAAACCGTGAACAAAATCCTGTATTAGACAGAACATGCTTACAGCTAAATTGAAAATAAACTAACGCAGATATGCATAAGATTAGCCCCACAGAAAACAGAAATTGTAATACTCTACGGAAAAAGAAATACGAAAGAGATTACAATCCGTCTTGGCGGTACTACGGTAGTCAACCAAGGGACAGTCAAGTACATGGGAGTTTATTTGGATAGGAGTATGAAAATAACACAACATGTAATAAACACACGTGTAAAGGCTAACAATATACTTAGATTCTTAGCAAGGATCAACCCCAATATAGATGAGCCAAAACCGAAAAAGAGGAACGTTCTTATGTATGTAGCACAATCCATTGTTATGTATGCCACCTCAATATTAGCAGCAGCATTAAAATATAAACATTATAGAAATATGGTTGGCAGAATAAAAAGACGACTGGCAATTTGCATCACATTCGCTTATAGGACCGTTCTAATTACGGCCATTTTAGTCATCGCCGGTATACCGCCTGTAACTTTGCACGCTGAAATGCTCAATAGCATCTATAAGAATGGACAAGTCTTTAAGAGTGAGGCAAAAAAGTGATGTATTGCAAATGGCAACAGATCTGGGATGCATATGAAGGCGTGGCGAAGATATACATAAAAAACGTAAAAAACTAAGTGGAGACTCAAATGGGACCCAATTAGAGCGGTGGCGGAAGAAAATTTTTAGGTAAAATAACAACATCTACCATTAGCGACATACTGCTTAAGAGCGGATGCCACTGGAACGCCATAGAGGTGATGATAAATAAGATCTTGAGAGAGAAGCTTGCTACGTACCACTCTTGTAAGGAGCGGACGGTTGGCAAATTAGCTCTATATAATGGAACGAGGTTACGGAGCACAATAGATAATTTATCATCCTCCTCAAAAGAACCGTACCACTCAAATAGGGCTGTCATACAAGTGAAATAGTCAGAAATACTTTCTGATGACTCCTGTTGTCTATTGCAGATACCATCGTACAGTCTTGTCGCCATGTCAGCCACCTTAAATACGAATAAAAAAGACGTGAGAAGAATGTAACTAAAGAAAGGCTAACCGTAACTTGATAGAAGCCAAAAGAAAATTATTGCGAGTACAGGGAAATCTAAAACATATCCGACGGATAAACCTCTGGAGCACCAATGGAAGCGAAACAACAAAATAGAAATTAGAATAGGGCGGTATAATAAAAGAAAAATCGGAGGGAAACAAACCAACTCTAGACTTGAAAACAAAACAAAACTAAAATTTAAGAAAATCGAATCGCATGTGGGGGACAGCAAAGAGCCGAAAGAAAAAAGGAAATAACATTTCGAACGTAGAGGAATGAAAAACAAGTAGCATCAGGCCGAAAAATACGGGAAATGTCGGAAATTAGGCAGTATCAACAAACAAAAATTGGGCTAGAAATTAAGCGAAACCAAATCGGATCCAAAGTTACATGAAACAAAATCGGAGCACAAAAAAATTAACTAAAGCAAACTCGCAGCCCCACGCCAGGGCGTCAGAATTCATGCTACGTACCTAGACGCAGCCGGAAGAAAAGTAAGTACCAGGCTAACTGTCAAACGCGGAGAGGGCGAGATTCACCTAAATACCAAGAAAAAAACAAAAAAAATAAAGTACATCACCCACGATATCTATTAACACATAAAAATAAATAAAGGATTCTGTACAAACTAGCCAAAGTAAGAGATTAAGTGTTATTATTTCTCAGCAAACAATTATATTGTACAGACAATTTAGGAATTTAGATACGAAGTGCGCATCTCGTATTTCACACAAAATAAAATTAATCAGTAGTAAATAAACCTGTGAGAGCTTTTGTCAAGCGTTTTTAAAATTTCACCTAATACTTGTTATAAAATAACTAATTAGTAGGAAAGAATTAACGTGTGGGAGGTTTTGTCAGATATCTTTTAAATTGTACATAGTACCGTTTGTAAAATAAACCAATCAGTATAAAAAAATAAGCGTGTGTCTGTCCAACATTTTTAATAACGGTACATCACACCTGTAAAGTAATAATATCGATTAGCAGCAACAAACAATAGTTTTACAATGTCACGATTCTTGTCACGTAACTACACCAAACGCTGATACGGAATATGTCATTGACACACACCAAAAAAAACGAGTTACATATCTGTAGGTGTCCGGATACTTAGCATGTAAGTCGTCGGGGTGAGTCAACACAGAAACGCCGCGGTATTCAGGATCCATTCCTGCCATCGTAACTACAGTAGCGATCCACAGACAAAAGCAACTGGTCTTTGCAGGTGGGCCTACACAAAGAAAGGACCTAGCTAAAAAAGCTAAAAAGAGAACCTGATTAGAATCGGTACGCGCGGGGAAACTCACCAATACACGCAAAACACCTCCTAGTTGTTGAACAAAAAAAACAAACGTGCATTGCTTTTGAAATACGGTGACGAATAATGTAGAAAATATTTCGACGCACAAGCTGCAGAATCAAATTAAAAATTGGTTCAAAATGACATGAATTCGAACTGCAAATCATCACTTATCGAAGCGCGATTAAAACTGAAAAACACGCTGTCAAATTATAGTAGGATCTATCATCTCGACAAGTCTTTAAATAGGAAACACAAACGAAGCAATTATACGCGGTCGTGTTGTATACCAAGATAACGGGTACCTAAAAATGGATATAAACTATTTAATTGTAGCATAAACTTGTCGTTTGCAAGCAACTAGATTTAAGTTGAGGAATTATTAGAGATCGTATTTATTATTCATTATGTTGAAGGATTTAACAGTAGCAACGGAAATTATTCCAGCGGCTATTGAATTAACCAGGGAAATTTTAAAAGGAAAATTGGAACGTAACAAATCCCCCCAGCAAAATTAACAGATCGGGGTAGGAAAACAAAAGTGCGGGAGTGGGCAGAACCAAAGAGAAAAGAAATTCGCTTAAAAACTAAAAGAAAACTCGTTACGAAAACAAAACACAAAAAAAACCGAAAAAAAGAAACACCCCAAAATTAAAAAAAAGAACTCGTCCGGCTCGAAGAGCCAATAATAGAAGAGAAAAAAAGGAAGGAAGGAAGGGAAGACGGGTAATACGCAATCAAGGAAGCCTAAGGTGGAACGGCCTCAGCACTGTGGAGTCGTCAACGGACGAAAGTTTCTCAAAAGAAACAGTACGGTTATCAACCTCAAAAAAAGAAAAGGAACGAAGAAGGAAACCAACAGTGCAAACCAAAACAGGACCCAAAGGTCAAGCCTCATATAAACAAGAAAGCACGAGAGGAAGAGAGGAGAAACGCTGGTAAAAGGAACCGGTGTACTACAAATTGTGGTAACCAAAAATCGTAACCGAAGAACCAAAGAAAAGAAATGCTGACCTTGTCCTAAAGTCGACAATGTCGTGGTTTCCAAGGAAAGAAAAACGGACTAGAAAGCACCTACCACAGGAGCGGATGGACGAGACACAATCAAATCAGGAACCGGTAGTAAAGAAGAGCAGCAAAAGGATAGGGAAAGGAAAGTGGAACGAAAGGAGCGAGAAAAACACAAAAAAAATAACACCAACGCCAAATACAAAACCCCCAAAAAACTAAGAATCGTACAAAAGAAAATTGTGTGTATGTGTGGGGGTAAGAAGTGTGTGTGGGTGTATGTGTTATGCGTGTATAAGGTGTGCGTGTGTGCATGTGTTGTGTTGAACCGCTGTAGTTGCCTCTTATGACAGGCAGGTCGTGCCATGAGGCTATTCTATTCCCGAATCCACACAAGTTCAAAAGAAAAAGAAAAAGAAAGACAGCTCAGCAAACAGGGAAGTAAATAAAAACAAAACTTAAAGTCCAGAAATCAAAACCTAAGGAGAGCAAAGTCGTCATAAGAATGTGGAGCGCGAGGACTAGATCTTGGGCTTAAGATGTTTACGCCGCTAGAAGGAGAACGAAACGAGATCAAGGACATTAGGATTTTGTCGACCAACATTTTCAGGTTCTGCATCAGTGTAGACAAATTTCTGCCTCTTATGGGCAGTTTTCCGCAAGACAGAAACAGTGGGATGTAGCAGTTGTAGCACGCAATATAGGAGGTGGCGAGGGTGGTTTAGGAAACTCGAAACGAGTTAAGGAAGAAAGTTGTTTGTTTTTAAGGTTGGAGGTAAAAAAGTCAACGGCAGAAAAGGAAACACCATGGGTTGTCAGAATATCCACGGTAGAAAAAGTATTGGCTGTACGAGAATCAACCTTGCAAAGAGAAACACAAGCGGAGCACACTTCAGTTACCTTAACTAGTGGGACAGAAGTAGATAAAATTTCAACGACGTTAGATAACGGACTAGAAGTATCCCAGTTAGAACAGAAAACAGCATGCGCTGTGGGAATATCAACCTTAGGAAAAGGAGCAGAATCCGCTAACACTTCAGTAACATTACATAAAGGAACAGAATCGGGTAGAACTTCATCAACCTTACAAAAACAAACAGCATCAGGAAGAACTTCAACAACAGTAGATAAAGGAACATCAGCTAGGAGTTTATTAACCTTAGCTAAAAGAACAGAAGCAAGTAGAAGTTCTTCAGCATGAGATAAGGAAACACAATCAGAAAGAATTTTGTCAACATCAGAAAAATGAGAAAAGCATGTAACGTTTCAACAACGTCCAATAAAGGAGTAGAATTAAGTAAGACTGCGTCACTGTTAGACAACGGAGTAGAAACAGACAAAACTTCAGCAACAATAGGAACTGATTCCTTAACAACAGTAGATAACGAAACAGGATCGGGTTAAACTTTGACGACGACAGCAACAGGCATCACCGCTACGGATTCACTAACTTCAACAAGACCTTCGCAGACTGAATTACAAATTATCGTCACTTCAGCTACAGCTGTTATTGTAGACACGACAGAAATTTCTTGAGTAGAACAATTTAAAAAAGCAGGAACATATTGTAACGCGCTACTACTACCGCGTTTCTTTAATTTAAAACAAGTAATAATAATGGTCTTTATTACTCACTGTTCACAAGTCTAATTAACAGTATATGCCTTGTTTACAGACGTTTTCAGTCCACTTAACAATGAAGCACTATTACACTAATGAATTTACAAGCACTAATATCTTCTTAAACTAACTTCTTTACCCTAGGTCCAATAACCACACTAACACAACTATTTGTTTATACACTTCTATTTATTTATGTATACTGCAAGCTGCATGCACATTAGACACAGCATATCATTTATGTATATATTCTAAAAACTCAACTACGTTTACTTTACAACGATATAATTTATATTAGACATTCAAGAATAGACTAACTCTTACATTCATAAGCGGCCTTATATATACCCTGCATTAAGATATGACTCATTATCTAGAACTTTGTAGAAGGATTCTCGAATGCTGAAGAATACGCTGTGCCCCGGCGTTTGTATGTTTGACGGGTTGCCTAATAGTGGATCGCAACACTGCCCCTCTTTAAAACCGTTACGTCTCGTAACTGTAAATCCATCTTGACGCCAATTCGATGACTGGTGACGGTATCGGCAGCTATCTCCTCTGGTGCATCCACCGCGTCGTTGGAAGTAACAGTCAACACTCTTTTCATGGTCTTGGTAGGCAACCGGTTGATAACAACAAACAAGAACCTGGACGTTGGTTCCTGGAAAACTACTTCTAGCATATTTCGGACTATCCTCCAATCCAAGCGATCCAGTCCACAGCCCAGCTTGGGCACCGCTAGTCTCGTTACTCCATTTTCCATCATCTGCGCCTTAAGATTTAGCAAAGCCTCCCATAGATGTCCATAACTAGGTCTCTGCCATGAAGAATTTTTGGTGACCAGATAGTAAACATAACGATTTTTATCTTGAAGAACCAAAGATTTTCTTACAGTTGGCTGCTGTTGTACTAATTCATCCACACATCCAAACTTTTCTTGAAAACAACAGCTATTCCCTTGACATTGCCAAATCTTGAGCTACGCAATGTGCAAGGGAATACTCTTCTGGTGCTCTAAACAGATCTTGCTGTTTTCAACAACAACGCCACATCTCGCTTTAGCGGAACCACCATACGCCGCCATAAAGCTCTCAAAATCTGCATTTGGCTCATGATTAATAACTTGCCGAACACCATTATCATTATTTGAGTCTTCCTGGTTGTTGCCAGTGTAGGGTGTTAAACGGTCAAAGTGTATCACTTTCGGTTTACCACGAGGGGATCTTCTGATCCGGTACACTACATCATTAATCCTTTTTAACACTTCGTACGGCCTTTCCCATTGTCTTTGTAGTTTTGGCGACAATCCACGTTTTCTTTGTGGATTGTACAACCACACTAAATCTCCAGGTTGATAACCACCTTCTTGTGCTCTCGTGTCATATTGTGATTTCATTCGATCGCTTGCTGCCTGTATATTCTTTCGGACGTTTTCGTGAATGCTATTTGATCTTTCACGAAGCTTACTAACGTAATCTTCACCGGCGATCTCTTCTCCAGGTTTAAATCCAAACTGAAGATCACATGGTAGCCGCAATTCACGTCCTAGCATTACGCAAGCGGGCGAGTATCCTGTGCTGTCATGTACCGAAGATCGGTACGCCAGTAGGAACAAATGTAGATATTGGTCCCAGTCCGTTGATGTTCAGAGACAACTTTGGCCAGGTACTTTCCTAACGTTCTGTTCATTCTTTCAACCATTCCATCCGATTGAGGATGAAGTGGCGTGGTTCTAGTTTTCCTGATTCCAAGATGCTTGCAGACGTTTTGAAACAACGCTGATTCGAAGTTCCGACCTTGATCGGAGTGTAATTCCAACGGAACTCTAAAGCGACAAAACAACTCCTCACTAGTACATCTGCAACCGTCTCGGCTTCTTGGTTAGGTATAGCATATGCCTCCGGCCATTTGGTAAAATAATCCATTGCAACCAAGATGTATTTATTCCTTTCTCTGATTCAGGAAACGGACCAGCTATATCAATGGCTACCCTTTCAAAAGGATTCCCACGTTATACTGTCTCATTGGGGCTTTCCGTTTTGAGACCGGGCCATTTGCAGAGGCACTCAATTCACATTTCCGGCACCACTCCTTCACATCTTCTTTGCAGTTCACCCACTAGAATCTTTCTCTCACTCTTTCGAGAGTTCTTTTCACGCCAAAGTGCCCTCCGGAAATACCATCGTGCAAGTGCTGCAACACTTCCGGCACTCTGCTTCTCGGCACTATCACTTGAAGTCTCTCAGTGCCATTTTCAAATTCCAGGCGTCGTTTCAAGATTCTATTTTCCATCATCAAGGAGTCCCACTGTGACCAGTATGCCTTCAGGCTCCTACTTGAAATACTAATTTCTTCCCAAGCTGGTCGTTGTCCTCTATTTTTCCACTCAATAATACGTCCCAATTCGGCGTCATTCTCCTGGTCTTCTCGTATTCTTTCGAGTTGCCAAGTATCATCGGTTACCGTCATTCTATGGATGACACTTATTTTCTCTTCCATCTTGGAGCAATGATTGCAGTCCATCGGACAAGGTCTCCTTGATAGAGCGTCTGCATTCCGATGGCTAGTTCCTACACGATGTTCCGTATCAAAGTCATATTCCTGCAGCCGCTCTATCCACCTTGCCCTTCAGGATTTCGAAACTGCAGTAACCATTTCAGTGCGGCATGGTCTGTTCTCAACAGGAATTTACGGCCGTATAAGTACTTATAAAAGTGCTCTACGGATTTGACGACGGCCAACAGCTCCCTTCTTGTCACACAATAGTTCCTTTCTGGCCGCGACAAGACCTTGCTGAAATACCCAATAACTTTTTCTTGTCCGTCCTGCACTTGAGAAAGAACGCCTCCTATAGCTGTGTTACTGGCATCGGTATCCAACACAAACTTTCCCTCCATCCGCGGATAACTCAAAATTGGTGCTGTAACTAGTAGCCGTTTCAGTTGTTCAAATGCTCTGTGGCAGTCGTCATTCCAATCATATTCTTGTCCATCTTCGGTTAATTTTGTTAACGGTTTGGCAATGTTCGCAAACCCAAGTATAAAACGTCGGTAATATGTGCACAATCCTAGAAAACTGCGTAGTTGGTGTATATCTGCTGGTGTAGGCCACTCTTGTACCGTTTTTATTTTGTCAGGGTCAGCTCTTATTCCGGTCTCTGAGACGACATGTCCTAGGTATTTCACCTCTTTTCCAAATAGGTGGCACTTCTTGGGGCTTAATGTAAGGTTTGCCCCGCGTAATCTTTGGAATATCTCCTCTAGGTTCTTAAGATGTTCTTCAAAAGACCGGCCTAACACTATCACGTCGTCCAGGTACACCAGACATGTCTTCCAGGACAGTCCACGCAGTACCGACTCCATCAATCGTTCAAAAGTAGCAGGGGCATTGCATAATCCAAATGGCATGACCTTGAACTGCCATAATCCAGTTCCAATTGTAAACGCAGTCTTTTCTTTATCGTTTGGCTCCAAGCTTACCTGCCAGTATCCGCTTTTCAAGTCCAAGGTCGAAAACCATTTAGATCCGGATAGAGTGTCTAAGGTGTCATCAATTCTGGGCAAAGGATAGCTGTCTTTCTTTGTCACATTATTAAGCCGCCGGTAGTCTACACAAAACCTTGTCGACCCGTCCTTTTTCTTGACAAGCACTACCGGGGATGCCCATGGACTATTCGAGGGTTCAATCACTCCCTGTTCTTCCATATCGGTGATAATTTGCTCGGCTTCCTTACGTTTTGCCAAAGGAAGCCGCCTGGGTGTTGTCTTATCGGTTGCGCATCTCCAGTATTGATCTTGTGTTGCACAACATTCGTCCTTCCTTTCTCACTATCATCCAGTGCAAACACACCTCGATATCGTCCGACCAGTTCTTTTACCTTGCCCAGTTGGTCGCCATTTAATCCTTGACACGAGGGTATCAACATATCCAGCAATTTCTGTGAGCAACCGTTGGTTGGTTTATTTTTCGTGTCGTCCACACAACGTTTAATATGACATACTGGAATGCAACTTCCCACAATCATGCCTTTCTTCAGGGTCACTGTATGGGGATTAATGTTCAGCACCCTTACTGGTACCATATTTCGAGACTTTACCAGCGTTCTTCCAATCAGAAGTCCCTCCTGACCCACTCCCGATTCAGTTGCTTCCATCATGCATACTTGTCCTTCCCGGAGCGTACCATCCGGGCATCCCATTACTATCATTTCTGCCTTCTCGGGTATTTTCATATCGCAAATCATTCGAACTTGCATCGTCTGGTTACTCCTACCTTGAAATGGAATCTCATCATCATCTATCCGAAGCACATTTTCTTTCATGTTTACATGAAACCCATATTCTCTCATGAGATCCATTCCCAAGATCACTTCTTCTGTAATTTCAGCTACCAACACTCGATGATTAATTAATTTGTCCCCAATTGTCAACATAACGGCAGTCTCTCCGTGAGTACAAATTTTCTCACCACTTGCCGTTCGAAGACACACCGATACAGGTAGCATTTTCCACGACCAACCAAATCTGGTCTCACAATAGTTTTGTCGCTCCTGTATCCACGAGTAATCGGACACCTCTACCATTAATTCTTCCATCGATATAAATGCTGTCCAGACTCCCCATCGACGATGCAGCACGGATGATAATCTCCGGGGCACTACGTTGTGCTGTCGACGTTCGCCCCCTTACGTCGACTTGCTTTAGTTTTTCTGCTGCTCAACCGGTTGTTTTTGGTTGAGTGCAGCGTCTCTGTATATGACCAACTTCGCCGCAGTTCCAGCATCGCAGACCCCATCTCCGCGGTCGTTGTCTTTCAAGCTTTTCCACACGGTTGATTATTTCTTCTATGCTGTTCTGCGCTTGATCAGGTTCCTCTAAGGCAGACCGAACTTTGTGACTCATTCTGTGTGATGTCTGCTTAGCTGCTTCAAATTCAAGCGCATGAGCCAGTGCGTCATCTAACATCTTTGGCCGTGCTAATCTTAGCGCTTGCTGTATTTCGCCATCTTTAACGCCATCCACAAATGTTTGTACAGCCAGTTGTTCGAGGAAACTATCTGGTGCCGTTGGATATGCCAATCTAACTAATCTGGCGATGTCAGCTTCGAATTCTTGCAGGCTTTCACTTGTCTTTTGCGAGCGGTTCTTAACTTGTGCGTGGTAAACCTGTTGAAGGTGAGCGTCTCCATATCTCATCTCAAGCTTCGATGTTAAGAGGCCGTAATCATTCTGCTGGTGATCGGGAATCGTTTGTAAGATGTTAAGAGCTTTCCCCCGTAGGGCCACTATTAGAGAGATAGCCTTCTCTTTGTTGCACCAACCGTTGGCTATTGCAGCAGCTTCAAATTGTTTCAAATATATGGGCCAAGGTGTTTTACCATCGAATGTAGGTGGTTTTACTTTAAATTTAGACGGAATTGACTCGCTTCTTTCTGTGGTTCTTATTTCTGGAATGTTCTGATTAACAACTTGGCTTGGCAATTCAAGTGGCCGCGTTGTTAGTGAAATTACTTGTTCTAGCAGCCTCATCACATCTTCTTCCATTTTTCAATTTACTGTCCAACTTTTGCTCAACTGTTTTACCTGTTCAGTGAAATCTTCTTTCAATGCAATGGAACTTTCCATTAATCTTCGTTCTAACGTGGCTGTATTTTCACTTAACTTTTCCTCTATTTTCTCAGCATTTTCACTAAGTGTCATTTCCATGCCGTATTTAAATTCTTTAAGGGTCGATTCCAGTTCAACTGACTTCACTAAGTTTTCGTTTAGTGTCACTTCCAGTTTAGCCGACCTCTCCTCCATTTTCTCAGCATTTTCACTAAGTGTCAATTCTAGTTTAGCCGACCTTTCCTCCATACCGGATTTAAAATCCTTGAGGAAATTCATTAAAGTGTCTGCCTCCATTTTACTTTGATTTCTTGTCACTGGCATATACAAACTACTTAAATGTCTTTAGACTTGTGTTTTAAATTCATCACTATATACCCCACAAATGCCTGACACCAGTGTAACGCGCTACTACTACCGCGTTTCTTTAATTTAAAACAAGTAATAATAATAATCTTTATTACTCACTGTTCACAAGTCTAATTAACAGTATATGCCTTATTTATAGATGTTTTCAGTCCACTTAACAATGAAGCACTATTACACTAATGAATTTACAAGCACTAATATCTTCTTAAACTAACTTCTTTACCCTAGGTCCAATAACCACACTAACACAACTATTTGTTTATACACTTCTATTTATTTATGTATACTGCAAGCTGCATGCACATTAGACACAGCATATCATTTATGTATATATTCTAAAAACTCAACTACGTTTACTTTACAACGATATAATTTATATTAGACATTCAAGAATAGACTAACTCTTACATTCATAAGCGGCCTTATATATACCCTGCATTAAGATATGACTCATTATCTAGAACTTTGTAGAAGGATTCTCGAATGCTGAAGAATACGCTGTGCCCCGGGCGTTTGTATGTTTGACGGGTTGCCTAATAGTGGATCGCAACAATATAAAATTTTGACAGCAACAGCAACAGACATTAAAGGTACAGGTTCATAAACTTCAACAGGACCTTCGCTGACTAAATTAGAAATTATCGTCACCTCGGCAACATGTGTGCTTGTACACACGACAGGAATTTCTTGACTAGAATCGTTTAAGAAACCGGGAACAAACTCTTGAGAAGCTACCTGTAAGTCACGAATTTGAAGTATGGATTTTAATGGTGGTGGAGGCACAGTTTGCGGTGAAAATGAAAACGTAGGATCCATTTGCTCATCTTTGGATTCACGAAGGACAGAAGAAATTTGTTTCTTGTTAGTAGAAGGTCGGTAACTAGGGGCGTGATAGCCGTAAAAATCAATATTACAGTTCAAATGCTCGTATGGCTGAAAAGGGTACGAAGTGATGGTAGTAGGGCGAGCAAAGGTAGGTGCTGAAAAAGATGTAGAACCAGAGACAGAATAAATTTTGTTCGAAGTTGTATTTGCCGAAGAAGGGTATGTTGCGATAGTAGTAGCAGGGTGACCTGGACGAGGGACAGAAGAGAACGTAGAGTGAGAAGCAGAAGAAATTAGACAGCTAGAGGTGAGGGCAGAATTTGAAGGATTATTCGAAAACTATTAGGAGTAGGATGACAGTGTGGACAGTTGTGGCAAGTAACTCACTTATATGCACATCCATAACAGTGGAGTACTTTAGGACAAGTAAAACGGGTCGAAACATGACCAGGTTTGTCGCAATTAAAGCATTCGACCTGACGAGTAGAAGTAGAATTAGAAGGAAGAACAGTAGAAAGTACGGAGGAAGTATCGGATCTACCCGTAGGCGTAAGAGAAACCTTAATAACTCGGTCATGTAAAGTAAAAGCATTTTTTTCAATAGTAGCGGACTTATAAGTAAGACCTGGTTCGGCATTAACAGGTGGGTCTGAACTAGGTGATATGACATTATCCACCAGAATCTTTGCCAGTTCTAATTTCAGACACTCGTCCTTTAACTCTTGTAATGAGCGAACGGTAGACAAATGAGCTCTATAGAATGGAGCGAGGTTATGGAGCACAATAGATAATCTATCATCCTCCTTAAAAGAACCGTACCACTCAAACAGGGCCGTCATACGCGTGAAATAGTCCGTGATAATTTCTGATGACTCCTGTTGTCTATTGCAGATACCATCGTACAATCTTGTCGCCATGTCATCCATCTTGAATACGAATAAAAAAGAAATGAGGAAAAATAACTAATGAAAAGCTAACCGTAACTCGATAGAAGTCAAAATAAAATTATTGCGAGTACATGGCAATCTAAAACATATCCGACGGATAAACTTCAGGAACACCAATGGAAGTGAAACAACAAAATAGAAATTAGAATAGGGCGGTAGAATAAAAGAAAAATCGGAGGAAAAAAAACCAACTCTAGGCTTGATGGGGAGAACAAAATATACAGAGAGGGAAGAAAGAAAAAAAGGTTTTGGGCGCCAGCGTTTTCAATGGACTAGGATTATTGGCAAAAACACAAGTCCAATAATCTGAAATTAACCAAGCGATAATATTGAGCGATTAGAAAAGAAAACAACTAAAATTTAAGAAGATCGAACCGCATGTGGGGAACAGCAAAGAATCGAAAGAAAAAGGAAATAACATTTAGAACGTAAAGGAAGGAAAAACAAGTAGCATCAGACGAGAAATGCGGGTAATGTTAGAAATTAGGCAGTATCAACAAACAAAAATTGGGCCAGAAATTAAGCGAAACCAAATCAGAGCCAAAGTTACACGACACAAAATCGTAACACAAAAAAAATTAACTAAAGCAAACTCACAGCCCCACGCCAGGGCGTCAGAATTTATGCTACGTACCTAGGCGTAGCCGGAAAAAAAGTAAATAACAGGCTAACTATCAAACGCGGAGAGGGGGGGGGGTTCACCTAAATACCAAAAAAAACAAAAATAAAGTATATCGTCCACGATTATCTATTAAAACATAAAAATAAATAAAGGATTCCGTACAAACAAGCGAAAGTAAGAGATTAAGTGTTATTATTTCACAGCAAACAATTATATTGTACAGACAATTTAGGAATTTAGATACGAAGTGCGCATCTCGTATTTCACACAAAATAAAATTAATCAGTAGTAAAAAAACCTGTGACAGCCTTTGCCAAGCGTTTTTAAAATTCCACCTAATACTTGTTGTAAAATAACTAATTAGTAGGAAAGAATTAACGTGTGAAAGCTTGTGTCAGATATCTTATAAATTGTACATAGTACCGTTTGTAAAATAAACTAATCAGTATAAAAAAATAAGGGTATGTCTATCCAACATTTTTAACAACGGTACATCACACCTGTAAAGCAATAATATCGATTAGCAGCAACAAACAATAGTTCTACAATGTCGCGTTTCTTGTCACGTAACTACACCAAACGCTGATACGGAATATGCCATTGACACACACAAAAGAAAACGAGTTAATACCTTGTTACGCTCCCTTCCTGCCAGCGTATTTCAATTACATTGTTCTTTGGATCGCCGTTTGTATAAAGTGAATACGTTCGAATAGTTTCAGATTTGTATGCAAGTTAACTCGTGGGTATTAATTTAAAGGTAGATTAATTGAAGATTGATTTTCATTAATAAATAATTTGCAAGGAATGAATTGTAAATAGGATTATTTGTGAATTACTTTCCAACTTATCGGAAATGATAACCAGCTTGTTTCGAAGTGCTTATCACCTTCGTATGTTTGATATCAACATATTGGTGTGAAGATTACGTGCTAATAAAATAGCAAGCGAGTACAACACTCTCGTTTCTGAATGTTTGTGTGGCGAACAACACTCGATGGTTACTTTCAATCTGTCCTGAAGAGCAAATACACGTGGTTTTGCTGATTTTTTGTACTTCCTGTGTATTTGGTAAGTGTGAAACTATTTTCTGTTTGGTTACATAATTGTTACTTCTAGCTCTTTACCACCTGCGGCTTGTTCTTTTTTTTACTGGTCTTATTTTATCTTATCGCTTATGGTAACTAGTTTTGATCCTGATTGGATTACACTCTGCTTTGCTTATAAGACCGATGACCGGTGAACGACTTCAGTGGATACGAAATTATACTTGGGATAAAGTCCGTTCTACTGTTACGATGAGTACAGGAACTTGGAACCCCGTGTAAGTTTTTGAAGCTCTAATACATCACTAATGCGGTAGCTCTCTTAAAGATTTTACGGAGGCTGCCTGTGAATATTCTATTAACTTACTAACAGTGGCTATTGATAAGTTAACCATTCCCTTCAGGAAGTATTGCTGTTACCATTGTCAAGTGCTTATCTGTGTCCTTAAAATTTACTACTGCAGGATACTACTAAAGCTTAGTGGCGAATATGCCGTCGTAATTAGTACTTTTGTAGTCCACGTATTATCATCTGTTTTATTTGTTTTTTTGTCCGAAGTTACTGCTTTTGGGCCTAACCAGAGCAGAAAATAGCTTTTACGACAACAGCTTATGTACCAATTGCCGGACGTATGGTGTACTAAATGAGAATTTTTAACCCTTTATTTTTAGAGATTTGCCGGTAGGGATAATTTTGTATTACGTAATCACGATAGGGAGCTCATAAACTTTAGTAATATTTAACATTAAGTCACTGATATTTCCGCTTGACTGTGAGCGTGTACTACAGTCTTAAGATCGTTTTTTTTTCTTTCGTGACTTGTAAAACACTCAAAACATACTTAGGAGTTATTTTCTACCTGTTAATAATAAACCGAGCTTTAGTAATATGCTGTGTTTTTTTGTTACCTATAGGTTGGTAGATAGAAATTCGTGCTGTCATGGTATACTATGGACTATGTGATACAAAGGAGTTAATTGACAATTCTTGATTATATTAGTCCTACCCACCCCCCAATCTACGACTACTGCTAGCCGTCGGTTCCTTTTTGGTTTACCCATGGTTTACCGTAACAACCTGTAGGTGTCCGGATACCTAGCTGGCAAGCCGTTGGGGTGAGTCAACACAGAAACGCCGCGGTATTCAAGATCCATTCACCCTGCCATTGTAACTACAGCAGCGGTTCAGACAAAAGCAGCTGGTCCACGGCAACGAACAATTGGGTCTACACAAAGAAAGAGCCCATTTGGCCTCCAGCTAAAAAAGCTAAAAGGGGAATTTGATTAGGATGTGTACGCGCGGGGAAATTCATCAATACACGCAAGACACCTCCTAGTTGTCGAATAAAAAAAACAAACGTGCATTGCTTTTAAAATACGGTGACAAATAATGTATAAAATATTTCGACGCACAAGCTGTAGAATCAAATTCAACATTGGTTTAAAATGACACGAATTCGAACTGTAAATCCGCGCTTATCTAAGCCCGATTAAAACTGGAAAACACGCAATCAAATTATAGTAGGATCTATCATCTCGACAAGTCTTTAAATGAGAAACACGAGAGAAGCAATTATACCCGGTCGTGATGTATACCAAGATAACGGGTACCTAAAAAGGATATAAACTATTTAATTGTAGCATAAACTTGTCGTTTGAAAGCAACTAGATTTAAGTTGAGGAATTATTAGAGATCGTATTTATTATTAATTATGTTGAAGGATTTAACAGTAGCAAAGGAATTTATTCAAGCGGGTCTTGAATTAACCAGGGAAATTGTTACATTCCAAATTTGGACATGTACACTTTTAAATATGTGACTAAATTCCCGCCATTATTTTTAAAATAGACTTGTGCATTTCCGTCATTTCGGACAGTAGCGTTTGCGCAAAAGAATGTGCAGACGCGGAGTGATGGCGCAAGTGCGCGGTGTGTGACACGATATGATTAGCCAACGAGACGTCGAACGGTGACGTTTACCTGTATCGCTCCTTTGTCTTTTCTCTTTGAGAATGTAGGTTTTTTTCTTATCGTTCCTTACCTGGTTTTTCTTTCGTCCTACCTACGAACAAAGAAGAAGGAAGACGCTAAATTTGGTTTCAACGAGGGCATGACGTAACCCACCCCAAACAATTCCTAACAGACGAGATACCCGGAAATCAGCATGGCCCCTGTGCAAGGATGACCCGCAAAATCGTAAAGAGTTCCACATTTTTAAGTGAGTACTTTTTATCTTTTTAATGTGCAACTTGTATAATTGTAAACGTATTTGGCATGTGATACAATTTGACACGAAATTATGTCGTAATATCTTTGTTGTGCAACAATGTGAACGTGGATAGTACCAGTGTTGCTAACTGTAGTAGTGGCTCTGAACGTTCGACGCCAGAATATAACAAAATTTTAAAAGCAAAATTGAAACGTAACAATCTGCAGAAAAATTTGAATGATTCGACTTATTAGCCTAGATACATGGATACCCCGCAAGACGACCGAAGTAATGCTCAACAGCGGTTCCGCCCTCTTTTCAAAACTAGCAGGAAGAGAGGGGAGGGTTTAGTCGGTAGGCCCAAATAACACGGAGAGCCTTACACTATCCCCGGCATACAACATACAAGCCGGGGTGTGCATATAAAATGTTCCTAATCCTCTATTTAAAAAAAACTACATACATCCTAGACAAGATTGAGGTTAGACAAAATGTGCATTTTTATAGAAACTGTATAGGTATAATTTTAACTTCTGTTTAGACCAATAGTTTATTAAGCCTTTGTTAGTAGGCAACAGATAGCACAAGTTGAAACATAAAGGCTTAAACGACTGTCTCACGCCAGTAATACCGTGGCTGCAATGATAGGTTAGGTTACTGTTAGAAATAGATATTATTATTAAAAAACACAAATCAACACGCATATCAGAACAGTTATTCTAAAACTATTGCAGTGTTCTGATATGCGTGTTAAGTGATTTGTGTTTTTTAATAATAATATCTATTTCTAACAGTAATCTAACCTGTCATTGCAGCCACGACATTACTGCCGTGAGACGGTCGTAGTTTAGGGAAATATTTGATATATACACACTTGAACCCAACTTCATTATACAGGAATTGACCCATCCTGAAATGCATTATTGAATAGTCGTGGGAAAATATTATTTCCAGACTAATAAAAACAACAATGGTGCCAAACGACTATAGTTTTTACCCTACCAATGTGTACTCACTCAAAAATATATAAAAATTTCCATTACAAAGTGACAAATTTCAGATTCTTCCTCAGATTTTGTATTTTTATTTAATAACAAACGCTAAATTTCTACGTGCGCATATGTTACTTGCTAAACCGAAAACGTATATTACCGAAGGTGTTTTGCAATATTATGGATATTCTATGCCGTTCAAACTTCCTTTGTGAAACACGTTGCAGTTATCCAGGATCAGTGACAAAACTTTAAACCACACTGGCCAAATATTTTATACGCACAAATATCATACTCAGGGTTTATGTTTATTCATATGTCGTTT
The DNA here is from genome assembly GCA_036346225.1 of Platerodrilus igneus. NCBI lineage: Eukaryota > Metazoa > Arthropoda > Insecta > Coleoptera > Lycidae > Platerodrilus > Platerodrilus igneus. Next base: position 2,230,908 of record JARFIW010001055.1, read on the forward strand.
TAGTTTCCACCTTTGTGTTTACTCAAATGTACTGTTAAATTCCATTTTCGAGTAGCTTTGTAATCGCACAAATTACAAGTAAACGGTGTATCGCCAGTATGTGTTCTCAAATGTTGATTGAAATTACTCTTTGTATAAGAAGTATATACACAAACAGTACATGAAAACCGTATTTCGCCATTATGTGAACTAATATGCACTTTTAGGCTATCTTTCCTAGATGTTTTATAATCACACCTATCACACGAAAACGGTTTGGAACGCGCGTGGATTCTCAAATGCTGGTCTAGAGTGCTTTTAAGATACGTTTTGTACTGACAAATATTACACAAGAATCGCACCCCTATGTTGTGCGTACTCATATGTCTTTTTAAGGTTATTTTCCAAGATCATTTACGTCTTCATTATTCGTCTCTACTTTTTCCTCAAGCTAAATAATTTTAATCGTAATAAATAATTAATTTGTATATTTTATCGCAAACGTAAAATTTAATAAAAACTTATAAGGACATCTGACTGTTTTAGTTGCAGTGGCAATGGTTTGAACGTTGTTTTTTAGAAGAAGAACCATTAGCGCACTTTTTCTTTTTCCTTTTGACCTCACTAGCTTGTTGCAAATATGGCTTCTTTTGTTGTTCAGTCATCTTCCTCCATTCGGCACCTGCTCGAATTGAAAGTTCTCTGACGTTCTTTGCATCACAGCACCGCCTGTAGTCTCTTAAACAATTTAAAAAAGGATTACCAGTTATCCGTCGTGGTCGCGAAGATGCCTCTAAACTGCAGCTAGAGATCTGATTATCAGCTGTTGCGTTATTTATTACTTCTTCTTCTCTGCTTAACACGGATTTTTTTTGCCCCATGTTTATAAATGTACAGATGAATTTTTGTAAAATATTTAGAAATTACACCAATTTACTTTGTAATTTTAAAAAGTTATTTTATGACAACGTTTTCAAATCACTTTTGTTAATCTATGCCTCCCATTATTTTATTGAAAAGAAAGTAAACATCTGCGACATTGGTGCCGGTTTACAATACGTGACCTGTCAAAAATAATTAAAAATTATTAGAAACGATACAAAAACACGTACATTTTCAAATACTAATGAAAAATTTGCGGGTTTTTCAGTAAATTTGGTTTAATTAAATTCCAAAAACTTAACTACTTCTTACTGAAATGTCACTCGACCGCAGATCGCGAATGAATATACAAAGCACGCTTGATACTATTATAAGAATAACCTCGCATTGTATAAGTTTTGAGGGTTGGAAGAGCTTTTGACACTATTTGAGACAGAACATTAACATATTCCTTGCAGTATGAAATTGTATTAAATATCAATGCGCGTCACAACAACGAAGGCTCTCAAAAATTGATTTATAAACATATAATAACTATAACCCTTAAACACAGATTGTCAGTTTTCGAACAGATCATTGGCGTAGCATAATTTGTGAAAAAATAATGGCTGCATTCAGTTAAATCTTTCGTTCTAAAATTGTCGATTTTATTTCGCTATTGATAATACGATTGAAGTTTTGCGGGTTATTGAATGGAATCACAGACCACGCCTAAAGTTGAAAACTAATACGGCAAACCATAAAATGAAATGCTAATTAAAAACAGAGTTTTTGCAGATTTTATACATGTATGGTTTCTTCTTTAAAATAAATACGTACTTTTTATCCAACAATAGTGTTACTAATGTAACGTCAACAACCAGACGAATATAACAAACATCACAGTAATTAAATGTCAAACGTATGAATTGGCACTGCTTCCTAATTGTGTTGCAATTGTTCTGGTATAATGATGTATCTTTTGCAATTGCTTGTTTTTATGTTTTCATTCGATATTCACTTATTGTATTAACTATTCCGAACTTTTTTACAAAACAAATCAATTGCCGAACGATACCTTCGTCGCTGCGTGTGCAAGTTCTCATTGGCATTGTTATATATAAGTATTCTCGACACGACAAAGCCGTTATCGTCGAGGACTAGCAACGAGAGGGCTTTATACAGCATAATCGTAGATGTAATGCTGGGTTATGCTGCGGTACCATGCAGTTAGTGTTGAACCCATCTTGGATTTTGCCTTGTAGTAAAATGTTATGCCTAGTGACCTATATTTAAATCAAAACAGTATTTTCACACATGTACCAAATTCATCATTTCAACTTAGTAGTAAAACGCTATGACTACTAAAGTAAGTAGACACCTCAACACTATTTTCACCTTGGCTCTATATATGCCTCAACACTATACTCGTTTATGCACACATTTGGTTATCTTGCCTTCGTAGTAAAACATATCAACTACTAACCTAAGTTGAAACCTCAACGCTATTTTCGTACCAGCACTATATATACCTGAACACTATTTCCGCCCTACACTAGTTTGATTATTTTGCCTTAGTAGTAAAATATTTCAACTACTAACCTAAGTTGCAACCTCAACACTATTTTAGCTCCTAAACCCGCCCAATTATTTTGTCTTAGCAGTAAAACATTTCGACTACTAACCTAAGTTGAAACCTCAACACTATTTTCGCTTCAGCACTATTTATACCTCAACACTATTTCTGCGCATGCACCCGTCCTATTATTTTGTTTTAGTAGTAAAACATTTCAACTACTAACCTAAGTTGAAACCTCAACACTATTTTCGCTTCAACACTATTTATACCTCAACACTATTTCTGCGCATGCACCCGTCCTATTAGTTTGTTTTAGTAGTAAAACATTTCAACTACTAACCTAAGTTGAAACCTCAACACTATTTTCGCTTCAGCACTATTTATACCTCAACACTATTTCTGCGCATGCACCCGTCCTATTATTTTGTTTTAGTAGTAAAACATTTCAACTACTAACCTAAGTTGAAACCTCAACACTATTTTCGCTTCAACACTATTTATACCTCAACACTATTTCTGCGCATGCACCGTCCTATTATTTTGTTTTAGTAGTAAAACATTTCAACTACTAACCTAAGTTGAAACCTCAACACTATTTTCGCTTCAACACTATTTATACCTCAACACTATTTCTACGCATGCACCCGTCCTAGTATTTTGTTTTAGTAGTAAAACATTTCAACTACTAACCTAAGTTGAAACCTCAACACTATTTTCGCTTCAACACTATTTATACCTCAACACTATTTCTGCGCATGCACCCGTCCTATTATTTTGTTTTAGTAGTAAAACATTTCAACTACTAACCTAAGTTGAAACCTCAACACTATTTTCGCTTCAGCACTATTTATACCTCAACACTATTTCTGCGCATGCACCGTCCTATTATTTTGTTTTAGTAGTAAAACATTTCAACTACTAACCTAAGTTGAAACCTCAACACTATTTTCGCTTCAACACTATTTATACCTCAACACTATTTCTGCGCATGCACCCGTCCTATTATTTTGCTTTAGTAGTAAAACATTTCAACTACTAAGCTAAGTTGAAACCTCAACACTATTTTCGCTTCAACACTATTTATACCTCAACACTATTTCTGCGCATGCACCCGTCCTATTAGTTTGTTTTAGTAGTAAAACATTTCAACTACTAACCTAAGTTGAAACCTCAACACTATTTTCGCTTCCGCACTATTTATACCTCAACACTATTTCTGCGCATGCACCTTTCCTATTATTTTGTTTTAGTAGTAAAACATTTCAACTACTAACCTAAGTTGAAACCTCAACACTATTTTCGCTTCAACACTATTTATACCTCAACACTATTTCCGCATGCACCCGTCCTATTATTTTGTCTTAGTAGTAAAACATTTCAACTACTAACCTAAGTTGAAACCTCAACACTATTTTCGCTTCAACACTATTTATACCTCAACACTATTTCTGCGCATGCACCGTCCTATTATTTTGTTTTAGTAGTAAAACATTTCAACTACTAACCTAAGTTGAAACCTCAACACTATTTTCGCTTCAACACTATTTATACCTCAACACTATTTCTGCGCATGCACCGTCCTATTATTTTGTTTTAGTAGTAAAACATTTCAACTACTAACCTAAGTTGAAACCTCAACACTATTTTCGCTTCAACACTATTTATACCTCAACACTATTTCTGCGCATGCACCCGTCCTATTATTTTGTTTTAGTAGTAAAACATTTCAACTACTAACCTAAGTTGAAACCTCAACACTATTTTCGCTTCAACACTATTTATACCTCAACACTATTTCTGCGCATGCACCCGTCCTATTATTTTGTTTTAGTAGTAAAACATTTCAACTACTAACCTAAGTTGAAACCTCAACACTATTTTCGCCCCAGCACTGTATACATTTCAACACTATTTCCGCTCATATACCCGTCCGATTATTTTGTCTTAGTAGTAAAACATTTCAACTACTAACCTAAGTTAAAACCTCAACACTGTTTTCGCCACAGCATTATTTATACATTAACACTATTTCCGGCCATGCACCCGTTCGATCATTTTGTCTCAGTAGTAAAACATTTCAATTACTACCCTAAGTTAAAACCTCAACACTGTTTACGCCTCAGCACTATTTCCGCTCATGCACCCGTTCGATCATTTTGGCTTAGTAGTAAAACATTTCAACTACTAACCTAAGTTAAAACCTCAACACTGTTTTCGCCTCAGCATTATTTATACCCTAACACTATTTCCGCTCATGCACCCGTTCGATCATTTTGTCTCAGTAGTAAAACATTTCGACTACTAACCTAAGTTGACACCACAGCACTGTTTTCGCCTCAGCACTATATGGTCGCTCATGCACTAATGTATGACTAATAAAACGTTTCGACTACTAATCTAAGTTGAAACATCAGCACTATTTTTGCCTCAGCACTATTTATACTTCAACACTATTTCCGTTCTTACACCCGTTCGATTATTTCGTCTTAGTAGTAAAACATTTCGACTTCTAATCTAAGCTGAAACCTCATTTTTCACCTCAGCATTATTTATACCTAACACTATTTCCACTCATTCACCCGTTCGATTATCTCGAATAGTAGAATTTATTTAAGAAGAGCCTGGACGTCATCATGCGCACACGGCTAAAACGGTGTCAGATTAGTTCATTATTTATAAATAATCGTGTTCGTGCAACATATCAGTAACATAGATAATTTGCTACTAAATGTCAATTGATATTTGTGACTTTGATATTCTATATTTATTTCTTACGCTTTCATAGTTTTCTTTCTGTTTCTTTGTGTTTTATGCTTTGCTTATTCGCGTATTCGCCATGCAAATTTAAACTACCAACAAAATAAAACTTGTTTTAGAATATTTACTCTAAGGAGTTTGATAAAAATTATTAAATCCGCTACGCCACTGACTTTCAAGGGTTGCGCATATGTCAAATGACGTACAGACTTTTCTTAAATAAATTCTGCTCTACCTGAAGCTCCGAATAATATTAATGCAACTATTAAAACAATAACATAATCTCTTCTAATTATTACAGAAACCTAACCTCGCCGCACTTTAACTATGTTTATATTGTTTCGTTGACAGTCAGCATCGAATAATGTTAGTATAACTACTATATCAATAACCTTAATGATACCACAGTTAATCTGTGATGATACCCTCAGCAAAAAATAATATTAGTGAAGTAATATTCAACAACGTTTTGCCTAATCATTGCACATCCTTGTTATTCTTATGCACTAACATCTCAGAATGGGACAATAATTATGCAATATGCTTTAAACCTTCACAAAATAAAAATAAAATTTAATTCTTATAATAAAAATGGTAATGAGTAATAATAGTAACCGAAAACGTAAGTATTTAATAGTTTAGGGGTGTGTATTTGTGATAAAAATAAAACAGTCAAAATAACTAAGTTATACCCCTAACATATTCTTAGAAAAGGTTAAGCAAATTTTTTTTTGGCAAATATTCCAACATTGTGTGAGTTGTATTCAAAGCAGATTATTTCGCCCTTTTATTATATCACAATTAATACCCTAAACATAATTAAAGCAAAATTAACATAACACGTAATCGGATCACATAACCTCAAAATTAGGTACAAAAATCTCGTTTTTTTACACATAAATCGCAAAAACCCGCATTTTTTTCTGTTGATTTGTTATTTTAGACGTATTTGAAAGTATTTACCGCAAAGTAGAAGTCTCTAGCTGAGGTCACGTAATGTAAACCTAACATGTACTGTGATTTAAGCTGTTGAAATATTTCATTAAATGTGATAAATATTTTCGCAAAAAGTTAAGTGAAAATTATTTTAAAGAGTGTATAATTGTGCAAAGAGAGCCGTACTTCTAAAAAGACGTAGGTAAATAAGATTTAGTGAAATTATATCATTTCTAATAATAAATAAAACAGGGCTCTGAATAATTACGATCTGAAGAACTGCGTTCTGATTAAATACGTTGTGAAGAACTACGTTCTAAATTACATTCTGAATAACTACCTTCTGAACCACAATCGAAATAACGTTACGATTCTTGTTAAAACTTTTAATAACGATCTATCTTAAATACAATTTTGGATACGAAACTCTAGAAAATGCTGTCTGTTCAAACAATTTAATAATCTCTGAAAATGACTTCAATTCTTGAAATACAGAGCACCTATTGAATCTCCTCAGGTTAGAGATATTTTTGATATGATTTATTGTTAAAAACTGTTTTAATCTCAAAACAATAATTTAAAAGTGTAAGAGCCGACAAATTGGGGTTGCTTGTATAAATTTATGAAAAGTTATAGACATTTTGAAACGTTTCAACAGGTCTCCAAATGTAATAAAAGCTCATTTTGCTGGCTTCATTTTCTAAAAATCTAATAGATGTAAATAATTCAAAAAGGGAGAAGATATTTAAAAAGGGAAAAAGTTGTAAATATTTAATCATTATACTGTGTATTGTGGAATTGCTTTATTTAATTGAATCAGCTACTCGAGACAAAAGAAAATTATAAATTAACATTTTCACAAGTGTTTGAGCAACATAAGGATTATATCACAGCAATTTATGTACGCCCAAGCCGTGGGGCAAGTATATCACAACATTTATGACATACCCAATCGTGGAGCTCGATTAACACAACATTTATATCGACCCAATCGTGGGGCTAACAGAGGCGAATATCACAGCATAAATATAGCTCGACCCAATCGTGGAGCTAAATATTTAATATAATAACAAGGGTTATATTTTTCTACAGGAGGTTAACACGACATAAATATGACGCTCATCGTAGGGGCTGCGAGTAACACAGCAATATATATATATTATTATGTAAGGGGGGGGGGTATAAGGCTTCTAAAGGTATATTTGTATTAATAGGGGTGTATGCCAAACGATAGGATCAATATTTCAGATCAAATAATTTAAAAACTATAATTTTGCTATACTTTACATACGTTAAAGTATGTACCATTTCAGTTTAAAACATATGTGCCAAAAGGTAGATAACATGACTTTATGACGTTGATATAATGCACGGTACTTGAGGTTTTATACTGAGTTGATATTTTATGAGCCAGTTGAGAGTACATTTGCCGTCGGAAAGCCGAACGCATTTATGGATATCTGCAATATAACAAAGCGTCCAGGTCGTGTGTAAATTATTTGGCTTTTATTTTTAATAGAATCAACTTTTGGACGAATTGTAAATCAAAATTTAAAGTGAATCGGAATGTAAAAGGTTATTGGAGTTTGGTGAAGTGTTTTGGACCAATAGTAGAAATTTAAAATATTTATAAAAACTGTAGTGAAGGTATTTTGGACACGGAAAGAAAGATGAATTGTTATTGGATGTTGTATGAAAAAAAAATTGTAATTCAAGTAAGTTAAGGTTGTTGATTTTATAGCTAAGCAAAATAAATAAGGGACTTAATTTTTCGAATTTGTTCAGATAAAGGCGTGTTTTCATGAAACCTGCGTTAAAAGTTGTAAAATATTTATTAAAATAAAAGTTTATATGTATCAGCGAGTATTATTTAGTCAAAGTGAAAGAAATATGAATCATCGAGAGTATAAAGGCGACGAGTATTAAAAAGGTTTTAAAAGTGGTTAAAAGTGCAACGGGAAAGTCAGCGTGTATTAAAGAAGATTTGAAAGTGGTTATTAGTGCAGCGGGGAAAGCGACGAGTATTTAGTTTTGAGGAAGATTGGTGTTGGTTTTGGATAGATTTGGTATAACGGCAGTAGGGAAATTGAGTGGATACAGAAGGCAACGTCGACATAGATAATTTTTGAAGTGATTTGAGCAGATTAAACGGCAGTAAGGACATCGTATGGATAATTGGAATAGCAGGACTAGGAGTGATTTGTAATAGGACAGCGGGATTGATTTGGATTGAGCAAAGAGAGGATTTATTGGAACACGAAGCAGAGGAACAGGAGAGCAGTATACGACGAGGAAGATTTAACGCAGGGGAAGTTGACATAACGTTTTTTGCTAAATTCTAAATTGGGGTAACATTATTTCAGGTTTGGGTCAACGAAATTGGTTTAAGAACACCTGGAGGCAGTACGCAAGCTGACTATATTGGAGAATCTTTTGTGAAAGTGCGTACGGTGATTTCGAACTTGAGCCAGCAGTTACAAGAAGGCCTTAAGCGCGGTATAATTCTGGTAAGTACCGTGAATATATTAGAACGTCAAAAATTAAAGTCATAAATAGTTACATAAATTAATTTGGCAGCAGGTAACTTTGATCTGTTAAAATTTGGCATACATAGTAAATTCAGTACATTAAAAAAAGTGGTAAAACAAACGAGGGTGCAGTTTGGTTGGGTAGTGCACATCTACTCACGATTGAACTCACGGTGAGTAGGTGAGAAAACCCTGAGATTAAAGTTTCAAATAGTCGAGGCATAAAATATAGTAATTAGTAAATAAAGAACCAACCAAACGTTTGCTAAAGCACCTCGATTTGAAGTCATACATTGAATAGTAAATTAGGGACGACGACAAAAGTCGTGTAACAAAATTTGTTTAAAAGGAGGAGAGAGATTCAAGAATATATATATATATATATATATATATATATATATATATATATATATATAGTCGTGTAATTAATAGGTTACGGGTACATAAATAGGTCTTAAGTCAAGCTAGTATATGTATGCACAATATACGAGTAAGTTAATTAAGTATTTAGATTAGTAAGTTAGAACGTAGTCAACTAAATTTAGGAATTTAGGGTTTTGCGTTTATTGTGATAAGTCAAGTAATTACAAATCTAAAATGAATAAAAATTATTTAGAGCGAAGGGTAAGTAAGTACTAACTTTTGTTAATTTGTATGATTCAAACGTATCAATTGGTTAGAATTTGGGATTGATTGGAGAATGCCGCAATTTTTGATTGGTGCTTTATAAATGAAAAGAAGATGAGAATTTTTGGACGTTGAATGCAATTTGTTTTAATGTAAATAAAGTGAGATTTGGATAGCAACGTGACGAATGGAATGGTGATTCGACCTGGCAGCGGTTTCACAGCCTAACGCAATACGTGACGGCATCTACTTTAAGAATGGTTACCAGATAACATGCTTTAAAGACTTTAGATGTATAGGGTAATTTGTTGAGGTAAAAAAATGATGATTAATATAAAGATAACCGCGATGTTGTATAAAGTAAGGGGGGACTTAGTTTAATTTTTGCAGTGCTGTAAATTTGCAATCAAGTTCAAAGAGTTTTACTATGAGCTTATGTTAAGACTGGGACTTAACGTCAGGTATGAGAAAAGTCCCATTACTTTATTAGGGTATTTGTTTTTTGAGGTTATCAAAATTCAATTAAATTTTAAAAAAGGATTTGTTACTAATCCAAGTGATACAATTGTAAATACGAAATAAGTTTTGAAAATGTTATATTCATTTTGTGTTAATAGAGTGCGATGTATTTTGTGAAATGCGTTATTTTGTGAGTGTGATTGAAGGGAGTGATTTTATTTTAGCTGATAGCAGAGCTAGACAGTGAGCAGGAGTTATTAGAGTAAGCAGCCCAGGTAAGCGTCGTTGTTGATATTTATAAGCATATAATCGAGACAGACCAAAGCAGCTGAGGTAAACTACACAATATTATGACGGCCCAACATTTTGATTTGAACAGAGGTTAACTTCGCAGCAATATATATATACATATATATTGCTGTAGTTTTCGCTCCCACGTTATTGCGTCATAAAAAAATTGATATGATAACGCTGTGCTCGGTGTATGACGTTTTTACTTAACGCCACCTCTCTGTGTTCTCACTTCAAATTTTACTAATTTTATTATTATTATGCCACGGCTAGCCCTTTTTAATCTACACAGATTGCACAACGTTACGATGATCAATTTTTCTCTTTTCCACCCCTTTATGATTACCTATTTGTTTGAATTGATAGAACAAAGTCAATTAGTTTCATGTAATGAAAAAAAATATTATTTACAATTTTTGAAAAATATTTAAATACACTCCTCAATCAATCAATATCATATGTATCATTTATCCCAAAATTTATATGCTTTGAATTCAATCTAAAGTCACCAAAAACTACCTTTTTACCAAAGAAACCTGGAACGTTCTAGACCCCTTTATAATACATTACGTAAGTTTAACGTATGCAATGTTTGTTGTTGACTTCATTACAAGTATTATATAAATTGAATAAATTCAGTATTGAAATTTAAATAGAAAAATATCTTAAAATTAAATAGATCTGGCCTGCGACATGTTGTTCGGGTTGTGGATCAACACCCCTTTGTTGTCCTCATTCATCTATCACTGCTCTGCTTAGTTGAACCAGTATTTGTGTACAGTTACCCCTCGTGTTCCATAAATTACTTCGTGCTTCTTTATTTTCTATGCCTTGAATCTCTCCCCTTTAATGTTTTCGACGCAAATCAAAATTGTACCAGAATTGTACCAAAATATAATAGTCGACGCTGATTTGCAATATTATATTGACCCTGATTTGAATTATTCTTCTTGTCGACACATACTTAAATTATTATCATTAACGCGTACTTGAAATATCCAGACTTGAAGTATTCAAAAATACACCACACATTCGAAATGTTAAATCGATCAAAATTTGAATTATTATCATCATGACCTGCTTATACAACAATACACCAACTTGTGCATGTTTTAATTAACTTGAATTAAAATATTAAAATCACTTGTCACGTAATTGGTTGGATGAGAAGTAAAAAAGAGCCTTTTACTTATATAGACATCCTGCCCCCCTTTCTAGTTGTAATACTTGAAAACACACCACTACGAACAAATAAACCTTCTTGGTAAATTTATTAAACAGTCAACACAATTCCACAAACCGCACGCTCACAAACAACTTTCAACCGTTGCTAATTCTGAAAATCCCTCCGATAACCTTCACTATTTCCACTAAAAGCTGGCAGCTGTGCACCAGCCGCTTTCAAATTTAGGAAAGTTTCAAAACAAATAAACGATTTACTTACAAAAATATATTAGTTTCACAACGAATATTAAATTCACCGAAACCTATCTTCAACCGACACAAGTTATACCATCTAATACGCATAATACGCATATTCAGGTTGTCTTGCTCTAACTGACATACGAAAATTTTCTATTTTTTTCTTTCTTCCTTTTCTATATTTTATATTCCTACTACCAGTTTTCTGTATTCTAGTCTAACCTGTATTCAATATCTCCTTTCATTTTTAATTCTTTGTTTACAACCACGATTATCCCTAACTGGCATTTTTTCTCTCTCGACTATCATCTATCCCCCTTCTATATGGATAGTTAAACAATCTATATCCGTTTATCATATGTACGTTACCCCAGTCCTTGAAGTTAACCAATACTAAAACATTTCTCGCTCCACCTTTTAAAATCGACGTCTTTCCAAACATGTTGCCTCTCCCTTGTATGTACTAACTTCTAGAATTTTTTTGTCCGCCAGTTGTTTCAAAATCAACGAATATCTAACCATATGATAACTTTTTATCTCATTCTAATACATGCTCAAATACTCTTTCTTTATTTAGTATCGATCCCTGCTTGTATTTTAACCTTCAATGCCATTCGTCAAATATGTTGTTGTTTGCGTAGCTCAAGATTTGGACATGTTATGGGGAATAGCTGTTGTTTTCAAGAAAAAGTTTGGATGTGTGGATGAATTCGTACAACAGCAGTTAACTGTAGGAAAAGCTTTGGTTCTTCAGGATAAAAATCGTTATGTTTACTATCTGGTCACCAAAAATTCTTCACGGCAGAGACCTAGTTATGGACAACTATGGGAGGCTTTGCTAAACCTTAAGGCTCAGATGATGGAAAATGGAGTAACGAGACTAGCGGTGTCCAAACTAGGCTGTGGACTGGATCGCTTAGATTGGAGGATAGTCCGAAATATGCTAGAAGTAATTTTCTAGGAAACCAACGTCCAGGTCCTTGTTTGTTGTTATCAACCGGTTGCCTACCAAGACCAAGAAAAGTGTGTTGACTGTTATTTTCAACGACGCGGTGGATGCACCAGAGGAGATAACTGCCGATACCGTCATCAGTCATCGAATTGGCTTTAAAATGTATTTACAGTTACGAGACGTAACGGTTTTTAAGAGGGGGCAGGGTTGCGAGCTACTATTAGGCAACTCGTCAAACAGACAAGCGCCGCAACCACTGCATATTCTCCATGGACCGAGAATCTTCTGGCAATTACTGGAGGATGAGTCATCCTTTTTAATTCACGGTATAAATAAGACCGATGATGTAGTACAGAGTTAGTCTATATCAGAATGTCGAATATAAATTATATCGTGTAAAGTTAAATAGTTGAGCTTTTGGAAGTCCAAGAGTGTAAACATAAATTTATATTATGTGAACGTGTCCAATGTACATGCAGCTTGTAGAATACATAAATAGACACAAGTGTAATAAATAAATAGTTGTGTTAGTGTTGTTAATAGACCTATGGTTAAGAATTTAGTTTAAGAAGATATTAGTGCTTGTAAATTCATTAGTTTGATAGTGCTTTATTGTTAATTGGACTGAAAACATCTATAAATAAGGCATATACTGTTAATTAGACTTGTGAACAGTAAGTAATAAAACTCTTGTTATTACTTGTTTTAAATTAGCAAAACACGGTAGTAGTAGCCCGCTACAATATGGAGTCTCGTTATGATTATCAAAAATAAATTTATGCGTAAAAAGTCATAAACTTAAATAGAATATTTTATTCCAAATTTAATAAAGTTAAATTGCATGGACAATAAAACATTTATATTCTGGTCCCTATATAATCTTAGAAACATTTATTACTGCACATAAAGAATATCATACTTTACAAGAACCTCAAAAAATCATTTCTATACATGCAAGCAGATAAAGTCATGCGAAAGAAAACTTTTATAAAATTAAATAAAAGGGAGTTATATTGGATTTAGTTTTCTCTTGACTGAACTAAGTTTGAGAAACGTGCCATGCGTATAAATATTTTAAAGATTTTCTGAAAAGCTTTATGGCTTAATAAATAATTTTGCCATTCGTAACACGTGACTATTTAGAAATTTTACGAACAGCTTTATCCAATAATCGTATAATTTATTCAAGATTAAACACAGCTGCGATTTAAAGCCAGAATTGCGTTTGAAATTGAGTATCCTGAAAATCACTTTAACGCCGGAAATGCTATTTGTTTCAATATTAAGATATTGATTCTTAAGGAATGTACGTGAATTTAATTTAAACAGAAAACAAATTTGTCGAAAAGTGGAGGTGTTTAATAAATTCTAAAAGTGCCATAAAAAGTTGTTGGTTTTCCATGTCATGAATCATTAACAGCTCCACAATGTTAATAGGTGTCCTCGAATGCAGAATCAAAAGCACTTGCGGATATATATTGTTAAACATTTAAATTTTGTCCAAGTTGTTAAAAATTTATTTATGTGGCAAATATATCAGATTTCGGTGGTCCTTGTTGGAGGGTAAACTTTCCCTCGCAAAAGAGCTCTCCCGAAGCACGATGGGAAAAAATTAGGTGAGGGCGAAGTGACTTACTTCTGCACACCTTCACACGTCTGCACGTTATGAAGCATCGATAAAAATTGTCCTATCCACCGAGGGTAATTTTCACAAAACGTTTTTCAACTTTCACCTCTCCAAAACAGTTTTTATTCATTGGTTAATGAACATCAGGCGACCGTAAAGAATTAACCACACAATTTTCCCACAGAAAGTTACGCAGGTGTTCACAAAAAGGTACTTAATTTAAACTTAAAGTAATAATAAAGTTTATACCAAAGTCAAACGCAAGGGAATTTGACACGCATCAAAAAGCACGTAACAATATTTGTAGTTTCAAGTTATCGCTGTAGATACAGCAGCAATCTGCGCAATTAATTTTATGAACAGTAAATGTGTCTTCCGTTCTGACCGGACCTGCAACATGAACGGGTAGAATAGCATAATTTTATAGTACATTTCTAAATATATAGCACACACGTTGTCGTTACAAATACACAGTACAATCTTAAACAAGTATTAAAAAGCAAAATATCGTAAATCTATTAAGTAGAAACTTAATCTAAACACAGACGTACTTGTATGTTCAATCAGTTCGTGCATTAAATTATCAATGTTTATTCACAAACCTTCACTCCGGTGTAGTTTTAGAAGGGTTTTCTTAAAGTTTTCTTTTTTAACGGCTGATTGATTATTGTGCCAATAACGGATGCCTTTTATTTCAAATTGACTTCGTCTACACCAACTCGATGACTTTCAAAACAAGGGGTGACTATCTATGGACCAAATGTGCCTCTAAAATAAAATTGATCTACTTGACAAGGAATTATCCGAACATACTTAAGCTACTCTGCATTGTTCGCTAAACTCTAGTCAAGCTAATTGACTTACCAAAGCAGAATGTTAGAGGTATGAATGCTACAAACAAAGTGCTCTATGAAAACTAAATTTGCTCTTTTTAAAATCCTTCGGGGCATTTTCGGAAAATTTCGGACAGATGAATCAAGCGTATAAAAATGGACATGCTTCGTGTAGCCTTTTCCTAACCTAACCTATACATATTCAAATTTACGTATTGTCAATCTAAAATCAGAAATCGGGATTTTACATTTATTCCAGCAAAAATTTTGTAAGTAAAATATATCCTTCGATAATTACAGACCACAAAACCAGTTGTAAATGTAAAAATAATGTAAAACAGTTTGAAAGAAAGACACCCGAATGTTCAGCTGCTGTGTAAATAGTAGCACTCTTATTTTAAGGAAGGGGATAGATAGGAAAGGAGAAAAATGTAATAATCCGCACTGTACACATTTGCCCAAGCCGACCGAAAGTTATACCTTCCTCGTCCACGTTTAAACATCCAGTTCTACACACGCAAACATTGTTCGTTTCTTACTCCGCGCGTAGTAGGTAAGTAAGGCCGGTCTGACTTCAAAACGATGCACGCGTATGCTTTTCAATGTAACATACGCGTGCACCGTTTTAAAGCCAGATCGGCATTATATACTTTCAATGTAAAATACGTGTGGACACGTTTTGAAGTCAGACCGGCCTTATATTACTTTCAATGAAACATATGTGTGTGACTTCAAAACACACGTATGCTACGTTGAAAAATGCAAGAGCGTGCAGAGAAAATGTGGAGCTGTTTTGAATTAGGTTTTCTAGCGAAAAGTTATAAAGTAGGTCAGATGCAAAATATCGCATCTAAGTCAATTGTATTTAATTTAAGTGGATTCCGATTTATGTTTTTACTTTTGTTTAGAGGCTGCAAATACACATAGGCCAGTTTGACTTCAAAACGTGTCCACGCGTATGCTACGTCGAAAAAATGTAGGTGCACGTAAAAAAATGTGGAGCTGTTTTGAATTTTAGCGAGAAGTTATAAAGTAGGTCAGATGGGTCACTCTGCAAATACACATAGGCCGGTCTGAGTTCAAAACGTGTCTACACGTATGCTACATTAAAAATGTAGATGCGTGCAGAAAAAATGTGGAGCTGTATTTAATTCTAGCGAAAAGTTATAAAGTCGGTCAGATGCAAAATATGCTAAGGCCGGTTTGAATTCAAAGTGCGACCACTCTGCAAAAACACATGGGCCGGTTTTAATTTAAAATGTGTTCACTCTTGTGATAGGTTGAAAAGTAGGTTATCAAAGTACGCAGATGCTGGTAATCTGCTATATAAAGAGATTGCTACTAATATTAATTTAATTAGTCGAAGTTTACTGCATATTTACATACCTACATATACAAACATGTATATAATTGATATTCAGGGATTTTAATACAAGAAAAACTAGTTTGTGTGCAAAGAAATTGCGGTTTTGGACTTATTGGAAGGTGTTGTTTGGCATCAAATTTTTAAACTGCCAAGGCAGTTTAGTTGTTTGAGCCAAGATCATATAAAACATAACGACTCGGTGACAAGGAATATTCATGGTCTTTCTTGGGATGAATCTTCAACGGCTAGAATGGTGTCATCATACATAGCGCTTTATTTGAAGCAAATTATCCGACCCGGTGAAGAAGTATGTGTGAAGGGTCTAGAAAAGAAGAAATGGATGGAAACCTATCTAATGCAAAACGTTGTAACTGATATGCTTGCACTAGGTTGCCCTAAGCTATCGGAGTTAAAAATCAACAATCGTTTACTATGTAACATCCATTGTTATAAACACAGCAATAATAACCTGCAATGTGCAAAACAAAATACCTTGTTATTAAAAGAATGGTTTAATAATAATAAAAATCAATAGAAAGATTGTGTCTGTATTATTTATTTTAATTTAATTTTACAATATTCGCCTTATTAACTATTATTATTATAACAACTTCTAGCAAACATTATTTCTATCGATCCAGCTATTGTGTACGTTAGAGAAGCCTAACAATTTTACAAAGACTTTATTTCCACTCTTTCTTAGGACTTTTTCTACCAAGTAAATTCCTGGATGTTTAACCTTTTGCAACTCCATTACATATAATGATTTCTTTCTCGTCTTGATCTTCTAATATATATGTTGTCGGATTGGTTACGTTTACCTTTTCAATCTTAAAAATTTCATGTGACCAGTTTGGCGTGTAACCTCTCGCAAATGCTTCCCTGTGTTTACAAATCCTCACACTGTCTTTAATTGAATATTTTGGTATTTTAGTTGCAAGTTTGATGCGGGTAAATGATGATTTAAGAATAGTTTTTCATTGAATTTATCAACTTTTACAGGTTTGACTCCGATAGTACTGTGAACTGTATTGTTGTATTGTTTCACAATATTGTTTAAATTTTTTATCCAATTGTAAGAACCGTTCAGTTTAAACAAACGCCACATTTTTCTCTTTAAAGTTCTAATTAAACGTTCCACAATGCATGCTTTCTTTGTAGAAAAAACACTATAATGGTTTATGTCATATGTCTGCATTAAGGATTGAAAGGGTTTGTTATAATATTCTTTACCAAAATCAAACTGCAAATTTCTTGGCGGATTTATAAAATTATTTAAAATTGTTTTCATTGCAGCAGTAACATCAATACCCGTTTTACTTTTAAGTGGTACAGCCCATACGTATTTGGAGAAACAATCAATAACAACTAAAATGTATTTAAATCCTTTGTTTGTTTGCGAATATGGTAGCATTTCAATCAAATCGGTCTGAAGAAGATCATTTAAACCTTTTACTATCACTTTGCGTCTCTTGAAATTTATTCTAGCTGGTTTATGACTTTATTTACTATATCCTTTTTCACTTTTGATTGAGCAAGTATCATAATACTGTTGCGATCCACTATTAGGCAACCCGTCAAACATACAAACGCCCGGGGCACAGCGTATTCTTCAGCATTCGAGAATCCTTCTACAAAGTTCTAGATAATGAGTCATATCTTAATGCAGGGTATATATAAGGCCGCTTATGAATGTAAGAGTTAGTCTATTCTTGAATGTCTAATATAAATTATAACGTTGTAAAGTGATAGCAGTTTTGAGCTTTTGAAGTATACATAAATGTGATATGCTGTGTCTAATGTTCATACAGCTTGTAGTATACATAAATAAATAGAAGTGTATAAATAAATAGTAGTGTTAGTGTTGTTAATGAACCTATGGTAAAGAGTTAATTTAAGAAGATATTAGTACTTGTAAATTCATTAGTGTAATAGTGCTTCATTGTTAAGTGGACTGAAAACATCTATAAATAAGGCATATACTGTTAATTAGACTTGTGAACAGTAAGTAATAAAGACGTTTGTTATTACTTGTTTTAAATTAAAGAAACGCGGTAGTAGTAGCGCGTTACACTGGTGTCAGGCATTTGTGGGGTATATAGTGATTAATTAAAGGAAAGCACACAAGTCTAAAGCCGTTTAAGTAGTTTATATATGCCAGTTACAAGAAGCCAAAATAAGATGGACGCAGAAGGTTTAATGAATTTCCTCAAGGATTTTAAATCCGGTATGGAGGAGAGGTCGGCTAAACTAGAAGTGACACTCAGTGAAAATGCTGAGAAAATAGAGGAAAAGTTGAGTAAAATGCTGCGAAAATGGAAATAAAGTTTAGTGAGAATGCTGAGAAAATAGAAGAAAAGTTAAGCGAAAATGCTGCGAAGTTAGAAGAAAAGTTGAATGAAAAAACAGCCACGTTAGAACAAAGATTAATGGAAAGCTCCATTGCATTGAAAGAAGATGTCACTGAACAGGTAAAAACAGTTGAGCAAAAGTTGGACAGTAAATTGATAAAAATGGAAGAAGATGTGATGAGGCTGCAAGAACAAGTAATTTCACTAACAACGCGGCCACTTGAATTGCCAAGCCAAGTTGTTAATCAGAACATTCAGAAATAAGAACCACGGAAAGAAGCGAGTCAATTCCGTCTAAATTTAAAGTAAAACCACCTACATTCGATGGTAAAACACCTTGGCCCACATATTTGAAACAATTTGAAGCTGCTGCAATAGCCAACGGTTGGTGCAACAAAGAGAAGGCTATCTCTCTAATAGTGGCCCTACGGGGGGAGGCTCTTAACATCTTACAAACGATTCCCGATCACCAGCAGAATGATTACGGCCTCTTAACATCAAAGCTTGAGATGAGATATGGAGATGCTCACCTTCAACAGGTTTACCACGCACAAGTTAAGAACCGCTCGCAAAAGACAAGTGAAAGCCTGCAAGAATTCGAAGCTGACATTGCCAGGTTAGTTAGATTGGCATACCCAACGGCACCAGACAGCTTCCTCGAACAACTTGCTGTCCAAACATTTGTGGATGGCGTTAAGGATGGCGAAATACAGCAAGCGCTAAGACTAGCACGACCAAAAATGTTAGATGATGCACTGGCCCATGCGCTTGAATTTGAAGCAGCTAAGCAGACATCACATAGGGTGAGTCACAAAGTTCGGTCTGCCTTAGAGGAACCTGGTCAAGCTCAGAACAGCATAGATGAAATAATCAACCGTGTGTTTGAAAAGCGAAAGGCGGAAAGGCTGAAAGACTACGACCGCGGAGATGGCGTCTACGATGCTGGAGCTGCGGTGAAGTTGGCCATATGCAGAGACGCTGTACTCAACCAAAGAAACAACCGGTTGTGCCAAAGCTGGTCCATGTAAGAGGGCGAACTTCGACAGCACAGCGTAGTGCCCCGGAGATTATCATCCGTGCTGCATCGTCGGTGGAAAGTCTGGACAGCATTTATATCGATGGTAGAATTAATGGTAGGGTTGTCCGATTACTTGTGGATACAGGAGCGACAAGAACTATTGTGAGACCAGATTTGGTTGGTCGTGGAAAAGTGCTACCTGTATCGGTGTGTCTCCGAACGGCAAGTGGTGAGAAGATTGGTACTCATGGAGAGACTGCCGTTATGTTGACAATTGGGGACAAATTAATTAATCATCGAGTGTTGGTGGCTGAAATTACAGAAGAAGTGATCTTGGGAATGGATCTCATGAGAGAATATGGGTTTCATGTAAACATGAAAGAAAATGTGCTTCGGATAGATGATGATGAGATTCCATTTCAAGGACGAGTAACCAGACGATGCAAGTTCGAATGATTTGCGATATGAAAATACCCGAGAAGGCGGAGATGATAGTAATGGGACGCCCGGATGGTACGCTCCGGGAAGGACAAGTATGCATGATGGAAGCAACTGAATCGGGGATGGGTCAGGAGGGACTTCTGATTGGAAGAACGCTGGTAAAGTCTCGAAATATGGTACCAGTAAGGGTGCTGAACATTAATCCCTCATACAGTGACCCTGAAGAAAGGCATGATTGTGGGAAGTTGCATTCCAGTATGTCATATTAAACGTTGTATTGGACGACACGAAAAATAAACCAACCAACGGTTGCTCACAGAAATTGCTGGATATGTTGATACCCTCGTGTCAAGGATTAAATGGCGATCAACTGGGCAAGGTAAAAGAACTGGTCGGACGATATCGAGGTGTGTTTGCACTGGATGATAGTGAGAAGGAAGGACGAATGTTGTGCAACACAAGATCAATACTGGAGATGCGCAACCGATAAGACAACACCCCAGGCGGCTTCCTTTGGCAAAACGTAAGGAAGCTGAGCAAATTATCACCGATATGGAAGAACAGGGGTGATTGAACCCTCGAATAGTCCATGGGCATCCCCGGTAGTGCTTGTCAAGAAAAAGGACGGGTCGACAAGGTTTTGTGTAGACTACCGGCGGCTTAACAATGTGACAAAGAAAGACAGCTATCCTTTGCCCAGAATTGATGACACCTTAGATACTCTATCCGGATCTAAATGGTTTTCGACCTTGGACTTGAAAAGCGGATACTGGCAGGTAGGCTTGGAGCCAAACGATAAAGAAAAGACTGCGTTTACAATTGGAACTGGATTATGGCAGTTCAAGGTCATGCCATTTGGATTATGCAATGCTCCTGCTACTTTTGAACGATTGATGGAGTCGATACTGCGTGGACTGTCCTGGAAAACATGTCTGGTGTACCTAGACGACGTGATAGTGTTAGGCCGGTCTTTTGAAGAACACCTTAAAAACTTAGAGGAGATATTCCAAAGATTACGCGGGGCAAACCTTACATTGAGCCCCAAGAAGTGTCACCTATTTGGAAAAGAGGTGAAATACCTAGGACATGTCGTTTCAGAGACCGGAATAAGAGCTGACCCTGACAAAATAAAAACGGTACAAGAGTGGCCTACACCAGCAGATATACACCAACTACGCAGTTTTCTAGGATTGTGCACATATTACCGACGTTTTATACTTGGGTTTGCGAACATTGCCAAACCGTTAACAAAATTAACCGAAGATGGACAAGAATATGATTGGAATGACGACTGCCACAGTGCATTCGAACAACTGAAACGGCTACTAGTTACAGCACCAATTTTGAGTTATCCACGGATGGAGGAAAATTTGTGTTGGATACCGATGCCAGTAACACAGCTATAGGAGGCGTTCTTTCTCAAGTGCAGGACGGACAAGAAAAAGTTATTGGGTATTTCAGCAAGGTCTTGTCGCGGCCAGAAAGGAACTATTGTGTGACAAGAAGGGAGCTGTTGGCCGTCGTCAAATCCGTAGAGCACTTTTATAAGTACTTATACGGCCGTAAATTCCTGTTGAGAACAGACCATGCTGCACTGAAATGGTTATTGCAGTTTCGAAATCCTGAAGGGCAAGTGGCAAGGTGGATAGAGCGGCTGCAGGAATATGACTTTGATACAGAACATCGTGTAGGAACTAGCCATCGGAATGCAGACGCTCTATCAAGGAGACCTTGTCCGATGGACTGCAATCATTGCTCCAAGATGGAAGAGAAAATAAGTGTCATCCATAGAATGACGGTAACCGATGATACTTGGCAACTCGAAAGAATACGAGAAGACCAGGAGAATGACGCCGAATTGGGACGTATTATTGAGTGGAAAAATAGAGGACAACGACCAGCTTGGGAAGAAATTAGTATTTCAAGTAGGAGCCTGAAGGCATACTGGTCACAGTGGGACTCCTTGATGATGGAAAATAGAATCTTGAAACGACGCCTGGAATTTGAAGATGGCACTGAGAGACTTCAAGTGATAGTGCCGAGAAGCAGAGTGCCGGAAGTGTTGCAGCACTTGCACGATGGTATTTCCGGAGGGCACTTTGGCGTGAAACGAACTCTCGAAAGAGTGAGAGAAAGATTCTATTGGGTGAACTGCAAAGAAGATGTGAAGGAGTGGTGCCGGAAATGTGAATTGTGTGCCTCTGCAAATGGCCCGGTCTCAAAACGGAAAGCCCCAATGAGACAGTATAACGTGGGGAATCCTTTTGAAAGGGTAGCCATTGATATAGCTGGTCCGTTTCCTGAATCAGAGAAAGGAATAAATACATCTTGGTTGCAATGGATTATTTTACCAAATGGCCGGAGGCATATGCTATACCTAACCAAGAAGCCGAGACGGTTGCAGATGTACTAGTGAGGAGTTGTTTTGTCGCTTTGGAGTTCCGTTGGAATTACACTCCGATCAAGGTCGGAACTTCGAATCAGCGTTGTTTCAAAACGTCTGCAAGCATCTTGGAATCAGGAAAACTAGAACCACGCCACTTCATCCTCAATCGGATGGAATGGTTGAAAGAATGAACAGAACGTTAGGAAAGTACCTGGCCAAAGTTGTCTCTGAACATCAACGGGACTGGGACCAATATCTACATTTGTTCCTACTGGCGTACCGATCTTCGGTACATGACAGCACAGGGATACTCGCCCGCTTGCGTAATGCTAGGACGTGGTGCGGCTACCATGTGATCTTCAGTTTGGATTTAAACCTGGAGAAGAGATCGCCGGTGAAGATTACGTTAGTAAGCTTCGTGAAAGATCAAATAGTATTCACGAAAACGTCCGAAAGAATATACAGGCAGCAAGCGATCGAATGAAATCACAATATGACACGAGAGCACAAGAAGGTGGTTATCAACCTGGAGATTTAGTGTGGTTGTACAATCCACAAAGAAAACGTGGATTGTCGCCAAAACTACAAAGACAATGGGAAGGGCCGTACGAAGTGTTAAAAGGATTAATGATGTAGTGTACCGGATCAGAAGATCCCTCGTGGTAAACCGAAAGTGGTACACTTTGACCGTTTAACACCCTACACTGGCAACAACCAGGAAGACTCAAATAATGATAATGGTGTTCGGCAAGTTATTAATCATGAGCCAAATGCAGATTTTGAGAGCTTTATGGCGGCGTATGGTGGTTCCGCTAAAGCGAGATTTGGCGTTGTTGTTGAAAAACAGCAAGATCTGTTTAGAGCACCAGAAGAGTATTCCTTGCACATTGCGTAGCTCAAGATTTGGCAATGTCAAGGGAATAGCTGTTGTTTTCAAGAAAAAGTTTGGATGTGTGGATGAATTAGTACAACAGCAGCCAACTGTAGGAAAATCTTTGGTTCTTCAAGATAAAAATCGTTATGTTTACTATCTGGTCACCAAAAATTCTTCATGGCAGAGACCTAGTTATGGACATCTATGGGAGGCTTTGCTAAATCTTAAGGCGCAGATGATGGAAAATGGAGTAACGAGACTAGCGGTGCCCAAGCTGGGCTGTGGACTGGATCGCTTGGATTGGAGGATAGTCCGAAATATGCTAGAAGTAGTTTTCCAGGAACCAACGTCCAGGTTCTTGTTTGTTGTTATCAACCGGTTGCCTACCAAGACCATGAAAAGAGTGTTGACTGTTACTTCCAACGACGCGGTGGATGCACCGGAGGAGATAGCTGCCGATACCGTCACCAGTCATCGAATTGGCGTCAAGATGGATTTACAGTTACGAGACGTAACGGTTTTAAAGAGGGGCAGTGTTGCGATCCACTATTAGGCAACCCGTCAAACATACAAACGCCCGGGGCACAGCGTATTCTTCAGCATTCGAGAATCCTTCTACAAAGTTCTAGATAATGAGTCATATCTTAATGCAGGGTATATATAAGGCCGCTTATGAATGTAAGAGTTAGTCTATTCTTGAATGTCTAATATAAATTATAACGTTGTAAAGTGATAGCAGTTTTGAGCTTTTGAAGTATACATAAATGTGATATGCTGTGTCTAATGTTCATACAGCTTGTAGTATACATAAATAAATAGAAGTGTATAAATAAATAGTAGTGTTAGTGTTGTTAATGAACCTATGGTAAAGGAGTTAATTTAAGAAGATATTAGTGCTTGTAAATTCATTAGTGTAATAGTGCTTCATTGTTAAGTGGACTGAAAACATCTATAAATAAGGCATATATTGTTAATTAGACTTGTGAACAGTAAGTAATAAAGACGTTTGTTATTACTTGTTTTAAATTAAAGAAACGCGGTAGTAGTAGCGCGTTACAATACTTTTTTCTAATCAGGATTTATTAAATACAATTAATAAATACTTCTACGTTTGGATGTCGAGGTCTCCACTTGCTTTGAAAGCAGCTTTTAATATAAAATCAATAAACAGTATGGTATTGTTTACGCTAGCACCGCTATGACGAAAGTTGATTACATCCATACCTTTAAGCTAAAATCCTTGTAACTGTGCAATTAGATAACTTTTTTCGTTTATAAGAATTCCAATGTCTTGCGGGTATCCTTTAATATTCTCAATGACTGCTTCCTCATAAGGAAATTCATAATTATGTTTAATTGTTGAAAATAAGAAATGTCTTGCCACCGTCGAGGAATGTACTAGAGTAAAACGTTGCTACTGCCGTGTAATGTAGCATATGTAACATGTACTCAAGCAAGGTTTCAAAACCTTCATTTTTTTTTATATTTCTGTTCACTTAGATCTATTTTACGGTTATTTAAGTGCCTTCCAAATTTGTCAATTGTCATATCATCTAATCACTTTTGCCTCACGCAATTCTTCAATGATCGAATTTATTTCGTGGCCGTGACCTGTGTGTCCAGCAGTCTGAAATGAAACTAAAAGCCGTAATTTATCAATAAGTTCATTGGAATCATACCAATATAAATAATCTATGGCGTTATTTGATAATTCCATTGTCATACCGTCTCCAAGACGCTTTATATAAGGTAATGTTCTAGGTCTGCGAGGTGTTTGGAGAAGTATGTTCAATGTAGATATTATATTTTTGTATTTATATGAATTATTACCCTGAATTTGTTCTGTTTCAGAATAATATCTTCTATTAGCATTTGTTCTTTTTACAATATCAAGGTATGACTTTAGATCTTGCGGTCTGTACCCGACAGGATATTTTTTAAACAGTAGTTCGTATAATCCAGGAGTACCTTTATATTTCAAATCATTTATTAGTACATTTTCATCATCCAACGCGAAATTCGAATTTCCTATCATAAGACCATTTGAATCAGGGTTAAACCTAACACCATATTTATTATCAAATTCGTTCTTAACGTTTTTAAACATATTGTAAATATATTCTCGAGGTAGTAGATGTAGCTGTTCGAGATAATGTGTCATACCAGGTGAATCGACAAAGCTTTGTATGTATTCCTGGGCTTCTTGAGCATTTCGATTACTTCTGTTTCGTATTCATTCTCATTATCATCTTCATCTAGGGCATCATTTACATTCGGTATATGCTGAGCAATAACCGGCGAATCAATACAGTCAACGTTCCTTTTTAGCAATTTAGGTTTAATTTTCTTTACACTGCTATGAGGCAGTTCTTCTTCTTTAAATTTTTTTTCTTTACTACACTTTCCTCTTTTAGTTTATTAGCAATAGTTTCTAATCGCGATGTTATGGGTAAGATTGATTCCGCTTGGACGACTTCACTATCCTTTAACTGGCGTAGTTGGTTTTTTACAATGTTTCTTTTCTTAATTAAAATTCTTTTAAGTTTTATCGCCTCCCTGTTCATAGCGTAAAAAGTTCATGGTAATAAAAAAATTCTTGGATCCTATCGATACTTGCATCTCTTTCAAGTTTTAAATATGTATGAAGTGATCGGTACCTTCCTGGACCTGGATCACTATCCTTGTCTACAACTAAGAAACCGTATTTGTTTTTCCAACAAGCACCACATATTTCACAGAATTTTTCATACTTGATGTCAGTATTGATGTGATCGTCATATATGTGTTTTAAGTTTAAATCATCTTGTTTAAATAAAACTAAAAGATTAGCATTATCACGTACTAAGTGCTTAGGCATACGAATATAACTTTGACAAAGGTAAAAACTGTCTACTTGTTTATGGTTCACCATACTAAAGTATTCCCTAATTATACCTTGTTTATCGCAAGCTACATCATATAAAAAAAATATAGAATTATTTCGAGCATCAGATGGTGATATAATATTATCAAAACTGGAAAAAGTATAATATTTGATCCCTTTTATTGGTCGCAGTAAACTTTCAAGGTATTGATACTTTGGATGATAAAATGATTTAGAATAAACATTCACATTTCCAAACTTTAAACCATTAGGATGTTCTATCAGCCCAATCATAACGTTAGTTTTACCGCAATTTGATGGACCAACAACTAGACATCGAATAGATGAAGGCAGAAGAACGCAATGTTTTTTAGCCAAGGATTACACGACAATGTTATCATTGTTTAGGGTTAAAGATGTTGATTGTTTCATAACACGCATGTTTGCAAGTACTAAATTCGATTGTAAAGAAGTGGAATTATATATATAAGAAACGGCGAGTATATAAAGAATCATTAATTCACTATATTTTATTTATTTACTGCACAGCTTGAGAAGACAGTTGTCCGCTAATGATTACCTATAATAATTCTAAAACTACTGGGAACTGAGTGTTAAATACTGTAATTAACAATTTACCATTTGAAGCGCATATTCCGGGTTACAAATTTTGCGGTCCGGGTACAAAACTAATCAAACAGTTAGCTCGGGGAGACAAGGGAATAAACAAGTTAGACGAAGCTTGTCAAAAGCACGATATTGCATACTCCAAAGAAAAGGATCTGTCTAAACGCCATCAAGCAGATTTGAAGTTAGCTCAATTAGCAACAGAAAGACTAAATTCTGGTGACTCGTCTTTAGGTGAAAAAGTAGCAGCATTTGGAGTAGCTACCGCAATGAAAGCTAAAGTAAAACTTGGTATGGGTGCCTGTGCATCACTGAGAACAAAAAATATCAATAAAATAAGAAAACTGATAAAGAAACGTAAAATAAGAAGTACGCTAGGTATTAAAAGTATTATCAAACAAGCACGTACAGCTTTAAAAAGGACTAAAGGATCTAATCAACATAGCAATTAAGGCCGCCAATACAACAAAACAAAAGAAGCATATTAAATCAGCTCGTATTATATCAATTCCTAAAACAGGGGGTTTTCTAGCACTAATACCAATTTTTGCAGGAATAAGCGCCCTTGGTACTCTTACTGGAGGTGCAGCTGCTGTTGCAAAACCAGTTTCAGATACTAAAATAGCGGAAAAATAACGTCATAACAAGGCAATGGAGGACATTGCAATCGTAAACGGCATGTACATCAAACCTTATAAAAAAGGTTTTGGTCTTTTTTTAGCCCCTGCAAAACCTTAAAGGAACGGAACTTGATTTTACCTAATCGAGCACTAAGCAATGTAGAATTAATAGAGTTTGTTAAGCAATTAGAAGTACCATATTTCCGTGGAGTGTTCATGAGAAACAATCTTCCCAAGAAAGTTAATTTAAAAGAATGTGGTATAATTAATTTAGATGGAATAGAAGGTTTAGGCACGCATTGGACCTCTTATAAAAAGTACGGTAGTAGCGCTATCTACTATGCCAGCTACGGAAACCTGCGACCGCCGACAGAGTTGATAAGTTATTTGAATAGTGGGGTAAATGTAAAATTCTTTATAACATTAACCCAGAACAATCGTATTTATGACTTTGACGTTCAAAACACACAGTACTCACCTGTTCTACACGTCGCCGTCGGCCTCTCTGAAAACTGGCTTAAAATCTCACTCGCCGTATGCGTCTTTACAATGCGTGGCACTATCACTACGAATAATCTGCTGTCCAGACTCCAGGTTTCTTTAAATTAATTTTTATACTCCCCAAATCTAAAATAAATATGACCAAATTTAGAATTTTGACTACCTTTTAATTTTACTTCCCCTGCGCTAATTTTCCTGATGTTATTTCTTCTTTACTCGTACTAATCCTCCTGCTACTCCAATGCTTTCCTTTTTTCTTAATCCGCTCTGTCCAAATCAATGCTTTCTTTTAATTACCATTCAATACCATTCTATCCATAATACAATATCCAAATCAATTCCAATAATATCTCCGTCACTCTTACACTTTTTATTCGTCGTTACTATTATTTATTTATTTATTCCTCTCGCTTATCTGTACTCTTCTTTATATCAAATCAAACTCTTAAACTTTTCAAAATCCTTTATTAATACTTTATAATATTTAAAACTTAGCGCAGTTTACAAAACACGTTTTACTACCAAAATATTTATAAATCGACTCCCTTATTTACTTTTCCTAGGTGATTATTATAATTAAAATATGCCTACTCTTTAATACATTTTATACATTTTTCATCCAATAAAATCATCCCAACAAGTTCGTGTCACTAATACCTTACAATCTTTCTTTTACACTTTCCTATTTTATATCAAATGTTCAATCATTGGTCCCTAATACTGCATCACCCTTCAATCACATTTTACAATACTTTTCACTTATAATTTTGATACTACAGGTTTGTCCAAAGGTTGATTCTACTAAAGTAAGTGCCGAAATGTTACACATATAAACCTGGATCTGTGCGGTTAATAGTGGACTTCTACAGACGCATCCGGTTTTTCGATTAGCAAATGTACATTCTATGGCTTATTAATATACAACTCAGTGTAAATCCTTGAATACTGTGCTTTATCACGTCATCAAGTCATTTGTTTTACGTCTTGGCACTTATACCTTGACTATTATACTCCAAATACTTTAACATTTGTAAAGTATGGCAAACATAAATTTTTCAGTTACGGATTCTGATATTTGGCTTTCTTTGGCATACACTACCTTCATACAAACAACCTTTATACCCTTTTTCTTACTGACACTGGTTTTGAATAAAAGTGGAAATTTCGTCTGTTTTCATACTCTTTTCTTGGTGTGCATAATTTCTAGTTTTATTTAAAACCACTCCACGCATTTCTACATATTGATTATTACTCAACCCCTGATTTCATTTCTCCTTCACGTCTGTCTACCTATACTATACTAACTTCCACTATAGAATAAAACAAATTTAACTTTCCGTCGCATGAACTCTCATCCTGCTAAACCCTCTTCTTGTACTATTTTATATGGATATAAATTTTCTAAATGGAAACGCCCACGACGTTCCCCTGTCATAGTATCTAATTCGAACGTATTTCCTTCAGCAAAAATACGCGTGATTTTGTACGGCCCTTCGTAAAGAAACAACAACTTCGCGCAAATGTTTCTTTCGCGATTTGAAACCCTTAATCTTTTTACTACCACCATATCTCCTATTTCAAAAATCGTCCTTTTTTTAATCCTACTACGCCTTCGCTCGATGTCCCTACGCTGCATCCTTTCAATTCTACGCCTAACGCTACCCAACAACTCTGTGATGTCTTGCACCTCTACTTCTTCCCTCCATGGCCTAGCTGGTATAATCTTTCTAATCAATGTTATTGGACATGTTTTTATAACAGAACTCGGTACGCAATTCATAAAATTTTCAATCTGTGGCAGATATCTAACCCATCTATCGTGATGCTCTTGCGTCGCCAACCGTAGATATTTTATGATCTCTCGTATAAAACGTTCGCATGAATTTGCTTTCGGATGCCGTATGCTGCTAAATGATACCTTAATATGTTCTCTATTTAACCCGTTTCTGAATCTTTGGTTATTGAGATATGTCGCGTTGTCTACCAAAATCCTATGCATTTTCCCAACCTGACTTCCAAATTCTCTAATCGACTGTAAAGCATGCACCGTGTTACTTCGTCTTGCCGGAAATAGCTTAACAAATTTCGAAAACACGTCCACCATTACCAATATGTGCCGATACCCCTGATCACTAGTAATTAGGTTGCTCAAGTAATCAATAGCTACCAATTCTAACGGTCCACTCACGCTCACATTCATCGGTATGTTCTGCAACACCATGTTTTTGTCTTTCCCTAAAATGCAAATCTTACAACGATTATTTGTTACAAATTCACTAGAAGTGGACACTAGCGAACGCGACTCTTTGCGTAGTAACGCTTCTTTAACTTTTTCTATGTATCTTTTACGTTCATCCATTAAATTTTGGATTATTATTTTCAATTTGGGAGTGGCCTTCTGTAATAATCATGCTTTTGTCTGATTCTAATAGAGGTTTTGTTATAATGGTATTACTTTGACTATTCCTAACGTGATCGTTAACGTCATTGGTCATCTGTGGTTGGAACTTTACTTCCTTGTAGCAAAACTGATCTAACATATCGATTTACGATAGATTTTTTTTTTCTTTTTTTTTGCACATCTTTTTCATTCGTTTTGCGGTTTTCTTTAACCTGGTCTCTTTACATTTCTTCTTTTCGTATTTACGTAGCATACGTAAAAGTATGAGGTCTTGAACAACGTTGCATATTAGTTTGCAGCGACTTACTATAAAACTGTGTTTAGATGAATGCTTTATATTATCCATCTTCAAATTTGCAGCTTCAAGTTTCGGGTAAGGCAATAGCTGAAAATTATTTTTATTGTGAGGGGAAGGTAATTCTGGACCAAACAGTTTATCGCTACTCTCCGTAGAGTTATTTTTAGCAATATGTAAAGATTGGTTGTTTCGAGATCTACGACCTGGTTTCTGTATAGTTTCCTGTATGCGCCATTCATCTTTTAACAAATTTATGTTTCCTAATGATCTTAGTGTCTTATTCTTTTTAATGTTTTTTATTGTTTTTCTGTTAGAGGTTTTGTCGCTAGCCAAGAGGGTTGAAAGAACATCGTTTGGATCTGACACAGTAAAGTTTTTATTTCTATCAGAGAATACTGGACACACTGTTAACGAACCTGGAGACATAGGGACACTCGAACCATTACATTTTGACCTGAGCTGTTCCATTTCTTTTCCGGTGAGTGCAGTATTATTAGGTGCCAGTAAACATAGGAATGACACTCCAGCGATTGCAATTACTGTATTTATGATCGTCAGTGTACCAAGAGACTTAGCCATTAACTTTTTACGATTGGAAGCCTTTTCACGTTTTAGTTTATGCTCATAGCTGTCATAATCATAGTCGTGAATTAATTCCTGATCTTTCACATATTCCTCATGGGCAAAACAATCATAATTGGTAGCACGACTTTCATCTTTGTCAACGTCATCGTAATCTGAAACTTCCATCAATTCTAGCGCATTGCATGGCTCGTTGGTATTGTGGTAAGATGAACCCCTTGGTGCCAAACAGTCTTCGCGCTCATCGGGGTGGTTATTATCGTACAAGTGAAATTCATCTGTGTCATTAAAAAGGACTGTCGGTTCTAAATGTTGAAAACCGTTACTTTCATCTTTGTTACCATCTAGAACGGTCCACGACGAATTTGAACTTACATCTGAATCAAATTCACCTTTAGCTTTATCATTCATATTTTTGTAAAATGTATATTTTTTTGATAGAACTCGAAACACGAGTAATTTCGAATTTTTTTGAACAAACACTTTTTTTTACCAAACGATGTTCTTTCAACCCTCTTGGCTAGCGACAAAACCTCTAACAGAAAAACAATAAAAAACATTAAAAAGAATAAGACACTAAGATCATTAGGAAACATAAATTTGTTAAAAGTTGAATGGCGCATACAGGAAACTATACAGAAACCAGGTCGTAGATCTCGAAACAACCAATCTTTACATATTGCTAAAAATAACTCTACGGAGAGTAGCGATAAACTGTTTGGTCCAGAATTACCTTCCCCTCACAATAAAAATAATTTTCAGTTATTGCCTTACCCGAAACTTGAAGCTGCAAATTTGAAGATGTTACGTGCAAACCGAATTTGCACTTTAACATTGTTAGTAGTTTAGTTTTCTTGATGTACGGAAGTTTCCCGCCATAATTTTTAAATACGCAAGACGCGGGAACATTTTAAATAGACTGGGCGGTGCTTCCGGCACGTCATAGTAGTGAGTTTGCGTAGTGTTTTTATCCCTATAGGGGTAAGGCAATAGTAGACAAAGAGAGGGGAGTTTCGCGGTTCTCGCCCTGAAACGTGGCTTTTTGCCTGGTGGTGTGAAGTGAAGTGGACGTTTCTTTTTGGTGACGTACAGTTATCGTAGCTATGTAGAATCCCTTCTCTAATTACCTTTTTGTTTTGTTACCTTTACCTTCTTCCTGTCGAACCTTACATAGGTACAAATCTGCGCCACCGAAGGGCCTACCGACCTCCACATCTGTAGATGGAGAGATCCATGTCTACCGCAGCTAGCCGAGCTGTCCCTTAAGTATTTGGTAGCGTCGACGCCATCTCTAATTCCTCCAGAAGGAGCCTGATGAGTGGTTACAGGCCTACTGAGTGAAATTGCAGGCGGAAGCAGAAGATCTGATGTGAGTACTCTTTCACGTATTTTTATTTGGTGCATGCCTAAAAAATGTAATAAATTTGCGTAGTAATTTGTTGTTAAAATGATTCGCTTTATCCTTCTTTGTTTAATTTTTATATTGCTAATTATTGCGCAATATACCTTTTGTATTGGTAACTGTATTACAGGCTTTTAAGAGCCATCTATCGCCATTTCAATGTACCACCATCTAAGTGAAATACTTTGTTAACTGTATTACCGACCATATAAACTTTCCTTAGGAGTGTAACAAAGATGGATAATATAAAGCATTCATCTAAACACAGTTTTATAGTAAGTCGCTGCAAACTAATATGCAACGTTGTTCAAGACCTCATACTTTTACGTATGCTACGTAAATACGAAAAGAAGAAATGTAAAGAGACCAGGTTAAAGAAAACCGCAAAACGAATGAAAAAGAAGATGTGCCAAAAAAAAGAAAAAAATCTGTCGCAAATCGATATGTTAGATCAGTTTTGCTACAAGGAAGTAAAGTTCCAACCACAGATGACCAATGACGTTAACGATCACGTTAGGAATAGTCAAAGTAATACCATTATAACAAAACCTCTATTAGAATCAGACAAAAGCATGATTATTACAGAAGGCCACTCCCAAATTGAAAATAATGTCAAATTTTTGTTTAGTAAAAAGTGTTTGTTCAAAATAATTCGAAATTACTCGTGTTTCGAGTTCTATCAAAAAAATATACATTTTACAAAAATATGAATGATAAAGCTTAAGGTGAATTTGATTCAGATGTAAGTTCAAATTCGTCGTGGACCGTTCTAGATGGTAACAAAGATGAAAGTAACGGTTTTCAACATTTAGAACCGACAGTCCTTTTTAATGACACAGATGAATTTCACTTGTACGATAATAACCACCCCGATGAGCGCGAAGACTGTTTGGCACCAAGGGGTTCATCTTACCACAATACCAACGAGCCATGCAATGCGCTAGAATTGATGGAAGTTTCAGATTACGATGACGTTGACAAAGATGAAAGTCGTGCTACCAATTATGATTGTTTTGCCCATGAGGAATATGTGAAAGATCAGGAATTAATTCACGACTATGATTATGACAGCTATGAGCATAAACTAAAACGTGAAAAGGCTTCCAATCGTAAAAAGTTAACGGCTAAGTCTCTTGGTACACTGACGATCATAAATACAGTAATTGCAATCGCTGGAGTGTCATTCCTATGTTTACTGGCACCTAATAATACTGCACTCACCGGAAAAGAAATGGAACAGCTCAGGTCAAAATGTAATGGTTCGAGTGTCCCTATGTCTCCAGGTTCGTTAACAGTGTGTCCAGTATTCTCTGATAGAAATAAAAACTTTACTGTGTCAGATCCAAACGATGTTCTTTCAACCCTCTTGGCTAGCGACTAAACCTCTAACAGAAATACAATAAAAAACATTAAAAAGAATAAGACACTAAGATCATTAGGAAACATAAATTTGTTAAAAGATGAATGGCGCATACAGGAAACTATACAGAAACCAGGTCGTAGATCTCGAAACAACCAATCTTTACATATTGCTAAAAATAACTCTACGGAGAGTAGCGATAAACTGTTTGGTCCAGAATTACCTTCCCCTCACAATAAAAATAATTTTCAGCTATTGCCTTACCCGAAACTTGAAGCTGCAAATTTGAAGATGGATAATATAAAGCATTCATCTAAACACAGTTTTATAGTAAGTCGCTGCAAACTAATATGCAACGTTGTTCAAGACCTCATACTTTTACGTATGCTACGTAAATACGAAAAGAAGAAATGTAAAGAGACCAGGTTAAAGAAAACCGCAAAACGAATGAAAAAGAAGATGTGCCAAAAAAAAGAAAAAAATCTATCGCAAATCGATATGTTTAGATCAGTTTTGCTACAAGGAAGTAAAGTTCCAACCACAGATGACCAATGACGTTAACGATCACGTCAGGAATAGTCAAAGTAATACCATTATAACAAAACCTCTATTAGAATCAGACAAAAGCATGATTATTACAGAAGGCCACTCCCAAATTGAAAATAATGCTACAGAATTCGACATTGACTCAAAGCAACTTGAAAAAATGGAATCCGTTCTTAACTGCGATAGCAAAGTGCCATCAGAAAAAACTTGAAAATACTAGCAGAAAAAGAGAAGACTACTTGCACAAATTAAGAAAATCACAGCAAGAACGTATGGAGCAAATACGAGCAGCGCGAGAGATACGTCAGGAAGCAATCCAAAATTTAATGATCTTACAACGATTAATCCGTTCTTTAACCACCGTGATATCGTTTTTGGAAAAAAGCGTCTCTCTAAATACCAAAAATGTTTTTCTAATGCCTATATGTCCAAGTTTTATATGAATTTCGTCTATAATTTCCACAGCCGTGTCTCTGGATAACACTAACAGTTCTGCATCCCCTATCCTTTTTACCACAAACTGGCCTACAATTGTAAATCCACGGTACTCCTCCACATTTTACCTCGTTAATTTCTCGCGTATCGAGCTCACCTCACTGTGCTGCTGCGTCTCCATAAGCTTGGCGTTTGTCCACCGATCAACATCCGTGAACACCTGCAAAGCAACTAAACAATTCTTTACGTCTTCATATTCGCCTCTACTTTTTCCTCAAGCTAAATAATTTTAATCGTAATAAATAAATAATTTGTATATTTTATTGCAAACATAAAATTTAGTACAAACTTATACCGGACATATGACTGTTTTAGTCGCGGTGGCAATTTTCTTTTGACCTCACGAGCTTGTTGCAAATATGGCTTCTTTTGTTCTTCAGTCATCTGCCTCCATTCAACACCTGCTCGAATTGAAAGCTCTTTGACGTTCTTTACATCACAGCGATGCCTGTAGTCTCTTAAGAAGTTTAGAAAGGGATTAACAGTTATTCGGCGTGGTCGCGAAAATTCCTCTGAACTGGAGCTAGGTATCTGATTATTAGCTGTTGCTTTATCTATTACATCTCTGCTTAATACGGATTTATTTTGGCCCATGTTAATAAATTTATAGTTGAATTTTAGTAAAATATTTAGAAATTACACCAATTGACTTGGCAATTTTGAAAAGTTATTATATGACGTTTCAAATCACTTTTGTTACTCCATGCACCCTATTATTTTATTGAAAAGAAAGTAAACATCTGCGACATTTCCTAACATGTACTGTGATTTAAGCTGTTGAAATATTTCATTAAATGTGATAAATATTTTCGCAAAAAGTTAAGTGAAAATTATTTTAAAGAGTGTATAATTGTGCAAAGAGAGCCGTACTTCTAAAAAGACGTAGGTAAATAAGATTTAGTGAAATTATATCATTTCTAATAATAAATAAAACAGGGCTCTGAATAATTACGATCTGAAGAACTGCGTTCTGATTAAATACGTTGTGAAGAACTACGTTCTAAATTATCAAGATATTCAGAAACGGCTTGAGCATTGTGAGCAGATGCACCGTCATGCTGAAAATATTTTAAGTTTTGCAGTAAATGAAGTGGCAAATTATCGAGCATTTCTTGCAATTCGTTTTGTAGAAAATTCAAATAGTGTACACCATTTAAATTATAATTATAGAAGAAAGGCCCAAGTATTTTATTACCAAAAATGGCACACCACACATTTATCGAAAATTGATGTTGATCCCGCCTTTCTTCTGTTAAATGGGGATTTTCCTGACTCCAGTAGACTGTATTTTTTCTGTTAAACATGCCTTTGTTAGTAAATTTTGCTTCGTCGGTAAATATAATAGTGTGACTAAAACCAGGATTATTATTTGTTTCATTAAGAAACCACCTACAAAACTGTTGTCTTCTCTCACAATCCCCATGATACAGTGTATTGCTAACATGGGTTTTGTATGGTTTGTAGCGGTTTTGTTTTAAAATTAGGCGAGCTTTTTCTGTAGAAGTAGCGCACTCAATTGCAGTTTCTCGGTGGACGCTGTTGGCTTAAAATTTATGTAGGCTAACACACGTTCTTCATCATCAGTTTTGAATTTTCTTTTATCAGTACTGGGTTTTGTAAAAGCACCAAACCTTTTAAATTGTTTTCTAATTTAGAAAACAATCGTTTATCTGGCTGCCTTCTTTCCAAATATCTTTCATAATACATATCACCAGCAGCATCACAATTTCTGTTACAGGCATAGTAACAAAAGAGCATGTCATTTTTTTCGTCGTTTGTATACATTCTCTATTATAATCAAATAAATTTAAAAGTCTTCTACACAAAATTTGCAACCCAGAGCAAATAAACACTTTAACTAATAATATCTGACAAATGCCAGTTGTTTTTTGTTTATTTAAAATATGTATCCATGGACTCGATGTCCGCAAATAAATAAATCGTTTTTTCTTTATTATGAAGAAACTACTGAAAATAAGTACATCAACCCTTACATCAGGGTAATCAGAAAAGAAAAACCTTTCCATTTGGGTTATATTGAACTATGGTTTCCATTTAAAAAAAAGTGAGGTTATGTTTGTAGCTTGAAAACACATTTCCAATTATACTTGTCATATACGCTATTGAATTCTACGTAAAAAGTTACCTTACAAGCAGTTTTTATTTTCTCTATAGGTTAAACCGTTAAAAAGTTATTAGCGTTTGAAGAAAATGGCAAATTTCAGTTTTTTTCAAATATCTAAAAAAGTTGAGCATCTAGGTGAGTTTTCAAAAAAGCATCATACTACTCGTAAATTTCTCTACAACTTTGCTAATTAAACCAATATTGTATCTCCTATAATAAAAAAGTTACCCATATACGGAGATAGATTGTGGGCACCCTGTATATATATATATATATATATATATATATATATATATATATATATATTTCTGTGGATCGTGGGGTCACTCTAAAGAAAATCTCGCCCCACGGATTGGGCGCGATAAGATTGCTGTGGATCGTGGGGACAGTCTCTGGAACTCCCTAAAACCTATTCAAATGCTAACGTTGGGCCGTCATAAGATTGCTGTGAATCCGCGGATTAAAGTTTAAGAATCGAGAGTGTCATTAAATACTTTTCAAAATAAAAAGTCAACGACAAAAAAAATTTTCTTACCCTGATTTCTGCTTCAAAGATCTCTTAAGCAGCTTCCCTGGCTAGCTCAGCTGTGCCTCTTCTCAGATACCTAAATTTACAATCATTCTTCCTTTCCATTCACACACCAATCAATAAAATCACAAAATAATACATCAATCATACAATCTTTATTTACCGCTATTTACAACAATTATTCACAGATATGTACAGTTCGGTACTCTAGTTACAAGTCAATAAGTGCTATTTTGTAAAGTCCTTGTTTTAAACTTTTCATTGCAAACACATTTAATACAATAGGAGTAAATGGGCCCCAAATAATTCCCTATATTTATTATTGCACACTAGTATGGTGAGCTCATAGTAACCCAGTTTATTAATGTATGCTTTTCACCTTGCATAAAATTACTACAAAATTAATAACTCATGTACTCTTAACAATCTAATTTAAATTCATAATGAAATTCAATAAACTTTACATACACCTTTTTCTTTTAATATTTAACATACCCTCATCATAGTCAAGTACACGTATCTTTTCCAATACGTTAAAAAAACCATAAATAACCCCCAAAGTTCACCACACATCACAAATAATTCCAACAGTTTATCAAATAACAGCAATTCAAATGAGTTACCTAAAAAATGCTTAAAGGCTCCATCTCCGTCGATGATGCTGTCCTCTAAAAACCCTTAGACTTCATGACTATGCGCTCTGATCCACCAGATATTTATAGATGATAAATCAGTCTACACTGAGCTCCGTGCTACCAATTACCATACTATCCCAGCATCCAAATTCACGTATATTACACTTGTGTTTATTGCTTTATTAATTTACTAGCTTGACATGGTATTAGTTAAACCTCAGTTAATTTA
Source organism: Platerodrilus igneus (assembly GCA_036346225.1). Lineage (NCBI taxonomy): Eukaryota > Metazoa > Arthropoda > Insecta > Coleoptera > Lycidae > Platerodrilus > Platerodrilus igneus. Next base: position 2,269,408 of record JARFIW010001055.1, read on the forward strand.
AATCACTCGCCACTACTCGCGTTAATAACTATAAGGCCCCAAATACCAAGTTATAAGAGCTAGTACTACCTTACTATGTTACAAATAAATTTTAATACTCACAAAAACTCTACTATAACGTCGGTTTATTGTTATACGTAGTTAAAGCGATACGAAAATAAAGAGTAGTAAAGAGAAACTTAATAACTTCCATCCCGTATTTATACGGTTCAAAATGTAACCTCCCGGACCCACTTAACGCGAAATACTCAATTTAAAATAATATTTCTCCAAATTTTGGATATAACCTCCTTAAAGCTCCTAGTCTGTTTATCAACTACTCGTTTCAAACAATGATACAGTCCTGTGTCATAAAAAAAAACTACGCCTGTAATATTGTTATCTCCGTCTTATGCATATTGGATGTCGCGTTCCAGCCCCACTTGAGTGGTAGAAAATCGATATTGCTGACCGCGTCTTATATACTCCACGTGGGTTAAATACTTGCGTTTGAAATCGAATGCTTTTATACCCATCTCTATCTGTAGCATCTTATTGATTGTGCATCCCTTCTGCTCTTTAAGAAACTCTTGTTAGCTTTTATTCGAAGCCACTGACGGTTGGAAAATATATTATTTAAAACCCGTGATATTATGTTCATAAATACGAAGAAGGTGACCTTTCCAACATGCAGGTGTTCTTAATTATTGATCGTTTAAAATAACACTTCTTGGAGTTTATATTTCACGGTATTTGATACAATTAACGTCCTTGTTTGTTACAACGAACCTTTTTCGCCTTGGGATTATTGATTTTATATACCCCGATGCATTTTCTGACGTTATTACACATTGAATTAAAATAAATTAAATTAATTATGCGTTTCTATTTGTTTTTAAAACTGGTTTTCCTTTATGAACCTATTACTTTTCAATCATTAATTATAAAAATACGTCAATACTTGTTCATTTGAATTAAATAAATGAAATTGATTTTGCACGTAAATAATTAGTTCTTTTCTCTATACAGGGTGTTTGAAATTACATTGCTTACCCCAAATTTAATCCTTTGAATCTATAACAATATATATATATATATATATATATATATATATATATATATATGCTCACCCCCTTTTTTATAAGCTATTTTTACTTTAAAACTATGGTTTATTTATTTATAATTTTATATACTTGACAGTGTGAAAATTTTGACTCTTATATTTCGTGCTTTACTATGTCTGGTCGGTATGCAAAACAAAACTATATAAATATGCCTCGACTATTGAAACTCTCCTTCTCAGAGAATCTACACCTACCAACCGTGGGTTCGGTGATAGGTAGATGGTCACGACCCCGACCAAACTGCACTACCTTTATTTTATTATACGTAACCTTATTTTCGTATATGCCAAATTTAATAAACAGATCCACGTAGTCTTGAGCCAAATCAATTACGCTTACCAATTTTTGACTTTGACGTATTAAAAACACAGTACTCACCCGATTTACTCGTCGTTGTAGGCCTTTCTGAACTCTGGCTCAAGATCTCAGTCACCGGATGGGTCTTCACACTGCGTTTCACTATCACTGGGACTAATCTGCTTTCCAGACACCAGGTTTTGATTTATTTAATTTTGATATCCACCCAAATTTATAAATAATGGCTAAATTTAGAATTTTGAATACCTTAAAATTTTACTTCCCCCGCGCTAATTTTTCTATAATGATGCCGTCGTTCTTTATACACCTTCCAACTAATCCAACAATATCCAATCCTTAACCTGCTCGTTCCAATTCTGTGCTGCTATACATATTTTCCACTCAATACCAAACTATCCGCAATGTACTATCCAAATCACTCCAATTCGTTTTCCTTCCGTCTAATAATTCCAATCCAAATCCTTTCTACCTTAATCCAACTCGTTCTAAATGTCCACTCTTATTTACGCTTGTGTCAGTGCCGCTCCAATATCTACTCTTATACCTTTCTACTCTTCTTGTCTATTACTATACCGTTTGACTATTTATATTCTTCTTCATTTCAATTAAAGTCTTTACTTTTCAAAATATTTTATTTTAAACTTTTAAATATCTAAATTAGCGCAATTATACAAAAACACGTCTTGTTACAAAAATAATTCAAATCGTTCTCCCCTTATTATGCTTACCTAGGTGATACCACCTTTAAATTATGCCTACTCTTTTTACATTTTTAACAAACCCAACATCCAATTAAATCGTCCCAACTAGTTTGTGTCACTAATACCTATACATCATCTTTTACACTTTACAATTATTTAATTAAATGTTCAATCATTGGTTCATATGACCGCGTTGCACTCCAATCAGTTTTGATACAATATTTTCACATATAATTTTGATACTACAAATTTGTCCAAAGGTTGTCTAATAAATAAATGGCAAAATGTTTCACATATAAACCTGGCTCTGTTTTGCAAAGTGAAATTCCACAGACGCAACCGGCTTTTAGATCAGCAAATTTATACTCTTTGGCTTATCAACGTACAACTTAGTATAAATCCGTGAATACTGCGCTTTCTCACGTCATCAAGTCATTTGTTTTACGTGTTGGCACTTCTACTCTGAATAATATACTTCAAATACTTTACCGTTTGTACAGTACGGCAAACACAAATTTTACAGTTACGTGATCTTATCTTTGGCTTCATTTGGCATATACACAACCTTCAAACAACACAATACTGTTTATACTCTTTTAGCTATTACGTACACTTCAATATATATATATATATATATATATATATATATATATATATATATATATTATACTGCCCCCTTTACTCTTTTTTGTCGCGCCTTATTTTTATAAATTTTAATGCTTTTTATGTACTGTGCACACCAAATGCACGCCCCGTACTTTTGCAACGTTTGGTTGGTTATTTACTCAAAATTGTTATTAAAATGCCTCGACTATTTGAACTCTTTATTCTCAGGGTGTCCACCTACTTACCGTGGGTTCCGTGGTAAGTAGATGTGCAATGCCCAACCAAACTGCACACTCTTTTGTTTTAGTACTAATTTTTGAATCTAGTTTTGTATATGCCAAATTTTTATTACGATCAACGTTGCCCTGTGCCAAATTAATTTAATACCACAAATTTATGACTTTTGACGTTTTAAGATATTCAGCACTCACCTGGATTATACTTTGTTTTCGGCCTCTATTACTGCTGGCCCCAAGTCCTCGTCGCCGTATGCGCCTTTACACGGTTGCACTATCCTGTTAAATTTTCGTATCGCCTCCAGGTGTCTTTCTTTAAATTTTAGTTGCTCCCAATATCTGAAATAAATGACCCGAATTTTATAATTTAGAATACTCGTTTATTTTACTTCCCCTGCGCTAATTCTTCTGTCTTAGTTTCTGCGTTGACTCTTCCACTTCCAATTGCTGCTCTCCTAGTTTCGCTCCTCTTGTTCCCCAATTAATCCGTCCGCCTTTTTGTACTCAATCCAAATCTATCGTCGTCCTGTTCAAAATCACTCAATGCCCCGCTACATATACATCTATATCCAAATCAATCTTCGTCCCTTTTTATAACCACTCAATGTCCTGCTACCTATAAATCTATATCCAAATCGATCCCAAATATTCTTCCTTCTTACTATTCCAATCTGATGCCTTCCGCCTTTTACCAATATCGTTCCAAATCTATTTCACTAGTCGTCGCTTCGCCGTCGCACTAATACAAATCTATACTCTTCTTTTGTCGTCGTTATTACTTATTTATGTTTCGCTGCTGCTCTTTACCCTTCTTTAATAATCAAACTATTTCAACATCAAACACGTTTATTAAATTTTCAAAATCTTTACACAAATTAGCGCAGTTCTTTAAAACACGTCTTTATACAAAAAATATTCAAAATAAACTCTCCTTGTTTTCTTTCCAAGGCGACCATTGTAACATTACTTGTCTACTACATTACAAATTACATAAACTAAAATCGTCCAATAATATTCAAACACTAAGTTTGTGTCGCACATACCATAAATTATGTCCTTTTACACTTTCATAGTTTTCACATAATATTCTAGTATTGGTCCTAAATATTTTACAATCCTTCAATCACATTTGACATTGTTATAACTTATAATTTTGATTACAAATTTGTCCAAAAGTTGATTCTATTTAAAATAAAAAGCCAAAATAATTCACACTTGAACCTGGATGCGTGGTTGATAGTGAACATCCATAGACGCATCCGGTTTTCGGACGGCAAATGTACTTTCAATGGCCTATTAAATTCTAACTCAGTATAAACCCTTGAGCACTGTACATCTTACCACGTCATTAAGTCATTTTAATTTACCTCTTGGCACTTATATTTCAACTACCATTTTGAATACTTTAGCATATGTAAAGTACGGCAAACATACATTTTTAAATTATGTGATCAGATATATGGATCATTTTACTTGGCATACACTACCTTCTACTAAACAATTATCATAAACAAATGTTTAAAAAATATATGTCTTATGGCCGTTTGCAGCACACTCATAATTCCTGATTTAAAGGTTCCTTAGCGTTAAGAGGAGAATATCATGTACTTCTCGTTTGCACCACACAAATAAGTGTTCTTAAGAATTACTTAAACTAAGTAGCCAAATTTCGTCTCTTAAAATTTTTTTAAGGAACGATTTCTAACCTCACACTTAATGTAAACAAATGTCAATTTTCCCTTCATAATTTATTAGTAACGATTTCTTCCCTAGTTTTAGTGTTTTTGTATCATTATGGCGTTTTTAAATGATGATTTAGTCATTTTGGATATTGTGGGCAACGGGTTTCCTAGACGGCCTAATAAAAGACCCAATTATTTTGATGAAATGGATGAGTTGACATTTTTTCAAAGATTTATTAACCGAAAAGACTGTTTTACAAGTATTGGCTCAAATAGAGCATATGTTAGAATTTGATGAGGAAAAGTAAGTTGCAGTGTTAAATATGTGCTAACTTTAAAATGTGCAGAATTTAAAAAATAACATTATATCCAATGGTATAAACTATTTTTGTAGCAATAACGGCATTACTCCGATAAATCAGTTGCTAGCAACTCTGCGCTTTTATGCCACTGGTACTCATTTATCCACTTTGAAGGATTTTATCGGTGTGAATATATCCACTGCTTCTCAAATAGTTAGGAGGGTGTCTGAGGTGTTGGCAGGTTTAAGATCCAATTATATTAAAATGACTGAGATTCATGAGAGTTAAACTGTTCAGAATGACTTTTATCAAATTGCTTCCTTCCCAAGAGGAACACACATTCGAATATAATCACCTGGTAAACAAATTTATATTAAAGCAAAAATACATTCAATCATTTTTTTATTGTAATTATAATAATACATAAGAAGAATGTATTGTATATTATGTAACTTACTTTTTTTAGGTGGAGTGGATGCAGAAATTTCTAGGAAACACAAAGGTTACTTTTCAATAAATGTTCAGGTAGTAGGTGACAGCAATTCAAAAATTCGTAATATTGTGGCACGGTGACCAGGATTGCAGCATGGTAACACAAAATTCAATCACAGTAATATACATGCCAGATTTGAACAAGGGGAGTTTCAAAACCGTGTTTTGTTGGGTAAGGTAATACCTATGTCTTTATTTCGAAAATAAAATAGCTTGTGTTTATTCGTAGATACATATTATGCTATATTTTAGGTGATAGTGGCTATGCAATTTTTTGTCGACGCCTTTAGCAAACCCAGTAATACGAGTCGAAATCCATTATAATGATGCTCGCAATCGTACTAGGAATTGTATAGAGAGGTTGTTTGGCATTATAAAACAGAGATTTCCTGTGTTGGTATATGGAATAAGATTAAATGTTGAAACAGCTTTATCAGTTATAGTAGCCACCGCAGTTTTACACAATATAGTGGTTGCCATGAACGAAGAAGAACCTCCTCTTGGGGTTAACATCAATTAGCTCAATTACTTGATTGAAATGGGTAATATTCTGGACCAGCGTAATCATCCTGACCAAATGGGCAATTATAGGGATGGAATAATAAACTACTTTCACGATCTACCTTAATAAATAAGAAATTATGATATATTTTGTATTAACAATTGGGCATTTTTATTTAACTACAAATCTATCTATATCAATAAATCAGGAACCTCTAAAAAATCTATATCTGAATAACCAGCATTTGATAATTCTTGTTTCTTTAGTGCAACATCAAAACTCAATAGCTTCATTCTCAAAGCATGCTCATTTTCCAAACAATCTGCTAAATGCATTTTTTTTTGTTAGTGCTTCATACTTTTCACCTACTCTAGATGTCAATGTTTTTATGGTGGTCGTATGTCTTCTAGAAGTGTTATGCACTTTGTTTGTTTTGGTTTTGGAATGTTTATCTGTATTAAAAGAAACATTCACTAACAAAAACAGCACAAATGGCAAAAATAGATATCTCGATCTTATATGAATAAAGTTTATAAGCTTACATTGTTCACATGTGCCTGTAAGATTGGGTCCAGGGATTTTTTTAAATCCAGTGGTTTTATTCTGCTCCAATTGTGTGGTTGTTCGGAAGTTGTATCTTAAAAACACATACGAGCATGATTTTAATTTGGAAAATTAATAACATATAGTAGTACTATTACCCTTGTGATTTAATAAGTAATGTTATGATTTTATTTACAAATTGGTCATATTTTGTGATTGTAAAATAGGTTAGTACCTCAACTATGACATTTTCTATCTCCGTTTGATATACTACTTCTATATTGGATTTTCCTCGTGGATTTTCTGGAATTAAAAACTTTTATGTGCCATTATGTGATTTATAACCTAGAAGATTTAAATTACAAAAATAAAATAAACAAACTGTACTCCTCTATATTAAAGACACAATCAAATGGATTTTTCAAGTCAAATATTGTTTTATTATTTACAATGTGCAACGTCGTTTTCTTTGGTTGCAAATTAATTCTATTAAACATGTAGTTCTAATCATCCTGCAACTTTAATAATGTTAGAACCAAACAAATTAATTTATCAAACATATTTTAGCTAATAATAAAGCAGCAGTATAATTTAGATAATAAATAATAATAGGTATCTCTTGTTATGTATTGTCGTCTTAGTTAAAGTTCAGTGATAAGCGTTAACATTGAACTGGAGAACACGTTTGTTATTCTTGGTAATTCTTAACCGTTAATTTCATATATACAATTTCCTTTTTTTTGGTATCAACTATTGGCAAGGTAAAGTCGTTGCTGCTTTTTGTTATGCGTTTGCGGATTTAGCACGTCTACTCTTATCTTAAATTACTATTGGGGTAGTGTGGCATGTTGGTGAGATTTGTTGATTAACATTAGTAAGGATTTCGCGCTGTGCGGATTTATAACCTTGCCAATACTACAGGTAAGTCATGTTTGTTTGCACTTTGCCCGTCCATAATTTCTATATTATTTTAGTGCTCAATTTTGATTGTCTACTTGTTGCGATTAGTAGATTAATTTCTCTGTATATCAACCCGTAGGAATCGTATTTCGCTACCTGCGGTACGTTTTATGGTCTAGTTTTTTAACTCAATTAATATGTAGTTTATTACAGGGTTTTTGTTTTCTTGTCTTCTTGTTTATGTTTACGATTGGCAATGTTGTTACTGGTGTGCTAAGCTAAATTCTGTTTTACTCTACCATTTCAAAAAAAAAACGTTTTCTAAGTTTATCTAGTCTGGAATCAGATTCAAAATATATGTGAATATTAAGAGTTTTATCTATGTATTTTTGTTTGGGTTTATAACTAATTGTAATTAATTAAGTGGTCATTGGTAATATTTTAGAGTACATTAATAGTGCTTAAATTGTTATCGCCGTATTTAACTCAAATAATATTATTAGTATTATTAACCTCCTATTTATAACAGGTTTGTTAACGTCCGCCGATCGCGTCATTGAGTTTCGATTTATTATCACTCGATAAAAATTGCTTATGCGCCGAGGTGCATCCATGTCGCGTGTTAGGTACCAAATTATTCCTTTCATCGAATTGTTTTGCGTATCTCGCCTTGGCGAGTTTTAAAATTAATTATTTGACGCCTTCGCGCGTGCGTATCCTTACTAAATTTTAATCCATAATTATTTGTACGAGGTCTTGGTGTGTTTGTCTCCAATCTTGGTTTTCTTTTTTGTGTTATTCATTGTGTAGTTTCACACCAAGCTCTCGCTACAAACCTAAACATTTATATTCATTCTTATTGTATTGCTCGTTTTTTTATTATTCAGGCTAAACTACAATAAATACCATGTTATAATTCTTGTTCTATTAGAAGTGACAGCTCTTGCATTTTGCGCTGGGAAAACTATAGGAGTCCGTTAGTCCACGGACTTATCAGTGTCTTTATTTTATTGTTCTCCTGGACCTTGGCGCCCTTTTTGTGCTCTGGGTTTTCTTTCTCCTTTGCAGAGCCTTTGTTCTTCCCAACGTTGTACGAATCCCGACCCTATATTATCCAAGCTGTGGCTTAATTATTTGCCATCAGTTTTCCCCAAAGGAGACTATTAGTTTGGTTTCGATTAGATTTCTAATTTGAACTGTGACAAATGTCCATCAGAACATTATCATAATCTTGTAGCCGTTTAGGTGCAGCAGGTCCGCCTCCAATTATATACAAGTTTTTTCTTTGCTCTCCAGCTCGTTTTCTGTAATTTTTTAAATTATCAAAGAATTTTTTCAAAAAATCAGTTGCCCGAAAACAATTGTTTCAGGACAGACTACTAAATTCCGTCGTTATTTTAAACCATGCTTTATTTTTGTCTTGAACTGAAATACCATGTTTTTTGTTTTCAATGATATCCTTATTTTTGGAGATTAGGGACAACAAAAGTTCCTTTTCTTGGAAAGAAAATTTTGAATTTCTCAATCTCTTTTTATTCTCCATTGAACAAATCAATCACGCCAAAATTATAAAGAAAGAAATAACCATCAACATAAATCAAGGAAAATTATAAGTGAAGTGACATTTGACAATTTATGATTGATCTGTAATTCCAATCTTTATTACAAAGTTTATAAATGACCACTTAAATTACAACTATGCCAATAGTATCACCTACTTAGTAAAGAGTTTGACATTCAAGTACTGGTGCAATGCAATTTGAATTAAGGATTACTTAAATTTTAAGTATTCCTTTACTATTCCTTACTTAAGACCTGTGGGGTGCAAACGGGCATTAGCTAATTAGATTTACAAAAAATACTACATAGTGGAAAACAAATGACGTTTAACTGAATTCTTGAATGAGTATAGTGTTTGTAGCAGTGTAAAATCCTGCTAATATCATGATAGGTAGGCAATCCTAATTACGTAGCATATACATCTATGGTGGTATACAGTTCTATGGCGGGTAGATCAAGTTAGAACGGAGTAGGGATTCGAGATCCGACGGCGATACTCGAGGTCGTCTCGGTTTTCTGGTCCTTTTTGATTTGAACTTGCAAGCATGATGGTGATTCGAGAGATCGGTTTCGTAGGAAGAATTTTTGCAAAGAAGCGAGTTCGGTTTAAAAGTTGTTAACTTAACGAAACTTACAGCAGGCTAGTGGTAGGTGAGATTTCTTTTAAATAAAATTTTGCTAATGAAGTATTACAAATTTTTAGCTGTCAGTTACGGCTGAAAGCAATAACCGTAGTTATTTTAAAAATTAGATGACTAATGGTACCGTCTTGAATGTAAGAGGTTTCCCAGTTATCTAATGGCGTTGGCATAAATTTGGATTTGAGTAAAAGGAAATTCATAGGAAGCTGTACCATTCGAATTTAAACAAATAGCAGGTGAACAATCTACAAGTGCGAGTTTTGAGAGCAAAGGTTGCTGATACTTCATAATTCCATGGTCATTGCAAGGGTCAAGTCGAGTCAAGGACGCAGCTGGCGTGTATGTTTGGCTGATTGCATCCAGATGATAGTGGATTTCCGACAAATCCTGTAAATAGGTATTTATGACCTTCTTATCTGACCGGGTTTGGAACATAAGTTATCTAAACAAAAGTGTAAACTAAAAATAATCTTTATCGGTAACTTAACCTATGTTTTGGTTGTAAACATTCCTGGAAGTTCTAAATTAATTCTGTTTTAAAATTGTTAGTAAGTTACCTGATGCCTGCTAGATAATTTAATACCGGTATCAGGCTGCATTTACTTGAAATTAAATTTGAACTATAATGACCATTATTTAAATTGAATTTCACTTTGAAAATATAGCACTTTAAATAAAGTGCGTTGTATAAATATTTTGTATTAGCAAACAGTGTAACACTGATGGGGGTTATGAGCTCAGACACTTATCGGCGCATTTAATTTAATTGTAAATAATTTAACGTAAGTAATTTTTTCAATAATTGTATATAAAATTTTGACTTATGAAAGTTTAAGTCAGTTGTATATAGTTTTGCTGCTTGAATATTTCTTAAAGAATTAATGCAAATTTTGCTTATTTGTACATACCTCTTCTTGTACATATTTTATTACGAAAACATTAGAAATACTTTGACTTCCAATTGTTTATTTATTGAACTGGTGTGTTTGTGACTTAGTGCATTCAATGGTACACTACTGTGTTAAGCTATACAGGTCATCCCACCCCTGAAGAAGTTATTAGACGTTTTATGCTCTTAAATTATTATAGCTTAGGCTATGTTTTTTTGTAAGCAAAAGTAGTGTTTTGTTTAGATTCTGCCCATACTTAGGGAGACGGAGTTTGCAGCCAGTGCAGCAGTCCCAAGGTATTAGGTATATATTTTTTTGCTCCCTTACAGATAGGTGTACCAAGGAGTAGACATGTTTCAAGAAAAAAGTGAGTTTCACTCAAAAAGTTGGCATTTCTACATCTTTGTAAAGGTCTTTGCATTCCATAATTGGTTTGATGTGAACAAACATTGAAAAATGAACAATTTATCAGCCCATTAACAATTTTAAAGAGCATTAAAATATCTAAATAATTACGACAAATTTCTAATGTTGGGAGATCCAAGTAGCGTAAAATATGAATATATTTAATTTTCCCATAAGGAACGCCTAATTTATAAGCAATTACGTGAATAAACTTTTTCTGACATTTTTCCAGGCGTTTTATGTGAGTAGAGTAAAAAGGTGACCAGACAATACTTGCATATTCTAGTAAAGAGCGAACTAAGGAACAATAAACTCCAGAAAGACTCTGTATATTACTAAACTCAGAGAGACTTCTATTCATAAATCCTTAAATGCTCTATGCGTTAAAAATTGAAGATGTTCAGAAAAATTTAGCTTATGATGGAGTATACCCAGGTCCTTAAATGTAGTCACACATTGTAAAATTTGGGAGTTGATGTAATTAAACAAAATAGGATCTCTGATTCTATAATAGCGCATCACTTTGCATTTACTAATATTTAGGGATAGTCCTTTTAACTTACATCATAAGGTGAGTCGATTAATATCATCTTGAATAAGTGTACAGTCACTCACACATGTTACCAGATCGTCTGCATAAAGCAGGAATTTACTATGATGAAAACAACAAGCAATGTCATTAATGAAGCAATTGAACAATATGGTCAAGAGGTGACCATCCTGGGGTACTCCAGAAGTTACATTAATTTCCGAAGAAAGTATATTGTTTATTTTAACAAATTGTTTCCTCTGAGAGAGATAGCTGTCTAACCAAGCAAGCAAGTTACCATAAACACCCAATTTCGACAGTTTGAATAATAAAATTTTTATTGTGAGTTAGTCAAACGCCTTAAAAAAGTCAGTGTAAATCACGTCAACTTGGTACCGCTTTTCGATGGCATCAAAAAAAATTCTTCGAAGACCAAAAGATTTGTAACTGTCGACCTGCCTTGAAAAATCCGTGTTGTTCAGGAATAATAACTTTATTAAGAACAGGAGAAATCTGAGAACTAACAACGATTTCAAAATTTTTTGCAAAAACTGATATTATCGAAATAGGTCAACAGTTTTCCACTTATTCTCTCTCGCCATTTTTAAAGATTGGTATAACATAACTATGTTTCCACTTCTCCAGAAAGACCCCATCTAAATGATTTCTCAAAAATTTTATGCAGTAGTGTAGATAACACAAAATCTACACTGAAAAACAAAGTGTGGAGATATTTCATCAGGCCCATGCCCTGAATGTAATTTAAGTTTAGTTATTTGCAATAGAATCTCAGTAGGTGAAAAATAATAATTATTAATGAATATAGCATTATTAATGACTATGTTAGGAACAGTATGTCAGATGAGTTATAAACTGAACTAAAATGATCTGCAAATTGATTGACAATTTGTATAGGATTATCAGATATTGCATCTTTAAAAGACATGGTATTGGGTAATAAATAATTATTCCTTTTAGAATTGATGAAATTCCAGAAAGATTTTTTACAATTCATTGAGCTTTGTAGGTCTAATAAAACTTTTGATGAGTAGTTTTGTATAGGAGCTTACAATTCCTACATAAGTTTAAAAATACTATATAGTCCTCGGACTGTTTTGACTGCTTAAAAATTTTGTGAGCGCGTTTTTTATGCATAATTGCTTGTTTTAATTCAAAGTGAACCATTTCAGAAATTTAACATTCTTGCTTTTGGTTCTAGGTACAAATTGATCGATGCGAGCATGCAGATAATTATAGAAAACATTTACTTTATGGTTAATATCATTACTAGTGCTAAACAGTAAAAACCAGTTAATAGTTCCAAGAAAATCATTAATTGATTAATAATTAGCGGATTTAAAATCTTTAAAGTAGAAATCATATTGTAATTTGTCAAAATCCTTTGGTGTAGAAATGTTAAATTCTAGTGCCGGATGATGTAGATCACAAGTGAACAAGAGGTCGTTTATCTTATTAACAACAGTATTGCAGCTGGAAAAAATTAAGTCTAAGAAATATCCATTACAGTTTGCTATCTTATTAACCTGAAATAGATTATGAAATGCTAGACCATTGGCAATACAAATAACCTTGTCACTGATTAGTCCTGAAACACTAGAACCCAACTCTGCATCTTCCCAATAGGTGTTAGGAAGATTAAAATCACCACATAAACATACTGAAGAAAATTTAATGTTTCCTAATATTTCATTAACTGAATGAATATAATCCTTATACAATACAACGGAGGAATGTACACCAGAGTTGGGACGGATACAATGAAAATGTACTTGGATACCGAGTACCGGATAAACAAAATGTACTCAACTACTTCTTAAAAAAGTCCGAGTACTTTACCCTAAAAATGTACTCGAATACAAGTATTCGAGTACTTTTTTCAGATACTGAATATGGATACTTTGAGAATTCAATAGCGAAAATAATTGTTCCCACAACCCTCTAGAAATGTGCATATAACACTTCAAGTAAGTAGGCGCAAAACCGAATGTTAACACAATAATACACACATAGGTAATATATGTGTGTATCATTAGCTTTATAAACTTACATTAGCAAAACTAGTCATAAGCATAACATTTGGTGCCTATATCGGTTTTAGTTTCATATATTTATAGTATTTATAGTTTATACCCACCCGCATTAGGTATTTATTTACCTAAATATATATTTCTGGATAAATAACCTAATAAAAGTAGTAAATCCAGGCATATTGTACACACATTACTGCTAACTTGTAACTGCTACTAATAAAATAACTAACATTTTTTGTTTTTGTTAGTTGAAATTGTACTTCGTTATTTACAGTAATTTTTAAATAGTGTAGGTAATTTAAGTTTGTAAAAATAAAAAGAAACTTACTTTTTAGTTTCCAATACTTACTGCATATCCAACATTTCACACAAAACAAAAAGAACACAATTGCACCCTTGGCGTTTAGATGTTCTCTGTACCTGTAGTCTTTACAGCAAATAACAAACGAGAGAAACATAAATGAGAGTTGTAGACAATATATTGGAAGTTTTATCTTGCGGATTAGTTTGCTATGCTGTTGTGTCGTCGGCGCCAACTATTCAAGAATTCATGTAAATAATTTTTATCAAAGTATCCGAAGTTCTGAAAAAGTACTCGAGTACCGGATACTTTCATTTTTAGTCTCGGATACGGATACCGGATACAAAACTTTGAAAGTATTCGAATACAGAGTACTGGGTACACAAAAAGTACTCGAGTACAGTACTCGAATACAAAAGTATTGGATACTTCCCAACTCTGATGTACACACGTCCTATAATGATATTATTATTAAGTGTTACCTGGATAAATATGGTTTCAATATTATGAAATAATGAGTGAAGTTTCATTGATGGAATGTATTTCTTCACTGCGATTAAAACCCCACCTAAGCGCTCGTGTAAGCTTGTTTGAAGTGATCTATCAACTCGATAAATTGCATAATTTAATAAATTCAGCTCATTGTCATTTATATCACTATAAAGCGATGTCAATTAACATAATCACAACATAATCACAAACATTTATAGCAGCTGAAAGTACTTGTAATTTAGTGCGTTAGCTTCTAACATTCTGATAGTAAATGTGAAAAGTCTTAACTTTCTTACTACAAAATTGTGTACTTTTTATTGCTGCCAAACACATGAGTCATATTGTATGGTGGAACAAAATGTTTGGTTAACTTTGGTGTACACCTAAAAATGGTGTGGAATTATGGGTTTGGGAAGCTGGTGTGGTGAGTTCTAATGTTCTGTGGTTTGAAATCAACATCACGAATATAGACATTGCTCGGCCAATATGATGGTTCCATAAAATAATTTCTAAGGTGTGCGGGGACGCCCAGTTTGAATAAGCTGAACATATTGTTACTGCTTATTCAAAAACAAATTGCATTAGGTGCATCAGTTTTTAAATAGCTGATAATACCTTGGGCAGTTCGTGCCTCTCCATTCTGATTATGAACAATTCGACTTAAGTGCAGCCACGCACGTTTGCCTACACCAACTAAAGCATCAGAATTATCCAGGACAGGTGCAGCAGAACCCACGATAACATTCTTTTTGGGATTTTTATGTGTGACAGTGATCCATTTTGAGCCATTTTCAATGGGTGTTAGCATATTAATGCTCTGAATAACATTTGTATCACTATGTACATATGAATTAGAACCACCAAGATTTTGGTAATTTGTAATATTTGTCATATCTTTATTCGTTAAATCCAGGTCCACAGTTTCAGATTTGCTTTATCAATTAAGTGTTTATTTCCAACAATCTTATCATCTTTGTTCCTAATTGGGGCAACCATTACATCTGTTGTGCCACAAAAATTTACAATATCAATCTTATCTTTAACTATTGTTAGGAGAAGCTAAGGAATAATTAGAGTGATGTGGTCTGCTAGTTAGTAGTTTGATCAGATCTATATTGGACTCCTTGAGGTTATTTATTTCTAACTGCGTCCTCTAATTTATGCATTAAAACCATAGTTTCACTTTTCGCATTATTCTTGATTATGTTACTAAATTCACCACTATGGAAAAAATTCAATACCTTAGTATTTATTATTGTTATCTAAATGTAACTCAGCCTTATCAATAATATCATGACTTGAAATTTTGACATTATGGATACAATTTTTGTAAACCAATATTGTAGATCCATTTGCAAGTTGTTGAATACTGCAAACTCTATCACTACAGAAAGGAAGCACCCTTACACTACACTTATTACACTCTACATATTTATTTAATGCTGTTTTTCTACAGTACAAGCATAATTTTTGCAAGGCTATTTCTGAAACTGCTTCATTTTCGGCTTTTTTGCAATATATATATATATATATATATATATATATATATATATATACAGGGTGATTGGTGACGAAACGGTCATGCTCGAGGAACGTGTTTAGGAGATCAAAATAAACAAAGAGTCATATAAACATGTCCGATTCCTAACCGTTACAGAGATATTAATTATTAATAGTAAGCGATTCACTGCAGAAAATAATAGTTCACATTTATTTTTGTGGTTAGCATGTTCAGCTGTTATTGTTAGAAATAATATTTGACATTTGTTTTTTGTGGCTGTCACATACAGCTGTTATTGTTAGTTTGTTAGTGCTACACACTTCCACAATGCTGGCGATATTTACACATCAAGAATATGCCGACATGATTTTCATTTATGGATACTGCACCGGGTGTTATACTCCCGGCATACGCGTTCAGCGCCAGTACTACAGTTGGCAACACTGATACGGTTCACGTTCACAATATTGCACAATAATAATATTATGACATAATTACGTGTCAAATTGTATCACATACCAAACACGTTTACAATGACACAATTTGCACGTTAAAATGAAAATAAAGCGAGGTACTCACTTAAAACGTGCCTTGCAGTTCAATCTCAGGGCCCTTGTTGTTGTTTGGGAGTTGGTTGCGTCATGCCATCGTTGACCAATTTGATTTGTCTTCCCCTTTCGTCCTTCGTAACATAACAGCAGGATACGGTAGGGAACGATATAAGGCAGAGATAAGAAAACCTACATCCTAAAAAAAGAAACGACAACAAAACGACACAGGCAAACGTCACTGTTTGACGTCTCGTGGCTAATAATCCAGTCCTGTCGTGTCGCAAACCGCATACTTACCCATCACTCCGCGCCTGCGCATTCTTTTGCGCCGACGCAACTATCCGGAATGGCGGAAATGAACAAGTCTATTTTAAAAATAATGGCGGGAATTCACTCACAAATTTAAAAGTGTACATCTCTAAATTTGGAATGTAACACGGGAACGCTAGTTGCTAAATACCAACACCGCAATCCTTACAGAACAGCCCCCACAGAAGTGTATTTCAATCAGTTTTGTCACTTCCCGTGAAACCGGCATATTTCCCAGTGCAAGAATCACATCGGAACAAGAAATTGGTCTTGAAGTGCGTGTAGAAAAGGAGATTCTTAATATTGCACACTGTAGTCTAGATGTAAGTTCAAGGCGCATTGCAAGTCGCCTTCAAATTAATCAGAGAGCAGTATGGACGACTCTTCGCAGGAATGGGCTGTACCCTTTCCATATTCTGCAGGTCCAAACTCTTCAGAATGGTGACCCTGCCCTAAGGCTGCAATTGGGTAAATCAAAATTGTAAGCTATAACATTACATTTTGTTTACGGATGAAGCCCATTTCACACGCGATGGAATTAATAATCATCATCATGAACATTGATGATCACCTCCTAAATTTAATGAAATAAAACTAATGCATGACACCCTGTATATATACACATACATACACACACACAATTTTATTGGTACCCCAAAACTAACAGCTAATTCTGAACATTTTTAATGCACCGATTCCAAGTTTTTTTTAGATATAGCATAACAATATTGTTTACCTGTATATTTTTTCCTTGAAAAACTCCTATAAACTTAAAGGGGTTTGTCAAGGAAATAATTACTTACACCCCTGTGATCGGTATGGCCTTTGGTTTTTGTATATTTCATAGCGTAAACTTTTCAATTTCAAAAGGTCACACTGTATACGATTATTAAAAATCGTCATTTTTTGTTACACATAAAAGGGTAGACGCAAGCCCTAAGAACCTGTGCATCACGTACGCCGATGGCTTTCCGCAGTATTTTTTAAGCAACTTTCATTTGTTGTAAATGACATACTGGATACGATTATTCAAAAATACGCATTTTGTGTGTAAAAAACGAAATTCAATTTTCATGATAAGCCTCGGCAGTACTCTATTATTTCTACCTTACACCAATCAGCACATACCAAATGTTAAAAATCCTAAAGGTCATACTGTATACGATCATTACACATTTTCTGTCACTAGTTGCCAGTCTACAAGTGGACACATCCTGAATCGAATTTAGCAAGATAATCTATGTAGCATTCTGACGAAATACCTGTTTCAATTTTCACTAGTTTAACTATGCTATTAGGGAATGGTGAACTGCAGTATAACAATATTGAAAAAGGCTCCATTGATTTTTAAGAGATGTAGCTACTTCCCAGTGTTTTACCTAGAAAAAGCAAAATTACCTTACCGTACATCTTTGCAAAGGAGTCCAAATTCTTGGCTCCCTACATTAAAAGAAAAGAACTGGTTTCGTGCAGGCAGTAAGATCACATATTACTGTAGTAATAAGATCTCCTGTTACACTTTTCTCAGCTTGGTTTATTGTAATGACATAAAAAGGCTATTGGAGAAAATGAACCTTAGCAGAGTACATACTGACCTAATGCAGACCTTTAATTGACAACTTAAAACAATGTTTAAAATGCATCCTTCTTTGGAAGAGCAATAAATATGGCTCTATACTGCCGTCATAAGCTAAAGCCTCGTAACTTCCAAATTTTCATATCTGCAGGTTATGCATCCAATCTATTTATTTATACCTTAAGACTAAGCTAAAAATCATAATTCATTCCTTGAATGCTCACAATGAATGCTTTATGAACCACGTAACTAACATTTTGCTAAGATCTGCTATGCTAAAACTCAGTAAGTATCATGACATAGTTTAAAACTTAGTAACTACCATCGAGTTATGTAGTTTTTTCCTAGCACGCAAACTTACAGTACTTTTACTTAGTATAATCCGCCTGTTGCACGTGATAATTAGTCAGTCATTGCAATTTCTTGCAGATTAGTGCGGGTGTTGATTCCATCTTTCGTTTAATAATAATTAGTAAGCAAATGTGTAGTATTGAATCAAATGAAACATTGATAACGGATTAAATAGTACCTAAAAATTTATTAGAGTTTCAAATTGAACAGTGTATCGTTGCGTTTATATATATTATTAGAGTTAAACAATGGAAAATTTAAAAGCATCACGTGGTAAATAGATCGTTATGCTTTGTAATCTTTAGAAAAGCCAGAGATCGATGTAAAAATGAAAGTTGTCAAAACAGACGATAAATATTCTTGTGATGAATTCATCTCAGATATATACTTACACCAAAACTTTGCATGGTGATGAAATTCAATTAAATGTCAATACTCTAACTGGTAGTGAGGCTACAGATAAAAATTCCAATATTTGTTCTGCAACTACTGATAATTTTATAATTCTCAGCAACTATCCTGCTGATGAAGCACAGTTAGACAATGATATTATTTTTGCATGAAACTTATCTGATACCTTAGTTGCTACAACAGCCAAATTTAATAGCTAATTAATATTGTAGCACTACCACCTACTACGAAAGGAAATCCAAGAAAAAGAAGAAAATTCGATTTATCAGTGCAAGAACGAATACAAGAAAAATAACAAAGCAGAAAGAAAGACATGAAGTTTTACCATCATGCGAGATACAACGTTGTAGTAGTAATGTACCACTAAAATAAGTAAAGAAAGAAGACAACGCATTAATTGTCAATATGGGAATCTAACATGGCATGATAGAAGAACATTTGTAATGAACCATACACAACCACGTCCAATTAAACGGCCAACTGAACATCCTTCACGTCAGCATAGCTGCAAATACTGTTTTTAATGATGAAAACAGGCAGAAGCCAAAGGTCTGTAAAACGTTCTTTTTAACAATACTTGGTTATAAAAAAAATAATGACGGTAATTTGTACTGTGTTAAATAAAATACATAAAGGTACAATTTCGGTAGAACATGACCAACGCGGAAAACATGTAGCTTACAACAAAATAAACAAAAACAAAATAAATAAACATCGAATTTTAACAACCATGCCTTTCACACTACAGAAGAGAGCATGCACCAAATGTACGATATTTGCCCAGCCACATAACCGTAGTGGCAACGCATAAATATTTTCTAGAAAAGTATCTTTATATAACTTGCTCATATGATCTTTACAGAAAGGCATTAAAAGAAAAAAAGATTAGTTTTTCAAAATTAGGTCATGAGGAATGTGAAATTCAGACATTTAATATGCATTCTATAGGTGGTTCCAAAGAAAATTTAGATCAAACTTGTAATATCTGTACAAAATTGTCATTTCATATTCAAAGAGCAACTGAAGCAGGGCGAATTTATAGAAATTTTTCTAAAAAACAAGTTAACATTCAAGATTTAGTAGTTTCAACAGATTTCCAAAAAGTAATTATGCTTCCACATATCGATACTTTCAAGACGGTATTGTTTACTAAACGGCTTACAGCATAAAACAAAACGTTTGTACCTATTGGCAAAAAATCGAAAGAACTACTGTTGTCTATAATTTGGAAGGAAGCGATATGTGGGCACACAAAAGAAGATATACATATAATTTCTATTGCAGTACCATTGTTCCTTTCGAGACGAATTAGTAGAGTTGGACTTTTTAAATAAAAAGGTTCCATACATTTATACAGAAACGAATTTGAATAACTGAGGTCGCTATCGCTCGTTCCCATTCAAAAACAATATTCGTTATTAGTCGTCGCCAATACTTATGGACTTAACTAGAATGTTATAGAAATGTTAAAATACTGTCTTTGTCCTTACTCAACACATTATAAGCGCGTAGCTTACCATATGAAACGAAGCTGCATAGCGGGCATAGTTTGCATGATAAGAAAAAATTGTGCAATCAAAAAAAAATATTTGCAAAAGTAATGGTTAGATTTTAATAAAATTTGGCAATATACTATTAACCACCATACTTTATTTTATTTTATCAAAAGTTTTGCAATAAAACGTAACCTAACCTATCTGTATACCTTAATCAAAATGTCAACTATGTTGATAAATTTACCTTTATAAATCAATAGATAGTTTGTAAAAAATGTTTTATTGTCTTTTAAGCCTATATAATACTCATACAGTATTGATCATTCCAGAACAGCTGACTTTGACAGGTCGGTCATTTCGACTGAGGGGCACATATACATTTATTCTTCCATTTAACTGTATGTGTGTTTGTAGTGAACATTGTTTAAAACAAAGCTTGTGGTAGTAAATAATCATTTTTGGTGTTAATTTGTGTAATTCAGATATTACAAAATGTCTCAAAGTTACTATTATCTCACTCTTACTGGTGATGTTAAGTGCCGGTATGATGAAAAGATAAAAATTATAGACAATATTGATCCTTTTACCCTTACAACTATTGAACTTTCTTAAAACATCCTTGACTTACCTAATGTTACCATAATGGGTCTTGTCAATTGTTTAATTTTAAGCCACAGTTTTTACACTGGTCAACAACTAAAGGCTTATAAAAGTCTTCAAGCATATAAATATTATGAAGCTGGCTTTGTAACAGAAGCACTAGCAAAGAAAGTCAATGATGATGCTTTTGTGATTATTTGTAAGGTAAGAAAATATTTTAATAAATACATATACTTAAAGATCTTACTGTACTATAATGTAATGAAATAATTGTGTTTGGTAACTTATGAAACCTTGTGTTTTAGGTAAAACATTCACAGCGTACAAGGGAAAAAGCACTTCTAGTATGGATTATACTTCTTAAGATGGAAGCATCTCGAGTGCTCACTGTACTTGTATGGCGGGTTTAGAAGAAGTTTGTACACACGTTGCTGCTGTACTATTTTATTTACATGCATGTCGAAATACGATTGATGAAGCATGTCCATCACGACTTTCAAGTTGGCCAGTTCCACCAATGAAAAATGTGGATATGATGAGAGTGTGTGACATGAAATGGTCAAAAAAGTTAAAGCCATTAGCTCCATCGCAGAAAGGTGTACCAGCCATAGACCAAGAGGAAATTTGTAACATGTTACAAAAGTTTCAATTTGCGGGTGTGTCTTCGGCAATTTGTGGTTTAATAGAACCGTTCGCCTCAGAAATGAAAACAACTGAAGTCCAAAATTTGCCTATACCTTGGGACTCTTGGTTTAATGCAAATTGTATGGGTCACACATATGAAGAATTTTTAAATATTTCAAAGAATCTAAGTATTTTAATTACTAATGAGCAAATTAGAATTATAGAAGAGAGAACTCGTAATCAGTCGCAGAGCAATTTGTGGTTTAAATATAGAACGGACAGAATCACAGCTTCTGTGTTTAAATTAGTTTGTAGAACCACAATTGCAAAACCCTCATTGACGGTAATTAAATCCATTTGCTATCCTCAAAAGGTTACTGTCCATTCAAAAGGCACACCTTATGGAATAAAAAATGAAAAAACCACTAAAAACATATGAGACTACATTCTGTACTAGACACAATAATTTTACATTAAGAGCTTCAGGGCTGTATATTTCTTATGGTCATCCAGAATTAGGTGCATCTCCAGACGGAATAGTGAATTGTGATTGTTGTGGCATAGGTTGTGTTAAAATTAAGTGTCCGTATATATTAAGTAGTGATGCCATAACTCTGCAAGATTATGCTAATAAAAAATACACGTCTTGTTTGCAATGGTAATGGCCAACTAAAACTAGATCGCAGTCAAAACTATTATTATCAGATCCAACTGCAACTGTATATATCAAACTGTAAATATTGTGATTTTGTTATATGGTGTAAAAACATTTATTTACTGAGGGTATTTTTTGATAATACATTTTGTTTAGAAAATGTAGCAAAAGCTTTAGATTTTCATTATTATGTTGTAAGACTGGAACTTTTAGGAAAATATTTCACTGAGAAAGGCGGCTTTGTAAAATTAACACTTTGGTGCATATGTGGAAAGCCTTATGACGGGCGTCCTATGTTAAAGTGTGACAACGATGATTGTGAAATCCAGTGGTTTCATTTTGAATGTATAAATATAAATTTGGCTGAAGTTCCTGACACCAATTGGTTCTGTCAAAATTGTATACAAAATGTTACACTATTAGTTAATTAATTTATACTAGATTAGCCCCGTCGAAATATGATGGTTATTTTAGTAGTGTTAAAATTGTCAATTGTTGACACACGTGCATTAGGCACTTGCACTTCCTATTAACAGTATACTTTATTTTTGGCAGCTCTGTGGCATATGGTATGTGTGACTACTACGCCCAAGGTCCCGAGTTCGAATCCGGACACGGTCCGCTTGAAAAATGTTAGGCGAGCATTTTTCACAAAAATACACCTTCGTTCGGATGAGAAGTAAAATGGAGGTCCCGTGTGTGAGTGTTGCACGCACGTTAAAGATCCCTAACTTGCTTGGTACAGCAAGGGTTCGGCAAAATTCAAAATTTTCCGGGTAAAAAAAACTCGCTTCCTGACTAATGTAGTACCTTCAGGTGGAGCATTGGAAAATCACATGTAAAGTATACTTTGTTTAAAATACTATATTCACACTCTGTGTTTCATGTGTACGATTACGTTTAATATAATGATGACTTTGTTTGTAATTATTGTAAGTACTGTTAGAAACTAACTGAATCTTTGCAATGGAGAATGCTGGATGGATGTAAATATAACGGAAAGTTTTTGTATGTATTCGCGCCACTCGAACCCATATGTTCTTAGGGCTAGTGACGATGTACATGTATTTACATTCGGCTGGCTTATACTGAAAAATAGTTTAAAATTTAGCTTTTTCTTACAAGATTATGCCATTATTTCTACCCTTTAGCCACCTGCAACACAATCCTTTGGTTTTTGAAAACGAGGTTCTATTATTATATAATCATTTAATGAACACGGCTTGCGTGAAAATGTTGACAACAAATACCTTTTATTTCCGTTAGTAAAAATAGAATTTTCCATATGTATCCCTAAGGGTCACCCATAAATAACCCTTCATTCTACTCAACATCGATGTTTACCTGTTGTAAAATCTAGTCCTCCCGCCCCATGCTTCAGATATATAAAATATTGTACCGCAAGGAGTGATTCCAATTAGAAATTTTACAGTTTCATGGTGTTTATAATTTGACCAGCAGCGAGATGCATTACAACATTTGATGGTGTTTCTGTAAACACCTCAAAACAATCTATAATAACTGCTACTTGGTTGCCAAATGTTTCTTTAAAACAGGCAGGAAAATTTTTTTGTAAAGCTTCTCTCTCTAGCCAGTATACAAGATTCTTCAATCTATCATAAAGAACATCAACACATTTATAAAACGATTCTGTAGCAGTGGTTGGGCTTACAGCAAACCTATGAGCCAGATACTTAAATGGTAAATTTAATCGAAGTTTCATTAAAGTTAAAAGAAGTTGCTGAAATGTAGATAATGTCTTATTAGGATGAGAAGACAGGTACACCGACACCACATCATGAATCACAAACAACATTTCAGCTTTGGGTAAACCTGTAAAATATGATGTTTTAGAGTCATCGTTTCTAAAAGCATCTTCATTTAACTCAAAACTATTTAATTTAGTTTTCAACGTATAAATTTTGTTGTTGCACTGAATAAGTTCTTCAAAAGCACGGCACAACTGTTCTACTGTTATATCAGTCTGCACTGAAACACTACAACTATTACCCCGCACCTCTATGGAAGAAATCGCCTGCAAAGGATCTTACGGTTTAAAAACGATAATCCAGTTAAAAAAGTCGATAAATACATCGCGCAAGCGCAATGAATGAGAAAGCGAGCAACACCCCTGGCGGATGGTAACGACAACCTTATTACAGATTCCGCGTTGCCAACTGCCAATGCACAAATTATATTGCGTAATAATTGGAAATATAAAAATTTAAACAAAAGTTCATATCAGTGAACAAATTAAACACTGTACTACTTAACCCGGAAATCCGAACGTTCTGCGGGGTTGAGCTAACGTTGGCCTCTATCAAGGTCCATCAGGGCAAGATAAGCACGATACGATACCTCAAACGTCCACACCACTCGACGGTTCTGGCAAAACAGCCACGTTTAATAAAGTCACGGAAACACTTGTCCCCACTTCTTGTCTTTTACACGTCGGCGGCGCGAGGTTATTCGTCCAACCCACTTTTGACGTTCGATCTGGCGCAAACACACTGTGACGTATCGGAAATGCGCGCCTAGTCTTTTGAAATTGTGGCGCGAACTTCCGCACATCAAAATTAACCTAAACAATGTTTCAAGGGCCAATTTGATTGGCACGTAACAAGGATTTCCTTTCACGTGTGTTACCACCAATGTACTGTCACAAAATGTTTCTGGTTAAACCTAAAACAAATAACTCACTTCAGTAAATCTAATTCTTGTTTTAATAAACGCCCAAACCTGTGCTTCAATATTTTATCTTTGGCGTGTGGTAATTCTTTCATGCCTTGCTGCTGCAGAAGGTCCAGGATGTTTGCTTGAAATATAACCCATGTTTTGGTTTAGTACCCAATCAGGATTATTTTATCCTCTAAATTAGCTGGTGCACCTAAAGTCATGATGTTAAATAAATGTAATTAAGTCGTTCATTTTGATATTCTACATAAACTAACATTGGTATCTTGAGTTCTCTTAATAATTTATAGGAGTATTTACGTTTTATAAAATGTTTGGAACAAATACAGCCGTTTTTTTAGTAGTGTTTCAGTTAGATTTCCACGCTTCAAAGCTTTTATCTATGCATTATGGTGTTCTACAGATAGCGTATTTATATTATCCTCTTTATTTGTTAAAACAGCAGGAAACCGATAAAAAGACACTCAATCTCTTTCAGCTCGCATTCCACATTTTAAAACACTACAAAAACTTGGCATGTTATTTATTTTTATAAAAAAAACTTTAATTATGCCCGTGTTTCCATAACATTCAATAATACTGTGTGCCCCCTCAGCAAATACGGCCGACACAAATGTGACGTTATTCTGGAACGATCAATGGTAGGGTTAGGTTAGGTTAGGTAGAAACGGTCATTTTTATGAAGAAGTAGTTTGTAAAATTCAGACATATAACAACCTAAACTAATGTATTTATCTTATGTCTTGAACTATTTATATAAACTATTTAAATCTATTATAATGTATAAATTATTTATTTTATTGTTTTTGAAAAATATTTTCTAACACATATTTTTTAAATGTGTGATATTTAAAAAAACCTCCTCCCTTATGAAAGGGCATGCCGCAAAACTGGCACATAAAACAGGTTAAACTCTTTTTCTTGTGAGTAGCACAAACACGGCATTGTTTCTGGGGGTTCTTTTTTTTTGCCACCCCTAAATATTTTTATAATTTTGTTTTTTGGCATCCAATAATCTGTTTGAAAAATCGTTTCTTGTACATGTACTAGATGTACTGGGTCCTGGATCATCAGGATTATCTAGAATTCTATCATCAAGATTATCTCTAACCTAACCACTTATCCATTCTTTGGCTACATGGTGCAAAAGTCTTTTATAACTTTTTTTTGAATTGACATTTAAAGTTTCAAAAACTCTAAAAGCGTTGAAAAGAGCTCCATTTAGCAAAAACATCAGTTCTTTTCGTACATTTTTTTTGTGCGTCGTACAATAGAATAATATGACAAGTACCTTTTATATGGCATCCTTCATAACACAAGTTTTCTTATGATAGACAAGTTTTTCAAAACAAATAAATTTCCCAAAATAAGTAGCAATACACCAGGTTTCAGGATTCCCCAATAGAAATTTGATTGCAACATTTTCAAAGAAATGTTAAATTTAAAACTACTTTTGTAATCGTTTACACACAAATTAAAAATAGTTTATTAAAACAATACAAAAAACATAAAAAAAATAAAGTAAACAGAAAACTAAAACAGTACCAAAAGTTTCTACATTTTATTATAAAATAATACAAAATCTTATAAACCTAAATCAGTCATCTTGCGTGAGATAAGTAACTAAGTCGGGTGTTTTATTTGGTTCAACAAAAGTTCCATCTTCCAAAATACATGTATCGTTGCCTAAAAAAAACCGCATATAAATAAAATGGCATTTACACAATGTAACATTTTATTTCTAAATTTTCATCAATACATAAATTGCACTTACTTTTTGAAATGTTTTAGAAATGTTTTCTAAAATGAACAAAAAATTAAAAAGGAGTTGTTGCAGTTATCCTATGTTGAAAATTATTAATGTTATATGGGGCGTTCAAAAAATCACTCCGCAGTAAATATACTGAAATATAACTGTGTAGCCGCGTGCGCCATATGATTCTTCTCCTGCCTGCGTTACTCCCCTATAAGTGGACTCTCCCAACGTTCCTCTGTTTGGTTTATATCAGTCAGCATTAGTAGTCACTAGTGTATCGTTAAATGTAGACGTGAATGTTTTAGCTTAGTTCCTTTGTTCGTTTTTCACTGTTAAAGTGCTAACCATTGAAGAACGTATATTTTTAGTAGCACAAGTGTTTAAAATTAGTGGTAAATACACAGTTTCAGTTCGTCAAACATTTTGTTCAGTTTCCTGGAGACAACAATCCCACATCACGATACAGTGCAAGATTTGATTAACACATTTCGAAGTACGGGTTCCGTGGGGGATGCGTCAAGAAGTGGTCGTCCTAGTGTTTTGCTGAGGATAAACTGCTCGATATTTCCGATAAGATGTCCATGAGTCCAAAAATTCGCTCAGGAAATCGATGTTAGTGTCGGAACGACCCACACAGCTGTAAGGAAAAAATTAGAACGTTTCCCATACAAAGTGACAATCATGCAAGAATTGAAAAATACTGATCATGGCAAGAGATTGCATTTTTCAATGGTTCAAAAATTTTATTAAAAAAAAAATGGAATCGATATTCTTAATGAAATGTTTTTTACCGATGAGATGTGGTTTCATTTATCCGGGTACATGAACTCGCAAAATTCCCGTCTGTGAAGTACTGCAAATCCATTGTGTATTCACGAGGAACCACTTCATTCTGTGAAAATTGGGGTATGGATTGCAATTTCTAGATGTTGGATTGTGGGTTCCATATTTTTCAACGAAACAATAAATGCACAGCGATACTGCAGTGATATTCTGTATCCATACATAGAGTTAAATGAAATACTGAACGGTTATTTTCAGCAAGATGGTGCAACCGCACATACAGCTCGTGTTTCGACGTCACTGCTTGCTGATGTTTTTGGTGATCGCATAATTCACAGGGGTTCTGGCCTTCATGATCGCCTGACCTAACACCACCTGACTTTTTCTTCTGGGGTGCAGCGAAAGCAACTGTCTATAAAAACCGTCCAAAATCCTTTGAGGAATTGAAAACTGCAATATCCACTTTCACTACTTCTGTTGCAGAGGAAATGTTACAGCTTGTGGTTGGAAACTTGATTAGACGAATTGAATTGTGTATTGTACAACATGTAATATGAAAATTTGTAAGTAAAAATGAATATTTAATAAATTAATAACTTGTATTTCACTGAGTTTCATTTCGGTATATTCACTGCGGAGTGATTTTTTGAACACCCTGTATTAAAATTTACTAGTACAAGAAATCGAGAGATGTTTAAGCACAAGTATGACCAGCATATATAAGATTTTTCATGAACATTTGCGTGTTCGGAAGCTGTGTGCACGTTAGATTCCACATTTGTTGACAGATGCTCAAAAAATGCTTGTGTTGATTGGTGCCATAAAATGATTTCAAAATACAACTGTAGTGCATACTCACAACAGGATACTGACTTTTTACAGGAAGATATAAATTGCTTGATAAACTGGTGCAATATTAACAATATGTCACTCAACATCAATAAATGTTACCATATGAGTTTTTACAGAACCAAAAAATTTGATAGCCTTTACTTTATAAATGGAAATTTGCTCTGCTCTGTAAACTCTGTAAAAGATTTGGGCATAATACTAGATAACAAACTGTAACATACTGTTTTAATACGCTCTAATTAGTTCTATGATTTCTAAAAATAGTTATTTTCTAGTTTAATTTTAGCATTCTAATTATTAGAATGAAGGTCTGGTAGCATAAATATGTCTGTAATTGTAACGGTTGCAAGACTACCCAAGTAGCGTCCTAGCGAAGTTTCCAGGAAGATCTAATCCAAGAGCTAATCAATTTTTCTAAAGGCACTTTACTTCAAAGGCACTAAAACACGTCAGATTAGTTGCTATCTATGATTAGATGTCAATCATGTTTTAGGATCCTATTTATGTCAGGGTGGTCGGAGGCAATTTTTCAATTAGCGGAGTACTCAACTGAAATTGGTTCCGGAATCTACTTGTGTGGCTATCTTAGGGCAATTGGCAGTTTAATTAATCTTAAAGATTTACGACCGGCGTATCCTAAGCCGAGTATGAGTGCCAAGAAAGGGGTTATTTTTCAATTAACCTAAATGTATATAAGGATGCCAGCCGGTGGTAATCGGGGTTGTTTATTTCCAGACGCGTTAGAGTCTAAAGCTCGCGGACTTGCAAGATTGAGTAAGTGTTTTACTTCTCTGAATTCAAGTGCGTGCCGTTATGTTCAAAGTTAGTTTATTTCTCTGAGTAAGTAATTATTATATATGGTACTACTATGAACTCAAGGCTGTGTTATGCATCATAAGTCATTTATTTGTTTAAATACAATATCTGTGGACTTTCATAGCATACAACTTCGGGTTAAAGTCCCGTTTCAGTAATTTAATCCTGTTAGGTTATTGTTAAAGACCGCATCTTTTGAAGGGTTTCTTATTTTATTGTGTTTCGACGTTGTCCGAGGCTTGTAATAACTAAGCCACGAATTCCGTTACTGTACTATTTGACCCGTGTGAAGGTCATGTTTTTCCTGTTATTGATGACCCCGTGATTAAAGGAAGGTCGTTTCAGTATGCAAGTTAAGTAGACTACGGTAACGTTAATTAATTATATGTATTGGGGCGTTTGCGCCCAGAACTGTTGTTAATATTCATAAAATAAGGACTTTAGAATTGTTTAGTTAAGTTGTGTTTGTGCTAGCCGGAGACTTTATAAGATTTGCCCCTGTGAAGTGAAGTATTTTCTGTCCTGCAATCTTGGTTCATCGCCATGAACAAAGTGCGACGAGAGCTATTACCGCGATCAGTCCATGGGCCGTTTAATTCCCATGGTGGCGCCCTATTGTAAATAATGTTAATTACTGTATAATTTTGTATGCATATGTAATTAGGTTAAGTTAGTTAGTAGCCCATTTAATAAAACAATTGGAATTTTGTCTTAGTGTGTTGTTGTTTAATGAACCTCCCCTTCTCACCGACTGCAGCAGCTTGCGAGGCAATATCCCGAAACGTGAGGGTACTATAGTGTTAGAGGTCCTTCTCATTTATTATTTATTGTTAATTGGATACCCTCACGCGGTAGGTAAATATTCTAATTACAAAACTTGATTATAATGATCATATAAACTATATTTACCTTTAAAGCATCCAAAATATTAGGTTTTGTTCTCAGATATGGTGACGAGCTTTCAATACAAGCTTTAAAACAAGTGTATATGTCGTTGGTTGTTTCTACTTTAGAGTATGCATCATAGATCTGGTCTCCTATGTATAAGATGCATATGTATTGATTGGAAAGAATTCACCATAAATTTTTAAGATACTGTGCTTATAAACTATGGATATTTATTGATAATCACGATTATTCAAGTATTCTTAATATCTTAAATTTACAAACGCTTGAAACTCGTCAAAAGTGTAGTGACTTGGTTTTTGTGTATAAACTTCTAAATGGAAAAATTGACTGTTTACAACTTATAGAGAGAATTCAATTTAATGTTCCTGATAGACTCTTGCGAAATCATAATTTATTTAGTATTCCTTTTCATTCTACAAATTATGGACGGCACATACCTTTAGGCAGATCTTTAAATTTATTTAGTAAGTTAAAATTAGACCCTTTCTGTCTTTCATAAATTAAATTTAAAAATGTACTCGCACGGTAGAAATATAAATGTATTTGTTATGCTGTAGGATATGTATAGTTGAACGTTAGTCACTAGTTATACCATTGATTTAGAGCTACTTTAGTTTTTAGTATTTGTTATACATTTTGGAAGAAAATGTTGTTTTTATAATGGGGATTTCCCGTAAAATAAATAAATATGTAGATTAACTATTTTAAAACTAATGTTAGATACAGAAGTTGACAATCATATACCATTGATTTTCATTTACATCTCTACTTTTTATGAACAAAAAGACGGAATAGAACTTAGGGTATAACATCAACCAACTGTCAAAATCAAAGCAAATATATATCCAATTACAAACCAATGCCTACTATAACAATAAGAAACAGGTGACGTATTTTTCTACCTAAATCTCTACTTTTATTTTGCTTTTTGTAGTAGTGAGTTTACTATGATAATACAAACACCTTTTGAGGGCTAAAAAAGATACTTCAATGTAGGTATATTTTACTAAGATTTTCAAATATTTTATAAATGAAAGGTTTATTTAGCAAGATTGTCGGGGGTTAATAAATGAGAGGTCTAGAAATACAAAATGTAAACTGCTTCTTTAAATTTCAAGAATGCATAAAAGATAGTTTCTAAAAAATTAATTTCTTTTATTAAGCATTCCGTGCTTTTATAACTAATCAAAAATTTGGTCAAAACTTTATGAAAAGCTTTCCTAATAATAAAAACTACGACAAAACGAGACTGATAGTTTCTACAATTTACCCAAATAATTTAAATATAAATTCACTTACCTAAAATATCATGTTGTTCCAGTTCATTTATATCGGGCATTGAAAGATACACTTGAGTATTTTGTACATTTTTCTGTTTCATTGTATTTTGAAGGACAGTATTAAACTCTTCAAATGCAAAACTTTCTTCACTATCTGCATCCTTGTCTAAGCTAGCCGAGACACTATCTAATAAATTTATTGCATCATTGGAACTACATCCATTTAAAATATCTTCAAAATTGTCAAGAATGCTTTGACAACTAGAATAACTGTCAAAATCTTGATTATTATTGGCAGTTTGTACAAGGTCTGTAAAACTGATTGAGTCATCGATGTTTTTTTCAGTTCGTATAGTTCTGTTATTATTTGCTCCAACACTTCTCATTTGTATCTGTTCTTGAGTATACTCTGGATGAAACTTTTTCAAATGTCGATTTAATGAACTTAGTAGTTTCATTTTATTATGACAAACAGGACATTCATAACTATTTTCTAAGTGTGTGAACATATGTGCTTTCAACAAAGGTTGAGTTTCAAACTGTTGACTGCAATGGATGCATACTTTATTGTGAAAAGCAGCTCTATGTCTGTTTAATAAATAGTTTTGTTCAAATGACTTATTGCAAGTATTACATTTATACAACTTAGGTATAAGGGGATGCTCTTTTTGTCGATGAACAGCTAGCATACGTCCATTTTTGAAAGTTTGGTTACATGTATTACATTGTTGCTGTAACAAATAAAAAAATATATAACGTAATCCAAAGTCACACTTATAATGTTGTCAACAAACAAGAAGACTTGGTATTGTGTTCAAGTCTGCAGGGTGTCTGCTAATCAATAGTCCACAGCAAAACTGCAGATTTCTTGGGTAAAAATATTGAGATTTGGTCAAACTAATCTCATCTGAAAAGCTGATAAAAACCGAGATACAAAGTGTCAACGGTTTAATTTGCATTTCATTTTTTCTTAATAATCCATCAACAGGATGGCAACAACACGAAATTAGACATTTGGGGGTTTTCTGAGGCAAAAACTTGAAATTCGTTCTTAGCTTGGATGCTACTTCTGGACGGCGCCACTTACGATACATTAAATTCCTTTAAAATTACCTGACTTTTTGTGTCACTGTGTATTAGTCTAAATGTTAAAGATTATGTATTTTCCATCTTTTTTATGCAAAAAATGCATATCTTGTAAATGTCTCTCCGAATGACAGTTGTTCAGATACCTCCGTATCAATTATTCACTAGACCATTTTAAATTCCCAAAAGTAAAATTTTTTGAAGTAAACTTGTGACTATATCAGATGCAATAGCAAATGCTACCCATTTAGTTAATTTCAAACTTTGCCGGTGTTTATTGACATTTTGTGTGTTTTACACAGTTCTTGAAAGATTTTTTCATAAGTACGAAATACCCAGGCATAATGAGTTTTCTAACGAAGAGATGTGGGATATGGCATGTGTATGCACAAGAAAAATTTAATGGACGAAAGGTCCATCGAAGATATTATAACTTTATTTTTCTCTTTGCTCGAACCCCTTAACAAAAAAGGGAAATCGACAGTCTTCCGACTAAGCTAGGGTTCTATTCCTTGGGTAGAGCTTATGAAGAATGGCCGTGGGTTTTAAATGACTTTTTGTAACTGACACATAACCACAATAAATAGAGGGGTGCAGGGGGGCGCCACCAAGTCCTAGACTTAATGAAAGCAAGGGAGAACTTGGAAATCCTCAGGGGGAAAACATCACTTTAACTGCGACAACGCAGGATCCGAAAGAAAATAGTATTGTTAGAACAAACGAAGGACACAAGAGATGCACTTTTGTTACCTTATATTGTAAAGGAAAAAAAGGTTATTAATATCTGAACTTTAAATATAAGCATTAAAAAGAGGCTTAAATGTCAAGCTTCTTGGAAGCACTGTTCAAGTAATTCCTTACTGAATCACGACTAATAGTCTTACTCTCTTTGTGATAAAATAGATTTGTAAATCTTAATTTAGTTTCCCTATATTTGGACACGCTTGCCCAAAATAAAACAGTTAATTTTTTAACTCCAATGATTGTCCTTTAATTAAATTATTCTCTTTTGTTCTAAAATTCATTTACAAAAATGTACAATAAAAGGGATAGTCTAATCTTCTAGACATCAATATGTGAATATAGAAATTTTAAATGAAAGAACGATAATTATCTAAACATAACCTCAAATTTGCCCATTTGATACTCCGATCTGTTTATCTTGGTTCCAATCCAAATTAAAGGATAATTTGTATGTTTAAATTTTTAGAACTAACTTGATTTGAATAAATATGAATTCGTAAGTTTATTTAATAAAATTGATAATTCTAGATAATAAGGTAAGTGACAATCGACGTAAGCAATAATTTGGATAATATAATTATTTCCGAACAGTAAGTTTATCATAATCTCCCTGGAAAACAAAACGTTCAGTCCAAAGCAACAATTTAACTTTGAGTATTTGTTTCATTAACAAGTTATTTAATAACAGTTCATTTAAATTTCCAATGCTCCACCTGTAGGTACTACATTGGCCAGGAGGCGAGTTTTTTGTTGCCTGGAAATTTAGAATTTTGCCGAACCCTTGCCGTTCCAGGCAAGGTAGGAATCTTTAACGTGCGTGACAACACTCACACACGGGACCTCCATTTAACCTCTCATCCGAACGAGGGCGTAATTTTTGTGAAAAATGCTCACCTGCCATTTTTCAAGCAGTCGGCCGTGTCGGGATTTGAACCCGGGACCTTGGGATCCGTAGTCTTACGCTTACTACATTGATCCACGGCGACGCCAAGTTATTTAATAACAGCTGTTCTCAGGCCATGTCCTTAGGCTAATCGCTTACCTTGTTAGTCGATCTACCATGAAGCGTCATACACAAAAAAATACCTTGACGTCGCCATGTGTCCAGCTTACAATTTATGGACAAACAACATTTGTGGCAGGACTTTCGGTATCTGCTATCGATGAATGTTTAAATAACCTTACACTTAATTTCTTCACCTATGCATCATTCTTCAATAAAAATTGTTTTCGTGTTACTGGAATTCCTAAAGCAAGAACATCTTTCTCAAGGACGCCACGTTTTCGTTCCTAACCAAATGAGACTACATAAAATCTTCCAAATTTAAAGATGATATTAGACGAATTATAGATGAGTTTCTGATGGATATTACATGAGATTTACAGGACCTTTATAGGAATACTAGATGCACTATAGTTGAGCTTCTTTTTTATTATTATTATTATTCTCATTAACCCATCTTATAGGCCACAATACAGTAGATAAGATTAGTCAAAAAATATCCTAATCAACAATACTAAAATAAATAACAATAAAATAATTACATAATCATAGCATGCAAATAGTCTAAATTAACTAAAATCATAAGACAAGTATTCCTCAACAGAGTAAAATGCATATTTGACTAATAACTCATTAACTTGAAATTTAAATTGTTTCAAAGAGCAAAGTTTAATTGACTGAGGGAGTTTGTTATAAAGACGACCACCCAGATAATGAGGGTCTCTTTCATATAACGTCGTATGATGAACATCTATACTCAATAGGTGTTTATTTCTTGTTGCATACTTATGACTAAAATTTAATTTGGGAAATTTGTTATCATTAAACCTAACATATTTGAGAATTTCAATAATATATAGACATGGTAAAGTTAGTATTCTATTAGTAACAAATAATAATTTGCAGGATTCAAAAGAATGTTTCTTGAAAATTGACCGAATTGCCCTTTTTGCATTTTAAAACCCTCCCAGCAGTCGAACTGTTACCCCAACAAACTATCCCATAACGAATAACTGATTCAACATTGCTATGATAATACATAAGTGTGATTTGTATATTAGTAATTTCTCTAAGTCGTTGTAGTACATAAGAGTTTCTGGCAATACTTTCACATATGGCTTTAGTATGCACATTCCATTTTAATGCAAAATCAATAGAAACACCTAGAAACTTAGAATCATTTACTTGTTTAATTGTGGCACCACCTAATCTAATCAGATTACTACTCTGATAACTACTCGGCACTGCATAGAATTGAAGTGTATGCGTTTTTTTTAGATTCAATATCATTGTATTGGACTTTAAATACGAATCAATAGCAGTTAAGTTATCACACAAGGTGACCATGGCAATATTGTGTTCTTTATGAGCAAACAGCACAGTTAAATCATCTGCATACAAGCAGTGAAATGTTGACAAACTATTAGAGATATCATTAATGTAAAGCAGAAACAGCAAAGGTCCCAACACACTACCCTGCGGAACACCACTTTTTAACTCTGCTAGTGAAGACCTAAAACCCTGATGATCAACAAATTGACATCTTGAAGACAGAAAACTCTTAATTAACTCACCGCATTTACCCCTTATCCCATAACAACCTAACTTATTTATCAAGATAAACTAAATCAAAGGCTTTGGTTAGATCTACAAGTAATGTAAGAACTTTATTATCACAATCTATCTTACTATATATAAAATGTAACATGTCACAAAGAGCTGAAGTTATGTTTCTTTTTTTAACAAAACCGTACTGATACCTAGACAAGATGCTATGCTTATCTATAAATTTATACAATTGATCGGATAAAAATTTCTCAAAGATTTTGGAAAAACTGACAATAGCGATATCGGTCTGTAATCTGAGATATTGCTAGGAATAACATTGGTGTTTGTCTTTGGAATACAGATAACCGTAGCTGTCTTTAGGCAAAGAGGAAAATATGCTTCTTCGATACATCTATTATATAAATAACACAAAGGGGATGCTAATTCGACTGCACATAGTTTAATAATCGATACTGGAATTAAGTCCTGTCCGCTACAATTCAAGGAGTTATTCAGCCCACTAATCAGGCGAATTAAGTCAATCTTAGTGAGTTCTTCAAGATAAACAGTATCTGATATATATATATGTGTAATATTCTTAGGTGCACTTTGATCACTCCCTTCATATTTATCTACAAAAGAACTGAAGTCAGAGAAATATTGATTTACCAACTCCACAATAGATGCCTTGTCGACTAATTGAACTCCATCAATTGAAATACCAATACTACTAGGCCC
The DNA here is from genome assembly GCA_036346225.1 of Platerodrilus igneus. Lineage (NCBI taxonomy): Eukaryota > Metazoa > Arthropoda > Insecta > Coleoptera > Lycidae > Platerodrilus > Platerodrilus igneus. The sequence continues at coordinate 2,305,945 of JARFIW010001055.1, forward strand.
ATTAGCTCTCCCTAACTGCCTACTGGTTATGTTCCACGCAGTCTTCGACTTGCATTTCGAAGTTAGTAGTAACTTACTATTATGTATTCTCTTAGGCAGCCATATTGTACGTTTGTAAATTGATTTGTAACTCCTGTAATAGTCTGGATTTACTTTGCCCGCAATATATATAGTAACCACAATTCTTTTAACTTTACCGCCGATATTCTAATCCCTTTAGTAATCCACTGATTTTTGGTACCTACAAATTGCTTAAATTTAATTAAATTAAAACTTGACTCAAAGTAATATTCCAATATTCTAATGAATGATTGAAAACACTCCTCAACACTAACATGATCATTATAAATCATCTTCCAATCTTCATCTTTAAGAGAATTAATAAAAATATTCTTATTTTTTGCCGAGTAGTCACGAACTAAATGATTACTGTAACTAACTGGGTTACCTATTTAAAAACTAATAGATTGTGCAGTATGGTCAGACAAACCATTAGGTATTATTATCTTATTGAAAAGTGCCTCATTAAAGATTGTGAAGATATAGTCAAGTGCAGTTTGAGAGTTGTTACATATCCTAGTTGGCTGATCAAATACTGGCATTAAGTTATATGATGAAGTCAAATCGATAAGGTCTAATTTAGCTTTGCTATTGATCAAATAATTAATATTAATATCACCAGAAGCAATTAGTTTAGATGAGGAATACTTATCTAAAACAGCATTAAGTGCTAAATCTAATTTTGTTAAAAATATTTTTTCATTACTTTTATCAGTATTTCTGTACAAACAAAGAACACATATCTTAAAATTTTCAAGAACTACTTGAATTGCACAACACTCAAATACCTTGTCACAATTAAAAATCTTAACATTACTAATACTGTTACATTTTAACTGCTTCTTGGCTAAAATTAACACTCCTCCATGTACAAATTCAGTTCTATTATAATAATCATCCAAACTGTACCCCTTTATACCTCTCAATAAACTAATGTTCCTGTCACCACACCATGTTTCTGTTACACACATTACATACATCGTTTGTATGTAAGAGTACCTCCAATTCATCTACCTTGTTAGTAACACATTGTAAGTTTTGGTGCAATATTAAATAATTGCTATAATTTTAATTTTGTCTTCTTTGAAAACCTCTTTGCTGGTGAAATATCTATATATGTAGAATTTTTTGCTTAACTGAGTATATGTCACCTGTTTTATCACCACACCTATCTAGCACAAACTGACCAATCACACGTGCCCTTTTTGCCCTACCTCTTCCATTCAAATGTAGACCATGTTGCGTGTAATCATTCCTATTTAAATGAACATTCAACTCCAGTAGTCTAAAGCTCTCCTCTCCAGTTTTTAATTTAATCATCGCTTTATGAAGGCGATTATTAATTTCAAATATATGTTGGTTTAATTTAGCATCATCAAACCGATAGGGTATGGAGCAGACTATTAAATTTGTTTGTTTACTAACTTGTTGAAGTACTTGCAAGACCTCCTCATTAAACGGTGCTGTGTTCTGATTTAGTACATCATTGGTACCACCCATTATGATTACCCAATCATCCTTTGTATAACCTTTTATCAAATTACCAAGATCTGAGATAACATCCATCGGTAAAGCATTAAGTTTGACGATATTTAGAATATTAAAAGCTTGGGATAGTTCTGTCATTAAAGATTCATACATATTTCGGTCATGGCTATCTGAGACTATTAATAGCCTAGGTTTTCGATTAACAATAATTGTGTCGTTAGTGATACTAGGTAATCTATGATGTTGGTCTGATGAAAAGGTGTTATTTACATCAATGTTACCTGTTTGCTGTTCTATAGATTTATTTTTATAACTGCCCTGACCATTGGCTAAGAAATGTATTTTGTGATTAGTACGCTTATTTGTTACTGATCTATTGGCCTCTTTGTTATGGCCCATATTGTTATGGTTGCAGGCAACATGTTGGTGAGCACTATTATCTATATCTGCAGTTAAGTTATAGTTCTGAATCGTTTTAAGTTGGTCAGTCGATATGGATACTTTTCTGAGATGTAGAAATCTTTCTACTTCATCTCGAAATTCAAATATTAAAGCTGATAAATTTTATGTTGTTAATTTACATTTGTTTGCTAATATGTATGCAAAAACAGAACGTTTTATTAGCTGGGCCTCGCTTAATTCAATTGTTGCAGCAAAGCTAAAATCTAGTTGTCTATTCATTATTAAATCATGCAAACAGAGTTCAACCATGAAACAAGTAAATATTCCACAATCATAGCTGTTACTCTGCCTTGGTCCTCTTATAACACAAATTTCCGCCTTAGAATTACAATTTAAGTAACCTGATAATTTGTTAGCTAAAATTTCGGCATGGCAAAAATTTTTCCTTTCTAATGAATCATAGTAATAAAAAATATTACTGTGCTTTGAATATATTGCAGACTCCAGTGAGAGCCTTCCGCAGAGTCCAGTAAATTAGCATCATTCACTGGTATAAACAAGGTATCTTTGTTTTTCAGTTCCAAAGGATCCCGAAAGTAGTTGAATTCATCAATACATTTAACAGCATGTCCAATTAGAGGATTTAGTATAATAAAAGTCTTAGAAGCGAGGAAAATGTTATTAAGTAACTCAAAATATTTTAACAAGGTCTGGTCTGTTATCCAGTCTGAACAAATATCGTCCCTCGTCTGAAGCATAGTTCAAATAACCATCATTTAAAGAACGAGTCTATATTATTATTTTTAAATAGTATACGACTCGTGATTGGGCAATATGGTACATATCTCAATAATTATTATTAGGAAATTGATTATTTACTTGAATAAGTATTGCGGTGTAGAAAATAACTAAGGGATATGTGCATTTATAAGCTTCAAAAAAAATTGTTACAATATTTGTAAAGGAGACAGCCAGATTTTAAGAATTTCAAGAATCTCTATGACCAACTGGGAGAAACAGGTTCTTTTCGTCCCAAGCGAGATTCTGCAGAATGTCCTAATACTATAACTACTGATAACGAAGAAGAAATTGTGATCTGCGTAACTGAAAATGCTGAATTAGGCGTTTGTTATTGCATTTGATTTGATCACAGTCTACTTAAAAAAAATTCTACTTTTGGGAATTTAAAAAGGTGTACTGAATAATTGATATGGAGATATCTGGAAAACAGCCACTCGGAGAGACATTTACAAGATATACATTTTTTTGTGTAAAAAAGATAGAAAATACATCATTTTTAACATTTGGACTAATTAATTATGACACAAAAAGTTGCATAATGTTAAAGAAATTTAAAGTACCATAAGTGACAATCTGTACAAGTGACATCCAAACTAAAAACAAATTGGAATTTTTCACCTCAGAAAACCCACAAATGCAAATTAAACTTTGACATCCTATACATGAGGTAAGTTTGGCCAAATTTCAATACTCTTACCCACGGAATCTGGAGTTTCGATGTGTACCAATAATTAGCAGACACCCTGTATATTTAAAAATAGCTAGTAAAATGTACAAGTACCTAAATATGTATCGCATCAATAAGTTATGATCTAATAAAATTTTTTCAGAAATCTAGTAATGTTACAAAACCCAATAGAGAATATATGTTGGATAGATAGATTGAATGGGAAGGGTAGCAAATACCACATGCCTCCTAATGGGTCAATTGTGCTAAGAGAATATATGTTTTTTAACGTCTCTAAAAAATTACGAGCTCTTTTCTAAATACCAATAATAAATCAATTCACTATTCACAATAAAACGCTGCTGTAACCACACCATGGTTTTGATAAACCTTTCATTTTATTTCAAATATGACATCCTCGTTTCTACTTTCCTATTTCTTTTTAGTATTCTTTAAACATAAGTTAAGTGACTGTATTGAAAAGAGTGTTGTAGGATAATGCAAAGTCCAGTAATGCCGGCATATGAAATATTTATGACTTGCAATTCAACTACCACATAATGTGTAAGTGCAATTCATCCCATGTCATTAATATTTAAATGGATTATTCATCTACGTGTATTACTTTTATTATAAGTGTTTAACAGAATTGCATTTATTTTGATACCAGTCAAATTTGTGATCCTCTAAATTATTTTCATAATCTCTATATGTATTGTCCACATTTAGTTTAATCATAGATTACTTTATACTGTATGAGCTGGTTGGTATAAACAGCTTGTTACGCTCATTTTCGGCAGTATTTGGTTATTTCATTTACATCGATTCCGTTTCTACCCTTTCATACGTCGACAACATCCTGTTTACAATAAGTACGCATCCTACTAATTTTCATTTTAAACTTATTTATTTCAAAACATACAGTTTATGCTAAAATTAAATAGTCAATACCTTGTTTTAGGTATCCGTTAACTTGTTATACATTACGACCACGTATAATCGATTCTTATGTAATTTCCATCTAAAGATTCGTTGAAATGAGGTATTGAACTATCTGATAAAACCGTGTTTTCAAGCTTTCTAATCTCGTTTGATAATACCAATATTACTTTGAACTCTAGTTATTAGTTAAACGAATTAATATTCACTTTCTTTTAGGAATTTTCAAAAAGCACTTATCGTGATTGTTAGATTCTTCGTTCCCGTTTTTATGGAATATCTTGCACACAGTACTGCGCGGCAAGTAATTGTGATTTTACAAACATGTACGTTTCGGCTAAATTAATTTACCTGTAATTATTCTAACTTCCACCGGTGGGCCAAACGATTAGTACAAACCATCGCTTCTGTTGGCACGAAACAACACGCATATGGCGTGATTTCGCCCACAGCTGGTCCACTCCGTCCTTAGAGACGGAAGCCAACCTACAACTTGGACGTGGGTGAGTCTTTAGCCTGATTTCATTTTTGTTTCATTGTTGTCACTGCTCCTGGGAAAGGGTCACATCCACATGTTTATCGGGTTCGACTCGAAGCCCACACTTGGTAGTTGTGAACATGAGCATCGTTAGGTGAGATGGTACTTATCATTAATATTGTATGTACTGTTACCATCATACATCTGTAATGGTATACTTACGGTGGTAATGTCTACAAGGGGAGGGTTTCCTTTTTTGTGCTTACAAACTTTTGATACTAATTTTCAATTTAACACCAAAACTACATAATGTCTACAAAGGGAGGGTTTCTCTTTTTTTTGTGTTTTTTTGGGGTTGTAAAATTTTGTTAATTAAAGCAGTGTAATGCTAATGATTTTTATATGCTTAATTGTTGTATTTAAGATAATTATTTAGAGCTGTTGTTTTTAGGGTCTTAATTTCTTGTTCTTTTATGTTATGTTCATCTTTGGCACTACTGTTCTGGTGTAATATATATTGTTATGGATTCAAGGGGTTAAATTTGGGGTAAGCAATGCAATTTCAAACACCCTGTATAGAGAAACGAACAAATTATTTACGCGCAAAATTTATTTAATTTAAACGGACAAAAGAAAAATGAAGAAAACCAGTTTTAAAAACAAATAGAAACGCATAATTAATTTAATTTATTTTAATTCAACATATAAAAGCATTGGCAAACACACCAGGGTAAAGAAAATCGATAATCCCAAGGCAAAAGGTTTCTTGGTAACAAACAGACGTCAGTACGGTGAAATATAGACTCCAAGAATTGTTGCTTTAAACGGTCTACAATTAAGAACACCTGCATGTGAAAGGGTTACCTTCTTCAAAATTATCAGCATAATAAATCGGGCTTCATAGAAAATAGTTTTCAACCGTCAGTTGCTTCGAATAACAAGCTAACAAAGTTCTTAAAGAGCAGGTGAGATGCACGATCAGTAATATGCTACAGATAGAGACGGATATAACAGTATTGGCATTCAAAACGCACATTCTTATCCACGTGGAGTAATGAGACGCTGTCAGCAATATCGATTTTCTACAACTCAAGTGGGGCTTGGAACGCGACATCAAATATGCATAAGACAGAGATAAAAATATTACAGGCGGAGTTTCACGACGACACAGAACAGAATCATTAGTTGAAACGGATAGTTTTACAAACGGGCGAACATGCGACAGGTGGGAGCGATTTTCGGATCATACGGCGCGTCCACGAGGTGAATTTCTGGAAGCTTTAAGTCGGTGTTATCAAAATTTGCACAAGTGTTATTTTAAAATAAGTTTTTCGCGTGAAGTGTGGCCTAGAGGTGGCATGTTGAACGATATAAATACTCTGAGAGAATTAGGAGCTCTCTCTTTATATTCTCAGCGCTTTTAGCTACTTACAACGATAGACCGACGTTATAGTAGAGTTCTTGTGAGTATTAAAAATTATTCATAATACAGTAAATGTAGTACTAGCACTTGTAACTTGGTAGTTGAGGCCTTATAGTTATTAACGTGAGTAGTGTCGAGTGAATTAAATTAACCGAGGTCCAACTAATACCTTACCAAGCTAGTAAATTAATAAACAGAAGTATAATATACGTGAGGTTGTATGCTGTCATGGAATGATAATTTGGAAGCAAGGCGCTGGGCGAATACTGGGGTTATCATCTATGAATATGTGGAGTATCATAGCGCATAGTCACGAAGCCAAGGGGTTCTGGTAAGCATTGTCGGAGGGATGGAGGCTTGAAGCATTTTCCAGGTAACTTATTTGAATTTTCTGTTATCTGATAAACTTTTGGAATTATTTGGTGATGTGTGAGTGAACATCGGGATTATTTATAGTTATATAACGTATCGGAAAAGATACATGTACTTGACAATTATTAGGGTTATTTAAAATATTGAAAAAGGGTGTATGTAAAACTTACTAAATTTCATTATGAATTTAAGGGTACATGGGTTTATTAGTTTTGTAGTAATTTTATGCTAGGTAAAAGGCATACATTAATAAACTGGGTTATTATGAGCTCACCATACTCCAGAGTACAAAAAATATAGGGTATTATTTGGGGCCCTTCTACTCATATTTTTATTAAATGTGTATGCAAATAATAATTTAAAACAAGGACTTTAAAACATATCACTTATTGAGTTGTAATTAGTGTACCAAACTGTTTATACCTGTGAATAATTTGTTTGTAAATAGCGGTAAATAAAGATTGTATGATTGTTGTATTATTTGGTGATTTTATTGAATGGTGTGCGAGTGGGACAGAAGAATGATTGTAAATTTAGGTATCCGAGAAGAGGCACAGCTGAGATAGCCAGGGAAGCGGCTGAAGATTCTTGAAGCAGAAAATCAACAGGGTAAGAATTTTTTTTATTAATTTTTTAATTTGTTTTGAAAATCAGTGTTGACACTGGCGATGTCAAACCCATAAGTCGACGATTCACAGCAATCTTATGGCTCCAAATTCGTGAGGCTCGAAGAATAAGGACGATGAAAGTGTAAGCCCATGACACAGTAATATCCATATATATATATATATATATATATATATTGTGGATTCATAAGGGTTAAATTAGTGAAACAATAAATCAAACCATCTTGAAAACTGTATTATTTTAGAGCGCAAATTAATTTATTATTAATTTAATTTTGGTTTTAATTTTGCAAGGTAAAAATATAAAAACGTAAACTGATTATATATTTCATATCCAGTATGAATAACTTTAAGGAACATGTGGGTCCAATCTAACATATCTCATTGAATTGTTTAAAATTTATTAGGAAAAATAAGTACTTAAAATACCATAATGCAGTTTTAAAATTTGTATCAAACTTTTTAACAGTGATTATTTATCTATTAACAAGGGTAAATGAAAGGTTTATTATTTGGTTGTTTTATTGAATGGTGTGCGAGAAAGAGGTATGTCTGTAAATTTAGGTATTAAAAGAGGCACAGTTGAGCTAGCCAGGAAAGCTGAAGGAATTTGAAGGTGAAATAAAAGGTGCTTCCTGGATATAAGTAATTCTTTTAATGGTTGAGAAATTGTTAAATTTTAGTTAAAATCACTATGTTTATTAGATTAATGTATGAGGATTAAGTTCAGTTTCTATATATTTGGTATAGTTTTAAGCTCGTTAATATTATTTACAGTGTTAATTTTATTCTTGCGATACCTTTCTTTCCACATGGAAATATGGATACAAATTCCTACCATCAAAACGTACCCGACATTCATCCTGTCATTCTCCAATTCGTAAGTAATGCTTCTGCAAAATTCTTCTCACTGATAAGGAAATTCGTATGAAAATAACAACTTAGGCACAAAGTTAGCTTTCACCAATTTGACATTCTAAATCTTTTAACAATAACAAGATCCCCAAACTAAACCACTTGCTTCTTGATTTTCTTGTTACGTTTCTCCAACTCCCTTCTTTGTATCGTTTCGACTTGTTGTTGTTTATGCAACAACTCCGTTATATCCTCCACTTTTGTTCAGCTCTCCACGGTCTTGCTGGAATCACCTTCTTCATCAATGTCACAGGACACATTCCTGTCACTGAACTTGGTACAAAATTAATATATTCTTCTATTTGCGGTAAATACCTTACCCACCGATCATGTTGTTCCTGCGTTATTAACCTCAAAAACTTTATTACTTCTCGAATATATCTTTCACACGGATTTCCTTGAGGATGTCTGATACTACAGAATGTCATCTTTATTCCATCCTTCCTTAATTTACTTTCAACCCTTCGATTACGAAAATACGTTGCATTGTCCAACAATACCCTATTCATCTTACCTATTCGTTCTACAAACTTTCTTACAGAACTCAATACATGCCTAGAATTACATCTCCTCGCTGGATAAAGCTGCACAAACTTTGTAAAATATCAACTACAACTAAAATATGCTGATATCCGTTCCTACTCGGTATCAAATTACTCAAGTAATCCATTGCCACAATATCTAATGGACCTTCCGCTCTTATACATCTAACTTGATTCTGCAACACCACATTCTTATCCTTTCCTAACAAACACGTCTCACACAGATTTATGCAATTTTTCACCAATTTTCTATCGTTTCGTGCATAGAAAGCTTCCCTAAATATCAAGAACGTCTTACGAATCCCTATATGACCAAACGTAGTATGAATTTCCTGGATCAGCTCAACGGCTACCTGTGTCGTTAACACTAATAATTCATCATCCCATAACCTTTTCACCAAAACTCCCTCGACCATATAAAAACCTCTGTCTTGTTCTAAATTCTCTCTGAATAATTTTTCTCTGATCACCCTTATTTCTTCGTGTGCTTGCATCCGATGAAATCTGGCATTCGACCATCTTCCCAGATCTTCAAACACTTGCAATGCAATCAAAATCCATTCCTACTATCCGTTAGCAACCCTTCATCCTTCCTACTAAAGAAATCAGCCGTAACATTTTCTTTACCAGGTTTATGTCTAATCTCAAAATCATATTCCTGCAATACTAACGCCCATCTATACAATCGACTGTTCAAAAACTCTTTCTTCTTCAGAAACGTGACCACTGTGTTATCCGATTCAACCAGAAATTTATTACCCAATAAATAAAATCTTAACTTCTTCACAGCATATACGATTGCCAGCATCTCTTTTCCGCTGTCGAATACCTAGTCTCGCAGTCTTTCAGAGCCCTCGAAATAAAACAAATTGGCACTTCTCTCCTTCTTGAACCTGCACCAACTCAGCCCCTATTGCAAAACTCGAAGCGTCCGTCCTTAAAATAAATGGATCCGTAAAATTGGGATATTTTAATGACAGTTCCTATAAAATACCGCCTTCAACTCCCGAAATGCCTGCTCCCTTTGCTCGTTCCATTTCCACCTTTCGTTCTTTTTTAACAACTCCAACAATGGAATGCACAACTCCGAATATTTTGGTATGAATCGACGATAATAATTTAATACACCTAAAATCCTCTTAAACCTTTCAAATTTCTTGGCTGTTTCAAATTCTTCAACTCGTCCAAGCGTTTTTCACAAATTCTAATTCCTTCGCTGCCAACGACAAACCCCAAATACTTTACCTGGTCCTTAAAAAACTCACACTTCTTCGAATTCAACCTCAAACCTCCCTCGTCTAACCTTCGGATCACTTTTCTTAAATGTTCTAAATGTTCTAACTCGTTCTTAGAAAAAATCAAAATATCATCGACATAGTGCGTACAGAAGTCTTCGTACTCATCTAATAACTTCTGCATGGCTCGAACTAATGCAGCGGATGACGTTGAAAGACCAAATGGAACAACTCTGTACTGATAAATCTCCCCTTCAATGCTAAATCCAGTATACTTCCGACTTTCCTCATGCAAAGGAATTAGCCAAAAGAATTCTTTAAGTCCAGTTTGCTAAAATTTTCATCTCGCTTACCTTGTATAACAAATTATCTAGTGATTTTGGTTGTTCAAATTGTGGTTTAGTAATCGCATTCAATCTCCTAGCATCTAAACATATTCTTAATTCTAAATTATCAGATTTAGGCACAACCACTACCGGATTGATATAGGGTGTTCTCGCTGATTCAATAATTCCCTCTTTTAACATCTTTTAATCTCATTTTTTACTCGACCCCTTAATGCAAATGGTATTGGATATACCCTAGTACGAAAACTTCCCTCGTCTGTGACCTCTAACTTATGCGTATACTCCTTCGCAAACCTAGGCTCATTACTAAAAACTCCTGCATGTCTATTAAACAACTCATATAACATTTCCTTTCATATCCACCCTATTAATCCTATCTGTTCCTCATCAAATACCTTCTCAAATATATTACATAACCGTAACTCATCAATTCCATCATAAATTCTATTCTTAGTCTTTCCTGATCCTATACTATCTGTATTTATCTCATCCCTAGTATCCCAATTATCCTTAGGCACCACCCATTTCTTCTCTAAATTTAATACCTTTACCATTCGTGCTTTACCATCTATAACCAGTCCAAATTCCTCAATTACATCTATCCCTACAATAAAATCTAAATATAATCCTCTTGCTATCCAAAACTCTACTTCACCTAGTCTGGTACTTCCTAATACAATCGATACTCGTACAACTTTGTCTATCGTAGTTAACTTCCTCTTAATCGCAGACCATAAATTAATACTCTTAACCCTACAAATTTTCCTTTGAATAATTCTGCATGTTTCAAAACTATTTCCTCTCTCACCAGCGATAACTGCGACCCTGTATCTATCAATGCCGTGTAAACAGAATCCTAATATGAATAAATGGTAACTCCGCCTTCTTTCAAACTTATTATCTAACAACTTATCTACTAAACTAATACTATGCTGTGTCCCTAAATCTGATTTTCCTAACACTAATAAATCGACGTTTTTTTTTTGTACCGTGGGTTCATCGTGGACCTCCACTTTCTCTATCCTATCCTCCGATCTCTGTCGCGTGTCTCTTGTTGTTACGTGTTGGATCGTCAAGTTTCTATCTGTCTCCCGTTCTCGGTCTCTAATCCCTGTCGGTATTTCCCCCTGATCCGTTGATGTCTGCTCCTTTCTCTCTGCCACCTCTGTCCAAAACTCGTTCTTTGCTGTCCAAAACCTCTGTCATTCCTATCAGTCCTGTTCCAGTCATTGTTCCCCCTATAATTATCGTCTCTATTAAAACGTTGTTCCCAATTATTATTCGTTCTCATTTGATTTCCCTGATATTGCTTTCTGTAATTGTCCTGTCCATTCTCCCTATAATTGTATCCTTGCACCCCAGTCCTCTGGTAGTCTGTGCTATTCCTATTCCTATCCCAATTCCTATTATCACTATTTTCCTGTTATTCGTTTCAAACGTCCTAGCTACGTCATAATTTCGCATCATTTCCAAAAGTCTCTTAAAGTCCGAACGTTTTGTATCGCTACGGCCCTAGTTATTTCCGCCTCCATATGCCTTGACAACAATAATATAATTTCATCTTCTCTTAATTTAGGAATCAGGTGCTGCGCCTGGTTATACTTTTCAATCACATAATTTTCTCTCGATCCCTGGTATGACCTATAGTTCCCAGTGTTTAAATCCGTTCGAATATTAGCCTGATGCGTGTTTCCCCAATATTGTTCTATGAATAGCCTTCGAAATTCCTCGTACGAACTATATTGCCTCCTCACGATACAGTGCCATTTCTCTGCACAACCCCCCAATGTCACGCTCACCATCTGCATCTTCACCCTCTCAGGCTCACTCTCTACCATCTCGTCCAACTTGCTAAGATAGACCATCGGCTGCTCATTCTTTCTGCCTTCAAACCTCGGCAAGGTCTCTTTCCCTAGCCTATACTGGTATCCTGCATCACAAACAACTCTTCCCTTTCCAATTCAACCAACTGTTCTCTCATCTGTCTAACATTCCTTCAAGACCAGACAATCCATTTACCGTATTCCCCAGAACCGTCGTATCCCTTCTCAGCTTCTCTGCCACCTCCTGACTCGCCCGCAATTTGCCTATAATTTCGTTTTAGAGTTAATATTGTCCTCCGTCTGAATCCGAACTATTTCACCTAAATTCTGCAATTTTTCTGTCTGTCTAACTTCGACCATGTACAGCTCTTCCCTTAATTCATTTAAACCTGTTGTTACCTTCCTTCTACAACCTGGACTCTATCCTCTACGTCCTTCAGAACTTCATCCTTAAATGAACACAAACTGCTCTGTATTGATACATTAATTCCTTCAATTTTCATTTCCATCATATCAAATTTTTCCTTAACTTCCGCTTGTGAATTTCTAACCTCGGCCAACAATGATCCTCTCAATTCTTCATGCGACTTAGTTAACGACCCTTTTAATTCCAACAAAACCATCATCACATCTTGGATCTGCATATTCTCTTTTCCCTTATCAATTTCATTTTCTCCCGATGTACCCCTGAATTCACAATAATCACCTCCGGCTCCACATATCCCCAGCTTCATCCCTAGCATCCCCTGCTGCTACAGTCTTAACCACCGGTTGCCCTCTCACACCAGTCTCAACTCCATAAACTTTCCCTGACCTCGTGATTCTCTCCTCATCAGACATGTCCCTTTAATTTTCAAAATAAACTTCAATGATGTGCCCCACTAAGCTACACAACCTCTGCAAATCTGAATCAGCCCTATCGAGCCCCACCTTTAGGCGAACAAATATTTTGTTGCGAAGTTATTTACCTATTCGAGCCCCACCTAATGTTTTACCGCCGCTAAAATTGACCAAAGTGTGAATATCAAATTACGTCTTAGCCTACTACAATAAATTCAAAACCTTCAACAACTGTCAAATAATATATATGAAACGTCAATCAAATATTAATTTTCACTTTTAAATAGAATATATGCAACGTACAACTAACAAATCTACTCTGCCTCACGTTGTTAGCGCCATCTGTTATATTTTGGTATATATTGAGTTATAGAGAACCCTTTTATAATCAATTACCACCTATTTTGTATTGTTTATTCATGATTACAGGATTGATCTTTCTTTTTTTATCTTAGGACAATTATGACAATTGCAACCGAATACACAAGCATTCTTCAAATAATTGTAAATGCCAAAAGTATTCCCAAACACTAGTTCCACTTTTATAAATTTGATTAAAGCACTGCGTAGATATTAAATACTAATACCTGGAATCCAGATACAAGCGCCGCCTTCCAGCCGTCCTGAAGCCAAGTGACCAACTGCAGGCACCTCCTGTAAATAATAAGTAACTCGAGCAACTGGTAATCTCCAGACTATAAAACTACTAATATTTCTACAAATTTTATGTTATACAAATACTCAGATAACTCCAATTCCACTATGCTTTCGTCTTCAAACAATAACGGTACAGACCAGCACTCCCTCTTTTAATTAACTTTTATTCGCCGTAAAACTGCTACTATTTGCTATCTCCAGGTACAACTTGACTTTCAAAACTTTCTCGTAACTTTTAAATGTAATAAAACTCATAACAGTACAAAAACACGTCTATTTTTCAGTAATATAAATTTGAAGTCCCTTATAAATAAAATCCGTCTTCTTTTGTTTCGTTGCCATAACAACTATCTCTACGCACACTATGTAATTTATAATTATTAATAATTGATTAATAATACAGTTGTTTTCTCTAGATACATTCATTTTCTAGATGGTTTGTAATCCAGTGATTTATGTATATTGAACTTTTACAATATTGAAAATAGCTAACAAACTTTGATGGTTCAGCTTTTAAATTGTACGTAACAGACATTTATGTCTTATTCGGTAAACGTCCTGTCATTACATAACCAATCTTTAATTGTTAAAACATATTCAAACTGAAATTGATTTACAAATTTTTAGAGTATCACTTAACTCCTTAAAATTTTAAAAGCGTGCAGTATACCACACAATTTTGATATTTGTTTTACATTCAAAGATTCTGAAAACGCTAACTCCAAATTAAATTTCATATACGTGCAACCATAACAATTAAAATACGTATACAATGCAAACTTATAACTAGCTTAGCCTGGTCTATGGCGGTATATGTTGTTGAATGCAATGCAGTTTCAAAAGCTTTATAAATTTATAAACGTGGAATAGTTGTTGTTAATTTATAAACCAAAAATACCTGAAAGAAAATACTCAAACAAAACCAAATATACCCCCATTCTAGCAAAGTCGTTTCGAAGCCCTATTTAAACATTTTATAAGCCCACCCCTTCTTGACAGTATAATATATATATATATATATATATATATATATATATATATATATATATATATATATTGTTGTGGATTCAAAGGGGTAAATCAGTGTGAAACAATAAACTTTCAGCAACCATGTACATTGAAAAGAGTAAATTATTTACGCAAAAAATTAATTTAATTAATTAATTTAATTTTGGTTTTAATTTATGCAAGGTATAAAATGCATATACAAACTAAACTGGGTTATTATGAGCTCACCATACTCCAGTATGAAGTCAATTTAGGGTAACATGTGGGGTCCATCTACTCATATCTCATTGAAGTTGTTTAAAATTTATTAGAAAAATCAAGTACTTTAAACACATACCATAATTTGAGTTTTATAATTATTGTATCAAACTGGTTTTACACATGTGAATATAATTTATCTGTTAATAGGTGTAAATAAAAGGTTGTATTATTTGGTTGTTTTATTGAATGGTGTGCGAGTGTGAAAGAGGTATGTCTGTAAATTTAGGTATTCGAAAAGAGGCACAGTTGAGCTAGCCAGGAAAGCTGAAGGAATTTGAAGGTGAAATAAAAGGGTAAGAAATTTTTAAAATTTTATTTTTTTCTCGAAAAATTGTATGTTGATCCAGGTGAAGGCTCGTATGATTTAAGTGAAGGATCAATGTGAAAGCTTCGTTCCCAAATTTTATATATTTGGTAATTAGAGGTTGTATAATAATTATTTTTATGAGTGTGTAATTCTTTTTTAATTCAGGCCTTTCTTTAATTTTTGTGTGTATTATACCCCACCCACTCACCGAATGAGCCCGATCAATTTCTTTTTTTATTCTTTCGCTTTTAGGCTACGTAAATGTATGTAGCAAGTTAATCAAAAATATGTATAAATTATCATGAAAAATAAAATAGATCAAGTAGCCACACGAGAGAACAAAAACATGTGTTAGAGTATTTGTTATTATTGAAAGAAATCAGACCACATAGAAAAGACACTCAGAATAAGAATACCCGTTACTGCAAGCAATTACAGATCCCTCAGCATAGTATAATACAAATTTATATAAAAGTTCATTTTCCTACATAGCACCAAAAATTATAAATGCTTACCCAGAAATCATGAACATTACTACTGATACATTCAAAAAGATGGTAAAGGTAAAACTACAAGAAAATTTTCGCCAATTTTATATTACCCCTCGTGTGGAATGCTGCCTTATATGTTTGCTGTATTGTATGTCTGTACTCACGGGAAATCTGAAAATCATCCAGTGGATGAGATTTTCCTTTTTACTGCTACTACAAGCTTTGGTGTAATGATTAGTCAAACTTCCTACAAAAGTTTAATTTTTCTTTTTGTTGTATATATGTATCTTACTCCGTAATGTAGTGTAGTAAATAAAAAAATAAATAAATATACATTCATATATGATTTGACCAAGTCAAACCCTGACATACTCAAACCTTAAAATTTAATCAATGTAACAAAGTTCAATGAAAATTTGTTTATAAAACTATCATCGTAATGAGATTTTAAGATTATGCAACACGACTTTCAAATCAGACTACAAATTTGTTTATTCTAAACCAATTTTTTTGTTGTATCAAAATCAGTTAAAATGTGGTTTTGTAACAATGATAGAGAAGAACAGTCTCGGTGCAAAGTGATATCATATGCAAATAGTGTACACTTAGCATAAGTAAGAGATGATGTGAAGTCATTTACATAAAACAGAAAAAGAAAGGGGCCTGAAAAATAACTCAAAGGTAATTTTAATTTTATGAAAACTTTATCTGATACAATAGGTTTCGAACGACCAATAAACCTTACTGAATAAAATTCTGTTTTTTAAATGGAACCCACACCTAGAATTAGAGAAATTTCTAATACCATAATAATAAAATTTATATACAAGTATGTAATGATGTACACATTCAAGTGCCTTACCAGTATCCACAAATGAAGCAGCATGTATGACATTTCTTTTATTAATTATTATGGAGTATAGACTAATGACAAGATTTTATATTGTATCTACCCTTTGAACAAAACGCATGCTGACAAGCATTGAAAATTTGAATTTGTTTGTAAGCTTGATAACACAGGCCAACAAATTTTGACTTTTTAAAAGTTGATTTCGATCTGACATCTGATTTTGTATAATTTTGCCGTATCACATAAGGTTTTTAATAAATGTTGAAAATAAATTAATAAAAAATTTACTCAAAATAAATGCTACTTTTTTTAAACATAGACAAAAACAAATTACAAAGAGTAAACTAAATTGAAAAAAGTCTTAAACAATCATTTATTTCTTTTTTTCCAGAAGATCTTTCCCTCTTGGATGAAAAACTTCGTTTAGTGGATTTTCTTTCATATTCCAGGGCTGGATTCTATGGACCTTGATACCTGCGTTCCATTTCTTATGTCTTGCTCTTCACTCTCATCACCCAGATTTTTGAGTAAGTAATCAAGATGCAAGTGTAAAAAGTGAACATTTTTGCTCATATTACATCCCAATTCCATAAATTTCTGTAGCATGTTTTTCACAATTTCCTTGTAGTTAGGATCCTTGTTTTCCAAAAAATCTTCAATAACCTTAGCAAATGAAATCCATGCATCTTTCTCAGTTTGGGTCATGGTATTAACAAATTCTTGATCTTTAGTTTATCTCCTTATTTGAGGACAAACAAAAATTCCTTCCTTTAATTTTGCATCTGAGATAGCGGGAAATTTTCTACAAAGATATTTGAAACAGTCTCCATCTTTATTTAAAGCTTTAACATATTGTTTCATTAATCCTAGTTTAATATGCAGTGGAAGTAACAAGATTTTTTGTGGATCAACAAGACTTTCGTGCAGAAAATTTTTAGATCTGGGAGTTAAATTATATCTTCTTATCCAGTTCTTTTTCTTCCAATGTTGATGTCTACTTCAACTGTCCCACTCACACAAAAAAACATGGGTACTTTGTATACTGCTGCCCTAGTAGAAGTTCCACAATTTTCAAATCCCCACGAATGTTCCAATATGAACATTGTATTTGATTTTTTCAAGCATTACTTTAAGATTTTTGTAGCTTTCCATCATTTGCACAGAATGGGCAACCGGTACCGATGAAAAAACATTCCCATTGTGCACGAGAGCAGTTTTAAGGCTTCTTTTTAGAAAGAATCAATAATCGGGATTGTATGTGCCTCTAAGTTTGTTTATCAGATTGGAAATGTTGGTGCAATAAACTAGACAACCAACCGCTTTATTCAAAATAGCCTGAATACTCGGACTCGCATTTCCTAAAATACGAGATTTTAACGTCTTCTGCCAGTACATTTTTACTCTGAAGTCTGGATGCTAAAATTTCGGAAAGATCCTTTGAAAGACCTAAGTCTCTAAGTCGTTAAGTTCGATCTTGGAAAATAACTGCAGTTGCTTAGAAACGTTCGATATTTCACTGGCTTAGGTAAAGTTGTTTTCATCAACTTCAAGTTCAGAACTGCTTGTAACATCTAAATTTGTTGGTTTCTCAGGTATTGGCACATCTGGACCGTGTGGCATTGACGTAATTGCAGACTTGAAGTTCGGCTAAATTATGTTTTTTATTTTTTTTGTGTTATATCCACGTACATTGCACATACAGAAATAACAATCAACATGGTGATTTGTTGGCTCTCACCAAATCATTGGTATTCCAAAGGGTAGGGATTTCTTTGTTCCATTACTCCAATGCCTTAAACCCTCTTCACATACCATACATACAACATGTTGTGCCCAATGTTTGTCTTGATCATCAATCTTTAACTTAAAATATGCGTAGTATTGGTGTTTCAACAGTGATCTAATTTTACGTATAAATCTTTTGACCACAAAACAACCACACACATAGCAAAAAGTATCTGGATTATTTTGACAAAGTCTTCGCATTTTAAGCACGAATTTAACTGCAAAAAGCTCACTAAACTCATTAAACAACGACTGCCTAGATCGAACGCAAACAGACTAATATATGTGCTAGTTACACAAAGACGTCTGTTTATATCTCATTCGCCGACGATCTGACTGCAAAGCAGGGAATCCCAGCAATTAAGTTTTACTTTCGGGAATTCCCCTTTACTATTCTATCGATTTGTACACAATTTAATCTCAGTAGCATAGCAATTTTTAGAATGTCATTTAATTTTTATTCGCAAATATTTAAAGAACCATAAATATGACATCTAGTAAATTTATTAAAAAATTATGTGTGGTGGAAACAAAAAAAAGTTGATTCTTTATTAGATTAGCCACTAAAATTTCAAAAAATGAACAAATCCAAATCACAAATTTTTTGTTGACCTAATTCGAGATTTAACTAATGCTTCTAATAATTTTGCAAATTGACACCAATGAAATTGGCCTGAAATTATTCACTGTGAAAGAGTTTCCTTTGTATAAAACGGTCAAAATGGCGTGATTCAAAAAGGATGAAAAAATTCCATGCTGAAAGGATTCGTTAATAAAATTACTGTTGTGTACAATAATACAAAGCAAAATAAACAGTATTCTTAATGAAAAATCTGTTGAATATTACTGTAGGATTTTTACTTAGATAATTAGTTTAGATGAAGGTAATATTTAAAACATTAAGTTAGTTAGTACTTTTCATGATACGCCAATGCCGCACGAGAATACAGAGGAACGCAAGATGTTAAGTAGTTCTACCTGCCAAGCACAAAGGGTTTAATTCATGTGAGGAAAAACAAGTGTAAAGGCACTGGAAAACGGCAAGAGGCAGAAGCTGCCCGAATCCTGAGTAAAACGGTCATTAAGCGCAAACGTTGCATTTTAAGATGCTTCTTAGTTGTGGTAAGATGAATTCTGTAAGGCGACGCCTTCAAAACAATGACATGTTAAAACATCAAATTGAGCCGCGATCTACAACAATTAATTAAAAGACTTATCGTGCGAATTAACTATAAGTAATAAATTAGATTATTGGTGGCAGTGTAGTTTGGCTATGGTGAACTTTACTTGTGCAGCAGGTATATTGTAAAAACCAGCTTTGCTGACCTTATACCTTTAAGTAATAATTGTAATTTAATTGTAATTATTATTTATTAAATAAATAAACAATTATTGTGGAATTAACTAACGTATATAATCTTTATTTTCAATCATCATTAAACTTGTAATAAACTGTTATAGTCATGTTTCATTTATGGTGTTAAGAACCTCTAGACTATATCGAAAACCCACATTTTTGGGGGCTCGGCCGCACAGGATGGAATAAAAATCGATTATATAAAGAATCCGACATTTTTTGTCTTCATGTAATATGTTATTTTACAAATACGCTAAATACATAAAGTGTAAAGTTTTTGAATCTCAGAAAAGGACACAAAACGAGGGGCATAAACAAGAATCCTACCTGAGAAGTAATGGTTTGTTTCTCAACAAGGTTGCTTTAAGCTTTCAAGCTGTGTAACAGAAATTAGGACCCTCAAGAAACTATAGAACAAGGGATGAGCAAAATACAAGTCAGGTATATAACAGTACAGTACAGGAGTTTGTGGTTTGGTGAAAATAAAGTCATCAAATTCTGAAATAGGAAAGTAAGGTAGAATGCATGCTTCATTCAAGGGTTGAGCATGATAATTTGGCGCTGAATTATCACGCTCAACCTTTTCAGTAAATCCCTGGGCAAATAAAATAAAGTTAACACTTACCCCGAAAGTTACTTCATATTGATGATCTCATGTTCTCAGGGACGTTGTCCTTTCTGCTTTGTCCTGTTGCGAGTTGTTGGAGTCGCTGCGCCAGTTCCAACTAATGTAGGGTTGCACTGACAAGACAGTAGTGTGGGTTAAAAAAGGTAAGAAACGGAATGCACTCGCACCAGTACTGCCCGGTAACAGTATTGTAAGTCTATCTGTTAGATAGATGTGACAGTACGATAAAAACTGACAAACTAAGTGGTAGTCCTCGCCTTGATTGGCTTCCCCCGCCAACCGAGATTTACGTACTTCCATCTGCGTTCGTAGGAAGACGAACTTCGTCTCACGCCAGAACCCTACATCAGCGCTTACAATTGCAAAGATACGCAACTGACGTTGACATCCGTGTGAACGTTACTAAACCCAGGGTTTCACAACGTCGACAAAATTGCACTAATTAACGTGGATTTTTACAAATTCTAAAAAAGTCTCTAACTTCTAAATTAAATTAATCGAATTCCTAAAAAACTTTAAAATAAAATGTAACAAGGGAAATAGGGAGCAAAGTCAATATAGAAATAGAGGCGGTCCTGCAGTACATAATTGATGAAATACAAGATGATTCGGCAAACAAGATTATTAGTTATGGGTCAAAATTTTTTTAGAATTTAAAGATAAAGTTAAAATTTATTTATGAAAATGTTTCAAAAAAGCCCTTTCCTACAGGATTTAATCAGTTTAAGCTGAAAAAGGAAGCTATCAAAGAAGAGCTAAAAAATATTTCAGACGAAAAAGAACACACTTTTACGCACAGGAAGAGATCAAGAAATTGTTACAATTGCGATACCTGCGGGCATACATACAAAGAATGTTCCGATACGGATAAATGTACAAAATATTTCAGGTGTAATAATTTCAAACACCTAGGTTCCCAATACATGAAAAAAGAGTCAAGCTCATCAAAACCTAAAACATCTAGAAATGTAGAAACAACTGCAGTCATACTAAAGAACTGTCACTGTAAAATTTAGCAATATAACGATTACTACATTATTCTATACAGGTAGCAAAATTAGTGTAATGGAAGAATGTTTATGAACTTTATTTTACGAACCATGGATTGGCAACACATACAACTACTTTGAGAGGATTGGGCACAAGTGAGGTGCAAACATTAAGATCTTTTAGTGAAAATGCTGGAATCAATGGCGAAACATTTAATATAGTATTTCATGTAATACAGAAGGAGCATACTAGCTTTCAGATGATACTTGAGAACAATTTGTTAGAACAAGTTAATGAGCAGATGGGAGAAGATGGGATCATAGTGTCAAAAAGAGATAAAGAACTTTTTTTAATGAAAATCACAATAGATGAACAGAGTAGAAAAAAACGTTAGATGTTAGCCACATCAAAAATCCAGAACATATGCAAAATGTGAAAGATTTAATCAAAGGATATAAACCACAAAAAAAACTAAAGCCACAGATATCCAAATGAAAATTTTAATCAAAACACAAGACCCTGTCTACCAGACACCATGTAGACTATCACCGCCAGAAAAAAATGGAAGTTGAAAACTGATTAGTGAATAGCTAAAAGAAGGAATTATTAGAGATGGCACATCTGACTTCACCAGTCCCATAGTGTAAGTAAACAAGAAGGTTGGGTCAACGAGACTGTGCTGCAATTACCGCAATTAAATAGAAACATGTTAAAACTCGATTTCCATTATCACTGATAGAAGTGCTGGATTGTTTGAAAGACGCTAAAGTGTTTTCGACGATAGACTGTGACATGCCAAAATTTGGCAATGTACATTTTTAGATTTAGCTTAATTTGTAAATAAATTCCCGCGGATATTTTTAAAGGAAAATGTCAATTTCCGTCATTCCCAAGTCGCACCTGCGCGAAGTGCGTGCGGTGTTATAAGACGCCATTATGCCACGAGATCTGAATCCAAGAACATCTATCTGTGGTGTGTGTGTCTTTTCTCTTTTTAGGGGTGTAGGTTCCTTACCTTGCCTTATCGTTCCTCATACCTGTATTTGACTATTGCATCATATTTAAAACGTGGTGATATGTGTATAGAATTACGACGTTTACAACAAGACCAGAAAAAAGCAGCATTATGTACACATCATTTGTAACTCCTTCAGGACAGTACAAGTTTCTAAAATGCCCTTTTGGTTTATCTCGCAGTATTTTCAGTATTTATTAGCTTAATTTTTCGACCGCTCACAAAACAAAATACAGTAATTTACTACATGGATGTTTTAGTAATCCCAAGCAGCACTTTTGAAGAGAGCATAAAACGATTGGAAATGATACTATACTGGAAGTAGCAAAGAATTATGGCTTAGATAAAAAAAGGTCTATGTGCCAGCTATTAAAAAATAGTACAATTTTTAGGATTCATAATAGACAATGAGAAAACTGAGAAAACTGCGGCCATTGGGAATTTTAAAGAACCAACGATAAACAAACGAGTACAATCGTTTTTAGGACTAACTGGATACTTCAGAAAATGTATACCAGGTTACTAAGTAATCGCTAAGCCATTAAATGATTTATTAAAAAAAAAAATATTGCATTTGAATTTTCACCGAATTCGATGCCTGTAGTTTTGTAGAGAATGTACCATCTTGTTATAATGAATTAAATGATAGAGTTGATAAACAAAAATGGTTCAAGACCATAAATAGTGAGATAAGATATTTGCAAGAGAATGATATGTGGGAGACCTGGTAGAGTTAATATTTTGGGTACGAAGTGGGTTTTTAACTATAAACCGTTTGAAGATAAAGATGAAAATAAATTTAAAGTTAGACTTGTGGCAAGGGGATTTGCTCATGAAAAAGACAAATCTTATGATGAATTATATGCTCCGGTAGCAAAAATCACTACTTCAAGGGCTTTATTAATTGTAGGAAATACTTTTAAATATAATTTTGAACAGCTAGACATTAAAACTGCATTTCTAAATGGGATTTTAAATGAGGAAATATACATTTTTTCACCAAAAGCCATTGATTGCAAACCGGGTGTAGTGTTTAAACTTAAAAAGTCATTATATGGGTTAAAACAGTCTTCCACATGCTAGAACGATGAAATAAACAAGTTCATATTAGATATTGGGTTTACACCATCAGAAAATGATTATTGTATAATTCCAGTTGGAATTGAATTTAATGAAATAAATGCAGTAAATGCTAAATTAAATAATAAATTTCAAACTAAAGACAAAGGGGCATTAAAATATTTTCTAGGGCCTGAAATTATGATATTGAGAAGGTATTTTAAAGATTAATCAATCCAGGTGTCCAAAAATGATTTTAAAACATTTTTCAATGGATAATTGTAGAGGAACCTACAGATCCTAAACTAAAACTTGAATTTTGTAAAAATAAACAAGAAATGACTAAAAGGCAATTTCGTGAAGTAATAGGTTGCTTGATATATCTAGCACTTTCTACTAGGCCAGGTATTTGTTTTTCAGTCAATTACTTTAGTCGTTACCAGGATAAATATTCTGGCGAACATGGAAACATTTAAAACATATTTTAAGGTACTTAAAGAATACTATGTATGTAGGTTTGGAATATATTAGATATAAAGCGGATTATAATTTGTATTGTTAGGCGGATTCAGGTAGGAGTGGCGATATATTGGATAGAAAATCTGTCAGTGATTATTCTTTTAAAGCTTTTGGCAATATGCCCAATTGGTCAACTAAGAAGCAGTCTTGTGTGTCTTATCTACAACTGAGGCGGAATTAGTTGTACTTTGTTCTGCAATTTGTGATGGTCTATGGATAAGGAGACTATTCTAAGATTTTAACATCGAGTATAATATAATCACGTGTTATGAGGATAATCAAGGATGCTTAGCTTTAATTAAGAATCCGATTAACAATCGCAGAGTTAAACATATTGATATAAAATTTAATTTTATTTGGGATCATGTTAAAAGTGGTTTAACTAATCTGAAGTAGATTGTAGCTGGTCTATTCAGAGGGTTAAGATAAATATCCACGTTGCCATTCAGAGAGCAGTAAATGCAAAAACCTAAACGTTAGGAATGTTATAAGCATACAAAATCTTATTTCGGCTAGATGCATGTGTAAGCATGGGAAAATACAAAATGAAGCTCATTCACAATCTATCGAACCTATGTCACAACTAAATTTAATGTTCGAGTTACAATAAATGGTAGTAACACCATGACACGAGTGTAGTCTATGTGATATATAGATATGCAAATGTAATCTGACGATTTAAGCCAATGTTTTGTAAAAAAAATTGTATGAAAGTTCAAGCTATCCAACAATACTAGTAATCATCAACCATGCTGTGTACAAACATCGTACGGTAAGTTATAGTGGCTTGTAATATATAAAATAATTTTTTTTATCAGAGATGTTATTTAATTTGCGATTGTCACTGCGGACATCTAAAGCAGTATGTCTGAATTAGGTATTTTGTGAGAAGAGAGATTTAATCTAGACCTAGAAATATTTTCTCTGTCATTAAATGTTTTTATTTAAGGTTTTTGTTCTTAAAATTAAAAATTTCGGCAGCTTTAATTGTGATATTTTTGTAATTGGTAAAATGTGTTTTAGTAAGAGTTGTTTCCATTATTTCATATCCACGAGTAAAAAGTCTAAAGGATAAGATGCTGTTTATATCGTTGTAGAAAAAAACAACTTCTACTGAAACAGCAGTGGAGTGAGTGCCGGTATTTATTGTATATATGAAATTGTTTAATGCACGAATCCTTTCCAAAAGAGAGCACATAAAGATCTAGTCTATAGTTTTTGCTAAATGGAATAACAAATTGTTTGTAACCTAGTGCCTCAATGTATTGTTTGTTCTACCCAATACTAACATAATCGCCTGTTGAAATCAGCTAAGTGAGCAGATAATTTCGATATGGCTTCATTATAGATAAAGATTTTGGTATTATTTCTATCTCAGAAAGTTAGCTTTAAGCTGAACATAAGCAGAACATAATCCAGAACAAGTGGGAAATTTACAGCAGCTGTGGTTCTATCAAGAAATTCTCCTATTCAATATGAGTGATTTATCTAATAACTATAAATTTCGGACGCCCGTCTTTGTGTTAAAGTTGAGAGGCGCAAATCGATCGCTTATTGGGATTTGCGTCCGAGGGTTTCTGAGTTGGGGGCGCGGACGGTTGGTGGTTAGGTGGAGAATTTTTGCGTGCTTAGGATAGGCCGGTTTTTATGGCGTAAAACCGATAACTTGCGGAGAAATAGGGATTTTCCGGGAAAAGATTAATTTGAAGCGACGTATTCGTTAACGTGTTAAAAAAGCTTGGATCCCTCAAAAAATTCCGATCTAAAAACCGAACCAGTCGTGCGACGAGGTCGGGAACTGTTCCGTTGACATTAGTAAGAGAGAGAAGAAAGATCGAGTTGGTTTGTAAAATTCGTATTCGGCGTTAAAAAATTTCTAATATATGCCAAACAACGCTATTCGTATTCTAAAAACTGAATAATTCACCATTTGCGGGCTACCACTGCAGTTTTTTCTTAAAACACTTATTAAAAATTGTATAATTTATTCGACAAACGTCAAAATCAGGAAACGATCACCAACGGAAAAGTACGAGCGTGTACCTTCAAAATCTAAGGTAACATACTTCCTTTCAAATTTCTGGAATTTTCCATTACAATTCAACCAATATGATTTAGAAGTACCGTTACTTGATTTAAATTATAGAAAAACGTCGCTTTTCCACATACGCTGCCTATTTATTTCTAAAATCATAAATTTTTCATTTTGGCGTTTCTTCACGATGATAGCCGAGCATTTTCAATAGACCGTGATTTGGTCAGAATTCGGTGTATTTCGTGTTTGGTCCGCTAAATTGAAAGTAATTCGGGGTAATTAAAAGTAAATGAAAGTATACTACTAACCAATTTACAAATACTGACACCTCCATAGCGCGATGCTATAATATCAGGCTACCAAGCGTAAGATTAATGGTTCAATTCCCAGTTCCATTTACTTTTTTTAATTTTTTCGTCAACTTTATAATCAACACCAGCATTTATTTAATTCAATAATATGCATAAAAAGTACCAGAACATTTTTTCGTATGCCTTACGCCGCTCTTTCATTTCAAAATTGTCAGTTACGTTTGCTTAAATATCATTACTGACCCTTTTCTGTTCCTGGAATTCTCCGCATTGTAGAAGCAAACGCTGCTTTGTCTTATGCATCAAGCAAGGTTCGGACGTTTAAAGTTGATCGTTCTAAAAACACGGAGCGCTTTAGTAAGAGAGAGGTGGAAAATCGCGTTGGTTTCGAAATTCGTATTAGGCTTCTGAGAAATTACTAATATATATGTCAATAAACACAATCCGTATCCTAAAACCTGAAATGTTAACAGATTGAAAACAGGTACTGCGGTATTTCCCTAAAACATTTATTAAATTTTGTATAATTAATTCCGGTTACGTCAACAACAGATATTAATACACCGACTATAGTCAAATAATAGAATTCAATGTTTTTCTTTATGTAACATAGAACATTTGCTATACATAGAAATCTACATTAATTTAATATCTACTTTAGTATCTAATTTAAATAATAGCCGCTTTACAGAATAAATTAATATGCGGTCTATTTTTAAAAGGGCCCTCTTATTTGGCAGTTGTGGGCATATCACAGTTCATTTAAGTATTTCGAGTTCTCTACATTGCACACATGATAAATTATTATATTTTCTAATAATGGTCTAACGTACTTTTGCAGAAATCCAAATGCTTTTCAAACGTGCACAACTATGTCTCATTTTATATGTGAAAATCATTCAAATTTATTGGGATAAATAAATCATACGGAATGCCCAATTTAATAGGTTTGCACTGTAACTACAACAGTTTGGGGTCGACTTCGATTTCTATCACTTTTGTTGTTACTTAGGCCGTTTAATAATATAACTATCACGACAGCTTTATTTCCATTTTCATTCAAAGGGTGTACATAAAATACATAGCTTTTCTTATGTATAACTCAAAATCAAATGCCGCGCATATACCACTTTTAGAACACACAGTTTCAACATTACACCTCATGTACATTTATAATTACTAAAA
This sequence comes from Platerodrilus igneus, assembly GCA_036346225.1. Lineage (NCBI taxonomy): Eukaryota > Metazoa > Arthropoda > Insecta > Coleoptera > Lycidae > Platerodrilus > Platerodrilus igneus. The sequence continues at coordinate 2,333,361 of JARFIW010001055.1, forward strand.
GTTTATTTATATTCGTTAACAGGTTCATTCGAGGTTAGATTGATTTCATACGCCTTCACAGGAGATACTCAATACCAATGAAAAATATCTAAAACGTACATGTACATTATTTTCATTCGCAATATGTTAAAAGAGATATTTCAAAACATATCACTTTTCATGAGGCTACATTAATCTCATACTTCTTTGTTTAACCATTCGCAGCTTCGACAAACGCAAAACGTCCGAGCCACTTTCGTGTAGAATCACCGTGATTTTTAAATCGCTTGCCAATTTAACCTGCGATATACTATTCGAGATATTGTTTAACATACATTATATCCTCTATACAGAAAGCTCCAGTAATATTAGATATATTTAAATATCCGCTTTAAAAGAATACATATACTCAATAACCTTCATTTTATAATACATCAAAAATCAAAAAAAAAACATTAGCAAAAATTCGTACGCATTTTCTACTTTAATATTTATAATCGCAAAAATAAATACAGTTGCTTCTTTATTTAGCCACTAACAAAACTTCTACGAACGAAAGAGCTTAACAAAGTTGCCGCTTTAGTTTACAGACTCGAAAATATTTAGAAGAATTTTTAAACATACTCTAACATGCTATTCCGGGAATTGTTTACATTTCAACTTATGCTTCAACACTTTCATTAATTTCTACTTATAAAACTACTGCTGAAAACCACCTCAAATATTGTTTATTAATTTTGAAAGAATTAAGGATTGTTCAAATGCCCTTCCTTCAAATTATCTATTCTCAAACGGAACGGCAACTACCAACCGGCGTTATTTGTAGGAATTCTCTATTCGTTCAAAATTGTTCTGCTACGTTTTCATTTGTCCTGCATCGTTCTGCATCGTTCTCAATCGTTCTTGATCCGTTCGACTCCTAGAAGTGATTTCGACAAAGTCCACTAGAGCGAAGTGATCTTCCTCCGATCAATTCTCCGAAGTGATTTTGCCAAAGTCTACTGGGGCGAGGTGGTCTTCATCCGAACGACACTTCAAGTGATTTCGACAGTCTACTTGGGCGTAGTGGTATGGATCCGATCGACACTTCGAGTGATTTCGACAAACTCTACTTGGGCGAAATGGTCTTGACCCTATCGATTCTCAGAAGTGATTTCGAAAAGTCTACTACAGCGAAGTGGTCTTGATCCGATCAATTCTCCGAAGTGATTTTGACAAAGTCCACTTGGACGAAGTGGTTTTAATCCGATCGACACTTCAAGTGATTTTGACAAAGACTACTTCGGTGAAGTGGTCTTGATCCGTCGACACTTCAAGGTGATTTTACAAAGTCTACTTGGGCGAAGTGGTCTTGATTCGATCAACACTTCAAGGTGATTTCGGCATAGTCTACTTGGGCGAAGTGATCTTGATCCGATCAATTTTCGAAGTTATTTTGACAAAGAATACTGAGACGAAGTGGTCTTGATCCGAACGACACTTGGATGTGATTTCGACAAAGTCTACTTGGGCGAAGTGGTCTTGGTCCGAACGACACTTCGAGGTGATCTTACAAAGTCAACTTGGGCGAAGTGGTCATGATTCGAACGACACTTTGAAGTGATTTTGACAAAGTCTACTTGGGCGAAGTGGTCTTGATCCGATCGACACTTCGAGGTGATCTTACAAAGTCAACTTGGGCGAAGTGGTCATGATTCGAACGACACTTCGAAGTGATTTTGACAAAGTCTACTTGGGCGAAGTGGTCTTGATCCGATCGACACTTCAAGTGATTTCGACAGTCTGCTTTGGCGAAATGGTCTAAACCGATCGACACTTCGAAGTGATTTCGGCAACGTCTACTTGGGCGAAGTGGTCTTGATCCGATCGACACTTCGAGGTGATCTTACAAAGTCAACTTGGGCGAAGTGGTCATGATTCGGACGACACTTCGAAGTGATTTTGACAAAGTCTACTTGGGCGAAGTGGTCTTGATCCGATCGACACTTCGAAGTGATTTCGACAGTCTGCTTTGGCGAAATGGTCTAAATCCGATCGACACTTCGAAGTGATTTCGACAACGTCTACTTGGGCAAAGTGGTCTTGATCCGATCGACACTTTGGAGTGATTTCGGCAACGTCTACTTGGGCGACGTGGTCTTGATCCGATCGACACTTCAAGGTGATCTTACAAAGTCAGCTTGGGCGAAGTGGTCATGATTCGAACGAAACCTCGAAGTGATTTTGACAAAGTCTACTTGGGCGAAGTGGTCTTGATCCGATCGACACTTCGAAGTGATTTCGACAGTCTGCTTTGGCGAAATGGTCTAAATCCGATCGACACTTCGAAGTGATTTCGGAAACGTCTACTTGGGCGAAGTGGTCTTGATCCGATCGACACTTCGAGGTGATCTTACAAAGTCAACTTGGGCGAAGTGGTCATGATTCGGACGACACTTCGAAGTGATTTTGACAAAGTCTACTTGGGCGAAGTGGTCTTGATCCGATCGACACTTCGAAGTGATTTCGACAGTCTGCTTTGGCGAAATGGTCTAAATCCGATCGACACTTCGAAGTGATTTCGACAACGTCTACTTGGGCAAAGTGGTCTTGATCCGATCGACACTTTGGAGTGATTTCGGCAACGTCTACTTGGGCGACGTGGTCTTGATCCGATCGACACTTCGAGGTGATCTTACAAAGTCAGCTTGGGCGAAGTGGTCATGATTCGAACGACACTCGAAGTGATTTTGCAAAGTCTACTGGGAAGTTCTTGATCGATACTTCGAAGTGATTTCGAAGAAATGGTCTTGATCCGATCGACACTTCGAAGTGATTTCGGAAACGTCTACTTGGGCGAAGTGGTCTTGATCCGATCGACACTTCGAGGTGATCTTACAAAGTCAACTTGGGCGAAGTGGTCATGATTCGGACGACACTTCGAAGTGATTTTGACAAAGTCTACTTGGGCGAAGTGGTCTTGATCCGATCGACACTTCGAAGTGATTTCGACAGTCTGCTTTGGCGAAATGGTCTAAATCCGATCGACACTTCGAAGTGATTTCGACAACGTCTACTTGGGCAAAGTGGTCTTGATCCGATCGACACTTCGGAGTGATTTCGACAACGTCTACTTGGGCAAAGTGGTCTTGATCCGATCGACACTTCGGAGTGATTTCGACAACGTCTACTTGGGCGAGTGGTTTTGATCCATTCGACTCCCGAAGCGATTTTGACAAAGTCTACTAGGGCGAAGTAGTCTTGATCCGATCGTCTCCACGAGATGATTTCGACAAAGTCTACTAGGGCATCTTGATCCTATCGACTCCTGAAGTGATTTCAACAAAGTCTGCTAGGGCAAAGTGGTCTTGATCCGATCAACTACAAAAGGTGATTTTGACAAAGTCTACTAGAGCGAAATAAATTTTGATCCGATCGACCTCGGTGTGATTTCGGCAAAGTCTACTTGAGCGAGGTGATCTTGATACGATCGACTCTCCGAAGTGATTTCGACAAAGACTACTAAAGCGAAGTGATCTTGATCCGATCAACTCTCCGAAGTGATTTCGACAGAGTCTACTAGAGTGAAGTGATCTTGATCTGAGGTACTCCCGAAGTGATTTTGAAGAAGTCTACTACAGCGAAATGATCTTGGTCCGATCGACTCCCCGAAATGATTTCGACAAAGACTACAAGGCGAAGTGATCTTAATCCGATCGACTCTCCGACGTGATTTCGGCAAATTCTACTAGAGTGAAGTGATCTTCATCTGATGTACTCACCGAAGTGATTTCGAACAAGTCTACTACAGCGAAATGATCTTGGTCCGATCTACTCCCAAGTGATTTTGACAAAGACTACAAGGCGAAGTGATCTTAATCCGATCGACTCTCCGAAGTGATTTCGGCAGAGTCTACTAGAGTTAAATGATCTTGATCTGAGGTACTCCCGAAGTGATTTCGAACAAGTCTACTACAGCGAAATGATCTTGGTCCGGTCGACTCCCCGAAGTGATTTCGACAAAGACTACAAGGTGAAGTGATCTTAATCCGATCGACTCTCCGAAGTGATTTCGGCAAAGTCTACTAGAGTGAAGTGATCTTCATCTGATGTACTCACCGAAGTGATTTCGAACAAGTATACTACAGCGAAATGATCTTGGTCCGATCTACTCCCCGAAGTGATTTTGACAAAGACTACAAGGCGAAGTGATCTTAATCCGATCGACTCTCCGAAGTGATTTCGGCAGAGTCTACTAGAGTTAAATGATCTTGATCTGAGGTACTCCCCGAAGTGATTTCGAACAAGTCTACTACAGCGAAATGATCTTGGTCCGGTCGACTCAAGTGATTTCGACAAAGACTACAAGGCGAAGTGATTTTAATCCGATCGACTCTCCGAAGTGATTTCGGCAAAGTCTACTAGAGTGAAGTGATCTTCATCTGATGTACTCACCGAAGTGATTTCGAACAAGTATACTACAGCGAAATGATCTTGGTCCGATCTACTCCCAAGTGATTTTGACAAAGTCTACTAGGGCGAAGTGGTCTTGATCCATTCCACTCCCGAAGCGATTTTGACAAAGTCTACTAGGGTGAAGTAGTCTTGATCAGATCGTTCTACGAGATGATTTCGACAAAGTCTACTGGGGCATCTTGATCCTATCGACTCCCTGAAGTGATTTCAACAAAGTCTGCTAGGGCAAAGTGGTCTTGATCCGATCAACTGCGAGAGGTGAGTCTACTACAAAGTCTACTACAGCGAAATAAATCTTGATCCGATCGACTCGGTGTGATTTCGGCAAAGTCTACTTGAGCGAGGTGATCTTGATCCGGTTGACTCCCAGAAGTGATTTTGACAAAGTCTACTAGAGTTAGGTGATCTTGATTCGCTCAACTTTTTAGTCGTTTTAATGAATTCTACTAGGGGAAGTGAAGACGGGGCGTAGAGAGGGCGGGGCGTAGAGAGGGTGGGGCGTAGAGAGGCCGGTGCGCAGAGAGGGCGGGGCGCAGTGAGGGCAGGGCGCAGAGAGGGCGGGGCGCAGAGAGGGCGGGGCGTAAAGAGAGTGGTCCACAAAGCGAGTAGAGGCGCTCAAAGTAGTCCCTTAGGGACTACAAACCGCTTCTAGTAAACCTCTATAAACTTCAATTTCTTACTTGAGAATTAGAAAGTGCCTTACCTTATATTTAGAATATAATTATTTCGTATTAATAGATCTGTACATACATTTTTTGAAGAATAATAAGAACTCTAGCTATTTAAAATCCATATTTACATCATAAACCTGGTACATGCGACTCATATGCTAATTACAATTACTGAATCTACGGCTAATCTGTTAGACTTCATCTGTGCGAATATGGATCTTCCTTACACCGACACTGGCACATTTGCCTTAATAAATGTCGGACCACCAGATCGTATATTGCAACCAATGCATTCGCCATGATATACCGCTAGCTGAGCTACACACTTTCAGGAAATTTAGAGCTGTTGTGGCTGACAATTTCTATCAAGAAATTTTCCTATGCAGTAGGAGAATAATTTAGAAAGCTCCACATACAATTTGATATGCACGCTTAGTCTGAATATGCAGGTATTATCGACTGGTTTGAATATGATTCTATTGACAACAACGTGTCCTTATTTAATAAACGAGTCATTGATCTTTTGACATGCATGCCCTAATATACAGTATAAGAAAAGCTCAAATTAGCCCAGACTGGTTCACCAAAACTACTGGAAATGGTAAAGGCACGAAATTCAGCTTATAAAAATTTATCAAAACCAAAGCACTTGCAGATTATCACCATTTTAAGAAACCGAAAAACTGCATCTCTCACACCAGTAGAAATGGTAAAAAAAACATATTTTAGGTATCATATCTCAACAAACAAGAAAAATTCTAGAAAATAGTACAATTGTTCTCGGCGAGTTAGCATACATTGCCAGCCGCAAAACACAATCTTACAGAGACAATGTTAACCTTATTAACGATTTTTCGTAAATAGGATACGAATCATGGAGATAAATGGTGCCACTCTACACTACTTTTCTGATAATAAATATCACTTATAAAGTGGAGACCGAGAGTTCCGTAAGGTTAGCCCAGATAATGTAGCCTCTGCAATTATTAATAAAAAATCCAATGGCACAGAAGTAGATGGCAATAGCTCAAGAATACTTAAATTAATTATTCCCTTTTGCTTAGAAATCCTGACTAATATCAGTGATTTTTTTCTCCAGCACTCAAATATGCCTGACTTGTGGAAACAGTCTATAATTACCTTGTAGTTTAAGGTTATTGCTTCATCATACGAAAATCTTAGACATTTTTCCGTTGCTTTCCAAGGTAGTGGAGTCTCTCATATACGTACAGATTAGACAACACATCCAAACCAATACAATTCTGCCAGACATACAAACTGATTTCTGGGATAGGCTAACACCGCATCTGCATTATGCAAGTTCAAAATGATCTAACAAAAAAAATGTAGATAATTCTAAAATAACGCTCCTAGCTTTCCTTGCATACAGCAAGACATTCAAGTAATTAACCATAATTTGCTTATTGCTAAATTGTTATTATGGACAGAGTTCATGAGCTTGCAACTAATACCTAGCTATTTATATGGAAGATCTCAACAAGTAAAATTAAACGATGTGATGTCTAATAGGTTATCTGCACTTCAGTGTTCTGTAAGAAAGTATACTAGCACCACTTTTACTTGCAATCTTTATTGCAGATCTACTGCTCGTTATTCCTGACTATTTTGGAATTCACATGTATGCTGACAACATTCAGTTATATGTGGCTGGGAATTCAGTCTCTCCTGATAAGGCGATCTGCAACATCAATATTTGTTTAAGAACAGTACTCCGGTAGTCAATAGAAAAGGATCAGTACTTAAACCCGAAAAACAGTGTGTTTTTGTATAGGGTTTTTCTACTACTGTACTTTGTCTAAAAGGAATGTGTAAGCCTAGATATTAAATTGGCCAATTACAAAATAGACTTTGCTGAGAATACTAAACACTTAGGTGTAATATTTTATAGTAATTTAATTTTAAAAGTCATGTGAACAGTATGCTGCGAAAGATCAACAAATAACTTTCTACAAACTAATAGTCACGATCACACCAGTTTAATGCCAATTTAATTTTGATCCGTAACTTCAATTCTTCGATGTTCTTCTATTAGGACTGTATATAAATACCAAAGGTTGGTTAATCATATAGAGTACTAATATTTTAATGCCGACACACATATAAACCACGACAAACCACACACGCGCAAATTGTACCATACTGGTTGTCTGTAACTTGCAACTTGCTATCTGCAATGTTGGCAACGACCTTTTTGTAGAGTTAAAGTATGAACCAACACCAAAATAATGGTTCGGGTTGGTTCGTAATGGATCACAAATGTTAAGGATTAATTATGTACAAGTCAGGGTGGTACGTAATAATTTCTATAAATTATATGCAATTTATATATGTAATAAATTAAACTACTAAAAGACATTAAAATCACGTTAACAAAATCTGTAGTATGGGTTATTACAAACCCAAATCTCTTTATAGGTATAAAGCTCTGCTATCCTCAGAAATGAAATGGAACCTGTCTCACTCCTGTTGTAAGTCATACAGATTATTGTACTACTGTTTATTTCTATTACCTTAGACCATGATAAAAAGATGCAGATTCTCCAAAATTCTTTTTTGGGGTATTCTTATGATGTTATGTTCAGCGACCATACCACCTCTATTTATAACGCCTTGTCTATTTTAAAACTAAAAAGTCATACCAAGTTGCTATATGCAACTTTTTTTCTTTAAAATCCTAACGAATCCAGTTATTTATATAACCTCGAAGTCAAGAATAATTATTAGGATTTTAACCTTCATAATAGAGATAGCTCCCCATTAATCGTCACTTTTTGAAGCACTGCTTTGAAAGTCAAAGCGCAATAATCTTTAATAAGTACTTGTATGTATTTTTAGAGGTAGAATCTGGAAAAAACATTCAAATTTCTTCTTAGAAAAGTGATTGCTCACAAACTAACTGTACATAATTTCAGAGTTTTACTGGAATTATGCGAAAAACATCACTGGTGATATAATATCTATTAAATAATACTTATGATCACATGCATTTGCGAACCTCCACACTATATCTTCCCTTAATCCGCAATATAGATTATTAATATTAGTTTATCTGTACCAAATTGGTTGTAATTTTATGTAATAAATTAAGTAACAGTGGAAAATGATTCAAAAATGTAACGGAACAAACGAACGAAACAGAAAGAAAAATCAGAAGACTTTTCACATGTGTAGGGTCTATCAGTGTCTAATAAGTATACGTGTTACCACAACGGAGAACATAAGAAAATAAATTTATGTATATAAACAAATGTAACTGTAAAACAATAATATTCAACTTTTAACACCCTGTATCTCTTAAACCAGCGACATTAGTATAGATGTTGGGCTAACACGTAATATTATAGTATCTAGTATCTCTAGTTAAGAGTTTGTTCATTCTTAATGAATTATCCTGTATACTAATAGACAGCACCCTATACAGTGTAATTGATTTTTGTAATGACTTTCAAGAGTACAGGAGTAAGAAATTAATTTCTTTATGTAAAATAATTTAGTTTTGGTAAAAATATGATGTCCTATCTAGTCGTGTAGCACAAAGGATCAAATAATGGTAAACAATTACATATAAAAATACATACCTCCTTAATTTGAACATCGTTATGCCTCGACATATGAGTTCTAAAAACATCAATTCGATGAAACATTTTTGAGCACACACTGCATGAAAATGAACGCTCTGCATGAGTTCTTTTGTGGTGATTAAAACCATACTTGGTAGTAAAACCCTTGGCACAAATTTCACACACATATTGTTGAGGTATATTTTGTGTATTTTTAGTGTTATTATTATGAGTTTTTAAGTGTTTTTCTAAATATCTTTTCATAAGAAATACCTTGCTACAAATTGTGCAAGTAAAGTTTGGTTTAATATCATCAGGAATGCTGGAACAATTATGTGAAATCGAGTCAGCTTGAGAATAATAATAGTGACCACAATTCTTACAAGTAAATTTTTTGTTATGAACAGATTCAATGTGTCGTATCAAATGCTTTTTAAGTCTAAACAGCTTTTGGCAGAAGTAACACATCAATTTCAATGCATTACAACCATGAGCATTTAAATATTCTTTTCGGCTAAATACCTGCAACAGAATTAAATAGAATAATTACACTGCATTCTTTCGTTGCAACAAACCTTTGAGCATTGCTGACACGTAAATACTCCAGTATGTTTATTTAAATGTTGTAAATATTTATATAAATCAGAAAAAGGACGGAGACAGATGTCACATACAAATTGTTCTGGACTATCATTAACTTCAAAATTAAACTGATCCAGTTCTTTGACATTATAATTTAATAAATTATCAACGTTTAAACTCATATCTAAAAGGATGTTCTCACTGCTTAAATTACTTAGTAAAGCAGGACTAAACTGGGGCAGATCAATATTTGAAAATAGTAAACTAGTATTATCCATACTATCACTTAACAAGTTATTCAATAAAGGGTCTCTCGTCAAAGTATCCTTGTCGTTCACTTCGGAAACTTTTAATTTTGTTTTCTTCCTTTTCAATGTTGCTACTTTTTCATGCATAATTTTAAAATGCCTTCGATAAAGCTGAAATAGAAAGACCAATTAAAGCAATGCCGAGAGAAAAAGTGTATGCTAAATGTAAATTAGGAAAAATAACCAAATATGTCATACAACAGATACAAAAAGTAAGGTAATACCAGATAATATTTTTTCATTTTTACACATAATGTATTTTTCATTTGATTGCTGTTACTATTTATTTACAGTCTTAAAATAATTAAGGTATTTTGATGAGCTCGAAGAGTAGATAATACTTATAGGTTCAGTTTCAGGTCTTAGCATTAATGTACAATCAAATAGTATATTGTGTAAAAAGTGTGAAAAATGTACTTGCTTACTGTTATATATGTATATATATATATATATATATATATATATATATATACATATATCAATATTTTCAATTGTTCTTGGGAATGTTAGGTCTTTCAATACATGCTACAATCAATAAACTATTTCATACTTGTTAAATACATAATCTATTTGTTATCGTTCCCAGACGTTTCAACCTCATTACACAGGTTTTTATCAATGGTTACTATAACAGAAAGTACATACAATTTTATTTACATATATACTTTTACTGTTACCTTAAAACGAAATTCAAAAACACAATTAATTTTAAATTTACACAGGTATACATTACACGTACCAATAATGTATATTTATCAAATATTTATTTACACATAGGTAGGTTGGTTCGTCACAAACGTTAAACTAATATCATTTTATCTGAAATGACAATTATAATTTTAGTAAGCTAATCGTATGGTCGTTATCTGTTTTACCGGTAATAACATTGACATTTATTCCTTGATTTAATATTAATACTATATGTAGAGATTATGATCAATGTTTATGCTGTGGTTTAATTTAATTATATTTGGTATTTTCACTTAGCTTTTTAATATTGTCCACACTATTTAATATTTAAATAACTCATGCACATTACATGATGATTATTAATGCTTTTTTTTTGTAAATTTATTTACATATAGGTGGCTATATTGTTTTAACGTTAAACTAATATTCATTTTTCCGAATTGACATTATATTTGTAGATAATCGTATGGTCGTTATCTGTTTTATCGGTTATTACATTGAATTTATTTCTTAATTTATATTATACTTACTTAGGGATTATGAATCTATTTATTGCTGTGTTTTATTTAATTATATTATGGTATATTTTACTTAGATTTTTAATATCAGTCTTTTCATTAACGGCAGTAGGGGTTTTTGCTATATAAATCATTTCAAGTACTTCTCGGTTTTTTTTTGGTTTATTTCAGTTTTTATAATTTTTGTTTGCTTAAAATCAAAATTATGCTTTGCTGTTGTCTCATGCTTAGTAAGTGCTGTCTGATTTTTCTTATCATATTTATGACCATTAAGGCGTTTTCCAAGGTGTTGTGAGCTTTGTCCAATATAACACGTTCACAGTTTGTTTGAAATGGAATTTTATATATAGTTGTGTTTTTTTATTTTTCGGTACTTGATCTTTCAGATTACTAAATAAATTTTTGGTTAAATTATAACTTTTGTGTGCTATTGCTAGATTGTGCTTTTTGAACAGGTTTTGTAGTTTCTCTGAAAGCTCTGATAAATATGGTAGTGATATGTATTTTAATTTTTTATTTTCTGTTACATAATTTTCAATTGACATATTGTTGTAGAATTTACAAATACGTTTTTTAAAATTTTTATTAATTAAGTCTTGTGGATAGTTATTATTTTTAAGTGTGCTTTTAGCTTTCTTAATTGCTTCATATCAGATGCTGTTAATGAAAAGACTGATATTAAAAAGCTAAGTAAAATATACCATAATATAATTAAATAAAACACAGCAATAAATAGATTCATAATCCCTACGTAAGTATAATATAAATTAAGAAATAAATTCAATGTGATAACCGGTAAAACAGATAACGACCATACGATTATCTACAAATATAATGTCAATTCGGAAAAATAAATATTAGTTTAACGTTAAAACAATATAGCCACCTATATGTAAATAAATTTACTAAAAAAAGCCTTTAATTTAGTTGATCATGACATACTACTAGCTTATTTAAAAATGTATAATTTATCTGTGGCTGTCATTACATGGTTTGAATCCTACCTAACCGAACGTGAACAACGTATACAAGCCAGAAGTGGATCTTCTAATTGGGTAGTAGTCACGAAGGGTGTTCCCCAAGGTAGTGTACTTGGGCCGTTGCTTTTTAGTTTGTTCATTGCCTCTATTAGTAAAGGTTTAACCTGTTGTTATCATTTATTTGCTGATGATTTTCAAATATACAGGCATTCAGAGGTACAGCATATTAATACTACAATTGGTTTAATAAATGAAAATTTGAACAAAATAGCTGATTGGATTAATAGGCATGGTCTAGCAATTAATCTTAAAAAACCCAATGTATTATTATTAGCTCACCTTATAATAAAGTACTTATACAGAAGAACACCCTTACCGATATAAAATTTATTTACACCGTAATACCTTTTAGTAGTGTAGTTAGAAACCTAGGTATCCATATCGATGATACTTTATCCTGGATTCCACATGTAAATAAAATTAGTCAAAATTTATTTTTTACCTTCCATAAGCTAGCATTATTAAAAAATTTTCTTCCGTTCCAAGCTCGCTTACGTTTAGTCAATGCACTTTTAGTTCCAAAAATAGAATACGCTGATGTAGTATTTACAGATATGGCTGGATATCTGCGTAACAAACTCCAACGTTTACAGAATGTTGGAATCAGATTTGTTTATAACTTACCTAAATTTGAACACATTACTCCATACAGGAATGAACTAGGTCGGTTAACCATAGACGACAGACGTAGTATGCATTGCGGTGTATTACTTTACAAAGTGGTAAAAACACATACTCCTCAGTATCTACAAACTAATTTTCATCTTTTGTCAGGACGGTACGTACTCAACAAGATCGAATGATAATGTTCGTTTTACAATTCCAATTCATAGAACTAATTTCTACTATGACTCATTTACTGTTAAAGCTATTCGACAATGAAATTTGCTTCCGATAGATATTAAAATATCTAATTCAATTAGTATTTTCAAAAATAAAATCAAACTGTATTTCTTCAACAAGACCTAACTTTCATGTGATATGCTTCCTATTGTTCCCCATTCCCATCCGTTTCCGTCCTTCCGCATCCCTCTATGTTTTTCGTTTAACGTTCAAATAACTTTTTATTTAATAATAGGTATACAAATCCGATTACTAAGTTAGTATTTTCTATTGTTTATTAACTTGAGGTTTCGCCAATGGTAAATTGGAAGAAATCGCCAGCTGGTGATAAATTCACCATTTGTGAACTTTGTAATTATTTTTTTTTTCTATTTTATGCACACATGTAGAAATGTACAAGTTCTCAATAAAGAAGTCATTATTATTATTATTATTAATAATTAACATGTAATGTGCATGAGTTACTTAAATATTAAATAGTGTGGACAATATTAAAAAGCTAAGTGAAAATACCAAATATAATTAAATTAAAACACAGCATAAACATTGATAATAATCTCTACATATAGTATTAATATTAAATTAAGGAATAAATGTCAATGTTATTACCGGTAAAACAGATAACGACCATACGATTAGCTTACTAAAATTATAACTGTCATTTCAGATAAAATGATATTAGTTTAACGTTTGTGACGAACCAACCTACCTATGTGTAAACAAATATTTGATAAATATAAATTATTGGTATGTGTAATGTATACCTGTGTAAATTTAAAATTAATTGTGTTTTTGAATTTCGTTTTAAGGTAACAGTAAAAGTATATATGTAAATAAAATTGTATGTACTTTCTGTTATAGTAACCATTGATAAAGACCTGTGTAATGAAGTTGAAACGTCTGGGAACGATAACAAATAGATTATGTAGTTGACAAGTATGAAATAGTTTATTGATTAAAACACTGATTGATTGTAGCGTGTATTGAAAGACCTAAAATTCCCAAGAACAATTGAAAATATTGATACTTATCAGAAAAGATCAAGAAAGAATAAATCTAATGAATATATATATCATCATCATTAGGTCTTCAGTCCTAGAACTGGTTAGACGTACCATCATTGTTCCTATTCTGAACTAACCTACAGATTTCCTGAAATATGCACAGTTTGCATCTATAACTGTCTGATCTAGGTCTACATCTACCTCTTTTCCTATCTCTGCTTGTAATATATCACATACTATTCCCCAAAATGCCTTATAACGTATTCGCCCTACTATTTCTCTTTTCCCAGATATCCTTGTTCCCCTACTATTTCTGTAACTTATTTGTTATTATCTTTGTCTGTCCATGCTATCGTCCTCATACATCTGAAGCACAGCATTTCAAAAGGCTGCTACCGTTTTTCTGTCTGCGTTTCAGACTGCCCGTATTTCCTAGGCATACTGTGCTGTGCTCACACATATGATTTCAACAATTTTCTTCTTATTCTATGTTTGTTGTCTTTCCTCATAGGCGCCGTTCTTTCTTGTTAGATGCAGTTCGATCACTTTCTATTGTTTTACAGTTACATGCCTTATTTCTCCTACCTTCAATGGTTGTGAAGGAGGTAAGCAGCCTGTGGCTGCCAAGTTCCCCAACACTTAACCATTTGGCGATTTAATATATTTTCCAATTTATCTTTTCGCACAGTCAACATTAGTTGCAGGTATTTCGCAACCAACAACTAGTTGTTTATACTAATCATCAGATTTATCTGCGCTTATTTTTTCGTCATTAGGTTTTCCGTCTCAAAACTGGTTGGACACGCACCTGCACTTATTTATATTCTGAGCTAGCCTACCTAGTTCCCTAAAATTCTCACACAGCATGTGTATTCAGCTCGTTCCTTTCTATTGTTGTCTAATTTTATACCCTATTTTACCGAGATTCAGTGAAGGAGGTTAAGCAACCTGTGGCTACCAAGATCCCCAACACTTAGACATTTGCCGATATAATGGTTTTCCAGTAAATCCTTTCACACACTTCACATTATTCGAGAATATTGCCCAACCAATTCTTGTAGTTACTTATAATAATCATGATGTTTAAGCACAGTTATCTTTTCGTCATTAGTTTACCCATCTTGGGATTGGTTGGATGCGTACCTCCATTGATTTCTATTCTGGGCTAGCCTACACATTTCCCTGAAACCTCTACAGCCTACATCTTTTACTATCTGTGTGCAGTAGTCTAATCTAGGTCTGCCTCTTCTTCTCTTTTTTCCTATCTCTGCTTCTAATATATTCCGCACTATTCCCTCATGCCGTAGTATGTGGCCTATCATCCTATCTCTCCTATTTTTTACCGTTTTCCACATATTTCTTTCTTCCCCTACCATTTTAGTACCTCTTCGTTCTTAACTTTGTCTGTCCATGATATCTTCATCATACGCCTGTAGCACCACATTTCAAAGGCTTCTACCTTTTCTTGTCCGCTTCTCCTATTGTCCAGGCTTCACAGCCGTACAGTGCTGTGCTCCACACATATGTTTTAAGCAATCTTTTCCTTGTTTCTATGTTTGTGGTCTTTGAGCACAGTAGTTGCTTTTTCTTGTTAAATGTAGCACGACCTTGTGCTAATCTTTGTTTTATATCTTTTGTACTTTTCCCATCTTGCGTTATTTGGCTTCCTAGGTAGCAGAAATCCTTAACCTCTTGTAAGTTCGTGTTAGATACTTGTATTCTTGTTTTTGATTTATTTTCCCCACCTTTGCAAACTAGAACTTTAGTTTTAGTTTTGTTAATTTTCATACCATATCTCTCTGTCAGAACCGTTTCCATTTCATTAAGAGCAGCTTCTAACTCTTCCTTGCTAGACGCTAATACCGCTATATCATCTGCAAATCTAAGCATATCAATTTTTTGTCCCTGCATAGTAATTCCAAATGTCTTCCTGCATTTGACAGTATTCATTGCCTCTTCTATGTACAAGTTAAAGATCAATGGGGATAGGGCACATCCCTGTCTCACCCTTTCCTAATGTTTACTTCTCTACGTTCCTGCTCTAATTCTATTACTGCTGTTTGCTCTTTGTATAAGCTATGTACTATTCGTCTATCCCTATAACTCATTCCAATCTTTTGAGTATATCAAACATTTTTTCCAATTTACATTGTCGAATGCTTTTTCCAGATCTACAAACCCTATATACATGCTTTCCCCTTTTCTATTGTTTTCTCCATTATCACTCTCAGAGCTAAAATAGCCTCCCGTGTTCCCCTGTTTCGCCTAAACCCAAATTGGTCTTCTCTAGTATTTCTTCAGCTCGTTTTTCCATTCGTCTTTGCACAATTCTAGTTAATATTTTTGACACGTGTGCTGTCAAACTTATTGTTCGAAAATTTTCACATCTATCCGCGCCTTTCTTTTTGGTATAGTTACTATGATGCTACGTTTTAAATCTTTGGGTATCTCGCCTGTCTCATACATATAGCTTACAAGTTGGAAGAGACGTTCTGTTACTGCTTGTCCAGCGGCCTTTAGAGTTTCTGCTTGCACCTTATCTGTACCCGGCGCCTTACCATTTTCAGACTCTTTAATGCTAATTCAAACTCGTCTCAAGTATAGGATATCCCAAGTCATCATTTTCAATGTCTGATTCCTGTTCTAATGCAGTTAGTTCCTCTCCTGCATATAAATTCTCTATATATTCTTGCCATCTACTCACTTTCTCTACGTTTTCTATAATGACGTTTCCTTGTGCGTCCCTTATATTTTTACTATACGGTTTTATATCCTAAAATTCATTCTAATTAATTTGTATGCTTCGTCTGTCTTTCCTATTTCCATCTTAGTTTGTACCTCTTTGCACTTTTCATCAATCCATTGTTCTTTAGCTTTCCTGCATTTTCGAATAATTTCCCATTTTATGGCTTTGTATCTTTGTTTTCCTGTTTCGTCTGATTTATTTTTGTATTTTCGTCTTTCTTCTATTAAATTCACGATATCCTTTGTTATCCATGGTTTCTTATTTTCTTTTGTGTATACCCCAGAATATCTCTGGCCGCCATGTCTAGGCTGGATTTAATTTTATTCCATTCTATTTCTACTTCCTTAGTTTCAGATATTTTCCGATATCATTCAGCAATTCATTTGACTTTTTTTCGAATCTTACTTGAATATCTTTATCTTTTAGTTTCTCTAAGTCCAAGTGCCTTTTTCCGTTCCTTTTTTTCAGATTTTTAAATTTAAGTGCGGCCTTCATAATTACGATGTTGTGGTCCGTATCTATATCTGCTTCTGGGTAGCTTCTACAGTCTTTTACTTGATTCCTAAACCGTTGTCTAACAAGAATGTAATCTATTTGATATCTTCCTATATCTCCTGGCATCTTCCACGTATATCGTCTTCTAGCATGATGTTGAAATAATGTGTTTGTGATGATTAAATTGTTCTTGTCGCAAAATTCTACCAGCCTATTTCCCTGTCGTTTCTCGTGCCTAAACCAAATAAACCTACTACCGCTCCTTCCCTACCCTCACCTACCACGGCATTAAAATCCCCCGTAATTATTAAATTTTCATGTCCTTTTACGTATCTTAATATGTCTTCGATATCTTTGTAGATGGCTTCTACCTCTTCGTCACTGTAGCTAGAGGTGGGCATGTATACTTGTATTATTACTGTGTTTACCGGTTTAGATTCTAATCTAACCATGAGTACTCTTTCGTTCTTTTGTAAGTAATTTTCTACACAGTATCCTATCTTTTCCGCATAACTATCCCCACACCCAAATTTCCTTCCTCTGCTCCTGTATGAATTACCCTGAAGTCTCCACTCCAAAAATCCCCTGCCTCTGGCCACCGAACTTCGCTGATCCCTACTATGTCTAGTGATAACCTATTCATTTCGATTTTTAGGTTCTCTAGCTTACCTACTTGCTTCATACTTCTAACATTCCACGCTCCGACTCGCAGAATGTTCCCTACTCTTATTTTTTAACTTTCCGATCGCATCCTCCAGTAGTCCCTCCCGGAGATCCGAATGGGGACTATTTTAACTCCGGAATCTTTTACCCCAGAGAATGCCATCATGTTTGTATCAATTTAAGTACGCTGTGTACTTGGGAGATTAATGTGGTGGTTTCCGTTGCCTTCCACATCGCGGTAGTGTGTCTTAGACTGCCATACCGACCCCTATGGTCTCTGCCAATCTAAGTACCGAAAGAGCCGCTGCCCTCTTTCGGGGACCTGTCTTAGTCTGGTTCCTCACTAACGACGCTACTACTTTGGTTGGACCTGTAGTTTGGCTCTTTAGCTCATTAGAACACGCAAGCCATTTCACCTGTTCTAGTAATTTAGAACTTCGGCAAGGTGCAGGTCCATTCGAAATGGGAATATATATATATATATATATATATATATATATATTGCTGTGATATTCTCCTGTGAATGCGGGAACTGGGTCCTTTCAACAAAAAAAAATTCTAGTCCCACCGATTGGGCGTCATAAACTGCTGTGATCCTGTTTCGCCTCGGCTGCTCACCTAATTTTATAAACCTCCTCATTCATAAAATTAAACAACACATTCCTACCACAAACATCAACGTTAACTCTATTTACATCAATATTCAGAATACATTAAATTTTCAAATTAAATTTCAGCATAAAATTCAGTTTTAAAAAGAATTTCAAGATTAATTTTATTATCACTTTAACGTGCATCCAGAATTAAAGTCCTTGTTGGATGCCTACTAATTAATATAACAATATAAGCAGACCGAGTCTGAGTATAAAGGAGCATCTACCACCCTTTACGTTAATTAACCAGGTTCGTCTAATTGAGCTCAAAGACATACCCAAAGTTTCATCATATTCCCGAACATCAATACTAAATACCCCTTTCTACTTAAACAAGCAAATTTCATCTTAAAATTAAAATTTTATGGTTAGTACAATTTCACTAATGTCCATTTAAAGTAAATCAATTATAAAGTTATTCAACACACACAAAATGTCAAACAAAATAGTATAATTTACCTGAAGGTTACTGTACTCGTAGCTTCAATGTACATCGTCCCTTTAGTTAATCACACCATTCCAACAGGATTATATTTACGGCTTCTAATTCTCAACGCTTTTAAAATTTTCTCCATCACCATTTATTTAAAGTTGTTTCTGGGCTTTTCCGGAACTCATCTGTGTATATCTGACCCTTGTTTCGTGGATCCAGACACGTATTTGAAACATTTAATTATTAACACCCCGAAAATAGCAAAGAAATTCATACTTCTTTCACCAATATACGCCAAAACTGCCTACTTTTGTGTATACATTTGTCGTTGTAAATTTTGCTAATTGGTACAGTGATACTAAATTTTATTACCTTGTATCTAAGTGCACTGAAGTACATTCATGTTAGCACGTAAATAACAAACTATTTTGAATCACTAAACTATACGAGCAAAATTTTAAATTATTTTATCAAACTAAAATGCACTGTTTAACATCTTGAATCAAGTCGCGGATGTAAGAGCTTTTAACGCATCGAATAGTCAAAAGTCTAAGAGGCCGAAATTCATATTACCACCGGTATATATAGCAAAAGCCTGTCTGTCGGTCTGTTCCCCAAAACAGACAATTCTTAAGAATTTCTCATTCTATGTTCCCAGTCCGTCGCTCGCGCGTCGGTTTTACGAATTTTCACTCGCCCCATTTAAATCTCAGAAATTCTCACACGGCACGCAAACATGTCCGAGAAAACTAATTAATTTTGTACAGAAATTGTTGTTTCTACCTCTGATATTTGCATCCTATTTTCAACCAATTGTGACCCTCGTGACGTTGCTTAAATCACGCCTTTTACTATATGTGTCTTTGCTTGACGCATTTTCTCTTTCCTTTTCTAACCTGTTCGTATTGGTGCAAATTGATATTCTTTATTATCGATTATATTTTAGTCCATGTGGACTATCTGGGTTAAATAACCCCGTATCGCACATTCTCGTGAATATTAAGCCCCGGTTTCTCCAAGATTCTTTGAAACCATTTGTTATCTACACAATTTTCGCCGTACGTGATATTTAAACTACGCAGGTGTTCAAAATAATATTAATTCTCAGAGCTTTATTTTCTGGTATTATAATCTTGGATTTTCACAGACTTTTATGCTTATTATTAATAATGGTTTAATTAACTCCAATTAAAATTGACTTCTATCACTTCATTTTTAGCGAATACAAGTTAAATATTAATTATTATGTGTACACTTTGTTTTACTACCGGTTACTTAAAATAGGGTTAATTAATATAAATTTTGCACGTAATTTCCATTTGTTTAGGAATAATTACATTACACGCAGAGCTTTTTAATACTGCTTCTTTTGATATAAAGCGTCTTGTACATGATTTAAATTTCTTATTTTTACTGAAACGACCGAATTTATTTATGCTTCAAGGTTTTAATAAAGCGTATTATTTAATAAAATTCCTTATACACGGTGATTAAAATTATTTGATGTGATTATTTAATTTTCTACCCTGGTCTAAATATGAGTAATATATATATATATATATATATATATATATATATATATATAAAGTGAGAAGAGAGGAAGGATATATGAAAGCGGTTGCACAGCACGGTTAGACAGATTGCAGAATAAAATGGCTATTACAAAACATGTCTGATTATTAGTTAATTTTAAATAATAATACATCTCGTAATAATATAACAGTGGCAATGAGTTGGTATTAAATTTTTTTCATACCAGTTATAGTGGAAATCATATTATGTAAATCCACGTATTTGTAAGATTGTAGCATTCGTGGTCAACGTCGGTCGCATACTTGTGTTGGTTTTTGATGTTTACAAAACCGTTATTGTTATTAATAAAAACAATTCGGGTTGTTGAACTGAAGTTGTGTAATTAATATTACACGTTACATTCAAGTTTGTTAAATTTATGGAAATGGATAATAATGACAAAAGCGGAATACGTTATAATGTATCTCTTCTACAGTTAGGGGTTAAGGAACATTTCCAGAATTATGTGAAGTGGTTAGAACTGTTGTTTGAGGTTAGTCATACAAAACGACACAGAAAAAGTTGATTAATCAGTTTAGAGATTTACGGTGTACTTAAAAAACTTATGGTTGAACATAAAAATAAAATGTTTCGTAAGTTCATTGAAGCACCTAAAAACCATTATGTGCTACCACAATTAAAAATAGCTGAACGTTTCAAATTTTACATGCGATGTCAATAAAAAGATGAACCAATTAAAAACTTCATAGTTAGTTTAAGGAAGCTATTGGCTACATGAATTTTGGCAAATTTCTAAACGATGCCCTGGGGGATTTTTTAAGTGCATGTTTAAGAGATGAAACTATGAGTCATAAACTACTATCTGGACCTAAGTTGGATTTTGAAAAGGCTCAGAAATTATGCATCGATATGGAGTTGACAAAAAAATGTAGTCAATTTTTCCAGAACGTTTCAACAAATTCAAATGTTAGTAAAGTTTCAAAAAAGGACATCACATCTAGTTATGTTCCTCTTGTTCACAATAAAAAAGTTTTACTGCTCCCATCATTACAAAAATTAAAATTGTTTGTCCAAAATGTAAGTGAAACCATCATATTTCGGAATGTCCCCAAAATAAATGGAGATATTTTGCTTGTAACCAATATGGGCATCTGACTCAAGAATGTAGCAACGTAGTAAAAAACACATTACAACAGATGGCATCAATAATGTGCAGTTTGTTTCTCAAGTTGTGAAATTATGAGTACACGGTATTCCCATTAATTTTGAATTTGAACGTGGTTCAGCACTTACACTAATACCAAACTTTTGGTATGTAAAAGATTTCAAATTATGACCATTAGGTAAGGTATAAGATTTAAAATTAACAGCGACTAACAATGAACTCTGTTTTAATAAGTATGTTCAAATCTCAGGTATCATATTGATTGCATATGAAGTTGATGCATTGTTAACAAATAATATGAACGAAAATACTTGTGATGAGCAATAACTTGTGATATTTTAAGACAAAAAACAAAAAGGTCTTCTGATATCGAGCTTATATTTTGAAATAAAGCAATAATTGTTGTCGTTAAATACACAAATTGAAGTAGTTATTTTCATTTCACTAATTTTCATTTACTATAAAAGTTTTCTTGTAACATTATCCAAGTCGAGATTTTCACAAAATTCTACACATTGTCTCCATATATTGATGCTATTGTATTGGTTCTAGACTTTGGAGTATCTTTTTCAATACTTTCTGTAATTTTACATTTTTTGCATAATTTTAATATATAGGAGTTTGTATATCTATATAAACAACCATTTTGTGTCATTTAATTTGTTGTAAACAACTTTTCTGCCTTTACTGTACCTAACACTCCGCCCGATCCCGATGTGGCCATTGTACAATAGCACCGTTAAAATGAAATGTTTTCGTTTTTAAATGCAAGTGCTAATGATAATATTACTTCTTTAATAATAACTTGTAATTTCTACTTTTCTGCGATATAATAACACAGTTTGAAACACGAGAACTTTTTATTAACCAATCATACCACTCTGAATAATTCCAATCAAAAATGATAATAAAATGCAACCGCTAATCATGCTTGTAGTCACAACATTTTAATATTTTCATATCAGCAACAGCACTTCTGCATGACATCATAAATATCGATGACACACACCGGATTTTAAATTGCTTGAACTATAGCATGTTAGCAGAATGTGTGTTGTTTTTGTAAGACAATGCACCTGCACACAAATTGCACAATGTCATGAATTGAATTCAGAATTTAATATTCGAATTACTGGAACGCTCACCATACTCCGCAGATTTAGCCCCTTCGGACCATTACCTTTTCCCCAGATAGAAAAAGTTTAAAATGACATCAATTTTTGTGTAACAAAGAAGCATTAGAAATTGTGGGAGGTTGGTTTGCAGACCAAGAAGACTTTTTTTAAAGGGTTAATTTGAGAGAAAACTATGTCCAATATAAAATATTCTAACTGTAAACTTTTAATTGTTTCAATAGTATGCTAAGAATATATCAATGCTTCTTCATATCGCATGCAAGAAGTGTACAAATGCAGCTTGTATTTCTTCAAAATTTGTAAATCCTGCACTTGTTTCACTATATATTCTTATAGTACACAAAGGATCTTGCTAACCTTGAAAAAATTATTATTAAACATACTTACACAAGGCGTTTCAAAAGACTTGTTACACACATCACAATGAGTTTTTGTATACTGTTTATCTGCATAGTGTTTCCGGATATGTTGAGCAAATATAGAAACATATTCCTCTACTTGTCCACAAAATCTACATGTCCAGCTCTCACGTGGTAAAACCTTTTGTTGATTTTTTATTAAATTATTCAATACTGTAATTATATCAAACAGTTATATAGTAGCATTCATTATTCTATACCCATGGGTTCTACTGTGTTTGGAGTTACACTTTTGTCAATTTCAATAACAGTAGGACGCTCCAACACTTTTTTGTTCATTCTCAGTGCATAGTAAGGAGCATACCATGCCTTGAAATATTCTCCTTTCTGTATGTCTTTAATTGTGACATAATAAATTTCAGAATGTTCCTGCAAAAAGAAAGTAATTAATATTTTTTACAATTTAAAAACTATCCTAAAATGAGATATTTTAATCAGACAGTTACAAGTAACTAAAATAAAGCCCAGTTAGGAGATAATTCGAGACGACTTTTTTTACAAATACAAATGGTCAAATTCAACTAAATAACAGAACGGAGCAATAGCAACAGACTAGCTCATCAGTGCTGTGAAATGTTCAAACTTCATGTGTGTTGCGCAGATGAGGGTAAATAAAATTGGAATAAGTGTGAATTAATTTCTAATTCTTAAATTCGGGAAATTGTTACAGCCCGATTTAGCAATCGTTCTGTACATGGTTTTGTATATATATATATATATATATATATATATATATATATATATATATATATTTCGTGTTTAATAATTATGCAAGAGGTGATGCTAATTATCTGTTTATATAAAATAGGTAGATAATTTACAATGAATTTCTAAAGTAGTTTCTGTAGACTATACTAATAGTTTAAATTAATTTCAGTTACGATTCAGGTTTACAATTTTGTAGGGTTACGTCTGTTTAGATTCATCAATGCCATTGTGTTTTAAATTTGTAGTTGAAGTATTGCGCGATGGTTATAATAGGTAATAATGTAGATAGATTAGCTTTTAACAATCAACAGTGGCGTCTGTAAAATAATTTCATTAAATTCAATTTTCGTTTATCTGTAAGAAATTATATTCAGTCTTCTTTAAGGAGTATCGAGTTTAGAAATAGTTTTTCAATAGGGTACAAGTTTGTTCCATATTTTTATTCAGTATAAAACAATATTTATAGTAAATTTGAATCCTTCTTAAAATTAACGACGACTATGTGACAGGTGTGGCTTTCAATTCGAATCGTGTTATCAGTTGTTTTCGAAGTGATTGCTCTCTTTGATTTTACACCTTAACAGAGCAGCACAAATGGTTTGAAGCTCTTCCTAATTGTTATTCAAATTTATTATTTGAAAAATAAGTCATCCGTATTAGTTATTACGGGATATTATTAGTGGAGTTCTTAGAGTACAATAATAAGTATTATTATTGTATTTAATGGGATTGTTCCCGATTTGTAATTAACCAATTTCGTGCAAGACGAGCATGCTTGTAAGTATGGCGGCACGCCATGTGCATTTCCTAATTTAATTTATTTTAGGTACCCTTTATATGTTTCATGTATTTTCAATTTTTAACGTTTTATTCTGGTAATATTTTAATCGTAATTCTGGTTGAATTAACTACATTTAATTTTCGTCAAAAATTGGAGTTTGGTAATAAGAACTTATTGGGTCATCGTTGGTTCGATTTTGGAAGTTATCTTCTTGGGAAAGTGCTACATAGGGGAGATCCTAATTATCCTTATTCCTATCACCAGGAGCAGAAGAGGTACACAACACCAATCTTGAGGTTCGTGGAATTTCGTAGCGTATCTGCTAAGTTGATCCTGAGCCGAGGTTATTGTACTTACATCAAGGTGTTTCACCAAATTAAAAATGTTTGGTATCGTAATATAATATATATATATATATATATATATATATATATATATATATATATATATATAGAAATTAATAAGATGAAATAATAACTTAGACTTTTAAGTAAAGCCCAAATGATCATTTCAAATCAAGCTAGTATGAAGAAGGAAAATATAAGGCCTTGGCCAGGATTTGAACCTGCATCTCAGTTTGCCAGAACTGGTTTACCAATTACGCTACGAGGTCCGATGGCTATAATTGGGAAATTTACCAATCCAAATCGTGTACAGTCCCATATATAAACCTAACTTTCAATTACGTTTAGCATATTTGTCAATCATATCTGAAATTGTCAAGTTTTTGACTTATGTAAGATATAGACAGGAAGCAACGCTCAGAATTATAATTATAATTTCCCAATTATAGCCATCGGCCTCGGTAGCGTAATTGGTAAACGCACGGTTCTGGCAAAACTGAGATGCAGGTTCAAATCCTGTCCAAAGCCGTATATTTTCCTGTTTTCAATTACTAGCTCGATTTGAAATGATCATTTGGGCTTTACTTAAAAAGTCTAAGTTATTATTTCATCTTATTAATTTCAATACGTTAGTATTTATCAACCTACCTTGTGTAAAAAACTACTTATAATATTATATATATATATATTTGTATATATATATTGCTGTGAAACCTCCTCATTCATGTGAACTACGCTTTTCGCCTCGGCTGCTCACCTAATTTTATAAATCTCTCAGTTCATAAAATTAAACAACATCATTCCTACCACAAACATCAACGTTAACTCTATTTACATCAATATTCAGAATACATTAAATTTTCAAATTAAATTTCAGCATAAATTTTTAATATCGGAAAATTTCAAAATTAAATTTATTATCATTTTAATGTGCATCCAGAATTAAAGTCCTTGTTGGATGCCTACTAATTAATATAACAATATAAGCAGACCGAGTCTGAGTATAAAGGAGCATCTACCACCCTTTACGTTAATTAACCAGGTTCGTCTAATTGAGCTCAAAGACATACCCAAATTTTCATCATATTCCCGAACATCAAAACAAAATACCCCTTTTACTTAAACAAGCAAATTTCATCTTAAAATTAAACTTTTATGGTTAGAACAATTTCACTAATGTCCATTTAAAGTAAATCAATTATAAAGTCATTCAATACACACAAAATGTCAAACAAAATAGTATAATTTACCTGAAGGTTACTGTCCTCGTAGCTTCAAAGTATCGTTTCTTTGTTAATCACACCATTCAACAGGACTATATTTACGGCTTCTGATTCTCTACGCTTTTAAATTTTCTCCATCACCATCCATTCAAAGTCGTTTCTGGGCCTTTCCAGAACTCATCTGTGTTTATCTGACCCTTGTTTCATGGATCCAGACACGTATTTGAACCATTTAATTATTAACACCCCAAAATAGCAAAGAAATTCATGCTTTGAGCTTGTCACCAATATACACCAAAACTGCCTACTTTTGTGTATACATTCGTCGTTGTAAATTTTGCTAATTGGTACAGTGAAACTAAATTTTATTACCTTGTATCTAAGTGCACTGAAGTACATTCATGTTTAGCACGTAAATAACAAGCTATGTTGAATCACTAAATTATACTAGCAAACTTTAAATTATTTAATCAAACTAAAATGCACGGTTTAATATCTTCAATCAAGTCGCGTATGTACGAGCTTTTAACGCATCGAATCGTCAAAAGTCTAAGAGGCCTGTTTATATTCCTCTCGGTATATATAGCAAAAGCCTGTCTGTCGGTCGAGTCTCTAAAACGGGTAATTCTAAAGAATTTCTCATGCCATGTGCCCAGTCTGCCGCTCGCACGTCGATTTTACGAATTTTCACTCGCCCCATTTAAATCTCAGAAAATTTCCACAGCACGCAAACCTGTCCGAGAAAAACTAATTAATTTTGTACCGAAATTGTTGTTTCTACCTCTGATATTTGCATTCTATTTTCAACCAATTGTGACCCTCGTGACGTTGTTTAAATCACGCCTTTTACTATATGTGTCTTAGCTTGACGCATTTTCTCTTTCCTTTTCTAACCTGTTCGTATTGGTGCAACTTGACACTCTTCATTATCGATTATTTCAGTCCACGCGGACTGTTATCTGGGTTTAATAAACCCGTATCGCACATTCTCGTGAATACTAAGCCCCGGTTTCTCCAAGATTCTTTGTAACTATTATGCGACGTTTTCCCAAGATTCTTTGAACCATTAATTATCTGCAAACTTTTCGCCGAATGTGATATTTAAACTACGCAGGTGTTCAAAATAATATTAATTCTCAGAGCTTTATTCCGTGGTATTTTAATCTTGGGTTTTACAAGTTTCTATAGGTATTATATGTTATTAACGGTTTAATTAACTCCAATTAAAATTGATTTCTATCCTTTTCATTTTTAGCGAATACAACTTAAATATTAATTATTATATGTACACTTTGTTTTACTACCGGTTACTTAAATAGAGTTAATTAAGATAAATTTTGCACGTAATTTCTCTTTGTTTAGAAATAATTACATTACACGCAGAGCTTTTCAATACTGCTTCTTTTGATATAAAGCGTCTTATAAATAATTTAAATTTCTTATTTTACTGAAACAACCGAGTTTATTTATGTTTTATGGTTTTAATAAAGCGTATTATTTAATGAAATTCCTTATACACGGTGATTAAAATTATTTGATGTGATTATTTAATTTTCTACCCTGGTCTAAATATGAGTATTTTCCCCCTATTTGAATACAAATAATCCCACTTATTTGAATTCAAATATAAAACATTTAGACAAAAAAAATTACAAACAAACTGCCTATCTCTCTCTACCCTTATCTATCTAACTTACCTACTTTGTCTCCAATCGAAAAAAAAATATTTACACCTATCCTATATCCCTATCCTATTCCTAACTCTCACTTAATTTTATAAACTGAAATTATCCCTAACTTCATCCTACTTATCCATCTAATCCTATATACATCCTATCTACCTATCCTATTCCTAACTTTTAACTAATCTTCACTATACTTCACTTCCCCCTACCTAATCCTATATACCTATCCTACTCTTACTCTATTCCTAACTCTCCACTAATCTTATATGAAATATCTATACTTAACCTATCTTATTTTCTTCCTACATTTACTCTTTATTCTCATCCTAAACCTATTTCTAATTATCTCCCATATTTATCCTATACTTAGCTTTATTTTCCCTAAACACTTACTTCTACTCTTCTATCTACACCTATTCTATCCCTATCCTATTTAAATCTAACTCTCTTCTTGACCCTCCAAGTCTTTCTTCTCACCAACTTAATACTCTTCATTCCTATTTCTCCCCCTTCTATATCTACACTTATCATCCCTATTATCTCACATACAATAAACTTATCATCCCTATTATCCTGACTCTTAAATACTGCTTCTTCTTCAGTCCCTACACTTGTCTGTTTCTTATTTATTCTTATTTCCTTTTCTGCCGACAAACCAAACGATACTACTTTACAATTATCGATTTTTCCCTCTATGGAAAATCCTATGTACCTTCTAGAATTTTTGTGTAATGGAATCCGCCAGAATGAATCCCTTAAATCTACTTGATTAAAAACAAACTTGCCATCTTTGCTTAATTTCGCCTTCACCTGCTCCTGATATGCTGCTGTTGCTTCTACCCCCACTACTTCTGCATGTTTTTGTACTAAAGCTTGAACCTCTACTCTCCTCTCCTCTGGACATCTTATTGTGTTGATCTGTTTACCTTCATCATCCTCTACCTCTACTACATTAATACTAAACCCCGTGTCATCCTCTGTGACTTCATAACTGCCCTTCCATGGCACTACCCTATCCTTAATCCTTACTACCTTCCTTTCCATATCTATCAAAACCCCTAACTTCATCATACAGTCAACACCTAAAATGCTCTGAAACTTCAGTCCAGGTACAATTACAAACTCCTGTTCACAGGTTAAATCTCCTATATCTATCCTAAGCACCACAACACTATTTACTACAGCAAACTTCTTTTATTTGAGCTACTAAATGGCTACGTTTTATAGGCATAATTCTATCACAAACCTTATCCCTAATTTTGCTGACGAATTCCTCCGATATTAAACTCGCCTCTGCCCCTGTATCAAGTAATACTTCTACATTATTTTCAAAAATTTCTAAATTAATAATTGGCAAACATAATTTTCTACAGTTTCTGGCTCTACTTCCTCCTCAATTTTGAAAAATTCACGTGGATGTTCGTATACATTTACACAGAAATCTAGTGGTCTGTCACGTTCTAAAAATCCTGTCTCATCCTGTTTTCCGTGCTTGGTCCTGGTTGTCCTTCTACAACCTGTGCGTACGTCCTCCTCGTGTCAATATCCGTGTCCCTGTCTCTATTCGGCGTGCTGGTCACAGTCCTGTTTACTTCCGGTAAACTGTTCTGTCGCGTGTAACTAGGTCTTGGCGTCGGTCCCTAGTCGCACTATTACTTCTGTATTCCTGTCCTCGTCGTTCCCAATTCGGTCGAAAATTTCTGTTGTAGTCAGGCCGTCTCGGATAATTCGGTGTCCTGTTGTCAAACCTAACTGTGTTAACATTTCGTTCTCGTATCTCTCTTGTCCGTCCACACATACATCGTCATATCTCTGCAAATACTCTAAAATGTCTCCTGTTCTGTGATGTTTTGTAAGGCCACGTGTTGTCTAATTTCCTGTTCAAAATGTCGTGATAGGTACTTGATAATCTGTCTGTCCGTCAATGGTGGATTCAGTTGTTTGGCCACACTGTACTTGCGGATGGCATATTGCTCCCTAGAACCTGCAAACTCTCCCTTAAATTTTCCTGTAATCAAGTCGTCCCTAATCTGATCCTGTTTGTGATCACTCCAGTAATGTTGTAAAATTTGTCTTCAAAGTCCTGATACGTGTCTATGTCCTGTCCTACTAAATTGTACCATGCTTCCGCGTTGTCCTTTAATAAAGCCTTTATCGTATTTAGTTTAGTCTGTTCGTCAAATAAATTTCCCACTAGATTTCTTACACTATTAATAAAAATTTGTGGATTTACCCTGTTATCACCATAAAACTTCATGTGTTGGTCCAATGATACTCCACCTGTATAAAATCTGGGACCTTCCCCCGTTAAATTTGATATGTTGTATTTAATACTACTAACTTCGCGTTCTACCCTGCCTAACTGATCCCTACATGAGTCCGTTACTTCAGTCATTTTACGTTTATTTCTTCTTCACAGAAAATGCGTACTTCGGACCTTAAATGTCCCATTTCCTGTCGAAGACCTGTAATATCACGCTCATTTTTATCAACCCTATTTTCAACTTCCCCATTTTCACGGTAAGACTATTTTAAATTCTGAAACTTCTTTATTCGTCTTATCTATTTTCTCACTTAGGGTTTCCCTAACTCCTGTTAATGTCTCATTCATTCGGTCAAATTTCTTATTCGCTTCTTCCCTAGCTCTATTAGATTCATCGCTTAACTGTTCTAATTTTCTATTGGATTCTTCACTCATCCTCTCTAACATTCTCAATATCATCTCGTTTCCTTGATCCCTGATTCCGTCCTCGACTGATCTCTACTGCCTCCAGCTTCTTCCATTTTAGAAATTTTCTCACACAATGCACTATCGTCACTTCCAATTTCCACTCCTTGACTCCTTAACCACTCCTTTCTCTGCATACGTTCCAATCACTCACACACACTCTAAAATACTCTTAAATTTATACCCACACAAAAACTCTCTCTCTCAGATCGCCAGTTTCCTGGAATAAAATAACAAAAATTTTATTTGGAATTCGAGCCTCACTTTTGGGTCGCCAAATTATGCTGTGAAACCCTGTATAAAATTGAGCCTCACGAATTGGGCGCCAAATTATGCTGTGAAACCTCCTCATTCATGTGAACTACGCTTTTCGCCTCGGCTGCTCACCTAATTTTATAAATCTCCTCATTCATAAAAATTAAACAACACATTCCTACCACAAACATCAACGTTAACTCTATTTACATCAATATTCAGAATACATTAAATTTTCAAATTAAATTTCAGCATAAATTTTTAATATCGGAAAATTTCAAAATTAAATTTATTATCATTTTAATGTGCATCCAGAATTAAAGTCCTTGTTGGATGCCTACTAATTAATATAACAATATAAGCAGACCGGAGTCTGAGTATAAAGGGAGCATCTACCACCCCTTTACGTTAATTAACCAGGTTCGTCTAATTGAGCTCAAAGACATACCCAAATTTTCATCATATTCCCGAACATCAAAACAAAATACCCCTTTTACTTAAACAAGCAAATTTCATCTTAAAATTAAACTTTTATGGTTAGAACAATTTCACTAATGTCCATTTAAAGTAAATCAATTATAAAGTCATTCAATACACACAAAATGTCAAACAAAATAGTATAATTTACCTGAAGGTTACTGTCCTCGTAGCTTCAAAGTATCGTTTCTTTTGTTAATCACACCATTCAACAGGACTATATTTACGGCTTCTGATTCTCTACGCTTTTAAATTTTCTCCATCACCATCCATTCAAAGTCGTTTCTGGGCCTTCCGGAACTCATCTGTGTTTATCTGACCCTTGTTTCATGGATCCAGACACGTATTTGAACCATTTAATTATTAACACCCCAAAATAGCAAAGAAATTCATGCTTCTGAGCTTCTGTCACCAATATACACCAAAACTGCCTACTTTTGTGTATACATTCGTCGTTGTAAATTTTGCTAATTGGTACAGTGAAACTAAATTTTATTACCTTGTATCTAAGTGCACTGAAGTACATTCATGTTTAGCACGTAAATAACAAGCTATGTTGAATCACTAAATTATACTAGCAAACTTTAAATTATTTAATCAAACTAAAATGCACGGTTTAATATCTTCAATCAAGTCGCGTATGTACGAGCTTTTAACGCATCGAATCGTCAAAAGTCTAAGAGGCCTCGTTTATATTCCTCTCGGTATATATAGCAAAAAGCCTGTCTGTCGGTCGAGTCTCTAAAACGGGTAATTCTAAAGAATTTCTCATGCCATGTGCCCAGTCTGCCGCTCGCACGTCGATTTTTACGAATTTTCACTCGCCCCATTTAAATCTCAGAAAATTTCCACAGCACGCAAACCTGTCCGAGAAAAACTAATTAATTTTGTACCGAAATTGTTGTTTCTACCTCTGATATTTGCATTCTATTTTCAACCAATTGTGACCCTCGTGACGTTGTTTAAATCACGCCTTTTACTATATGTGTCTTAGCTTGACGCCTTTTCTCTTTCCTTTTCTAACCTGTTCGTATTGGTGCAACTTGACACTCTTCATTATCGATTATTTCAGTCCACGCGGACTGTTATCTGGGTTTAATAAACCCGTATCGCACATTCTCGTGAATACTAAGCCCCGGTTTCTCCAAGATTCTTTGTAACTATTATGCGACGTTTTCCCAAGATTCTTTGAACCATTAATTATCTGCAAACTTTTCGCCGAATGTGATATTTAAACTACGCAGGTGTTCAAAATAATATTAATTCTCAGAGCTTTATTCCGTGGTATTTTAATCTTGGGTTTTACAAGTTTCTATAGGTATTATATGTTATTAACGGTTTAATTAACTCCAATTAAAATTGATTTCTATCCTTTTCATTTTTAGCGAATACAACTTAAATATTAATTATTATATGTACACTTTGTTTTACTACCGGTTACTTAAATAGAGTTAATTAAGATAAATTTTGCACGTAATTTCTCTTTGTTTAGAAATAATTACATTACACGCAGAGCTTTTCAATACTGCTTCTTTTGATATAAAGCGTCTTATAAATAATTTAAATTTCTTATTTTTACTGAAACAACCGAGTTTATTTATGTTTTATGGTTTTAATAAAGCGTATTATTTAATGAAATTCCTTATACACGGTGATTAAAATTATTTGATGTGATTATTTAATTTTCTACCCTGGTCTAAATATGAGTATTTTATATATATATATATATATATATATATATATATATATTGCTGTGAAACATCACCATTAATCTTAAACTAAGGTTTTCAAATCGAGCCCCACGTTGGGCGCCATTAAATGCTGTGCCTTCATTTAAAAAGCCTCGCCAGTTTCCTGGAATAAAATCACAAAAATTTTATTTTGAACTCGAGCCTCACTTTTGGGCGCTACTATTTGCTGTGATCCTCTTCTGATAATCGCCTCTTTACTCTTTCCGCCTCAGCTGCTTAACTAGTTAAAACTCTCATCCTCATTCATAAAAAAACAGACACATTCCTACCACAAACATCAACGTTAACTCTATTTACATCAATATTTATAATACATTAAAATTTCAAAATTAAATTGTAGCTTAAATTTCAGTATCATAAAATTTCAAGATCAAATTTGTCATCATTTTAATTTGCATCCAGAATTAAAGTCCTTGTAGGATGCCTACTAATTAATTTAACAATATTTGCAGACCTGAGTCTGAATAAAAGGGAGCATCTTCCACCCCTTTACGTTAATTAAACAGGTTCGTCTAATTGAGCTCAAAGACAGACCCAAATTTTCATCATAATCAAGAACATAAATACTAAATACTCCTTTCTACTTAAACAAGAAAATTTCACCTTAAAATTAAATTTTTGTTTGTACAAATTCACTACTGTCCATTTTAAGTAAACAAATTATAAAGTTATTCAACACACACCAAAACATCAAAAATCGAACAACAAAGCATAAGTTACCTGAAGGTTAATGCACTCGTGGCTCCAATGTACATCGTCCTTTGTTAATCACACCATTCCAACTGGGTTATGTTTAGGTCCTCGGATTACTGGTCGCTTTTAAAAATTTTCTCTACACAACCATTCATCTAAAATTGTTTCAGGGCTTTTCAGGAACTCATCTATGTATATCTGAACTTGTTTTGTGAATCCACTCACGATTACGAATAACATTTGATTATTAACACCCCGGAAAAATAGCAAAGAAATTCATACTTCTTTCACGCTATACCCAAAACTGCCTACTTTTGTTTATTCATTTATCGTTACAATTTCGATAGTTGATACAGTAATACTCGTAAATATAACTAGACTTTATTACCTTGTATCTTCTTTTCTAAATGCACTAAATAACTTTCATCGTAGCACGTAAAGAGCAAACTGTTTTAAAGTATTCAATAATCACCAAAATATACGAGCAAACTGTTTAAAGTATTGAATCAAAATCGAAAATCTAAGAGAGCACTTTTTAAAGCATCGAATAATCAAAAATCTAAGAGAGCTAAACTGTTTAAAGTCCGAGTTTATATAATGGCTAGCCTGTTCGTCGCTTTTGTCCCGCAAACGGACAATTTCCAGAATTTCGCATACTATGTTCTCTTTCGACAGTCGGGCACAGCGATTCTTATTAAATTTGCACCCGCGCCAGTTAAATCTCAAAAATTTTCCACACGGCACGCAACGTCTGAGAACAACTAATTAAATTTTATACAGAAATGTTATTTTTACACCTCTCATGTTTGCCTCTTATTTTCAACCAATCGCAACCCAGTGACGTTGCTCAAATCACGCCTTTTACTATATGTGTCTCTGCGTTGCGCATTTTATCCGTCTTTTTCTAACTTGGCCTTAGTGGTGCAAATCGATACTCTTTACTATCGGCTGTGTACAATCCACGTTGACTGTTAAATAACCCACTTTATTAGCATTTCCCGTGAATATTAAGCGACGGTTTCTCCAACATTCTCTGTAACCATCTGTTATCTGCAAAATTTAAGCAGAACGTGACTTTTAAAAATACGCAGGTGTGTTCAATCGTAACATTTTAAATAACACTTCTACGATTTGAATATTATTGGGTTTTTACAAGCTTTTATACATATTATATGTTACTAATGGTTCAATTAACTCCAATTAAAATAATAATGAATGGCGTTGACTTCTACCCTTTAATTTTTAGTGAATCCTAATTAAATATTAAATTATTATTTGTACATTTTGTTTAATACCCATTACTTGAAAACTGAGTTAATTAATATAAATTTTGCACGTAATTTCTATTTGATTCTTTACTTGGAACAATTAAATTACACGTTGAGCATTTTAATTCTGCTTCTTTTTATAGAAAACGTCTAGTGAATAATTTAAATCCCTTATTTTTAATGAAACGAATGAATTTTTATGCTTCACGGTTTTTTAATAAAGCGTATTATCTAATAAAATTCCTTATACACGGTGATTAAAATTATTTGTTGTCGTTAATTAATTTTCTACCCTGGTCTAAATTTGAGTAATATATATATATATATATATATATATATATATATATATATATATATATATATATTACGATACCAAACATTTTTAATTCGGTGAAACACATTGATGTAAGTACAATAACCTCGGCTCAGGATCCAACTTAGCAGATACGCTACGAAATTCCACGAACCTCAAGATTGGTGTCGTGTACCCCTCCTTTTAGGATTGATAATTATAATATATTAGCAAATTAGCAATGCACCAAATTGCCCTATATTAATTAATTAATTAATAATTTACTAACTTCTCTACTGGATCTTTAAATCTGCGCCTCGACCAATGAAACTCTTATCTCAGGTTAATTTTGTGAATAAATCTATATCTGCATACAGCGTGAGTTCTGAACCATATACAGATGTATGTGACACTGCCAGTCAAATGACCTCTAGTTAATTCTACTAAAGCAATTTCTAAATGTGACAGTGTAAACAATTACTTGAAAAATACGCAGAGTAAAACAGTTTATATTAGTTAATAATTTAAGATTTCAATCGAGTATAACGGATTAAGTGTTTAAAATATTACACTGATAATAATAATACAACCTGAACTTCCAATGAAACGTCTTGCTGCTGAACAATGAAGCTCCACTGCCTACAGCGACGATTCGAACCAGATGTGGGTTCTTAATACCTGTGGATAAGTACGTTTTAAAAATTTGTATTACTGAATTAACGCCTTTTATTTTAGGGTTTTAGGTACGCCAAAAATTCTTTAGAGACACTTATACTTATCGTCGTTGGTCTTATCAGGAAACTCAGCTCCGTGAAATCAACACCGTGCTCGACACCAAAAGTTCAGCAATTCCAGTGTTCTGATAGCACCACTTTGGAACTCCTCTGTCTACACAAAAAAACCTCCCAGAAATCCAATGGTCAATAATAAGACACTCCTTTTAAATATTTAAACAAAATTTTATGATATACAAGCAACAGCAGTTCACTTCATTGGCACATCCTTTTCAAAATTATTTTACGAAATCACCAACACCCAATTTGAAATCTTAAAACTTCATCTTTTCTTAAATATCATTTTAAATATCTTTAACAAGTAACTGCCCTCACCATCTCCTTCATCAATCATTTTACGAACTAGAAGTCTATATCTGAGTGGTACTTCAGTACGTCAAGGTTCAAATCTCATATATATCACATAATATCATAATAAAATACTCATATTTAGACCAGGGTAGAAAATTAAATAATCACATCAAATAATTTTAATCACCCTGTAGAAGCTTTGGGAAAAGGTACGCCTTATTAAAAAACCGTGGAGAATAAAAATTCATTCGTTTCATTAAAAAGAAGAGATTTAAATCATTTACAAGACGCTTGCTATAAAAAAAGGAAGCAGTATTAAAATGCTCTACGTGTAATTTAATTATTCCGAGTAAAGAAACAAATGGAAATTACGTGCAAAATTTATATTAATTAACTCAATTTTAAGTAACCGGTATTAAACAAAATGTACAGAAAATAATTAATATTTGATTAGGAGTCACTAAAAATTAAAGGGTATTATTTTAGTTGGAGTTAATTGAACCATTAGTAACATATAATATGTATAAAAGCTAGTAAAAACCCAATAATATTCAGATCGTAGAAGTATTATGTTTGAACACCTGCGTATTTTTAAATGTTTTATGTTCCGCGTAAAATTTGCAGATAACAAATGGTTACAGAGAATGCTGGAGAAACCGTAGCTTAATAGTTACGGAAATGCTAATAAGGTGGGTTATTTCACAGTCCACATGGACTGAAATAATCGATAATAAAGAATATCAATTTGCACCAATAAAAACAGGGTAGATAGAGACAGATAATATGCGCAAGACCGAGACACATATAGTAAAAGGCGTGAGTGGAGCAACGTCACTGGGTTGCGATTGGTTGAAAATAAGAGGCAAACTTGAGAGGTAAAAATAACATTTCTGTATAAAAATTAATTAGTTATTTCCAGACGTTGCGAGCCGTGTCGAAATTTCTGAGATTTAACTGGTGCGAATGCAAATTTAATAAGAACCGACGCACAGGCGGTCGAGATGGGAACATAGTATACGAAATTCTAGAAACTGGCCGTTTTGAGGACAAAACCGACAGACAGGCTAACCACTATATATACCCGGGTTAATGTGAGTTTCTCTCTCTTAGATTTTGATTATGCGATGCTTTAAACAGTGCTCTTAGATTTTCGAATTGATTCAATGCGTTAAACAGTGCTTTTTAGTTTTCCGATTTTGATAGAATAATTTAAACAGTTTGCTCGTATATTGTGGTGATTTAAAACAGTTTGTTCTTTACGTGCTACAATGAATGTAATTTAGTGCACTTAGAAAAGAAGATACAAGGTAATAAAGTTTAGTATCACTGTACCAATTAGTCAAATCTGCAACGACAAATGAATACACAAAAGTAGGCAGTTTTTGCGTATATTTTTGAAAGAAGTATGAATTTCTTTGCTATTTTTCGGGGGTGTTAATAATTAAATGATTCGTAAACGTGTCTGGATCCACAAAACAAGCTTCAGATATACACAAATGAGTTCCGGAAAAGCACTGAAACAACTTTAGATGAATGGTGGTGTAGAGAAAATGTTTAAAAGCGACCAGTAATCCGAGGACGTAAACATAACCCAGTTGGAATGGTGAAATTAGCAAGGACGATGTACATTGAAGTCACTAGTGCAGTAACCTTCAGGTAACTTATGCTTTGTTGTTCGATTTTTGATGTGTTGGTGTGTGTTGAATAACTTTATAATTGATTTACTTAAAATGGACAGTAGGGAAATTGTACTAACAGCAAATTTTTAATTTTAAGATGAGATTTTCTTGTTTAAGTAGAAAGGGGTATTTAGTATTTATGTTCTGGATTATGATGAAAATTTGGGTATGTCTTTGAGCTCAATTAGACGAACCTGGTTAATTAACGTAAAGGGGTGGTAGATGCTCCCTTTGTACTCAGACTCAGGTCTGCATATATTGTTATATTAATTAGTAGGCATCCTACAAGGACTTTAATTCTGGATGCACATTAAAATGATAACAAAATTTAATCTTGAAATTTTCTGATACTGAAATTTATGCTGAATTTTAATTTTGAAATTTTAATGTATTGTGAATATTGATGTAAATAGAGTTAACGTTGATATTTGTGGTAGGAATGTGTTTTTTTTTTATGAATGAGGATGAAGGTGTAACTAGGTGAGCAGCCGAGGCGGAAAAGAGTAAAAGGCGATTAACAGAAGAAAGTCAACGGACCAGTTAAGTTAATAGCTTTTTGTAGGTTTCACAGCATTCTTGACGCCCAATCTGTGGGGCTCGATTCGAAAACCGTAGTTCCCGGATTTTGGTGGAATCACAGCATTTCTTGACGCACAATTCGTGAGGCTCGATTCTAATACATGGATCACAGCATTCTATATATATATATATATATATATATATATATATATATATATATATGATTAATGTTCCCCAAATGCATGCACTTGGCCTTTGATATTTTGTTTATGAAATTTACAAGTTAAATGTTAATAGAGATTATTAGAAAAGAGTAAAAGATACCACAGGCCCATCCAAATCTCTATTGCTTTATATTTTTGTGTACTTTTATAGGGCCGATAGATCCGCTGAGGTATATGGGACTTAGGCTCAGAATAAAGTTAGCCGGTAATTTAGCAATATAGTAAAGCAGTAGGTAGTGAACAAGATTATTCATCATGGTGGTGAGTAGAGGTATTTATTCTGCTTCAACTTGAGTAAGTAAGTGGTGGTAATATTAGAAATTGTCATTATACTGTTGATCCAAGTACTTAAGATATTTAAAGTGTTTATTATTACTTGTTTTAAAGTCTTAACAGACTTAATTTTGAATATATACTAACACCCCTCCCATGGTGGTAGCAAAATAGTACAAGTTTTCCAACCTAAACGTGATAGTGTAATTGATAATTCTGATAAATTTCAGTGTAAAAGTATACTTTCATAAGAGAAATTATTACATCAAACTAGTTATTAAAGTGATAACAGACATGCATATTGAATAAAGGAATTCCTTATCTAGCCTTATCTGCGAGTAATTTAAATATTGTTAATTTGTGATGTTCCTTGGAAATGCTTATAATCATATTGTAACATTATTTTGTAATGTTAACTAATAAACAGATTAATTAATTAATTAATTAAAAATTCATTAATTTGCATAACTTATAGACAAGAATTCCATAATAAATTACTTTCATATTTTAGTTAGCATTCCTCATAAAAGACCAAGTTTACAAATAGCTTAAGGCTAAACTATTAGAAATTCCAGCGGCAGGTCATCATAATTTAAAGCTTTACCCTTGGAAATCAAATATAATAACCCTCTTAAAGCTTAGGTCGGTTACAGATTGACGAATCTGATAAAATTAAAATGGAATAGTACCTTTTAACGTAAATAAAGAAAAGCAATTTTCTGTTGAAAAGCTTAATTTTCTTAATAATTTCTTTGATTGACAGCGGGTTATAGAAAACAAAACATTATAAACAGCGAAAACTATTTCCAATTTGATTTGTTCAAAGATTGCAAGTAATTTTAAGTAGTCTGGAGACATCCATTGTATTT
Source organism: Platerodrilus igneus (assembly GCA_036346225.1). NCBI lineage: Eukaryota > Metazoa > Arthropoda > Insecta > Coleoptera > Lycidae > Platerodrilus > Platerodrilus igneus. The sequence continues at coordinate 2,373,129 of JARFIW010001055.1, forward strand.
AAAATCCATTTCAGCTCAAGTGGGTTAACCGGTCTTTTGTTAATGGCAGACTACTGTCGCCAACGGGTATGGTCCACATTTCAATAATTAAAATTTCAAGAAGATACAAAATATTTAAACCCTTAGAAAAATAATTGCTTCCGTGACCCTCATCTTAAAAGGGGTTAGATTTGGTTTCTGAAATCTTGTTTTTAGGGAGGTTCTGTTCAGTCGTTGGATAACAGAAATATGACGTAAATAATGGTTAGAGTAGGAATTAATCTATACAACTTAAAGCTTTAGCAAAAAGAGGGAGATTGTCCAATGGGGCTGTCCGTGGTCAAGTGGTAGAAAGAAACGTAGTTTGCGGGTAGCGTTCTCCGGCACAACAGATATGGAATTGCACTTAGTATCACGATAGTGAAATTGGAAAGGAGTAATTAACTCTTCCAGTTCGCGAGGGTTATGCCCGTATGTTCGCAGATTTATAGTGATACAAGGTAAATAATAAAAAGCTTGTAGGCGTGTGACGCACAAGTTGAGTGATATTGTCAATAAGATCCTGCCAGGTTCGTGTGCTATTCAATTATTTAAAAATTACAAACAACAAGAGCAACAAGCGAGATTCTCTCCCCCAATTTAAGAGCTGTTCTACGTTGGAAGACAAGCCATCAAACAATGGACAATTTTTAGTAAGTAAGTTTTTTATAGTTAAGTAGCATGACCAATTTTTAGTTAATTTATTTGTGAGGACGTTTTGGCCATAAACCGTAGGATTAATTTAGTGTAAAATTTATAGTATAAGTTTTCTTTCATATTCAAGTGTTTGGGAATTACTTATGTACGCAAAATTTTCATAATTACATATTCACCTATTCAATTAAATTTCTAAATTAAAATCAATGAATGTAAGAGGTTCACGTCTATTGCTCTGTTAATTAAATAGTTTTGTTCGCTGTTGATTAAGTCAATAGTTTTATTTTTTGTTATTTTTTTATCATGGAAGTTGCATAAGTAGTAAGAAAGTTAGGAATTGATTAAAAGGAACAATTGTCCTACTTGGGATGACAAGTCTCTCAAGGTTTTGCACGAACATTTGGACATTCTCGACTTGTCTGGCGCCCTTGGTAATTGTCATTAAGCCACAATATTTATGAAAGGTAAGTGCCAAAGTTTTTTGTAGTATATTATAAATTAATTTAACCCTTTCTGCAAAATTTTAAACCTCTATATGATCTAAGACCTTCCGCTAGCTAGTGCCGGTGACCTCCCTTTAATTTTTGTTTTACAGGCCGCCCCCATTTTATAATTTTACTGGAAAATACATACTTAGTAGCTTTTCCGCCTGTAACAATATTTCATTTTAATAGTTTCTGTATTAGTAAAATAGGGTTAGGTTATTTCCTTTAAGGAATATAATTTTTGGGTTACTAGATTTTTGATCAAAAGTAAAATTATTGTATATCATATGTATTTCATACTCAAAGGTTGTCTTATTCGTTAAATCATTTTTTAGAGATTGAAGATGATGTCATCATCGTAATTTCGTTCTAAATGTAGTTTCATGATTCATTCGTTTTGATTAATATTGTATTAATTTGGTGCATCAGTGATTTCATCGGCTGAGCATGAAAACTTCGCAGGCAGATTTGTACTGCCTCAAATAAATAAAAAGGTCTGGTTTCTGGGTTAGTTAAGATACCGTAAGTTCATCATCATCATCATCATTTTGTTATCAACCTCACTTAAGGTCGGTTTGACGCAGCTCTAACTTCTTTTCTATTCTGTGCTAATCTAAAAAGCTCTACATACCCTTCACAACCTAAATTTCTAATAATTTGACTAATATAGTTTGGTCTAGGTCTTCCTATATCCTTCTATCTTTTTCCTATCCAGCTGGCTTACATAGATATTAGCAACCTGATGGTTGTTAAAGAACTCTATCATGCCAAACCGCTAACCAATTGTGAGTCATGTTCTGGTGACATTTAGTTAACTGATTTTTCTTTTTGTTTTTGTTTTGTTTTCGAACTTACTTAAAGTCGGTTTGACACAGCTCTAAATTCTTTCCCTTTCTGAGCTAGTCTAAAAAGGTCTACATACCCTTCACAACCTACATCTCTAATAATTTGACTACAGGGATCTTCACCTATCCTTCTATAAACTTCCTCGTTTGTCACTCTATCTGTCCAACTAATCTTTAACATTCTCCTATAACACCAAGTTTCAAAAGCTTCTATCTTTTTCTTATCTACTTCTTTAATTGTCCAAGTCTCACTACCGTATAGTAGAACGCTCCATACGTACGACTTTAAGAAACTTTTTCTATTATCTAAACTAATACTATTAGCTATTAGTAAGTTTTTCTTTTTTAAAAACATTTTTCTAGCTTGAGCTATTCTAGCTACTATATCCCTTCTGATACGTCCATCTTTTGTAATTATACTACCTAAATAGCAAAATTCATTCACCTCCTCTAACTCGGTATTACCTATTTTTAATTTTGGTTTAGAACTAGGCTGTAACTCACTTGTCATTATCTTTGTCTTTACCGAGTTAAATCTCATACTATAGTAACTCCGTAGTATCTCATCTAAAATATTTAAAAACTCTCCTAACTCTTTTCTAGACTCTGCTATAATGGCTATATCATCTGCAAAACGTAACATGTCTATTTTCTGTCCCTGTACACTAATACCTATCTCTTTTCTCTCTCTAGCTAAGTTTAAAGCTTCCTCAATATAAACATTAAAAATCAAGGAAGACAGTATACAACCCTGTCTAACACCATTTCTAATCTTAGCTTCCTTTTCTATTTCATCAAATCTAATTACTACGCTTTGGTTTTTATATAGACTGTAATTAATTTTTCTATCCCTAGAAGAGATTCCTATTTTTTGCAAAACCCTGAACATAACAATCCAATTAACCCTATCAAATGCTTTTTCTAAATCTACAAACGCGAAATGAGTCTTTTTATTTTTTTGTAACCTTTTTTTGATAATTACCCTAATCATTAGTATCGGTTCTCTAGTCCCTCTGTCTTTACGAAAACCATATTGGTCTTCGCCTAAATAATTCTCAGTCAAAGCTTCTACTCTATTTTTAATTATTATTGTTAGTATTTTGGAAGCATGAGAAGTTAAACTAACCGTTCTAAAATTCTCACACCTATCAGCTCCTGACTTTTTTGGGATTGGGATAATATTTTTTTCGAAATCTATTGGAACCTCACCTGTGTCATATATTACTTTTACTAGTTCATATAATCTATCTAAAGTTTTCTGACTTGCATATTTTATTAATTCTGCGGAATATCGTCTATCCTGGCGCTTTATTTATTTTAAGATTCCGAACAGCTCTATCAAATTCCTCTCTTAATATTGAGAACCCTATTTCTACATCCTCTTCTTGGTCGTTTTCTAACTCATCCATATCGTCTCCCTTATATAAATCTTCTAAATATCTTTTCCATCTATCTGCTACCTCAACTTTATTTATTAGAAGCTCATTATTCTCGTCTCTAATACCATTATATTTTTTCCTATCTTCCCCGAAAAACTTTTTAACTGCCCTGTAAGCCCTGTCTGTCTTACCTACTCTCAAATTATCTTGTATTCCACTTACAATTCTCCTCCATCCATTTATTTCTAGCTTTTCTACACTCATGTACTATCTTATTTCTAACTGTATTATATTTTTGCTTACTTTCACTGTCCACTTCTCTGAAAGGTTTAAGCTTTCTTCTATTCTCTATTAAATCTAATATCTCCTTTGTTACCCACGGTTTTCTCGCTTCTATTTTTTTCTTACCTATAGTCTGTGTTGCTGTATCATGTACAGTCAGTTTTATTTCTTTCCATCTATTTTCTACGTTCCCTCCTACAGCTATCTCTTTGCTCTTATTATCTAATACTTGTTTATATTCCTCTTTTACCCTACTATCTTTAAGCTTACCTAGATCCCATCCCTTTCTTTTAACCTTTCTCAATTTTTTGAATTTTAGTTTACACTTCATTTTAAGTAAGTTATGATCGCTATCTATGTCAGCCCCTGGATAACTACGACAGTTTTTAACTTGGTTTCTAAATCTTTGTTTAACTAAAATATAATCTATTTGGTATCTAGCCCTATCACCTGGCGCTTTCCAGGTATATCTTCTCCTAACATGTTGTTCGAATAGGGTGTTTACAGTTACTAATCTATGTTCCTGGCAAAACTCAACTAATCTTTCTCCTCTATCATTTCGTCTGCCATACCCAAATTTTCCTACCATTTTTCCCTCACTACCTTCTCCCACTGAAGCATTAAAATCGCCCATAACTATTAAATTCTCATCTCCTTTTACTTTTCTCACTATACTATTTATATCCTCGTATACCTTTTCTGCTTCCTCAACCTCGTACTGAGTTGTTGGCATGTAAACCTGAACTAAAACAGTGTCTGTGGGTTTTGTACTCAATCTAACCATAATTATTCTATCACTAAATTGTAAGTACTCTTTAACTTTATGCCCTAATCTTTTACCTAACACTATTCCTACGCCTGCCTGTCCATTAGTTGTAATTATTCTATAATTATCTTTCCAAAAGTCATTACTAACTGACCATCTCACCTCACTAATACCTAAAATGTCCAGCTTTTCCTTTCTCATTTCGACTAATAAATTCGTTAACTTATCTACTCTAAGTAATGACCTTACATTCCAAGTCCCTATCACTAAATCGAACTGTTGTTTTATATTCTTACGATGACGAGCCCCAAGTACCCCCTCCCGGAGATCCGAATGAGGGAGTATTTTACCTCCGGACAAGAATTTTACTTGTGAGCTCTCCATCATATGTATTTCGTGTTTTAGGCCACGCACACCTGGGAAATATTGTGGTAGGCTCCCATATCTTTCCACAACGCAGTTTTAAAGATTTTAGCAAAAGCTGTATCCGTCACGGCCAACCCCAACAAGCTTGTAGAATTATTGAGGATCGCCGAGACCAACCGACCCTCCTCCAATATCTTTTAGCCAGCAAGGCTGCTGCCCCTTGCTGCGCCTTTTAATCGCCTTTTACGATAAGCAGGCTTACTATAGTAGTATTCTTTATCCCCTACTATAGGGTAGTTCATACACATACATATTAGATAAGAAAAAATGACACAAAATATTTTCATTTTACAGTCTAAATTACCTGTCAGAAGTTCGCCGAAGATGTCTAAAATTATTTTAGGAAAGGAAGATCGATTTTCTTAGGGCACTTAGTACTTAACATCCAAACAATCAACATGCAACTTTAGTAGATTAGCTACCTTTGTCCAAGATGGCTGACAGTGATCAGCATGCATTTAACAATTCTAACAATAGTTGTAATTATTGTGGTAAAAAAGTAGTAAACAAATATTATAGTTGTGTTACTTGTGATGTTAAAGTTCATCCTTCATGTAGTGATCGAAAAGAATCAGTTATTTTAAATAAAGATGGTAATAAATTATATTATTGTGCTGAGTGCTCTGATAATGGTAATGACAGTGTTGATAATATTGTTAGCAACAATAATTTGGATACTGTTATTACTGGTCAGGATAGTGTAAATTATCTACCACAAAATAATAGCCAGAATATTATTACTTTTCTCAAAAGTGAAGAATTTAACAAACTTATTAGAGGTATGGTTCTAACTTCAACTGTGCATCTACATGATGAGATTAAAGAACTTTGAAAGGCAGTCTTCAAATTGAGAAGCAGTTATGTTGATCTGATAAAGCTACTAACACATGGTCAAAAAATTACTAATTTAGCTAAAGATAAAGTTACTACCAATCCAGAAGTGAACACCTTGAGTGATAATCAACTATTGCAACAGGTGGAATACAAACAAGGTCATAACATAAACGATTGCATTAAAGCAAGTACAGAATCAGGTGTTCACATGGTCACTGATAAAATATCATCTATATCAAAACCAATTATAAATTCTACTGATAATAAGAATAACAAAAACAATAACAATAACAACAATAAAAGCACTATCTCAAACATTCGAACAACCAAAAAAGAATTAATAATGGGTACTGCCACAGTTTGTGCCCCTACATCTAACGGTGAGTCCACTGATGATTTCATGGCTGTTACTCGCAGGTTTTGAACTTCCAAATTACATTTGACTAGAGTGAATCCATCTGTTAATGAACAAAAGATAATGGACTACATAACAAATAAGTTGCATAATCATTTAAACGTTGATACACCACCAAATACTAAACTTGAACAATTGAATTCAAAATTCCCAAATAGCTATAGTTCTTTCAAAGTCTCAGTCAATTCAACTTATATGTCTACTTTAATGAATTCAGCCTTTTGGCCTAACGGTGTTGCTGTTAGAAAATACATGGACAATAATATAACCAGGCAACCAAAATTTTTAAGTGTCACAGACTACGATACCAACAACTTAAGTTCAGCTCGTACTAAAGACCAACCACAGCAATTTGCCCAAGGAAATGCTCTTGGTTCAAAGCAATGCTTTAGACAAACTTTATTTCTGTATTATCAGAATGTTCGTGGAGTCAAAACTAAAACTGTCGAAATGTATAAATCTAAATTGCAATTTTGAGATTTTGATCTTGTGTGAGACTTGGCTTTGTGCAGATTTTAATAGCAATGAACTTATACATAATAATTATGATGTCTACCGCAATGACAGAAAATACGACTTAGTTACCTGTAAGCGCGGTGGTGGAGTACTGATTGCAGTATTAACATCTATACAGTCTACTCTACTCTCTTGCAGTAACAGTTTACTATTTGAAGATCTTTGGATTATGTTAACCTTAGAAAGGGAAGTATTAATTATTTGTGGAGGTTATATTCCACCTAGTGCTGAGATACAGGTGTGCCAAGCTTTTATAAATACAGCCAAAACCATCCGCGTACAATATCCACACGCTAAACGGCTTATTATTGGTGATTTCAACCTATCCGGAATCACCTGGGTTCAAGATGGTGACTTCTTAGCCCCTAGTGGTCACCTCACTAGTAAAGAAGAGCATTTCACAGATAATATGTATTACCTGGAGCTTCTTCAACGGAACCACATAACTAACTTTCAGAATAACCTACTGGACTTGCTTTTTAGTGATGATGCCTTGAATGTTAAAATACGTGCTACCTCCACTCCCCTAAGTACAGTTGATATTTACCATCCGCCACTGGAAGCGTTAGTTGATATAAATTCCATTCCATTTTTACAAAATAACAAAAAGGGGTTTGAATTTAATTTTGACTTCAAGAGGGCTGATTTTGAGCGGTTGAATAATTTCTATAATGCTCACGATTAGTCATTTATTGATCGATGTAAGAACATTGACACTGCTATTGAAGCCTTTTATTCTGTTATTTAAGACGGTTTGCATAAATACACTCCTAGGAAAGTTAACGCTACTTCTAAATACACAACGTGGTACAGCAGAGAACTGAAACAACAAATTAACAAGAAAAATAAACTTTATCAAAAATTTAAACACACAAGATCCATAAATGACTATAACGCTTATTCAAATTTACAAAGAGAAACTAAAGTTCTTATCAATCATTGTTACAAAAATTCTTGTCTAATACTGAACTTTTAATACCTACAAGTATTAAATACTTCTGGTCATTTATTAATTCTTTAAAGAATAACAATGGTATTCCTCGGCAGATGATCTACAAAGAACGTGCACTAAATGATGTTCAACTTATAACTGATGCATTTGCTGAACATTTTAAAAGTTCTTATACAGTGCATACCATCATTCCGGTGTTTAACTTTGATACTCACGACACTGTTTGCAACTGCCTATACCACCATACATTTACCACCGACAAGGTGCAAGAAAAAATATCTGCTCTGAATTGTAATAAGAGCTGTGGGCCAGATGGTATACCTACGGTACTGTTGAAAAACTGCAGCGCATCCTTGGTTAAACCTATTACTTTATTATTTCAGCGTAGCTTTGACGCTGGTACTTTTCCCAAGTCTTGGAAAATCTCAACACTATTTCCCATATTCAAATCTGGAAATAGGTTGGATGTTGATAACTATATAGGCATATCACTGCTGTCCATACTATCTAAAATTATGGAATCGATAATCACAGATGAACTTTTCAGAAATTTTAAACATACCATAGCAATTCAGCAACATGGGTTCTTTAAAGGCCGTTCTACTGCAACTAATCTTGCTGTATTTCACAAATATTTAACTAAGAATATAGAACTTGGATATCAGATCGATGTCATTTATACCGATTTGAGTAAGGCATTCGATAGTATTTGCCATCAGCTGTTTGTGTTGAAACTAGACGCGTTAGGTATACACGGTTTATATCTATCTTGGATTCAATCCTATTTGCAAAGCAGAACTCAATGTGTGAAAATTGGAAATATTTCATCCAGAGAGATAACAGTAGGTTCAGGGGTTCCGCAAGGGTCACACCTGAGTCCGATTTTATTCTTGCTCTTCAGCAATGATGTTGTGTCCATGTTCAAGAGTTCACAGGTGTTACTTTATGCCGATGACTTGAAATTTTTCAGGGCGATACATTCAAAATCTGATTGCTTCAAAATGCAACAGAATTTAGATAATTTTGTGACCTACTGCGATGGAAACTTCTTAAAGTTGAACATTTCTAAATGTAAAATTATGCGCTTTTATAGATGCACAATTCCTACGAACTAGAATTATAGTATTAATAGTCATTCCATAAATTCAGTCTCGCGTATCACCGACTTAGGAATTACCTTTGATATTAAAATAACCTTTAGAGACCACATCAACGCTATAGTATCCAAATCCCTCAGAGCTTTGGGTTTTATCAAAAGAAATTGTAAAACCATTCACAACATGAAAGCCTTAAAAGCACTTTACTCAGGTTTGGTTAGAAGTCTGCTTGAGTATAACTCTGTAATTTGGTCACCATCTTACTCGTGTCACATCGATCGCATTGAAGGGGTGCAGTCTAAGTTCGCTAAATTTGCTTTGTACCAAATACACTTTACAAGTGATCATATTACTCCGAGAGCAAGGTTGCAATTACTGGGTCTCCAATCGCTACAAACAAGAAGGAAACAAGAGATGTTTATATTTGTGTTTAAAATTGTTAACAACTTGATTGATTGCGATGTCCTGCTTGCAAAATTGAATTTCCATGTAAAACATCAGATTACTCGCTCTGATAATTTATTTTTATTAAATTTTCATAGGACAAACTATGGGCAGCAGACCGTTATAGATCGCATAATGATGACAGCTAACACAGACTATATGCATATAGACATTTTTCATATAACTTTATCGAGTCTGAAAAGACTACTTAATAGCAATTTGTAAATTTCTTATAACCTTTGTTATATGTTTAAATTTGTTAAGTGCCAATTGGATTTTTTTTTATAAATCTGTAATGTACTGAAATAAATAAATAAATAAAAAGATTAGCGAACAGACGGAGTAGCCAAATGTTCGGATAATACCCTAGCTAGTTGGTTATTTTCAATTTTAGGGGCAAATTGGTTGCCAGATCGACAACTTTAACTTGGAGATAAGCGTGGAGTTGCAAAATCAAAGTAGAGGAATTTTATTGTGTCCACCTTAGCTACCATCAACAATTACTCATCAGATATTTATAAAACCATCTAAAACTATACCAGAGAGAGTTTGTAATTAAATAAACATTTGAAATTCATTGAATGAACTGATAAAACGTATCTATAGTACATTATGCTTGATTTCTAAATACTTGCTTAAGACTGTATCATGTATTTGTAATGAAAATGTAAGTGTGCTATATAATTAGACACAAGAGTCGTGTATAACAGTGAAAAAATGTGTAGCATTGATTGCTGCATGAATCATACCCTTTGTGATTACGATTGTCCAAATTACTCTCAGCGACGACTGCATCAAATAAAGTTCTAAGTCCAACTAAAGAATCCTCTTCTAGATTTTCGATCATGCATTCTTTTTTAATCGAAAAGTCCCTTTCCACTTGAGCATTGTTGTGTGATAAAATTAATACCATTTTTAAAAAATTGCTTAGTTCAGAAAATTCTTGATCAGACTTGATTATAGATAGTCTCAGTCCTAAAGTTATCCTTCGTTTTTGGTTGAATTCTAAAGAGGGGTGTTGGAAGAAATCATTTCAAACACTGTCGAGTTACCTAATCTGCGCTAGAGCTACTAATACAATTACTATTGACAAATACTTCTAAAAAATTATCAACGCACTTTTGACACTATTCCTTTATGGCTGTTTTAAGTACGATTCTCTAATGACAAAAGTCTAGTGTTAAAACTTGCTTTGCTGAAAAAATAGCATCATTTATTTGCAGATAATTTAATTTTTCATTGGCCCGCATAACCGAACAGAGCTAGATGGAACACTTTTTTATTAAGAGATTATCTTCAAAATAATACAAAGAAGATCGCCACATGAATAAAATTTGCCAGTAAGGTAATATCCCGTATTACTAATATTAAAAAATAGGTTTTGGTTAATTGGAGTTTCATCTAATTTAAGAAGTAAATAATTACATATAAAATCAGTATCAAGACGTAATTAATAATTGTATACTCTGAGCAGTATACATGCAAAAGAAAAAAATACCTTTGATAAAAGTGTTAGAGTAAAACAAACGTACTTTAATACCACAGGTGGTAAAAACAATAACCTTAAAAATGTAAAGGTTTATTTGTATTAACTCGAATAAATGAAATATTTCAATACGTGAAGCACACTTGTTTGTGACCAGCAAGCATGGTAGTTAAACCAGGACCCCAACTCAAGTGGGAATACCCAGTGTAGTAGGTATCACATTTTTATCAAATTACACTTGTGAGGCAAGGCAAATAACAATAATGCAAAAACTCTACAAAATTTTATAATGAAAATTAACATAAATCGCTAAATTTAGAATATACATACAGGAAGTTTTGGAACATTCCGTTCATAAAAATGCACGCAGGTTAATTATACTCAAATGATAGATAGAGCATAGCTTGACTACCAGACATTTAAACTCGCTCGTAGCTATTTTAATGGTAGCCAAGCAAACAACCCCATAGGCTCCAGGATACACTATTACAAGACGAGCAAGTGGTCGATTAAGAAGAGGAAAGTTCGGAAACTTAATTAGTACCATAGTACCCAAGAGAATAGCAAAAGCAGGTAAATTCCACTTACACTGCTCGTGCAGAGTATGCAATTATACTACCGGGGTGTCCACAAATGCTGTTGTAATCACTGAAGGAGCTGCCAGAGGGAGAGGCGATTTAAGTGTAAACTCTGAAAGGTTAGTTTCAGGTAAAACGTCAATGATGACATCAAGAAGTGTTCCAGCGTAAGGCATGCCAGATTGTCAGGATCGCTATTTATTTAGGGGTTAAGGGACGGGAATTGAACATAGCCTCAATTAGAACGAAAACAGTATTTAACTCTTCATATTTCAAAACTAGTTCTCCCACTACTCGTAGCAAAAGTTTTAGCAGAATTCATGCCTGCCTCCCATAGACCACAAAAATGCCATTCAATCAATTTCTTAGATGCAGCAGATTTAAACAATGCAATTAAGTTGACGTGAGCATCAATTTTTGTAATGGGGGTTCTTGGGTTATAGGGTGTTCGACACAGAAAAACTAATTCTATCAAAAGGACTAAACTTTGCAGTAACACCAAAATCAATACCGACATTTGAAATAATCAGCTGTATTGAGAAAACAGCAAACCAACTCGAAGAAGATCAAGCAAACGAATTTAGAGCATGATGCAAAATCGAAATAGAAAAGAATCACAAAATAAAACCAAATGTAACTAGTAACAAAATAAAGACAATTCGCAATCTAAAAAACTATAACTCAATTATAATTCTACCTGCTGACAAAGGCAATGCAACAGCAGTAATGGATAAAAACGATTACAACGCAAAAGTAAACGAACTGTTAAACACTGAAAATTACAGTAGTTTAGAAATGGACCCAACAAAATTAATTGAAAATAAAATATACAAAACTCTATACAAATTTAAAAATGAGTTCGAAAACAAAGAAAGAAGCAAACTGGTCCCACATTACAGTAAATCACCCCACTTTTACGGTCTACCAAAAATTCATAAAACAGACATTCCTTTGAGACCAATCGTAAGCTCCATAGATTCACCATGCCATAATTTAGCAAAACTTCTCCTAAAAATTATAAATCCATTAGCTGGCAAAACGAATTCTTTCATAAAAAACAACCAACACTTTTTAGAAAAATTATCAAACATCAAAATTAAAAATACACATACAATGGTAAGTTTTAATGTAGTAAATCTCTTCACAAATGTCCCTGTAAACAAAACGTTTAATATTATAAAAAACAAACTACAAAAAGATGACAACCTTAAAGAAAGAACAAAACTAAGTATATCCATCGATCATGGAATTACTTGGTATATGTGTCAATACCACATATTTTCAAATAAATGATCAATTCTACAAACAGAACTTCGAAATGGCGATGGGAAGTTCAGAAATATATTCATGGAGGAATTTGAAAAAGATGTAATATTCACACAAGAACTGAAACCACTAATCTGGTGGAGATACATAGATGATGTCTATGCTATTTGGCCTCATAATACAGAACTAATTAAAAACTTTGTAGAGTCAATTAACAAAATAGAACCAACTATTAAATTCACATGTGAATTACAAAACAAGGAAAACTTCCGTTTTTAGATATTCTAGTTAACAAAAACGATACAACAATTAATACATCGGTATACAGAAAACCAACGCACATAAACAGATACTTAAATTTTGATTCAAACTACCCACACTGTGTCAAACGAGGAATTATCAGAACCATGTACGATAGAGCAAAATTAATATCATCAAACGAAGAAATTTTAAAGAAAGAGAAAGATCTAATCAGATGTACACTAATAGAAAACAAGTATCCTAAAAGAATAATACAGAAAGAAATGAATAAATTTACTAAAAACTGGTTGACACACAAGAAATACTAATTTTTGGAAAATACTTTTTGTGTTGTTATTAACCTTAATTAAAAAATTTGCATGTGTTAAATAAAGTTTCTGAAATGGAATCACTTAACATGTATGACGGAAGAAAATCTTTTCCAACGACTCACCCCTTCTTCTCATGACGTGTAACAAACCTTAAACGAAAGAAGATCCATTAACAAAAAGCAACCCATCAAGGGCCTCCTAACATCATGCTGGATTTTACCAAAACAGGTTGAGCAGTCGTTCTTGCGAATGCCAACTAAATTCAATGAACTCCATCGATAATAGACAAATTCTGGAATATTTATTTATTTATTGGAATCAGCAGCAATACAGAGTATAAACCCCAATTACATAGCGCTGAATATCAGTACATAGAAAAATAAATATCTTATTAAAATAATAAATCACATAACATAGCAATTTCGTTAGAACAAATATTAAAAATATCGAAATCATTCTTAAACTTAAGCATTAAATTAATTACTTCTAAAACTTTATAAACTGGAGATTCGGAAGAAGTAGTAACAAAAAATAAAAAATCGGGTCTCAATTTAATTAATGGAACCTTAAAGCAGATAAGCGATAATAAGGGTGGTATAATTATCTTGTTGTTTAATAATTTATATATAAACACAACACCCAAGTAGTGTCTTCTATTCACTAATTTTGATAAGCTAACATCAATTTCCCTATGAATCAATTACCTTTGATCATTGTATGAGATGCATATCGAATAAGATGGGTATATACGAGTAATTCTAAAATATAAACAACGACAAAATCTTTTTTGAATCATTTCTAATATGTTAGCGGTGGTAACTGCTTGAGGAGACCAAATGATACAAGCATACTCTAGTTGGGATCGAACTAAGCATCTATAAAGAAGGGTTATAACCAACAGATTTTGCAAATGATGAGTTTCTAATGATGAATAAAAGACTTCTAGCACCTGAATTAGCAATACTCTAAATATGTTCTTTAAAACTAAAATTTGAGGTAAATAATATCCCCAGATCCTTCAATTTAGTTACACCAGCGATACTATTATTATTGATTTTATATTCAAAACTAATGGGATTGTGCTTTTTGGTGAAAGTTATGGACTTGCATTTATTTATGTTGAACGACAGACCATTAGAAATGGTCCAGTTGACAATTCTATTTACATCTTATTGTAACAAGAAACAGTCATTGACACTATTAATACGTGTTTGAAAACTTTCACATTAACGGCATATAAGAGACACTCTGAAAAGCTTAGACATTTTGGAAGACCATTAATGAATATAAGAAACAACAAGGGACCAACAATAGAACCTTGACGAACACCAGATGTAGGTGTAAATGATTTAGACACACAGTTATCAATTTTTACCTTATGAATTCTTGCTGTTAAATAAGATTTCCAAAAATGAATGGTATGTTGATCAAAATTAAATGCTTCAAGTTTATTCAACGGAATGTCATGCGGCACCTTATCAAAAGCTTTACTTATGTCAGGTGAAACACAATCAACTGGAAATTACATTCCACAGTCAGAGCAATCTGATGCGAAAACAGTAGTAGGTTAGTAACAGTTGATTTTATTCTAACAAAACCATGTTGTTGAGGCACTAAATAGTTCTTAACGTGCTCATAAATTTGATCAAACAATAGAAGTTCAAACACTTTAGCAAAAGTCGGCATACACGCTATCGGTCTATAGTTAATTAAATCTTCTTTGTTTCCCCCTTTAAAAACAGGAAAGATGTGAACAGCCTTCCACTGGTCAGGAAAGGTGGTCGTCTGTACAAAGATTAAAGATGTTTGTTAGAGGCAAGCCAAGTAGGTCAGCACAACCTATAATGACATAGCCTGGCATCCCATCAAAACCAACAGCAGCTTTAGGTTTAAGCATTTTGATTGCATTAATTGTTTCACATTCAGTAATTTTGCAATACAAAAATACATCAGCATCATAATCACAATTAAAGGACTTCAGTTTACATGTGTAGACCGAACTAAAGAGTTTAGCAAAACCTTCCACTTTCTATTGAGTTGTTTCAAATTTTTCATCTAACCATTTCATTGATCGTGGTATATTTGTCACCCTCTTTGTTTAATGTATTTCCAAAAATCAAGAGGCCAAGTCTTAATTTTATCTTCAATGTCTTTGATATAACTTTTATAACTATTTGATACCAATTTTTAATTTCAGTACGCAAACACTCTGATGATCCATTTTTAGTTCAATACATAACTTGATCCTTTCCAAAAATCATTTGTTGTACCTTAGATGACATTTTCTAAACTTATTTATAATTGTTTCATAATGTTACGTAATATGTAGTAATTCTATTTCTTAAATTTAGTTGCGCTGAAAGATAACAAATTTAATTATGGCTTTTGAATAAAAGGATTATACTAACAATTGGTTAATAATACCACGTATTTAATTAATCATACGTGCTAAAGCACACCTATACGAAGGTCTGCTGCCAAGAAACTCAGGAAAGACATCTTCGCCCGTTGGTAGGTAAACTACAACTAACTTGTTTTAATGTAACAGCTGAACGCCGTCTAACGAAACAAAACGAGGCGTAGCCTTGAATCGAAAGAGCACAACTTTCCTTGTGACTTTGCTTGAACTTGGACTAAATAATGCATATATTAGTGGTCTTATAAAATATTAATTTTTATTTACGAGGGTATTACAATTTACTTGGTGATAGTTCTTACCATTTAAAAGTCGATAAAACAGTTTACGAAGTCGGTAATACAGTTTAAGAGTTCATAAACACATCGCGCAAGCGCAATGAGAAAAGCGGGCTACGCCTCTGGCGGATGAAAGCGCGAACCTTATACAGATTTGGGGCGCGGTCATCTACCAATGGCGTCACCAATGCATAAATTTAAGACGTAATTATCGGAAAAATATACATAAATGTCGGACAAAAGATAGCACAATAATTACTCGCATGGATATGTCCCTGCGTCAAAGTTGACTTCTATTCCAAGTCCATCAGGGCTCCATCCCGGAGGGGTTAAAGATGGTGATTCCTCCGGAGCTGCTAGCTGAGCATGGACATCAGGCTCGTCTAGGGTCGTGGGGTACAGTTAGGCCTCGGTGGCTTCATATTGTCACCTACCTATGCAGGGATCGGATTAGGAAAAAAAACAGGTAAAGGGCGACAACAAAGATAATTAAGCAAAGGAATCTACATAGGTAAAGCTAACGATACGTTACCAAAAAAACGACCACTTCACTCGAAGATCAAAGGCAAAAAGCCCCGTTTTAAGAGCGTCACGGAAAACTTGTCCCCACTCTTTTGTCTTTTACACATCCGCCGAAGTTATTCGTCCAACCCTCTAGAGTCGCACGAACTGCGCAAATACACTATGACGTAACGGAAGTACACGCCTAGTCTATTAAAATTCCACGCGCCGCGTCTTTTGAAATTATGGCGCGAAACTCCGTACATCAAAACTAACCTAAATACAATGTTTAAGCGCCAATTGGATTGGCACGTAACAAGGGACGTGACAATTTTTGATGTTAGATAATTCTTTGGAACGAAATATATTATTACAATGAATTTTAAGGAGAATAAGGATGATTTTTACACTACAATGTTTGGTTGAAAGGAAATTATAAAATAAACGTGCTTCACACAGCCAAATAAACAGGTTTTGTAATTTGACACTCTTATCTGTAACACATTATTTCTTTTCTCATTTCATTTTCAACACAGTAAACATTATTACTCAAGCATGAATTTCAATAAAGTTAATATCACTATAATGATGAATTATTAATTTTATTTATCTAAAGCATAATCAATTTGATAAAATAAAAAAATTCAAAACTCTCGTGACATGTTCACAACTTACTACAAAACCCAAGATTTGAATTTTTCTCAAATTTTTAAAATTAATGGGGCATGGTCATATCGAGACATTTGACAATTGGGATGTTACAAATTCATGCAGTTATAACCCTCTAAATTTAATGCAATTTTTGTTAGAAATTAATGTAAAAATATCAACAAACTATTTGCTTAAAAAAATTAATTTAATTTAGAAGGCTACATTATTTTTTATCTTCTTAAATTTATCATTGAATGCATACATGTGATGTTAATGTGTTTAGACAAACATTCATGTCGGTAGATTAATTTCTCTCTCAAGAACATGTATTTTTGTATTTTTATTACATGTAGAACATATTGTTTAAATGAGTTTAAACCTTTTGAATTGATTTACCTGATAACATATTAAATTTTGTTCTTCCATGTTTTGAGCTGGCGGTACAAACATTAACCAATTACAATTACTTTCATCACAAGTATTCAAGTAATATTCAACAGCTTCTGTTTCTTTTAAATTAAATAGTTTTAATGGAAAATCATTACTTGACTCTAGTGCAAAAGCTACTTCTGCTTCTAGTGGTCCAAACCTTGTACCATACCCAATGAATGTTTTAGCAGCAATGCAATAACTTTGATCTGCCATTGTCTCTATATAAACACATTCAGGTAAAGTCAGACGTGCTCTTGAAGGAACTATACTGTCTGCCACCTACAAAATGATACTAAATAAAATTCTTTATTTTAAATAAACTTTTACTGTTACCTGTGAATTTATTGTTATTAAAGTACATTCTGAACATAAGTGGTTTTCTCCGCATATTACACACAAATCTGTAAAAAATAAATAATAAGAATGTAGCATTTTACCATATTTTTGAATCATAAGATGCATATTTTACATAGTAAATTCTTCGTAAAATTTGTGGTGCACCTTATGTCCCAAAGGTAACATTAAAATATAAATCTCGGCACTATACTGACGTTGTTTTTGAACAAAGTGATAATAGTTCAAATAAAAATAATACAAATATTAATAAGGATAGTATCGAGGTTGTAGATAAACTAAACTAATATCTTTATATTATAATAATGCATATTTTTTTTATCAAATCGTTTCATAAATCTGGAGTGCATCTTTTGTCTGAGGCATCTTTGTCACCTAATAGATTTAATAATGTCAAATAACACAAAAATAATTTCACGTGTTTTATTCATTTTAAATATAATCATCACATCATCTATCCCATGATTGGTTATACATTATTATAATTAAAATACATAACCCTTGGTTAGACATAACACTGTCACAGATCTATTTTACAAATACTAAACAATGTTTACTGTACAAAAATAAACGTATGTTGTTAAAAAAATGATCTAATTGTTTATCTACAATGTATTATAAAACACGAGAAATAATACGAGCAATAATGGTAGGTGATATGATGTCATTAAGATGCTGTTAACATTCAATTTCTGTACTTCTACTGTGACACTGAACAACTGGGAGCAATTGACTGATTATTATTTTCTTTAAGCTTTTGACAAAATTGTAATATTTCAGTTTACAGATAGTATTGTAGTGATCCGTAGTATTTCTTAAGTCAATTCTCATTAATTGATAATTATTGCAAATATTATAGTGTACATTTCGATATTCAAAGGTATTTTTGAATACCTCAGTAACCACTTGCAGGTTTCCGAATGCACTCAATGCCATTAGAATTAATCGTTATGGAGGTGAGGGATGTCGTTGACACGTTTTAACTGGCGTTTTTACTGGACTTTATTTCGAGCGTCCAAAATAAAAGTTTGAAAAGCCCCACTTGCTGATTATATTAAAGGTAATGTTTTTAATTGTATTCTATTTTTAAGTTATCTGACTAAAAGTTTTAGTAGATATTCAATATAATTGTTTGTGTTTTAAGATAGTAATTGAATTAATGATAAAGTTGTCAGGCATATTTTTGTCGGTAATTTTTAATCTACTTGATCTGTTTAATTTTTAAATGTACGTTTATTTAGCTGATGCAATCATAATAAGTAATTCTTAATGTTTGCTTACTAGTTTGAATATATTCTGTTGACAAGCATTTATGAAAGTTTAATAAACCTGAATCTAGGCTTTTATTTTTGTTGAATTTGGTATGTATTTGTTACCAACATATTTTATAATTGTTTTCAGTGTTCTAATTACCTGTTATGATTATGTAATTGATTTATCTCAGCTTTTAGTTGTGCGTTTATAACTACATAATTCATGTCTCGATTTTAAAACCTAACCGTAAGTTAGTTTGATGTGAATGGATATTCTAACCTGATTCTATCACTAACTAATATTGAGATTTATTAATTCTCGTTACAGTGTGATTATAAGAAACCTCTGCTATGACTCATTAATTTACGCATTTGCATTAATCACTATGTTGGAGATAGTCGATTCAGTTTATAAGTGCCCTTTGTTTGGTACCATTATGGCATAGGTTCATGTTTATTTAAATGTTTTTGTCAATGTACTTGTAGTCGTGACTATGCTAATGACAGAATGTAAGTTAAACATAGTGAACCATATTGTAAAATGGACTGGAAACTGTTAACGGTTTGTATGGTAAGTGCGTACGTTTGAGTCTTTGTTGAGAGTTACTAACATTTTATGCCCATGTGGAATTGAACATTGGTAGTCAAGGTCTTCATCTTCCTGGTGTTCACCCTCTTTCAATTTTAGTCGGATAGTCATGGTTCCGCCGTCCTTGGTACCTTCTAGAAAAGATTAGCTGAACTACACTAAATTTCTTCAGTTTTATAATGTCCAAAATATGATATATATGCAGCCAAAATAGTATATTATTTGTAGTAATTTATCATACTGTTATTAGTGATACTTACCTTATTCATTATTAATTGTAGTAGGTTTTGAGAGAGAGATGTCAATGATTGTCGTACTGTTTCATCAAATTGCGCCAAAAACATTTCAAGGTCTTTTGCTTCTCCTAATTTCATGCTCATTAACTTTTTACGTAATAACATTTGTCCCGGAATACCTTTCTTTTCATACCTTTCTTCAAGATTCTTCCACATACTGTATGCAGTCTCTTTATCTCTTATTAAATCAATTTGAGCATCATCAATGCACTGCACGATATAAGATTTGCATGTATTATCTCGTTTTTTGGCTTCAACCTTTTTCTTTTCGTCTGTGTAACTAGTTGCATCAAATTCTATTTCTATGCATTCTAAAACGTCCTTTTCTATAAATAAAGATTGCATTCGAAACTTCCAAGCATAAAAATTATTTACATTTAGCAGTTCTATATTAAAATTATTTTTCATGACAGTTACCAAACTTTCTGCCATTTTTTTTAGATGTCTGGGCCCGTAACCTGTTATTTTAGATATTCAGTAAAACACTGCGCATAATTAACTACATCTATTTTCAATATAACTCTTAAGTAAATCAGATAACTTTTAATTACAAAATCATTCTTTTTGACAATCATTGACATGTCAGGCTAAGTTTAATTTAAGATTATCAGTTTTAAGGTGTGATAATGGTGGCGAATATATTTCTAGTGAATTGAAAGATTTTTGTCGTGAAAATGGAACTGTTATAGACTATTCAACGCCATATACTTCACAACAAAATGGGAAGAGTGAAAGATATAATAGAAGTTTGGAAGAAAAGGCTAGAACAATGTTAGAAGAAGCAAAATTACCAAAACATTTCTGGAACGAGGCTGTAAGAGTTGCAGCATATGTGTTAAATCGAAGCCCTCATAGTAATTTAAAAGATACTCCTGCATAAATTTGGAATGGTGTAAAACCAAGTATTCAAAATATGAAGATATTTGGTTGCATGGCTTTCTCTCACATTCCAGAACAATTTAGATGTAAATTTGATAGCAAAGTTAAAAAATGTATTATGATGGGATACACAAATACAGGATATAGATTGTGGGATATAGCTAAAGAAAAAATAATTACATCAAAGAATGTGAAGTTCAATGAAAATGATTTTTATTATAAAATGAATATTGCAAGAATAGGCTTAGTGAATAAGGAAGATAAGGAATCGACAGAAGATATCACTGAGATTGACGATCAAGAAAACGAAATAAATATAGACAATGTCGGAGAAAATAAGAAAGAAAAGAGAACAACAAAAGTACCAGAGAAATATTCAGATTTTGAAATGTATATGGCATTTAATGCAATTGCGTACATTGAAGATGTTCCACAGAATGTAGAGCAAATAAATGAAAGAGAAGATAAGCAAATGTGGATAACTGCTATGCAGAAAGAGATAGAATCTATAAATAAGAATGAAACTTGGATGGAGGTAAAGAAACCTGAAAATGCGAAGATATTAAGCACAAAATGGATTTTTACGAAGAAACCATTGGAACATGATGTACAAGATAAATACAAAGCACGGCTGGTAGTAAGAGGTTTTGCCCAAAAGGATACGTTTAATTATGATGAGATATATTCACCAGTGGCTAAGATGTGTACTATCAGAACTTTACTATCATTAGCGAATCAATACAAACATCATATTAAACAACTTGACGTTAAGACAGCGTTTTTGAATGGGAACTTGAAAGAAGAAATATATATATATATATATATATATATATATATATATATATATATCCACCAGAGGGAGTGAACTGTAAGAGGGATAATGTGTTAAAACTGAATAAGGCTCTATATGGTCTGAAGCAAGCAAGCAAGTGTTGGAATGAAAAATTTAATGATTTTTTACTTAGTTTAGGATTTACAAGATCAAATGTTGATTACTGTTTGTACATAAAACATGATAAAGAGAGTGTAGTGTATTTAGTAATATATGTAGATGACATTTTACTGACAAGTCAGAACTTAAGAGTTTTAGATGAATACAAAGGTAAATTTATGCAACAATTTGACATGAAGGATAAAGATAATTTAAAGAATTTTTTAGGACTTGAAATAGATTATGACCGCGAAAAGGGAATTTTGAAAATAAGTCAAAAAAGGTATGTTAAAGGAATTCTAAAACGTTTTAATTTTGATCAGTGTAAACCGTGTGCAACTCCAATCGATTTAAAATTGCGAATAACTGTTAGTGAAAATAATAAATTTCAAAGTAAACCAGTTAAACCTTTAATTGGATGTCTTATGTATTTAATGTTAGGCTCACGTCCAGACATAAGTTTTGCCATAAACTACTTCAGCAGATATCAAGATAAAAATGAGAAGGAAGTATGGGTTGGATTAAAACGGTTATTGAGATATCTTCTGAGCACTTCAAGCATGTGTTTAAAATACGAAAGAAAGTTAAACGATTTACCCATAATTTGTTTTGTAGATTCTGATTGGGCAGGGGATTTGTTTGACAGGAAATCAGCAACAGGGTTTGTAATTAAAATATTTGGGAGTTCCGTTGCTTGGGTTACTAGGAAACAAAACTGTGTGTCATTATCTAGTTCTGAAGCAGAATTAGTAGCTTTGCGTGATGCTGTTCGTGAATGTTTGTTTTTCACAAGATTATTAAATGACTTCAGTATATCCATAAAATATTTTAATGTGTATGAAGATAACCAGGGCTGTATAGCGTTAATTAAAAATTCAGAGAATAACAAAAGAGTAAAACACATAGATTTGGATTATCATTTCATTTGTGATATCATTAATAAAGGATTTATGAAGTTAGAGTACATTAACACCAAAAATCAATTAGCTGATATCCTAACGAAGGCTCAAAGCAAAGATCAGTTTTGTTCAAACAAATTAGGACTAGGATTAATAGAATAAAATAAACAAATACAAACTAGATCATTTGAGTAAGAGAGGGAAATGAATTAATTTTATGTTTTGATGTTAAGATTTTAATTTATTGATGTAGTTGAGATACTAACATGTTTTAGAGAATTTAAATTTGATTGTTTCATGTTATAGAATAAGGAAAGTATCAAGAGAGGGTGTAGTAATTTATCATACTGTTATTAGTGATACTTACCTTATTCATTATTAACTGTAGCAGGTTTTGAGAGAGAGATGTCAATGATTGTCAAAAAGAATGATTTTGTAATTAAAAGTTATCTGATTTACTTAAGAGTTATATTGAAAATAGATGTAGTTAATTATGCGCAGTGTTTTACTGAATATCTAAAATAACATTATTGACATATTAAATCAAATTATAACGTTTTCGTCATCATGGTTTCATCAGTAATATAAAAGGAAACTATTTTTTTGGACATTATAAAGACTTTATTCCACAGCCGTACTTGAAATTATCTAAAATTAAATTTCTTCAGTTGTCATATGTAGAATGTCTGGGTGACAGTTGACATCTCGTAATATTCAAAGTGCACAAGGTGCTTGTTCACCGCCACATCCTTGGAGAGGTGTAATTATGCAGTTAGAAGCGCAGGGTTGTTGAGGTTTTATCTGCCTATCCTCTTTCCTTAGTGTTAACAAGGGAGTCCGACACCGTTTGCTCTATGAAATTAATGTCTAATTGCTGGTAACCTAATTTTCAGGTTATTGTATAATATTAAAAGTAGGGCCTAACTACTGTAGTTTTATTTCAAACATTCCCGCCTTTAACACAATCTCAGCGTGTACATTTGAGTTATGTTTCGGTCACACAACATAAGGAACACAAGCCACTGCTACTAGACGACTAGATCATGACCCAGGTATTGTCAAGAGAGGGCGTTTACTAGTTTTCAACCAAAATACATTACAGTACATCGATAATTTTTATTAACTGTTTGTCATTGTCATTCTCACTCAATTATTAGTGGCACTAGAATTTTTGAAGTTTATATTGACATTGATCGATGCAATAAGTTACTTTTGAATTTTACTCTATAAAGTGCCACAAGATTTTGGTAAAGGTAAGTATATAAAACACTAGATGTGTAAAACATTGCGTTACGTTAGATATAAATATTGAATGGGTAAAAAGGATTTAATTTTGAACAAGGAAACTTGTTATTGAAGCACGCTGCATAATTTTAATTTCATGTATAATAGTGTTCAAAAACAAGACATTGCAGTAAAATCAGTATTTTTATTCACATCATAAACTTAAAGCCACAAATATAATCGTTTTATCTCTATTACATGCATTTGGCATTCAACTCAAGGTTGTAAATTATTTTAAACTCCAAAAATGCAATCAAACCAATTATAACTGTACGCTTTCATAGTGAAAGCACGTCATTTTTTTTAAAGAAAGCTTTAAAATCAAGAAAAAAATAGTAAATTTATTACTGTATGCATTCAAAATATGAGCTTTTAGAAATTTTAGATAAATAAATTCCATGCAATATGACAGTTTTAATAGACAGTTGCAATTACAAAAGAAAACCACAGATATACTTCAATACAACATAAAGCCTCAGGTATAGGAAAATTCATACATATTTGATTTCAAGTACGATTTAGTCATTTCATACAATAGATTACAATGTATGCATCTATATTGCTACAAACAAAGAAAACACAAATATAAACCTAAGGAAATTACATGATGTTACGTTTTTAGTGGTCAATTTAGTGAAAGTTGGATTTCTACTATTGTGAGTGGAAGAACGACCTACGAGGAGGGAATATTATGTTACGTATTTCTAGTAGACGCCACGTTGTGCGTCAAAGTTATGTCACATTGGCTCGTAGCCGTGCGTAACAAAAGAAAATCCAAGAAAAACCAGTGACCGGGCTCAATCGTAGCGTGGGGGTTGTAGAAAGCAGACCAATCTAGAAGGGACGCGGCTGTCAGGAGTTAGTACCAGTACCTGCCATAGAGAAATTAGAATAGTAAACCTGAAAGAAAAACAAATTAGTCCTGCAAACCTGAAACAGAGAAAAAGCATAGCCTATGGATCAAGTATAAATTGTTCAGTACTTTATAGAATAAATAAGAGCAACTGTTTAGATAAACTCTATAATCTAACAACAGTAATAGCAGTACAGAAAAATTCTGAGTACAAAGTGAGGCCATATTGGGGAGTAGCAGAAACGTTTCATCACACACCAATTAAACATAATTCAGGTAAAATGTAACAAAAAATATAAATAGGTAAGACATAATTACTCTAAGTAATTTAGTAAAATTTTAGCAAAGACATAAATAAGTAGATAAGCACAATTGTTCTGAGTCATTCAGTATGGTTGATTGCTCTTTATAAATAGGTAAGACATAATTAATCTAAGTAATTTAGTAAAATTTTTAGCAAAGACATAAATAAGTAGATAAGCACAATTGTTCTGAGTCATTCAGTAGGGTTGATTGTTCTTTCTTTTTTTTTGTTATTAAATAGCGGGCAAGTCTATGGAAAAGGTATCAGAACGACAAGGAATATTGCAAAAACAACGGGTAGATATTTACAGTAAGAACAAATAGGAAATAGTGCAACTTACACAAAGTCCTTCAGTACCGCTTCCTTGCCATTGCAGTGTGGGATCCACGATGTCTGACACTAACGAAGCACTGCACCCTAGACTGTGAGGGTGTTGATGGAACTTATCACAACTTACCCTAATCACACTGACTGATCTCACTGGGGAACTAGGTATATTAGTGGCATAACCATCCAAAAAGCAGCGAGGAACTTCAACCACTACTTTTGTATACCGGTAGTCGGTCACAGTTTAAATATCACCAGACCAAGCAAGCAACAAAAGCCATAATAAGTAAAGCACATGTATCACTAAAGGGAGTCCGTAACCATGTCCTTAAAACCCGCGTGCATCGAGTTAAAAGCAGAACGAAACAGTATCTTACACTTAATTTTTGACATCTCGCAAGCAAGAACAAAACATGACCCTTTTTTGTTTATATCTAATCCTACTAGTACAACTTCTGATCGCCTACCTAGACTGTATATCCACATATTAATTACAGCGGGATTATTTATTAATGACAAGTGGAAAGTAATTTTTCGAGTATTCCAATTTACAACTAAACCATCTTTTAAAATTAATACCGGCGCGTCAACTTGCATATCAATCTGAAAACTAGGCGGAAGTATTTACTTTATACAAACCGCGATCCAAAAACGATGTATTTTAAGAATTAAGTAGACTAAAAATGTTAGGCCACCAAAAATGCACGTTACAACTGATGTTGTAAGACCTGATGATTGAACAGTTTTTGCAAAGAGGCATTCTATGTTTGATACTTAAATTAAACATATCACCGCTTATTAATTAAACATAGTGTCAGGGGTAAAATAAAAGTTCTTGCATAGCAAATTATTAAAAAATGTAGAAAGCGACTATAATAGTCCAATAGTGAACAAATGGTGGAACTGGCTAGAAGAACAAGTCACGGGAGGGGCTAGCTACAAAATATACATAGGAATACGAAATGGGCGCCAGTGTTTTCGGACTCAAGCTTATCAGCGAAAACACAAGACCAATAAGCCAAAAAAACAAAAGAGAAAAAAAAACAAGTCATTAGAGATAGCGATACGTAGGGGTCAAAATAGAATCCGCCGGAGGGAGCACATTAGGATCCGGAGGTTCAGGATCAATGTCTGGCGGGTCTAAAGTTTTATCGGGTTTGAGGTCCTTAATATGCCAAGTACCCAGATCGTTACCAGAATCATCCACTAAGATATAGGTCCACGGAGAAAGTTTAGTCCTAATAGTAAAGGGACCCACATATTTGGGAGCAAGTTTAGCATTGAAGTAGCGAGTAGCATCCGAAAGAACATAATTGCGTTTCCACACGCGATCGCCAGGAGATAAAGTTAAGGGACGACAACGAAGATCGTAGTGTTTAGCATTTTTCTTGTATGCTAAGGAAAGACGTTTAGAAATTTCTTCACGAAGTGACTCAAATTTGACTAAGTCAGTAGGAGGAATAGGACGTTCGGGATCCATAAGAACATCATCAGGATCAGGAGGTTTTCCAAAATGATCGCTGTAGAGAGCATGTTCACGACCATATAGAGCAAAATACGGGGAGTAACCAATAACCTCATGTTTGAGCGTACGAATAGCACAACCAATTTTTGCTAAATTAACGTCCCACCGACGTTGATTATCAGAAACGTAAGAAGAAATCATAGTTTTCAGGACTCTATTAATACGTTCGACCGGATTCGTCTGAGGATGATAGCGAGCATTAAACAGAATTTTTGTTCGATAAGAATTACAGAGTTTAGTGAAAATATTACTACGAAATTGTACACCATTGTCCGCAATTAGATACTGAGGAGTACCATACACCAGTAAAATATTTTCCTCAATGGTTCGAGCAACAGCAGCGGCCGTAGATGCACGTAGAGGAAAGAAACAAGCATATTTCGTAAAACAATCGGCCACAACTAAAATGAAGGAATTACCTTTAGAGGATCTAGGAAGAGGTCCGACAATATCCGTACATAGGACTTGCCAAGGACGAGTGGCAGTAGCACGAGGAGACATAAAGCCCGGAGGTTTCTTTTGTTCGACTTTGTGTGCAGAGCAAATTTTACAACGACGGACGTATCGAGCAACAGCGGCTCTAAGTTTAGGCCAATAGTAACGCATGGAAATTTTAGAGACCGTTTTGTGTACACCAGGGTGACCTGAAGTAGGTAGATCATGATTCTCGTATAGAACCCTATTCCGTTGTTCTCTGGGAACTACTAACTTCCAATCGTCTTGAGGATGTTGGAGCAAAGACTGTTTAGATTTTACATGTTTGTATAGTAATTCGTTTTCCACATGCCAGTTACTGTATAGTTTAGGATTAGAATTAACACGAGTCCGTAGCTTAAGATACCAAGGATCCAGAATTGGCAGAGTAATAGAAGATTTAGGAAAGTCATCAATTAAGTCAATTTTAGGTACTGAGCGAAAAGAGGCGTCGGGAACGATGTTATCTTTACCTTTCCGATGTACGATGGTGAAGTTATGTTGTTGAAGTCGTACAGACCAACGAGCTAAACGACCGTTCGGGCTTTGTAGATTATTCAGCCAGATAAGCGAGTAGTGATCCGTGATCACAGTAAAGTGAGAACTCTCGATATAGGGACGACATTTCTCTATTGCCCATATAACACCAAGACATTCTTTTTCGGTGGCGCTATAGTTGCGTTCCGCCTTTTTAAGAGAACAGCTAATGTAGCTAATGACTTTTTCGTCATCACCCTGTTGTTGCGTCAGCACAGCACCCAGACCAAAATCAGAGGCATCAGTCTGTATAGTAAAGGGTAAAGAAAAATCAGGACAACTCATCACTGGAGCTGTTACCAAGTGTTCTTTCAGCAGCTTAAACGCCTGCTGACATTCTGAAGACCAATTAAATTTAGAATTTTTCTTAGTCAAAGCAGTAATCGGAGCAGTAAGAGCAGAAAATTTGGGATAAAGCGACGATACCACGAGCACATACCAACTATGCGTCGTACTTCAGTTACAGTAGTAGGAGGAGGAAGATTAAGAATGGCCGAAACTTTTTCTGGGTCGACATGGAGTCCATGGCGATTTACTACGTATCCCAGATAACGGAGTTCCGGTCGGCATATAATGCATTTATCTCTGCGAAGAGTAAGACCTGCAGAATTTAAACGAAAAAGAACTTTCTGTAGTACCACCAAATGTTGTTCGAAAGTAGGGGTAGCGATGATCACATCATCTAAGTATGCGAAACAGAAAGGTTCAAGATCAGCACCAAGCACACGATCTATAAGTCGCTGAAATGTCGCTGGAGAATTATGAAGACCAAATGGCATTTTAGTAAACTGGTATAAACCTCTACCAGGCACCGTAAATCCAGTAATCGCCTTAGAATTAGAAGAAATAGGTATTTGCCAATAAGCAGAGCGAATGTCCAAACTAGTTAAGAATTTTGCGTCTCTCAGGCGGTCTAGAATCGTAGAAATGTAAGGCAGGGGATAGGCATCTTTTTCTGTAACCTCATTCCAGAGCTTGATTGACATGTTGAAGTACCGTAGGGGACATGGGATAATATCTTTGCTTGATAGGACTGGATGTCGTACGGATCTGATGTTCAATCAGATTAGTACAGCCCAAAGGTAAAGTATCATCGTTAGGAAACATCTGTTGGACTATACGAGACAATGCGGATTGTTGTGTGTTCGATAGATCGGAAAGAACATTGATCTGACTGATCGAGACAGTAGAAGAAGAACAGAAAGTCCATTGACCCGCTCGAAAATCCGGGACAATACCCATGGATTTCCAGAAGTCAATGCCTAAGATCAGAGACTGAGAAATAGAAGGAACGACTAGGACGTCAAGAAGAATAGTTTTATTTTCGACTGACATGGGTAAAGTAAGTGACCCGAGAATGTCACAAGATTGACCATTGGCTACCGTACAGCTGTGGATCTCCGTTTGGAACAAAGGCAAAGAAAGAGAATAGAGAATATCCCAACCAGGACCACCAATAATAGTGCGAGAAGCGCCAGAATCAAGTAAACCCTTAAATTCGATGTCGAAAATGGTCACAGTAAGATAAGGTCTGTCGTCCTCACGAGAACTAGCTAAAATAAAATCCAGAACATATTTAGATCGGTCATCGAGACCAGAGAAAGGATTTTCTGAGGAGATAATAGGTACCGAGACAACTGTAGAAGGGATCGGGTCGGTTTCTCGGGTTAGCGACTCGATCGGTAGTTTAAATTTCTTGTTACAACTCGTACAATTGGTACGGGTAACATTAGGTTTGCCACAACCATAGCAATGAAGTATTTGCGGTTTAGTACAGGAAGGAGACTTGTGTCCTCGTTGGCCACAGTTCCAACAGGTAACGGAAGAAATATTTTTAGGAGCATCACTTGCACCAGGTGTAACTGTTTTCGAAGTAGTAACACCAGAATGGGGAGGGACATAAGCAGAAGTAAGTTTGCTGCGGACCACAGGACCTGTATAAGCTAAGTCGGGCTCTAGGAGTTGAGAAAAGTTCAGAGCAGGAGGAGACTTGAAATTATCTGCTTGGATTTTGCGCTGTTCCAGTCTGCGACCCACCCGCAAAAGTTCGGCAATAGTATTCAGATCCAGCAAAGCTAAGTTGGTTTGGTAGAAAGGTGTAAGATTTGGTAAAATAATATCGAGTTTCTGTAGTTCAGAGAGAGAGATTGTTAGACGAGCAAATAAATTTTCCATCGTAGCTAAATATACCCCAATAGACTCTGAGGGACCCATAGTACGTTGCTTTATTTCCTCCAAAAGTCTTTCGTTGTAATTAACGGGTTGGAATTCTTCCCTTAATAGTCAAATAACGTCCTGCCAATTTGTTAGGGATTTTCGATGTGCTCTGAATAAAATTAAAGCTTTTCCTGAAAGTAAGTCCGATGCCGAAGAAAATAGTTGAGAAGCAGAAACGTTGCGTGCCGAGCATAATTCGTCCACGCGTAATAGAAATGCATTTAACGACATACGGTCATCACCCGAAAATTTTAAGTCCCATTTAGACACCAGCTGTCCATAACCAGACGTAGCAATTGATTTAGAAACAGATATAGGTATAGGTAATTCATCCGAAGATTCAGCAGAAGTAAGATCATCCTCAGTATCCGTAGTAGTCGGATTAATAGTAGCCGTAGAAACAAATGGTACCCTAGGGGAAGTGGAAGAACGTTTAAAGCGACGGTATAATCTATCACAATCACTGCGGAAATTGCTGACACCTAGCAACAACTTTCGCTGTATTACGGTTTCAGCGTCAGAAGTCACATTCATACGTTGGATTCTCCCTTTAAGATGCATAGCAAGGCTAATAATACGTTTGCCGTCGGCAGTTGAAATATCACCATTAAAGTCTTTGACCTTCGTCGTTAACTCAGTTAAACCCTCGGTCACGGCTTTATTATCCGCCTGGAAATCGACACCAGATTTAAGTGGACTTAGCGCTTCGGAAGATTCCATTTTTAAGATATTCCTCCAGGACTTACGAAGTTCGGATACAGGCATCTTTGCATCGAACCCACGCGAACCGACTTCATATTTGAGTTCAGCCTCATGTAACCGATCAACTTTTAATCTCCAAAAGTCACCCATTATTACCGAATCAACAACCAACACCCAAATATTTAAAGACACAAAAACGACTTATTAGGTTGGTGCGCCAGAGAAACCAAATTAACGAAATAACTGAATACTAAACACAATCCAGTTCAGACAAGAAGGGAGAAAAAAAAATAATTCGAGCCGCTACACCAAACAAAAAAAAAATCAATGTCAAAAACCATCAAGGTAAAAAAACAATTAAGAAAAATCAAGAACAAATAAAAGAAATCGGGCAGAAAAGAAAAAAATCGAGCAAGAGAGAAGAAAAAAAATCGAGAGCAACTCAAGAGAAATCAAGCCCCTTGTTTATCGGGCAGCCACGTTTATCGAGTCGGGCCCCACGTTGGGCGCCAAAAATTATGTTACGTATTTCTAGTAGACGCCACGTTGTGCGTCAAAGTTATGTCACATTGGCTCGTAGCCGTGCGTAACAAAAGAAAATCCAAGAAAAACCAGTGACCGGGCTCAATCGTAGAGTGGGGGTTGTAGAAAGCAGACCAATCTAGAAGGGACGCGGTTGTCAGGAGTTAGTACCAGTACCTGCCATAGAGAAATTAGAATAGTAAACCTGAAAGAAAAACAAATTAGTCCTGCAAACCTGAAACAGAGAAAAAGCATAGCCTATGGATCAAGTATAAATTGTTCAGTACTTTATAGAATAAATAAGAGCAACTGTTTAGATAAACTCTATAATCTAACAACAGTAATAGCAGTACAGAAAAATTCTGAGTACAAAGTGAGGCCATATTGGGGAGTAGCAGAAACGTTTCATCACACACCAATTAAACATAATTCAGGTAAAATGTAACAAAAAAATATAAATAGGTAAGACATAATTACTCTAAGTAATTTAGTAAAATTTTTAGCAAAGACATAAATAAGTAGATGAGCACAATTGTTCTGAGTCATTCAGTCGGGTTGATTGTTCTTTCTTTTTTTTTGTTATTAAATAGCGGGCAAGTCTATGGAAAA
The DNA here is from genome assembly GCA_036346225.1 of Platerodrilus igneus. Lineage (NCBI taxonomy): Eukaryota > Metazoa > Arthropoda > Insecta > Coleoptera > Lycidae > Platerodrilus > Platerodrilus igneus. The sequence goes on from JARFIW010001055.1 coordinate 2,404,980, forward strand.
GGTATCAGAACGACAAGAAATATTGCAAAAACAACGGGTAGATATTTACAGTAAGAACAAATAGGAAATAGTGCAACTTACACAAAGTCCTTTAGTACCGCTTCCTTGCCATTGCAGTGTGGGATCCACGATGTCTGACACTAACGAAGCACTGCACCCTAGACTGTGAGGGTGTTGATGGAACTTATCACAACTTATCCTAATCACACTGACTGATCTCACTGGGGTTAGCAGCGGACCTTATCACGCGAAGGAACTAGGTATATTAGTTGCATAACCATCCAAAAAGCAGCGAGGAACTTCAACCACTACTTTTGTATATCGGTAGTCGGTCACAGTTTAAATATCACCAGACCAAGCAAGCAACAAAATCCATAATAAGTAAAGCACATGTATCACTAAAGGGAGTCCGTAACCATGTCCTTAAAACCCGCGTGCATCGAGTTAAAAGCAGAACGAAACAGTATCTTACACTTAATTTTTGACATCTCGCAAGCAAGAACAAAACACGACCCTTTTTTGTTTATATCTAATCCTACTAGTACAACTTCTGATCGCCTACCTAGACTGTATATCCACATATTAATTACAGCGGGATTATTTATTAATGACAAGTGGAAAGTAATTTTTCGAGTATTCCAATTTACAACTAAACCATCTTTTAAAATTAATACCGGCGCGTCAACATGCATATCAATCTGAAAACTAGGCGGAAGTATTTACTTTATACAAACGGCGATCCAAAAACGATGTATTTTAAGAATTAAGTAGACTAAAAATGTTAGGCCACCAAAAATGCACGGTACAACTGATGTTGTAAGACCTGATGATTGAACAGTTTTTGCAAAGAGGCATTCTATGTTTGATACTTAAATTAAACATATCACCGCTTATTAATTAAACATAGTGTCAGGGGTAAAATAAAAGTTCTTGCATAGCAAATTATTAAAAAATGTTTAACAATATTTACTTTGATTATGCCGTTCGATATTCAAGTACAAGCTATTCCCACATCTGGCAGCAAAAATTACATACCAGGGGGTAGTATCAAACCACTATTGGAGAGTTGAAATTTGACCACGGAAATAGTTCTTTGACTATGAAAATGCTCCTGATAAACATAAAATTGTTCTACTATTGCACAGAATTGGTGATAAAGGTCTAGAATTCTTCAATTTGTTTGTTAAAGAACGTACGTTTACCAGTGTTAAAAAATTATTCGACAAACATTTCTTTCTAAGAAAAAGTATAACAATAAGAGAGACATAAATTTTTTACATGAGTTCAAGGCTTAAATGAATTGTGCGGCGATTTTATAACAGATCTACATAACAAAAGTTTCATTTGTGAGTTTAAAACTATGCGGAAAGAATTAATTCGCGATATTTTAATTGTTGGCATTAAAAATGTCACCGTCAAGGAAAGGTTGTTGCATAAAGATAATAAAGATCTGGAAAAGCAATAAATGTTTGCAAGGCTGCAGAATTATCACACAAACAACTGCAAGAAATTACATAGCCAGATAATAATACATCGCTGAATGCTGTAAATAAACACAATTTTTCTTCAAGAGATAAAAATATGCCAAAGCCACCTGAAATTTGAGGATAACATAAAAATCAGCCTCAACATACAGCGTAATGTTTTAGGTGTAACAATAATTGGTTCTCCCGTCATGAATGTTTAGCTAAAGGAGTCACCTGTCGTAAGTGTAAAGGAAAAAGCATTACGTGCGAATGTGTAAAAATCATATTACCCGAAATCGATATATTCATCTTGCTGAAGCACAACTAGAAGAACCACAAGAAAATTTTTTGTAAGTAATACAAGTTCAACCTCTGAAATCTCGAATGAATGGTTTGAATGTCAATACATTAATGATCAGAATGCAAAAGTAAAACTACACAGTTGTACTCAGGAAAATTGTATATCATTAGATAGTTTTAAAATTTTAAACCTTGATCCTAAATTTATTATGAACAATAATTAATTAATTAATTAATTAATTTAATTAATTAATTTAAAATTAACCACACTTGATAACAAAGAAATACCTGTTAAAGGTGATATCAACTCTTAAACGGAAAACCTGCTAATGTTGAGTTTGTGATAATAGATCCTACATGTGGAACAATTTTAGGGTTACAAACTTGCAAACATCTTAATTTATTGCGTACAAATGTAGTAAACAGTAATTTAAGTAATGTAAACGACTTCATAAAAGATTATGAGGATGTATTTAAAGTCATTGCCTGTTTTGACAGAGCATACCACATCAACTCCTTACCTGAAGCGATATCTATCGCTGATCCACCTAGACGAGTTCCTTTGGCATTACAGTTACAATTTAAACAAGAATTACACAGATTGATTTCTCAGAATATCATTCAAAAGGTTGAAGAACTGTCTGCGTGGATCAACTCAGTTATTATCGTGAAAAAGAAAAAATACTCTAAGAGTACGTTTAAACAAATTCATTATTGAAAAAATAGACAATTGCCCACTGTAGAGGATCCCATAGATTAATGAAGTAGGCTTGCTATTATACAACGTTGGATTGCAATAGTGGTTTTGGACTGTTCAGCTTGAACTCGTTAACACAGTACCTTCTTAGACTGAAGATAAATATGAGAGGGTTGGGGGACGAATATATATCAACCACGGTCGAAGATGATGATACATCTTACTCTGACAGGGGATCCGAAAAATGCATTGACAATAATCGTGAAGCATATTCAAACAATAGCCAAGAAAATATTAGTATAATGAATATATATGAAAAGCGACAAAATAATAAGGTAAGAAAATTGGATGTTCCAACATTTGGATTTCCAAATATGCAAAACATATGGCATCTATCATATTAAGTGTATTTTCTGAATTTTTTGATAACTTATTAAGGAAGTCTGCGAAGTTGGCCATGCATATAAAGCACAAAAGATGCAGTGTAACAAAATTTTTGGTGCTTCGTTAGTGCTTCAAATCTACTCCATTCACACTTCCAGTTTCAAAAATATGACCTCAAAATGCCAGAACTGGAAGTTGGACACACCATTTTTTGTTATAGAAACATAAATATTTGGCAATTTCCTTAGTGCTTCATCAGTACTTCATTGTGCTTCAAACTCCAACTCGACCATACTTTCCGTTTCTAATATGTTCTAACGTGGCAATTACCTACTGCTTAATTGCGCTTCAAACCGTGATCTAGCCACATTCTGGATTCAAAAATATTAGACTTCAAAGCTGTAGCCAATTTCCAGCTCCACACCTTGAGATCTAATATTTCAGAAACCGAAAATAGAGCGGGCTGGATGACAATGAGGTACTATATAGCCATAAGGAAACAAAGGTTTTGTTACACAGAATTTTTTCTACCTTATATTCGTGGCCAACCTCATGAGCCTTATAAAGCATCAAACTATGACCAATACAAATGTCCTAATAGAATATTTGAATTTACCAGTTGGTATATACAGTGTTCTTTAAATATTAATAACTAAAGTGTTCATTAGTAACATCTGAAATGTTGCAAAATGTATGAAATTCTTTTAGAAAAAGAGCCAGGAAAGTGTTTAGAAGTTGGTGATATGATATAAAAGAATTGTTAAGGTTTCTAGGTATGGTTAATATTTCAAGCCGTTTTATACCCAATACGTCTCAGATACTGGAACCGTTAACTTCTTTGTTTAAGAAAAACATTGAATATTCTTGGCGCTATCCGAAAAGTTCAATTTTACAAATATAAAAAAATTATTGCAACAAAGTCCGTGTCTTGAATACTTTGATCCTTCAAAGAAAATAATTATAACAGCTGATGCATCCGCTTTCGGAATAGGGACATGTTTAATTCAGCAAGATAAATCTGGAATAAAGAAAATAGTCTGCTATGCTTCAAGACTATTGTCAAAAACAGAACAGCTGTATGCGCAAATAGAGCGTGAAAGTCTAGCGTTAACATGGGCCTGCGATAAATTTTAAGACTATATAACAGGCATAAAAGTAATGCTAGAAACAGATCACAAACCATTGGTACAAGTATTATAAACAAAACCTATAGACGAATTAACTCCACGATTACAAAGATTGCGGTTGAGACCGAAGCGTTATAATTACTAGGTACATTATGTACCAGGTAAAGAGTTAATAGTTGCTGACGCTTTATCTAGAAACCTTACAAAAGAAAAATTGCCAGAAGACAATGAATTAGCAGTGGACACTGAGATTTTTGTAAATCTAATTACAACTTCATTTGAAGTAAAACCTTATTTTTTAGATGAAATAAAAGTAGAACAAAATTAAGATACTGTTTGTAAAAAATTGCGTGAGTACTCAAAAGACGGATGGCCAAGAAATAAAAATAAAATAAGCCTGGAGATTAATTTTACTACCAATACCGTTCGGAAATTTCTTAATGTGACAGATATATATTACGAGGATCTCGATTACTAATTCCCCAATCGCTACAAGAAAAATGTCTAAGATTTATACATTAAGGACATCTTGGTGTGGTAAACTGCAGAGACCGTGCAAAAACGAGTGTGTGGTGGTTGAAAATTGAAAATTTAGTTCAAAATTGCTTACAATCTATTGAGCATCACCAAAATAAAAGAGAACCTTTTTTTAAAAGAACCGTTTCCAGAACGTCCGTGAAAAAAAATTGCATTAAATTTATTTAAATGCAATAACTATTGGTATCTTATTACAGTAGATTACTTTTCTAGATATTTCAAAATATCTAAACTTTATTCTCTTACAGAAAAAGTAATTATATCCAAACTTAAAGATTTATTTTCAAGGTTTGGTATCCCAGAAATTGTCCGGTCAGATAATGGGCCGCAATTTCAAAACGAATTTAAACAATTCGCAAAAATTTATGAATTTATGCATATTACTAGTAGCCTTTATTTCGCACAATCAAATGGATGTGTAGAAGCAGCGGTAAAAACTGCTAAAAACATAATAAAAACGAGTTCCGATACACATTTAACACTTCTGGCACATAGAACAACTGCCTTAGAAAACGGGTTTAGTCCTTCAGAAGTAATATTTAACTGGAAAATTCGATCTCCACTTCCAACCCTACCTAAGCTTTTAAATCAAACCATAGATACTAGCTCGATTACAAAAGGGGAGAGAAGGTATCGTGACAGAATGGAAAAAAATTATAATAGAAGGCATCAAGTTAAGCATTTACCTAAATTGAATGTAAACGACATTGTTTGGGTGACCGATTTAAAATTATATGGTAAAATCATTCAACAATTGAATGAACCTAGGTCTTATCTTGTAGAGACTAAGACAGGGACTTTCAGAAGAAACATTGCATTTAATCTTAGCTAAAGACTAAGTTTGTGCAAAACAATTTTCAGTACAGATCAAGCCCAAAAGAGGGATTTTCAGACCCTCTGCCAGTCACTCAAGCGATGTCCAATAACAATTATGTATTAGATAATAGTAAGGTGCAAAATAACGATCAACCAACTACCAGAAATAATTACTCCTGAAATCCTAGACAATCAGGTACAAAATGAAGTGGCGCTTAGATTAAGTAGTGATGTAATGGAAAAGGGAATTACTAGTGATAATAGAGAAAGGGTCAAATGTCATTTTAGGCCAGTGAGAAATAAGAAAAGACCAGAATATTTAAAGGAATATGAAACCAACTAGCTTCAAGGGAAGGATGTTGTGTTAGGATATTTAAATCTCGCACGTGCCTGCATGCACGTTAACTTTAAGTACTAGCCTTAAGTTGGCCATTCTATTAATGTCAGTCAGATGACACACATTCTTATATTTAAAAACGGTAGTTAAAATTAAAAGTTCGATAATTACAACACCGGTAGCGTGGTGTAAGAGACACTATCGGCAGTTGGCAGCACTAATCTTATACGGATTTAGGTGCGGTCCTCTACCGATGATGTCATCAATATTACGCAATCCTACGTAAATTTACTACATTTTTAACACCAAGAATAAGGCATGCACAAATTAAGTAAAGAATTACTTACATCAGATATCCTGCCTTCTGCCTGAAATTGCACTCGGGTAGGTCTCTAACCACTCCAGTCGGGGCTCCTCCCGAAGGAATTAGAGATGAACGTCGACGCTCTCAAATGCGTACGAAGTAGCTCCGGCCAGCTACGGTAGACATGAGGTCACTCCATCCACAGATGTGAAGTTCGGTAGTCCTAGATGGCAGCAAATTCTTACCTATGTAGGGATTGGACGGGAAGGAGGTAGAGGTAGACAAACAAACAATAATTAGGAAGGGATTTCTACATAGGTAAACCCTAACGATACGTTACCAGAAAAGACACCAGCACTTGACACCCCGACGATACTCGGTAAAAAGCCACGTTATCGCGAGAGAAGCGGAGAACTCCCTCCCTTTGTCTAGTATTGCTCTATCCCTCTAGGGATAAGCACATTGCGCAAGCTCACTACTCTGACGTATCGGAAGCACCGCCTAGTCTATTTAAAAATTCCCGCGTCTCGCGTATTTGAAAATATGGCGGGAAACTTCCGTACCCCAAAAAACTTAATATAAAAACATGTTGAAGTGCAATGGCACGTAACAACATGTCTAATAAACTGCTCTTTAATATACGTATGTATAAGTGTTTTAATTTGAAAGTTGTCGAACCCCAACATTACAATACTTAATAGCTAAAGAAACTCGAAATAATTTTACCGTCTTGATCTCTATAAGGCATACTTACATCTAGTTATTAACGATGAAGGAAGTTGCATTCGAACAATATCGACCATTCGTGGTACGTATCGCATGCAATATCTTTCCTTTGGAATAACAACCACCCCTTTTGAATACAATAGAATTATTGAATCACTACTAGCGTGCTTATGTAAAAGTCGCTGCTATTTTGATAGATGATATCATAATGCACAGATCCACAATGGAAGTATGTCAACTCAACCTTGTAGCTTGTCTTCAAAAGTATAAATATTTCGATTTACATTTGAACAGAAGCAAATGCACCTTTTTTTAAAAACCATAGAATACTTGATGCAAGTCTTCAACATAATCAAATTTCTAAGTCTCCTGCTAAGATAAGGCCAATTGCTGAGATGTCATATCTGAGTGATTCTGATGGAGTACGCAGATTTCTTGGAATGGTTACGTGTTATTTGCACATTATTAAAAATGTATCTACAATAACCTATTCATTAAAAGACGAATATTACAAATAAATAGAAGATTTTACTGGTCCAGTGCGTGCGAAGCAGTGTTCATCAAATTAAAGCAAAAAATTGTCTATGATCAAGTATTAATTCCTTACGACGCCCATTTGTCATTGGTGTTAGCATGTGACACCAGTCCCACTGGTATTGCTGATATTTTGTCACATATAATTGGTGGAATTGAAAACCTATCGATTTGCATCAAGGTCTTTTTCGAGTGAAACCAATTACAGTCAATTGGACCGCAAGCACTTGCAATCATATTCATGGCAAATCATTTCTTTGTGTATTTTTATGGAAAAAGGTGTAAATTAATTACAGATTACATTCCCCTAAGGAGGATTTTTTCATCAAAATTTGAAACTTTCAACTACGATGCTTGGAGGATTATTGCGATACGCAGCATATCTTGTGGAATTCAATTATGAAGTTGAACACAGGAAGGAAATCAAATATACAAATCTCGACTGTTTATCCAGAGCAATCATCACCTACATGAGTCCATCATTCAGCAAGATTTTAAATGAAGAAGTTAATCAACTTTGCTATTCTGCTATATATGAAATTTTAATCATACAGTTGGCAGCTGTTTCTATAGAAATGCAACAGATTATGATATGGTTTTATCAAACATAAAGACTAAGCTCATCAAATAAATCAACAACTGACGATGTATACATGCTAGAAGAATTTTGTTCAAGGGTCAAAGAGTCATCGTACCATGAAAACGACAATCATTAGTTCTTGCTTTACAGTACCATATAGGAATAGTAAAAATAAAACAATTAGCTAGAATATATTACTATTAAACACATGCACAGGTATTGCCAGGCAAGTGTGTCCGTTTGTTGTCCACCACAGACAGTCCCCATACATCGCTGGGAAGTGCCTTTAGAAAATTGAGACAGGATCCATTTAAACTATGTCAGTCCATTTCAAAGTTTTTCTTCTAGTTCTGGATACTATGTCAAAATGTTTGGAAGTTACAGTAACTTGGGATGCGCCAACATCAGCGAAAATCATCAAACAATTGCAAAATATTTTTTGTTTTCATGGATTTCCAACAGTGGTCATATCCGATAATGCAACAATCGTTTTAAGTGACATTTCTATCATATTGCGAGAAAAATAGGATTTTTCAAAAATTAAGACACCAAGACACCCTGTTACAAAGAGGTTATCAGAATGTAATGTGCAAATATTCAAAAATAGACTAGAGGCCATGACAAATAAACCTGGAAGTATGGCTAAGACGGTACAAGAAGTTTTCTTTAAGTACAGGGCCATATTACTTGAAACTTGGAAATTGTCTGCAGAAATATACTTTGAACAGAGCTTTTCGTATCAAGTTGGAGGCAATGCGATCACACAAACATGAGTGTTCAAAAACACTAGTAACACACTTCAATTATGCGTGGGGAAAGTACAAGCTAGATTTTATGAAAAAAATAAAATGTCTTGAAAGGGTGGCATGATAAAAAAAATATGAATATTTACATTACCAGGTTAGTTTGGACAATGGTTATACACATAAACGACACATAGACCAATGTCGTTCATCAGAAAACGAAACCTAAAAACGAAACGCTTGCAATGGAGAATGAGCAGAGTATTGAGGACGAGCAGAAGAGCGAAAAATCCCACATCCTTCTGTCTATTAACCTTACGAACACTATGTGCAAGATACCCTCCGAATAAGCTGAGATACCCTATATGCCGCAAGTACAAAGATCAGCAAGAGTACGTCAAGCTCCATGATATCTCCAGGATTATGACTTCGTATTGAATATGAGAAAAAGAATAGCATGGGTGCTAGGACACTGTTATGTCCATGGCTCATTAAAATAGAGCTATATTTAGTTAAACAAGCAAGCAATGAATTGAAGATCAGATTTGTCGTTGTAAATGAGAGAGCAATTATTCAGATTTATTTAAGGTAATAAATAATAAAATCGCCTCTTTTTAATACTTGCTAGATACAGTGGCGTCCAACTTCACTTTATTTAGTTTCGGTGTCACGAAGAATATTTCAACCATACCATTTCTCATGATCTCCCATGGGAAAATAACTGAACTAACCGTCTGAGCAGCAAGTTTTTCTAATTACAACGGATCATTTACCTGAAAAAGTAACTGAAAAAGTACTAAATGGTAAATTAGTTGTCCATTCTCTCTCTACAAGCTATATCAAAAAGAGAAGCACTTACGTTTTACTATGAGTCGCATATTTTGGAATTAAACATGGAACTCTTGATCCAGGAGCAATATGTATTCTGTACTGCACCATGGAACACACCTTAAATGTTTATGTAAGTATACTGCCTTTTCAAAAATAACAAGCAATATAAAACAATGTTACTTAACGAAATATGAAATTGACACTTTGGACACGTGCACAAACTCATTAAGATTCATGTAGGAGATGGACAAAAGTTTTTGTGGTTCAAAGTTGGAAGATTTTCAAATGGTCATTCAGTTAGTCATCAGATAAAAATCTGTGTGTAATCATACATAAGTAATCACAATTCACATCCATAATTGAATTTTGTTATTCGCTATTATACAATTAATTAGAATTAAGCAGATTGTTGATAAATGGCTGTAACTTTATACCATAAAGAATTACTAACAGAAGTCATCAAAATAAAACAGCAAAGAAGTGGACACATTTAAAATAAGATTAAAATATTTATATTATCAAAAGTGCATAGTGTTTTTTAAGGTTTCACTCCCTCACAGCAAATATTAAAGAAGGTAATTATATCCAGTTGAAGTATTTCATTAATTAATATGAATGTAGATGCAGTACTGGCTGTAAAATTATAACCTTAAAATGTTAAGGTGTTTCCCAATGTTGCCTGAATTATGTTCTTTCCATCACTCCCTCACCAGTCACTACCTCATAATCTTAAAAGATGGGGGAGTGATCTCTATTATGAGGTAGTAATTTTTAACTATATTAATGATTTTTTTATTATATTTTAGAAATGGCACTTAGCAAAAACGAAGCTAGATTACGCAAGAAGGAGTGTGATAGAAGAACAGGGTGTCTACTGAGATTCAAAAACGAAAATTCATGACTTTTTAGTGACTTTTAGTGACCATTTTATAAAATATTAATGACCTGTATTAAAAAAATCTTGTATTTATTCTATTGCTGTTAAGTTTCATAACATTATAAGCACAAAATTAAGTAATTAGGACATTTGTCGTAAGTATATAAAGGTTATTTAAGAACAACACAATTTAAATTCATAATGGTTTTAATTTTTTCTTTAATTTTTCCAACTCAATTTCCAATGCTTTTATTTCTTCAAAGTTATGCTTCTATGTCCTTCCGTTTCTTTTGTAAGTCTGTAACTTCCTTCACAATCCGCTTTTTACTGCATACTTCCTTTCCCTTAGATTTCTTTTTTTCTGCAATAGTTTCACGTCTTAAAGAAGATTAATTCCTAACAGCATGAAGCATTTTCGCAGTTATATCTAATTTCTTAAATGTTGCTTCATAAATTAATCTTTGTGAAATCAATGATCTTTCTTCTAAGCCGCCCTGTAAGCATTCTTTGTTTATAGAGAACCCTCTTTCTACCATAGCAATGCTATGATATTGTCAAAATTGTCCCCACAAAAGTAAGAAATTGTTTATCGTTTGTAGAGGATTTTACAAAAAGGTCTGTAAAGTATATATCCAGCCTTTCATTACGCCACTCCTTTAAAAGATCACGTTCTGATACACACAAAGTTTCATATTGTCTTTTTATACCATCGGCACAACCTGGACTTATATATTTCTTTTCTACAAATTCTTCTAATGCATCTTGAATCCTCTGTTTCCTAAGTGTTTCACTTTTCATTATATATGGAGAAAGACATGATGCACCTCTAACAATTTTATATTTAAGAGGTGACTTTTCACCGATTTTCTTAAAAGAGTTTAAGAAAGGTCTGACAATCTTTTTTAAACACTAAAATTTGAAGTTTTTTTCAAGTTCTTGATTGCCATTTTAGCACCAAAGCCAATATCAATCTGCATTGGTGATAAAAATTTTGGGCAACTTCAAGTTTAATATTAATTAAATCCAAAGACGTTTTTGCACTTTCTATTAATTCGTTTTTTATAAATCTTTCCCCAATACAATGCAGCAACGAACTTAGATCGTGATGAAGAAAGGGCAACATTGGCTCATTTGTTTGATATTTAGTTAAAAACGGTTCGAGATCAGACACTATGGACAAAAAATTTTTTAGTTTTGCTAGCAAGAAACTATCTGACAAAGCTTTACTGATTTTCTTGAAACTAGCACAATCTGCTGGACAAGTTGAAACTGCTGTAATATACTTTTTAAGAGGCTCTAATAGCTTTATTGCTCACTGTAAAACATCACCATTTTCCACCCACTTATTGAACAAAATTTGTGTGGAAATGTTGTTGTACCTGTATGATAGACAAAAGTTCCTCTTCTAGTAGGAGTGTCTTTGAAAAGGTAATACAATGCACGTAGAAATTTATGGATAAACCAACCAGTGCCATTGTGTGCTCTTTTATACGCTCCATGAATAATGTGCAGCCCACACGTACCAAGATCAAACATTACGGGGTCATCATCACTACCAGAAATTCGAATGTGTTCTTTTAGTTCCCGAAGCATCTTCACATTCACATTAGGTCCATCCATGCTGATGTTACAAATTTTTTTAATGGGTATACTAAGAGAATCCAGGGTATTTAAAAAACCATTTAAAAGATCGATGGCAGTGTTTTTTTCAAGAAAACACGAAGGCAAATAATTTGTTTTAACCATATTATCTTCATCATCCCAGTATCTGCCAAAAATATCCATTTGGCATTTTTGCACAACTTACTTTATTCAGGCTTTCGTCAAAACTTATACACAAAAAATACAATCTTTAATTTTAATTAAAAGTTCATTTTGGAAAAACGGACCCAAGCATGTTTTTCACTATAAAAGAATCTGGGAACATTATTGGAAAAAGTTCAATAGCATCCTGATAAACTCTTGACGAAGAATAAGATACGATCTTGTGCATAGTCCATAATATTTCAGCTTTAGTAATCTCGTTACGGATCATGTATGATGCAATATTTTTATTTTAACGATCAGCTTCTTCAGAATACACTTTTGCAGGTAAATCAGCTGTTACTGAAGCTGAGTATTGGATTAGCTATTTTAGAATGTTTTAGTCCCTTGGAATGAAGTTTTACATTATATATACCAGCTTTTGAAATATCAAATTTTTTTGCAGTAGGCACAAAAAGCAACATGAACATTTCCAAGTACTGGTTGTAACCAGCTTTTAGGAATCTGATTTGTCAGCCAAAGTTCAGAAAACCAACACTTTCCAGACATTTTTACAAGAAAATTTTCACTTTAAGTACATACGCACTGTGTAAACTTAAAAACGTAAAATCTTGTAGCGTTACAAATAATCAAAACGAAACACATCTCATAAGGTTTTATTTACGACTGACTTGCGATAATATTCTCTAAATGCGGTCGTCTGGCTGCTACCAACTCTACATTCCAATTCAGTATTACAATGAAGGCCATTGGCGTCACGGCCACAGTCTCTTATTACGGCCACATACAATAATAAAAAAAGATGTCAGAAATATACACAAAACTGCTGCTCAAGCATTGATAAGCCGCGATTTTTAGATTCAAAGCATCAAACAAAAACCGCAGGGTTTATATAACCCAACCGAATAAATGTATAATGAAAAGAGACAGGCTGCTTTCGGTGCGATGAAGAAATTTTTTGTTCTTTAACATTTATTTGTTGCGACATCTGAAGTATGGCTATAAAATTTTATGACGTATTTGTGGAAATACATACGATAATCAAACAATGAAGAAAAAATTCGTGACCGAGATATAGGATTTAGTGACTTTTCGTGACAGTAGACACCCTGAAGAAGAAGAGAAGACCTGAAAAGTAACCCAGAAAAGTTGGCAAAAATGAGAGAGGAGAGATTTAAATACTTCAAAAAACGTGAGAAAAGAACAATTTCGGCCAAATTGGTTGCAAACATGAGTAATAGGGAACATAGGCAAGTTAAAAAGCAATGAAGAGAGCACACACTTACAGACAAAAGAAAAAGGAGCAGCACAAACTTAATCAAATGCTTACGGATAATTCTCCACCACCTTCACCAATTTTAGTTGAACAGCCATATTATAACCCATTGGACAATGTAATAGTTACACTTTTTAACTCAAATGCTCCTGTAACTTTAGATATTTCGACTTCTAGGAAAAACGTGGGGCGCAAACGGGTTACAAAATCGCGTTCAAAAATGTATAGGCAAATAATTGATTTACAAAAAAATTTAATGAAGGCTAAGAGGGCATCTGAGAAATACAGAAAAAGATGTCAACGGCTCAAGCAAAAATAATCCCAAAAAAAATTAAGTTCTAAGTCCAAACTCGAAAGTTAATCAACTATTAGGAAAGGAATCGGTTTCCGAGCCTGTAAGAAGAAAATTGTTAGTTGGAGAAGTGTTGGAATGTCAGCTGAAATAAAATTATCAGAAATGTACTGGTTATTGAAATAAAACAATTTACAACAAAATATATGCGGTATAACTTGTTGAAAAAGTACTGGCTTATGAATAAGTCAAAGATTTTAAGTCCACAGTCATTAAAGAATTGTAATAGGACAATTCATCGCAGAGGACATTATTTGTCCCTTCGTGTTAAGCAAGAAATAAAAGATTTTTTTGAAAGGGATGACATATCGCGGATGACTGCTGGGAAAAAGAATATATAACTTCTAAAAAAGTTCAAAAGAAAAACGATATTTGTTAGAAACTGAAAGTATTGAATAAAAAATTTCTTTCCTCTTCAACTTACCATGTTAGTTACCAATCTTTTTGCCGTTTAAAACCATTTTAGGTTTTAAAGCCCAAATTAGAGAATAGCGATACATGTGGATGCATTAAACATTTAAATTTTGAATACTTGGTATCTGCTCTCTATAATGCCAAAATTATAGAAACGCACTCTTCAAACGAACTTGTGAGTCTTTTTTGCTGTTCACCTTTAAAGCCCGATTGCCTTTACAGAAAATGTACTAATTGTTGGTACAAAAAGTTGAAAGCCAAACAGTTTAAGAATAAGTTGGTTTCCTACAACAAGTAGACTTCCAGTTCAGTAAAATGTATCTAATGTGGAATAGAAAAACTAGTATGGAAAACAACAAAATCAAGCTTTTCAATCACATTGGTAAAACTATACAATGAACTTATCAAGAGTTTAAATGACTTTCTGAATCATATAGGTAATATACTTCACCAGTACCAGGCAATATCATCTTTAAAATCATCATTTAAAAAGAATGAAATATTAATTCACGTTGATTTTAGTAAAAAATTTTGATGTAAGTTTGGGGCAGAAATACAGTCCTTTCATTTTGGTGGCTCTAGGAAATGAATAACTCTGCACATAAGCATTTTATATATGCAAAATGAACAAGGAAATGTTATTCCACATTCATTTTACACTTTATCAAACTCACTTCGACATGACTATATTGCTATATGGGCCCATTTAAAAATAGTGTTTGATTGGCTTGTCGAACTTAGCAAAGAAAATATAAAGGTAGTTCACCTTTTTAGCGATGGGCCGTCAACACAGTATAGAAGTCGTTCAATGTTTTATGTAATTTCAAATTTTGCCAAAAAGTTTTTACCAAATATTAAAATGCTTACCTGAAATTATTCTGAGGCTGGCCATGGAAAAGGAGCCACGGATTGCATTGGAGGCATACTGAAAAGGACTGCAGATCAAGCAGTAGCTGAAGGAAAAGATATTTGAAATATTTCACAGCTACTATATATTTTAAAAGAAAGATGTTCCAAAATATATCTTAAAGAGCTGACAACTAATGCGTTGCAAGAAATAGAGCTGATGTTTCGGTTCCTGCATTTTTGGGCACTACCCAAAGTTCACCAAGTGGTTTTTAGAGAAGATTATGATTATATATATTTTAACAGACTTAGTTGCTTCCAGTGTTACTTAGATTCTTTGCCGTGTGTTCATTTTCATATGGGAAAGGCATATCCAAGAGTTAAGGCATCTAAACCAAAACCAGATACCAATGAAACCAAGAGTAAAATTGAAGTTCAAGCGGCCCAGCCAATTTCTCTTGATAAACCAGTTGTCGACCAGTGGGTAGCTGTTTATGATCAACAGTGGATTCCCAGGGTAATCGAAAAGAAGAAGGGTCAGGAATGATACGGGTAAATTTCTGAAAGTTGTTGGTCCTAACAGATTTATATGGCCTACTACAAAAGATGTACATGTTATTAACCCTAACTACATTTTAACAACTATTAACAAATTTCCACAATTACTTTCCTATACTGGTCGATCAATCCATTCGTTGCAACCAGCAGAATTCACACGCATAACGATATCTTTTTGGCATCGTTTTAATGCTTTTGTTTGGATTTATGCTTAATATTCTATAAATATAGCTTTTCTTATTTTGTATTTGTTTGAATATATTTTAATAGAAATTTAATGTTGTATCTGAATCATTTATTTAAAAAATAAATAACCCATCTATGTCACTCCCTCATACTGCCCATCACTCCCTCATTTCCAAAATATCACAAAAATTATTAAAAACAATGAACAAACCAATAAAACATCTTGGAATTATTATTTTTTTTCTTTGTTTTGTTATTTTAGACTAATCTGGAAGCAAACTCCTCTATCCGAGATACTTTGCTATATTGCCACATGTAAAACTGAAATTGGTTAATATGCAGAGATTTACGCTGTCCTAGTATCCTAGTATCCTAGCTCAGCATCTCCTAAAAATGAAAGAAACATGCCCGCCAATCTCCCTGCAATATGCCACATCTGGATTTGTCAATAATTTACTCATTTAAAATACATTCGCTTATTTACATTGATCCGTTGTTGTTACTACAACCAATCACCAACAGAAGAAGGTGAAGTCTATCATACCAAATTTATGATTTGTTATATCATCGACAAGAGTTTTTAAGATACATGATAACACGCATCTAGGACCTCTGGGTCTTTTTTTTTTATCAACGAATGACATTTTGTAAGAAAAAACTGTTTGTCTCACATTTTTTCAGGGGTATCATACCTGGAATCAATTCGAAAACCAACATTACAAGAATCTCTAATATTCAAGATATAACATTCTTTTTGAATATAAATACTTTTATCCCACCACCTACTACCTAAGTGCAAACAAATTCTTCAGGTTATTGATCGCTTTTACAAAATTATTAAATTCAGCTTTCCGAATGGACCTGCACCTTGCCGAAGTTCTAGATTACTAGAACAGATGGAATTGCTTCCGCATTCCAGTGATCTAATGAGTCAAACTACAGGTTCAACCAAATTAGTAGGGTCTCTAGAGAGGAACCAAACTAAGACGGGTTCCGGAAAGAGGGCAACAACTCTTTCGGTACTTAGACTAGCAGAGACCATAGGAGTCGGTTTGGCATTCTAAGACACACTACCTAGAAGGCAACGGGAAAACACTACATTACTTCCCAAGTACAAAGCGTACTTAAATTGTATTTAAAATGATGGTATCCTCTGAGGTAAAAGATTCCGGAGGATGTGATCGGAAAACTTAGAAAAAGAATCGGGAACATTGTGTGAGCCGGAGTGTGGAATGTCAGAAGTATGAAGCAAGTAGGTAAGCTGGAGAACTTAAAAATTGAAATGGATAGGTTAGTACTAGACATAGTAGGGATCAGCGAACTTCGGCGGCCAGAGGCAAGAGATTTTTGGAGTGGAGATTTTAGGGTAATTCAAACAGGATCAGAGGAAGGAAATTCTGGTATAGGGAGAGTTATGCGAAAAAAGATAGGGCACTGTGTAGAAAACTACTTACAAAAGAACGATAGAGCACTCATGGTTAGATTAGAATCTAAACCGATAAATACAGTAATAATACAAGTATACATGCCCACCTCCAGCCACAGTGAGGAAGAGGTAGAAGCGATCTACAACGATATTGAAAACATACTAAGATACGTAAATGGACATGAAAATTTAAGAATTACGGGGGATTTTAATGCAGTGGTAGGTGAAGGTAGGGAAGTAGCGGTAGTAGGCACGAGAAACGACAGGGGAAATAGGTTGGTAGAATTTTGCGACAAAAATAATTTAAGCATCATGTTGGAAGACGATACATGTGAAAGCTGCAGGGGATATAGAAAAATATCAGATAGATTACATTCTTATTAGACATCGGTTTAGGAATCAAGTAAAAGACTGTAGAAGCTCTTAAATTTAAAAATTTGAAAAAAAGGAATTGCTAAAAGATATCGAGAAAATTTCTGATACTAAGGAGGTAGAAACAGAATGGAATAACATTCAATCTAGCTCAGACATGGAAGCCAGAGATATTCTAGGGTATACACAAAAAGAAAATAAGAAACCATGGATAACAAAAGATATCCTGAATTTAATAGAAGAAAAACTAAAATACGAAAATACATCAGATGAAACGGGAAAACAGATATACAAAGCCATAAAATGGGAAATTATTCGCAAATACAGGAAAGCTAAAGAACAACAATGGATTGATAAAGAGTGCAAAGAGATACAAACTAAGATGGAAGTAGGAAAGACAGACAAAGCATACAAACTAATTAGAATGAATTTTAGGGATATAAAACCGTATAGCAAGAATATAAGGATGCAAGAGAAAACGTCATTATGGAAAATGTACATAAAGTGGTTAGATGGCAAGAATATATAGGGAATTTATATGCAGGAGAGGCACTAACAGATTATAACAGGAATCAGACATTGAAAACGATGACTTGGGATATCCTATACTACGAAATGAGTTTGAATTAGCATTAAAAGGTCTGAAAAATGGTAAGGCGTCGGGTGCTGATAAGGTGCAAGCAGAAACTCTAAAAGCCACTGGACAAGCAGTAACAGAAAGTATCTTCCAACTTGTAAGCTATATTTATGAGACAGGTGAGATACCCAAAGATTTCAAACGTAACATCATAGTAGCATACCAAAAAAGAGAGCCAGGGATAGATGTGAAAATTTTCTAACAATAAGTTTGACAGCACACATGTCAAAAATTTTAACTAGAATTGTACAAAGATGAATGGAAATCGAGCCGAAGAAATACTAGAAGATCAATTTGGGTTTAAGCGAAATAGGGGAAAACGGGAGGCTATTTTAGCTTTGAGTGTGTTAATGGAGAAAACAATAGAAAAGGGGGAAAACGTGTATATAGGGCTTGTAAATCTGGAAAAACCATTTGACAATGTAAAATGGAAAAAAATGTTCAAAATACTCACAAAGATTAGAATGAATTCTAGGAATAGACGGATAGTACATAACATATACAAAGAGCAAACAGCAATAATAGAATTAGAACAGAAATGTAGAAAAGTAAATATTAGGAAAGGGGCGAGACGGGGATGTGCCTTATCTCCATTCTTGTACATACAAGAGGCAATGAATACTGTCAAATGCAGGAAGACATTTGGAATTACTATGTAGGGACAAAACATTGATATGCTTAGATTTGCAGATGATATAGCGGTATTAGCATCTAACAAAGAAGAGCTAGAAGCTGCCCTTAATGAAATGGAAACAGTTCTAACAAAGAGATACATACAGTATGAAAATTAACAAACATAAAACTAAAGTTCTAGTATGCAAAGGAGGGGAAAATACACCAAAAACAAGAATACAAATAGGTAACGAGAACTTACAAGAGGTTAAGGATTTGTGCTACCTAGGAAGCCAAATAACGCAAGATGGGAAAAGCACAAAATTTATGAAACAAATATTAGCACAAGGTTGTGATACATTTAACAAGAAAAAGCAACTACCGTGTGCAAAGACAACAAATATAAAAACAAGGAAAAGATTGCTTAAAACATACATGTGGAGCGCAGCACTGTATGGCTGTGAAGCCTGGAAAGCAGGAGAAACAGACAAGAAAAAGATAGAAGCCTTTGAAATGTGGTGCTACAGACATATGATGAAGATATCATGGACAGACCAAGTTCAGAACAAAGAAGTACTAGAAATGGTAGGAGCAGAAATGAATATGTGAAAAAGAGTAAAAAGTAGGAAAGATAGGATGATAGGTCACATACTAAGACATGGCGAAATATTGCAGAATATATTAGAAGCGGAGAAAGGAAAAAAAGTAGAGGTAGACCTAGGTTAGACTATTGCACACAGATAGTGAAAGATGGAGGATGTGGGAATTTCCGGGAAATGTGTAGGTTAGCTCAGAATAGAAATCGATGAAGGTATGTATTTAACTAGTCCCAAGATGGAAAAACTAATGACAAAAAAAAAGTACTTAAACATGATGATTATTATAAACAGGTACCGGTATTAGTCTTGCAATATCTCAACTAATGTTTATTTATTTATTTAAGTACGCTATAGAGTAACTCCAAATGGTACATAGAATATATTAGTAAATCAAACAACAGTCAACTCTGTTGTTTGACATTTAAAAATTCTGAGATTTAAAAGTACTAATGCTATTGTGAAACACGTCATATT
Organism: Platerodrilus igneus; assembly: GCA_036346225.1. NCBI lineage: Eukaryota > Metazoa > Arthropoda > Insecta > Coleoptera > Lycidae > Platerodrilus > Platerodrilus igneus. The sequence continues at coordinate 2,424,755 of JARFIW010001055.1, forward strand.
CATTAAAATAATAATTGTAACATTTTAATAATCTGTCAATAAATGCCTTGGTGCCATAATTAGTACGATTATGACTAATGTGAAACAAGGCGTCGCATCGGGTTTCTCTGGATGCAACTCTTCGCGTAATCCTTGCCAATAAACTCGCACAATCAATATAGGTATGCACTACCTTATATATAAAAAATGCCAAAGATACCAAACGCCTGCATTCAAGAGATTGAAGTCCCGCCATTTGGAGCCTAACATCTCTTGCAATATTAGCATGTGGAATGCGGAAATTAAACAAGTATTTTACAAATTTAGCTTGAACATTTTCTAGTTTGAGAATTGCACATCTGTTAGTAGGAAACCAAGTAATTCTGTTATAATCAAGAATGCTACGTACAAAGCTACAATAAAGCGTAGTTATGGCTTTAGTGTCGTTCATATGTAATGTATGATGCTTTATAAAACCTAACATTCTATAAGCTTTTAAACAAATGTTATCAACATGTTCCGTGAAAAACAAATGATTGTCAAAAATTACACCCAAGTCACTTATTGATTCAACACATTGCAACTTAGATTCGTTGATAACATATGACAAATTGATGGGACTTTGGCATTTATACCACCATGAAGAAAAGTTATTGATGTCCTGTTGTAGGTTGTTGCAATCATCGATGCACGTTATAGCACTAAAAAGCTTTACGTCATCTGCATATAATAAGCAAATAGAGGATGAGAGAGAAGTGGTCATATCGTTGATAAATAGTGTAAATAATACTGGTCCAAGATGGGACCCTTGAGGTACTCCCGAAGTGACGCTGAATATAGCAAACTTTGCACCTCTAAGTAGAACATATTGTTGTCTATTATTTAAATAAGATGCAATCCATTTGAGATAAGTTCCATGGATTCCTATGATATCAAGTTCGATCTCAAAAGAGCAAGACACACACTATCAAAAGCCTTCGAGATGTCAAAATATATAACATCTATCTGCATGCCCAATTCCAAGGTTGTAGTTAGAAACTAGTGAAAGACACCTAAATTTATTGCAGTAGAGCGACCCCTGTAGAAGCCATGCTGATCCGGTATTATGTAGTTCTTATAAGTGATAAATAATTCATCAGTAATAATCGATTCGAATATCTTAGCAATGCATGACAAGGAAATGCCTCTATAATTAGCAATATCTGATTTGTGTCCTGACTTGAATATAGGAACTATCATGTATATTTTCCAAATTTGAGAAAAAATTCCTTGATCAAAGGAGTTCTGGAATATCAATCTTAATGGTTCTATTAAAGCAGAGCACTGTTTAAAAACGATGGGAGGAATACCATCAGGACCAGCCTTTTTACTGGAATCTAAAGATTGTGTTTTCCGAGATATTTCTTCATCAATAAATACATGATTTGCTAGAGTTGAGAAAAATTTGATATAATTAGGAGCTTCCATATTTAAGATGTCATCGGTAGAATATGAAGCTTTAAAGTGCTCCTCAAATGCATTTGTAATATCTTCTAATGTATCATATTGTTTACCATGCAGATACATGTTATTTGGGATAGCATTGTCATTTTTTAATGAATTTATATATGACCAGAAATGTTTAACGTTAGTAGGTATAATATGTTCAGTGTTAGTAACATATAACATATAGCATAAATCAATAGATGCTTTACATTCTCTGCGCAACCGAGAAAAATTATTGTAATCTTCACGAGATCTAGTTTTCTTATACTTGCGGAATGAGTTATTTTTGCGAGCTATAAGCTTTCTAAAATCATAAGAATACCATCTTGGAAATTTATTACTCCTAATTTTTCTTTTTAAAACAAATAATTCAAATACATCAAATAGTAGTTTATAGAATTTTTTGATAAGTACATCTAGCGACTCGGTCCTATCAGTTAAGAAAGACCAGTTAATATTTTCAAGGTGAGCATTAAGTAATCCAAAGTATTTACTGGAAAACTATTAATTCGGCAAATGTCTAAGTGTTGGGGGATCCTTGGCAGCCATAAGCTGCTTAACCCCCTACACGTACCACTGAATCTCAGTGAAATAGGGCATATAATTAGAATACAATCGAAGGGGAATCAAGCTGTATATAGGCTGTTGTGGAAATTTCAGGGAAATGTGTAGGCTAGCTCAAAACATAAACAAGTAGAGGTACGCGTCCAACTTGTTTCAAGACGGAAAATCTAATGATGAAAAAATAAGTGCACTTAAATCTGATGATTATTAAAAACAACTACAGGTGCTGGTTGTGACATATTTTCAAGTAATGTTGATTGTGCGAAATCATATATTGGAAAAACTATTCATTCGACAAAATTCAAGTGCTGGGGGAACTTGGCACTCGCAGACTGCTTACCATCATTCACATACCACTGAATATTGGGGAAATAGGGTATATAACTGCAAAACAATAGAAGGTGACCGAACTACATCTAACATGAAAGTACAGCGGATATGCTCAAAGACAACAAACATAGAGACAAGAAGAAAATTGTTCAAAGCATATGTGTGGAATACAACTCAATACGTCTATGAAATACGGGCAGTAGTAAAAGCAGACAGTAAGATATAGAAGCCTTCTGGAATGTTGTGCTACAGATTTATAAGCATGATAGCATGGACAGACAAGGTTAATAGCAAATTGGTTATAGAAATAGTAGAAGAAGAAAGATATTTGTAGGGAAAAATGTTGGAGAAATAGAAGGGTAGGATACGTTCTAAAGCATTTTTGGGGAATAGTACGGGATATATATTACAAGCAGAGATAGGAAAAAAGAAGAAGAGGTAGAATGAGATCGGACTTTTGCACGCAGATAGTGATATATGCAGACTGTGCAAATTTCAGTGAAATGTGTAAGTTAGTTCAGAATAGGAAACAATAAGGGTACGTGCTTAACCAGTCCAGGACTGAAGACCTAACCATGACATTAAATTCACTAAATAATATCCTCAGATAACTACGTGACCTATATTGATTAATAATACATGTTTTGAGTTTAGACCCTGTCATAAGAGATACCAATACAGTCAATGTTTTGCCCACTTTAATAAAAGACGTCATCAGTTCAACTCGTCGATCACTACTTCTGAACGTGACGACTCACTCTTCCAATTACGCAGGAAAAGTTGCAACTGAATGAACAAGTTCACACACCCAGTCAAGGCAATTGGACATGTAAATCTGCTCATCCAGAAGTAACTTTTCTTGCATCCACAACGTAATACCATTTGGGCTTAATTGAGTGTGCGAGTCAGAATACTCAGAGGAATCAATCCAAGGGGACAAAAGGGGACAAAACATCAACTTTAGTAATGTCTAATAAGACACAGTCCAACCCCACAACACAATTATTAATCACAACGTCATTGGAAGTCACCAGCAACATTATTTATTAAATTCAGTACGACTCTAAAAATCATAAAGCATGTGAAACTAACCGCAATCCCAAAGAATTGAATGTATTACACTCTTTTCACGAAATGACATGTAGTACCTTTGACATAGTTATAATTGCCAGAAAATATCACATTAGCATTAAATTCACTGCAGTGCCTGAAACATTAAGTATTGCTGTTAACAACAAGATAACACAACCAAGTATATTGCAGTCAAAATTATAAAATTTTTGTACCTACACCTTTTTATGAAATGACAATTTTAATGACAGTATTAACACAATATAATATGGACGAAATCAATTAACTTCTTTCAAATATATATGATGAAATTTTAATTGTTGTGTAAAAGTAACAGGAATAGATAACGAATGTCCACCTGCAATCAATGCCAATATAAATCTAAATACTTTTTCAATTTAATAGAAATGTGAAGTTTTTCAAGGCGACAAAGAAGTCATTTAGTGTGCTAGTTTAACAGTAAATCCTTCTAGATACATTTTATTGTAGTTTATACTTCAGTTGCAGTTTCCTTAACCCTTTCAATGTATATGTACTAGGTTACAATTTACACTTTAAAAAAACAGAAATTACTACTTAAAATAAAAATGAAAAAGTAAATTGTATTACTTTATTACAACGAACCTTCTTCACCCGAGCTTGATGTGGAAGAAGTTGTTTGGAGTATGTCTTCCATGTAAACTTTTAAAACAAATTCAACATATTTCAACTTGGAACCCTTTAACTAGTTGAATTGCAAATAAAATAATTTGAGACTTTCGACACCTAATTATTTATTGTACTAACACACGTGGATTTTTCATTATATTCATACAAATAGAAAAATCCACAAAATACCCGGATTAATTTTTAAAATTCTAAGGTTAGGCTTAAAAGTATCCAAATATTGGAAATACCAACTTAAGAAACTCAAATAACTAAATTAGTATACACAGTAGCCATTTACAATTTTCAGGGAACGATCGACACAACCATAGATTAATAACACACAATTTTATAGAGCAAAACAAATTTTCAAAACGACAACCAATAAACGTATTCAAGCTTATTCACAACTGGTGCATTTTTGTTTAAACTTAAGTTTGCCAGTAATGAAAATATGCACAAATCTGGTACTATAAAAGTAACGTTAACATTGCATTAAAACTTGACTTTATAGATAGATGTAAAGAACATTTCAATGCCGTTACATAGTCATAATTATATTTAAAAATAACAGTTGCTCGCGCTAATACAACTAAGTTATGCAACTACACGTCTGAAATGTTTTCATTTTTGAAGAAGGTATAATTTTACAGACAACAATCCTAGGTCATGGATCGAAACGTAAACAAAACGATTTTAACAACTTTGAGTGGTTTATTTCCCAAAGAAGATTAAGAAAACATACATACTAAAATACTCTGTCTTTTAATTAGAGATAGTAATTACAGATTATCAGTCTATATGTATACTTACGGTTATCCAATCGCGAGTCTTACATATATTTTGCAAATCAGTATTGCTTAAAAATGTTTGATAACAGCTTTTATACTTTTATCCAGCCGGATTTATAATTCAATTATACTTTTAATTTTATTCAAAGTTTAAACTGATACTTATACATTATTTAAACCTAGCAAGATTATTGATTACATTTATAAACACTTTTGATTTATTTTATGTCATAGCGCAATAAATCACTAGCTAAGCAATCTACATGCCCAGCCAATGATTTAATGCATAAGCTTAAAGAATAAGTACAGGCAACCTTCAATAAAAGGATTTTTACTGAAAATGAGTCGTGTCTTTACTATTTGAAATTAAAAACTGAGTATAAATAAAATACTGCTTAGCAATATAGAAGTACAATCAATAAAAATGTTCCGCGGCTTAGCCCAATATTTTTGAAAGATGGCACTCTATTAGTGAAAGCAATTCGTACAGTTTGCGTTCAATTATGCTTGATTCAGCGAATCAAGGCTATGACGTCATATGGTAGCTGTCGGCTACGTAGCTAAATGTTGAACCGTGCATTAGATGGGCGCGACGCTCTCAGCGTCGATATAGTGCCTTTTAACTCGAGAGTTTTTCGGCTTGTAGATGTTTTTACTCTGGTGAATTGTTGTGATGATAGTTGATCTTAAATATATATGTTGGACTGGACTCCACGAGGCTTGCTCCTGGAATCCTCTTGATTGATGCAGTGAGCAGTTTCCCGGATCTTCCCCTTGGTTGTCCTCCAAATACACAGTATCCGGATCCTGGGTCCACTGGCCTGTGGTTTTCGACCGACAGGATGGCTACTCGCTACAGGCCGCTGCATTGTCAGGTAGCTCGTCTAAACAAGACTGACAGATGTGCATCCCCGACGGCTTCACTTGTGTACCCATTCCACGGCACCCCGCATAGCTGTAGAACTTCCTCAGGACGTGACCGTTTCGCTGCTCACCTTTGATCGCTCGGAGGCGGTGGTAGAAATACGTTGCTGCTTCGTCGGCGTCTGGGCTGCAACTTAAATGTTGAAAATGTGTTCAGTATTTATATATAAACATTCACAGGTTATTTTTATATATAGATACACGCCTACAAACCATTTCCTAAACTAGAAATATTAGCGCCTAATGTATCAAACTTCCTTGTTTTGTAACAAAACAACAGAGTTCAACAAATTAGAAAAAAGAACCGTTTTTTAATTAAATACACTACTAATTATTGCTACGGTGTATAGAACGCTTTTAGAGACTCCGATCATGTACCATAAAAGGTGGCTCAATAAAGTGTACACGATTTGAATTGTGCACCACTTTTTTGTCAACTGCAAACCATACCAAATAAACATGCATTTCATGGTTTAACAACGGCTAGTTTGTGAAGAAATGTATTATAAAAATGAGCTATCAATTATAGTTACAATAAAAAAATTTCGTACAATTTTAGGACTACGTGAAAACATCTACAAAGTTAACAGTTCCGAATTTAGTTAAAACTATTAAAAAACTGGTTCTGTTTTTAGCAATACGGCAACACCAATATATCCTCACAGTGGTTTGTGAAATAAAAATATTACTGCAATTAATGAAAGTATATGAGAGGATCAGACCAAGATTGGCAACAGTGCATTGTAATACCAATTGTAAAAATCAAAATGCTCTAAAATGTAATGTGAACGTACTATCCCTTTTCATACGAATTGGCATTTAGAATTTGGCTGCCTGAATTACTATCTTTACCGTCATAGCCTTGATTTGACGGATGGAGTATATTGTAGCAGGCTACTACTAATGCGTTTCGCCAATTTAAAGCAAGTAGTAATAAAAGTCTTTATTACTCACTATTCACAAGTCTAATTAACAGTATATGCTTTATTTATAGATGTTTTCAATCCAATTAACAATGAAGCACTATCACACTAATGCTATTTACAAGCACTAGTATCTTCCTAAACTAATTCTTAACCATAAGTCAATTAACAACACTAACACTACTATTTATTTATTACACTCTTGTCTATTTATGTATTCTACAAGCTGGCGGTACAATATACACGTTTACATAACACAAATTTATATTTACTCTTGGACTTCCAAAAGCGTAACTAAACAACTTTACACGATATAATTTATATTCGACATTTAGATATAGACTAACTCTGTACTTCATCAGCGGTCTTATATATACCCTGAATTAAATAGATGATTCATACTCTGGTGTATGCTAGAAGGTTCAAGGCTTCTGTAGTATATACATTACTTATGGCGCTTGTGTATTTGACAAGATGCCTAATAGTAGCTCGTAACAATATCATTGCAACTATGCGATGAACCATGTTTTATAAGGTGTAGAGAATGAGGAGTTGTGGAGCGAAATTTTAACTATGAAAGTAAATTAAGCATAACTTGTCATATTGATTTTTTCTAAAACAGATGTCGAAAATAGAAACGAAAAAGCTCTTTATCATTTAGTGTGACAAAAAGTGGATTGCAAGTAAAAAAAATCTAAAGAACCAAAAATAAAACACAAAAAGAGTACAGCTTCTACCAACGTCGAATATTTTAGCTGAACATTGTTTAGGTGTTCAAACATTTATACTTAAAACCAGTACATTTTTCATCTAAATACTAAATTGTGACACTCAATACAAATAGACTTGTCAATTAACTTCTTTTTTTTAGCTCAGATTATTCTATTTTGTTTTTAATTTCTAAGCCATTATGGTTTTCATTAATATAAGAAGCAATATAGTTTGTATGAACCATTTTTGCTTTCTCTAGTGTTTGTTTTTCATTCCGACATTAAACATTATTAATTTTGTTTAACCTTTTATCTTACACATTCCCAACGTGTTGCATAACTATAGTACGTCTGCAGCATAGGCGGCACTTCTGTGCATCAATAGATAGTTTGAAAATTTTACACTGTAATAGAACCTGGGATATATCAATAAATTTTAGGGAATATTTTAGTTATTTATAGTCAGATGATTAATTTAAATTGATGATTACAGTTAGAGGGTTTAAAAGTGTTATAACATATTTCATGAAACAGAGTAGTGCCGTCATGAATACCAGCATCTGCTATATTACCATACACTACATATAAATGCACTTTTTAAAGCTCAAATAGGATTATTACTGAATGAATCGATTTATCAATTGCCATATTTTAAAGAAAACAGTTTTAGTACTAAATAAACCAGGAAGAATTCGTAAAAAACAACAAATCGCTTACGACAATTGTTACGTACCTAGACGTAGTCGGAAGAAAAGTAAATACCAGGCTAACTACCTACCGCGGAGAGTGGAGGTGGTGGTGGGGGATTCGCCAACATACCAAAAAAAAAACAAAAAATAAAGTGCATCGCTCACGATTATCTATTAACACAAAAATAAATAAAGGATTCTGTACAAACAAGCAAAAAGAAAATAAATTAAGCATTACTTTTTCAAAGCAAACAATTTGGTGATATGAACAATTTAGTACATTAGATACGAAGTGCGCATCTCGTATTTACACAAAATAAAATTAATCAGTATTAAATCAATATGTGAGAGCTTTTGTCAAGCGTTTTTAAAATTTCACATAATACTTTTTGTAAAATATTTAATTAGTAGCAAAGAATTAACGTTTGAAAGCTTTTGTCAGACATCTTTTAAATCGTACATAGTACCGTTTGTAAAATAAACCAATCAGTATAAAAGAGTAAACGTGTGTCTGTCCAACATTTTCAACATAGGTACCTCACACCTGTAGAGCGATAATATCGCTTAGCAGCAACGAACAATAGTCCTACAATGTACGTAACTACACCAAACGTTGATACGCAATATACTATTGACACACACAAAAGAAAACGAGTTGCATACCTGTAGGTGTTCGGATACTTAGCTCGCAAACCGTCGGGGGTGAGTTACCACAGCAACGTCATGGTCGTCAGAATACATTTACCCAGCTACTATGACTGCAGCAGCGGTATACAGACAAAAGCAGTTGGTCTACATAAAGAAAGAATTCATTTAGCCTCCAGCTAAAAAGAGAATTTGATTAAAATGGCTACGCGTGGGGAAACTCACCAATACACCTCCTAGTTGTCAAACAGAAAAACACAATCGTGCATTGTTTTTGAAATACGGTGACGAATAATGTAGAAAATATTTCGACGCACAAGCTGTAGAAGCAAATTGGCGGCTCCGTGGCGTAGTGGTATGTGTGTGACTACTACGCCCAAGGTCTCGGGTTCGAATCCCGACACGGTCCGCTTGAAAAATGTTAGGCGAGCATTTTTCACAAAAATACACCCTCGTTCGGATGAGAGGTAAAATGGAGGTCCCGTGTGTGAGTGTTGTCACGCACGTTAAAGATCCCTATCTTGCTTGGAACAGCAAGGGTTCGGCAAAATTCAAAATTTTCCAGGTAACAAAAACTCGCTTCCTGGCCAATGTAGTACCTTCGGGTGGAGCATTGGAAAAATCACATGTAATGTAGAAGCAAATTCAACAATAGTTCAAATAACACGAATTCGAACTGCAAATCCTTGCTTATCGAAGCGCGATTAAAACCGGAAAACACAGTTTTATCGGATAGTTTAATACACTATGTAAACGAATGTTTAGATGGAAAACACAAAAGAAGCAGTTATACGCTATCGGAAGGTTTAACAAATTAAAGGTTACCTAAGACAGAATATAAGCTATTTAATTATACCAAAACTTGTCGATTCCAAACAAGTAGATTTGAGTTAAGGAATTATTAGACAGCATATTTATGATAAATTATGTTAAAGGATTTAACAGTAGCAACGGAATTACAGCCGCGTTATTTCTACCGCGAGACGCTCGTATAAAAAGTTGTGTGATAAGTGTGTCCAAAAGACAATGTGTAGCATTAATGGGTTAATGTGCCAAAAAATTTTATGCTGAATATCTAAAACAAAGACTGTAAACAATTTAATTTGCATGATGCCAAATTTACACTAAACCTGCAGGAATTTGTAGTATTAAATTATTTTTAAACCTTCTCCATTTTTTTTTGCTATCCAAAATTCAAATAGCGTTATAAAAAATGTTGATGTTTTAAACAATTTAAGATAATTAATTTCAACTAAGCACCTGTACCAAATGAAAATTAGAGGATTACTTAAGAGTTACATAAAATAAAAATGCCCTATAGTAGGGGATAAAGAATACTACTATAGTAAGCCTGCTTATCGTAAAGGCGATTAAAAGGCGCAGCAAGGGCAGCAGCCTTGCTGGCTAAAAGATATTGGGGAGGGTCGGTTGGTCTCAGGCGATCCTCAATAATTTACAAGCTTGTTGGGGTTGGCCGTGACGGATACGGCTTTTTGCTAAAATCTTTAAAAACTGCGTTGTGGAAAGATATGGGAGCCTACCACAATTTTCCCAGGTGTGCGTGGCCTAAAACACGAAATATATATGATGGAGAGCTCACAAGTAAAATTCTTGTCCGGAGGTAAAATACTCCCTCATACGGATCTCCGGGAGGAGGTACTTGGGGCTCGTCATCGTAAGAATATAAAACAACAGTTCGATTTAGTGATAGGGACTTGGAATGTAAGGTCATTACTTAGAGTAGATAAGTTAACGAATTTATTAGTCGAAATGAGAAAGGAAAAGCTGGACATTTTAGGTATTAGTGAGGTGAGATGGCCAGATAGTAATGACTTTTGGAAAGATAATTATAGAATAATTACAACTTCTTCAACTAATGGACAGGCAGGGGTAGGAATAGTGTTAGGTAAAAGATTAGGGCATAAAGTTAAAGAGTACTTACAATTTAGTGATAGAATAATTATGGTTAGATTGAGTACAAAACCCACAGACACTGTTTTAGTACAGGTTTACATGCCAACAACTCAGTACGAGGATGAGGAAGTAGAAAAGGTATACGAGGATATAAATAGTATAGTGAGAAAAGTAAAAGGAGATGAGAATTTAATAGTTATGGGCGATTTTAATGCGTCAGTGGGAGAAGGTAGTGAGGGAAAAATGGTAGGAAAATTTGGGTATGGCAGACGAAATGATAGAGGAGAAAGATTAGTTGAGTTTTGCCAGGAACATAGATTAGTAACTGTAAACACCCTATTCGAACAACATGTTAGGAGAAGATATACCTGGAAAGCCCCAGGTGATAGGGCTAGATACCAAATAGATTATATTTTAGTTAAACAAAGATTTAGAAACCAAGTTAAAACTGTCGTAGTTATCCAGGGGCTGACATAGATAGCGATCATAACTTAGTTAAAATGAAGTGTAAACTAAAATTCAAAAAATTGAGAAAGGGTAAAAGAGAAGGATGGGATCTAGGTAAGCTTAATGATAGTAGGGTAAAAGAGGAATATAAACAAGTATTAGATAATAAGAGCAAAGAGATAGCTGTAGGAAGGAACGTAGAAAATAGATGGAAAGAAATAAAACTGACTGTACATGATACAGCAACACAGACTATAGGTAAGAAAAAAATAGAAGCGAGAAAACCGTGGGTAACAAAGGAGATATTAGATTTAATAGAGAATACAAGAAAGCTTAAACCTTTCAGAGAAGTGGATAGTGAAAGTAAGCAAAAATATAATACAGTTAGAAATAAGATAGTACATGAGTGTAGAAAAGCTAGAAATAAATGGATGGAAGAGAACTGTAAGGGAATACAAGATGATTTGAGAGTAGGTAAGACAGACAGGGCATACAGGGCAGTTAAAAAGTTTTTTGGGGAAGATAGGAAAAAATATAATGGTATTAGAGACGAGAATAATGAGCTTCTAATAAATAAAGTTGAGGTAGCAGATAGATGGAAAAGATATTTAGAAGATTTATATAAGGGAGACGATATGGATGAGTTAGAGAACGACCAAGAAGAGGATGTAGAAATAGGGTTCTCAATATTAAGAGAGGAATTTGATAGAGCTGTTCGGAATCTTAAACTAAATAAAGCGCCAGGGATAGACGATATTCCCGCAGAATTAATAAAATATGCAAGTCAGAAAACTTTAGATAGATTATATGAACTAGTGAAATTAATATATGATACAGGTGAGGTTCCAATAGATTTCGAAAAAAATATTATTATCGCAATCCCAAAAAAGTCAGGAGCTGATAGGTGTGAGAATTTTAGAACGGTTAGTTTAACTTCTCATGCTTCCAAAATACTAACAATAATAATTAAAAATAGAGTAGAAGCTTTGACTGAGAATTATTTAGGCGAAGACCAATATGGTTTTCGTCAAGACAGAGGACTAGAGAACCGATACTAATGATTAGGGTAATTATCGAAAAAAGGTTACAAAAAATAAAAGACTCATTTCGCATTTGTAGATTTAGAAAAAGCATTTGATAGGGTTAATTGGATTGTTATGTTCAGGGTTTTGCAAAAATAGGAATCTCTCATAGGGATAGAAAAATTATTTACAGTCTATATAAAACCAAAGTGTAGTAATTAGATTTGATGAAATAGAAAAGGAAGCTAAGATTAGAAATGGTGTTAGACAGGGTTGTATACTGTCTTCCTTGATTTTAATGTTTATATTGAGGAAGCTTTAAACTTAGCTAGAGAGAGAAAGAGATAGGTATTAGTGTACAGGGACAGAAAATAGACATGTTACGTTTTGCAGATGATATAGCCATTATAGCAGAGTCTAGAAAAGAGTTAGGAGAGTTTTAAATATTTTAGATGAGATACTACGGAGTAACTATAGTATGAGAATTAACTCGGTAAAGACAAAGATAATGACAAGTGAGTTACAGCCTAGTTATAAACCAAAATTAAAATAGGTAATACCGAGTTAGAGGAGGTAGATGAATTTTGCTATTTAGGTAGTATAATTACAAAGGATGGACGTAGCAGAAGGGATATAGTAGCTAGAATAGCTCAAGCTAGAAAAATGTTTTAAAAAGAAAAACTTACTAATAGCTAATAGTATTAGTTTAGATAATAGAAAAGTTTTTAAAGTCGTACGTATGGAGCGTTCTACTATACGGTAGTGAGACTTGGACAATTAAAGAAGTAGATAAGAAAAGGATAAAAGCTTTTGAAACTTGGTGCTATAGGAGAATGTTAAAGATTAGCTGGACAGATAGAGTAACAAACGAGGAAGTTTATAGAAGGATAGGTGAGGAACCCTGTATGTGGAAACAATTGAAGGTCAGGAGAGATAGAATGATAGGGCACCAGTTAAGACATGAGGAAATATTTAGTAAAGTCTTAGATTATAGACTACCAAATAAAAATAGAGTAGGAAGGCCTAGACAAAGCTATATTAGTCAAATAATTAGAGATTTAGGTTGTGAAGGGTATGTGGACCTTTTTAGATTAGCTCAGAATAGAAAAGAATTTAGAGCTGCGTCAAACCGACTTTAAGTAAGTTCGAAAACAAAACAAAAAAAAAATAAAAATCAGTTAACTAAATGTCACCAGGACATAACTCACAATTAGTTAGAGGTCTGGCATGTTGGTAGCGTTTCGTTGCTTAAGCCTTACCATAACACATAATTTAATAAACGTCACCATGATATAGCTCACAATTAGGTAGCGGTCTGGCATGTTGGTAGCGATTTGTTGCTTAAGCCTTACCATAACATATAATTTAATAAACGTCACCTTGACATAACTCACAATTAGGTAGCGGTCTGGCATGTTGGTAGCGTTTCGTTGCTAAAGCCTTATCATAGCAGATAATTTAATAAACGTCATCATGACATAACTCACAATTAGGTATCGGTCTGGCATGTTGGTAGCGTTTCGTTGCTTAAGCCTTACCATAACAGATAATTTAATAAACGTCATAATGACATAACTCACAATTAGGTAGCGGTCTGGCATGTTGGTAGCGTTTCGTTGCATAAGCCTTACCATAACAGATAATTTAATAAACGTCATCATGACATAACTCACAATTAGGTAGCGGTCTGGCATGTTGGTAGCGTTTCGTTGCTTAAGCCTTACCATAACATATAATTTAATAAACGTCACCATGACATAACTCACAATTAGGTAGCGGTCTGGCATGTTGGTAGCGATTTGTTGCTTAAGCCTTACCATAACATATAATTTAATAAACGTCACCATAACATAACTCACAATTAGGTAGCGGTCTGGCATGTTGACAGCGATTCGTTGCTTAAGCCTTACCATAACATATAATTTAACACTTTTCCTTTTTGAAGCGGATAACCAGGTTATATTTCATGTTAGAGTTCTTTAACAACCATCAGGTTGCTAATATCTATGTAGAGCCAGCTGGATAGGAAAAAGATAGAAGGATATAGGAAGACCTAGACCAAACTATATTAGTCAAATTATTAGAAATTTAGGTTGTGAAGGGTATGTAGAGCTTTTTAGATTAGCACAGAATACTAAAGAAGTTAGAGCTGCGTCAAACCGACCTTAAGCAAGGTCGAAAACAAAATGATGATGATGATGATGAACGGAATTTATTCGAGCGGGTAATGAATTAACAAATGAAATTTTAAAGCAAAATTGGAACGTAACACAATTGATAGATGCAAATTTAACTAAAATTTAATAAAATTGCGCAAAGTGATGTCAACGCGTAACATTTATTTTCTCTAAAATATTACATATTACATTTAACTACAACATTTACTGTGTCTGACACTATTACATTGATTTTGAAATGGACTATAGCCTCTTGTTACACAATACATTTAATTGGAATTTTATACGGCGATTATTAGGTTCGATATGTAGTAGGCTTACATTTGCATAGTTAGTTGTTCCTGAAAATTTTTTAAATACTCTTCTAATTCTATATAACTTTTAAAAGCTATTATAAGTTATTATTTTGAATAAAATCTAATTCTGTTTGTTTAAAATATACGGTAGTTTACTTATTAGTAATTTTGTCCGTTTAGCAAGTATCTATTTAAAAATTTTCTGAAAAATTTTTATTTGGAAATGAATAATTTAATTTTAAATAATAATTTGGCTATTGTTATACTTTTGGTGTCGATGTCTTAGACACAGAATGGGTATGTAGGAATATTTCGCCTTTGATGTTGACCATCATGGAATAGAGAGAATATGAAATTTGCAGTCTTTCCTTCTTTTTTAAACCTGCAAAGTTGAATGTAGGTGATGGGTAAGTTTGTTTTCTTTAATCGGTCTTTATCAAAATCATCCTTTCATTTTAAAGGAATTTTCTAAAGATTTGTGTATGTTAAATGTTCGTATTTTTTGGTTTCATACTTTATTTTAATCTGAATACAAATTTTAAAGTACATAACCTTTTAATTTCTTTCGTGATAACTTTTCAATATGATGAACATCCAAATACAACCGACGCTAGTGCTGAAGACAATATGGATATTCCACAGCGCTCTGATTAAATACATATAATTAATATACACCCCTATATATTTTATGGCATTTTATAACATTTGTTTCTGTTGCAAGGTATTAGTCGAGATAATTGGCATAAACGGCGAGCTACCGGAGGCAAAAGAAAACCTCTGCGTAAGAAGAGGAAGTTCGAATTAGGTCGACCAGCTGCTAATACAAAACTTGGTGCACGTAGAATACATTATGTTAGAACAAGAGGAGGAAATACTAAATATCGTGCCCTACGTTTAGATACTGGAAATTTTGCTTGGGCATCTGAAGGAAGTGCTCGCAAGACGCGTATTATTGATGTTGTTTATAATGCCAGCAATAA
Organism: Platerodrilus igneus; assembly: GCA_036346225.1. NCBI lineage: Eukaryota > Metazoa > Arthropoda > Insecta > Coleoptera > Lycidae > Platerodrilus > Platerodrilus igneus. The sequence goes on from JARFIW010001055.1 coordinate 2,440,347, forward strand.
TGAACTTGTCCGTACAAAGACATTGGTGAAAAATGCAATTGTTGTAATTGATGCTACACCTTTCAGACAATGGTACGAAAGTCATTATGTACTACCGTTGGGACGCAAGAAAGGTGCTAAACTGGTATGTATTGTAATGTTCATTTAAATGATTTTTCTATGATGAGTTTAAGCGTGTCAGCTGATATCTGATTAAAATTGTCATTCTGAGATATCCGATAGATTTAATATTGTTTTTAACACTTTTTTTTCTAATATTGTTTGTATTTTAGACGGAAGCTGAAGAAGCAATCTTAAATAAAAAGAGAAGTAAAAAGATTGCTAGAAAATACGAAGTACGACAAAAGTTTTCAAAAGTAGAAGCTGCTTTAGAAGAGCAATTTCAAACTGGACGCCTTTTAGGTATTTATTATTTTAAATTGTTGATTATTCTCGGAGAGAAGATATGGCAGTCGTTCTTTTGATTCAATATTATCTGAATTTTGTCAAGTAAAATATAGTACGAAACTAGGATAAATGGTACTTGCATGATGAAAAGATCGAATGCGAGGCTAGTTATTGATGGTTAGGTTTGTTTTAAACTTGGCCACAGGCACAATGAATTGCATCGTCATAGTTACTCTGAATTTTTATTAATTTTTCAATAAGTTTTTGGTGATTAATCAATAATTTAATTCCAAACTGTTTTATTTCAGCATGCTTGTCGTCTCGCCCTGGACAATGTGGACGTGCAGATGGTTATGTTTTAGAAGGAAAAGAACTGGAATTTTACATGCGTAAAATAAAATCTAAGAAAGCTAAATAGTTTTAAAATATGGTGTAAAATAAACATTTAATACCTACACATTCATTTATTGATTTATTTATATTGACTCGTTCTGGTTGTTGAAATACACCGAATGTTTATTTTTGGTTTACTTGTGCATTAAATAAACGGCAAAGGCAATATTGGTATAATAAACAAGCGTGCTTCTTTTCAAGTTTTTCACGTATGAGGGTTATAGAATAAAAAGGATTTTGAAAATGCGGTTTTACATTGTCGATCCAAATAGTTTTAAAATTCAAGTAGTATACATAGAAATCGGAATAATTACTAATTATATCTTTAATTAAAAAATTCAGTGTGTTCCTCCACAAGTGAGGGCCAAGTATAAATAGAAATTTTGTATGGGTAACCTACGAGTGTGTGTGTGTGTGTATGGAGTTGAATTGACCGCCATGCAACTTTTAAAAAAGCATAGTAGATTTTTGCCACTCGGTATTGAAAAATCAGTGTTTACTCAAAAATTGTGTTATTCATGATTTAAAGTGGCCAATTCAACTTCATGCGGAGCGGAAATGACCATGTAACATTGAAATTCTTTTTTGCGTTTGTGCTGGAATATTGGAATTTGTGTTCAAAAATTGCACAAGGTCTTGATTTAAAGTGAAATCCAACTTCATGCGGAGCTGGAATGTCTGCCATGAAAAACTTTCCTATTCTGTGGTAACCTACACATTTCCCTAAAATTTCCAGTCTGCGTGCAATAGTTTGACGTACGTCTACATCTTTTTTTCCTGTATGTGCTTGTAATAAATCTCGCACTATTCCCCAAAAATGCCCTAGTTTTCCATCTTTATTCCCCTACTATTTCTATAACCTCTTTGTTATTAACTTTATCTGTCACTGTTATCGTCTTCATACATCTTAAGCCAACATTCCAAAGGCTTCTAGCGTTTTTCTGTCTGCTTCTACTGCCCTTATTTCATAGACACTGTGCTGTGCTCCATACATATGCTTTTAACAATTTTCACCTTGTTTCATGTTTGTTGTCTTCGAATATACCTACTACTCTTTCTTGATTGATGCAGTTCTGCCCTTCTATTGTTTACAAATATATACCCTATATCTCCGATATTCAATAGTATGTGAAAGGGGTTAAGCAGCCTGTGGCTACCAAGATCCCCCAACACTTGAACATTTGCCGAATTAATAATTCTCCAATAAATTCTTTCCATTAAAAATATTTCAAAACCAACACATGTAGTTGTTCATAATAATCATCAGATTTAAGTGCAGATACAGTTCGGTTCCCCTTATGCTGCCCTATTTCACCAAGATTCGGTGGTATGTGAAGGAGATTAAGCAGCCTCTGGCTACCAAGGATCCGCCAACACTTAGACATTCACCGAATTAATAGTTTCCCAGTAAATCCTTTTGCACAATTAAAATTAGTTTAGAGTATTGCAAAACCAATACCTGTAGTTGCTTATAATAATCATTAGGTTTAAGCACAGTTACTTTTTTCGTCATTAGGTTTTCAATCTTAGAATTAGTTGGACGCATACCTACAGTAATTTCTATTCTGAGCTAGCCTGCACATTTTCCCGAAATTCCCACAGCCTACATCGTTCACTATCTGTGTGAAATAGTCTAACCTAGGTCTGCCTCTACCTTTCTTTTTTTCTATCTCCTAATATATTCTGCACTTTTCCCTCATGCCCTATTGTGGCCTATTTCTCCTATTTTATACACTTCTTTCTTCCCCTACCATTACTAGTACCCCTGCTCTTAACTTTGTCCATATCTTCATCATACGTCTGTAGCACCACATTTCAAAAGTTTCTATCTTTTCCTGTTCGCTTCTCTTACTGCCTAGGTTTCACAGTTGTGTGTTCCACACGTGTTTTAAACAATCATTTTCTTATTTCAATGTTTGTTGTCTTTGAACACAGTAGTTGCTTTTTCTTGTTATATGTAGCACGTCCTTGTGCTAATCTTTCTTTTATATCTTTTGTGCTCTTCCCATCTTGCATTATTTGGTTTCCTGGGTAGCAGAAATCCTTAACCTCTTGTTAAGTTCTCGTTACCTATTTGCATTCTAGTTTTTAATGTATTTTCCCCTTCTTTGCATACTACTACTTTAGTTTTATTTTTGTTAATTTTCATACTGTATCTCTCTGTTCGAACTGTTTCTATTTCATCAAGAGTAGCTTCTAACTCTTTGCTAGATGCTAATACTGCTATATCATCTGTAAATCTTAGTATACCAATTTTTTGTCCCTGCATAATAATTCCAAATGTCTTCTTGCATTTGACAGAATTCATTGCCTCTTCAATGTACAAGTTAAAAATTAATGGGGAATAGGGCACGTCTCATCCCTTTCCTAATATTTATTTCGCTACGTTCCTACTTTAATCCTATTACTGCTGTTTGCTCTTTGTATAAGCTACTGTCCATCTATCCCTAAAACTCATTCCAATCTTTGAGTATTCGAACATTTTTTCCATTTCACATCGTCGAATGCATTCTACAAACTTTATACACACGCTTTCTCCTTTTTCTATTGTGTTCTCCATTATCATCTTCAGAGCTAAAATACCCTCCCCGTTCCGCGTAAACCCTAATTGATCTTCTCCTAGTACTTCTTCAGTCTGTTTTTCCATCAGTCTTTGTACAATTCTGGTTAATATTTTTGACACGTGTGCTGTCAAACTTATTGTTCGAAAATGTTCACATCTGCACGCCTCTCTCTTTTCGTACAGTTACTATGACGTTCCGTTTGAAATCTTTGGGTATCTCGCCTGTCTCATACATATAGCTTACAAGTTGGAAGAGACATTCTGTTACTGCTTATCCTGCAGTTTTTAGAGTTTCTGCTTGCATCTTATCTGAATCCAGTACCTTACCATTTTTCAAATGCTTTACTGCTAATACAACTCACCTCTAAGTATAGGATATCCTAAGTCATCCTTTTCAATATCTGAATCCTGTTCTAATGCTGTTAGTTCCTCTCCTGCATATAAATTCCCTATATATTCTTGCCATCTATCCACCTTTTCTACATTTTCTATAATGACGTTTCCTGCTGCGTTCTTTATATTTTAGTTTTATATCCCTAAAATTCATTCTAATTAGTTTGTATGTTTCGTCTGTCTTTCCCATTCCTCTCTTAGTTTGTGCTTCTTTGCACTTTTCATCAATCCATTGTTCTTAAGCTTTCCTGTATTTGCGAATTTCCCATTTTATGACTTTGTATTTCTGTTTCATCTGATCTATTTTTGTATTTTCGTCTTCTATTAGATTCAGGATGTCTTTTGTTATCCATGGTTTCTTATTTTCTTTTTGTGTATACCCAAGAATATCTCTGGTCGCCATGTCTAAGGTGGATTTAATGTTATTCCATCCTGTTTCTACATCCTTAATATAAGAAATTTTCCTGATACCTTTCAGCAATTTATTTGACTTGTTTTCAAATCTCTTGTGGATATTTTTATTTTTTAGTTTCTCAAATTCAAGTGTCATTTTCAAATTTAACAGCGGCCTTCATAATTACGATGTTGTGGTCACTGTCTATATCTGCTTCTGGGTAGCTTCTACTGTACTTGATTCTTAAACCGTTGTCTAACAAGAATGTAATCTATTTGAAATCTTCCTATATCGCCTGGCATCTTGCACGTGTAAATATTATTGTTAACTTGCCATATTTTTGACATAGTTATTAGTTTATTCATTTATGCTACTGCCTTATCACCTGTATATTCAATTACTGGCGAATCATCCAAATCTGCAATAGTGTAGATACATTATCTTGTAGAAGTTATAAGTTAAGTTTTATTTAAGTTTGTAAGATGAGTATTCCTGTGTAAATGAAATAAATGATTCAGATTCGAGAGTGACCATGGGGATATCAGAAACGATGAGATACTTGAGTTTTTTAAATTTGGTAAAGTTGCGTATTTGTGCGTCTAACAATATGCCGTTGAGAAACTTTAATAAAAAATTTATTTGAGATTTTAGAAGAAACTAAATATGCGATTTCGGTCTGTTTTTGCTCGGTTTGTTACGAGTTGTGGTATTTTGTGCAGACGTAGAAAGCATGTAGCACAGTAAGTAGTAGAAAATTGCCGACATCGAATACCGCAACCAAACACAGAATCGAACTCCAAAAGAATCAGAGTTCGGGCTAGCTCAAAAACATCAGAGAGTGGGGTCGGTGACCTAGAAACAAAATTAAATTGAAAACCTCAGTAACAAAGAAATTTATTTTACGAACATGTAGGAAGACATAATCCCAAAAGATTATTTACAAACGTCGAAAATACCTGGTTGTGTAATCGTTTGTTACAACATGATGTACATAAAGCATAAATTTACATAATATACACTATACAGTCAACATAGAAAAATATCAAGCACATAATTTTACTGTCTAATTACAAGCATACTTACAATATGTTCCAACTCTACATATGTACAAGAAATATCGAAATCATAATAGTCGGTAAAAAAAAATCTGTAGGCAATGCGTCTCGTATCATTCAAATTTTAAACAGTCCATTATTGATGTTCACATTAATTTAAACAGTAAAAAAAGCAAGCAGTAGAAAAGCGCTCTAAATGCATTAAAATTCTTGCAGTAGTTTATACATAATTAAGCATGCGTTGATGTCAGTCTGCAATGTATTATAGAATTAATCAAAAGCAAGTGGTAGCGATTCACTGCTTAAGCCGTACCATAACATATTATTTAATAAACGTCATCATGACATAACTCACAATTGGTTAGCGGTCTGGCATGTTGGCAGCGATTCGTTGCTTAAGCCTTACCATAACATAATTTAACACTTCTTTTTGGAGGGGATAACCAGGTAATATTTCATTTCATTATAAATGTTAATTATGTAAACATGTTGGAGTTCTTTAACAACCATCAGGTTGCTAATATCTATGTAGAGCCAGGTAGATAGGAAAAAGATAGAAGAGTATAGGAAGACCTAGATCAAGCTCTTTTAGTCAAAGTATTAGAAATTTAGGTTAGGGTATACTTTTTAGATTAGCACAGAATAGAAAAGAAGTTAGAGCTGCATCAAACCGACCTTAAGTAAAGTCGAAAACAAAATGATGATGATGAATTGTCTATCTTCCAAAACAGCAAGACAAAATAAACAGAAAAACATATTGTACCTGGAGCTATCTTCTGGTGCCATTTCACGAAATGCAGCTGGGGGCTGGAACGCATACGACTATACAACGCTCAAAGAGTAGTGGAATCGGATTAATAAGAGGAATCGAATTAGTAAGAGCTTTTCCAATGTTGGAGTTACATTTATACAGCTTTGAAAACCTTGGAAGGGAAAATATAAAACCATTCCCACCGATATTGATGAATATTCTGAGAAGACAAGCGAAAATATATACAATGGCAAAACCTTCCTAGAAATCAGAAAACAAAATATGATAGTTAATTCCATTGAATTTCGTTGGTCATAGTGGAAAGCAAACTACATTTTAAAATGTCTCTGCAATATAGACAAATAGCAACACAGCTAAACAAGTTGAGTTGTCTGGTTTTTTAGAAAAGAATAGGCGTTTGAATGATTATCGATCCACGCAATAAATATTCGCGGAATAATTTAATGAGGAGGGACGTTGTTACCAATAAAACTTGAACAACGAATACGTGCAAATATAACAAAACGGAATTTCAAGGATAAGAGCAAATAACAAACACATTGAAGCATTTAATTTTTCCAAAGAACCTATTTAGTAGTTTTAACGACCAGCAAATATAACGAACAGCGGTTACAATATTTTATGAAGAATTGCTAAGGCGAGCTGCTATTTAGAAGTGGTTTTACGATAACAAATATTTCGATGAATCACTATTTGAAATAATAAACTGACTAGAGCGTATTTCAAGGAAGAGGGTTTATTTAAAGTCGTTTGAGGCACAAAAATTTCAAAGATTTTAAAGTGTTTAGAAGGAGCAAATGCTTGTTTGGTTTTTTAATAAATTGATAGAGGGCTACGGGATATATTTGACACATTGAGGAACATTTTTATACAGGACGGTTTGTAATACTTGAATATTTGTTAAGTTTGGATTATTAAGGAGAATAACATAAGAAGGGATTTAGGTTAGCAGTTTCAATTAAGGTCATTGTACTTCCATGCAGAATCTCTATATTTCAGAAAGTTACAGTAACAACTTCTTTCTGTGTTACAAGATCGTTATTACAAATTTAAGAAGTGAGGTTTTGTCTCTCTTTTAATCATCATCAACTTTGTTATTTCTTATGGCGACCATTTTGAATTTATACGCCATTCAACAGAATATATTTTTGTCATTTCAAAAATGTATAATATGCCTACCTTTGGTCAAAAACAAAGCAAATAAAATAACCAAAATTTTTTTGTCACTAACAACAACGATGTGGAGATTAATTTAACAATAAAATTGCCCAATAATCATTTTAAGATAAGTACAGGGTAGACCCTACTGGACACAATTACGTCTTTTTAAATATTAATTGTTATTTATCTACATTAGATGTCCAAGAAGACAACCTATCCATTTATTCAGAAAAATTTCACCCAAGTAATTCCTCACCAGAACACCATGTGTGGTGGGGCGCCATCTTGCTACTTTACATGTGATTTTCCAATGCTCCACCCGAAGGTACTACATTGGCCAAGAAGCAAGTTTTTTTACCTGAAAAATTTTGAATTTTGCTGAACCTTTGCTGTTCCAAGCAAGGTAGGGATCTTTTAACGTGCGTGACAACACTCACACACGGGGCCTCCATTTTACCTCTCATCCGAACAAGGTCGTATTTTTGTGAAAAATGCGCACCTGCCATTTTTCAAGCGGACCGTGCCGGGATGGCCATCTTGCTACCACCAAAGGTCCTCCAATTCGTTTAGTGGAACATTGTCCAGATATTCTGACACAGTTTTTCTTAAGAAATTGGTGCAAATTTAATATCCCTTCCTAATAAAGATTGTCTGGTAATCTGTTGTTAATCAAACTAAACCAAACATAAAACTAAAATTATTCTGATTTGTAACTTGAACGTTTTTCTTTGAATTATCTATCGACCATATGTGCTCATTTTTGTAATTAAAGACACCTAGGTTAGTAAAATTACATTCATCAGTTTAAATGATTCTTCTTGCAAAGTTTATGTTCTTATTAGTTTGGTCAAGTAACCAGTAACAAAAATGTAGTTGTCGGTTATTATTGGTAAGGAGTGAAGTTTGACTAACGTTTTTATAGGGTTTTTAATTTAAGGAATTTAATGTTCTCCAAACATTTTAATTGGAAGAAATCTATGGTGGATATTGACTGACTGTCATTTACTTAAAATAATTATCATCATTAGGGCTTCAGTCCTCGAACTCGTTAGACTCATACCCTCATTGTTTCATATTAAATAACTTATATTTAACATTAAATAGTAGACAAAGCGCCTCAGTTGCTGTATTTGTTGATCTAAGTAAAGCTTTCGATTCTGTAAGTCACTCAATACTACTGCAGAAATTAGAATTTTATGGTATTAGGGGTATTGCTAATGATCGGTTTAAATCCTATCTTCAAAATAGATCACAGTCTGTAAGGATCAAGCTCAGTAACACATATGTTTGGTCTGAAAACCCTGTGTTAAATTTATGAGTACCTCAGGGATCAGTTTTGGGCCCTATTTCATTTCTCTTTTTCATAAATGATTTTACTAACTGTACTAAACATGCCAAAAGTACTCTATTTGCAGACGATATCAATCTTCAGTGGGATTCAACGAGTGTTGTTCCACTGAAAAAAAAATTAAATACTGATCTCTTGCTGATGAAAAACTGGTTTTATATTAATAAGTTATCGGTAAATGAACAGAAAACCTGCTGTATAATTTTTAAACCTTTATCTTTGCCTCACAACATTACATTAGGATCGACTCTAAATGTAGTTACTTTCACTAAATTCCTTGGTCTTATAGTTGATAGGGACCTAAACTGGTTCAAGCATATTTCTCATTTATCATCTAAATTGTCTTCGGTATGCTATGCACTTAAATCAGTGTCCAGAGAGTTGCCTGTGGTTTGTTCAAAGAAATGTTACTTGGCATTATTCGAATCAAGAATGAGATACGGAATTGCTTTCTGGGGTAACTCATGCCTCATTAACACATCCATAGTTTTTAAATTGCAAAAGAGAGCCATTCGTATTGTGTTTGGGGCAGAGATGGATGCTCATTGTAGACCTCTTTTTAAGAAAGTTAATGTATTAACTTTATATTCCATGTTCATATATGAGACCCCCATTCTGTTTTATAAAAATTCTAATAATTACGTTTCAGTCAGCTCTGTTCATAGTCATGATACAAGATACTGTTACCAAAAGTATATACTAAAACCAAATTCTACTCGTTCTAAAAAAACTATAATATTTATGGCTCCAACATTTTATAATAAACTACCATATACAATTAGATCATTAGCACAACTGAAAAAATTTTAAGCTGCATTATTTACCTTGTTCGTTGAACGCTGCTATTACACAGTTGAGGAATTCCTAGATGACAACTTTTCATCTTAGTAATTTTGGACATAATAAATTAATTGCAATTTAATTATATGTATATGTCACTTGTATGTAGATTTTTAATGTGTGATTTTGTAATATTTAACTACCATTGTTAATGGGTACAAATATATCTAATCTAATCTAATCTATTCTGAGCTAACCTCATTTCCCTGAAATTTCGACGGTTTGCATCTTTCACTATCTGCGTGCATTAGTTTGATATAGGTCTACATCTACCTCTTTTTTTTTCCTATCTCTGCTTGTAGTATATCCCGCACTATTCCCCAAAAATGCTTTAGAACATATCCTGCCCTTCTATTTCTCCTATTTTTTTTTGTTTTCCGTATATGTTTTCAACAATTTGCTCCTTGTTTCTATGTTTGTTGCCTTCGAACATAGCTGCTGTTCTTTCTTGTTATATTCACTTCAGTTCCCCTTCTATTGTTTTACAAATATATACCCTATTTCCTCGATATTCAGAGGTGTGCGAAGGGGGTTAAGCATCCTGCGACTGCCAAGATAGAATAGAATAGAATAGAAAAATTTTTTATTGTGTAAAAAAAAAAACAGAAAGTAGATACACAAAAGGTAACATTCGTATATACGTTCTTCCATGTTACCTGCAATACACATTAAGTATAACAATAGTATTACAATAATGTAACTACTTAATAAGTTGAACAATTAAAAGAAATTCAGTATATTTTTTCTTAAAATTAATTAATGAACTGTGACATACATCATTATAAATTTTTGAATTGATTAGAATAATGGCAGTGTAAGCGAAAGAGTTTTCAAACTTAGCGGTCTTGTGCATTGGTATATCATACTTAACAATTTCGCGAAGGTTTTTTTTATGCACACTACGTCTTGAGATTATACTATCCAATAAATACAATGGGGCCTTGTTTTTACAAATTTTATACACGAAGACAGCAAAATGCAACTGAATTCGATATTCAAACTTTAAATAACTATGTTGGTAATAACTAGGGGATATATGATCATACTTCTTAATGCAATGTATATATCTAATACAAGCATTTTGAGCAAGTTGAATCTTATTTTTATAATGACGTGCCAAAAAATTATAATAAACCACGCTGCAGTAATCAAAAATAGGATATACAAGCGATTGAATTAGGAATCCTTTAACTTTTTCAGACAATAGATATTTAAAAGGGTAAAGAGTTTTAAGTTTAATATACACTTGTTTAAGTTTTATGTCCACATGCCTTTCAAAATTGAGCTCGCTATCTAAAATAAGTCCCAAACTCTTGGTTTGCTCGACTTTAAGTAAACTATCTCCACTTATACAAATTGCCGAGCATTTATAATTCTTAAATTTGTTTATGTTGGTGTTACTCCCTAATATCATGTACATACTTTTTTTCGCATTCAATTGTAGACCATGTCTATCAGTCCAATGTAATATGGCTTGCAAATCAGCATTTATTTCTGCTATCGCTTGAATAGACTCATCTGGCATAAAAGTCCTCAAAAGCTGCGTGTCGTCAGCATAAAGATAGATAGAACAGAATTGGACCATCTTAGGCAAGTCAGAAGTGTATATACTAAATAAGAGAGGACCTAAAACACTCCCCTGCGGCACACCGCAGATCTTCCAACACTTAGACTTTTGCCGAATTAATAGTTTTCCAGTAAATGCTGTTGCACAATTAACATTAGTTTAGAATATTGCAAAACCAATACCTGTAGTTGCTTATAACAATTATCAGGTTTAAATATAATAATTTTTTTCGTTATTAAGTTTTCCCTCTTGGAACTGGTTGGACACACACCTCCATTGATTTCTATTCTGAACTAGTCTACACATTTCCTTGAAATTCCCTCATCTTTAACTATTTGTGTACAGTACTTCAACCTAGGTGTACCTCAAACCTCTGTTTTTTCCTATTTCTGCTTGTAATATATTCCGCACTATTCCCCCATGCCTTAGTATATGACCTATCATCCTATCCCTCCTATTTTTTACTGTTTTCTACGTTTCTTTCTTCCCCTACCATTTCTAGAGCACCTTTTTGTTCTTCACTTTGTCTGTCCATGATATCTTCATCATACGTCTGTAGCACCACAATTCAAACGCTTTTACCTTTTCCTGTCTGCTTCTCCTACAGTCCAAGTTTCACAGCCATAGACAGTGCTGTGCTCCACACATGTGCTTTAAGCATCTCCTTATTTCTAATTGTTGTTTTTGAACACAGTAGTTGCTTTTTCTTGTTAAATGTAGCATGACCTTGTACTAATCTTTGTTATATATCTTTTGTGCTCTTCCCAAATCGCGTTATTTAGCTTCCTAGGTAGCAGATATAGGATATATATATATATATATATATATATATATATATATATATATATATATATATATATATATATATAGGATATACCACGTCATCCTTTTCAATGTCTGATTTCTTCATATAAATTCCCTATATATTCCTTCTATCTAACCACTTTCTGTACATTTTCTATAAAGTTTCCTCTCATGTCCCTTATATTTTTGCTATATGATTTTATATCCCTAAAATTCATTCTAATTAGTTTGTATGCTTCGTCTGTCTTTGCAATTTCCATCTCAGTTTGTACCTCTTTGCACTTTTCATCAAACTATAGTTCTTTAGCTTTCCTGTTATTTGCGAATAATTTCCCATTTTATGGCTTTGTATCACTGTTTTCTTGTTTCGTCTGATCTATTTTTGTCTTTCTTTTATTAAGTTCAGGATACCCTTTGTTATCCGTGGTTTCTTATTTTCTTTTTGTGTATACCCCAGAATATCTCTGTTCGCCATGTCTAAGCTGGATTTAACGTTATTCCATTCTGTTTCTACTTCTTTATTATCAGAAATTTTCTTGATATCTTTCAGCAATTCATTTGACTTATTTTCAAATCTTTCGTGAATATCTTTATCTTTTAGTTTCTCAAAGTCAAAGTGCCTTTTTCCGTTTCTTTTTTTTTCAAATTTTTAAATTTAAGTGCGGCCTTCATAATTTCGATGTTGTGGTCAGTGTCTATATCTGCTTCTGGGTATCTTCTACAATCTTTTACTCTATTCCTAAACCGTTGTCTAACAAGAAAGTAATCTATTTGATATCTTCCTATATCCCCTGGTATCTTCCACGTGTATCGTCTTCTAGCATGATGTTGAAATAATGTGTTTATGATGGTTAAATTGTTCTTGCCACAAAATTCTACCAGCCTATTTCCCCTGTCATTTCTCTTGCCTAAACCAACTAAATCTACTACCGCTTCTTCCCTACCCTCATCTACCACTGCATTAAAATCCTCCGCAATTATTAAGTTTTCATGTTCTTTTACATATCTTAGTAGGTCTTTGATATCTTTGTAGATCGCTTTTATCTCTTCCTCACTGTGGCTAAAATAATAAAAACAATAAAAATCTAAGTTACATAACATGTTCACTGTCAGGCTGCGAGATCTGACGTTGTATAAACGCCACCCTTGCGATTACTACAAATTTACCCGCAATGCGAATTCGGGTCCTTGGTGTGTGAGGTTGGAATCACCATCATTAACGTTATTATAACTCACAGTAATACCTATATGCAGATGTAAATTCAATTATAGTTATATTGCGGTTTGTTTATAAAACAAGTATCTATCAGTGATATAAAAATACTTAGAACAAAATACAAAACTATTCTACTCCTGTGTGATTAATTGGAAAACAAGGCACAGAGGTGGCTGGTCATCACATTCTAAACAACAATACATTGTGTCTTTTCGTTTTTTCTTTGATGGGCACAATTAGCATTTTCGTCTTATTGAACGTTCGTCTCCATCTTTATTTATTTTCTTTATTGACTGTGGACAATGATTTGCAGATATTTTTTTGTAGTATTATTCATATTTTTTTGCCGTGTGACAAGAGATACTCAATCATCGGTATTTTTTTATACAAAAAATATGCATAGAGTAGAATGCACTGAAAGATGTGTATTCCTAGTTTCTGGTTCCAACGTAATATTTTCCTTTCACAATCATAGTAAGATAACATTTGATCCATCATATCTATACTATGTACTTGTATTCAGCAATAGATTTTGATTTCATCTTTTTTTGTTCTCGTCTGTTTTCACACTCGATAGGCTCTCCTTTGTGTTCTGTATATATCATTAGAATTTCAGCCTTATCGTTCCACATTTGAACAGAGACTCCATGTGCGTATTTTGAAACCAGTTCTCCTTTTGTTAGTTTTTGGGAAATCACTTCATTGGGAATGTTTTTTTCTGTTTTTCTTAGTGTACCTGTAACATAGGTTTTTTTTTTTTATTTTCCTAACAAATTACGTGCCAAATTAACGTCATTATAAAAATTGTTCATATAAATAATGTCCTTTATCGAACTTATCTTCTAACAATTTCAAGACAACATTTGAAGTGTGTCCTTTGCCAGCAATTTCCGTGTCACCTGCACCTGGTAAATCAACATTTTTTTGAATCATACCATTGGGTTCGCAAAGCATATACAATTTAACCCCATATTTGTGCTTTTTGTTTTATATGTACTGGCGAAACACCAACCTTCCTCACCAAAGCACCATGGATTCATCCGAGGACAAATGTCGTCCAGGATAATAAATTTCCTGCATGCGTCTGTTGAAAAAATCCGTAAGGTTACGTATTTTATACAAGCGATCATCCGGTTTAGGTTTTCCATCTTTAGGATTGTCTGCGAAATGTAATGCTCTAAGAATGCATTGAAATCGGTTACGAGGCATAAATTATCGAAAAACGGGAATATTGAATACATAACTAGTTTTCCAATAGTCTTCTATTCTACTGAGCTTTATTGTACATGTATGGTACAGCAGGCCTAAAACACTTTTAGCTCATTTAATGTTAAATATTTATTACAATTTATAGTCAAATATTTTATTGGAGGGAAAATTCTCTATTTTTATAAATAACCTCCAACTAGTTTGCTTTTCTTGTGAAGAAACCACAAAAATTGTATAATAGAAAACAAAAAGTATTCCTACCTTTTAGACTGTTTATTTGCACATGATTTAAATGAAAGCGTATTTTTGAACGAACTAGGTTGATCCATTGTACTACGGATTCAATACGCACTTTACAAAAACCAACGCTGTACTGATGTATTTAATACCTCTTATGACAAGCCTACAACACATAACGGATCAATCCCCAACACCAGTAATTTCAGGCCATCCTAAAGTTACTCAATCATGAAAACGCGAATTCGCGTCCATGACGTTGGAAATGCAAGCACCAACACGCGAATTCACGTCTATGGCAGTGAACGTGATAACTAATATATAAAAATGTCTTACTGATTGAATAATGGATTTTTGATTTTTTAAAAGTAATCTACTACCATATATGAGATATATTTTGGAGTGAGTTGCCTTGGCCCATAATATTTACACACTTTGTTAACGACGTAATTTCCGTGTTTAAATCAACTCACTGTCTTCTTTATGCTGATGACCTGAAATTCTATACCTATGAGAACTCTTATGCAGATTCGTGATCTGGATAATTTAATTGATTATTGTAAACATAATTAGATTTGTCTTAATGTTGGCAAATGTAAAACGATTAGCTTTTACAAATGTAAGAATTGTATAAGATTTATTTATCATGCCAATGGTATTCCTTTAGAATCTCTTAACAGCATTTCTTACCTAGGAATAACATTTGTCCGTGAACTATCCTTTTCTGATCATATTTATATTTATATTTTTTTATACAGTACATTTCCGACAGGTATATATCCCAACTATAGGAAACAATAAAATACTAGACATTAGAAAAAACTTAAAAAAAAGAAAATTATTCAAAAAAATTAACTAACATACTTGAGCTTTTTACAATATTCAGAATACTCTTCAATGAGTCTACATTTATATCACATTGGCCACTTACACAGTTGTAGCTTGAGCATATCACATATAAGGGCGATTTCAGCAGCAAATTAGTTCTGGCAGTAGGCGAAAAGAACAAACATGTATACCTTGACTCAGAACGTGGAACCAAAAATTTTATACAGGCAAGTAACTTGGCAGAGTCTATATAATTATGGAGTAATTGGTATAAGAAAGGCAGTCCTGCGAGATTCTAGATCAGACAATTGAAACATGTCTAACAGCAGACCAGACACTACTGAAATCTTTCAAAATGTTGGACTTCATTAAAAGAAACAGTAAAGATTTACATGATGTATGCCCTTTGAAGATGCTGTTTAATGCTTTTATTTTAAGCATTGTTGAATATCTCTCTCATCTGGCCTTCTTATTGTAAATGTCATATAGACAGGTTAGAACATGTTCAGAATAAATTTGTAAAATTTTTGCTGTGGAAACTGAAGTTACGACAAGCTGGATCAAAAGGCCGGGAGAAAATTAGTAGGGATGCAGAGCTTGGAGCACAACCATATGAACAATATGTCCTTCTTTTTATATAAGCTTTTGAAGAGCATCATAGATCGTGCGTTATTGGTCTTAGGTCAACGGTGAAAAATACTAGATACAAGACTGCCTTTGGTGAATGTAAGCACAGAACTAATTAAGGATTGACTAACGGCACGTCGAGATTATGTACGATCTATAATAGGTTTTTTGCATATATTGATATATTTGGCTTGAACTTCACAGAATTCAAGAACAAAATTCTACAATTATTATACATTTTTAAGCTTAGTACACTTGATTTCTACTTTTTATATCATTTGGAGTTAATCTGTAGATACATGTAAACTAAATAAATAAATATGGGAGGCGTTAGCATGGCAGCGAGTGGACTGATGGTTTATTGTGAATGAAGTATTAACATTTGTATTTTGGTGTAAATATATTTTTATTTATTAAAAGCGAGGCATTTTAAGGTGTATCCAGACAGGAAGCTCGCATTTCAGAAGTGGGATAAAATAGATACTGCTTTATTATCTAGTGCTGCGAAAAAGTGTTTTTTTTTGTAATAACGAATGATACTAAAATTGAGGAAAATAGCGATGAGGCACTTCCTGAACTAACGCGACACTCTTCGATAGGCGATTTTAAAAAAATGATTTAACAATAAATGTCTGTAATGATGCAAATGGTCAAAGCGATGGAGCAAAATCGTTTCTGCACAGAGCAAATGTTTTGTAATACTTTACACCAGAACTAACAAATGGCGTCGGAAACCAGGAATTTACATTAAGTGGTGCCAAATTTAAATAAATCTATTTCAGATTTTTGGAGAGAAATCGGCAGTGGAGCTATTGAGTGGCTTACTCGTGTTAATGGTTGTGCGGTTTTACATGATGGCCTGAGACGGTAAAGCTTGAAATGGTGCATATACATCTGAAAGGACTGATTCAAGATGGGTACGAAGTACGTAGAACAAAGATGACTTCTTGGAATGAATGTGAAATACAATTTCGAGCAACATTTGACCTTGCTCTGAGCACAACCAGTTTGTGGAAAAAATGGTGCAACGAGTACAAACTGATCCTAAAAATGTCGAGAATTAATTTCATGAAAAATTCAAATTGAGTTGTGCCCTTAAACTGCCTTTCGCAGAAATTAAGCAACAGATTGTAGTGGATTTATATAATAAAGTGTTCATTGTAAGTTTAATAACAAAGCTACTTCACAGCGTAAACCAACCTCTATAAGCGACAAAACTGATTATTTTGTTCCAAATGGACACACAAATTGTGTGTTAAACTCTAATGCTCTTAAGAGTTGAAGTAAATAATAATTTTCGTTGCTATAATTGTGCTGAAAAAGGGCATGTGTCTGCAAAGTGCAGTAAAGTAAGTGCATTGGAGGCTTGTTTTCATTGTTAAACAAAATGAACATTTTTCACAATATTTTCCAGAACGTATTAATGACACTAAAGGTTAAGACAGCCGTAATGCAGGTATTGACAGATTCGCTGGATAAATTTTTACGTGTGGTACATGTAAACAAACATAAATTACAAGCATTAATAGACATGGACAGTTCTATTTGCACGATGCATGAAAGTGTAGTAAAATATTTTCCAAAGGTATATCAAACCATGGAAGAACTATATGGATTCGGTGTTCAAACTCCTGTCATAAAGACAGAAGCTTACGTGCAAGCAGACCTGGAAGTAGATGATGTTAAAATACAGAATGTTAAATTTTATGTGGTACCTAACACAGCCCAAGGAGCAGATGTTATAGTTGGAAGATCGTTCTCCAAACATCCAAGTGTTGCATATGCTCATATTAATGATAAGCTATTATTTGGTCACAATAATGAACTTCCCTTTCATTCATGTCGAGGAAATTTTCTTCCATCGTACACGTATCAAATGTGCTGAAGATCGTGTACTTATAGCGAATCACATCAATGTTATAAAAGCACAGTACAATGATGATACAATAAATATACAATAAATCTACTTACTTACTTATGACATCATAAGGGTATCTGTTTCAAATGCTGTAAATGAATACGTTAAGCTAAGCATCGGCGACATAATCTGGGTAGGTCATCTACCTGCGAACACAACTTCTAATTCATGCGTAGTTGGGAAAAATGATGATAAAATTCAAACTTCTTTGGAAATGCTAAATATTAACTCAAGCGTTGAAGAGGCAACAAAAATGGAATTATTGAAGATATGTTAAGAATTCCGCGAGGGTTTTGCATTTAATTTAAAAGTTGGGCTACACAACCATATCGCACAAATTTGAAGGAAAGAAAAATAATTGCAGACATTGTTCAAAAATGGAAAGAGGTAGGTATTGTTACGGAAACTACTTCGACGTATTCAAGTCTTGTAGTTTTAATTATTTGTAACTTTTTATTTATAGAATGATTTTAAAAATTTCAAAAAGTGTTATGTGGAGATTTGAAAATGTCATTTGGTAACCATAAAATTCAATATGGCGCCCATAAAAAAATGACTCGTATATTAAAGTCTAAATGCTCTATGTGAATTTTAATGTCACTTTTGAATTCTGCATATGCTAAGATACCCCTATACCGATTTTTAATTGAATGTCTCTGTAAATATAATAGTTATGACGAATTTATAAAAAATATTTTTTGTTTTTTCATATTTTAGGAACCATTACCAATATCGTCATTCTGAAACATGTTATTAACACGTTCACTGTTCCTTACTTTTAGTATATTTTGCTCATAACCTAAAACAATTTTTTTGTTGTGGGACATTACTTATGGTTATAAAACTTCAAAAATGTGTAACCGGGATAACATATATTATTTTTAAGCTTTTTGATAATTAAATGCGGGCCGATTTGCATCAGCAGCACATAGGTTACATTTTTTCGAATGTGCGAACTGACGCGGATACGCGTCGCTATAGGTGGTTGCTATTCAGCAATAAGACAACATTGTACGATACAAAATATATTATAAGAACTAAAATATGCAAGACGATAAATTCAATGTAAATCCACTTGCAACAAAAAAAAAGTGTATATAACAGAACAAGAAAATAAAACTAACAATTTGAAACATTGGAGTATTTATATCTTTTTATGATATTGAGTGAAACATGTTCCTACACTAAAACCAGGCGTCTGAGGGCATCTTTAACAGTGGAAAACTGTATCCTTCCTTATTTTATTTTGGCTACAGTATCTACATCTTTTTCTTTTCGTTTCCCCTTTTTGGTTAGTGATTTTTATTTTGTGACAGAATCTGTACTGACTTTTTCACTGGATTCCCTTTTTACTGTCTTGTTGATCCCTTTGGCTAGCAGATCGCGTATAACAGCTATACGAAAGTTATATAAATTTAACTTTGTCTTTCCTGAATACAAATTGAACAATGAATCAGCATTTAGTAACAACAGTTGCGAAAAATGAATGTTTATTTTTTTGTACCATCGCAATGCTTTTCTGGAACACGGATGACATCATCTGGTCTTGACGATCTTATGCCACTCATGAATTCATTATATTTCAAAATGGGGAGAGTCTTTAAATGTTCTTGATTCCTTTTATTTTTGAACGTCATCATTTCATTAGGAAATTCAGTACTGATGCAAAGTACTTTTTTTTGTCTCTCCATTTGCCAATCATCACGCCATTTTTGTATTTACATACTGATGCCCCTTTTTTCAGTTTAGCTTCTGTGACTTCTTTGGGATTTCCTTGATGGTCAAATCGTATCGTACCAGCATAAAAAGTTTGTTTCTCTGAAAGTCCATGGCCAGTTGGAAACTGTTATAAAATTTATTTAAATAGAGAGGGTGTCCACAATCGCATCTGTCTTTCATCATGTGATTTACAACTTTCAAGGCATGCCCCTTTCCTCTAATTTCATCTAAAGAACCTGTATAAACATTCACATTCAAAACTATTCCATTTGGAGTTGCCAACTCATACAATTTTACACCGTATTTATGGCATTTGTTGTTGATGTATTGCCGAAATAACTATCGCCCACGACAAAGAACCATGAATTCATCTAAGTATAATTCCTTGCCTGGTTGAAAAATTGATAACATTTTAGAATTAAAATAAATTATGACGGGTCTTATTTTATATAAACGATCACTGTTCTCAGTTCTGGGTTCAGGATTAGGAGTAAAATGTAAACAACGTAAAATTAGTAAATAAAAACGAGCCTTGCTCATATGATCCGAAAAACATGTCAATTCAAAAAGTGTGTCCTTTTTCCAGCAATCATTTACTCTGTTTAGTTGTATAGTGTCCATATGAAACAATAAACCGATAAATATACGTAATTCTGCCACAGTCACTTCTTTCCAAATTGTAATTCTAGATTTAAAATCACAACAAGATAAAAACAATTCTTCTGCATATCTGTTTGAATGATCAACTATCAGTTGTAAAAAGTTTTCATCTACCAATAAATAAAAGAAACCTATAGGACTTCCCATTTCTGAAGTATGCATAAGGAAATTTTGATTTTGTGTAAAAGGAAATGTTTGCACTGAGACTGTATCTTGCCACCTCTCTAATGGCGCTGCTGAAACCGATGTATCATTATTGACATCAGTCATCATCTTGAAAGAACACGATTTTTTTTGTAATTTAACCGAATTTGTATCTCTGGTGGTTTTTAAAATACCCATATTGAGCGAGCTTACGTGAGGCACCCTGTATAACATATTAAACACATTATATATTTCAACATTTAAACATTGCTCTACTTTTTGACACTACGTTAAAGCTGAGCACTGGTAAATATAATAACTGCCCCAAACGAGATACAAACCAGGATAAATACAAAAGAACGCGTAAAACAAGGAAAGGCACGTACAAGAACCAGTGTCCTGGAGCATAGGGCGCAGGCACCAATTCTGGATTAGTGTAACAGTAAGTGGGTGAGGTTCCAAGAAAGAATTTCCCCCACTCCAGAGACAGCAATAAGCTGTACCCCTGCAAATTTGAACTGAGAGAATTCTCACGAAAACAGCAGATACCAAAAACCGCACATTGCTGAAAAACAAAAGCTACGCAACTTACCTAAAAAATACAATAAAAAAATCATCAGCACAAATAATAAAAATTAATTAAAATTTGCTGGTCTTTATTACATCAATAATAGTTAGTTACTCATGTACACTTCAAGCTTTTTAGAAAATTAAAATTACATTTTAACAGGTTACTCCAAATAGTACTCACACCAACAATGAGTATTTGAACATCACGCAATGAGCTGTTACTAAGATAATCACTCGTTTTATACGGTTCATTTTATATTACTATTTTTATAAAATAGTGTTGCAGAATTCTGTTTGGTTGGCTAAAGTTACAAAGTAGGTTAATATTTTCAGTTCAAGCAAATTCTATATTGTGCAGATAGATCAATAATGGATATGATAGTCTTCTGGTACAAGTAACACCACAATAATCAGGCCCGATCGCTTATAACAAATTAGGTATGCCACCCTCAATTGAAGTTGAGCATATATAAATGAAATAAAGCGTCTTCTTTTCAATGCTCTCACAACAATTGTACAATAATTTCTTAAGAGTGAACACCCCCCGGGGTAGTGTAAACAAACACCTGAAGTACGGCATGTAACAGCTAGAATAATCATTGTCACTACCAGTTTAAATAGGCAAGGCTTTATACCAGAAACTATTAGATGTCGCAAATAGTGCAATATGTGTTAAACAACATCCTGTAAGTAGTGAACGTGATCAAATTAATATCGGCAGATAAGCAATGCTTTTTCAATTCGTATATGTGTTATTAGGTAGTTAAAAATTATAAAAAGCTGAAAAATGGTGATAAAGACAAACTATCAATTTCTAGTATTTATAAATGAAAATTTGCCAAATTTTCTAGATTCTTTTAGTGCTTACCAAAACTGAGGTTAGGATGCCAAATTTTTGTAGTTGTGTGGATAATTAAAATAAATAAACTAGGACCGTATTTTAAATAATTTCCTTTTCTGATTACAGAAGTACAGTTATTGTTTGAGATGCAGAACAGTAATAAATGTTCAGAAAAATCAGATAATTTATTTGATTGCGATCACAGCAGTAATCATCTGTGTAAAGACTGTGCTCAGTTAACTGAGACAGAAATTAGATGTCTGATTAGTAAGTGAAAATTAATATTTCTATGTGATGGCTGTGAGAAAGGTTTATTTAGAATTCAGGAATTTTTAAATAAATTAATTACTCTTGAACAAAAAATAGATTTACAGAAGAATGAAGATATTGAAAAACAAAAAAGTGTAATAGGTTGTGAAGAGACAATAGCAGAAATGATTGATAACCAAAATTGATCACGAAATATTATAATACTAAACGTCCAAGAATCAAATGGTAATTCATACACTGCTAGAAACACAGAAGATAAAACCACTGTTGGTGAATTACTTAGGAATTTTGATATTGATTTAGATAATGTTAAAACCTTTAGACTGGGTAAACACATGGAAAACAAAAATCGGCCACTTAAGGTTTTAACGGGATCTCAGGATGAAGCAATCAACAATTGTAAATAAAGATAGAAATTCAAAAAACTAAATGGCAATTCGTCATTAATACTCAATTCTCACATAATGTACTTAAATGTTCAAAGTATAATGTCTAACAAATATCAATTAATGGTTGATGTGATGTGTTATAATCCTATGGATAGTGTTGTTATCGGAAACTAGAGTAACTAATAATGTGGAGGACAAAGAAATTGCAATTGATAATTATATCTTAGTAAGATGTGACTCTATTAGCAGGCATACTGGGGGAGGGGGGTGTTAATTTATATTCGTAAGGACATTGATTTTAAAGCATACAAAGAATATGTATTGGAACCAAATTATTGATGTAAAGCGGTGAAAGTTCTATTATTTTGGTCACTATGGATCATAGGAGTGTTATATTACTCCCCAAGTGCAAGTGATGCAGTGTTTCTGAATAACTTTGAAGAATGGAGCGAAAACCTATTTAATACGAACCTGCGATATATTATAGTGAGAGATTTCAATTTAAATTATGAGAATAAGGGTAATTACTATGTAAAAAGTTAAGTAATTTCATTAGGGTAAATGGTATACAGCAATTAATTAAAGAGCCTACTACAATTGTACAAAATAGTTCAACTAATACTAAACAAGTCAGGGCTATTGTCCACCCGACACTAATAATAACTGATCACAATATTATATCAGTAGCAATTACTAAAGAAAATAAACAATATAATATTAATAACCAAATAAGTCAATTCAGAAACCTAAACGATGCAGCCATTCATCAAATTAACCTAAGACTTTTAAAATGTACATGGAAATTTGACAACACAAATGTTGATATAATTCTGAATGATATACTAAATAAAGTTACACATGCGTTAGATCATGAAGCTCCTATTCGAAGCAAATTTCAACCACATAACTGTTTAAAGTGGTATGACAATGAAGTGCATGCCAAAGCTAAAGAAGGAGACTGCTTATAAAAAATTCAAGTTCAATAAATGTGTTGTAAACTGGAAAGATTACAAAACATGTAGAAATCAATTTGTTAATTTATTGAAGAGAAAAGAAAAAGAATTTTATGAAAATCAAATTGACAATAACAGAAGAGACAGCACTAAAATATGGAAAATATTAAAAATGTTGGTTAGTAATATAGAAAGTAATTGTGATATACAAAGAGTACAATTTGAAAATAATCACCTTAAAATCATTGAGAGAAGAAAGGGATACAGCTGAACATTTAAATGACTACTTTGTGAATAGCATTGAAGATATTGTAAGAAATATCCCTGACGCTAATAATCTATATCGACCAAACCTATTGCACGGCCACGATGTCAAATTTACTGAATTTAAATTGTTAGCCTTACACGATGTAAAAAAAATTATGCATAATCTACCTAACAAGTGTAACTGGTCAGATACATTAAACACAAAAGTAATTAAGGCAACTTTTGATGCAATTGGGCATGTTCTTCTTCATCTGGTTAACTCCTCCTTGAGAACCGGCAGTTTTCCAGGCGAGCTAAAATGTAGTACAATTCCTATTCCAAAAGTTCAAAACACCACATTAGCAAGCGAATACAGGCCAATAAACACACTTCCTTATATTGAAGATTTTTTAGAAATTGCTGTATATAACAATAAACTATGTGGACAGTAACCAGTTATTGGATTGTAATCGATCGGGTTTTAGATCTAAGCACTCTTGTGAAACTGCTATTCAGTTAACTTTTAGTAAGTGGAAGCAATACATTGATCAAGATGAGTATACACTTGCTATTTACTTAGATCTTAAAAGATAATTTGAGACAATTAACAGACAATTATTATTGACTAAGATACAACACTACGGCATTGGTTGGAACGGTGATAACATGGTTGGATGACTACCTGTCAAATAGAAGACAAAAAACGAAAGTAGGAAATTCAACATCTAGTTCGGTGCTAGTAAGAAATGGTGTCCCACAAGGAAGTGTTATAGGACCGTTGTTATTTATTTTGTATTTAAATGATTTTCAGAGTATTGACCACGAATGCGAATTTGTTAATCTATATGCTGATGATACCCTACTTGTAATCAAGGAGTCTGATATACAAACAGCAACAAATAAAATGAATAATAGCTTGGATAAAATTTATAGATACTTTCAAATAAACAAGTTGAAACTTAATACAAGCAAAACTGTGGCAATGGTTGTTGGAAATACTAATAAATTAAATAAACTCGATAGAAATGCTATTACATTGAAGATTGATGATGAAATATTAAAAATTGTTGAACAAACTAAGTATTTAGGTATTATGTTGTATAGTACTTTAACATTTAAAAATCACTTTGATTATGTTAAAAATAAACTTACAAAAAAACTATATTTCTTCTCAAGATTAGCACCTAAATTGTCTTTAAGAACTAAAATTACAGTCTACAAAACAATCATTCGACCACATTTTTATTACTATGCAACAATACATTTGTTTAACCAAAATAAGTTAAGTATTCTTCAAAAACTACAGAATAGAGGTTTAAGAATCATACTGGAATGTACTAAAAGGGCTAACATTCAAAAAATGTTAAGCACCCTAGAATGGCTATCTATGGATTAATGTCGAGCTATTTTGATGAGTTTATTGTTTATGCCAACCAAATACATAACCACGAAACGAGGTCATATATGTTGCAAGAGCCAAATTGAAAAAGACTGAATTCAATATTCTTTAGAGGTCTGATTAAATATAATACTTTACCAAAAGATATTCGAGACTGTAATACATTGATATCTTTTAAACAAAAATTAATGAAAAACTAGAACCTAACTAAAACGTAAGTACTTTATAAAATAAACCAAATGACCTAAACTTGGTAGGAGTAATTATAATTTTCAAACTTCTAGTTAAGTAATAGTTGCTTTTACTGATACTTAATTTTTCTCTTTGGTCTTGAGTAACACTAAAAGTACTTGTAGTTATATCCTAGGCCGCCCACAAAGGGGGTCAATGGGAGTCGCCTGACCCCCCTGAATGTTCCTTTGGTTTTTTTTCGTTAGAAATCGCAACACGAAGTGCACATTCACTAGAGATTGAAGAAGATTACGATTTCACTATCGGTTATACTATTGTTTAAAAATAAAGTAAACCTAAATGTTGAGATTACACTACAGGTATGCCTATTGTCTAACTATAAATAGACCGACTTTGTATGTCATTTTAAGCAGGAAATGCGAATTAATGCGATTACCTTACAATAGTAACCCTAACCGCCTATAACAAAACTGTTATTTTCATTCTTTAATATCTAAATATCTTTACCCTGAAAGTTTCTATTCAAACGAAATATAAATAAAGGCTTTCATAATGGTTTCTTTCTTATTGTACAGGTTCAGGTACTCTACAACTAAAACTTTGGAATGTTCTACAAATGTCTCATTGTGTTCTATTGTGAGAAAAAATATATTCTTTATCTATAACAGTAAAGTACGTCTATATCTTCAGTGACTTTAGTTTGTATTCAGTGTTTTTCGAATGCGGTGTACTTTTAATTTGTGACTTAGGAAACTTTATCTGACTGTTGAATTAGTAGAAGACGTGTATGTTGATAGATATTGATTGGTCATTTTCCTTGTAGTTATTGTTATCAGTGTTGATAAGTAGTGTAGTTACTGGTTTTTGTTTTTAAAGAAGGCCGAAGATTGCAGTTACAGTTTAGTTACGGATAGGATAGCAGTAAGTACTAATGTACCTAATGCGTGAGAATACATATTTAAAAATAATATTTATTTGCAATTGGGAGATTCTTATTTTTTTTTCTTTAAAGTCTATTTGATTAACAAATCTCTTCTTTTGAAGTATCAGAAAAATAAAGCGTGTTATTTTTTTTCAGAAATTCAGATCTAAGATCAGTAACAATACTAACAATGGATATTAGAAAATTTTTCAAACGAAATGAACTAAAAGAATCATCTAGCATAGGCTGTAGTAGTAGCGGTGCTGGTGCTAATGCTATTTTTGAGTGTAATAGTATAGTACATAATAGTGTCAATGATCTAAATAAAGCTGGTAGTTCGTCACCTAATACTTTAAAATCTCTCACATGTGAATATGACACCAATCTTTCAACTGATAAGAATGAGTACATGCTCGATTTGGGCAATTTTGTTAACTCGAATGAAACACTTTCCGACGATGTTCGCTTTTCATTATTAACAAATCCTTACAAACTAGATCCTAAATATAATTTCAAGAACGATTCCGAAGAAAGAAGACGTGCTTTTAGATATGACTGGCTTCAACAATACGATTGGCTTGCGTATTCTCCAAAACTCAAAGGCGCACTTTGCAAATATTGCGTAGTTTTTCGGCCAACTGTTAAAAGAGGGGTTCTTGGTTCTTTAATTGTGAAGCCCTTCACAAAATATCATGACTTTGTCGCTTGTGCAAAAGCACATGCTACAACCAAATGGCATCGTGATTCAACTATAAAAGCTTCTAGTTTTACAAAAATTATTGAAGGAGAACGTCTATCAATTACCTCTCAAATAAATGAAGCTGAGCGGGATTTGATTGAATCGAATCGCAAAAAACTTATACCAATAATATCCACCGTCATTTTTTGTGGTATGCATGATTTGCCATTACGACGTGATAAAAAAAGGTAATTTTGAGGATATTTTATAATTCATAATAGAAAGCGGGGATCACATTCTAAACATGGAACATTAATTAGGGAAAAAATTGTGAAAGATGTGAATTTGAGTGAAGCATTTTCAATTCTGGCTGATGAAAGTGCAGATATTGCTGGGGTAGAACAGTTATCACTTGGAGTAAGATTTGTTAGTAATGACAATTCGGCCAGAGAAGAATTTTTAGGCTTTGTAGTCCTTACATCGATGAGCATGAAGGTATAACTGCTGCAATTTTAAACGCTTGTAATGAATATGGTCTTTGTATGGATAAATTAGTTGGATTAGGGTTTGATGGTTGCTCGACGATGGCAGGTCATGAGCAGGAGTCCAAAACTTATTAAAATAAATATCCAAAAGCGATATATTTTCATTGTGCGTCCCATAGATTAAATTTAGTGATAAATGATTTGAACAAGATTCCAGATATTCAAAATTCAGTAGGTACCATTAAAGAAGTAATTACTTTCTTTCGAGATAGTCCATTAAGACGTAGATATGTTTCTAATATTCCACTATTATGTGAAACACGCTGGTCCGCCAAATATAAATCAATGAGGTTGTTTGTGGAACATTTTGCAGATACTATGAACGCTCTGGAAAATTTAGCTCATAACCGTGAAATAAATGCTCAGACAAGAAATAGGGCCAGCCAACTTTTAAATTGCGTTTCTTCGTCGAAATTTATTCTTTGTCTGCATATTATGGCCAAATATTCTAGCAAATTGGAACCTGTTTGTAATGCACTGCAGTCTAAAAGTATAAACTTATTTTCCGTTAAACAGCACATAGATGAACTACTCAAACTTTTTAAGACACACCGTAGTGATCCTGAACAATAGTTTAAATAGGTTTATAAAAAAAGTGTTGAACATGCCCATGGTTTTGGATTGGAAATTACATTACCACGTATTGCACCAAGACAAACTCATAGGTCTAATTATCATATGAGTAGTGTTGAAGATTACTTTCGAGTAAGCCTTTTTATTCCTTATTTGGATTCTGTTATACAGTCTATTTCCACAAGGTTTTCTGAAGATGCTACAACTTCTTTTTTACTCTCTGGATTACATCCAAATAACTTAAAAGACAACAATATAAAAAGAGCATTGTTAAATAAAAAAGAAGAAATAGCCAGAAGTTACAACATTGATAACTTTTCAGAACAGTTGTAAACGTGGGTTGAACTTTGGCAAAAGAGAGATTCAACAAGATACAGACTTTGTACATTTGCTTGATAATGAAGTTTCTTTTTTTCCGGCCATCAAAACTGCGCTGAATATTTTTTTGGCATTACCTCCAACTACTGCAACAATAGAAAGGTCATTTAGTACGCTAAAGTGGGTAAAATCGTGGCTTAGATCAAGCATGTCAGGGGATAGATTATCAGGTTTATGCATGCTTAGTGTACATAAGGACATGGTAGGTAGGGAGAAACAAGCATTTATAAATGAAGTCCTAAATAGATTTGGTCAAGACTGAAGAAGATTGATATTTTTATTCAAAAATGATGATGATTAATAAAACGCGAGAACAGTCCTATTCAGCAGTGCCAGTTATAATAGTTTGTTGTACCCTTCTTAGTTCTTAGTCATGTTTGTTTGTGCAACAAATATTAAAGACACTATTTAAAGTACCGGTCGGATATTTATTTACTATTAATTAATATCTGTGGTTTGTGGCCATTTGATTGACAATGTGGCTTTTCTGTTTCCGTTAAATATGGTTGTGTCGTGTCTGTATTTTTACATTTTCTTACGGACGGCTTATTACGTGTATTGGAATAAGTCCATTCAATTAGTGTGTGTTAATGTAAAATCCAATCTTTTCCATTTGCTACCCTGTGCATCATCAAGCCAAAAGAATTGATATCCTGCTGCACCAGCAATTTACCAGATTGGTAAGTAACTTTACACTTTATGAAAATTCGATTAATTACAGAATGCTGCTTTATTAAGAAACTATCAATCCTACGTTTTTCTTTCAATTTCAAATACTATAGCCGAAATCTCGAAAGAATGCATTCGCGTCATAGGTTTCTGAATTAAACACCGACATACTTTTAATGTATATCGCTTTTAAATTCAGTAACCTATGGCGTGAATGCATTCTTTCGTTATTTCAACTATAATATTAAAAAACGCTGCATTATCGATGGTCGTAACTGCTTTTGAGCTACTCTAAGGAAATAAGATTTTATGCCTTACATTACTTTCCAATACGTCCAGTAACGGGGTTGCATTAACAGTGTTCATCCTTTGTGTAACATAACATATTTTTGAAAGTAGTCTTGACCCCCTCTACAAATTATTCTGTGGGCGGCCTTGGTTATATCTACTTAAATTATGAAAGCATGTTCTCTTTTTTTTTCTATTTTAATGTATTGTAATATTAGGATTACCTACTTTTAAATAAATATTATTATTACTATTTGAAAACGGGTTTGTCCAAACACGGGTAGTATTACAAACTTATTAACAAATAGTGATAAAATAAATTTCAATCATCTAAATGCAAAATCTTATCACCTCATTTGCGAATATGCATTTAATTTCAAAATATTTTAGTTATATCAAAGATATAAGTTTAGATTTTTCTTAAAGCAACTTATTCATTTATATCGAAATCAAATAAGCCTATGTCAAAGAATTTGAATTATTTTCTTAATTTTGAATATTGTGTTAAAAAAGAAAAAGCTTTAGAACCTGTGTGGGTAATCGCATTCTTTGTTTTCTTTGCATTTTTAACTCACAATAATTAGTAGAATGTTTTCATATCAATAAATTTGTTCAACCAATGTAATAGCAATTATCTTTCCCGGACATAGCTCTTTTATTTTAAATTAAGAAAATGAAGAATGTCATAATTTGCAATAAATCTTGATGTTTAGATCAAACTTATTTTGAAATTAATAAAATACTCAAGAGCGTACGAAATTTATTTAGAATATCTTCGGTTATTCCAAAATAGTATCACAACAGGATCCAGATTGTAAGTAACAGACTGTAAATGATAAAGCTGAACGTTATATAAACTTACATAAACTGGACAAAAGTTCATATAAATAAAGCCAAAGTAGCTAGCATAACACTTTATATAGATACAATACGTTAACATTAAAAATAATCACAATATGTTTAGTATTAACTAACAGTTGGTGGAGGTGGAGCATGCACGGCTGCATGGATGGCTTGCTGAAGTTCTGGCCGGAAAGTCGATACCACATTTTGGAATAATGTTTCGTTTGCTTGTACTTGCTTTAGAATATTTATCATTCTATAACCTTCGGGGGAATTTGTATCTATTACATTTCTAAAGAACGCTTCTGCTATTATACTCAAGATTTTTGGAATATTTGAGTTTCCAGGACCTAAAATGAGAGAAAATTGGTTAGTAAGTTATCATTAAACAAATGACGGTAATGGCTATTTAAGAAACATGAATTACTATTATATACTAATCACATAATTAGTTCTAATATAGTATTTCTACCACATAATAATTAGGGAATAAATATTGCTTTAACGCGTTCACTTGTAACGCTTTTGCATTATTTAAGCATACATTCGTTAATGGACAAGCATTTATCAATTTCAGCTAGTGCAGGAGCTTTAGTAAAAATATCTGTAAAATTTTATAGAAGCTTTGGAAAGTTACGGTTTATAAAGGGACCACTTCGATGTAATGTTAAATCAGGACAAGTAAATACAGTAAGAACTGCTAATACATTCTTATGTTGAACAGCAAGAACAACAGGGATTTTAAATTAATCGTATTCAATAACAAAAATCACCTATAAAATCAGGCACAACACCATTTACAATAATATTTGTATAAATTCTCACGGGATTTAAAATACCAGAATCATAAAAGTAAGGGGTTCACACAATCTGAAGATATTGAACACCGTACCAAAAGGCATTAGATGCATAGTGTGAGAACAAAATTTTAATAAAGGGTGGGAGATTAAATGATTAAGTTTGAACAAAATTAGGACAGAGAGGAAATCACACAAGTATGAAATTATGTATCAATAACAACAGACACATACGAAGGCTATGTGGTCCTTTGACGAGAAATAAAACAAAATATTGTTCAAGTGATAGTAAATGTCGTTGGCAATAAGACAATATGCCCTCAGGTGCCGATATAGAATTATTTTAAGCTTTACTGGATACGCAGAGGCTAGAAAAATTAAATATGTGAATTATGGATTTATATTTGTGTCAGTCGGAGCGATTAACCAGAATAGAGTGATGAATTAGTGTAACTTGTCAACGAAAGTTGTAATTTTGAGGTGGTCTATCGTGCCGAAGTAGTACATGCTAGGTATATCATTGGCGTCCATGGACACTCTGCTCATTAATTGTAAGAATCAATTGGAACCTTAGAACTGTGAATACTTTATGGGCTTTTTGTTTGTTTATAATGTGTAATTATGTGCTTGTGGATTCAAATGAAAATGGCTAGAAGATTAATATTCCATTATCTAAATATTCTGTTGGACTATAAAATTACTACGAAAATAGTTTTGTTTTAAGCATAATGCTATTAACGAAGGAAGTTTGAATATTTCAAGAGAGTAAAAGAAATATGTCTACGCAAGCATAAGCATGGAATTATTGTTAGTTAAACGGCTTAAACTCAACATTTTAAATGGACAATGATATGGTTACATGAAAAGTTGGGATTGCGCTAGTTTTCTCTGAATTGTTGTTAAGAGAAAATCCAAATAAATGGAATTTAATATATATAGACCAATCAGGAAAAATTAATAAAATGGAATGATAATATTACTTTCAGATAACTGTTTTCTTGGAATTCTGTTAATAATATCCGGCCAGTATGATGTAGCTTAGGTTTTTGTTCTAAGGTTAATGTATGTGCAATGATGTTTTGGAAATTTACCGTTGATAGAGTCTAATTTAGATGGAATTTTATTTGCAGTTGCAATATAGGTAAAGGCGAGTATTGTTAAAGGATATGCAGCCACTCCAATGATGATCGGATTTTGGCAGAGATCTTGATTTTGAAAAATTGTTTTAGTTCGGTAAAACGTTAAAGGAGTGTTTTCATGGTGTGATTACGAAAGATAGAAGATTACGATTATAAAAGGTAAATGTTGAAAAGACTAGGTTGGAACATCGTGAGGCGAGCTATCCGAAATAACAGTCATCCTGGTAGCAAATATATCAATGAAATTGCTAGGATTTGATGGTTTGGTACCTTTAATTTTGAACAGTTAGTAAAACCTTTCAAGTTGAGTAGTATTTTTAAAGTAGTTTAATATTTCGGCCATACTACATAGATTTCATTATTTTTTATCATTTTCGTTATAAAATCCACTCCCGCACCACTGAAAGTTAACTGGTACACCTTTGAAATTGCTACGGGATTCCCCTACCGTCTGGGCAATTTAAAATTGTACGGTTGGCTCATAAATTATTAAAAAATAACTCCGATTACAGAATGTTAAACTAATTTTTATTCTTCTAATTTCATAAGCACCTGTACACATAAGCATAAAGTAATCAACTCCGGAACGAGCTTCATCACAACGATGTCGCCATCTTAAGAATGGCGTGAAATTCAAAAAGTCTTACAACTCGGCCTAACCTGAAATAATTGATTGACCTCAATCAACTGATTATGGCAAGTACACATAAAATATAACTAAGACATACCATAATAACAATTAGCACAAGAGCAGTACATAAACTTAAAATTCATAAAGTACATGAGCATAAACATATTTCATAGCTTGAGACCTAAGATATCATAAAACATAATATACAAACATGACCTGTAAAGATTCCTAATATACTTATCACCTTAAATTGTCCTTTAGCATAATTTTTCCTAAATATATTTTTAACTTAAACAATACAATCAGGTAGGTATTAATAATCATTGGCAAGTATGACTAAATAATAAATTTCCTTAAATCTAACTAACATTCGGATCCCTAATTTGACTTTTAACCCATGGTTTCATCCTAGAGCTTGCAAAAATGCCCTCATAAGGCCTTTGCGTAATCTGGAAACCATCAATATCTGATATAACGTACCTATCATTAGGCAAAACTTTTTTAACAACATATGGACCCTTAAATTTTGGTAATAATTTTTTATTAACGTTAGGTGTGACCTCAATGTTTGGAATCATAACATAATCACCTACTTGATATTCCGTCGCTTCTTTATGATTCTTATTGTAGTAAGACTCATTATATTTTTGCGATTGAACGATATTATTACTAGCTTTTAGCCTAATCTCTTCTAAATTCCTTTCTAGATCTTCATCATTTAAGGACTCTAAAAATTCTTTCAAAGGATCTGAAATTTTCCCTAATTGTCTCACACCAAACAACAAAATAGTAGGGGATTGTCCCGTCGATTTGTTACTTGTATTATTTATAGCAAATTCTACAACTGATAAAACTTGATCCCATTTCTTGGGTGCATCAACTAATTTTGAAATCATTGGAACAATTGTACGATTAAAATGCCCAATTTGCATGAGGCACTCCTGTTGCAATTTGGACATGCTCAACATTATTGCTCTTTAAAAAATCGGTAAATAAGTGTGAGCTGAATGCAGTGCCTTTATCAGAAACTATGCGTAATGGTCTAGTAAACGTATTAAAATAGTTCTCTAAATGTTTAACCACTTCATCAGAACCTGTCGATTTACACGGATAAAGTTTAACGAATTTGGCAAAACCATCAATAACGGCAAATATATACTTGTTTCGTTTGGATGATGTCTCTAACGAACCACAATGGTCAATATGAATTGTTTGAAAAGGTATTGTCCCTTTTGGAATGCTGTGTAGAAACCCTTCCGATTTTTTTATTACTAAAATTAAAAACAGTGCATTTAAGGCAATTTGCAACTAAAGTTTTACTTTTTCTCGCATTAAGGGAAACCAATAAGTTTGCCTAATCACCCCAATGCATTAATCTACACCTACATGACCTACATCATCATGATCCGCCCTAATCACATTACTCTCCATAGCTTTTGGTACATAGAATAAAAGCTTTCCCTGATCCTTCCTAAAAACAACACCATTTCGTAACTCATAAATTTTACTCTCAGCTACTTTTAATTATTTTCTAATTTTCATAATTGCTTCGTCTTGTGTTTGCTTTATACTTAAATGCATTTCAAAGCTATTTTCCTCTAACACCAATATGTGAGAAAAATGTCGACTGAGGGCATCTGCGTGTTTCATCTTAGCGCTGTCCCTATGCTCTAAAATATAATCAAAATTTTGTAACACCAACAACCATTGCATTCTTTTAGGATTAATTTCCTTTTTCTTAAGAGCCAAGTTTAAGCTATTACAATCTGTTATAATTTTAAATGTTAAACCTTGAAGATAAACCCTAAACCTATTGAGACTACTAATTATTGCCAATAATTCTAAATCAAAACTATGAAGCTGTGACTCTCCTTCAGTAGTACGTCTACTGTAATAAAATATAGGGTGAAACAATTTATCATCTTGCTTTTGCATAAGAATCACACTATATCACTGCGAACTAGCATCACAGTGGAGTTGAGTTTCAGAAAAAGGCGAGTACAATGCCAAAACTGGCTGAGTAATAAGAGCATTCTTAATAGCGTTAAAACTTTCATACTGTTTCTTGTCAAACTTAAAGATTGCATTTTTTCTAAGCAATTAGTATAAAGGACCTGCTAATAGTGCAAAATTTCTAACAAATTTACGGAAATACGAGGCTAACCCAATAAAGCTATGCAATTCTCTAACTGTACGGGGCACTGGAAAATATTTAGTTGATTTAATATGGTCTTCACTAGGTTGTACACTACCACCATCAATAGTATACCCAAGATATGTTACTTTAGTGTTAAAAAACTACATTTATCTACTCTTAAACTAAGTTTATTCCGGACAAGTCTATCAAACACATTTTCTAAAGTCTGCAAATTTTCTCCGATACTCTCTGTAGCTATCATCATATCGTCAATGTAAATAGATAATTTGTTTTCATCTACAAGATCTCTAAATATTGAGCTAACGTACCTAGCAAAAACAAAAGGACTATTTTTGAATCCAAATAGAGCTTTCAAAAGTTCATACCGTCCTGAAGGCAAAACAAACGACGTATATTTTATACAATGTGGGTCAACATCAATATGGTGAAACGCACTTTTAAAATCTAGTACCGTATAATATTTTTTACCCTTTAATCTATCTATCAAATCATCGATTAATGGTAACGGATAATTATCACGTATACATATTTTGTTTAAGTGCCTAAAATCTCTACATAATCTATAATCACCATTCTTCTTTTTTACTAAAACAACCAGTGAAATATATTCGGATTCGCTTGTGCGAATTATTCCCCCCTTTAACATTCCTTCTATAAGTTTTTGAGATGCCTGATTTTCTACATATGACAAACGTCTAGGCCTAAAATAAAATGGTGTGTGACTTGGGTCCACTAAAATTTTCATTTCATATTTGGCTACCGGTTGCTGAGGCCGCTCGGGATTTTTATAATGATCAATAAAAATTTTAACAGTTTTCTGTCTGACTCGAGAATTCACACAAGGGTTAATATTTAGATGAATTTTATTCTTATCTTTATAACTAATATTCAAAATTGACATACCTTCATCAGACATATTATTACTTGAAACAGCCTTAACTTCTAATTTTTCATTTTTAATCGTAAAACTTATTTTATCGTTACATAGTAAATCACGCCCTAACAGACACACATGGTATTGCATAATCATGCACAACATAAAGAACAGAATCAAGTGCAATACCTGAAATACTAACTCTAGCATCGATCACTCCTAAAATATCTAAATCTGAATGATTAATACCTTGGTATTTATTGGTTACAACATAATCTTGCATATTCAAAACATTAACAATATACTTTCTTACAAAAGTTATGGCACTACCTGGATCGAAAACACTTTCTAATTGAAATGTGTGCCCTTGAACTTCAATCTCGATAGGTAACAGAAACGGTCCGACTGGCTTACGCTGCAACAGCAAGGTTGACGCAGGTCGAGGTTCCTTTTTAATTGCTACGAAAGTACAATCTGGACAACTACCTTGCAAGTGAGTGGTAGATCCACAGCTATAACACGAACCTCTTAGACGAACAGGTTTTATACAATCCTTTGCATAATGACCAGGTTGGTTGCAAATGTAACATTTTAGTTGATTTTGATAATTTGTGCAGTTTGCAGGTTTTCTTTCAAACTTTTCTTCACCTTGTTTTTTCGTATATGTTGGTTTAGATTTGCTCACCTGTTTTTCTTTAATTCGGTGACGTCTGGCATCATCAACTTTTTCAAACATAATTATATCTTTATATAATTGATCTTCTTCAAAATGATTCTTTCATATTAAGAAATTACTTAATTCTCTTGACCACAGTCCAATAACAATTTGTTCTTTTGTTTCTGCAAAAGACAGAGACCCAATTCTTTACATAAACGAACTTTTTCATAAAAATAAGCTGTAATATTTTCGCGAGGTTGTTGTATTCTCATTTGCATTTTTTGCCAAAAACACTTTTACTAGATTCATGTAAAAATGTTTTCGTGAAAGCCGCTTTAAATTGAGCCCAACTATTTACTACTATACGAGCATAAACCAATGTTTGGCAGCCCTGGTAATATTTGAAACTGCCATTTGATACATAACAGAATCCGGCCAATTATGAATAATAGCCGCTGACTCTAATTGCTGCAACCAAATTCGTGCTGCATTAGGCCCCTTTTGTCCATCAAACACATTAATAGTGCTAACGCCGGCAACAAATTCCTTTTATTTTTAAATTACAGTTTATTAATCCGATAAATTATTGCCAGAATAGCATTCAATTCAAGTTATTTTTAATTTATAGATAAATTGAAACATATGCCAATTCTGACAATAACAAAATTAAGACAGATAGTAACAAACATTGGTGTGATTCGGTTCTCTAGTAAATTGTGGCATTACGGTGTGTACGTAAAAATAACCCCTTGCACCCGTCTTAGAGAGTGTGTTCGAAAACGGTGAAATTTCTAAATTGGTGATCCTTGCCTTCCTTCAATGACCATCCTAAATCTCACCCTTTAAACACCTATTTTAAAGTGAGCTGCAGATCTTGGGTAAGTTCATTGTTATACTTTTGTTTGTTCATGTTTAAAAATTACAGTCCACTGTCTTAACCGAGCGTTAACAAATAGTTTTCATAACATCAGGTATCATGTTTATGGTAGTGGTTTCAGGGTGCTGTCGAGGTGCTTGTTGTTGACTAATTTTTAGCATTTCTAGCATTTGCATATTTTGTTGTAATAATGCAGTAATTGTACTCATAAATGTGGTGGAGTCGCTGCTGATTTTTTCGTTACTACTACTTAAAACTTGCAAAGGTCGTTGACCATCCTGATTAACATTCCTTCGCCAAATTGATTTTCCACGGAAGTGGCTTGTGAATATTGACGCACAAATTGTTCAAAATTCTCATTACTTGTTACTACAGGATTATTTTCGTTAACACTATCCTCCATTTTCAAAATAAACAAAACGTGGTTATCCAAATTAAAATAAGTAGCCGCCGCACATAACCTCACTTCATAATCCGAAATACAATTCACGTTAATTTTTAAGGCATAACCCCACACCTGAGGTTGTAAGGTTGGCTCATAAATTATTAAAAAATAACTCCGATTGCAAAATAATAAACTAATTTTTATTTTTCTACTTTCATAAGCATAAAGTAATCAACTCCGGAACGAGCTTCACAACGATGTCGCCATCTTAAGAATGGCATGAAATTCAATAAGTCTTACAAAATTAATAACACAATGCCATTGTTACCCATAACACATTCCTTACGGTACAGATTCCCAGTTAGTTTATGCATCTTTAAGATGCTTTAGTATTTAAGTAGCACATCTTAAATTGGGTGTTTTTTATTCAGACAGCACTTGAGTGTATCACAAGAGATTAATATGACACCATTTATCAGGCTGCAGAAGTTACATGCTGATTTTATTTGTGATTAAACTTAGTGCAAAATGTATGATAATCAAGCAGGTTGTTCGTGTCATAGACAAAAATTAATCAGTAAAGACCCAACTCTGATAGAGAACTGGAATATTTTTTAACACATTCAGATTGTAAATATGGCTTTGAAGAAGTAAAGACGAGTAGATACCAAATAATAACGGTTCATTACAGAGTTGATCTGATTCTTGTAAGCATGTTTTTTATAATGTTATATACTGTAGATTATATAGTTGTTACAGGAAATGATGACGATGTGGCAGATGACAAAAATCTGCACTCGAATATAAATAATTATTGTGATTTTTTTAATATAAGGTTTCAAGTTTTATTTTATTATTTAATTTTAGGAAATTTTTAAATCCCACATGGGAAAATTTTCCTATATAATTCTTAATTTAAGCTTTAAATCCCATGAAGATCAAATTCTCATGCATTTCAGTATGTCAGCCTATGGTTTGTGGTGTAAAAACACATATGTTGCGTTCGCATGCCATGAAAATACACTACAAAGGTACTACATTGACCAGGAAGCGAGTATTTCTTCTACCGGGAAATTTTGAATTTTACTGAACCCTTGCTGTTCCATTTCAGTTTCAAAAATTGTTTCAATACCTGGCTGCTTTAACTTCTTTTTAGATCACCCCTGGAAGACTATGCTATGTTTTTGCATTTCATTTCAGTCTTAATTTTGTACTCATTATATGAGTCAGGATATCTATTGGATAAATGATCTATAAGTACAGAGACCATAAATTTAGACACCTGGTACCCTTAAAGATTAACATTTTACACTGCACACGTTGTGCTTTTGCACTGTTTGATGCTGGAGGAACAGTAAAATAATTCCATGCCGCAGACATTTTTCAGAAGCAGGTAGTTCACAACTGCTGAAAAAACTGATGGTCGTGATGGTTTTGTTTGATTTACTACCCAAATAGATCCAAACAATGGCCTAATCCCGTATCCTATTTCTTTATAAATTACATAATCTGGCGTTTGAATTAAAATATAAAGCTAAGATTTATTTTTACTATTCAAAAAATATTATTCAGTATTTGGACGAATAATTTTCATGAGTAACACTGAATATTCGCTATTCAGAAAATTAACTATTGACGGCATCACCAATAAAAAATTTATATGAAGTGAAGAATCAGAAAGCATGATATAAAATACCATGCATAGAAAAAGAACATGTAAGTATGCAACTCACGTTGCATCTAACAAACTTCATAGGCGTCATAGAAACGCAAAAGTGAACGGCCCTTAATAATAGAATCGCCAATCGACACACCTCAAAATCGAATAGACTCACCCGAGAATTCCAATTCTTACAATACAAACATAAAGTATAATGATCAAGGCGGCGAGCTTTCGTTTGTTGTTGGATATATATTGACAGGCAATAGCCACGAGTAAGAGACAGCTTCTGGTCTTCTGAGTTTAACCTTTTATCATGGTACAGCAAAGCCTGGAGGTTAAACCAAAAAGTTGTGTGTTATGCACTGACGTGGATACTCCACACCCTACCGGCAAAGTGCACCAAATGCTACCAACAGGGTCTGGACTTCCACCAAAGGAAGTTACTTCGTAAAATATTCTGGTATCAGCATCTACTGCTGAACATGGTTCACCGAGACCTGATGTCTGAGTCGTCCGTGACATCCCTGTCTTCAATGCCCACCATCACTGAAGCGGAGCTAGCTGCCTGGATGTGTAAATACCACACCCCGCACCAGTTCCGACGCCTTTCACGAATAATCTGCCATCAGCATGCAGTTGCACACCTCGTATCACCAATAGGGAACCTGCACAGTACATGGCACTTGCTTTAATCGACCTGCCACGTAGAGCACCGTATACCGACTTGGATCCAACAAAACTTACCTGCAGATCCAAGAGGACAATGTGTCTGTGAGTCCTTAATCAATTGGAGTTTCTCTGTAAATACCATAAGTTGATAAATAAATAAATACCTTTTAACATAGGTTTCTTTTTGAGCCATGTTTCTTAACAGCAACACACATTAAAGGACAAAGTGAAGTCAGTGGACGATATTTCTTTATTTTTGTGTACAAACAGTACATGCATTTAAGTCCACACTATAAGTTTTCTAACGCTAAAGGACATTTGCATTTCTAGCGTTAACAAAATCTGTTCACTTAAAAGCTCTATTCTCATGCATAAATTAAAAGACATTTATATATTGCATATGTATGTAGAATCTTACGTAATTGTTGTTTTCAATTTCATGTTATTGTATATATTTCTTGCAGCCAATGTAAATAAATTATACACTGTTGTCTCTATGCATTACCCAAACAAAAGATGACCCCACAAAAACACAAAATCGTGAACTGAGCACCCACAAACATAAAGATTTATAATTAAAAAGTTATAAGAATAGATCAGCTGTTAGCTAAACTAATCAGATGAGTATGCCAAAAAGTATTTATTTAAATTAATAAACAGAATATATGAAAAAGGGAACTAACTCACGCTTTACAAAT
Source organism: Platerodrilus igneus (assembly GCA_036346225.1). Taxonomy (NCBI): domain Eukaryota; kingdom Metazoa; phylum Arthropoda; class Insecta; order Coleoptera; family Lycidae; genus Platerodrilus; species Platerodrilus igneus. Next base: position 2,480,888 of record JARFIW010001055.1, read on the forward strand.
AGATCGAGCATTGCTTCAAAGGTAAACATGACCGACTGATTATAAAAGATTGAGAACATTTGCAGAGTCATTGTTCAAGAAAAAATAAAGAATAAAATGAGCGGAAATTGAGTTTGGATCAGTAGAACAGTCACTGCTTTTAGAGAACTAATTCCAACAGTTACGATTAGTATTAGATAGCTACAATTGATCGTTTAATTAAAAAAATTAAGTTAACATTTTTCGCATAAAGGAACTTCCAACAAAAATTTATCATCCATTAATAATGCAGGATTGTTCAACAAAATGATTTTCATTTTCAAGGTGCCAGCATTAATGAACTCAGGACCTTGGGCATAGTATTCACACGCATACCAATAATGCCACAGAGCCGCCTTTGTTTTATACCTCAACCAGACAATTTGCTCAAGTATCAGTTTACATCAACATCGTCTGATAATGAATTTCATCAAACTGGAGAAGTTGTGCCTGCCATTGACACTTCAAAATAGGAAAATAGTGGTCCGTGTTTATGATAAACAGTGGTGGATTGTCGAAGTTGATAATATTGATTGCCAAAACCAAGATGCGTGCGTTACATTTTACCACCCATCAGAACCAAAAACGGACCTCATTTAAAAAAGTTGAAAATGATCAAGTTTGGATTCCAGTTAAAAATGTATCGAAGAAGCTGTCACCCCTAGAATTTACAACTGTGACTACGTAAACTTTTAACCTAACGCCCAAATTAATTGAAGAAATTTCTCGAATGTTCAGTGAACATTACTAAAAAGTAATAAGATGAGAACAACATTTGTAATTAGTTGGGTAATTTTCAATTCAAAAATAACAAATAATCATTTAGGTATGTTTAAATTATACAATTGATATACTTTGTTCCATTAAAGATTCAATATCTTAAAACGTTAGCCCGTCTTTGTGCTAAAGTTGAGAGGTGCGGGATTTGCGTCCGACGGAGTGTGTTACTGGTGGGAATTTTTGCGTGTGTTGCTTAGGTCGGTTTTTATCACAAAAAACGAATACTACGGGAGAAATAAGGATTTTTCTAGGATTTATTAATCTGAGGCGACGTATTCCCTTACGCGTTAAAAAAGCTAAGATCCTTTAAAATTTTCTGATCTCAAAATCCAAACACCTCGTGCAACAAAGCTAACAACGGGTCGATTAACGTTGGTGCGAGAGCAAAGAACGATCGAGTTAGTTTCCAAAATTCGTATCCGGTTCTTAAAAAATATCTAATATATACCAAGAGACACTATTTATATTCTTATAACCTGAATTATTAACCGTTTGTGGGCAGGTATTATACTTTTTTTGTAAACTTTTATTGAAATTTGTGTAATTAATTCGAGAAATGTCAAGAGCAGGTTACGTAGGTCGGCGTAGAACGGCGTTGACACATGTATTTTACAAATTTCTAAAATTAAAGCTTATAAAATGGCTAAATTAGGATTCTAAAAATAAACAGTATTTTAATATCAGAAAACTTTCAAAATTAATTTGACGTTAGTGTACGAATATGGCAGAGTAATTACAATTCAAAGTGATATGGTCAGAAAATGCTGTATTTTTATGTAGCATCTTCAAATCCAAGTATACAGTCAATGGCATTCCGATAAACATCGGCTCAGTGTCGCAAGTTTAAGAGTTCAGTCTTCTATTCGTAACGTCAATGGTTCGATGCTCAGTAAAATTTACTATTTTTTATAATTTTGTGTTGGTTTTTTAAATATAATGAAACATTTAATATGCATAAAAATACCCAAACAAACTTTATAACTGCTATACAACGGTCTACGATATGTTATTATTCCTTATTTTCATTTAAAAAGGCATTTACTTTTACATTTCCAGAAGTTTTGTTTTTAATTTGCTCTATTTATTTTGTCTTAACGAGCAAAACGAATACACTGTAAGAGAAAGGCAGCATGATGTGAATTTGTAAAAGTTAGACGCAGAAGGTAGAACCAAGCTGTTACCTACATCAACTGAAAGTCCTTATAAAATATCTAATATGCGCAAGAAGTCCCACTCGGAACTCAGCTGACTAAAATAACGTTTATGTACAGGTATTATACCCATTTTACAAATTTAAAATAAGTTTCTATAATTAATTTGAGAATTATTAGACCAGTGCTGCAGGTTATTGCAAGCGCACAAACCAGCATCAGTAGAATCTATCCTGGCAGAATTACAATACATACAAATCAAATCCAAACAAAAACAAAGGAATATAAATATTCAGCTATTGTGTTTTTATATCGATATAGTTATTGCTTCTCCATGATAATGCCCTATATTTAAAAAGAAATTTGAAAATAACATTTGGAAAGGTTATTTAGATTTAAACTGGCAAAAGCGTACATAAACAATACCTTATTGTATACAATCATCTCAATAGTGTTGCTATGACGATACCGGCTGCCGTGCACTAAATAAAAGGTTCAGTGCTTTGATAAATCTGTTTTTTAGCATTTCAAAACAATACATGGGTCTTCGATTTTACATTTTGCAACTCCTTTTTAACATTATTTATTATACACGATTTATTCTTAAAAGTAGACATAGGACACTTCCTGCATTCGTTTGATATTTATTCCTTTAGAATCCATTTATGATTACTTTCACTTTAATAAACATCAAGCGTCAAGAATAAATAAAACACATTGAAAACAACACGTACACATTTTCAACTTAAAGATTCATAATCACAAATAAAAACATTTCTTTATTTAGCCGCTAGCAAAGCCTTTATGAACATATAAACCTAGGCCGGTTTGGTTGTAAAATTTAGGAATATTTCAATCACTTTCAAAACTCAAGCTTACATACTATTAAGGGTATTGTTTACGTTTCAATTAATGCTTTTCCAACGGCTGAAATAAATATTTCTAAGTACATTCGTTTCACAATAATTAAACAAAAGCATTCAACTGTTTCTTTTGGTTTCAATAACTTTGACATTCCAGGATGCCTGCTGAAACATGGCTTGAATTGTTATACACAGTTAGTCAAGCATTCTGCAATTACTATTTATTTAACCATGTAAATAATATCTGTTGTGCTTTTCTATCTACATTACTTATTTAACAATTACTTTAAATAGTAATATGTAACTAATGTAAAATAATATAAAAAATAAAAGCTTCATTTCCATTATTTACATTGCATACAACTTTTATTTCTTCAATGGAGTCTACTAGAGCAAAGTGTTCTTGATCGAATCAACTTCTCGAAGTTGTTTCAACGAAGTCTACTTGGACGAAGTGGTCTTGATCTAATCAACTCTTCGAAGTCCTCGTAATGAAGTCGTTTTAATGAAGTCTACTATGGCAAAATGGTCTTGGTCGGATCAACTGCTCGAAGTGTTTTTTAACAAAGTCTACTAAAGCAAAGTGATCTTGGTTGGATCAACTCCTCGAAGTCTTTCAATAAAGTCTATTTGGGCGAAGTGGTATTGATCCGATCAACTCTTCAAAGTCGTTTTAATGTAATCGTATTAATAAAGTCTACTAGGGCAAAGTGGTCCTGGTCGAATCGACTCCTCAAAGTCTTTTTAACGAGGTCTACTAGGGTGAGGTGATCTTGATCCGATCAATTCTTCGAAGTTGTTTTAACGGAGCCTACTAGGACGAAGTGATGTTGATCCGATCAACTCTTCGAAATCGTTTTAATGAAGTCTACTAGGGAGAAGTGGTTTTGATTCGATCAACTCCCCGAAGTCGTTTTAACCAAGTCTACGAAGGCAAAGCGGTCTTAATAAGTTATATTTGCTAAGCGGTCTCGACGATATTAGTTGGGTTATTGGGCATAATGGGTATATGCGCTCAACATAGTACCAAAGGGACTACAAGCCGTTTCTAGTTGCTATGTTAAAAAACGTGTGTTTTCCTCATATTTGTAATTTTTTTTAAATAATTTTAATTGAATCTTGAAGTTGAAATTTATACTCTGGAGTTTGATATCATAAAGGTCTATTAAGTGTGCAATTTCCAGTTTTTTTTATCAGGTCCAAAGATATTGTAGGTCAAAAAGTGGAAAAAATCAAAAAATCCGTTTTTAAAGTAGTGCATTTTTAAGAGTAAAAGTTTCTCGCCATTGTTACTCTAGAAAAAGTAACTATACCATGTAGTGTATCAGCACAAAAATGTTAAGACTGATAAATTACTTTGAGCTATTAAAAATATATTAAGAAATACATTCAGCTAGGTGACAATGGTTTTAAGGCCAGAGTGTGTTGAGCTAATGAGTTTTATTTGAAATGCCTAGAACAACCCATTACTGAATTATTAAAAGAACCACAGATGCTTGCAAATACGAAAACTTGTGGCTTGAAACAAAAATGGCCGCCGCTTCTAAATGTTTTTTAAGTCCACTAAATATTAGGAAATTCACCCAACAAAAATCAAATTTTTCTGATGGTCAAGCAAAATAGTGCTGGACCACTTGGTATGGATTTATCCAAAGAATATTGAAAGTGTATGATAAACATCACACAATATGCAGAATTTTTGTGAATATTAGTTTAACCAAAAAGCAAAAAGTTTGTAATGTTTTATACCAATTATTTTTGATAAATTTAGTGATATGCCAAAGAAGCTAATCACTTACCTAATAACACTGGATGATTTTGTTCTGTTAAATCGCATAAGAATCCATAAACATGTGGTGCTTCAACAGTATCCTCTACTACAGGCAACCAGCTCAACCAAACAGGAAGTATTTCATCTAAATGAATGGCTGCAGGTTTATATTTCATAATTTTTGTAATGGCTGAAATAATATTCTCTGTTGCATTTACGTTGCGTGACTCCCGAGATTCAGTATCATTAATTACTTCCACTAAATGTGGAACAATATTTGATAGTTCTGATATAAATTGTTCATCTGCAAATTGGGCAAGAACGCCCCATCCATATGCAGCTGCCTGTCGAACTTCTGGACTTTTATCTTTGACATACATTGTAAGTGGTTGCATAAATACGTGTTTATATTTTGAACAAGCACTACTCATAAATTCTATAACATCATCGAAAATACAGATTCCCCACTGGTGGTCAGTCCAAGGACGTTGTAGATCTAAAAGTCTTATAAAGTGTGGTGCAATTTGATCAAAATACTGAAGAAATCCCTCTCTGTATGTTAAAAGTAAGGCATGCATAACATCGGCTATTTTTGATAATACGTAAACATCATCTGATTCTTCATCTTCCAGTTGTTCCTCCACAATCTGTAATTAAAAATTAATGTAGACATCTTATTTTAACATACAACTAAAGTGTACAAAAGAAACTTACTTCATCATAATCTTCATCTAAGCACTTTTTACGACGATTTGTAGCTCTTTCGAAATGTTCTTGCATCAGCTTATCACAAATTCGTAACAGTTCAGTCATAGATGCTTCATCTAAGCATCCAACACCTAATACTTCGATACACTTTGCCAACGACGGGAGCAGTTCATAAAGTACTTCAATCTCGGGTTCTGTATCAATAGCTTTCAGAAGTTCTGGGCACATATATTTCCAAACACCAACTAAAAATTGGGGTCCTTTAATTGTAGCGCATTCTAATAAATAAGGCATAGATTCTGCAGCTGCTGATCGAATTCCATCATGAAAATAGAATTTTAACATCGGAACCATAAGCTTAACAACATCTTCAATATAATCTGCAAATCCTTCCTTAAGTTCTCGTGCATAACATACCAACATCGTACAAGCAGCTGCTTTGTCTTCTAAACCTGCAATTATTAAAATAAATTTTATTACAAATTGTGTTTTGTATGTGAACTATTTATGATTAATTATGTTAAAGGATCTTCTACTGTTAATTATGGTTGGTTTTTGTAGCACAGAATAATTATTGAACCTGATAAAATGGGTATTTTCCAAATCTACTATAACCATTGTAAACTTGTGATAGTAGCTTGTAATAATGGATGTTTGTAGCATAGTAGAAATCATGAAAGAATGTATTTGCACCATCGACCATATTTGTATGCATCAAGAGCAGCCAATTGAAAGTAAACTAAGGTTAGGTATGTTGCATTAAAAAATATCATCCTATCCCATTTAAAGACATCTATTAATATAACAGCAATGAAGATAGGATATGCGATTTGTTTGCATTCTTACGTAGAAATTCTACAGCATATGTCGTTACTAAGCTACTTTGCTCGAAACACATGTTTCTTATATTCTTCCTTTCTTACGTTTTAATTAGGAATGACGACAGATACCCAGGTACATACCCGATAACTCAATACCTGGGTAAGAATTCTGATACTCGATAAATACCCAATACTCAATAATTATAGGACTAGATCTGAAAAGTAGGTATTTGAATTTTTGTTGGAAGTTTGGTGAATACCATTGAAAAGATATGTAAATAACGTCTGGCTTATATTGGAAAGAAAACCACCAAATAAATACTGTTGCAGTTATATAATATATTTTATATAACCTTCACAGTAAATTCCCATGAATGTATCATGCATATGCTAGTTACACTAAATAACGAAGCGTTCAAATTGTTGACCTTGTTGTGTTCATCGCGCACTGTCACTTTCAAGTTTTAAATCAACACTACCAATTTGGCGTGAACTGATAAATTTAATACAGGAGGCAGGTCCAAAACCTTGGTGTTCAAACTAATGTATAAAATTTTAAATAACACTGTAGACAGCACATACTTGAACGAGTATTCGGTTTTACAACTCATCAGAAAAATGATGCCATTTAGAAGAAAACTCACCTCAAATTGTTTAAGGGTGTGCTGCTCAAAAAACCTTGAACCAAAAGTCATGTACATACTCGATTGTGTAATGGAGAATATGTTGTAGCACTCGAATATAGTCATGTTAGTATTATAAAACCCTAAACAATAAATCATGCTAACTTTATTACTTACCAGCAGTTCGTATACCAAAGTTCTGCTGCTCTCCAAGTGAAACAAATTGCCAATCTACATCATTTTCTACCTCCTGCATATCGTCATTGTCTAATAAAGCTACTTCAGGTTTCATCGCAGCAGTACGCATTACTGGTCCCATTACTAAAGGTAAATATTGTTCAAACTGTCTACCCATAACCTAAAAACAAGATATAAGTACAGTTCCATAATCTTAGCAATAAATAATACAAACATTATACTTCGTAAAGGCACAGATTAGAGTTTCTAACAATTTTTGTTTTTATATAGAAAGAAATGAAAAATTTCCTAAATTACTTGTTTGCAATCGTACATAAGTTTTCATATTCATAGTAAATTTTTAGTTCTGAATGGAAAACAATAAACAATCAGTTATTTTCTATTAATTCTATTGCAAGGTTAAATTCCATACTTGTAATAACAGATTATATACTTTAGGTGTTTGAAATCTTGTTGTGAACGTCATTAAAACCTCAAGGTAATTATTTAAAATAGTACTTTAACATTCAAAATACTTTATTATTCTAAAATATTTCGGGGTCATCCAAACTGTTTCATAAACACCGCTGGTAGTCTGTCCTAGTTTTGTTAAGCATCTGTCTTCTTTGACATAATTTCATGTAGATAGGGTTTTCCAAGACGAATCTTTATATGCTGCTTTAATAATTTTGTCACTTCCACTCCATCCTTCGAGAAGCTTGTAATGGAATCGTTTATGGTAAAATTTAGTTTAAGAATTAACACAGTGCTTTGTGTTTTTTAGAGCAAAACTTAAGGATTTGAATACCGCTTTTACTTTCAGAGATGTTGGTCTGAAGTAGTTTGTTTTGTTACATGTAATGGATCACTGATATCAATATAATATTTAGGAGAAAATAAATGCTAGGGTTGGCATCACTTTGCACTGTTGTTATTAACAGTTTGTTAAATTTCTTTTTGCATCTGTTGGATGTCGTTTGTGTTTTGTTGTTTTTAGCAATTGTGCGAATTTTTCTTATTTATTTTGTATTAAACTGTTCCCTTAGAACAAAATTTGCCTTTTGTATGATGTATGTGTCAAAGGCTTCAGACAAACGTTGTATAAAAATATTATATGCAATGTATTGCAACAAAGTAGCTGCTGGTCTATATAACATCACTACACTGTTTCGTGAAATAGATAGTATTTCATGTTAAGAAAATTGTTATCCAATATTTTTTATTAAATTTTAATCATTCTATTTATTCAAATATTCGTTCCGTATCATATCTTGGCACACCTATCGCTTCAAGCCCAATGATGGTCTAATATTTCCTGTTTGTAAACTTACGAATCAGTTTCCGTTTTCCCCATTACGAGTTAATGATGTATGCCGTACGAAATAGAACCTCAGGCTCACAATAAGCTTCTTTTAAAAATTAGCAGTGTTAGATTAATAATTCATCAAATCTACGCATAATCATTTAAGAACATTTTCTTATTCTTCTTTGGGAAATAAACCACCAAAGTTGTTAAAATCGTCTTTATTTACCTTTCGATCCATGACCTAGGTTCGTTGTCAAAACTATTTTGACAACGATTCTAGGTCATGGATCGAAACGTAATTAAAGACAATTTTAATAACTTTGAGTGGTTTATTTCCCAAAGAAGATTTAAGAAAAATACAAAACAAACCACACCAAACATACAGGGAGCATTTAAGAACATATTTGGGAGCAGATTTAAGAATGCACTGCAATACACTTTATGATACGTTTTGCGATTCGATTTAATTCAAACATCCATCTTTTAAGTGGAATTATCTAAAATAATGTAATACAAGATTTGGAAATATTTAATATGATATGTACTTAACGTTACGAGAATCTGTCTAGAAATGTTTCTTGTGGAGAATATTGAAGTTTGGAAATTGGATAGTTATGTTTTGTTTGATTTCTAAAAATTCTGAAGATTTACAATCTGACCGGATGATGTTGTTCCGTCCAAAGTATTTTGTTCTATCTTCAGTTGCTGACGTATATAAACATCTATTTATGGGAGGCCTTTAAAGTTTGTTTTGTGAAATGTGACAGGTGAGTTTAAATCTGAGTACTTGTCGTATATCATGGAAATATATGGTTCCACCTGTATATGCTAATAAGAAATATTTATCCTGAATTTCAATTACGTCAAATTAGTTGTGAATTAATAATAACTTGCTCATTCAAATAAAGTAACGTTAAAATATTATGTTTATCTTGTAGCACAATCGTCTGCAAATTTGTATAATTAAAAATATTCAAGTCATCATTAGTAACTAAAGTTCACTTTCGTTTGTGGATTGAAACTTATTTAATATATTACATAAAATTTAATAGAGTTAAAAATGTTAACAAAATTTAAAGTTTTACTAATAAAATTGAAATTACTATTATGCAACTTGCAATATTTAAATGTAAATTTCTTTCAGCTTTAAAGTGTGTTTAATTGTAGAAGAACTTTCATGTCATAACATTATTATTCACTAGAAGGTGTCTACACTTTCCTCTGAGTGTTTTCTTGTTTTAAAATCCAAAGTTGTAGACGTCTGGCATATACATTTTAATCCTACCATTAGTTTCATCGATCTCTGCTGAAGTTATGAGTTCAGAGTTAGACCGGAAGTCTGAAAGCACCTTAAGAATAATTGATAAACTACCATCTCTTGTTAACCCTTTTGAGAGTATAGTTTGTGAATTAAACGAGTTTTATTTCATCTATAACTATCTATCCTAAAATCTAGCCCAACATCATGGTGCTAAAAATAAACTTTTTACATTGGTACCACACCGAGAGGGGGGTGAAGTTGGAAAATAAAAAAAATTAACCCTGTTGCATCCTCAGCCCTGTTTTCGAAAATAAATTTTACAGAGAATTAAACTATGCACCGGTAGATATTATACTAATATTTATTCAATATAGCAAATAAATTTATCAAGAATGAATAAATGATAATAGTAGAAATCCATATGAAACTATACAAACAAGTAAAATAAGCACAATTACACGAAGTATTTGTAAACAAATTTCAATTAAGTAAGCTAAACGTACCTTGCAAATTCTTGACCATGCAGAAATAAGGTAACTAGTTTGAGGGTCATCATCTGGTAATTCGTCTCCTCCTTCACCATGGGTTTTCAAAAGCATATCCATTACTTCACTAGCATCATTCAAGAATTTCTCAGGACCAACAGCTAAGCCAATCAACGATACACATTCAATTGCTTTACCTCTTAGCAACTTCAATTCAGTTTTGTTGGCATTTTGTATAATATATTTTAGACAAGGCATTAGTCGATCGTAATAAGCAATAAATTCCTTTTCAGCAGTATCAGCTACACTAGCTATTGTAGTTACTACTTGTTCTAACACTAACTTTGTACCCTTTTCAACAAGTTCCTTAAATTTAGCTGTAAGAATACCTTCCAGTTTAGACATTAAACTATCAAGGTAGCCTGTTAAAATATGCTTTGGGCAGTCTTCAGAAAAGTTTACTAAGGCAGCTCCTGTAAACAATAAAAAATAATTAAGATTTATATTTTTATAAATAACAGAAATAAGATAATGTGCTAATCGCATCCAACACTCAAAAATGGTTTCAATTAATTGTTTAATAAATGATGAATACTGTTCTACTCCTTCAGTTATTATATAACAAACGCTAATCAATTCTGATCAATATGAAAATACAAGCTCGTATTCCACTTTCTGATAAGCATATGCAAGGGATCATGATTAGAAATTTAACAAGATAAATACCAACAGAAAAGGCAATTTAAAGTTAACTTTTCATCAGAACAAATGTCTAATTGAACCACAAATGTGATCAGCAGTAGGCCAACAATTGCCGAATTGATGCTATCACTTGAAATATGCCTACCAACATAAAAGTTCAAGGAATAACTTGATTTATGAATTCAAAATATATTGCATCACGGAAACATAACTGCAACCAGGGATATATAGTCAACAATTAGATTCACATTAAAAAAATACAAAAGAATAATTCCAAGCAATCCTGTGAAAAATTCATATGCATTTGCCAAAGTTAATGCCAGTATACACATTAAGTTATTTAATTATTTGGAATTTGTCTTATTTTCCAGCAGCAAAAGGATTCTCACAAGGTTACACAAACCATGAAAACTTACTGAACGTGATTGATACTGACCCGGTCTAATGTGAACATAGAGAGGCCCCCGAAGAGTAGTCGTGGATAATAAGAAAAAAAAGAGCTATTGCTATAAATAGATAATTTGGAAGGGCACCAGGAAGGATCACCAAACAGAAATAATGTATCAACCTTCCTGACCAAGTAAAACAGCAACATCATACTAAAACAACCAGCATCAATTGTCAAAACATAGTTTGCACAGAACCCTAGGGTCAATATCGAGGAAGCAAGGATCTTCCCACCAGATAGGGTAGATTGTGTTACATGTCGAAAATCGGCTATGCAAACATTTCTGATTTTAATTTTAAATATGTGACTGAAATCGCGCCAATATTTTAAAAAATAGACTTGTGTGTGCATTTCCGTCACTTTAGACAGTTGCGTCGGCACCAGAGAATGCGCAGACGCGGAGTGTGGAAGGAAGTGCGCATTTTCCGTCACGGCAGGGACTAGTCAACGAGACGTCAAACAGTGAGGTTGATCGGTGTCGACTTTTTATCTTGTCTTCTCTTTTAGATAATGTAGGTTTCCTATATCGTACCTTTTATCGCTCCCCACCTTATTCCTATCGTATTGCTACAACAAAAGAAGAAGGAAGACAAACTAATTTGGTTTCGACGAGGGCGAAGACCGACCCACGCCCAACTATCGCCGAGATCCTGCCGCCAGAATAGCTGCAATGTTGTAAAGAGCTCCACATTTTACGTGAGTACATTTTATCTTTTTCTTTGTATATGATACAAATTTGAGACGCAAGAATGACGTAATGCCTTGTTGTGCACTATTATGCACGTGTTTATTATTTTGCCAACTGTCGTAGTGGCTCTTATCAATTACGTGCGGGACTTTAACAGTATACCTTAGACTAGAATAGCCGAGTAAATTATAACAGTGGCGCCTAAACGTTTTTTGTTGTAAAATTTGTTTTCGTCTCTTGTGTATCTTATAAGGTGTTAGTTTTCAATATATTTCTAACAATTGGATTTTTCACTCAAAAATAAAAATTTTAAATTTTTAATAACTTTCAAATAGAAAAAATATAAGTTGGCAACATTGCAAGTTGGCAACATTTATCTTATGTTGGCATAACATCTTAAGTTGAAATGACATGAAATACAGCTGATGTGTCAATCTGATATAGACAGCCATATTTGATTACTGTTTATACCTTTCATAAATGTGTTGCTAACTAAATTAATTCACATCTTACCTTATAAAAATAGTGTGTTTGTACTCTGGGTTCTTTTAAATAATGACCTAATCTAATTTAGCATGAAGCTGGAGCATATACCTTTCAAAAGTGTCTAGAAAATTACATAACCTCACTTAAACATGTGTTTGGATTATTAATTTTTATGTAAGTATTCTAATTATAAATAAATAGCTTTATTTTCCATTCATTATGATTAAAAAAAGGAAAAAATCTCTTAAAATGACACTAAGTTTAGTTAAAATAATCATTTTAATCCTGAAATTTTTCTTAGTCTATCCTAACTTGTTTTTTGGGTTAACTTTTTAAAACCGACATTTAGATAACTCATATTATCTTATTTTACAATGATTCTAAAAGTGTTCCCTTAGTAATTTAAATAATCAACTATAACTTACGAATCCCTGTGTAAAGAAAATTTTGCTTTAAATACAGCTAACGCAATTAACTGAGTTCTTAGTATATCTTTTACCTTCTAAAACGTTATAATGAACTTGATTTCGTTATATCTGCTTCTTTAAACACTACAATAATGAAGTGTTGATAACGTTTTGTATTTAAGCTCATTTATGATGGTTGTTGATAAATCCCGCGATATCAAAAGAATATTTTTATAATTTGGAATACTGTTTTTTTGTATACACGTATCGTAGAATATTGCTTGTGTGTAGCGAGTATGATTTTGTTTTGATAGCATATTTTTTTAGATATATCAATATTCCAATGCAGCATTTTAAGATCTATTTGGTCTAGGCGAGATTTTCCGTCCGAGTTGGTCGCTCAGCAATACATAAGTCTAGATGAGACTCGGGGTAAGTTTGTCGCTCTAGCAATTTGTGAATCATTTTTTTAAGAATGATGTTGGAGTTTTTCTTTATTAGTCTAGGTGAAGCTCAAAGGAGGGCTCGTCATCCTAGTAAGTATATGCGTTATACGATATCTTTCTGTTCTTCAACAGTTCTATCAGTAAATCGAGTTTTAATTACTGTTATCTATTCATATATCGATTCAAACCACACTAGGTGGCATAAAATTATCTTTAAAATCGTTTAACCTTAGCCTACATACAAAATTTTTCACGTTCCATTTCCTTAACGATTTACCTAATGTTTCTGTCCCTACTATGAGTTAGTTAACTATATTTAGACATTCCTTTCCTTATACACCATCTACCTTTTACACGTTTAACTTATTTACCTAAAACTTTTTGCTACTTGTTGACTTTCCCTTGAATTTATTGTTAGTCATATATCTGTTTATTGTGTAGGTCCCCTAGTATAACTCTGTCGCTTCATTTAATTAATCGTCACACCTTTTCTACGACAGATTATATTGTTTTCAGTATTTATCTTACATCGTTTAATTTTGTGGTGATTGTCGTAACTTTGGTTGTAATAACCCATTGAATTTTTATGATTTGTTTTAGCTGATGTTTTGAGTGGATGCTTTTTTCTTTGGGCTCACATAGGAGACGCGGCCTAGGCCATTGTAAGAAATAGTCCATATTCGCAGTTGCCAAACACTAGGAGTTTCTATTCCATGTGTTTTTCGTCTAAATTATTACAGTTGCCCACTTTATCCTATATCATTACTTGTTTTATTTTTCTACTAAGTTACCATAACATATAAACATTTTTTTGTTGTTTTTTATTGAACTTCGTGGTGAGGTGCTATCGCTTTTATTGATACCTCATCGAATTCTCTGTTGTTTTTAGCATATTGAGACAGTGTCTGTAGTTAGCTGCTTATAATTAGGCATTTTTGTGTGTTTATGGCGTTACCGTTTTTAAAAAATTACCTTGCAACAGTTGGGTTTTTGTGTGAATGTATCTGTAGTGATACTTTTAAGTTGTTGTGTCAACTTTTGTCTGATTTTCTTATCGTAGTGGATGCACTCGTTAGGGAAATGGTTGTACTAGTTCTCATTAAGTCTAGTAATTTTTTAACTTATGATGTATCTTAACTTGTCTGATTAATAATGCAGGTGGTCCTTTAGACCGATCTGCGCTTAACAGAGACAACTCTCTACCTTCTCTTGGACGCTTGTCTAAAAATTCTACTTTTTCTTATCCTGCTGTCTCCGGTTCCGCCTTATCTTTCATTCGATAGACCTGTTCTTGTCCCGGAACACCCGTCTAGCACATTGTTACGTGCCAAAATCGGCACCAAACATTTTCAATACAAGTTTTAATTTGTAAGAATTTCGCGCCAAGGATTTAAAAAGACGTGCGCGTATTTCCGTCACTTTAGACAGTACGTTTGCGCAAGATTGCGCCGACGCGGTGTGCCAAGAAGGGTGGTGATGATTTCCGGAGACGTATCGGGACTGGTGATCGAGACGCGAACAAATGTAGTTACCTTTGTGTCTTATCGTGTCTTTTTTTATTATGTAGGTTCCTTGCCTTATCTCTGATTATCGTTCCTTATATCCACTTTCCTGTCGCCCCTCTACATACAAATAGGAAGAAACCAAAATTGAATCTGGATTCGACCGAGCTCAACAAACACCCACGCCCGAAAGATCAACGGATCCCGCCATCATGGAGTAGCGCTGGAGTCGACCTACAGTTTACATGAGTACCCTTTTGGGCTTCCTTAAAATTAGTATAACTTTTTATTATGTTGTAATGATTCGAATATTGATATGGTGTAATCTTTTATTTGCATGTCATTTTTACAATTATTTAACATTGCTACCAACTGACTGTAGTGGCTTGCGTACCGCATCGGCGGGGCTATAATAGTGACGCATCCAACGTGTTTAGGTTGAATAATGATTTGTTTTTGTATCTTCTTATATCTTATAATGTATTAATTAACTATATTTGTAGCTTTTTCATTTAAAAAATAAATAATATTTAAATTTTTTAATATCTGTTAATTGAAAATTTAGAGTGGTAGCACTGCTGTTGCTATAACAACCTTAATAACATTACATGAAATGACAGCTGTTATGCTAATTTAACATGGGTAGCCATATTCATTATTGATTTTTGGTATACTTTTTAAAATGTATTGCAAATCCAATTAATTCTCTTGTAACTATAAAAATAGTGGCTTCTTCTAAATTCTCTTAAATAAGTACCTAATTCGGTTCGGAATAAAATTAAAAGTGCATATCTTTCAGGAGTGTCTATTACATAACATAACCTCACTTAAACACATGTTTGGATTATATAATTTTGTCTGTAAGTATTCTAACTGTAATAAATAGCTTTATTTTTTATCCATTATGAAGAAGAGGAAAAAATCTCTTAAACTGACTTAAGTTTAGTTAAAATAATCACTTTATTTCTGAAATTTTCTTAGCCTATCTTAACTTGTTTTTTGGGGCAATTTTTCAAAGCTACCGTTTAAATAACGCATATAATATTGTATTTTTCTATGATTTTGAGTGTCTCTTTATAACCTAAATAATCAATTATAAATTACAATTACCTTCATAAAGAAAATTCCTTCCCGAAATATAGATTTTGTATTTAACTGAGTTTTTAGCATATCTTCTAAAACGTTATAGTAACGTAATTTTGTTATACCTGTTCCCTTAAACACTATCTTACTCTGACATCGTCCTAAAAGTGTTTTCTTAGTAATTTAAACAATTATAACCTACAAATTCCATTTTAAAAAAAATGTTGCCTTCAAATACAGCTAACCCAATTATCTAAGTATATCTTTTACCTTTTAGAACGCTATAATAACTGGATTTCTTTATATCTGCCTCTCTAAACACTACAATATTGAAGTTGTTGTTAACGTTTTGTATTTAAGCTCATTTACGATAGTTGTTGATAAATTCCGCGATATCAAAAGACTATTTTAATAATTTGGAATACTGTTTTCTCTATACATGTATCGTAGAATATTTCTTTTGTGTAGCGAGTATGATTTTGTTTTGATAGCATATTTTTTTAGATATGTCGATATTCCAACGCAGCATTTTAAGATCTATTTGGTCTAGGCGAGATTTTTCTTCCAAGTTGGTCGCGCAGCTGTATGTAAGTCTAGACGAGACCCATAAAGGGTCGGTCGCTCAGCATTACTCAAGTCTAAATGAGACTTCGGAGGTAAATTTGTCGCCCTAGAAATTTGTGAATCATTTTTTTAAGAATGTTGGAATTTTTCTTGATTAGTCTGAGTAAAGCTCAAACGAGAGCTTGTCATCCTAGCAAATATATGTGTTATAACATATCTTTCTGTTCCTCAACAATTTTATCAGTAAATCGAGTTTTGATTACTGTTATCTCTTCACATATCGATTTAAACCACACTAGATGGCATAAAATTATGTTTAAAATCGTTCAACCCTACGTACATCCAAACGTTTTTCATGTTTTATCTCCTTAATGATATACCTAATGTTTTTTGTTTTACTATTAATTAATTAACTTCAATTACTTATTCCTTCTCTTATACAGCATATACCTTTTACACGTTTAACTTATTTACCTTAAACTACCTATCTTTTTGCTTCTGGTTGACTTTTCCCTGAACTTACCGTTAGTTATATATCGCTTTATTCTCTAGGTCTCCCAGTATAACTCTTGTCGTTTCATTTAATTAATCTTCGCATCTTTCCTACAACATACTATTTTGTTTTAGTATTTATCTTACATCGTTAATTGTGTGGTGATTGTCGTAACTTTGGTTGTAATAATCACTGAATTTTTATGATTTGTTTTAGCTGATGTTAGAGTGGACGCATTCTTCTTTGGGCTCACATAGGAGACGCGGCCTATGCCATTGTAAGAAATAGTTCATATTCGCAGTTGCAAAAAACTAGGACTTTCTATTCCATGCGTTTTTGCTCTGAATTATTATAGTCGCCCACATTATCCTATATCATTATTTGTTTCTTTTTCTACTAAGTCATCATAACATATAAACATTTTTTTCGTGGTTTTTTATTGAACTTCGTGGCGAGGTGCTATCGCTTTTTATTGGTATCTTATCAAATTCTCCGTTGTTTTAGTATATTGGGACAGTGTGTGTGTATTTAACTGCCTATAATTAGGCATTTTTGAGTGTTTAGGGCGTAACCGTTTTAAAAAATTACCTTGAAACAGTTGGGTTTTTGTGTGAATGTATCTGTAGTGATACTTTTAAGTTGTGTCGACTTCTGTCTGATTCTCTTATCGTAGTGGATGCATTCGTTAGTCTAGAATTTTTTTTAAACTTATGTCTTAACTTATCTGTGTAACGATTTCAAGGAGCCACTCTATCGTTATCTTACCTATTATCTTTGATAATAACTTGAGTTAATATCTTTATCTTATTTATTATCTTGGATAATTACCTTACTTTAATATCTTTATCTTACCTATTACCTTTAATAATAACTTTAGTTTAATATCGTTATCTTATCTATTATCTTTAATAATAACTTACGCTAATATCGTTATCTTATCTATTATCTTCGAAAATAACTTGAGATTTTGTTTTATCTTTTTATCTTCCTAACGTTTGGTATTTATGACCAGACGTGGGATTTTTTTGAATATTAAGTGAAAAAGCTAACCTTATGGTAGCCATGTAATTTGTTAGGTTAGTAATGTAAGGAATTAGTAAGGTGGTACTTTTGGTAAATTTGTTGATTCACAACCATGTCACGAACAAGTTTTGAGGTGTATTGTTTATTAAACCAGAGTACCAGTAACTAAAAATTTGCTAGAGTGTAGAGTAACTCACTCTTTTGAACATTTTAAAATTTGGGCATTTTTTTTGCCAACGAAGAAACAGTCTAGATGCAACGCTCATGTGCGTCTGCACTTAGGAAACTGTAATGTTAGCTTTAGTTTAGCATATAGGTTAGGCGACTTGTCGCATTTGTTTTAGTTTAAGTAGTGTTTCATGCTCCCCAACAAATTTGTGCTGTCGATTATAACTGCGCCACACCAAAGACTCGTGTGTGCACTTTTCCGTTTCCTGGTAATTCGGAAGACGTGTTATCGGTCGAAAAAAACCAGGTGGCGCCTCAAATAAACATGTTGTAGGATTTAAGTTAGGATTTATGTAGGTGAGTTAGGATTTAGATTTTAAGCTGTTACTGTGCTAACAGTCATTTTCTTTTTTTAAGTTTTTTTTTTATGGCTTTGTCGCGATTGTTACGTGCCGAAATCGGCACTAAACATTTTCAATTCAAGTTTTAATTTGTAAGAATTTCGCGCCAAGGATTTAAAAAAATGTGCGCGTATTTCCGTCACTTTAGACAGTGCGTTTGCGCGGGATTGCACCGACGTGGTGTGCCAAGAACAGGGACAACTCTCTACCTTCTCTCGAACGCTTGTCCAAAAACTCTACTTTTTCGTATCCCGCTGTCTCATTTCTGCCTTATCTTTCCTACTGTAGACCTGTTCTCGTCCCGGAACACCCGTGATTTTTCCCTCACTCCGGGCTACTGACCACATTGGCTGGGTGAGTAGTGCTTTGCTATCCACCTTTTCTGTCTCTTTAGCTCAATGCGAACCCTTCCTCTATTCTCTTCTACCTGGAAGTGTCACTTATGCATTCCAAAATGTCTATCTCCCTCTTTTACCTTTCCTATATCTCTATTGCCTTTTCATTTCCGTTGGTAACCGTGTGGTTGCACGGGGGCTTTTCACAGACATTATAATTTGAATTAGGGCCGCTATACTTGCGGCCACGTCCCCAATGCTCCACCCGGAGGTACTACATTGAGTTTAAACACGAAAAATAGTCGTGCTCCTAATTTATTCTTACTTCATAGTTGATTCACCCTAAATAAAAACTAAATAAAAATCTAATAAACCTAAAAATCTAACAAACCTAACAAACTCTAACAATCTAACAAACCTAAAAATCTGACAAAAACTGGAACAAAAACAAAACAAATACTAAACACAGGGTTGTAAATAATGGTATCCCTAGCGCTGACTTTCGAGTGTACCCGATCAACAAGCAAAAGTGAGAGGGGGAGGGATCCGTAATACCGGATAGCAGACGCCGGTTCTGCTTACCAGTGCGACCTGAAGGGTCGTCTTAAAACTATCCAAATCTAGCTAACTAATTTAAATCCATCCCTAGCTTTCCCTATCGTTCCCTAACTGATTTACATTATGATTACAATCTTCGCAATTCTGCTCGTCCTTCCCAAATATATACTGCAACCAAAATGGCGACAGAACGTCAAACAAAACAAATAAGCCACATAATACATGCTATATATAAATAAATATAAAGTGTAAATATAAAATATAAATAAATATAATTATGTAAATATATAAATAAATGTTTAATAAGCGTTAAGCATATAGCAGTGCACAAAATAGCAAAAGCATCACCCTATTTATCAGGTGCATCAAGACAAGCATTATGTCGGCTAGCGCCTTTACACACCAAACGTGCTTCTTAAATTATTTCAAAACTACTAATTAATGTAAATCAATGCTTGTACAGTACAGCCGCCACAATTTAAGTCTTACCTCGATAATAAAATTCTCCAGCATCCGAAGATCTGGTCGCCTGTAACTTACTTCTAAAGGTGGGACGGGTGCACTGCTAAAGTCCTGGTGGGTATGCACTAAATGTTCTTGGGGATCACAATCACTATCACTATCACTTCACTTTCAAGTCCTGGGGAATGCGCGTTGCGCCTGTTTTATTATCCTTGTTTACTTTATTGATTTAATTTAATGAGGGTTTATGATTTATTTGTTATTGTTTAGTGGTATTATTTATTCCCGATTTTCCGCACATAATTATGAAGATAGGCAGTGATTGTATTAATGGAGTGGGGTTTCTCGTGCATATTGGACATTTTGGTATAATTATCTTTTTTTTTTTTAAATTTAATATCAGGTTTTGGTTATGCTCGTATCCTTACTCACGCCAAGTCAATCTAAAATTATTCAATCCTCCCACCAACCCCACCGAATTTTTACACGCGGTCGTCATTGATTGTCTAATCTCGCGACCCTTCCCGCGAATTCTTTTAAGGCTGTCCAGAACGCCTTCTGGTTAACCACTTCCCCGACTTCCTCTAGGCTCTTTGGCCATGCCAGACCTAGGATAGCTAGTTTACTATCAGCCAACCCTCGATTTCCCGCCTCAAGCGGGCAGTCGAAGAGCACGTGCTCTGTGCTTTCTGCGCCCTCGCTTTTCACAGACACCCGGACCACATCTCTGGGAATCTTTCATGGGGTCATGCGGTGCCACTGTCAATGCACATGGCCACTAACAGTGCATGTACGTATGAGTGTGTGAATGTGTGAGTATATGTAGAAACGTATGGATATCGTATCGATATCGTTCAACGCCAGGTGCAGAAATGTACCCACATGCCTTTTTTCAGTCCCTCATACCGTTATAACTAACGGGCCTGCCTCACAGGTCGCTCTCTTTTAGAGAGCATGAGTATCTTACCCATATAACGACTTCAAGGAGCCACTCTATCTTGTATGTTTGTGATGGATGACAAAACGGCTTGGTGAGCTGGGGAATTCTACGCTATATCTTAAATGTATGTCGTCGTAGCATGCCTTAGTGTGCTGGGACGTTTCGGATCCACCTATTATTATCTAGTTTTAGCTTAATATCTTTTTCTTACCTATTATTCTTGATAATAACTTGAGATTTTGCCTTATCTTTTTTTGTCTTTCTAACGTTTGGTAGTTACGATCAGACGTGGGAATTATTTTTTGAGTATTGAGTGAAGAAGCTAACCTGATGGTAGGAATGTAATTTGTTATGTTAGTAATATAAGAAATTAGTAAGATAGTACTGTTGGTAAATTTGTTAATTCACAACCATGTCATGAAAAAATTTTGATGTGTATTGTTTATTAAGCCAAAGTACCAGTACATAAAAATTTTCTAAAGTGCAGAGTAACTTGCTCTCTTGGACATTTTGAAATTTGGACATTTTCTTGCCAAAGAAAACAGTTTAGATGCAATACTTAAAAAAACTGTAATGTTAGCTTTAGTTATAGTATATATGTTAGGCGACTTGTCGCGTTTGTTTTAGTTTTAGTAGTGTTTCGTGCTCTCCGACAAATTTGTGCTGTTGATTATAACTGCACCACATCAAAGACTCGTATGTGCATTTATAAATGTAGTTCATAAACAATGGGGCTACACATTCAGTTTCCTGGTTATTCGTAAGACGTGTTATCGGTTGAAAAAACCAGGTGGCGCCTAAAATAAACATTTTCTAGAATTTAAGTTAGGGCCTATGTAGGTTAGTTAGGATCTAGATTTTAAGCTGTTACCGTGCTAACAGTCATTTTCTTTTTTAAGATTTTTTCTTTTATGGGTTTGTCGCGATTGTTACATGCCAAAATTGGACATGTACACTTTTTAAATATGTGACTAAATTCCCGCCATTATTTTTTAAAATAGACTTGTGCATTTCTGTCATTTTAGACAGTTGCGTTTGCGCAAAAGGAATGCGCAGATGCAGAGTGATGGCGCAAGTGCACGGTGTGTGACACGACATTATTAGCCAACGAGCCGTCTAACAGTGACGTTTACCTGTGTCGTTCCTTTGTCCTTTCTCTTTCAGGATGTAGGTTTCTCTTTACCTCTACCGTCTATCGTTGCCTTCACCTTATTCCTTCGTCCTGCTTACAAACAGAAGAAGAGGGAGACAGTAAATCTGATTTCAATGAGGGCATAACGTAACCCACCCCCAAACAACGCCCAAACGAGATACATGGATATCAACATGGCCCCTGCGCAAGGATGAGCGCAAAATCATGAAGCGTTCCACATTTTTAAGTGAGTACATTTTATCTTTTTAAGGTGCATCTTGTATCACTGTAAACATATTTGGCATGTGATACAATTTCACAAATTATGTCGTAATATCTTTGTTGTGCAATAATGCAAACGTGGATAGTACCAGTGTTGCCAACTATGGAAGTGGCTTTGAACATGCGCACGTGGGGTTATAACACAATTTAAAATCATATCTGATAAACTGAAAGTCATAGGTCATCAAGAAAAGTGATTACGACATGTACTTCCATTTTCTTCAAACTCCCAAACAGCAGGATTCCAAGTGTGTACTCTCCGTCTCCACAGGCCAGGAATGCAATCATTCATACTCTAACAGAACCCACAAGTTCAGTCGGCATTTGTGTTTACAATGGTAACATGGATCATTCGCTTATGAGAATCCAAAAAAAATACAGAACATAGAAGAAAAAGGAATAATTAAATAAAGAAGATTTTAAGTGTATGTAAAATAATACATAAACCTAAATAAAACATTGGCCACTTAAACGTCACCTGCCATAAGGAAACCCACAAATTCATAATAAGTCAATTTGCAAAATAGAAACGTTACATATTATTCTTTTTGTTTTACTACTTTTATGCATATAAATTAATTCAATGACGTAAAATGAAAATCAAAATATAATTTACCTCACACTATAATATAAAATTGCTAAGATTGATTAAAACTTGTTAATTTAAGAGTTTACAAATCGGGAATTGTATACATTAAAGCATAATTAATCATGTTTATTGCAAATAGAGTGTTTTATCAGTTATAAATTGTTACGTGCCAATCAAATTGGCCCTTAAACATTTCTTAGGATAATTTTGATATGCGGAAGTTTCGCGCCACAATTTTAAAAGACGCGGTGCGCGTATTTCCGTCATGTCAATAGTGGGTTGGACGAATACTTCGCGCCGACGCGGAAAAGACAAAAGTAGGGAGAAGTTTCCGTTAGACGCTGGAACATGGCTATCTGCCTTTGATCTTCAAGGAGTGTGGTCGTGTCAGGTATCATATCGTGCCTTATCTTTACCTATGTAGATTTCCTTGCTTGTTTATCTTTTGTATGTCGCCCCTTATACCATGTTCCGGTCATTCCCTGCATAGGTAGAAGAAATTTGAAGCCACCTAGGCGAACCGTACTGCACGACCCTGGATGATCGATCTCATGACTGCCGTAGCTGGTCGGAGCGCTTGAAGGAACGTTGGCAGGAGTCACCATCTTTAAATACCGCAAAAGGGCCTTAGGTAGCCTGATGGACTTTAGCGAAGCCAACTTTACCTCAACTCCGCGGGACGCCGGATTTCTTATGTGAGTATTCTCTCTGCTAATTTGTTCGCTGTATCATTTATTATTTTAAATTTATATAAATTTCCGATTATTGCGCAATATAAATTGTGCATTGGTGCCGTCATTGGCAGATGAGCGTGCCCAAAATCTGTATAAGATTAGCGCTACCAACTACCGATGGTGTCCAGTAAACCCCGTTTGCGGTGTTGTAATTGTCGAACTTTAAAATGTAATTATCGTTGTAAATGTAAGAATCTGCCGCCCAACGTGGGGCTCGATGCAGAATCAAAATATCAACATATTATTTAAGAAAACGCAGCCATATTTATTAAAGCCATTAAGGCCAAGACGAACTATAATAATTAGTATATAAAAATATAGTGCTAGTTTATTCTAAAGGCACCTGCAAATTGAAGTCAATAGAACTCAGAAAACACAGAGAAAGGTTTAATGGCTAGGTACGTTTAAAGATAACTGACAAACCTCAGGTGTTTTTAATATTTTAATCATAAAGCATCTAAACACCTTAAATAATTAGCATATATAAACTCTTTACATTTTACGGAAAATTGCTTATCATTTGTTAAGCTCCTAATGCTATTAGGTAACATATTATAGATTTTTACACCCAAACTTGTAATGAATAATCTATTTGCTTGCTTTTGGAAAAATTGAACAGAGATACATGCATTTTTAACTATCCTGGTAACATATTTATGGGCAATCAGATTCCTCAATTTCTTATTTCTAAAAATAAACTTACAGGCATTATAAAAATAAAGCATTCTAATATTTAGTATATCTTTAGAATATAGCATATATGTTGGATATAATCTAGGTTTACAGAATATTATTTTAAGGATGTAGTTCTGTATAATATTTAGAGGATGCAATGCATTCTTATCTGAAGCTCCCATATTATGATTCCGAATTGTAATAGTGATTCAACTAGGGCTTTATAAACAAGAATTAGTAATTTAATACTAGTATTCTTTTAAGTTCATAAAACTTATACATAAAATGTCTAATTTTAGTTACCAGATTATTAATGTGGGGTGTCCATTTAAGGTGGTTATCCACTAATATACCAAGATATTTGATAGTTTGTACTTCATTTATTATTTTATTAGAATTTAGGAGATTTATAGTCGAGTAATCAGGTCTACTAGCTTCAGTAAGTGAAAACGCAATATATTTTGTTTTCTCTATATTTAGCGACAATTTGTTATGATCTAGCCAATTTTTTATTTTCTCCATCCCATCCTCAGCTCTATGTTTAACACCAATCCATGTGGGATCACTAAAAATAAGAGCAGTATCGTCCGCATATGAGATTATATCGCCGTGTATGTTTGCGAAACAATCATAGAATTAATGTAAACTATAAACAAAAGCGGGCCAAGAACAGTTCCTTGCGGAACACCAATTTGAACATGATTTCCGACACTGTATTCATTTCCAATTCGAACTTTCTGTATTCTATTAGTAAGATAACTTTCAAACACCTTCAAGGCAACTCCTCTCACTCCATACTGGCTGAGAGCATTTAATAACCCATGGTGAGGTACTGTGTCGAAGGCTTTTGCCAGATCTAGAAATATGCCAATACATTTATTTTGATGTTCTAGCTTATCCTTTACTATACTTACTAATTCAAAGATGGCGTCATTAACACTTAAACCTGGTTTAAAACCAAATTGTCGAGAGCTTAATATATTTAACCTTTCAAGATAGTCAAATAACCTCTTAACTAAACATTTTTCAAAGATTTTTGAGAAAACAGTAGTTAAACTGATGGGCCTATAGTTGCTAATGTTAGTAATCTTTCCAGATTTAAATACAGGGACTACTATAGCCAGTTTAAAATCATCGGGTACCTCACCATGTAAAAGTATTAGATTAATTATATGCAACAGAGGATCAATTAAGAATTCATGATACATTTTATCAATTGTACCCGAATACCATCATGGCCAGGTGCAGCGTCATTTTTAACGACTTAATGTGACCAATAAGTTCATTTTTTTACTGGGAAAAGAAACATTGAGTCTTTAACGCTAGGATATACATTTTTTATATCACTTAGTGGTTCAGATATTCTGGATGCCATATCAGTACCGATATTGGTAAAATAATTATTGCAAAAATTCGCAGCATCATGATCAGATGTAAAATGAATTCCATCCTCATCCGTAATAGAAATAGTTGACCTTGTCATAGCTGCAGGACTGGTTACATCTTGTATAATTTTATATAATTTCTTCATATCTCCAGCACTATTATTAATTTGACTAACATAATATAATCTTTTTGCTTCCTTAATAACTTTATTAAGTTGATTTCTATAAACTTTATAATTTTCTAAAAGACAGGCATTATTTTTATGAGCTACGAACTGCTTCTTCATTTGATCCCTTCTTTTTATTGATACGATAATTGCATAGGATATCCAGGGCTTTAACTTTTTATATTTTACCTTTTTAAAGTCGGTGATTTGACTACTTTTATATACATTGTTGAAAATGTTGGTAAAAGCTGACCATGCATCACATGGGGAGTTGCTTTCAAAAACAGCTTTCCAATTTAATTGACATATTTGACGAGAAAAACTAGCAATATCTATTTTATGTTTTACTTCAGTGATCAATTTAGGCGAAACAGGATTTTCATTCATAATTTGCAAATATACAGGATAGTGATCAGTTATATTATAATTTATTACCGACCAATTTATTTTAAATTGGTTTTTGTTAATATTAGTCTTTACAAAGATAAGATCAATACAGCTGCTTGATGTGTTAGTTACTCTAGTACATGTGTTTATATAGGATTTGTAACCCATAGACATTAATATTGATATATAACTATTAGATAAATCTGATATACCGCTAATATCTATATTAAAATCCCTATAAGGATATTTACATTTTTGTCAGAAGTATTTGTTAAGTAATTTTCTAAATCAATCAAAAAATCATTATCAGAAGTTGAGGGTGACCTATAACATGCCATAATGTTGCATGTTACCTTGCCACATTCAAATAGTACTCTGGATATAGTTATCATAGAGAGCGGCAGAACTGTATGCGTTATTTCACAGACAATTTTTCTATTAATCAATAATACTAGTCCATCATTTTTGTTTATGGTGCTGTTATTGTATATTGTACTAAACCCAGGTATTGCAATTTGTTCCAGACTGAAATTTTCTCTGGTTTCACCAAGCACAATAATGTCTACCGACTTCAAGTTACAGGATTCTAAAAAAACTAAGAGCTCATCAAAATGACAGTAAACTCCCCTAATGTTAAGATGAAGTATTTGAAACATAGGTTCTAAGGTTAGCATCTTATTTTTAAAATCATCAATGTCATCCACCTGCATAGAAATTGAAATATCAGACTATATTCCTGTCTATTTCATCTAATATTGATAACTCTAAATTAGCCATGAAATTTTATAATTATTAATAAGAAGTTTTAAGTAAACTAAAATAAAATTAATTGGATGACTACTCTATTCTGACAGTATAATTAACCAATACAAAAAAAGATAGTAATATAAAAGCAAACATAAATTTTATATATACATATTACTTACATCATATTCCTTGCACATTTCATTTAATAATGATAGCATTATACTGGCGACTGTGAAATTCGTAACATTCAAGAACTTGCAAATTTGAATTCTATATTTACGATTGATAACTTCCTGTTTTTACCGGCAGGTGACATCAGTTAAAAATATGGCCGCCAGGTAAAAATGGTGGTTAATATGTGCTCATAAAATATATTTGTTACAAAGGATAATAAACAATTTGTTTCAAATAATGTAAAGTCTAAGCAGAATAATTATTTTGTTGGCAATAATAGTGGTAGTAATAACAGATAGAGGAGCCTATGTATCCTCGTGTTCTAAGGGTCCAGCTTATCATATAGAAGGAGCTTGGTTTTTGCAGCTACATAAGGTGGAAAAAGCTGTGTTTGAATATGGATTTGTATTAAGACACCTGGTGCAACACACAACTTTTGTAATAATTGAGAGTTGTTTGTTGATTTCAGAAAAATAAATAAAAACGTTCATCAAGGGAAAGGTAGTTTAGAAGCTAAAGGTGTAGGTATTGTAGATGTTTATTTGATGAATGATAATGGGCCTAAGGTACATGTTACTTTGAAAGAAGTGTTTTATGTACCCGAACTTCTAAAAATTTAATTAGCCTAGGCACAGTTGTTGAAAGTGGTTTTTACTTTATTCATCATTCATCATTTTGTTTTCGACCTTACTTAAGGTCGGTTTGACGTAGCTCTAACTTGTTTTCTATTCTGTGCTAATCTAAAAAGCTCTACATACCCTTCACAACCTAAATTTCCATTAATTTGACTAATATAGCTTGGTCTAGGTCTTCCTATATCCTTCTATTTTGTTCCTATCCACCTGGCTCTACATAGATATTAGCAACCTGATGGTTGTTAAAGAACTCTAACATGTTTACATGATTACCATTTATAGGGAAATGAACTATAACCTGGTTATCCGCTTCAAAAAAGAAAAGTGTTAAATTATATGTTATGGTAAGGCTTAAGCAACGAATCGCTGCCAACATGTCAGACCGCTACCTAATTGTGAGTTATGTCACGGTGACGTTTATTAAATTATATGTTATGGTAAGGCTAGACCTCCCTACTCTATTTTTATTTGGAAGTCTATAATCTAAGACTTTACTAAATAGTCCCTAATGTCTTAACTGGTGCCCTATCATTCTATCTCTCCCGACCTTTAATTGTTTCCACATACAGGGTTCCTCACCTATCCTTCTATAAACTTCCTCGTTTGTTACCCTATCTGTCCAACTAATCTTTAACATTCTCCTATAACACCAAGTTTCAAAAGCTTCTATCTTTTTCTTATCTACTTCTTTAATTGTCCAAGTCTCACTACCGTATAGTAGAACGCTCCATACGTAGGACTTTAAGAAACTTTTTCTATTATCTAAACTAATACTATTAGCTATTAGTAAGTTTTCTTTTTTAAAAACATTTTTCTAGCTTGAGCTATTCTATCTACTATATCCCTTATGCTACGTCCATCCTTTGTAATTATACTTCCTAAATAGCAAAATTTATCTACCTCCTCTAACTCGGTATTACCTATTTTTAATTTTGGTTTAGAACTAGGCTGTAACTCACTTGTCATTATCTTTGTCTTTACTGAGTTAATTCTCATACTATAGTTACTCTGTAGTATCTCCTCTAAAATATTTAAAAACTCTCCTACCTCTTTTCTAGACTCTGCTATAATGGCTATAACCTCTGCAAAATGTAATATGTCTATTTTCTGTCCCTGTACACCAGTACCTATCTATTTTCTCTCTCTAGCTAAGTTTAAAGCTTCCTCAATATAAACATTAAAAATCATGGAAACAGTATATAACCCTGTCTAACACCATTTCTAATCTTAGCTTCCTTTTCTATTTCATCAAATCTAATTACTACGCTGTGGTTTTTATATAGACTGTAAATAATTTTTCTATCCCTATGAGAGATTCCTATTTTTCGCAAAACTCTGAACATAACAATCCAATTAACCCTACCAAATGCTTTTCTAAATCTACAAAGCGAAATGAGTCTTTTTATTTTTTGTAACCTTTTTCGATAATTACCCTAATCATTAGTATCGGTTCTCTAGTCCCTCTGTCTTCGAAAACCATATTGGTCTTCGCCTAAATAATTCTCAGTCAAAGCTTCTACTCTATTTTTAATTATTATTGTTAGTATTTTGGAAGCATGAGAAGTTAAACTAACCGTTCTAAAATTCTCACACCTATCAGCTCCTGACTTATTTGGGATTGGGATAATAATATTTTTTTCGAAATCTATTGGAACCTCACCTGTGTCATATATTACTTTTACTAGTTCATATAATCTGTCTAAAGTTTTCTGACTTGTATATTTTATTAGTTCTGCGGGAATATCGTCTATCCCTGGCGCTTTATTTAGTTTAAGATTCCGAACAGCTCTTATCAAATTCCTCTCTTAATATTGAGAACCCTATTTCTACATCCTCTTCTTGGTCGTTCTCTAACTCATCCATATAGTCTCCCTTATATAAATCTTCTAAATATCTTTTCCATCTGTCTGCTACCTCAACTTTATTTATTAAAAGCTCATTATTCTCGTCTCTAATACCATTATATTTTTTCCTATCTTCCTCAAAAAACTTTTTAACTACCCTGTAAGCCCTGTCTGTCTTACCTACTCTCAAATCATCTTGTATTCCCTTACAATTCTCCTCCATCCATTTATTCCTAGCTTTTCTACACTCATGTACTATCTTATT
This sequence comes from Platerodrilus igneus, assembly GCA_036346225.1. Classification (NCBI taxonomy): domain Eukaryota; kingdom Metazoa; phylum Arthropoda; class Insecta; order Coleoptera; family Lycidae; genus Platerodrilus; species Platerodrilus igneus. The sequence continues at coordinate 2,510,574 of JARFIW010001055.1, forward strand.
TCTAACTGTATTATATTTTTGCTTACTTTCACTATCCACTTCTCTGAAAGGTTTAAGCTTTCTTCTATTCTCTATTAAATCTAATATCTCCTTTCTTACCCACGGTTTTCTCGCTTCTATTTTTTTCTTACCTATATCATGTACAGTCAGTTTTATTTCTTTCCATCTATTTTCTACATTCCCTCCTACAGCTATCTTTTTGCTCTTATTATCTAATACTTGTTTATATTCCTCTTTTACCCTACTATCATTAAGCTTAGATCCTATCCCTCTCTTTTAACCTTTCTCAATTTTTTGAATTTTAGTTTACACTTCATTTTAACTAAGTTATGATCGCTATCTATGTCAGCCCCTGGATAACTACGACAGGTTTTAACTTGGTTTCTAAATCTTTGTTTAACTAAAATATAATCTATTTGGTGTCTAGCCCTATCATCTGGTGATTTCCAGGTATATCTTCTCCTAACATGTTGTTCGAATAGGGTGTTTACAGTTACTAATCTATGTTCGTGGCAAAACTCAACTAATCTTTCTCCTCTTATCATTTCGTCTGCCACACCCAAATTTTCCTACCATTTTTCCCTCACTACCTTCTCGCACTGACACATTAAAATCGTCCATAACTATTAAATTCTCATCTCCTTTTATTTTTCTCACTATACTATTTATATCCTCATATACCTTTTCTACTTCCTCATCCTCGTACTGAGTTGTTAGCATGTAAACCTGTACTAAAACAGTGTCTGTGGGTTTTGTACTCAATCTAACCATAATTATTCTATCACTAAATTGTAAGTACTCTTTAACTTTATGCCCTAATCTTTTACCTAACACTATTCCTACCCCTGCCTGTCCATTAGTTGAAGAAGTTGTAATTATTCTATAATTATCTTTCCAAAAGTCATTACTATCTGGCCATCTCACCTCACTAATACCTAAAATGTCCAGCTTTCCCTTTCTCATTTCGACTAATAAATTCGTTAACTTATCTACTCTAAGTAATGACCTTACATTACAAGTCCCTATCACTAAATCGAACTGTTGTTTTATATTCTTACGATGACAAGCCCCAAGTACCCCCTTCCCGGAGATCCGAATGAGGAAGTTTTTTATCTTTACTTTGTTGGTAGAAAGGAATTCCTTGAAGTTTATACACCAGATGATAAGCTGTTTTATTCGTATTCATAAATCTAATCGTTTATATGCTGTTAAAGCAGAGAAAAATAAGCAGTTGTTGAATTTACCAGATTTAAATGTTACATCAACAGATTCAAACTCTTTAATGTTGTGGCATGAAAGATGTGCACATATAAGGTCAGACAATATTTATAGGGCCATAAAGCATAAAATAGTATTAGGAATAGAAAGGATTAATAAAGATAATATTAACTGTCACTCATGTGTGGAAGGAAACAATACAATACAATCAAGTAGACCTCTTGAATTACTACACATGCATCTGTGGGGCGAAGCACCCGTGATTAGTGCTGGTGATGCCAAATATTTTTTGAGCATCGATGATTTTTCTAGATGGATAGCTATCTATCCTATTAAAAGTAAGGATGGAGCTTTTCACTGAATTAAAGATTTTGTTGCCCGGTCTGAGCATATGCCGAGTTTAAAAGTAGTTTCGGTTCGTTCTGATAACGGAATGGAGTTTTGTGCTACAGAAATTGAAGATTATTTTTGTAATATTGGTATTAATCATCAACGTACTAGTGTCTACAGCCCTGAACAAAATGGAGTCGTTGAAAAGATTAATTTAGATACGATGGATGCAGTTGGAACTTTGTTAATTTCATCTCAAGTAGGTCCCAAATTTTGGGCCGAGGCACTACAATATTACGGCCATACTAAAAACCGAATTCCACATTTGACTAACCCCAAAATGACTCTGTATGAGTTATGGACAGGGCAGAAAGCTCGTGTTTCCTATTTTAGAATTTTTGGTTTGCTTGCTTTTATACACATTCCTAAAAAATATAGATCCAAATTCGAATTTAAATCTAGAAAATGTATTTTTGTGGGTTATGTGAGATTTACTCGTGGTTATATGGTTTTTGATCCGATTCGTTATCGAACTTAAACATATAAAGGTAGGTGAATCTACTTAGGTATAAACAAATTAGTTACTCCTTTTCAACATCGGATATGAGTAACAGTAGAGGAATCACAAATGTATATAAAAACTCGAATTCAAATGATTGAATTCTTGAATGTATTCCCAATGTTGAGGTAAATCTACTACTGGCATTTCTAATGTAGACAATCAATCTGAAAATATCGGTACTTTTGTTGAGCAGGTTGCTGCTGACAAGACCAATCTTGAATGGAAACGTAAAAAAATCTCTCGAAAAGATGGTTCTCGTCTTGACGTTTACTATTACCATGGTGCAAAGAGATGTTCCAAAAATGAAATTCAAATTTTCTGTAATGAAAAGGGTTTAGTATATGACCATAATGACTTTGATTTCAATGATCCGTCAAAGTTTATTGAGTTTATGGAGTCGATTATTTTCAAACTTCACTCGTGTAGTTGCATTTAATTTAGTTAAAGTATTTTTTATTTTGCTCGTTGTGCTTGAAAGTTGGGTTCATGGACACTGGGATGTCACTTGTGCTTTCTTATATAGCAACTTAGATGCAGTGATTCATATGGAAATACCAAAAGGATACACGTACATAGATAACCTTTTTTATGTGTTATGGTTGAGAAAATCCATTTATGGACTAAAACAGTGCAGTAGAAACTGGTATCAACATATTAGTAATATATTCAAAAGTAAAGGGTTTTTATCATCAGAATATTGCTCTTGTATTTTCTAGTTGGGTACAGCGTGCGTAATACTCTTATGTTGATGATATGGGTGTGTTTTGTCATAATCAGGAGATCTTACAAATGACCTTATTAGGTCTTAGTGAACATTTTGAGATTACCGATCTTGGTGCCATACAAGAATTTCTTGGTGTAGAAATTGAAAATATGGAACACTTATAGTTTACATCAATGTGAATATATTGAGAAATTATTAGAACGTTTTGACGTTGACCTAAGTATACCTTTAGATTCACGTCGATCGTTTAGTGGATATGTATGGTCACTAGGTGGTGTTTACCTTGGTTGGCGTTGTAACATTCAAAAATGTATTTCTGGAAGCGCTATGGAAGCAGAATACGTTACTATGGATTCTGTTTCTACAAAAATTGCATGGATTTCAAAATTTTTGATTGAATTCAGGGATTTTCCTTTTGCCAATAGTAAACCGCTACTTCTAAGTGATAATCAATCTGCCATTTGTTTTTCACAGAGTACTGTTATCAATCATCGTACTAAACACGTAGATATTAAATATAACTATTATAATCTATGTTACATACTTAAGTCTTTGCCTTCCCCTACAGGACCTTACTTTCTGTTGGGCTCTATTACTCAACCTTCGGATGCAGCATTAGAAAAATCAAATGTAATGGGTGCTATTACTGTCCAATTTGTATACACCCATACATTTGATTTTCCAATACTCCATCCGTAGGTAGTATACTGACCAGGAAGCGAGTGTTTATTTACCTGGAAACTGTGAATTTTGCCAAACCCTGGCTATTCCAAGCAAGGTAAAGATCTTAAAAATGCATAACAACACACACATACACGGGACCAACATTTTACCTCCCATCCTAACGAGAGCATATTTTTGTGAAAAATGCTTGCCCTTTTCAAGCCGTCCATGTCGGAAATCGAACTTGGGACCTTGGGAGCAGCATCCAAACATGAATTTGTCTGATCCATGAAGTCATCTCATTTCTATATAACACAAAGTGTAACCTATTGATGTTATTCCTAAGTTCCCGATATTTTTGTGTATGTTCTCTATATTGCCATCATAATTTGATGCCGGCATGTAAACTTAAACTATCACTGTATCTGTTAATTTTATGCTACTGTGACTGCTATTATCCTATCAGCAACTTGTTTACTTTTTTTTGCAGTTTTAATTTGTAATTAAACCTACCCTTTTATGTCTACATCTCGAAACTCAAAAGTGGCTTTCTGGCAGGTACATGCCTTCGCTAAACACTTTCAAATTTAGTTTTAACAGAACCATTTTAAACAAGATTATCTACATTGCACATCCTCAAAAGACTCTGTTCCAGGCTCCGATTTGTGGAGAACTCTTTCTGCGTGGCGTCATGTTTACATGCTATATACTTGTATCCCCCACTTATATACATTCTTGTATCATCTGTTTCCATTTTGTTCTATCCTGGGCTAAGTTCTTTATCACTCTGCATTCTATTTTTCTTTTCTTTGCGACTTCTTGCACTTGTACATATATCTTCCTAGTCTACCCACTCTTGTTTTACCTTGTATTTTTATTTCACATGTTATGTCAACTTCTCCTCTTTCATTGTAGGCATATGTCCAAGTCATCCTAGTTGACTCTCCTCTATTATTTCTCTTATTGATTTCATTTCTAACTTTTTATGACTTCTGAATTTCTCACCTTGTCCATTCTCATCATCTCTTCGACTTTTCTTATGAATCTCCTTTGCATTACAGTAATTTTGCTTCACCAGTGTCCACGATTACCCCCCATATATAATCCATGGCCTCACTATTTTGTTGAATACTGCTGTTTTTATTTTTTTTAGGGATTTCCTTCATGTGTAAAAACATTGATCTTATGGTGTGGCACCTTCATTCTTTTCCTATCTTCTCCTTTATTTCAACCTCATAGCGTCTCATTCTCAATTATTATGCATAAATAGTTGAACCTTTTTGTTTGTTCCACTTGTACTCCTTCTATTTTTATACTATGCATCCCTTCTTTCCCCGCTTCCTCCGATCACCGCCTCTTTGTTTTTATATTCGAGATTCTCGTTATCCAACAACTTTCACTAGTTGCTGTTATTATATTTTCTTTAAACCGTTTGGATTTCTCCTTTATTTCTCGATCGTTACTTTCTTCCATCCTCCTCTTTTATTCTGGGTATGTTTTTGATTTTCATATTTTGCAATGCATAGCTTTTTACTTTTTCTGTAATATTTTCTTTATTTTTCCCCCTAGCTTCTTAATCTCTTCTAATACATTTCCATTCTCACCAGATAGTGGCTATTTCCAAGTTCTGCCTGTCTTAGTACTTTTACATCCTTAATCATTTTCCAGTTTTCCGAATTCACTAGAAAAATATCAATAATAGATTTTTCATTTATTGATTTTTACCTCTCGTGTATTTATGTATATCCATATGTTCAAATTTCGTATATGTTATCACGAAATTAATTGCTATCCATATTTTTAGTACCTCTTTTCCATTTTCATTCCTTATCATTTCTTCCAATTTTCCTGTGTATTTTTCGTTCCCTTTGTTTTCGTTGCCTACTCTACCATTCATAAACTTGCACTATTGTATTTCCTTCTGCTTTATCTTGTTCCATTTGCAGTCCCTCAAAAAATTCATTTTTGCATTCTCATTTGATGCATATGCTATTATCATATTCCACGTCCTTTTGTTTATCATTGCCTGTACTGATAATGATCTCCTATTTCTATATGCCTCCTCTATTACATTCCTCATTTTACGGTTAACTCGAAATAAATTCAAATTACCTTAAATTTTGTACCTGAATATTTAAGACAAATTCTACAGGATGATGAATAAGCAACGTTTCAATTGACAAAGGCTGCCAGATTCGCTAATACATGCACATGACCGTGGAAGCAGTACTAGATATGCACTTTTAAATTAACTACGCGACAAATTTTTAATTACGGGTGTAACAGTTTGCTTTTCCTCTTCTAAAATAACGCATAAAAATTATGTGTTGTGTTAAAAAAATTTTAAATTTACTTTCATAATTCAATATAAATCGTACTTCTACAATTAATACAAATTTAAAACAAATTATCATAATTTCGAAACACCCCAATTATTGTCCTTCTTTAGTCTAATTATATAGTAAAAAAAGCGTATAGTTATAAATGTCCACTTTGTATTTTAAAGCCATGCTAAAACTCGAACAAGCTATTCAGAAATTTCCATAAGGTATCTTCAAGGTAATATCAAATAGCGTGTTTTTGCGCACCTGATTGTTGAGGTCGTTGTTGTCGTCAAGCCAAACCAGTCGGCCCTTTATCATTCTAACGTCAAGATGGAAAAATTGGTATCCAAGGCTGACTAGCGAGTTGCAATTTAGTTTTAAACAATCCATCGATCTGTAGGCATAGAAACTCATCATGGTTTGTAATTTCTATTTCTAAATAATTCAAACTAATTTTTATTTGGTTTTCTTTAGCGCAACACTAAAAAACTAAGGGATTAAAGAACTAATGGACTATAAAAAAACATCACTTAAGAACTGAAGCTGTAATGGTCATGCAAAACTGTTAAATTTTTACTACGTATAAGATATATATACGTCCCTCATGTTTCAACATGGAAATTTTGTTTTAATTCGGAAGCAACACTTTAGAACTGATTAATGTTTGTAAGAAGAAGTTAATTTATTTGCGTATAAAACGATCACACATTGGAAACTTACAATATGGTTCTAGCTTACGAGGCGTTGTTATAACAATGTCGACAACTGCTTTTTTCATGTGTTTGTTCAATGTTGGAGGTCCACATGTGGGTCGAGCTTGTTTGTTAACTGGTCTGTAAACAGCCATGCCCTGAATTCAAAGCCGGTAAGTGATCTTCTTTTTTGACACAGTCATCTGTTCGACGTTCACGTTATGTTAAACCGTAACCTTGGTAGTTTGAACCCATGGAAACTAACATCTTTGTGATAATATTTAATCATGAATTTAAATTTTTAAACGTTTCATATAAAAATTATGCTTTATAAAATTGTTTATCTAACAAAAGCGATATGAATTTGCATTATGAATAATATAGTCGTGTACTCGCTTACACATGATAACTATTTAATGAAGTTTAAGTTTACTAATTTAAAAGATCTTATTACAAAACTAATTTTGTATACATGTGAGTCATTTAGTCAGTACTGAAAAGATGACAAAAAGCTCATAATTCTGTTAACGATATTTATAGTGCCTATTTGCTTTAGAGACTTTTTTATTTAAATTGTCCAAGATTAAGAATATAAATATTTAAAATTAATAGAACATTCAGAAAACTTATAGTAATTATCTGTCAGAATAAATCAGAAATATTTTTCAGTTAATGTGTTGATACATAACAGCTTTGATTTTTTTATAAACTTAGAAAAGGTTAATTACACTCAAAGAAGCACTTAAGAAATAGTGTTTATTTTGTCCATACTTATCACTGGATTCTATGAATTATATACAAACCAGAAGTGCATAAATTTAATAAGTAGTGTCCATGCACTATTACACAAAAGAAAGAAATCATAGATGTATAAAACCTGTCTGATTTACTGATTTTATTTTGAGGCGCAAATTGCTGTCTCCAATATTATTTTATTTACTTTATTTTATTTCAGGATACACATAATACCATCTAAAAATACAAGATCTTATATTCCAATAACAGAATATACTCGTTGAGGTTCCTGTGTTTTTCTTAGCGATATTACTTGCTTTTACACACTCTCTAAGTACAGTGGCGCCCTACCCATCCGTATTTCCCTTAACAACCTCCCTGATAGTCTCTCTAAACCGCTGAAGATAGAGTTCAGAGCTAGTGCGGAAGTCTTCAAAAGTCAGTTGTGTTAATACGGATAAAACTTCATCTTCTGCACGACTTTTGTGAGAAAAAATAAACATCTATTTAGAAAGTTGCCAAGGCGTAAAAGGGGTAATAATAATAAATAAAAATAAAAAATAAAAGAAAAAGTTTCACGAAAATGGAACAAAACAAATTTCTCTATGTTTACAGTACAGTTCATTGTTTCATCAATATAAGTTAAAATGCGTGAGTCTACTGGAATAGCTGCATATCTCAAACTTATATATTGTCCGGTCTCTTATCATTTTGCACTGCCTTTGTGGGTAACCTATAAATAAGGGTCAGTGCAACAATTAAAAAGATAACCCGATTAGATTATCACTTAAAAGAGAATTTGCTTATGGCATAAAAATGATGGGTTCTGAAACAAGTAAACAGATTTAAAATACAAATCACAGTTCGGGTATAAAGATCCAGAAACGTAGTTTTCTCGGGTGGAAAATACCCGTATAAAGTTGTGTTAAAGAAGATGCTTATGATCATACCTACGTAATCTTCAATCTCAAAACCCATTCTGCATGTTTAGAAGACAAATAAATACTGTTTGGGTAACAAACCAAAACCTACAAACTCGTTAAATTTATTCAGTTTTCTAGACCACAACACTCTTTTTCAATATTACTTCCAGCATTTATTTAACATACCTGCATGTGCTTGTACTCGTGGGTTAGAATTATCATCTAAAACCATAAGTAATCCTGGAACTACATGATCATGAAATTTCTTTTCAAATACAGGTGCAAAATCAGAAGCCATCTGACCGATGGCATTACAGGCAGCATAACGTACCCTTGGATGTGGATCTTGTAAGAACCTGGCAAAAAATTATACAATATTAAAAATATTACACAACCTGTAGATACAAAAAATTATGCAGCACTTAAATCAGTAATGTAAATTCAGGTTAATTTCCACATACTGGGTGCCCACAATCTATATCTGTATATGGATAATTTTTTTTATTATAGAGGATATAAAGTTGGTTAAATTAGCTAAGTTTAGCAAAAATTTATAAGCAGTATGAAGCTTTTTTAAAAACTTGCCTAGGTGCAAAATTTCGTTATGTATTTCGAAAAACTTATTTTAGGCATTTTTTTCAAACATTAATAACTTTTTAAAGATTTAGCCGGCTTGCGTTCATTGTGCATAAATATCATTACGCATAACTTGCATTTTGTATAAAAAAAGCAAATACTACACATAATTTTTAAGATGATTAAATTCATTTTTCATAATAGTGACTGCACGGAACTTGCAATGTGCATAATAAAAATGTACCTAAAATATTTCGTACCTAAATAAAATTATGCATAAATTCATTACACATAAAATAATCTTCCATAATACGGGCGTGATTTTACCGACCAATTTGATTTATCTACTGGCCATTAGATGGGAGAGTAATCAAAATATTAAAAAGAAGGCATTGTGTCATGTGTTTATTTGTTTGTCATAGACGTTTAAAGAACGAAAATAATTTATAAAATAAAATTGATCTTTAGTTTTGAGGGCTCTCCCCTATTGGAAAATTAAAAAAGACGAATTTATCTAGGATTGTATTAAACAATATAATTATGTGAACCTACACTTTTAATATCTTGCTGATATTTAACCTAGGTAATGAACTATCATATTAGACAATTATTTATTAAAAGTAGTTCTTTATTCTTACCACTCTGGAAATAACATTTTCCACAAAATAAACATTGAGCCAAGTTGGACATTGAGCATCAAGAACAGTATAAGGTTTAGAATAAACAACAATTAAGGTTGCTTTATGTACATCAGGTTGATTATTTTCAGCCTTGTTAGTACTTAAACTTTCTTCTTTAAAGAAATATAGGAATAATTCTGACAACTTACTGTGACTTAAATAGTAATAACAGTGCGGGAATTCTTACAACAGTCTGCCAAGACAAAACGATTGATATATTAGTTATTGATCCACAGGATACATCAATAAATGGGACTTGCAGCATTGAAACTAATTGACAAAATAGAAATGAAGTACGTAATAAAAAAGCTATATTTGTACAAAAAATATGAGAGTGAGACATGTTTCAACTGACACACATAAATTGCTGAAAATTTTGATCAATGATGGATGAATACCACACACTGAGTTTCCTCTTACCCTATTACAAATAGCTCAAAAAGTAAATGTTATTCAATGGGTTGTATACTAGCACACCTGATTTTAAAACTTTTCTAACCACATTCTTTAATCTGACATTTTGAAATTAAATCTAAAGAAGATAGATATTCTGTTTAATGTAAATGGCTCAACACACCTATAAGCAGTAGTGGTGGTACAGACTTTTGGCCTATTTTGGGAAGTATTAGCAATTTCAAAATTAATAATCAACCAGAAAGTATTTGTGGCAGAAATTTAAGTTCTAGTAAATCAGAATGCTATAATAATTATTTAACACATTTTGTTGATGAGATGTTGGATTCAGTGACAAACGGATTTGAATGGAATGTCCGAAAGTATGTAGTAATAATTAAAGTTATGTACGCTTTGCCCAGGCATTAGCATTTGTGGCAGCTATCAAAAGTCAGAGGGCTAGCATTGCTGCTCAACGTGTTATATTAAGGGAATAAATTTTATAGGAAGCAATAGCACACACACAGCTATATATACATTGGATTAGAAGCACCAATGCAAGCCGATGCTTGTTTAGAACATAAAAATCTCCACATATGGGGGTGTGATATCGACTACCACGTGGACAAAATATGAAGTATCTTGGAACGACTATCAATCGATATTATCAAATGTCCAACAGATAAAATGCATTTAGTTGGCGATGTTGTGGTTAAAAAGATAATAAAAGTGTGGGTTAAGAAAATCAGAACTGCAAAAATGGTCCACACTAAAACTGCATAATTAATGATACATACATTGTTAGACTATCAGCATATGCAGTTTCTTAAAGCATTCGATTGCAGAGTATTTTTACTGTAAACTGAACCTGCTGTATTGAGAAAGATTTTATCAAAGCCCTATTGTATGCACTTTATGAAGAATTTTTACTTCGAATCTGTATTATCTTGCGTATAATTACTGCCAGACTTTACTTACTTACTTCCATTGTGAAACATTTTGCAGCACATGATACAAAATGCTCACAAACTATGTATGTAAGAAAATGTTGCATTTATTCACCCGACCATTGCAACAGTATAGTAAACGCATATTTGAAATGACAAAATTGAATTTCACCGAGCCTGTTCACAGAGGAAGTCATCAAAAATTCACTTTTTACACATGTTTACGAGGGTAATAATATTAGAATGGCAATTTTGTCACACTTTACAATTCCTACACACAAGAGTGATAACTGTGTAATGTTTGACATGTCAATTCTTTGAATAATCTATTTTGCCCTCAATAAAAATTCGGAGATAGTAATTTCAGGTCGAAAACTGCTCAATTCAAAGTATCCTATTGTTCAACCCACTAACTTGAATTAATTTTCATGTCTCATTGGTAGTTTTGAAAAGGCAATTAACCATACAAAAGCAATATGTAAAATGTGCTGTTAACCAATTGATTGCAACAACAACTACGACTAGTTTATTATACCAATTAATCGTTTCTTAACAATTTAATTATGAAATCATACTAGTGTAATGATTATTTTAATGGTGTTTATTTACATTTTATTATATAAAAGTTATGATAAATAAAACGTGAAATTGGTGCTTCACATCCCAACCATTATGGACAGTAGATATGAAGTAATATTGGTTACTGTACTGGTGGTATCTAAAAAGTGTCGATGCCCATTGATTCTAATTTCATAGTTTGTAACAGATAGTACTATAAGGAAGTTGTTCTCAGCCTTGGTGATGTGCTGATTAATGTGTAGAGATTCCTTAGAATGGAAGTTAGGTGGGTTTGGCATAAATTAAGAGCGAAACTGTTTTATGGCTGCTATAGAATTTTAACGCAAAACGATAATTCTGAAAGTATGTTGAGAATGGTTTTGTTAGGGGGTTGTCCATTGGTGCTCCACAAGAAAACTGATGTTTGAAGAAATGAATGGCGGTTAGATAACAAAGATATTGCAGGTGAAAAGCTTATTCTAAATTGTAGTTACCAAACTTACTTTAATTCAATGTCTCGCAAGCGGAATGGGCATATAAACAATTTTAATACATAAAAGTCCTCATAATTAAGACACCATATCTACAATTCAATCCTTCAAACTCAAAAATTATAGATAATTTGAATAGGCTATCTAATTTGACATCAAGTTGTATAACCCATTTAAATTATTTGTACTTTTTAGGTACTAACGTTAATATTGTGGATTATGTGCGTATTAACGATTGGCCCATAAGTGTTTTCAATTCTTGTTACACCTATTTGCTATACCATCCGCCTCGACTCAGAAAAATAACATTCAACAAAAGCAACTTGACAAAGTTAATTCGTCTAAATCAATCTCTATTATCTTCAGCACTAAGTTTTATACATGTATTACATAATACCTACATGAAAATTGTTGACTTTCGTTGTGTAGGTGATGGTATAGAAAAATGCATATTATATAGTAAGACAATCATTAAATGCTTGATTTTTGTACTTAATATAAAAGTGGAAAGCATTCATACTGAAAAGATTATATTACATTGTATAACAGGTAGCCATAGGATCCTATAGAACAATACCCTTTAACTCAAATTGCCTAAAGAGGTACGGAATTCGCAATATTGAATGGGCTTTTAATGTCCCTTGATGAGTTGTATTGATATCATTTTGCGCAAACATATTAGCCATTACTTACTGCAGTAAAATATCTATGGAAAATAGAAATTTCGACAACCTTCAAACTAAAAAAACAAATTAAAATAATACCAAAATTGGTTAACATTAATGTCAGATAAGTGTGCTCTAGCTTTTCATTGTATGATAATTATGTTTACGTGTTTATATACTTAAAAGGTTGTAGATATTATTTCTATAGAAATAACTAGAGTTGTTAAATGCATACAGAATTTTCAAGACAGTGCCCACAACATTCATGAACAGCTGAACATCATCTGATGTGCCCTCTATTAAGCAGTAGCTGCTATCAAAAAGCCGATAATACAGGTTTCGTATTATGCATGGTGAAATTTATGTACATTGAAATTAGGGACACTTTTAATTATGTGCAATGCAAGTTTCGTTCAATTACTTTTATGGAAGCTTTTATTATGCGTAATTATTTTATGCACAATTATATTATGTGTAGTTTTTATTATGCGTAATGCAAGATGCCACTTAGAATGGAGCTGCACCTTGCCGAAGTTCTAAATTACTAGAGCAGGTGAAATGGCTTGCGCGTTCTAATGAGCTAAAGAGCCAAACTACAGGTCCAACCAAAGTAGTAGGGTCGTTAGTGAGGAACCAGACTAAGACAGTTCCCCAAAAGAGGGCAGCGACTCTTTCGGTACTTACATTGGCAGAGACCATAGGGGTCGGTATGGCAGTCTAAGCCACACTACCGCGATGTGGAAGGCAACGGAAAACCACCACATTATCTCCCAAGTACACAGCATACCTAAATTATAACAAACATGATGGCATTCTCTGGGGTAAAAGATTCCGGAGTTAAGATAGTCCCCCATTCGGATCTCCGGGAGGGACTACTCGGAGGATGCGATCGAAAGTTAAAAATAAGAGTCGGGAACATTCTGCGAGTCGGAGCGTGGAATGTTAGAAGTATGAAGCAAGTAGGTAAGCTAGAGAACCTAAAAATCGAAATGAATAGGTTATCACTAGACATAGCAAGGATTAGCGAAGTTCGGTGGCTAGAGGCGGGGGATTTTTGGAGTGGAGACTTCAGGGTAATTCATACAAGAGCAGAGGAAGGAAATTTGGGTGTGGGGATAGTTATGCGAAAAAAGATAGGATACTGTGTAGAAAATTACTTACAAAAGAACGAAAGAGTACTCATGGTTAGATTAGAATCTAAACCGGTAAACACAGTAATAATACAAGTATACATGCCCACCTCTAGCTATAGTGACGAAGAGGTAGAAGACATCTACAAAGATATCGAAGACATATTAAGATACGTAAAAGGACATCAAAATTTAATAATTACGGGGGATTTTTAATGCCGTGGTAGGTGAGGGTGTTACGTTTTTTTTCCGTCGTGGCCCCACGTTGGGCGCCAAAATTCTGTTACGTTTTTTTCGAGGACGCCACGTTGGGCGCCAAATTTATGCTACGTAACACAAAGAAAGTCAAAGAAATGACCGGGCTCAATCGGAGAGTAGGGGGGGTTGTAGAAAGCAGACTGACATATAATGTATGCGGCGGTAAGGAGTTAGTAACAGTATCTGCAATAAAAGAAATTAGAATAGCAAACCTGCAATAAAAAAAGATTAGTCCTGCAAACCTGAAATAAAGAAAAAGAATAGCAGCAATGCCAAGTCGAAGTTAGTCAGTACTTTGTAGAATGTAAATAAAACTGTTTAGATAAACTATATAATATAATAACGGTAAAAGCATTACAAAAAAATGTTTAGTACAAAGTGAGGTAATATTGGGGAGTAGCAGAAACGTTTCCTCACACACCAATTAAACATAAATCAGACAAAATGTTTACAAAAGATAAATAGGTAAGACACAATTGATATGAGTAATTCAGCAGTATTGATTTTTCTTTCTTTCTTTTTTTTTTCTATGTTTTAAAATAGCATGCAAGTCTATTGTAAAAGGTATCAGAACGACAAAGATATGGTAAAGCAACGAATAGATATTTAAAGTAATAACCAGTAGGAAATAGTTCAACTTACAAAAGTCCTTCAGCAACGCTTCCTCGCATTTGAAGTGTGGGATTCACGAGGTCCTGCACTAGCGAAGCACTTCACCCTTGACTGTGAGGGTGTGGATGGAACTTATCCCACGTTACACTAATCACACCTACGTATTTCACTGGAGTTAGCAGCAGACATTATCACGCGTCGGAACTATGTAGCCTTGATAAATTTCTTGGTAATTCTATTTCCTAAGACAATAATTTCGAAATATTCTGTAGCACTAGTTTAATTTCAACTGGGACCAAAGGTATATTATTTTCATAAACATCCCATAAAGCAGTGAGAAACTTCAACCAATACCGTAGTAAACCGGTAATCTGTTATATTTCGCAAACACGAAACTTGCACAAGCAAAGATCTGTTGTAGATTCTTTGGGGTTAGAAAATTCAGAAACTACAGTATCCACAGTATTTGGATAATCCAAAGTATGAACTACTCTGAGAAGGAAAGGACCGCGAAACCAGATTGCACACACAGTTAAAAAAATAAAAAGGACAAATCAACTAAAAAAACACAATCAATAAAGCAACGCGTATCACTAAGTCAATGTTCCGCAAAACAAGCATGTGCGGTCGAGTAAAACACGTTCGCCTATAAAGCATCTTTTCTTCAATGTAATCAGAACTACCCTACTTACAGTTAATAAACAACTTTTACTTCACAAGAAAACTCAACTGAAAACACAATTAGTAAAGCAACAAGGAAACAGTATTTTTAACGTAATTCTTATATAGGAACGAAGAACAAAACTACAACTCACGTTTCAAAGGACCGCGCAGGAATCATGTTTTCCCAGGTGTTCGTTTTAACGACCTCCTATCGATAACTAAAAAATCAATAATATCCACTCATTATAATACGACGCATTCACCTAAGGATGTGTTTCAATCTCGATCACCTAACCACACTATCGAATCGTGGAGAGTGAAAGTCGATAATCGCGTAATATAATATAAAGAGATTATTCGCAAACGAGTTAATAAATATAAAATATAGAAATAGTAGTTGCAGAAATGCATTTACGAATTGAGTATAGAGTAAAATGTTAAACTATTAAAAATGCCCGTTACAAGGGTAGGGAAGGAGTGGTAGTAGGTTTATTTGGTTTAGGCACAAGAAACGACAGGGGAAATAGGCTGGTAGAATTTTGCGACAAGAACAATTTAATCATCACAAACACATTATTTCAACATCATGCTAGAAGACGATATACGTGGAAGATGCCAGGAGATATAGGAAGATATCAAATAGATTACATTCTTGTTAGACAACGGTTTAGGAAGTTTAGGAAGTAAAAGACTGTAGAAGCTACCCAGAAGCAGATATAGATACTGACCACAACATCGTAATTATGAAGGCTGCACTTAAATATAAGAATGTGAAAAAAAGAATCGGAAAAAGTCAATTGGACTTAGAGAAACTAAAAGATAAAGATATTCAAGAAAGATTCGAAAAAAAGTCAAATGAATTGCTCAAAGATATCGGGAAAGTATCTGATACTAAGGAAGTAGAAACAGAATGGAATAACATTAAATCCAGCTTAGACATGGCGGCCAGAGATATTCTGGGGTATACACAAAAAGTAAATAAGAAACCATGGACAACAAAGGATATCCTGAATTTAATAGAAGAAAGACGAAAATACAAAAATAAATCAGACGAAACAGGAAAACAGAGATACAAAGCTATAAAATGGGAAATTATTCGAAAATGCAGGAAAGCTAAAGAACAATGGATTGATGAAAAGTGCAAAGAGGTACAAACGAAGATGGAAATAGGAAAGACAGACGAAGCATACAAATTAATTAGAATGAATTTTAGGGATATAAAACCGTATAGCAAAAATATAAGGGACACACAAGGAAACGTCATCATAGAAAACGTAGAGAAAGTGGGTAGATGGCAAGAATATATAGGGAATTTATATGCAGGAGAGGACTGACTGCATTAGAACAAGAATCAGACATTGAAAATGATGACTTGGGATATCCTATACTTAGACATGAGTTTGAATTAGCATTAAAGAGTCTGAAAAATGGTAAGGCGCCGGGTACAGATAAGGTGCAAGCAGAAACTCTAAAAGCCGCTGGACAAGCAGTAACAGAACGTCTCTTCCAACTTGTAAGCTATATGTATGAGACAGGCGAGATACCCAAATATTTCAAACGTAGCAAAATATAGCAGAATACCGCAATAAAACAGGGAAAAGAGTAGAACAGAAATCCAAAAGAATTAGATTTCGGGCTGGCTCAAAATGTTGTAGAGTGGGGTGGGTCATACAGAAAGAAGAATTGGAACCCTTAGTAAGTGAATTTATGTATAAGCCGTTAGGTAAACAAGCATGGTATTAAAAGGAATATTTACATAACTTTACATCAAACATTTATGTAATTGTCTCGTTATAAGCTAATGAAAACAAGAGCGTCAACTAGTATATAACAATACAAAAAAATGTACAATTAAGTCAATAAAGGGGTAAAATCTTAAAATCTAAATCATATATACATGGATATTTACATAATGTTTCCAACCCCAAATATTTGCAAAATAAAATTAGACATATAATTTACAGTATTTTTACCTAAATATATACAAAAAGAAAATTAGACGTAAAATTTGCGTAGAAAATTTTCGAACAATAAGTTTGACAGCACACGTGTCAAAAATATTAACTAGAATTGTGCAAAGACGAATGGAAAAACGGGCGGAAGAAATACTAGGAGAAGACCAATTTGGGTTTAGGCGAAACAGGGGAACACAGGAGACTATTTTAGCTCTGAGAGTGATAATGGAGAAAACAATAGAAAAAGGGGAAAGCGTGTATATAGGGTTTGTAGATCTGGAAAAAGCATTCGACAATGTAAAATGGAAAAAATGTTTGAAATACTCAAAAAGATTGGAATGAGCTATAGGGATAGACAAATAGTACATAGCTTATACAAAGAGCAAACAGCAGTAATAGAATTAGAGCAGGAACGTAGAGAAGTAAACATTAGGAAAGGGGTGAGACAGGGATGTGCCCTAGCCCCATTGATTTTTAACTTGTACATAGAAGACGAATGAATACTGTCAAATGCAGGAAGACATTTGGAATTACTATGCAGGGACAAAAAATTGATATGCTTAGATTTGCAGTATTAGCGGCTAGTAAGGAAGAGTTAGAAGCTGCTCTTAATGAAATGGAAACGGTTCTAACAGAGAGATACAGTATGAAAATTAACAAAACTAAAACTAAAGTTCTAGTATGCAAAGGTGGGGAAAATAAATCAAAAACAAGAATACAAGTATGTAACACGAACTTACAAGAGGTTAAGGATTTCTGCTACCTAGGAAGCCAAACAACGCAAGATGGGAAAAGCACAAAAGAAATAAAACAAAGATTAGCACAAGGTCGTGCTACATTTAACAAGAAAAAGCAACTACTGTGCTCAAAGACCACAAACATAGAAACAAGGAAAAGATTGCTTAAAACATATGTGTGGAGCACAGCACTGTACAGCTGTGAAGCCTGGACAGTAGGAGAAGCGGACGTGAAAAAGGTAGAAGCCTTTGAAATGTGGTGCTACAGACGTATGATGAAGATATCATGGACAGAAAAAGTTAAGAACGAAGAGGTACTAAAAATGGTAGGGGAAGAAAGAAATATGTGGAAAACGGTAAAAAAGAGGAGAGATAAGATGATAGGCCACATACTACGGCATGAGGGAATAGTGCGGAATATATTAGAAGCAGAGATAGGAAAAAAGAGAAAAAGAGGCAGACCTAGGTTAGACTACTGCACACAGATAGTAAAAGATGTAGGTTGTAGGGGTTTCAGGGAGATGTGTAGGCTAGCTCAGAATAGAAATCAATGGAGGTATGCATCCAACCAATCCCAAGGTGGATAAACTAATGACGAAAAAATAACTGTGATGAGTATTATAAGTAACTACAAGAATTGGCTGAGCAATATTCTCGAATAATGTTAAGTGTGTGAAAGGATTTACTGGAAAACCATTATATCGGCAAATGTCTAAGTGTTGTTGTATCTTGGTAGCCACAGGTTGCTTAACCTCCTTCACTGAATCTTGCTGAAATAGGGCATAAAATTAGAAAACAATAGAAGGGGAACGAGCTGTATACACATGCTGTGTTAGAATTTCAGGGAACTATGTAGGCTAGCTCAGAATATAAATAAGTGCAGGTATGTGTCCAACCAGTTTTGAGACGGAAAACTTAATGACGAAAAATAAGCGCAGATAAATCTGATGATTAGTATAAACAACTAGTTGTTGGTTGCGAAATATCTGCAACTAATGAGGACTGTGCGAAAAGATATATTGGAAAATATATTAAATCGGTAAATGGTTAAGTGTTGGGGGAACTTGGCAGCCACAGGCTGCTTACCTCCCTTCACAACCACTGAAGGTCGGAGAAATAGGGTATATAATTGTAAAACAATAGAAGGTGACTGAACTGCATCTAACAAGAAAGAACAGCGCTTATGAGAAAAGACAACAAACATAAAACAAGAAGAAAATTGTTGAAAGCATATGTGTGGAGCACAGCACAGTATGCCTATGAAATACGGGCAGTCTGAAACGCAGACAGAAAAATGGTAGCAGCCTTTTAAAATGCTGTGCTTCAGATGTATGAAGACGATAGCATGGACAGACAATGATAATAACAAATAGGTTATAGAAATAGTAAGGGAACAAGGATATCTGGGGAAAAAGATAAGAGAAATAAAAGGGCAGAATACGTTCTAAGGCATTTTTGGGGAATAGTATGGGATATATTACAAGCAGAGATATGAAAAAAGAGGTAGATGTAGACCTAGATCAGATAGTTATAGATGCAGACTGTGCAAATTTCAGGGAAATCTGTAGGTTAGTTCAGAATAGAAAACAATGATGGTACGCGTCTAACCAGTTCCAGGACGGAAGACCTAATGATGAATGCAAGATGAGTTATGGAAAATGAAATTATGCGTAATATTTTTTATGCGTAATGCAACGGTGCCGATTTAGCCTATAGACAAAATAAAAACGACATAATGTAAATGTTTTCGTAAAATTCAATAACGTATATGACAATTTTAATAGGAAAGGAGTTTTCAAGATGCAAACATAACCTCACTTTTTAAAATGTAAACCATAGTTTAATATAAACCACAAGAGAAAGTTATTTTTTCTGCTTATTCCCATCAAAAGGTTGATATACTTATTTTCAGTAGTTTCCAAAATAAAGAAAAAAGATTTATTTATTTGTGGACATCAAGGAGCCCATAGATACATATTTCAAATAAGCAAAATGTGTAAAAATCAATAATGGAAATACATGTTTGTTGTAACTACAAATGCTAGTAACTGACCCTAAAGTATAAAATAAGTGGATAACCAAATTTATTATAAACAAAGAAGAAATTAAATATACAAAAATAAACGATCGACACCATACAAACAATTTAACTATAAGAAATACAAATTAATTAATGCTAATATGCCTACTCCTAAATTGACATATGCTCAAAATGTCCTCCATTAGCTCGCAAACACACCTCACACCTTTTTAGTAAGATTTTGCTGTACGTTATCTTGTGGTCTTATACTTGTAATAGCTGCAGTAATACTATTTGAGTTCCACGATGTTGTTAAGGTTTTTAGCCCAAGTATTTTATTACCAAAAACTACCCCACACATTTATCGAAAATTGATATTAATCCCGCCTTTCTTCTGTTAAATCGGAATTTTCCAGAGTCCAAAAGACTATTTTCTTTGTTAAACATGCCCTTGTTGGTAATTTAAGTTCGTCGGTAAACATAATAGTGTGACCAAAACGAGAATGATCATTTATTTCATTAAGAAATCACCTACAAAACTGAGATCTTCTCTCATAATCCCCAGGATACACTGTATAGCTAATATGGGTTTTGTACGATTTAAAGCGATTTTGTTGTAAAATTAGGCAAGTTTTTTTTCTGTAGAAGTAGCGTACTCGATTACAGTTTCTCAGGTGAACGCTATTGGCTTAAAATTGATGTAAGCTTACACACGTCCTTCATCATCAGTTTTGAATATTTTTTTTTAGCAGTAATAGGTTTTGTAAAAGGACCAAACCTTTTTAAATTGGCTTATAATTTAGAAAGCAATCGCTTATCTACCTGCGTTCTTTCCAAATATCCTTCATAATACATATTACTAGTGGGATTACAATTTCTGGAACAGGCATAGTAAGAAAAAAGAGTGTAATTTTTTCGTTGTTTGTATGTATTTTTTATTATAATCAAATAAATTTAAAAGTCTTCTACACAAAATTTGCAACCCAGAGTATTTACACTGAATGCAACTCCAGGGTCTCATTAATTTCTTTTGTTTTTGTTCAGTGTTTACAAAAAAGTTCATCAAAGCCGTTATTCAAGCCCTTTCCTCCCATTCTGTCAACCTTAATCGGCACGTTAAAGATCTGAAATCCCAATAGTTCACTAAAATAGAGCTTGGTTGATAAACACTGTTAAAATATTCAGCCAAGGCTTCTGCAATAAATTGAAGATTGCAAATGTTTATTACACCCTAATTTGCAATCACTGGAATATGATTTTTATTTTGCTCATTAATGACAAATTGTTAAAAGTTACTTCAAATTTGTAGAAATGTTTTGACCATATTCAATATGTGTGAGCTTTATGTGCATTTAGTGACATGTAGCGATCAGAGTATAGAGGGTGGCAGTAGCTTTATATCATTAAATTGAGGAGATGGTAGAGACTGATAGGCTAAACAAAAACCTAAAAGGCATTTTATCTTGAATCGATTTTTAAATGCTCAACCTACGTCTACTTCAATAAAAGTTTTAGAACACTAGTAACAAAAGCAAACAAGAGAAACATGCTTGTAAAACAGTTAACACGTTCAGTGAAAAAATACAATCGACAAAGTGGATTATTGCTAAATTGCTAGAACCTCCAAACTACGGCGTTAGAAGTCTAATACAGTCGACCAAATCAGTATAAAGAAATTTTATTCTTTGTGTGATTGTCTTCAGAAATTCAGTATGTTTTAAACAATTTTTAGACTGACTTTAGTAGCAGCTCACAGACACCGTATTTATGTTTGCATAGTATCACGACTTTCTTGGTCGACTCTAAAGAATGATATTGTGTATTTGATCTGTGATGTAGCTAAACTTAGCAGAGGTTCTACAACAATATGATACTTTTCTTGTGTGTCTGTTTTGAGCTTAACTATTCATTTTAGACCACAAGTTGATTAACATTTTTGTTTGTCTTGTTGGTCTCTACGCATGACAGAACGAATGCCACCCTGTATACATGGTGTCCAGAAACGCTCTTCACAAAAAACACTGCAAATTTTAGAACTCATTTCATGTCGATTTGAGGTAAATCTCATTATCCAAACTTGCTTGCTAGCTCTTTCATAAAATCGGTTCAATTCAAATATCTTCAAAACAGTTTCCTTTTAAGTGATAAAATTTTGTACATTTATTTTGTGGAATGTCCAATCGTATTGCATGGAACGATTTTTTAATTGTCGTCATAAGTGGTTCATTTAGGAAGAGTATTGGACGTTCTTATTCATAACTTTTCTGTATATCGCATTTCGCAATTTTGACATAACATTTAACA
The DNA here is from genome assembly GCA_036346225.1 of Platerodrilus igneus. Lineage (NCBI taxonomy): Eukaryota > Metazoa > Arthropoda > Insecta > Coleoptera > Lycidae > Platerodrilus > Platerodrilus igneus. Next base: position 2,532,734 of record JARFIW010001055.1, read on the forward strand.
AATTTTGTTTTTCTTAGAAAAAATAATTCTCTTATCTAAAGTCGCTATGATGCACTGTTTAAAAACAAATCGATTTGAACTTTTCAGTGCCAATGCATATGTTTCCATTGATTAATAAATTCTTTTCTAAATCAAGAGAGAATTCTATGGAAAATAAACAATAACAATTGTATGAATGGCAAACAGTTCTTATCTCATAAACTGTTTCCAACTACTAACAATTTGGCTTTTCTAAAGTAAAAAATAAATACAAGCAAAGAATAAACTTTTTATGATACAAACGTGTAGATGATGGAATTTGTAACGAAAAAAAAATAGAACAAAATGCTAACAAAACACAAAAATAAATCTATAACAGATGCTCCAGGTGACAACTACCCATTTCTAAGCACAAATTTAGTTGCTTACGCTAAGATTGTGGAATTCTTGCAAAAATTCCAATATTGTTTCTAAACGCATCGCAGGCATCCTGAATAAGTCTCCAAAGTTCATAGTGTGTTTCTATTGGTTGTAAATAAACAATTGATTTTTAGGTATCCTCACACACAAAAATCACAAAGATTTAAATGTGGACACATAGCCGGCCAAGCAACTGAACCACTTCTTCCGATTCATCGCTGTCGGTGGTTATTGTCTAAAACATCACAAACAATCCTGCTGAAGTGAACTGGACAACCAACATATACAAACCACAAATTCTGCCAAATATGTAAATTAATACCATCCAATTAGAAAAATCACCATTACGCATGGCCTGAACTTTTTTAAAATGAAAAGGATGCAAGTTTTCCTTATAGATAATATTCCACACCAGAAGATTTAGAAAAGGGATACATTATAGCCAATCATCTAACACCAATTTCTGAATTTTCCTCTACTTCCTTTAAAATATCCTCATATTCTTCTCTTACGTCAGCATGGCTTCCAACTTCATTGGTTTTGGGAATTACCTATACAGTTTCCCCAATTCTTTTGGGAACAGGATATCTTCTATTTGGAAATTTATCCACATACCTATGTACCTGAGCGTTATATGGTATTTCACCATACACTAAATGCATATCGGCATATTTTTCATTACTAAACCAAAGTATTATAACAGTCTTAAACTTTTGGTATTTGAAAATAAAATTAATGTAACATTAAATAGTAAATAACCCTTTATTTGAAACTAGTTTACGGTGAACAGTATTGAAATATCAGTCATTTGACATTAGTATGATTCTTTACTCACAAATCATTGACTCATGAAAAGTACAAACCAATTTGTTAAAAGCTATTTCAAAATGGCGAAACTAGAAAGACAGAAAAGTTATGAACCAAAGTGCCGCATACCCTTCTCAAATGAGCCGCTTATGACTACAAAAAAATCGTTTCAATGCCATACGAATGGGCATATTCCACAAAATAAATGTAACAAAATGTTATCAACTTAAAAGGAAATGTTTTGATGATATTTGAAGTAAACCGATCTAATGGCGCCATCTTTAAACAGCTCCAACTCCCTTAACGAGCATGCTCGGATAACAAGATTTATATCGAATCGATATGAAATGAGTTTTAGAATTTAGTGTTCTTTTGTGAAGAGAGTTTCTGGACACCCTGTACAGTTTATCATAAAAGTCATTGCAATGTACATTAATATAGAATAATTTGGGAGAAGAGACCAAATCTGATGGTAAAAATGCATTATATGGTGTTAACTTTATTTTGTGAAAAAATATTGTCCATTATTATTATTAAAATATTTGTTTAAATCTTAGAATTAAATTGATGCCATAATTGTATTTATATATTTCTGTGGCGATTTTTTAATAAAGAAATAAGAAAAGTAGCTTTTCCAAAATTTTATTTCTTATTGTGGAATTTATAGTAAAATTAATGCGATGGTAGATGTATACAGGGTTAGTAGATAATAAAGCCTGATATACATCTTTCAGCTACAAACAGTAAGTTATTACTAGTTATGGCAGAAGTACAAAATTAGAAAAACTAAAATCCAGTAAGCTTTCCATATTGATGCATTATATTGTTATATTACACAAGTTGAAAAATGTTATCAAATTGTTCAAAAGTTAGTTAAATTATCATCTGCTAACATTATTAGTACGATTTACCTCAAAATCCCATCCATAACTTGAGGAACACCGTTCATTAATTGTGGAAGCATATTTTCCATGTTCTTCTGACATCCTTCACCAATTGCACCCATAGCCATTAATGCAGCATGCCGTTGTTTCCAATTTGTACTAGATAACATGCCTGGTATACTTTGCATTACCAGAGGTAGTATTATTTTTCCGCCTAAAATTAATAATTCAGTTGGTATAAAGATTATTCATGCAACGGCATTAATATGTGTAACAATATTTATCGATATAAATCATAATGTAAGTCTACAATATTACAAACCTAATCCACATGCTAAACGATCAAGTGCGGCTTCTGCTACAACATTATTACTATCATTATCTTCATCCAAAATTTCATCGGCTTTTGACCAATCGTCTTCTTCATCTAAATCTGACATTAGTTCAAGTATAATGGGTACTAACTGCTGTAGATATTTTCCGGCTTGTTTACGTATCATAGCAGATGCAGTTTCTGCTAATGTAACCATAATCTAAAAATGGATTTAATTTGATTTTACAAGATAACAATAATGAGTATTTTCATTAAATGTGTACATCAATAAATATATAGAATACTTTCTGAACTGAATCGGTTCATTTTCACAATGCGTACATTTTTTTTCAGTTACCACATTATGGGAAAAGGGTTACTTTGTAAAACAACAGGTAAAGCACTAATACAAAATCATGGAAACAAAACAAACAAGGATGTTGAAAAATTAACAAAAACAAGAATTGTACAATTTTAAGTTATTTAATCAAATGAAAAATACGAAATGTAAAGATAAAATTTCTTAGAGCAAATAGAGTCAAAGAGGCATAGTTTATTGCTAACGCTTACAAATGTTAATGTAGTTTGTATAAATAAATATACTGCAAATATTGCAGGTAATAAAAAAAGAGGCAACAAAAAAAAGCAGCTTTTTTTGCTTGTAAGTCAAACAAATTTTATCAACGATTGGTCATATTTTTATGTTCAGTTTCACTGCTAGTTGTATTTGGTGATTTGAATTATTCCATGTTACTGTAAATGCGTAAATAGTGCTAAATCATGCTAGTTCAAGTTTGCAATGAAAATTTATATATTCAGGGTGACATAGTTTAGTCATTAAATTTAGGTGATAGTGATTGATTAGATAAATAAAAAACTTATAAAGCATTTTACTCTTGGACTGCTTTTAAATGTCCGGCCTCCTAGGTCAACTTAAGTAAAAGTTTTAGGACTACTGTTTTGTCATATGTTTTTTAAGAAACAACTTACGTATACAAGTGCTATACCAAATCACATAAGGCACATGAAATGATTTCACAATAAGTGTTCGAAATTTCCACCATATCTGCAAGTTCGAGATCGATATAATTCTCGAGTTTTCGTATTTTCAAAAACAACTCATAAGCTCCTAGCACGACAAAAACTTCAATTACCTAGATCCAATTACAATTAAGTCCCAACACTGCATTTAAGTGTATTACCGAAGCACGTAATGGAACACACTTACAACATCTAACCCCGGTTACAAGCTATGTAATGAAAAAGTACATTCAACTTAAAGTAGGATATTGTTTTCTGCATAAATGCTGAATTGTGACAAACACAAGATACGGCATCAGGAACCAAATACAGTCGACTACATCAGCACTGTGGAATATTATTTTTTGTTGTGATTATTATCTAAACATGCAAATTTTAGAAAAAAATTTAAACTTATTTCAGTATCCGCTAAAATGTATCGAGATTTCGTTTGGCAGCAAAAATTCACTCTCTTTCACTAATTTAAGTTTGCTGAAGGTCAATACTTAATTGGTCGACTTTAAAGCATGATGTAATTGTATATTTTATTTGTGACCTAGTTAACATTGCAGTGGTTATAAAACAATTTTAATACTTTTTTGTTGTGTCCATTTCTAGCTAAACTCTTTGCTTTAGATCTCAGGTTTATGAACAATTTTTGTTTATCTTATTCCCCCTTAAATTAATGACAAAACTAATTCCACCCTGTATGTATGTATGAATGTATGTACGTGCTCGTGAAGCATAAATATTTAATCTTTAGATAATTGGATTTATAATACACTTGCTTAAGATTTTTAAAGTAAAAATTAAACATAATCCCTTGTCTTGCACTTGGAGTTTTAAAAACACCGAAGCACTCAAAAAATACCCAAATTCACACAGTAAATTCTCTAAATAAATTAATTAATTTAGACGTTACTTATCATTAAGAGCAAGTTCCAAGAAAAATCGTGTTCAGCATAATAAGTGACTTAGTTAAAGTACTTATGATACGAAAAGAAAATGAAATTCATCACCTTAAAATAAATTACCTCACTAGAGGCAAGTATGAGCAAAAAGCACATTCACAAATGATCCACCCACTATGCAATATAACATGTACTACAACGCATGTACATAACCTTTGAATTGTAAACAATGCGAATTTGACACCTACATTAAAAGAATAGAGCTAAACACAAAATCGTGGCAATACTGTTTGGTCTTCGCATTCTTAGTTGTATATTTAATTGGTACTCGCATGGTGCTTGCAGTGGTATATAAAATATGCATTACCTCACTTTATGCATTATATAGTATTTCCTCGCTTTGTCGTCATATACAGCAAACATTAATTATTAAAATTAAGTTACACAAAATGGTTTGCTGAGAGTATATTCAGATTTTTAGAATTAAATGGTACGAAAGCTCCTTGAATATGGTAAAAATACACATTCTTATATTTCTGAGATAATGCCAATTTACTATATTTAAGAAGCTTTCCTACCATTTAATTTTAAAAATCCAAATATACTCTCAGCAAACCATTTTAATAATTAATTTTTGCTGTATATGATGACAACATGAGGAAATACTATACAACGCATGAAGTGAGCCAATGCATATTTTATATACCATTGCAAGCACCATGCGAGTACCAATTATATATACGTCTAATAATACGAGGAGCGAACATCGTTACCACGGTTTTGTGTTTAGCTCTATTCTTTTAATGTAGGTGTCAAATTCGCATTGTTTACAATTCAAAGGTTATGTGCGTGCGTTATAGTACATGCTATATTGAGTAGCGGGTGGATCATTTGTGAATGTACTTTGTGTTTATATTTGCCTCTAGTGAGGTAATTTATTTAAACGTAAAGAATTTCATTTTCTTTTTGTATGTTAAGTGTTTTAACCCAGTCAATTATTATGCTGAACAGAGAAAAATATATATTGCAACTTGCTCTTAATGGTAAGTAACGTCTAAATTAATTTATTTAGAGAATTTACTGCATGTGAATTAGAGTGCTTCGGTGTTTTTAAAACTCCAAGTGCAAGACAAGGGATTGTTTAATTTTTACTTAAAAATCTTAAGCAAGTGATGATTATAGATTACTGTTAGAAATGTTTTGTTTGTATTAAATCCAATTATCTAAAGATTAAATATTTATGTTTCACGAACACAACTTATAATAAAGAGCTGCCAATTACACGTTCACATTTAAAATAACGAACGTATAAATAATGTAGCAATTATATTTCTAAGCTTATTATTTTAAGATGAAAAAGTTTTCTGATTAAACTAGCTAACTTGATATTTCTATAAATAAATATTGTGAGGTTACGTCTGAAACGTGATATTTGAATGTTCATGCTACTACAAAACTAAAAATTTTTCATATTCTCGGTATTTCTAATAAGCATATAGCAATATTATGACCATTATTAAGACTAGTTTTCGCCTAAAATTGAATTCACAAACACCAAGCATATATAAGTTAATCGAAATTCAATAACTAAAAGTGAAGTTATATGTAGTAGAAAATACATGAATTTATAAAAATCTTGGTGAAGAATACACAATCCGCATAACTACCAAATAAATATCTGAGTCATTGAAGTATGAGTAAAGATTAATAATAAAGTGTTTGTGTTAAATAAATTTACCTGAATTATATCATACAGTCTATATTATATTATCTCAAGTTCAGAATATGTATGCATTTCTGAATTTTAATTACCATAATACCTACTTAAGTTTGTTCAATATTCTATTCTAATCATATTTAGTCAAAAGAATTACATTCCGATAATGTTCAGTTGAAAAAATATTAATACCAAAAGATAATTTTAGTGTTGTAATAAATTTGAACCACCTTAAGTAAATTTTGTGTACATGCTATTAACTTATTTTTTTAATGTACCTACGGGACATTCCAAAACTAAATCTGGCAAATCTAAAATATCTAATTTCAATAAAAGACAAGAACTTCTTGATGTAAAAAAAATTAGATTTATTTGATATAGGAAATAAAATCAAACCATGCTGGTATTTTCTATTTTTGAATAGTGTCAAGGGAGCATTTCTTCATGCGTTCCCATTATTATTTTTATTGTCAATTTTAATTTTTCATATTCTTAATATAATCTCTTTTAATATATCACACTCTTTGTTTTAGGAAATACCCTCAGATGAAGATACTAAGTCAGGAAAATCATTTGACGGCAATGATTCAGATACAACATATATTCCTGAAACCAACAACGAATCAATTGCATCCATTGAAGATAAGGTATTTACTTATTTCATATATATTTTTATACGATGGTTTATTTATTTTGTGGGTTACGAACATCAAGTTTAAATTCCCCCCTATAATGAGTTTTTATATTATGTTTGCCCATATTATGTATATTTAAGTTTGTGTTTTATGTTTTTTCTAGACCTTCGTTGTCGACGCAACCAGTGAAATTAGCATTGAATTAAACCTTTTGGACAACGAAAATATACTCGGGGAAGAAGCAGTATGTCAAGAAAGTGATACACACGTATATCACATCAACCAAGAAAAAGAATTTAGAATAAAAAAGACCGTCTGTGTTCTGCGAAACAGCAGTAATGAAATTTTCAAGACATACTAAGACATCATTCAGGTGAAATTCAAGTTGCACAAATCTTAGCATTGAAGAAGGGTGACAAAACACATAAATATCTAATCAATAAGTTGAGAAATGGAGGTGTTTTTAAATGTTGCATATAATGGATCAATTATGCCTGTTAGAAAGCCAGTTTTAGAGTCTGACAATCTTGTAATTGGTGAGAACTACCTTCCCTGTAAACATTGTAAAGGTTTTTACAAGAAGTTTTTATTTAAGCATGTTAAAAAAGTCCCCATAACAATGAAAACCTAATGAGGTGTTTTGTACAAGCCGATGGTTAGTCAATATTAAGTGCTTATAAACAAAACACCGTGTTAAGAAAAGAAGTATTTCCAAGTATGACAGGTGATGCTATTTCACTCGCTGCAAAAACTGATAACATAATTTGTATGGTAGCTGAAAAATATTTGAAAAGCCATAAAGGAAAACAATTCTTCCAAGTTGCTTCAAGAAAAATGCGACAGTTGGGGCCACTTTTAAAAGAATTAAAGAAAGTGGGTAATTGTAAAAAGTTAATAAATGCATTAGAGCCTAAAAACTTTGACAATTTAGTACTATGCACTAAAATAAATTCAAAACTTGATGAACGTACTGGAACATTCAGCGCCCTATCACTTGCTGCAAATATGGGGACATTATTGAAAGAATGCATAAATGTTGCATATTTCTTATTATTAAGACAAAAAAATACCAAAGATCTTGATAACTTGACAACCTTAAAGGAATGAATAACTGCCGAATGGAGATATGAAATTTCCATTGTTGCGATACATGATCTTCAACATAAAAAATTGAACAAGTCCTCATTAATTCCACTCACTGAAGACTTAACAATATTAAACTCGTAGTTCCTCAAAGAAAGTAAAAAATATTTTGAGATTGTAACTGGGAATGAGAAAAACAAAAAAGCCTACATACTTCTTCAAGAACTTGTCTACATTCAGCTTTTATTTTAAAGCCGGCATCGTATTGGAGAACTTCAGAGAATGACATTGCAATCGTATGTTTCCAACAGTACAAAGCAGAATTCTGCTGAATTTGATTATTGTATAACAGAAAGTGAAAAGATATTAATGCGTTGGTTTAAGAGAATTGTCATAAAAGGGGAAAGAAATAGAGGCGTTCCCGTTCTATTTACAGATCACATAATAAAATGTACAGATCTAGTTAAAGTACGAGACAATTTTGTTTTGCCAAATAATATATATGTTTGCAAATACCAAATCAAGTAATAGTATAACTGGATCACAAGTAGTTCACAAACGGGTTAGACTAGAAGGAGCTAAAAATCCTGCATCGTTAACTTCAACAAAATTGAGGAAGCATCTTGCCACAATGTCACAGATCATTAACTTTCTCCACAAGATTTAGAATAACTGGCAGGATTTATGGGTCACACGGCAGATGTCCAAGATCTACTATAGGTTGCCGGATGATATTTATCACAATTCCAATGTCTAAATTGTTGATTTTATGCAGAAAGGGTCAAACAACAAAGTTTAAAGGCACATCAATAGATGAAATTGACATTGATTTACATGCTAAAGAAGACGATTCTTCAGAAGATGAAATTCCTTATTCTACTGAAACAATGTTAGATACGAGAGAAAAAATGCCTGCATCCTGCATCTGAAAGATAAAAATAGAACAAGTTGAAAAAATGCATATGACAAACAACACAGAAATAATCCAACTCTCTCACTTACATCAAACATGACATAATTAAACTTCCTTAAGTAGAAATTGAGACAACGTTTCGGCTGGCAACTTAAGTTTAAACAATATTTAAAGTGGCCAAGATGCTAGGCAAGACAACACTAAAATATAGGTTTAATTTATAAATTATAATTATACTAATGCTTAAATTTATGTTTGTGTTGTCTTCGCAAGTGTCTTCTTCTAGTTATATGCTAATCTAACATTTGTTTGCCAGTTGAAGGCTGCTTTATATATCATTTAAAGTTTTGTTCCTGGCCGAAACGTGATCGATACTATACCTAGAAATGGTATGAAAAGAATATGGTCAACGTGTATTAAATTAAAAACAGAGTGCTTTTGACTATAAACTAGTCATCTTCAGTATTGTTTCTTGTAGGAAAGAAATGTACCATCAACAATATTAAAATAGATAAATTAAAACATGTCAAATGTTAATGACATATGGCCCTCGTTCGAATGAGTAAAATGCAGGTTCCATGTGTGCACGTGTGTTGCCACACACGATAAAGAAATTTCCAAGTAAAAAAATTACTTCCTGTCCAATGTAGTACCTTCAGATGGAACGTAGGAAAATCAAATGTAGTGTACACTATTGTTGGTGGCTCCGTGGCATAGTTGGTATACGTGTGACTACTATGCCCAAACTTCTGGTTCGAATCCCAAGACGGTTCGCTTGAAAAATGTTAAGCGAGCATTTTTCACAAAAATAGGCCCTCATTCAGATGAGAGGTAAAATGTAGGTATGTAGGTCCTATGTGTGTGTGTTGTCACGTACGTTTAAAGATCCCTACCTTGTTTGGAACAGCAAGCGTTCGGCAAAATAAGAAAATTCCAGCTAAAAACTTGCTTCCTGGCCAATGTAGAACCTTCGGGTGGAGCATTGGAAAATGAAATGTAGTGTTAGTGACCTGCAAATTTTGTGTAACTATTCTTCAAGAGTGCTTCTCACAGCTTATGAATTTCCTCTTGTTTATTTGCATCGTCTGAGAGTCTTTGGGACCATGTAACTAAAGTTTTCACAACAGAGTAAAGTTGTGTAAGGTGGTGATGTAACTTTTTACGTGCCGAAAAATCGGCCGTAAACATTTCCAAATTTAGTTTTAATTTGTAAGGATTTCGCGCCAATAATTTTAAAAGACTTGTGCGCGTATTTCCGTCACTTCAGATAGTGCGTTTGCACAAAGGATTACGCAGACGCGGAGTGTGGAAGGGTGGTGAATTTCCGGACACGACAGGGACTAGCGAGCCAGACGTGGACGAATGCAGTTATCTTTGTGCCTTATTGTGTCTTCTTTTTTGGATATGTAGGTTTCCTGCCTTATACCTGATTATCGTACCTTTTCCTGTATTCCTGTCGCTCTCTACAAATAGGAAGAAGACAAATTTGAATTTGGATTCAACCGGGGGGCCTAACGAATACCCACGCCCGAAGTGTTCAGCGAAGCCCAGCTGCCGCCATAATGGAGTAATGCTGTGAGAAGTCCTACAGTTTACGTGAGTACCTTTTAGTTTTCCCTTATAATTAATATAAACCTCTTGTTTGTGATAATAATTTGAACATTTATATGACATATTCCCTATTTGCGCATCATTTCACAATTATTTATCATTGCTACCAACTACTGTAGTGGCTCGCGTACCGTACCGCCGGGGTTTTAATAGTGACGCATCCAACATGTTTCTGGTTGAATAATTTGTTTTCTTATTTTACTATATCTTATAATGTATTAATTAAATATATTTGTAGTTTTTTCACTTAGAAAATAAATAATTATTTCAATTTTTAATAACTGTTAACTTAGAAAATTTAGGGTGGGTGGTAACACTGTAGTTACTATGTCAATTATCTAAAATGAAATGACAGTTGCTAAGCTAATTTGGCATGAGCTGCCATATTGATTATTGATTTTTGTGTATACTTTTTATAAATGTATTGCTAATCCAATTATTTTTCGTAACCTTATAAAAATAGTGTGTTTCTAACTTAAATTCTTTTAGATAATAACACAGTTTAATTTAGCATGAAGCTGGAACACATATCTTTTAAAAGTGTGAAATCAACATAACCTCACTTAAACGTATTTGGATTACATAATTTTGTCTGTAAGTATCTTAAAATATAAATAATTCAACGCCTTATTCCTCCCTAGTGGATGTACTCTTTCGATACTCAGCATTTGAATAAAATGTCCCGCATTCTTAACGTATGGGCCATAGGCTTCCACACTCCATTAAATCATTAGAGAATGATTATAACTTCAAGTCAGCATTGTTGATATTGTTGCACGAATGTTGCTTCTACTCAGCAGAGGAATTCCTACATGACTTCCAAATGCAGTGACATGATATTTATTTTTTATATCATCTTTATTATTGTATTCTCTTTTTTATAAGATCATTTTTGTTTTTCATTTTTTAAAATGTGTATATGTGCGTGTTTATATATGTATGTATATGTGTATATTATGTGTACATTGACTGTGATATATATATATATATATATATATATATATATATATATCTTGCTTTTAAATTGATAACTTGAAGTTGATAGTTTAAAATGTCAAAATGATGTAATTATTTTTTGGGATATTTCCTTCAATTGATACGTAAATATTAAAAATCCATCTACATTTATTGTTTACGTTTCGGTTTATTTAAAACCTTAATCATAACCTAACAAATTACAAATAGAAACAGTTACAAAGTCAAAAATACTCACAATAAAAACTTGAATTAAATTATAACAACCTTACATGCGGTATCGATTTCGAATATATTTTATGTAGCTGTCATTCAATAACTACTAGATAAAGGTATTTTATGTGTGTAACAGAATACTTTATAAAAGAACAGAAGTGAAATTTTTGTTTTTGTGAACTTTTTTAAAATTGTATAGATATGTGTATATAGTGTTTAAATTTTGTGTGTCTTGTTTGTTGTTAATACTGTCATTCAGTTGTTGAATATGAAATGCTTCTAAGAATAGTCTATTTTTATAATTGTTTTCAATTTCTAAAATTTCAACATTGTCGTAGTTCGGTGAGTGGAGTGTGTTCACTACGTGTGTTGTCAATGCACAAAATGTTTTTTTTAATTTAATGTCACTTTTATGTTGGGTGATCCTATTCTTCAGCCATTGATTAGTTTGCCCCACATATGGTCGATTACAACTACATTGTATTTTATATACTATATTACTGTACATCTTTGTTGGTGTTTTATCTTTAACTCTCGAAAATAACTTTTTTATGCACTTTTCATATTTAAAAGCAATGACAATATTCGGTTGTTTTAATAATTTAGTAAGCAAGGGAGTTAATCTTTCTATAATGGTAAAGTTTTATAAATAATGCTATTTTGTTGGTCTTGTTTGTGTGTGTGTATTGTATTAGTAAAAAGTAGCTTTTTTAAAAAAATGGGTTCCCCATTATCACCAATTATTGCTCAAATTGTACTTGTATTAATGTGTTTGAATAATGATCTTGCAATGAGTATAATTAATATTCTTCAATTATGGGTTTAAGGTCAGCTGGTAGGATTTAAAAGTAAACTCTTTTTAAATGCCTAAATTTTCTTCGGATCTTTATTGAATCCTTGATCACAGGCTTTTCTAAAATAATGTTAACTAGGCTAAAGTTTACATAAAATAAATATAACTTACAAATTGAGAAAATAAGATTGATTGACAACTAAATGAATGGATTTTGTATACAGGGTGTTTTTTTTAAGTGGGAGGTCACCTGTATATAGAAGACCAATGGTAGAAGGAAGCTGAAAATTTGCACTAGGAGGTTATCGAATGTGCCCTACATGTCTAAAATAGTTTCGATACGTTAGCACTTCCGGTTATACCGGAAGTAGGTATTACTATCGTTATTTTAAATAGAACACCCTGTATATTTATGCATTTTCGAATTCCTTGTCGAATTTTGTGTGAACTTTTATAACACAACCATACCTCTATCTAATGCCGTTTTCGAGATATTTTGACTTTTAGTAGATTTTTGACATTTGCATGCTGTCACATAAATTGGAATAACTAGAAAGTGAACGAACTTACAAAATTGTTTTTTTGCAATCACATTCATAATACTTGATATTATTTCTACGTGCAAAGAAAATCTGATTACAATGTACAGGGTGCTAGAAAATTCATTTTATAATTTGACTAATAAAATGTCAAATATTCAACAAATATTCAACAAATTCGACTTATCGACTACCCCTCAGAATTTAAACATTAACAAGTTACTAGTAGACATAGAATCAATTTTGGCAGTTTTCTCACAAGAAGACAGAGAACTACAACGTGCTCGTGTTACGAACATAATTACCAATTATCTAAGAAGTAATCAAAAGCAATCAACACTAACACAGCTGTTTAATAAAACGAAGCAATTCTTAATAAATCATCCGGATATCCTAATAACAAATTCGGACAAAGGTTCGGTTACTGTTAACAATGTATAAAACGGATTACGTCAAAAAAGGCACAGCACTTGTCAACGACACTACGGTTTATAAACTGTTAAAAACAGATCCTACTTTTACTACACAAAATAAAAATAATGAGTTAATCAATAGGTTATATAAACATAATTGCATTAATCTAGACACCAAAAAGAAACTATGTATTACCAACGCAACGACTCCCAAGCTTTATGGATTGCCTAAAATTCATAAAAGCGAAGTTCCCCTAAGACCGATTGTCTCTTCGATTAATTCACCTACGTATAAACTATCTGCTTTTGTTGCGGATATACTTACTAAATCGTTTAGTAATAAAAATAATTATAATACTACAGATTCGTTTACTTTTGCAACGGAATTTCAAAATTATCATATTCCTGATGGTTTCGTTTTAATATCACTAGATGTCATTTCCTTGTTTACCAACATCCCTTTAAAATTGGCATTAAAAATAATTATAGACAAGTGGGAAATTATACGAGACCATTGTGAATTTTCTTTAGAATTGTTTACTGAAACCCTAAGTATTATTTTTAATCACACTTATTTCACTTTTGACAAGAAATTTTATTTACAAATATTCGGAGCACCTATGGGTTCACCACTCAGTCCCATAGTTGCCACAATAATAATGGATTATCTATTTGACGAGGTTATTCCACAATTACCCACGCCTCCAGCTTTTATAAAAAAAGTATGTGGATGATGTGATTTGTGCTGTACCTGAAAATCAAATAAATGAGGTTTTAAAAATCTTTAACAGCTTTAACAAACACATACAGTTTACTCTGGCAAGAGAGCATGAATGTACAATCCCCTTTTTGGACATGAAATTAATTAGGAATACAGACAACATAATTATGTTAGATTGGTACAGGAAAACTACAAGTTCAGATAAACTTTTTTTCTAACCACAGCCTCAGTCAAAAGGTGAATACCATTTAGGTTTAAAAAATACAATTCTTAAAATTTCACATCCTTCGTTACGTCTTAAAAATTTTAACTTGTTAACAGAAATTGCGATAAACAATGGCTTTCCAAAAATCTGACTAAGAAACTTATTTTGGAACAACTATAATAATAAAAACAAAAACTGATTTGACACCTGTAACAGAAATTGGTTATAAGAAACTACCGATGATTAAAAATTTAACATTAAAATTACTTAACGTCCACGGAATGACTCCATCATAATTTCAAAATACAACCCTGTTACTATAAATCAATTATTTTCTGCCATTAAAGATGAGACCCTATGCTGAGTAGTTCTAACGTCACATACTCTATTCCATGCAGTAATTGTGATAAGATCTACATTGGACAATCTTCACAGTGGTTACGTTCCAGGATTGTTCAGCATAGGAGTGACTGTAAAATCAAAAAAGATTCGTGCGCTTTATCTTGCCATGTAAAAAATCAAATCATTTTCCGGATTTTAATAAAGTAAAAATTTTAGATAGGGAAGTTAGTTACAAAGGTAGACTTTTTCTTGAAATGGTGCACATTAATAATAACAACAACGTTTTGAACTTCAAATCTGATACTAACAATCTAAGTGTGATTTATTCTTATATTTTAAGACTAAGTAATATCAACAGAAAGAAAGAGACACTAAGTTGAATTTTATGCAATAATTTCTGTAAGTATTGAAATCAGGTTCTACCAACACCTGTCACTTAATTAGGTTTGCATACCTGGTCAAACATATTACCATGTGAAGTTACAATTTTAATCTGTTAGTTTGTTTATTTAGTGCTAAGAATGTTAACCTAGTATGTTTCAATGTAGTTACTATTTTACACTCCAGTTTTTGTAAGTTAATGTATTTTATTTGAATGTTGACATGGATGTTTATAATTTTGTAGCACCCTGAGGAAGATTTAAAATTAAATCGAAAGCTTGGTAAAGAACAAAGAGTTTTTAAATTTACCTTTATGAGCGTAGACCTATAAACCCGTTACTGCACTTCTTATTTATTATATATATATATATATATATATATATATATATATATATATATATATATATATATATATATATATATATATATATATATATATATACTTAGATTATAAGTTTCTTCCTTAATTCATATTAGTGATATACTTTTGTAAAATCTTGTATACTACCGTTTTTTATGAGTACAAATGAATACAATAAACAATATGAAGCTGCAGTTTCAGCAAGTGGCTGTAGGTGTTTGTCTAGGTACTTGGCCAGTGGCTGTAAGGTCGATCCTATTGAATTTGCAATTGGTCATAGTGGAACTTTTTCTTTGTGAATTTTGATAAGACCATATAATTTTGGGCACATTAATGATTTTTCTTGCGGTATTAGCAGTTCTTGATCCTCCTTAACCATAAGATTTTTCTTGATTTATGTTCTTGTGACTTTTTTAAGATATGTTGTTGAATCAGTATTGCATTTTTATGTTCTTACTTCCACAGTAATTCCTCTGTAGATTAAGAAAGATGCAGTTTTTCTTTGAAGATAGTAAATGGCAAGAAGTTAACAAGAAATCTGTTGTTTGCATAGAAGTTGTTAATTCTTGGTTAGTCAAATAAATTTAAATTTACATACAAGTAAATATATTACTTATTTTTCTTAATCTTCTTTGGAAATTAAACAACTCACGGTTTTTAAAATCATCTTTATTTAGACAATCTAAACTAAAGCTATCGCATGCCAAAAATTCATTCAGGTCCCTAATAAAATGCAGAAACAACGATATAATACCAAAAGGATTCAGAATCAAATTTGGTCAAACAAGCAGTAAACTATCAAGGATTCTTGAAAGAGCAAGTTACAGTATGATGAGAGAAAGACTACAAATCCACCGACACATTATTTATAAATTAAAACAAGATATTGAACGCATTATAAATTTCATACGAATCAAGGTAACAAAATATGATTTTGATAAAATTCTTGCTAGTGCAAAAAACTACTATGAATCAGAATTTTCCAAACAAAAAGAAATTCACACAAAGTAATTTAATAACCTATTTATAGAGAAAAATAACACACAAACTAAAACATTAAAAAACAGCAACACCATGCTAAACAGCGTCATAAATTTATCAAACGGAACTATTAACGACACAGAAAAATTAGTTCTATCAAAAGGCCTGAACTTTGCAGTAACATTACATTTGATTTTCCAATGCTCCACCGAAGGTACTACATTGGCCAGGAAGCGAGTTTTTTACCTGGAAAATTTGGAATTTTGCGAACCCTTGCTGTTCCAAGCAAGGTAGGGATCTTTAATGTCGTGACAACACTCACACACGGGACCTCCATTTTACCTCTCATCCGAACGAGGGTGTATTTTGTGAAAAATGCTGCCTAACATTTTCAAGCGGACCGTGTCGGGATTCAAACCGGGACCTTGGGCGTAGTAGTCACACACATACCACTACGCCACGGAGCCGCCTACTTTGCAGTAACACCAAAATCAATACCAACCTTTGAAATAATTACCTGTATTGAGAAAACAGCAAACCAACAAGAAGAAGATCAAGCAAACGAATTTAGAGTACGATGCAAAATCGAAATAGAAAAGAATCACAAAATAGAACCAACTGTAAGTAGTAACAAAATAAAAGCAATACGCAATCTAAAAAATGAGAACTCAATTATACTTCTACCTGCTGACAAAGGCAATGCAACAACAATAATAAATAAACAAGATTACAACACAAAAATAAACGAATTGTTGAACACTGACAATTACACCAGTTTAGAAACAGATGCAACAAAATCAATTAAAAATAAAATATACAAAACTCTATATAAATTTAAAAATGAATTACAGTAAATCGCTCCACTTTTACGGTCTACCAAAAATTCAAAAAAAAAAGACATTCCTTTAAGACCTATCGTAAGCGCGATAGATTCATCATGCCATAATTTAGCAAAATTTCTCCTAAAAATTATAAATCCATTAGCAGGCAACACGGACTCTTTCATAAAAAAACAACCAACATTTTTAAAAAAAAATTATCAAACATAAAAATTAAAAACAGTAATAATAGTACTTATTTAAAGTAGGTAATCCTAATATTACAATACATTAGAATATAAATATAAATACACACACAAAGGTAAGTTTTGATGTAGTAAATCTCTTCACAAATGTCCCTATAAACAAAACACTTAATATTATAAAAAAAAAGCTAGAAAAAGATGACAACTTTAAAGAAAGAACAAAACTAGGTATATCATCGATTATGGAATTACTTGGTTTATGCGTCAATGCCACATATTTTCAAATAAGTGACCAATTCTACAGAGCTTCGGAATGGCGATGGGAAGTCCACTATCACCAATCTTTAGTAATATATTCATGGAGTAATTCGAAAAAGATGTAATATTCGCACAAGAATTGAAACCACTAATCTGGTGGAGATACGTAGATAATGTCTATGCTGTTTGGCCTCATAATACAGAACTGATTAAAAACTTTGTAGAGTCAATTAATAAAACAGAACCAACTATTAAATTCACATATGAATTAAAACAACAAAGAAAACTTCCATTTATAGATATTCTAATTAACAAAAACAATACAACAATTAATACATCGCTATACAGAAAACCAAAGCACACAAACAGATACTTAAACTTCGATTCAAACCACCCACACTGTGTCAAATGAGGAATTACCGAAACCATGTATGATAGAGCAAAATTAATATCATCAAACGAAAAAATTTTAAAGAAAGAGAAAGATCTAATCAGATGTACACTAATAGAAAACAAGTATCCTAAAAGAATAATAGAGAAAGAAATGAATAAAGTCCCAAAAAATAAAGAAAAAGAAAACAAAAACAACGATACACACCAAAAAATGCTCTCAATACCATACATAAAAGGATTCTCTGAAAAAATCCTAGGAATAGGGAACAAATTCAGAATTAAAACAGTATTTAGAACCAACAATACACTAGGAGCACAATTAACAAAAACAAAACCTAAAAACGCAATATAAAGTTCAAAAAACTGTATCTACAAAATACCGTGCGAATGTAACAAGTTTTATATAGGGGAAAGTTCCAGACCATTTGAAATCCAATTAAAAGAACATAAATCATATATAAAAAATAGAAAATTAAAAAAAAATCCATGATTTGCCAACATGCATGGGACTCCAGTCATAAAATAAAATGGGAAGACGCAAAAATTATCGACAAAGAAGAAAACCACCAAAAATGCAAAATCAAAGAAGCTGCTTATATAACCCTACTAAAAATAACTGTGTAGCAAACGAATCCGTGACTTTCAGTAAGCAATGGATTCCATTACTAAAAGAAATAACAAATGAAAATCAAATGCCCACAGTATCTAGGTAGCATTGCAAGTTTTTCCTGGGTTTTCCTTGCGATATTAACATGAAATACAGCTTACATACATAATTTCTATTTATACATACAACAACTAATTACTAACAATAGGCATGTTAGCAGCCCCCAGCTGCTTAAGCCTTACGGTAACGTAATCACACACTTCTTTAATAACCATCCTCTCAACCGTATAAATAGAAACATGTTAAAAATGTTTCCCAAACCTCAAATTATTGAATGTATTTGAAATCACCAATAAAAATAATCAGCTGATTTCACGTTAAGCGTATTGGGTACCTAAAAAGTCGGTCTCAGGCCGCAACACAAATTGAAGGCAATCATTCTTTTAAACTTTAAAATTTTCACCTAATGTACTCAAACCAAATATATCGAACATCAATAAATCAAAGTCACCTTCAATTTCTGTCATAAATGTCAAACTTAAAGTTTTTATTATTTTGACAACGATCCTATGTCATGGATCGAAACGTAAATAAAAATGATTTTAAAAACTATGAGTGGTTTAATTTCCAAAGAAGACTAAGAAAAATGTTAAACAAACCACAACAAACATACAGGCAGTATATTACTTATTGCCAGAGTTTGGCTGGTATGTCTTTTGCTTGGAATGAACTAATTTATTCATAGAATTGACTGTACAAATACATCATGCTCCTGCACTGTCATTGAGAGGATTAGCAAATTTAAGTATTTGGTTGTAATTTTAGAGCAACGTCTAAGATTTACAATCATATACTGTATTTATAAATTCTACCAATTAAGAAACATCCCTGCCCAATTTTAGGCTAATCAATCTATTACGCATTTGTGGAGTCTATCATTAGATATGGTATTATGCTTTGAGGTGGTACCATCTTAACTACTTTGCTGTCGTAACTGATAGTGTAAAAGTTTATTACCAAAGCTATGCTTTAAAAAATATAAGTTGTCTATCAGATATCTTATTTAAGGAGGCTAATTTACTATCATTCGTGCGAAATGTATTTTATTGTTCTTGTATACAAATCCTCATTTTGAAGTATTCACACAGCATTCGCATTACTCTAGATTAATAGACAATAAATAAAACAATCAGAACTACTTGACCTTTTATGACTATTGTTCGGTTAACTCGCGTATAAATCCGTTATATTAGTCGGATCGGTAATAATAGGTTAGTTCGTGAATAATTCCGATATATATTAGGCAGAGTGTATTCCCACTCTTTTGTTATTTTTAAAATAAAGAGTTACTTTCCATACTTGGTGGAAGCAACATGTAAATATATTATTGACGGGTTAAATGTGTGTACCGTCCCTTTTTTTGTATGTAACCTATGTAGGGGTTACTGTGTGATTTGGAGTCAGTGTTTATATTTTGGTTTGTGGCTGTATATTAAAGAACAGGCAATTCACGTTTATGCTGTCCACGTGTCCACAAGAACGAGCGCTCATATATGCAGTCTACTGGAAGGACAGGTGAGTGTTTGTTTGCTTTATTATATAGAAACCAATTGTTTGCATTGTCTCCAACTCTGAATATTTCATTTAATGTAGTTGTTGAAAATCCTATGTAATTACAGTCCTACTTAAAATTTCTATATCGTGGAACGTGAATGAAACCCGCACAACTATAACTCAAAATTTCCTATTTTGCTCCAACGATTTTTAACACATTACCCTTGCTACAAAACATTAAACTTTATGAAAAAAGTTACTCAATACTTTATTGTTAATATGGAAAAATGTAACCTTATATTTTCTAAAACTTTTCAAAACCCCATCTTAAGTTAAATATAGTCATTTTCTTTCTGTCAAATTATGGATATTTGCATTTTTCATTTTGTTCTTATGGCTTTCGAAAAATTTTCATTGATACTTATTTTGTTTACTATTCTAGATTCTGTTAATGTGTACTCAGTCTCACAAGCTCCGTTTAGGTGTTGAATTTCTATATCATATATTATTATGTACTAACCTAACATGTTCAAATAATTAAATTAAAAAAAAAAACGCTGAAATTGTCACATGTAAGAATACTAGTATATGTAACAAAATATTGTACAAATATACAAAAATGTTGCTTTTTCTAATATATATAAATAAATATAAAACACTAAACAGCTTACCTCCAAAGAAAGTTGCCTCCAACTATCCAATGCAGAAGTATCACTCAAAGTTTTCATACACATTTCATAAACCAACACTATTTGAGGTCTGAGATACTTTGGCGTATTTTCCGCTAAATCAATAAAAACTTTCAATAAAGCATCGTCTTCTTGTTGTTGTATGCTTTCAGATGTAACAGCAAGCATTCCTGGTAACAAATCTGAAAAATGTTTAGGAATTTGCCCTTCTTTTTCATGAATCAATATGAAAGCTCCAATCGCTCGTACTGCTTGAAAACGTACTTCGTAACTATCAGGTTGCATAAGACTTTGATGCAGCATTTGTTTGATAAGATCTAAATAATTTGATTGTTGATTACCAAACACTCCAGGAACCGCGGTAAACATTTGTAATGCAGCTTCTTTCAACACTGTACTAGGAGAATTTGCACAGTGGAACAGATACTGAAAATGTAAAAACCTTTATTAGTGTTCTATTCAATAAGCTAATATTTGCATACAAGTCAATAAAACCATGCTTATAATTTATAGATTAACCATAGTTATACAAAGAAATTAAAAATTTATCACGCTTGGTGTTTGTTTAATTCAAGGTATAAAAAGCGATATTTTATATGATAAATACTAACAACTATAATTTTTAATATTTTGGCACCGACCATAATGATAGCAGCAAACATTTAATAAGCAAAGAATAGATAATTTTATTAATGCAATGAGCCACGAAAAGTAAAATAGTACCAATCTAAATATCATTCGTTAAACTTATGCCTCAAATTGTTATGCTTTTTTTCAGAAAGCTTTAACATTTAGTGTATTAATTAGGTTTAGGGGACTTTTTAAAACCCTCTAGTGGAGAGGATAGATATTTTCATGGAAACAAACATATAATTCGGCACTTGTTAACCGGTTTTTGCCTAGTGTTGACATGTTAGCAGTGCTATCGATCATGTCACTCACACCTCCTGTTCCCTATCCCTTACTGTATCGACACGTCGCCAACGAGGCTACAGCTAGGTAACACAGTGGAGAACAAAGTCACAATAGAACCACTCCTATGAAGCCAGGAAATCATTGCACCAGGAGCAGAATACCGGGGTAAGTGCTATCTCTAATAACTATGCGACACAGTTCGTTGCCTTGGGGAATTTAACATGTGGGGTATTAACTGTTGTACTTTACCCTAGATGCCGTGGTTAAAGGGTAATAATGTACATAAAAGCAAGTGGTTCTTAACAAATGCATAGTTAACTTCTCAATACAGAATAGTTATACAAACAATTAGATGTTACTTTCATGATACTGCATTACAAAAGTGGAGGTTGTTTCTTGTATTGTAATGGCACTAGCTAATTATTGAAATTACTTGTATTGTATCGTGTTGTATTATAATTTGGCCGATTTGTTTGTAAATTATATAACAGGCAATTAATCTATTAACTAACAACAAACTCCCATTATTAAGAGTTAAGCATAATAAACACTTTACTGCAGTTTGTGAAATAAAGTCATAATTAATTCATATTGTAACGGGCTACTACTACCACGTTTCTTTACTTTAAAACAAGTAATAATAATGGTCTTTATTACTCACTGTTCACAAGTCTAATTAACAGTATATGCCTTATTTATAGATGTTTTCAGTCCACTCAACAATGAAGCACTATTACACTAATGAATTTACAAGCACTAATATCTTCTTAAACTAACTCCTTTACCATAGGTTCATTAACAACACTAACACAACTATTTGTTTATACACTTCTATTTATTTATGTATACTACAAGCTGCATGTACATTAGACACAGCATATAACATTTATGTTTACTTCTAAAAGCTCAAAACTACTATTACTTTACAACGTTATAATTTATATACGACATTCTAGTATAGACTGACCCCTGCATTTCTTAGCGGTCTTATATATACTCAGATCTAAATATATGACTCATCTTCTAGTAATTACGAGAAACTTCCAGGTCTATTGAGAATAAACAGTGCCGGCGGCGTTTTGTGTGTTTGACTTCTAGAAGAATTCTCGTATCCTGAAAACTATGCAGAGCCTACAGCGCCCGTGTGTTTGATGGGTTGCCTAGTAGTAGCTCGCAACAATATGGAAAATATATGCTACAGAAAAGAGTGTCGTTAATGGCATTATAGATTTTATTATTGAAACTATAGAAGAAAATCAATCAATTAATTTGTAAGTTAAAACAGCATAAACCAAAATATGTGCTTTAGATAAATAACTTAAAGCAGTTCAAATAAAAATAAAACAAAAGTCCAACATTCCTTGCTACTAAAATAAATCATCATTTTAAATAAAATATAGTGGATAATAATAATAATATATTTATTATACACCAAAAAAGATGGTTGTACAAAAGGTAGAGTTCGCCTACATGACAATTTTCAGCCCTACCTATATATTCACATTTGCAATACATTCTAATGGAAAATATGGAACACTATTAACTAGAGTCTAGCTGTTCATACAATATACTTTAATCCTATTCACATTTGGAACTGACTAGAGTTTTTAACTTATTAACCCCATTAATCTAAAGACAAATTCTTGAAATAGTTTTACCAAAGTTTGCAGTACTTTATGAAATGATAAGATATTACTGGAAACAAAAACATTTCAAGAAAATTCAACGCTCTACGCTGGTTGGTAAACTAAAATAATATTTAGATAAAACAGGATTCGATGAAATTCATATAAAATGCATAGTGTGAGTAGATGAAATTGCAACTAACAGACAGCACAGCATTTATATAGCGGCAGAGTATGGGAGTTAAAACCCTTCTAGAAAAGTAAAACAACTCGTAATATTACAGATAAAGATTTATAAAAACAAAAATTTTATATTACCATGAGTGAAATAACAATAAAGGTCTTTGAAGAGTAGCTTACTCATATATTAAATGAATTACCTAATAATAGATAATGCTAATTACCACAGTTACAACAGTATGAAAAATCATATATCAGCAACAAAATTACTACTGCAGCTAAAAATACAGAGTCTGATATGATCTAGACTTATTAAATTAATTAGAATTCATAGAAATTGGTGATGTGTATGTGATGGATAAGTGGCTGAAGCTTAGAATAAGGCTGTATTTTGATTGCCACCAATTTATATTGGTTAATTCAATGGCACAATTTACAGAAGTATGATGTTCGTTGAACAAAAATGTTATTCTTGTGCCGATCGATTTCATCAATATTCTCGATTTTTTAAAAATCATTAAATTTATTTGTTGCTTTACATAAAAATAATTAAATAACAATAAACAATTTATTCTTGGTTTTTAAAATTAGAATTATTACCAAAAACCACATTTTAACAGTTACAGCGCTTAAAAAATAACTTGCAAATATTTAATTAAAGTTGTCAAATACATACAGATGTCATGGAAGTAAAAAAAGATAAGATACCATGACACCGCAGAAGTATCTAACACGGCTTATTCTCATCTATTGTGTATTATACAGAGTTTATCGGGTAGAAAAGGGGTAGAATATAATCAAATATTTAAACATTGCTGGGCTGTCAGAGAGTGTCCATAATTTTATTGTATAATTAGTTTTTTTTAAACATCTTCACTTTCATAAATTGTTTTCCTCAGAATCGAATGCAGTTTTTAGTTACAAATTCATCAGTGTATGACAATTAGTCATCGGCACACTTTTTTTAGGATGCTTTTCAATAATTTAATATTTGAATTTTTTGAAATAGGTTACCACACCTATGGTAGATTATGAAATTGTAGTTAAACTATAAAAATTGTTAAAATAATGTATACTATTTTCTAAGCATAAATGACATTTTACTGTTGAATCTACTTTACTGACCATTTCAAGTGAAATGGATTGAAAAGCTTCAAAAACAAAAGCTACCAAATCCTTTTAAATTTTAAAAATGTGCCGATTAGTATAATTTTTAATGTACCCCTAAAGAAACCATGTAACACGTTAAATAAAAACCAGATGGAAAAGAAGAAAATTTATCTAAAACGGACAAAATAAATATCGATGTACGCTGTATAATATAATTTCATGAATAGTAGTGTTAAGTAAACAGGGCATTTTAATAATTTTTAGATTTATACATTTTATACAAGGTAATAAACTCAAACCACCAGATCAGAAAGCTATTTATGATAAAATACAGAGCTGAACGTAATTCAGGTCAACAAATTTTCTCCAATCAAGCTGCCAAGGACATGAGATAGCAGAGAGACGTGACTTTAACATGATGAAACAATATTAATTCACACATTTTAATGTAATTCCACACAAATTCGTAGGAATACTATACAATGCCATAACCCTCCCCAAAGTACTAAAAGTGGCAGAAAATGACAAATGCTAATAACTCACGAGCAAGAACCGAGAAAATGCATGGAAGGTTATCAGTTAACGTAAATTCAGCAAACCCCATGGGCTAGGAATTTACCAATTGGACGTTCAACATGGCGATACTCGCGATAATTGACAAGAATCCGATATCGAAATTTGGAAATTTGACTCAAAACCAAATTGGTTGAAAATCTTTATAAAAACAGGCGTCAACTGTAAGTTTATTTGCTGTTTTTATTGTTTTATTGGTGGTATTTGTGCAACACGCTTGTTGATTAAATATGATGAAATTATAAAATAGCCATCAACAGTGTAAGGTATAGTGTAAAATTTTAATAGATATACAAAACCATAACATTGCAAGTTTATCGGATAGATTGAAGAAGTGTTTAAATTATTATCATAGGAGAGTGATGTTATGAACTAAAAGAGAATTCATCGATGAAATTTCACTATTCTGTATATTGCCTATTTACCAGAAAATGTTATGATGCTTATACTCAAATAGATTTAGGCGATGCAGTAAGCTGAAAGTGGTTGTTTTGTGTAAAAATATAGCTTAATTGTAAAAGAAACGCCATTTTAACAGGAGCAGGACTTAATTACAATCACCACAAATACTCGTCGTCCAGAGGATTATCACTAGACCAGACAATAACACCCATAAATTTAAGATAGTGTTGAAAGTCTTTCAAGGTAAGTGTTATTTGGCAACGAGCACCTATTTGATTTTTACATTATTCAATTTTGTTTTCCATTTTCTTTTATTGTTTCTATAGGGGTCCACTCCAGCACTACTGTAGTCAGCCGGTGCCTCCTAAATTTGTTATGGGATTCGCATCCCTTCTAGGCAATTCCAAATTTAATAATTTAATGCTTCATTTACTTGTTTTAATAAATCAAATGGTACCATATTATATATTTAATCCTATGTGGATTACTCTGTAAAAAACTCTCTCAATGGTGTTGTAATATTAGTTTTAGTTCGATGATTATGTTCAACACTGCATAACGTGGAGAGAGACACTGCCGCACCCGAGACGTGGAAGTTGCATCATGCTCAACATGCTTAAGGATTATTATTATGTTAAAGTTCTCAATTAATGTATTAAGATACGATTAATAAACAACGTTATTATGAAACCAGTGTCATAATATATAATAACACAACATGGTGTTAGGTTAGTCTTAAAAATTTGTTGAAGGAGAACATAACCTAATTTGGAATTTTTAATGAAAAATACAAAATGTTGTCTAATAATCCTATGGAAGCTAGTATGAAATCACCAAAGCTTTCGTCGTCAATAAAACCGTTAATTACTGAAGGTAATTTGTCAAACAATTGGAAAAATCGGTACATGCAATTTAAAATATTTTTGCGTGCTAGTGGTCTTGAAAACGAGGAAGATAAATGCAAAGTAGTGATCTTCTTGCATTATATTGGAAATGATGCAATTTCAATTTTCAATTCGTTTAATTTGGATATTGATACCTGTAAGTATCAAGAGTTATTTAAAAAATTTGAAACCCACTGTCAACCCAAAACTAACCTAACAGTTGAACGTCATAACTTTTTAACCAGATTTCAAAAGACTGGTGAGAATATTGATGAATTTGCTACTGTACTAAAAAATTTAAGTTTATTATGTGAATTAAGCCAACTTAGAGAAAGTTTGGTAAAGGATATGTTTATAGCTGGTCTGAATAGTAACAATCGTTTAATTAAGGAACGCCTACTACAAGAAGATGACTTAGATTTGGAAAAAACTATAAAAATAGCGAAGTCAATTGAAATCACCCATGAACAAGCACAGCAATTAGTTAAAAATAATGAAATGGTAATCAGTAAAGTCAAGCAGTCTCATGGTGAAAATTCATCAAACACAATCATTGTCAAGAAGTAAAAGTTATCTTCCACAAGCTAAATACCATAGTAATACTGTTATTAATAAGGTGAATAATAAAGTATGCACCCGTTGTGGTTGAAAACATTATAGTAAATGTCCAGCATAAGAGATGTAATTATTGTCATAAATTAAATCCTTTTGCTAAATTGTGTTATGTTAAGAAAGTCATATCAGTTAACCTAGAAGGTAATGTTGACTCTAATACCAATAATAAGTATTATAGTAACAATAATGACATTGTTTATAAAATCAGTTACCAATCTAAACAGCAATGCTACAAATTGGTTTCAAAATATTTATATTAGTAACATTCTTTTGAAATGCATGCTGGATACAGGGGCTGAAGCAAATGTCATGTCATTTAAAAATTTTAGAAATTTAAATATTAAAGGTGAAATACAACCTACAAATGTGAAACTAACATCATTTTCAGGTAATTATATACCTGTTGAAGGTATGGTCAATATTAACTGTGTTATAAATAACTAATTAGCTTGTATTGAGTTTATAGTCGTACAAATTGACATTTCAACCATAATAGGCCTATCAACCTGTCAAAATTTAGGTCTTAAAAAAGAATTAGTAGTCTAAATCATAAAGAGTTGATAGATGACTATCATTTTTAAAGGGGTTAGGCTGTTTACAAAATAAATGTCATATTACAGTTGATCCAGGCATTATGCCTATTGTTGATCATCCACGTAAAGTGCCTTTTGCACTGCATAAGAAATTAAAACTAGAATTAGATCGTATGTTATCATTAAAAGTCATTGTTAAAATGAATGAACCTCGTGAATGGGTGAATTTGTTAGTAATAGTCCAGAAGAAAAATGATTCTCTACGTATCTGACTAGATCCACGTAATTTAAATAAAGCTATTAAGCGATATCATTATCCACTTCTCACATTTGAGGAAATTCGCTCAAAATTGTCGAAAGCGAAATATTTCTCAACCCTTGATGCACAGTCCGGATTTTGAATGTTGCAATTAGACGAAAGTAGCGCAAATCTTTGTGTCTTTAATACACCTTTGGGAGGTATAAATTTTTAAGGTTACCATATGGTATTTCATGTGCACCTGAGATTTTCCATAAAACTATATCGGAATTATTTTCTGATATACCAGGTGTTCTAATTTATATAGACGATCTCCTAATTTATAATGATACAATACAAGGTCACGATGAAACAATAAAAAGAGTTTTTGAAAAAGCTGGGGAAATTAATTTAAAATTCAACATGGACAAATGCAATTTTTTCTTGCTAGAAGTTCAATATCTTGGACATATTTTTAGTTCGTCAGGGATACGTCCAGATCCAAAGAAAGTAACTGCTATTTGTAAGCTAGAAAGACCTAAAACAGTCACAGAAGTTAAACGTTTTCTAGGGATGGTTAATTATTTAGGTACGTATATCGACAACCTAGCAAACAAAACTGTGCAATTAAGATCACTTATAAAAAAATATTGCTTTTCAGTGGAGGTAAGCTCACCAAACTGAATTTCATAATTTAAAAAATATTATAATCAATACTCCAGTCTTAACATATTTTGATCATAATCGACCATTAGTCTTATCTGTTGATAACTCAAAATTTGCTGTCGGAGCGGTTATTTTATATGACCATAGACCAATTTCTCATTCGTCAAAGTCTTTAACATCTTGTCAAACTAATTACGCTCAGATTGAAAAAGAATTATATGCAATACAATTTGGGTGTACCCGTTTTCATAAATATATCTATGGCCGTAAAGTGCAAGTGGAAACTGATCATAAACCACTTGTAACTTTATTTTAAAACCACTGTCTGAAGTACCAACACAACTTCAACGAATGATGTTAAACTTACAAAAATATGATCTTAATGTCACATATACTCCAGGAAAACTTTTGTTTATTGTTGACACTTAGTAGAGCTCAGTAGAACCGGCGAAACAAATGATTTACTTGAAGAAGAATTACACACAGAACGACATAGATTTAAATATAATTATAAATTATTGTCGTAATGATTGGCCAATGTCGAGAAAAGATCTCCCAAATTCAATTAAACCATATTACAATATACGTCATGATCTTCACACCATAGATGATCTTCTTTTTAAGGGAAATCTTTTGATAGTTCCCACGACACTGAGGGATCAAATATTGGATCAAATTCATGAGGGTCACTTAGGTATTGATCGTTGTCGAAGAAAAGCTTGTTCTATAGTTTATTGGCCTAATATTAGCATCGATATAAAAATAAAGTTGAGCAATGCAAGTCTTGTAAAAAAATACAGAAATGCTAATCAAAAGGAACCTTTGTTACCTCATGAACCAGCAACTCTACTTTGGCAAAAACTTTGTATTGATTATTTCCATTATAAAAAATATACTTATTTACTAGTTGTTGACTATTTTTCCAAATACTTTGAAGTTGTAACTGTCACATCCACAAAAGCTAATGAACTTATAAAAAGCCTTAAATCTATGTTTGCTCGTCACGGAATACCTTCCATTATTGTATCAGATAATGGACCTCCTTATAACTCAACAGAATTTAAAATTTTCTTAAAAGAATGGGATATAACCCATAACGCAACAAGTCCATACCATGCAAAAAGTAATGGTCTTGTAGAACGAACAGTTGGCACAATAAAAATCTTTTTAACAAATGTCAAGACTCCAATTTGGATCCATATATCGCTTTACTACAATACAGAAATACGCCACAAGATAGTGGACATTCACCTGCACAACTTTTAATGTCCCGAAGCTTGAGGACAAAATTGTCTCTCTCAAGTACTAATTTAAAGCCTAAAGTAATTGACTATCAACAATATAGTCAAAAATATAAAGAGAATGTAGATAAAATGAAAAGGCATTATGATAAAAATGTTAAAGTTCTTTCATCCTTGCGTGTGGAGATAATGTCTATTATAAAAAAAACCTCCCGATTCACCATGAGCACCCGCTTCAGTAGTCCAAGTAGGCCCTCTGACACGGTCTTTCCTAATCGAGACTCCTGAGGGGGTTAGATAACGTCATAACCGTTTTCAAATATTAAACTCAAAAGAGGACAATCAAAATTCGTCTACTCCACAACATATGGTGGAACAATTTAGTCCTACACCTGCTGTTGAGTTGTTAAATCCAGAAGTGGACGACACTCAAGGTACAATAGTCCCAGATGCAAATGGCGTTTTCACTAGTAGAGGTAGACGAGTTATAAAGCCTAGGAAATTTACTTTTACTGAAGATAACGCTAGTTAAATTATTCTAAGTTAAAGTATTTAGAATTACAATCAAATTTTCAGTTTTGCATTCTATATTTATAGAAATGAAAAAAAAAGAGCATGTTGTAATATTAGTTTTAGTTTGATGATTATGTTCACACTGCATAGCGTGGAGAGAGACACTGCCGCGCCCGAGACTTGGAAGTTGCATCATGCTCAACAAGCTTAAGGATTATTATTATATTAAAGTTCTCAATTAATGTATTAATATACGATTAATAAACAACGATATTATGAAACCAGTGTCGTAATATATAATAACACAACAAATGGAATGGACAAAATAGGTATTTGTGTTTAAGTGTGTACGATTGCCTTACAAGTATGACATTTAATTTTTTTCTTTTTCATTTATTTAAAAATCATTTTCAATTAAAAGTAAAATTGTACTAATGTTCTTCGATGACAACACCCCTTCAGTTTTGTCCCCAGTTGTAAAAAAAAGGGCTTGATGAAATAGTAGAAATCAGTATTGACAGGTACGTTTCAGGAAGTGTTGATAAAATTGAATATAACACAAGCAATAAGTTAGCTGCGGCTTTATAACTAGGGCTGGGTCGGCGTATCGATATATCGATACGTATCGATACGACCCTCGTATCGACCCCCCCGATACAGCAAAAAATAAATATCGATATATCGATACTCGATATGTATCGATACGTATCGATATTCGATATAGAATATGTATCGATATTCGATACATAAAATCCCGTATCGCCCACCCCTATATACATACTTATGTCACAAATATTAAACTTGAAACTTTAATTATTTTGATAACAAACAATCTTAAGTGAAAGATCGAATTGTCAGTAAATATATTATTTTAAAACGATCTTGTGTTTTTATTCCCAAAGAAAGAGTAGAAAAATTTATAGATGCGTGATCGATTCGTGCCGATAGGTATCGCTACGTCTCGATATGTATACTTAATCTACACATCTAAACGCTCGATACGAATCGCTATATATATCTATACGTGCCGCTATGTAAATATCGTGTCGATATGCATCGATCGAATCGATCACGATCGACACGTGATCGATATGTATCGATCACGCACCGACACGCATCGATACGGATCGACACGCATCAATACGAATCGATATGTATGGATACGCACCGATACGCATCGATACATATCGATACGCATCGATACATATCGACGAGTCGATCACGCATCGATACGTGTCGATACGATCGATATATATATCGATATTCGATATATCGATACATATCGATATAGAATATGTATCGATATTCGATACGCAAAATCCCGTATCGCCCACCCCTATTTATAACTACATTCTTCCCCACTTTAAAAAATGTTTACACAAAAGAATTTTCATTGAACCATGATTTTTGGCGACATGTGTGTTCACTAGCACTGCTTCAACAGCTTTCATTTTCTCTTAAAGGTTCATGTTAGTCATCGTACTTTAAAATTTATCAAAAATGCACTGTTTTGTATGCATTCATTATAAAAGGTTAAATTTTTATAGTGGGATCTAAAATTGCAGCAATATATGTTACGTGCTAATAAATTGGCGCTTAAACATTTTTTAGTTTAATTTTGATGTGCGGAAGTTTCGCGCCACAAATTCAAAAGACTCGGTGCGTGTATTTCCGTCACGTCAAAAGTGGGTTGGACGAATAATTTCGCGCCAACGTGTGAAGGACAAAAAGGGGGAGAGAAGTGTTTCCGTGAGTCTTAACGTGGCTTTTTTGCCTGAACCTTCGAGTGCAGTGGACGTTTTAGGTATCGTATCGTGCCTTATCTTTATTTATGTAGATATCCTTGCCTGATTATCTTTGTTTGTCGCCCTTATATCATGTTCCCGTCTTTCCCTACATAGGTAGAAGAAATTTGAAAGCCGCCTAGGGCGAACCATACTGCACGACCCGGAGAACTAATTGGAAGCCATGCCCCGCTAGCAGTTCACGCCGGAGCACCATCTTTACACACTCCGGGATGGAGCCCTGAGATTTAATCCAGCTATCTTGAAGGACGCTTGGTACTTCTTGGAAATCTGGACCTGTTTATGTGAGTACATTATAGTCATAATTGCTTCGTAATTAAATTTATATATGGCGTAATTGCGCAATTCAACTTGTGTATTGGTGATGTCAGTGACAGATGGGCGCGCCAAAATCTGTATAAGATTAGCGCTACCAACTGCCGGTGGTGTCAAATAAACCGTGCTGGCGGTTTGGTAACTATGAACTTTTAAAATGTAAGTAGGTGTAATTCTGTATTAAAAACTTCGATGCTTTTAAATCGTTTTCAAGATCATCTTAAATAAGACCGTTTTATTTGAAAATAATTGTGATGTAGTTCTGCATATTTAACATTATTATTTATGTATTTGTAAATTATACGATCAATCAATGTTTACTGCGCCATCATGAATACACTCTTGCATTTTGTCCACAAAAATTGTTTCTATCCAATTTCTAAGGTTTTAAGTTGTACTTTTAGACAAGCATTTGTTACGTGCAATTTGCACTTAAACAGTGTTTTTAGGTTAAGTTTTGATGTATGGAAGTTTCGCGCCATATTTTCAAAAGGCGCGGTGCGAGGGAATTTTAAATAGACTAGGCGTGTACTTCCCTTACGTCAGAGTGCATTTGCGCAAATCGCACAACACTAGAGGGGTGGACGAATAAAGTTCGCGCCGATGGAAAAAGACAAAAGAGTGGGGACGAGTTTTGGTGACGCTCTGAAACGTGGCTGTTTTCCTTTGATCTTCAAGTGAAGTAGTCGTGCCGGTATCGTATCTTATCTTATTATGTAGATTCCCTTGCCTTGCTTATCTTTGTGTGTCTTTCCTAATAAACCTTTCCTGTCGTTCCACTACATTTAGGACTCTGATACGACCCTGGAGCAGCCCACGACCCTGATGTCCATGCTCAGCTAACACCACCGGAGCCCGGAGCAATACCATCTTTATCGACCCGAAAGGATGATAGGCATACCTGGGGAAAAACTGGACCTATCATGTGAGTAAATTATCTTTTATCTTATATGTATGTAAATTTCTGATTATTGCGCAATATACCTTTTGTATCGGTGACGTCATGGTAGTTGGCCACGCGGAACCTGTCATAAGGTTCGCGCTTCCGGCTGCCAGGGCGTTGCATTGCTTTTTATCTATTGCGCTTGCGCGATGTATCTTATGAACTTTGGTAACTGTATTACCGACTTTTAGGAACTATCACCATATAAATGTATCACCCTCTAAAGTGCAATACTTTGTAAACTGTTTTATCAACCATATAAATGTATCACTCACCAATTAAATTGTAATACATAAGCAAATTCATAAATCAGTTCTTAAAAAAGTGAATCATATTCCTTCAACATGCTTTTGATTTACATTGTTTGGTATCATACACAATTCTCCAGTATTTTTGCTAAAATACTCTTAGGGTTTAGTAATTTAAACAAATGTTTCAACTAACTTCAGAGGCATTAAATCCTATGAAATTTAATACTAAATATGCATTATTTGTCGATTTTTTTTATTAATGCATTTACAATGCAAGCATATCTAATAATGTTGGTTGATATCACAGTTAGTTGTCCCTTTTATCAATTAATAAGTTTTATTTTCAAGTGGTTTGGCACTGAACGAGTAATGATACACTAGCTTTATCATATTTTTTTCATATCGAAGCATTTCGACACTTTTGTACTATATTTACTTATTTACAACTGTGACGTTCCATTTATTTTATTAATTTACTAAGTATTAAATAAAGGAAAATTCCCTAAATCTGTATCTGTATTTATTTAGCTTTTAATTTTATCTAGTACATATCGATATTAAACGAAGAAGCGAGCCACGTACCCCTCTCCTATTGTTTAAGTTCTGCAGGTGCTTGAGAAAGCATAACAGGGATTCGTGATGTAGATTTTGAATTAATAAGGTTGTACAATTCTTACCTCGATTTTCAATGCTCTTCAAGCAGATTAAAAGTTGTTAAAGTTCCATATGAAATTGTTTAATAACTCAAACTCATAAGTGTAGTCCAATTTGTTGAGTAACTAAATTGTTAAATAAAGCTATAAATAATACAGTACAGGTGTCGAGGTTACATATGTTTTTGTAGTGGTTTATCGCCGGGGTGTGTTAGATTACTCTAAGGTCCATTATGTCATCCAATTTCGTTATTTGTGTATGCAAAGATATTTGATGCCAATCTACTTGGGAAATTGTTTGGATGATAAGAACAGATCCCTGATTGTATGTGCTGTAATAATACAATTTAGTTGGGAATATTTATATAAGAATAATTTAACTCACATTTAAAAAAGTACGTTTGATACCTTGGTAATTGTTTATTCAGTTTTAAATAGTTCTAATGTGTTCTTAGGGTTTATTATTTTTCAAGCATTTTAAACCAGAATCACTCTCTTGATATAAGATTTTCACACCCCTCTTGTATTCTTCCTAGGGCTTTTCCCTACCAACTCTGCAAGATTAAGTGACATCCAAAATATTTCCCGATCAAGAAGTATTTCATTCCCGATAACATTCTGAAACCCTCTTCAAACACTTACACCACCCGTCCCACTAAGTTAGTTGGGAACCATTTTTTTATTAGTACAGTTGAAGTTTTCGGTGTTTTACCAAAACAGGACTTTTGGTAAAATTCTTCACAGAGTTTTCTGCAAATTACCGGTGGGGTTTTGCACTTAGCAACCTATATAAATTTTACAGGTGCTATACATATTGTGTCACATAATATAGCATTTTCTGGCACATTTACACATTTAAAAGCGGTCAATGTTAGTTTTAATATTATATAATACTATATTTGTAAAATTTTTAAGTAATAAATATACTGAAAAGGAAACTATTTAATATTTTTATTGTTCAATAGTTAGGTTATGTATGTAGGTGAGAAACAAATCTTTGAAAATTGTATATATTGGTAGAGTATGACAATATAGCAGCAGCTAGTAGGTGTGACGTAATCACACTGATTTGTGAAACGGACTATCTTACACTGTAATGAAATACTATTTAAAATTGTTAGTAATGTCAAATTCAACAGTTTATCTTTCAAGCAATAAACAACTAATTATAATTCATTAAAATTTGTAGTATTTGCTAGTAAAAAATCATACAATACCTGAAGAAATTCTGGCCATTGATTGTTTCCATCGTCGTCAAGTAAGTTTCTTGCTACTTCAGCGGCAACGTCACATATTTTATGCCTTAACTGCACTGATTGTTCTTGTTGTACTGCTAGTAAAATTTGTTCTTTTAACTGAGTCTGACTTTCGGGTGATAATTTTGGATAAAATTCCATAAATTCGTTAGAGAACAAACGGCGAAGTAGAACAGCAGACATTTGACGAGCATCATCGTTAAGAGTTGAGTTGTGTATTGCATGTAGAAGATGAGTAACTTTTCCTTCAATGCTTAAGGTATTATAAGCTTCCTACAAATAAAAGGCAATTAGTAAAAACTCAAACTGAATATTGTAGTATTATAGGTAATGACACACAGTGTACTTAAATTGAAATAAAATTAGCATTAAAAGGTCTGAAAAATGGCAAGGCGCCGGGTACAGATAAGGTGCAAGCAGAAACTCTAAAAGCTGCTGTACAAGCAGTAACAGAACGTCTCTTCCAACTTGTAAGCTATATGTACGAGGCAGGCGAGATACCCAAAGATTTCAAACGTAACATCATAATAACTATATCAAAAAAGAAAGGCGCAGATAGATGTGAAAATTTTCGAACAATAAGTTTGACAGCACACGTGTCAAAAATATTAACTAGAATTGTACAAAGACGAATGGAAAAAAGAGTTGAAGAGATACTAGGAGAAGATCAATTTGGGTTTAGGCAAAACAGAGGAACACGGGAGGCTATTTTTGCTTTGAGAGTGATAATGGAGAAAACAATAGCAAAAGGAGAAGGCGGTATAGAGGGTTTGTAGATCTGGAAAAAGCATTCGACAATGTAAAATTGAAAAAAATGTTCGAAATACTCAAAAAGATTCGAATGAGTTATAGGGATAGACGAATAGTACATAGCTTATACAAAGAGCAAACAGCAGTAATAGAATTAGAGCAGGAACGTAGAGAAGTAAATATTAGGAAAGGGCTGAGACAGGGATGTGTTCTATCCCCATTAATTTTTAACTTGTACATTGAAGAGGCAATGAATACTGTGAAATGCAGGAAGACATTTGGAATTACTATGCAGAGACAAAAATTGATATGCTTAGATTTGCAGATGATATAGCAGTATTAGCATCTAGCAAAGATGAGTTAGAAGCTGCTCTTAATGAAATGGAAACGGTTCTAACAGAGGGATATGGTATGAAAATTAACAAAAATAAAACTAAAGTACTAGTATGCAAAGGAGGGGAAAATAAATCAAAAACAAGAATACCAATAGGATTTCTGCTACCTAGGAAGTCAAATAACGCAAGATGGGAAAAGCGCAAAAGATATAAAACAAAGATTAGCACAAGGTCGCACTGCATTTAACAAGAAAAAGCAACTACTGTGTTCAGGGACAACAAACAGAAACAAGGAAAAGATTGCTTAAAACATATGTGTAGAGCACAGCACTGGACAGTACGAGAAGCGGAAAAGAAAAAGATAGAAGCATTTGAAATGTGGTGCTACAGACTTATGATAAAGATATCATGGACAGACAAAGTTAAGAACTTAAAAATGGTAGAGGAAGAAAAATATGTGGAAAACAGTAAAAAATAGGAGAGATAGGAAGATAGACCACATACTACGGCATGAGGGAATAGTGCGGAATATATTAGAAGCAGAGTTAGGAAAAAAGAGAAGTAGAAGTAGAACTAGGTTAGACTACTGCACACAGATAGTGAAAGATGTAGGCTCTAGGAATTTCAGGGAAATGTGTAGGCTAGCTCAGAATAGAAATCAATGGAGGTGTGCATCCAACCAGTCGCAAGATGGAAAAACCAAAGACAAAAAAGTTAACTGTACTTAACCATGATGATTATTATAAGCAACTACAAGTATTTGTTGGGCAATATTCTCGAATAACGTTAATTGTGTGTAAGGATTTACTGGAAAACTATTAATTCGGCAATTCTCCAAGTGCTAGAGGATCTTGGCAGCAACAGGCTGCTTAACCCCCTTCACTGAATCTCGATGAAATAGGGTATGAAATTATAAAACAATAGAAGGGAAACCGAATTGTTTATAAGCAGTGAATTTCAGGGAACTGTGTAGGCTAGTTCAGAATACAAATAAGTGCAGGTACGTGTCCGACCAGTTTTGAGACGGAAAACCTAATGACAAAAAAATAAGCACAGATAAGTCTGATGATTATTATAAACAACTACAGGTGTTGGTTGTGAAATACTTGCAACTAATGTTGATTGTGCGAAAAGATATATTGGAAAAAACATTAAATCGGCAAATGTTCAAGTGCTGGGGCAAAACTTAGCAGCCACAGGCTGCTTAACCCCCTTCACAATCACTGAATGTCGGAGAAATAGGATATATGATTGTAAAACAATGGAAGGGAACCGAACTGCATCTAACAAGAAAGAACAGCGCTTATGGTGAAAGACAACAAACATAGAAACACAAAGAAAATTGTTGAAAGCAAAGGTATGGAGCACAGCACAGTATGCCTATGAAATACGGGCAGTAGGAGAAGCAGACAGAAAAATGGTAGCAGTCATTTGGAATGCTGTACTTCAGATGTATGAGGACGATAGCATGGACAGACAAAGTTAATGACAAATAGGTTATACAAATAGAAGAGAAACAAGGATATCTGTGGAAAAAAATAGAAAAAAAAGAAGGGCAGAATACGTTCTAAAGCATTTTTGGGAAATAGTATGGGATATATTACAAGCAGAGATAGGAAAAAGGAGGTAGATGTAACCTAGATCAGATAGTGATAGATGCAGACTGTGCAAATTTCAGGGAAATGTGTAGGTTAGCTCAAAATAGGAAACAATGAGGGTACGTGTCTAACCAGTTCCAGGACTAACGACCTAATGATGATGACAGATAAAGACAAAAACTATTTATTAACTTCAATCTTCAGATAAGCGGAATAAGTTTTAGACTTGGTGTGGAAGGTTATTCAGACATGTTTTTTGAAGAAATTGATAACATGTATCTCGATACGCTTAGAGTACGAATATCGGAAGGTTGAAGTGTCTTAGGAAGGTGATATCACGAGGTCATTAGCATTTTACATCACAAAGTCACAGAGCTGTTACTGCTCTTAGCAATTTCTACATTTCATTTCTTTAATGGACTACCAAATGTTTTTGTTCCCGTCTTGAATTTGTTACCTATATCTATTCGTTTCTTTTCTCATATAGCATTTACCTTCTACACTTTTACCTTATTTAAATCATTTTAGTTATCTTTTTGCTGGCTATTATTTCTTTCTTGAATTTATTAGCCATATACCTGTTTATTATTTAGGTTCTCCAATATAACTCGCTTCACCTAATCAATCCTGGCACCTTTTCTGCAGCACATTATTTTGTATTTAGTAGTTATCTCACGTTGTTTAATTGCATGGTGATTGTTGTAACTTTGGTTGGAGTAACTCACTGAATTATTATGATTTGTTTTAGCTCATGTTGAGTGGATGCTTTTTTCTTTAGGCTCACATAAAAACTGCAGCTTATGCCTTTGTAAGAAACAGTCCATATTCGCAGTTGCAAAACTCGGAATTCCTATTCCATGCGTTCTTCTTATGAATTATTACAGTCGCTCACTTTATTCTTTATCATTACTTGTTTTTACGTCTGTTAAGTTATCAGAACATATAAACATTTTTTTTTGTTTTTTATTTAACTTCGTGGTGAGGTGCTATCGCTTTTTATTGATATCTTATCGAATTCTTGGTTGTTTTTAGCATATTGGGACAGTACGTTTGTATCTCCATTTAATTGCTTATAGTTAGGTATTCCTGTGTGTTTATGGCATTACCGTTTCTGAAAATTATCTTGGAACACTTGGTTTTTTGTGTGAAGGTACCTGCAGTGGTACTTTTAAGTTGGTTGTTTCAACTTTTTGTCTGATCTTCTTATCGCAGTGGATGCACTCGTTAGGAAGATGATCGTACCAGTTCTCATCAGAGTCGAGTAATTTTTCAACCTATTATGTGTCTTAATTTGTCTGATTAACACAGCAGGTGGTCCTTCGGACCGAACTGCATTTAACAGGAACAGCTCTACCTTCTCTCAGACGCTTGTCCAAAACTCTACTTTTTCTTATCCCACTGTTTCCTTCGGTAGACCTGTTCTCGTCTTGGAACATCCGTCTACCACATAAGAGTGATGTTTCCCTCACTCCAAGCTACTGACCACATTGGTTGGTTGAGAAGTGCTTTTCTATCCAACTTTTTCTGTTGCTTTTGCTCAATGCGAGTCCTTCTTCTACTCTCTTCTACGTGGAAGTCACTAGTACATTCTAAAATGCCTACCTTCCTCTTTTTACCTTTCCTATATTTCTATTGCCTGTTCACTTCTGTTAGTCACCATGTGGTCACACGGGGGGTTTTCATGGACACCTGGACCACGTCTCTGGGAATCTTTCGTGAGGTCATGCGGTGCCGTTGTCAGCCGCACGTGGCCGCTAAGAGTGCATGTATGTATGAGTGTATGTATGTGTGAGTGTATGTATGTATGAGTACATCTTATCGATATCGATCAACGCCGAGTGCAGGAATGCATCCACATGCCTTTTTCAGTCCCTCGTACCGATATATCTAACAGGCTGCTTCACAGGGCGCCCTCTTCTAGGGGGTATGAGTACTTTCTTGTGTAACGACTTCAAGGAGCCACTCTCTTTTATATCTTTACGATGGAGGACAAAACGACTTAGTAAGCTGGGGAATTCTACGCTATATCTTTAAAGTATATGGTTGAGGCATGCCTTGGCGTACTGCGACGTTTCAGATCCCTCAATTGTTATCTAGTTTTATCTTAATATATCTATCTTACCTATTACCTTTGGTAATAACCTGAGACTTTGTCTTACTTTCTTTTGTTGTCCTAACGTTTGGTACTTATGATCAGACATAGGAAATTTTTGAGTATTGAGTGAAGAAGCTAACCTGATCGTAGCAATGTAATTTGTTAGGTTAGAAATGTAAGAAATTAGTAAGATGGTACTGTTGGTAAATTTGTTAATTCACAGCCACGTCATTCAAAGCAGTGATGTGTACTGTTTATTAAGCCATAGTATCAATACAAAAATTTGTTAAAATGTATAGTAACTTGCTCTCTTGGTTATTTTGAAATTTGGGCATTTTTCTGTCAAATCAGAAACAGTTAAAACGCAATGCTTATGTGCGTGCGCACCAAAAAAAACTGTAAAGTTAGCTTTAGGTTATTGTAGAAATGTTAGGCGACTTGTCGCATTTGTGTTTAGTTGTAGTAGTGTTTTCTGCTCTCCGACAAATTAGTGCCGTCAATTATAACTGCGCCACATCTAAGACGTGTGTGCATTTACAGATGTAGTTCAATAATCTTGGGGTTACACATTCCGTTACCTGGTTACTCGCAAGACGCGTATTGGTTGAAAAAACCAGGTGGAGCCTAAAATAAACATTTAGTAGAATGTAAGTTAGTTCATATGTAAGTAAGGTTCTAGACTTTAAGTTCCTACCATCATCCCTGACAGTCGTGTCTGCGCAAAAGTGAGGTGGCATGCACGCGTGGCGCAAAAAGACGCCATAAAGTACTGGTACCTTAATTCCTGTCACTTGTTACATGCCGAAATTCGCCTGTAAACATTTCTATAAGTTCCTAATTTGTAAGTGATTTCGCACCAATAATTTAAAAAGACTTGTGCGTGCATTTCCGTCCCTTTTGATAGTTGCGTCGACGCTCGAGATGGCACAGACGCAGGGTGGAAAGAAAGCGGTGAATTTCCGACACGTCGGAATTAGTCAGCCAGACGTCGAACTGAGTGGTTATGTCTGTGTGTTTTTTCTTCTCTTTCAGATTTTGTAGGTTCCTTTGCCTTATCTCTGCCTGTATCGTCCCTCATCATATTCCTGTGTTCCGCTACAGAAGAGAAGACAAATTTTAATCTGACTTCAACTGGGGGCAAAAGGACTACCCACGCCCACAATGCTCAACGATGCCCAGCTGCCGCCGAAATAGCCGTAATGTTGTAAGGAGTGCCACAGTTACGTGAGTACCTTTCTTTTTTTGCATGTGATATAGTAATTTAAAATATTTAAATGACGTAATACCTTATTTGCGCAACATTTTGCAAATAATATCTTTTGTGTTACCAACTGACGCAGTGGCTCTCATGCATTACCGCCGGGACTTTAAAAGTTATACCTTAGAGTGTAGACCTTAAGTGTAACACACTCCCCAACGAGTACAGAAGTTACAGGAAGGATGGATGGTAATTTGATTCAACATGGGTAACTGAACCTAACCTGCAATTCACCGTTGTGCTATGAGATTAAGTTCCGAGATACCACCACGTAAGTAATCTGTTTTGATTTAAATTGTGCTTGCAAAATTGACTTAAAAAACGGTTGTATCACCCTAAAAAAGTGGTCGGTATCAGTTACAATATGGCAGGAACTATACCGTGTAAAACTATAACCATTGCGCAATAGTATAACAAATGCCCGACAGTATAACACACGCCAAATACAAATCATGATCTACTTCTTTCTTACTTACGTTGTATAAACATATCTAGAAATGTGAAATATTTCTTGTCAAAAGTTGCAATAGTAAAGATTATGTAAAGCATCCTCCATCTTATTATTTATTTAACATGTAACAATCATTTAAGTGAATTGCAATTATATGCAGGGTGATTTATCATAGGCGTAACAAAATTCACAATCTTGTTTGGAAAGTAATTTTAAGTTAAAAATGTTTTATGAATATTGGTTGGTCATAATCCAATTCGTTGAAGAGCTAGAACAATTTTAAGAAATAAACAGGGATGTCTTGGAATTCCAAAACAAACAAGTGCTCGTCATTAGCGATTGCTAATAAGTTGTCATAAAATTAGAACTAATTTGCAATTTAAAAATGAATGAGTTCAGTGTAAATGAATATGCAAACACTGCATGTGTATAGGTGCTGTGATAATTTTCCTCCTCAAGATAAATATAAACAAGTTGAAAATGCAAGGCATTGTCGCAACGAACTTCCAAATGTAGACTTACTTAAAAACAATTTAAAGAAATTAAAATTATTATGTTGTAATAATTATAAGTATTCAGATAAAAAAATAAAAATTAATTCCCCGGGGGGGTCGGGTATCCGTGGTCAGATTTTGTGGGGGGTACCATATTTCGACTCAGCTATGTTAGGGGAGTCCAAATATGTATCGCACATTAATTTTGGACCTATTTGAAATTTTCATTTTCCCGATGGAATATCGCGGGGGCACGGCGTCCGCGTGGCCCGATTTCAACTGACATCAAAACTTAAGCTCAGGACACCGAGCTGAATCGATTGATGTATCACACATTGATGTCCGACCATTAGAAAGGCCTCGGACGAACAGACAGACGGACGACAAATCGATTTCATAAACGAACGAAGTTCGTTGAAAAACGGTTGCTTAAACCTTTTGGGTAACGTAATAGC
Source organism: Platerodrilus igneus (assembly GCA_036346225.1). NCBI lineage: Eukaryota > Metazoa > Arthropoda > Insecta > Coleoptera > Lycidae > Platerodrilus > Platerodrilus igneus. The sequence continues at coordinate 2,575,633 of JARFIW010001055.1, forward strand.
ACTTCTTTAATAACCATCCCCTCAACCGTATAAATAGAAACATGTTAAAAAATGTTTTCCAAACGTCAATTTATTGAATTTATATGAAATTCAACTATATAAAAATTAATCAGCTGATTTCACGCTAAGCGTATTGGTGACCTTAAAAGTCGCTCCCAGGGCGCAACACAAATTGAAGATATTCATTCTTCTAAACTTTAAAGTTTTCACCTAATGTATTCAAATCAAACATTAATAAATCAAAGTCATCTTCAATTTCTGTCATAAATGTCAAACTTAAAAATATTATTTTGACAACGAACCAAGGTCATGGATCGAAACGTAAATAAAGACGATTTTAACAAATCTGAGTGGTTTAATTCCTAAAGAAGATTAAGAAAAATACACAACAAACCACAACACACATATAGGGAATATTTACTAGTCAGAGTATAACCAAATATTTCCTGATCGATGTCAACCTTCTTATAGGGTTCTTAATTACGAAATGTAGGTAACATTTTTAGATACCAGTAACAGCAAAGCTTTATTTCTAAAATGTTTAGTGCAGGTAATGGCATAAAAATCGATATTGAATTTTATGAATAGAACAGAAACGGAATGATAGTTTATAATACCTGAAATCTCATCGTAAACGAGTTGAAGCTGCTTGGTTTATTTGAGTGCACAACCCTCATTAAGAAGCGTTGAACCTTGCAATTGTGCCTATAGGCATTGAATATACGTACAGGTTTGGAATGCGAGTAGCTTTTTTATAATGGAGCTGTCCAAATAGGCTACGATCCGGCTGGAATCAAAGAACCATATGTTTGGAATATGAACTCATACGTTTAAGTATTTGGATTTGTAATTGTGAATTTGTAGATGGAATGAATTAGATCTTGAAAATTACCTTCAATGCGTAGTCTGTTGCACGTGTTTTAATCGAAGTGTAAACTCTTAGGACCAACTTAATAAGAAACTGGAAACTTGCTTATTGTTACGATTTGAAATGTAAATAATAATGTGTAACATAAATTACATTTATTGTTACTGAATATAATTGAAACTTATACGTAATTTAAACATTTAAGTTATGTACATTAGAATAGAGGTGAGCTGTCACGAGCTGGCCCCTTAAACGAGAATGAATATGAAAACGAAGCATGCAACAAAGCATCAGAGTATTGCACCATAAAAGTAGTTCCCGGCACAACCGCGAAGTAACTTCACATTGTAGTAGTTCTATTAATCCCCAACACAAAGTATTGATCTCCCATTAGAAAATATTCAACTGTCCACGAGTCTGCCATATGCTTTCCACCCGTAACAGAAAACAACATTCCCATATCTTAACATCTACTCCGATAAAGCAAACATAAAAAAAAAGTTTTGAAACCTAAGAAAGTGTTGGTGAAAAAGACACAAAAAGAAAATAACTTTTAGTAGTTCAGAAGAAGGCAAAGCAGAGTTAGAAAATATCCTAGACAATGACGAGCTTGATGATTTGAATCTTTAACAGAATGAAATCCAATATATGTTTTGCTTAGAACTTAGAATTGATAATTAATTGCGGTTTAGATATGTTTCATGTGCATGATGAGCAGTTTCTTTATGTCGGGGTCAAGATAAACCTGATACAGTAAAAACTCGATTATCCGGCCCTCAGTTATACAGATTCGCGATTATCCGGACTACCAACCACGACCAATATACGTAATATCTACAAGTCGAATTTATGCCAGCATGAACGTGTCAGAACTGGCATTAATCCCACCCGCGCTCCGCAGAGTGCGCTCCCCACGCGTTTCGTTACTTATTGTTTTAGTTAGCAATTGTTACTGGGCTCGGACGCGCGTGTCACGTGTCAAAAATGTCGAAGCATAAGAGAGTGGTTCTATCGCTTAAAGACAAAATAAATATTATTGATTCATTAAAAAGGAGAAACTGGACGACGTTAGCTGATAAGTATGGTGTAGGTACATCCACGATAAGTGACATTAAGAAGAATACTGATTCAATTTTGTTGTACACCTGCAAATTAGATAGTGAAGACGGGAGTAAACATCGAAAAATGATGAAGAAACCGAAAAATGAATTTTTAGAAGACGCTTTATATTGTTGGTTTTACAAAACGATCAACTGGGCAACCGATATCTGGGCCTTTACTGTGTGAAAAAGCATTACAGTTAAATAAAAAATTAGGTGGCAGTGAATCGTTTGTGGCAAGTAATGGATGGTTGTACAGATTTAAATCTCGTCATGGAATTCGTGAATTGGAAATACATGGTGAAAAAATGACAGCTAATGTAGACGCAGCAAAATCTTTTAAAGATGATTTTAAGAAGAAATTGGATGAAAATAACTATGACTTGAATTTTGTTTATAATGCTGATGAAACCGGATTAAACTGGAAGTCATTACCTTCAAAATCTTTAGCATCTAGGCGAGAGAATTCAGCTCCAGGATATAAAACTTGCAAAGAGCGAGTAACAATATTAGTTTGCGCTAACGCAACCGGGACCCATAAAATACCACTGCTCCTCATCGGAAAATCTAAAAACCCAGATGTTTTAAAAATATCAGAGTGCCTTTAATTTATAAAAATCAAAAAAGCGCATGGATGAACTCTGAAATATTTATTGATTGGTATGACAACACTTTTATTCCTGAAGTAAAAAAAGACAAAACGAAATTGGCAAACAAGAAAATGTACTACTTCTACTGGATAATGCGCCAACCCATCCCTCGGCTGAACTGTTAGAGAGAGAAAATGGAAAATTTAAAGAAAATTTTTGCCTCCTAATGTAACATCCTTGCTACAACCAATGGATCAAAGTGTTTTGAAACATTGAAACGACTTTATAGAAAACAACTTTTACGTAGGTTGTTATCTGTCGATGAAGACACTAATGTAGAAGTCGTTTTATCATTTTTTAAAGAAATGAATTTAAAAGAGTGTTGTTACATGGTTGTAGATGCGTGGGATTTGATTGAAAGGAAGACTTTAAACAAGGCTTGGAACAAAATACTTAATCGGGAGAATGAAAATTTAATAACCAAGACGGATGATTCTATTTTGAAAGAAATAAATGAGCTAATGTTAAAGATACAGATATGCCAGGATTGTGATGGTGATGATATGAAAGAATGGGTCACTTGTGACAGTAATGATCAAGGCTTTCAGATTATGTCGGATGACGAAATCGTAGAAAACATATTGCAGATAAATGAACAGCAAGAAACACAAGAAGATGAAACAGAAGAAAATCTAGACGTGGAAAATGATGCAGGACCATCTCATGATGAAGCACTTCATGCCCTGGAAACAGCTCTGAAGTGGTTTGAAAAACAAACAGAGAGTGATACTGTGAGTTTACTGCAGCTGAAACGAATTCGTGACATAGCAGCAATGAAGAGAAAAAGTGGCTTACGTCAAATGACAATTACCAAATATTTTAAACCAAATTAAACTTATGTATGTATGTATGTACATATTATGTACATATGTACATATTATGTACATATGTATTTTATTTTATGATTACCAAACGCAAATTACCAAATATGTACAATGTTGAAAAATGTATCTCTTACCACTTTTTTAATAAACATTGATTTTCGTTAATATGTATTTGTTGTTTTTGAATAACACTATTGTACATATGTATGTACTACATATGTATGCATAAAGCCCGCTTTTCTTCATACATTCGATTATCCGGATTTTCGAGTATCCGGATGCCTAACGACAACAATTAGTCCGGTTAATCGAGTTTCTACTGTAATTATATTTGTGATTTCTGCTGGTGCAAATAATTTTAGATACCTAATTATTAACTTATTATGTTCTCTTATTATTCTTATAGCCGATAAAGTACCTACAAATATTGGTTTCATTACCCCAACCGATTGGCCAAATTACGCCATAATGTAGGTATAAACGAGCCTTACAAATAGTTCTATTCACCGCTGGCGTACTTATAGTTACTGTGCATTGATGTGATTTTTATTTAAAGTGAATGTATAGTCGAGTAGCCTTACCTTTAGTTACTGTCAAGAAAAGTATTTTTTGTTGTTAGAAGCTGTCAATCAGTGGAAAAGATACTTGTAAATTTTAGCGTTTAATAAAGGATTTAACTGAAATATAAATCAATGCTCAAAGTCCTTGTACTAATCCACGGTTTTCTAACATTCTAAAATTTACAATTTTGCTAAAAAATTAGACCCTTTAAATCTGAAAGCATCTAATGGACAACGTTAAAGAGCAGGTAAATGCGACCGGCAACCACAATAATTGTACTTATGAAGGTTGTCGGAAGCGGGATAGTGCGGATAATATGGTCGCATGTGATAAATGTCTGCAATGGTACCATTTTCAATGTGCAGAAGTGAACAGCTCTATTGAGAATCGGGACTGGATATGTAAAAAGTGTCTAGCAGAACAAAAATCACATGAAGAGCGTTCACGACTGGATGGTAAAACATCCCGAGCACCATCTATTGCCCAGCTAGAGCTTAGCCGCTTAGAAGAATTAAAACAGATTCAAGAAAATTTTGTAAACAAGAAATACGAGCTGTTAAAAGCTGTTTCGGGCTCCGTAGTGTATCAAAGGCGCATTCCAGCTCGGTCCCGTCGAGCGAACGTAGAGTCCGAATAAGGCAATGGGTTGAGGACACTAGTCATGGACTTGAATTTGAAGAAGGCAGCTCAAACAGTATCAAACGTGCTCTCACGAGCGTCCTGCCTAATCTTAAAAACTTAAAACGTCGCGACGTTCATTTTTTAAAAGAGCAAAAACAAGAGGTGCTGTCACAGTACCAAGGTGTTCTCACCCCCGACAACCTTGTCGCACGACAAATATTACCTAAAGAACTACCAATTTTCGATGGTGTTAGAAGAGAGCTTTGGCCAGTTTTATAAGTAATTACCGTCAATCAACGATGTGCTGCAATTTTCTCAAGAAGAAAATCTGCTTAGGTTACAACGCCTTAAAGGGTTCCGCTCTTGATAAGGTAGCGTGGAGTTTTGATCAACCCGAAACGGTGCCTAAAGCGATCGAAACTCTTGAGATGATATATGGTCAACCAGAAGCCATCCTTATGGAGTTACAAAGAAAAATAAAGTCAATCCCTCCAATCAAAGCAGACCAGCTTGACCATTTAGTTCATTATGCCATCAAGTCCAGAATTTCTGCGCAATGGTAGAAGCAACTGATTTAGGTGGATATCTACAGAATCCTTCTTTACAGGAGTTGGCGAAAAATTGCCCTCGTATCACAAACTAAATTGGTTCCTTGAGTTTGAAAACGAAACAAGCTTAAAACCTTTAGTGGATGGTTAATGAATTTGGCTAAAGGGCTTGTAAAGCAACATCTACTACAAGGAAATGTAAAAGTTAATTTTCAAGGTTACCATCATTCATTATCAAACATAACAGCCGCTAAAAAAGGAAAGGCGTCGCAGTCATTGAAATCTAACAACACTCTTTGTTATTTCTGTGGGTCGTCGGTCCATAAACTCGAAAGTTGTGAAAAGTTCCTTAACCTTTCTCCAAACGACCGCAAAGAATACGTTGACACTAATAAGTTATGTTGTAAGTGTCTAAAAAAGCACAATCCAAAATACTGTTGGTCTAAAAAACAGTGTGGAGTTGATAACTGCATTCTTAGGCACCACTCATGTCTTCGCCTATCAGCTAAACAAGAAAACAAGGTAGGTAACCAACAAAATATGCATACTGGTCCCCAAGAAAAGTCCTTTGAAAGATCATTTAATAACGTCGCTGTACATTCAGACTATTCAACCACACAACCTATTTTGTTTAGAATTTTACCTGTAATACTGTGCAATAATGGTATACGGATCGAAACCTATGCGTTTTTAGACGAAGGTTCAAGTTCAACCCTCTTAGAAGAAAGCGTCGCGAGAAAACTAAAGCTACAGGGTCCTACCAGAGAATTATGTCTACGGTGGACTGGTGACGTAACTAGAACGGAAGAGTCTTCGCAAACTGTCTCCTTTGAAATTTGTGGTAAAACCACAGATTCCAGGGGGTATTTTATTACTGGAGCCAGAACTGTCCGTGATCTAGATTTGCCACTACAGTCATGGTCAAACGCTACATGCGGGTGTTTCCCTCATCTATAGGGCTTGCCAATAACCGAATATGAGTCTGCAAAACCTACGGTTTTGATCGGTCTTGATAACTATAAGTTATGTAATCCACTCGATAAGAGGGAAGGTAAATGGTTTGAACCCACGGCAATTAAAACACGCCTTGGATGGTCAATTTTTGGGCCACAGAGACGACCAAGACAGGCAGCAGTTTCTAACGTGCATGTTATTTGTGAATGTCGCGAAGAAAACCTGCAAGAACTGGTTAAGCAGTATTTCTCACTCGAAAACACAGGTGTTCAGCTTGATTCTAAATTGGAGTCTAAAGAAAACCAAAGATCACGATCTATTTTGGAATCTACCACCAACAAGGTTGATGGCCATTATGAAACTGGGTTGCTTTGAAAGTTTGACAAATTTAAACTACCCGATAGCTATCACATGGCTTTGCGAAGATTGCTGCACCTTGAAAAGAAAATGGAGAAAGATCCGATTCTGGCTAAAAATATATGCACTCAAATAAATGAACATATTCGCAAAGGGTATGTGCATAAGTTAGACACTAACGAGATCAACACTAATCTTCCGATCTGGTACTTGCCAATTTTTGCTATTAAAAATCCCAACAAGCCAAAAAAATTTCGTCTAGTATGGGATGCGGCTGCCACCGTAAACGGTATATCATTAAATTCAATGCTTCTATCTGGACCTGACCTACTATCATCACTACCGGCAATCCTGTACCGAGTCAGGCAACACAAAATAGCAATATGTGGAGATATAGCTGAAATGTTTCACCAAGTTCGCATAATTGAGCCCGACCAACATGTGCAGAGGTTTTATGGAGGAACGGGAGGATGACTGTCAAACCAGAGGTATACCTTATGAAAGTGATGACATTTGGGGCAACTTGTGCGCCGAGTTCGGCGCAATTGTAAAAATAAGAATGCAGAAACATTTGCTTCCATTTATCATCGGCGGTGTCGCCATTCAACAAAATCACTATGTTGATGATTGGCTTGACAGTACTGACACCGAGGACGAGATGATTGAGCTTACTAACAGTGATACATATACATGCATCAGGATGATTTCACATTAGAAATTGGCTTTCAAATTCTGACTGTGTACTTGAAGCAATTGGCGATACACCCAGTCGTGTTCAGAAAATTATAACCGGCGTTGAATCTTCACCCGATAAGGTTCTGGGATTTTGGTGGAACTCAAAAGATGATTTTTTCTCTTTCATGTTAAACACAAAACGAATTGGGGTTGAAATCTTGCAGGGCCAAAGAAAACCTACAAAAAGAGAAGTTTTGAGGACGCTTATGCTGATTTACGATCCCTTAGGATTTATATCATTTTTTCTCGTGTATATCAAAATTCTACTTCAAAATATTTGGCGGTCTGGAATTAATTGGGATGATAAAATTACGGATGAACAGTATGCAATGTGGACAATGTGGATAAAAGTTTTAAAACTATTGAAACGGTAAAAATTCCTCGATGTTATTCGGCAATGAATGGTTCATTTAGTATTGAATTGCACTTACTGGTAGATGCTAGTGAAAATGCTTACGCTGCGGTAGCATATTTTCGTATTCTAACTGAAAGCGCAATTGATGTTGCGCTAGTTGGCTCAAAAACTAAAGTGGCTCCCCAGAAACCCTTGTCTATCCCAAGGCTTGAATTGCAAGTCGCGGTATTAGGTTGTCGCCTGGCCCAATCAATAATAAAAGCACATTCATTTAACATTTGCCGACGAGTATTTTGGACGGACTCCAGTAATGTCTCGAGTTGGATTAAATCTGACGCTAGAAGTTACAAGCAGTTTGTTAGTTTGAGAATTGGCGAGATCTTAGAAAAGAGTGATGTCGAAGAATGGCGGTGGTTACCAACTGAATTAAACGTTGCCGATGATGCTACTAAATGGAAAAGTCCGCCGAAGATAGACAAGACTTGTAAATGGTTTGCGGGACCCTCGTTCTTAAAGAACAGTGTGTTTTCTTGGCCTGAAAGTACCTTTCGAAAAAATAGCGAGCCTGATCCTGAGCTCCGTATTAATGTAACAAGGACCGAATCGTCTAAAGTAGTAACCGCTAACCCTGACAACATTTCAAGTTGGATTTCTCTTATTCGAGCTCAAGCCTTCGTCCGAAGATATGTTTTCATCCTGTTAAACAGAACAAAGGGAGCTGCGGACAAAACGGAAAACTAACACTAACGGAAAAAAGAATGGCAGAAAACGACCTATTCAAAAGGTGTCAACAGGACTGCTTTTCAGAAGAGTACACCCTTTTAAACCGAAACCACTCCGCAGTTTTAAATAAAAGCAGTCGGTTATACTCGCTTTCACCGTTCATGGACGAACATGGAGTGTTAAGAGTAAAAGGACGCATAGGTGATGCTTTCGAAGGGTTTGAATGGAAAAATAAACATCCTGTAATACTTGCTGATCATGGTGTTACTAGACGATTGATAATGTACTACCACCAACTCTTTAAACACCAGAATCACGAGACGTTATCAACGAGTTACGCCAACTGTACTTTATCTTGAAGCTGCGTGTAGTTTTTGCTAAAATTAGAAAAAACTGTGCACACTGCAAAATAAAAAAGGCAGCTCCAAATCTGCCGTTAATGGGAAATTTACCAAAGGCCCGTTTAATGCCATACGTACGCCCTTTCGCTTATGTCGGAGTCGACTACTTTGGTTCTGTTTACCTGCATGACTGTACGAGCCATACACCTAGAAGTTGCCCATAGTCTTACCACAGACTCCTGTATTTTAGCATTACGATGTTTTGTTGGTCGGCGTGGCATGCCTATTGAAATTTTTAGTGACAATGGCACTAATTTTAGGGGTGCTAGTAAGCTTTTAGCTGAAGAACTTAGGAAATTAAACACAGACAAACTTCAAGAAAGTTTCGCTGATGTGAAATGGAGTTTCATACCGCCTGCTTCGCCTCATATGGGCGGAACTTGGGAAAGGCTGGTGCGATCGGTGAAATCCAATCTTCTTGAAGTTATGCCAAAGCAACACAACCCCAGTGATGAGCTTTTACATGCTGTGTTTATAGAAGTCGAAAATATTATAAATACTAGACCGCTGACATATATACCATTATCCAAAGAGGATGATGAGGCGCTTACTCCAAACCACTTTTTACTCGGATGTTCTAATGGTTTAAAACCTCTAGGCGAATCCGATGCAAGTTGTCTTATATCTAGGAAAGGTTACCAAGTCTCACAGCACATAGCGCAAACATTTTGGAAAAGGTGGGCCAAAGAGTATGTTCCTACACTCACCCGGCGTTCAAAGTGGCACGTTTCCGTAAAACCTGTCGCTATTGGAAACATTGTTATTATATGCGATGAAAACTGCCATCGCAATTTATGGCGAAAAGGCAGAGTAATTGATGTGATTAAAGGCGCGGATGGGCAAGTGCACAGTGTGGTGATTCAAGTACCTTCAGGTGAGGTATATACTCGACCATCGGTAAAATTGGCTGTTCCAGACTTGGAAGAGATCGATAGTAAGCAAGTTCCTGGTGATTACTTACCAGGGGGAGTATAAACGAGCCTTACAAATAGTTCTATTCACCGCTGGTGTACTTATAGTTACAGTGCATTGATGTGATTTTTATTTAAAATGAATGTATAGTTGAGTAGCCTTACCTTTAGTTACTGTCAAGAAAAGTATTTTTTGTTGATAGAAGCTGTCAATCAGTGGAAAAGATACTTGTAAATTTTAGCGTTTAATAAAGGATTTAACTGAAATATAAATCAACGCTCAGAGTCCTTGTACTAATCCACGGTTTTCTAACAGTAGGGTTATGGCGCCACTATACAGAATTTTAAAAAATTATAATTTTAAGATAAGTAAACGTATCCGTTACCTAACTACAAAATAAAATGATTACAAAATATATTGTGAGTCCATACCCTTCATAAGGAAAAAAAATATGATAACATTATATGCTATAAGAACTTAAAGTGACACCATTCCCCAATCTTCCCCTCTACTTAAATTGGTAACACAATTTATTCGTGTTTTCTATTGTCTCGAACTCTGTCCACCTATTAAATACTGTTGATCTAGTGTAAATCCTCCCTTATCATTAATTAAGCAGTTCACTTTTAATACTAAAGTTATCTAAACAATATAAACACGTCAATATCCAAATTCTGTATAAATATCAAAACCACTGCATTTTTGTAACTGCACAACTTCAACATAGTACTCGCTAAAGAAAAATTAAAATTCAGAATACGTTGTACTAGAAAATTTAGAATATATACAAGTACGTAGTTCTGAGAGGTCAGTGATCACTGATAAGAGAATTGTATTTTAAGAGCATTAGTAATAATTCCTGAAACAATTATAAGAGCCCACGAGTATTAACATTTTCACCTTGAAATAACTCAATGTCAGTGTTATAACCAATTAAAGCATGTAAGAGGAGCCTCACCTCGATAGTTTAATATAAAAGAAAGACCGCGATTTTGAAGGTTAAATGCGAGTCCGGAAAGTTGTAAATAATTATATACATACCTCTGCCTGTGATCTTATTGAATTATCTGTGGATAGAAGACTCGTCAAAATTTGGTAAAATTGTTCTTGGTCGTTGGCCATCGTGCATAAATTGTTTTAATAGTAACACTACAAAAATGCAAACTACTACTAACACACTGCACGCGCCACGCTAAAAGAGTATTCAGAAAAATTTGAAATTTGACATTCTGATTGTCAACTATTATAGTTTCCATGGAGCTTTTAGTCGAGGAAATACTACTGCTTGATCAAATAAAAAAGGTTTGTAACTACAAGCTTAAAATTAACCAATTGAAATATGCAATTTAAAACTATCATTAAATAAACATTATTAATGTAAAGACAGGTACTATACATGGAAACTAGTTGTTAGTTGTAAGTTCTATAACAATCCAAACTGTATGAAATATACTTGTAATAATCATACTGAGTAACAAACAGAAAATACAGAATTCTGCCCTTAAATACAGATTCCTGCAAAATTACAGGAATTGTAAGTTTATCACATCAAATTTTAAATACTTTGGTTTAGTGCAAATTCCAAACAAGAATGTTTTTGAAAACACCTAAATTCCATTTGATGAAACTTATGTTTATGCGTGTATACCCACAGAGAAACAACAAGGAAAGTCCCCAATTACAAGTCGAGTGGCGTCAACAATGACGGTTAAAAGCCGTAGCGCCTCGAGTGACCACTCGAAAAAGCAGCAACTAATAATGAGAAATTTAAAATATTAAATTGTAGGTTAGCATTGCATTGCCAGGAAACCATTTCCACAACTCCAATCAATAAAATGTATCTAAAAGCTTAATTTAAAAATTCAGTAATCTGTATTAAAAGGTTGGATAAAAATGCATTAAAGCATATATAGTAAATATGAATAAATTTTAATACAATTTATTTTATAAATATTTGTCAATTTCAAAAAAAAGTTTTGAAATAAATTATTGCTGGGAGTTATCGTGGTATAATTAATACATATCAATTAATTAACGTCTCCATGACTCACAATTAGTTAGAAGTCTGGCATGTTGACAGCGATTCGTTGCTTAAGCCTTACCATAACATACAATTCAACACTTTTCCTATTTGCAGAGGATAACCAGGTAATATTTCATTTCCTTATAAAAAGGAATCATGTAAACATGGAGTTTCTTAACAATCATTAGGTTGCTAATATCTATGTAGAGCTATATAGGTAGATAGGAAAAAGATAGAAGAGTATAGGAAGATCTACACCAAGCTATATTAGTCAAATTATTAGAAATTTAGGTCGTGAAAGATATGTAGAACTTTTTACATTAGCACAGAACAGTTAGAACTGCGTCAAACCGACCTTAAGTAAGGTCGAAAACAGAATGATAACGAGTTAATACAATTCTTGATTAATTTATAACGTCAATATATAAACATCTTTCGTTGTTAGCATGCGATTTTAAGTAAAAGGACGTTTCAATCTAAATCAAGCATAGTTATGTAAAAAGTTGTACTGAATGCAGAAAATATAAAAGAAATTTAAAGCATAAAGATAGTAAGGTGATAAACAATAAAACTGCTCCTTCTACATATATCTAATATTTTTTGCGTTTTGATAACCAAATCCTGTTTTGTTGTTGCCGATGTTCTATCATCACAAATGTGTTTTTTCAATGTAGCATCTTAAAAAGTACTTTTAATAAAACTAACTGCAACGAGATCCAAAGATGTTTCTAAATTTCTAAACATTTTTGTTGTAGATAACTCGAATGCCTTTTTTATTTTGTTTGTGAGTTTAGTAAACGTGATTTTAATTTAATGATTGTGCGTTTTTGTTTTTTATTAATGTTGTAATATTCTTCCTTCTGTGAAGTTAAATTACCCACACGAGTTTTATCAATAGTAGACAACAACAAAACTTATCGGTTTTTAGGATTTAAAATTGTAGAATCTTTTTTTGTTTCTGATATGTTGAATTTGAAAAATCCTCTTTAGTAGTAGATATATAATTGCAGTTTGTAGATGATAGAAAAAAATACTAGTAGTTGTATTAAATAATGGAATAGGTATTAAATAGTTACTACTACTGTTAACACTTTGTTACGTGCCGAAAAACTCGGCACTAAACATTCTCAATTAAGTTTTAATATGTAAGAATTTTGCGCCATAAATTTAAAGAGACTTGTGTGCGTATTTCCGTCACTTCAGATAGCGCGTTGCGCGAAATTTGCGCAGACGCAAGAGTCAGGGGGTGGGGGATTTCCGGATACGCGTGAAGGACTAGCCTCCGAGATGTGAACAGGTGTGGTTGTCTTTTGTGTCTTATCGTATCTTTTTTTGTTATGTTGGTTTTTTTTGCTTTCTCTTGACTATCGTTCCTTATAAACCAGTTTCCTATCGTTCCTTACATATAGAAATAAGACAACTCAAATTTAGATTTAACCTGGCTCAAGAATTCCCACGCCCGAAAGATTAGCGAAGTAGCCGACGCCCGGAGGATTAGCGAAGCCACGGCCGACCATCATGGAATAATCCTGAAGGAAGCCCTACATTTTCACGTGAGTGCCCCATTGGTTTTTTTTTTAAATTTGTTTTTCTTTAAAATTTGTGTAATTGTGTTGCAATAATTTGCATATTGTGTGACGTCATCTATAATTTGCGTGTCATTTTTACATTATCTAATATCGCTACAAACTGTCATTAGTGGCTCGCGTACTTCGCCGGCGGGGTTGTAATAACTTGATATGGAATGTTTTTAGTAATGTAAAATTTAATAAACCATTGTCATAGTGCTGCTAAAACTTCCCTCAAAAATGACTTCACACAAATATGTCCTACTTTTAACAACCGACATATCCATTATTTCAACCATATTTATCTGTTCGGGAGATCTTTATCAGGAAATCGAAATTTTTTTGTACATTTTAACTATTTAGTAATTATATAGATTATATTTGCAGTTGCTAATCATGAACTAAATGTGGTGTCGTTATCGTTCACACTTGTAACAGGAGATATGCTGTTGATCAGAAGGAATAACTTTTCATAAGTAAACAATGTTCAGGGACAAATCTTACTCAATTGTTAGTACTGTAGCGGGCTACTACTAACGCGTTTCACTAATTTAAAACAAATAATAACAAGAGTCTTTATTACTCACTGTTCACAAGTCTAATTAACGGTATATGCCTTATTTGTAGATGTTTTCAGTCCAATTACAACGAAGCACTATCACACTAATGAATTTACAGGCACTAATATCGTCTTAAACTAACTTCTTAACCATAGGTCCATTAACAGCACTAACACAACTATAATTTATTACACTTTTGTCTATTTATGTATTCTACAAGTTGCATGTACATTAGACACATAATATAACATTTATGTATACTCTCGGACTTCCAAAAGCTCAACTAAGTAACTTTACACGACATAATTTATATTTGACATTCTGATATAGACTGAACTGTTGCATTTATTAGAGGTCTTATATAAACTCTAAATTAAAAAGGATGACTCATTCTCCAGTAATTGCTAGAAGATTTCTCAATCCCTGGAGAATTTGCAGTGTCTACGGCGCTTGTGTGTTTGACGGGTTACCTAACAGTAGCTCGTAACACTGCCCCCCTTTAAAACCGTTACGTCTCGTAACTGTTAATACATTTTGACGCCAATTCGATGACTGATGACAGTATCGGCAGCTATCTCCTTTGGTGCATCCATCACGTCGTTTGAAGTAACAGTCAACACTTTTTTCTTGGTCTTGGTAGGCAACCGGTTGATAACAACAAACAAGAACCTGGACGTTGGTTCCCTGGAAAACTGCTTCTAGCATATTTCGGACTATCCTCCAATCTAAGCGATCCAGTCCACAGCCTAGCTTGGGAACCGCTAGTCTCGTTACTCCATTTTCCATCATCTGAGCCTTAAGATTTAGCAAAGCATTGCATAGATTTCCATAACTAGGTCTCTGCCATGAAGAATTTTTGGTGACCAGATAGTAAACATAACGATTTTTATCCTGAAGAACCAAAGCTTTTCCTTCAGTTGGCTGCTATTGTACTAATTCATCCACACATCCAAACTTTTCTTAAAAAACAACAGCAATTCTCCTTGACATTTCCAAATCTTGAGCTACGCAATGTGTAAGGAAATACTCTTCTGGTGCTCTAAACAGATCTTGTTGTTTTTCAACAACAACGCCAAATCTCGCTTTAGCGGAACCACCATACGCCGCCATAAAACTCTCAAAATTTGGCTCATGATTAATAACTTGTCGAACACCATTCTCATTATTCGAGCCTTCTTGGTTGTTGCCAGCGTACGATGTTAAACGGTCAAAATGTACCACTTTTGGTTTACCACGGGGAGATCGTCTGATTCGGTACACTACATCATTAATTCTTTTCAACACTTCGTACGGGCTTTCCCATTGTCTTTGTAATTTTGGCGACAACCCACGTTTTCTTTGTGGATTATACAACCACACTATATCTCCGGGTTGATAACCACCTTCATGTGCTCTCGTGTCATATTGTGATTTCATTCTATCGCTTGCTGCTTGGATATTCTTTCGGACGTTTTCGTGAATGCTATTTAATCTTTCACGAAAGCTTACTAACGTAATCTTCGCCTGCGATCTTTTCTCCAGGTTTAAATCCAAACTGAAGATCACATGGTAGCCGTAATTCACGTCTTAACATCACGCAAGCGGGAGAGTATCCTGTGCTGTCATGTACCGAAGATCGGTAGGCCAGTAGGAACAAATGCAAATATTGGTCCCAGTCTCGTTGATGTTCAGAGACAACTTTGGCCAAATACTTTCCTAATGCCCTGTTCATTCTTTCAACCATTCCATCCGATTGGGGATGAAGTGGCGTGGTTCTAGTCTTCCTAATTCCAAGATGCTTGCTGACGTTTTGAAACAACGCTGATTCGAAGTTCCGACCTTGATCGGAGTGTAATTCCAACGGAACTCCAAAACGACAAAACAACTCCCTCACTAGTACATCTGCAACCGTCTCGGCTTCTTGGTTAGGTATAGCATATGCCTCCGGCCATTTGGTAAAATAATCCATTGCAACCAAGATGTATTTATTTCCTTTCTCTGATTCAGGAAACGCACCAGCTATATCAATGGCTACCCTCTCAAAAGGATTCCCCACGTTATACTGCCTCGTCGGGGCTTTCCGTTTTGTGACCGGGCCATTTGCAGAGGCACACAACTCACATTTCCGGCACTACTCCTTCACATCTTCTTTGCAGTTCACCCAATAGAATCTTTCTCTCACTCTTTCGAGAGTTCTTTTCACGCCAAAGTGTCCTCCGTAAATACCATCGTGCAAGTGCTGCAACACTTCCGGAACTCTGCTTCTCGGCACTATCACTTGGGGTCTCTCAGTGCCATCATCGCATTCCAGGCGTCGCTTCAAGATTTTATTTTCAATCACCAACGAGTCCCACTGTGCACAGTATGCCTTCAGGTTCTTACTTGAAATATTAATTTCTTCCCAAGCTGGTCGTTGTCCTCTAGTTTATTATTAGTTTATTATTCCCAATTTGGTATCATTCTCCTGGTCTTCTCGTATTCTTTCGGGTTGTCAAGTATCATCGGTTACCGTCATTCTATGGATGACACTTATTTTCTTTTCCAGCTTTTGATCAATGATTACAATCTACCGGACCAGGTCTCCTTGATAGAGCGTCTGCATTCCGATGGCTAGTTCCTACACGATGTTTTGTGTCAAAGTCATATTCCTGCAGCCGCTCTATCCACCTAGCAACTTGCCATCAGGATTTCAAAACTGCAATAACCATTTTAGTGCAGCATGGTCTGTTCTCAACAGGAATTTACGGCCGTATAAGTACTTATAAAAGTGCTCTACGGATTTGACGAGGCCAACAGCTCCCTTCTTGTCACACAATAGTTCCTTTCTGACCACGACAGGATCGTGCTGAAATACTCAATTACTTTTTCTTGTCCATCCTGCACTTGAGTAAGAACGCTTCCTATAGCTGTGTTACTGGCATCGTTATCCAACACAAATTTCCCCTCCATCCGTGGATAACTCAAAACTGGTGCTGTAACTGGTAACCGTTTCAGTTGTTCAAATGCACTGTGGCAGTCGTCATTCCAATTATATTCTTGTCCATCTTCGGTTAATTTCATTAACGGTTTGGCAATGTTCGCAAACCCAAGTATAAAACGTCGATAATATGTGCACAATCCTAGAAAACTGCGTAGTTGGTGTATATCTGCTGGTGTAGGCCACTCTTGTACCGTTTTTATTTTGTCAGGGTCAGCTCTTATTCCGGTCTCCGAAACAACATGTCCTAGGTATTTCACCTCTTTTCTAAATAGGTGACACTTCTTGGGGCTCAATGTAAGGTTTGCCCCGCGCAATCTTTTGAATATCTCCTCTAGGTTTTTAAGGTGTTCTTCAAAAGACCGGCCTAACACTATCACGTCGTCTAGGTACACCAGACATGTTTTCCAGGACAGTCCACGCAGTATCGACTCCATCAATCGTTCAAAAGTAGCAGGGGCATTGCATAATCCAAATGACACGACCTTGAACTGCCATAATCCAGTTCCAATTGTAAACGCAGTTTTTTTCTTTATCGTTTGACTCCAAGCCTACCTGCCAGTATCCGCTTTTCAAGTACAAGGTCGAAAACCATTTAGATACGGATAGAGTATCCAAGGTGTCATCAATTCTGGGCAAAGGGTAGCTGTCTTTCTTTGTCACATTGTTAAGCCGCCGGTAATCTACACAAAACCTTGTCGACCCGTCCTTTTTCTTGACAAGCACTACCAGGGATGCCCATGGACTATTCGAGGGTTCAATCACTCTCTGTTCTTCCATGTCGGTGATAATTTGCTCGGCTTCCTTACGTTTTGTCAAAGGAAGCCGCCTGGGGTGTTGTTTTATCGGTTGCGCATCTCCAGTATTGATCTTCCTTTCTCACTATCATCCAGAGCAAACACACCTCGATATCGTCCGACCAGTTCTTTTACCTTGCTCAGTTGGTTGCCGATTAATCCTTGACACGAAGGTATCAATATATCCAGCAATTTCTGTGAGTAACCGTTGGCTGGTTTATCTTTCGTGTCGTCCACACAACGTTTAATATGGCATACTGGAATACAACTTCCCACAATCATGTCTTTCTTCAGGGTCACCGTATGCAGATTAATGTTCAGCACCCTTACTGGTATCATATTTTGAAACTTTACCAGCGTTCTTCCAATCAGTAATCCCTCCTGACCCATTCCCGATTCAGTTGCTTCCATCATGCATATTTGTTCTTTCCGGAGCGTACCATCCGGCCGTTCTATTACTATCATTTCCGCCTTCTCGGGTATTTTCATATCACAAATCATTCGAACTTGCATAGTATGGTTACTCCTCCCTTGAAATGGAATCTTATCGTCATCTATCCGTAGTACATTTTCTTTCATGTTCACATGAAACCCATATTCTCTCATAAGATCCATTCCCAAAATCACTTCTTCTGTGATTTCAGCTACCAACACCCGATGATTAATTAGTTTGTCCCCAATTCCCAACGTTGCGGCAGTCTCTCCGTGAGTAGAAATTTTCTCACCACTTGCCGTTCGAAGACATACCGATACAGGTAGCACTATTCCACGATCAACTAAATCCGGTCTCACAATAGTCCTTGTCGCTCCTGTATCCACAAGTAATCGGACAACCCTACCATTAATTCTACCATCGATACAAATGCTATCCAGACTCCCCATCGACGATGCAGAACGGATGATAATCTCCGGGGCACTACGTTGTGCTGTCGCCGTTCGCCCCCTTACGTCGACTTGCTCTAGTTTTCTTGCTGTTTAACCGGTTGTTTTTTTGATTGAGTACAGCGTCTCTGTATATGACCAACTTCACCGCAGTTCCAGCATTGCAGACCCCATCTCCGCGGTCGTTGTCTTTCCAGCCTTTCCGCCTTTTGCTTTTCAAACACACGGTTAATTATTTCTTCTATGCTGTTCTGCGATTGACCAGGTTCTTCTAAGGCAGACCGAACTTTGTGACTCATCCCGTGTGACGTCTGCTTAGCTGCTTCAAATTCAAGCGCATGAGCCAGTGCGTCATCTAACATTTTGGGCCGTGCTAATCTTAGCGATTGCTGTATTTCGCTGTCTTTAATGCCATCCACAAATGTTTGAACTGCCAGTTGTTTGAGGAAAATATCTGTTGCCGTTGGATACGCCAATCTAACTGATTTGGCAATGTCAGCTTCAAATTCTTGCAGGCTTTCATTTGTCTTTTGAGAGCGGTTCTTAACTTGTGCATGGTAAACCTGTTGAAGATGAGCGTCTGCATATCTCATCTCAAGTTTTGATGTTAAGAGACCGTAATCATTCTGCTGGTGATCGGGAATCGTTTGTAAGATGTTAAGAGCTTCCCCCCGTAGGGCCACTATTAGAGAGATAGCGTTCTCTTTGTTGCACCAACCGTTGGCTATTGCGCAGCTTCAAATTGTTTCAAATATGTGGGCCAAGGCTTTAAATTTTGACGGTTTTGACTCGCTTCCTTCCATGCTTCTTATTTCTGGAATGTTCTGACTTACAACTTGGTTTGCTAATTCAAGTGGCCGCGTTGTTAGTGAAATCATTTGTTCTTGCAGCCTCATCACCTTCTTCCATTTTTATCAATTTACTGTCTAACTTTTGCTCAACTGTTTTTACCTGTTCAGTGACATCTTCTTTCAATGCAATGGCGCTTTCCATTAATCTTTGCTCTAACGTGGCCGTTTTTTCATTCAACTTTTCTTCAAATTTCGCAGCATTTTCACTTTTCTTCTATTTTCTCAACATTTTCACTAAACTTTTCTTCCATTTTAGCGACCTTTCTTCCATACCAGATTTTAAATCCTTAACGAAATTCGTTAAAGTTTCTGCGTCCATCTTACTTTGGCTTCTTGTTAAAGGCATATACAAACTACTTAAATATCTTTAGATTTGTGTTTTTTCTTTTAAATTAATCACTATATACCCCAAACAGGCTGACACCACTGTAGCGGGCTACTACTACCGCGTTTCACTAATTTAAAACAAGTAATAACAAGAGTCTTTATTACTCTCTGTTCACAAGTCTAATTAACAGTATATGCCTTATTTGTAGATGTTTTCAGTCCAATTACAACGACGCACTATCACACTAATGAATTGACAAGCACTAATATTGTCTTAAACTAACATCTTAACCATAGGTCCATTAACAGCACTAACACATCTATAATTTATTACACTTTTGTCTATTTATGTATTCTACAAGTTGCATATACATTAGACACATCGTATAACATTTATGTATACTCTCGGACTTCCAAAAGTTTAACTATGTATTTTTACACGACATAATTTATATGCGACATTCTGGTATAGACCAAACTGTTGCATTTATTAGCGGTCTTATATATACTCTGAATTAAAAAGGATAACTCATTCTCCAGTAATTGCTAAAAGAAATCTCGATCCCTGGAGAATATGCAGTGTCTATGGCGCTTGTGTGTTTGACGGGTTGCCTAATAGTAGCTCGCAACAGTACTATAAAATATATAGAGGTTGCTATTGAACCAGACCTCTTGATACCTGTTTCTCATTAAGGAAAAATTGTGTACCGAATTCTAGGTCGATGCTTATACATCTTGTGTAGAGGTTAGGTCATAATATAATGGACAAGATATTACACTCCCGGCGGTAATGCATGAGAGCTACTACGTCAGTTGGAAACACAAATAAATATTTCGCAAAAAGATGCTCAAATAACTTATTACGTCATATAAATGTTTTAAATTACTACATCACATGCAAAAAACGAGAAAGGTACTTACGTAACCGTAGGACTCCTTACAGCATTGCGCTCTTATGATGGCAGCTGGGCATAGTTGAGCATTTCGGGCGTGGGTCATCCGTCTGCCACCGGTTGAATCCAAATTCAAATTTGTCTTCTTCTTTTTTGTAGCGATACGACAGGAATACAGGTAGAAGCGATAACAGGTACAAAGGACAAAGGAAACCTACATTACCTGAAAAAGAAGACAAGAAACGGCACAAAGATAATTCACTAGTTACGACGCTCGGCTGACTAGTCCCGACGTGTCGGAAATTCACCCCTTTCTTTCACACTCCGCGTCGGCGCAATCTTTTGCGCAAACGCAACTATTTGAAGTGACGGAAATGCACACCAAGTCTTTTAAATTAATTTCGCGAAATCACTTACAAATTAAAACCTTACAGGAATGTTTACATAGCCGATTTTCGGCATGTAACAAAGAACGGTATAGAAATGGACCCAGTGATACTTGCTCAAATATGGGTCAACATAGTTCGGACATGCGTTTACTACTACTTGCTCTTATAACATTCCTGAAAACATATTTTCTATTTTTTAACTGGGCCTCACCCATAGTAAAATGGAGGTAATTTTGAAATCACTAGACCAACATATACATATAAGCAATAAACTAGTTTAGTTCAAGGCATAAAAATTATAATCTAAGCTCACTTCGTTTTGTGCTAAATGCGTGTGTCTGATAATAAAACAGATACGTACATAGGCTAAGCTAATTCTTTCACAGCTATGTAACCATACTTACCTTAATCTTTTTTTATTTGGTCTATATTATAGAGCATTTGCTTTATCTATTTTAGATACGAATGAATATGATGATTTACATTTAGAAAGAATGTATACAAATGGAAAAGTTGCATGTAGTTATCAATAGCTTCTCTTAAATATCTGTGTATATAATCGTTGATTGAGGTTTCAATCTCAGCGAGGGGCGGTGACAAATAAAAGATGCCGCTCAGTTCTAAAATAAATTAAAATTTCCAACCCTACCATTTATGATATTTATGTTAAAAGTCAATGACACTTAGTTAAATCGAATGTAGGGTTATGTTTGTAGTATCAATGTAGATGTGTTTATTTATGTACCTTAAAGTTTAAAGTTTTGTGGTTTGAATTTTCATTATTGCTTACTTTATGTTGTCACCTACACAAATTTTACGGAGTTTATCTAGCACATAATGAGTACTTACGGTTTGTCAATAGAACAGCAAAAATTTATGGAAGAGTGCATGTTAGAATTTGCTAATCGATATTGTGATGCAGACTCCGAATACAAAATTACTTACGAATCTGGCATACCAAAGCCACCAATTATGTTTCCTTGGTTTGGTCGTCATCGTTCCTATGGCAACAGAGATCGTGATAGAGGAGATGAAAGTCATTACAACCAAAACTCTCAACGTACACAAGCTCATAGTAGAGGTGGTTTTTATAACCATAATTATGAACGGCATCGCAGTTCTTTAAATCAACATAGGACCAGACCATACTAATGTCCTTCTTTTATTTAGAAATTTTTAATGTAAAATCTTTTTATTAATAGAATATTGAGTGTTTGGATTTTTTGTGATTGAATTCATTAGTGTACATCGTTTGTATGTTCAAATTGAAAATATAATTAAATGCCTTTGTCTTTTTTTTAAGATAAACATTGATAGAATATTACAATATGAAACATAGAGGAAGGTACCTTAACACGTTGCATGTGTATATCGTATATAGGTGACATTTGCATATATGCAGCAGCGCTGATGTCGTTGATTGGCAACATATGAATATTTCAGTTTGTTGCTCCAGTATTGTTCTAGCGTTGCTCGTAGCTGCTTGGATACTGTTTGGCGTTGTTAACAAGCTTTGTATTTAACCTCTATTAGTGTTCGGTTCTTGAAGTAACTTTTTTTAATCGTACAGTTTGAAATTAAACAAATTGAGTCCGTGGCCGGCCTTTCACGTCCTAAAAGACGTAAAGTGTCAGTTAAAAATAAAAATAAGGTTGCAGATGAAGAACCGGCATTGCTATTAAATATTTCAGATGAGGAAAGTGATTATCAGTTCAGCGGTAGCGATTGGGAGGACGATGGATAAGGAGAATTATGCAACGAATCAGGTACTATTAATACCGGAATTTTCTTCTAGAATTTAATGGTTTTAATAATTTTAAATAAACAAAGTGGCAGTGATGAAAAAAATACAAGCACAGGTAATAAGCACCTTCCGAGTTTTATTCATCTTATTACATTTTTCTATTAGGTCAAAAACAAACACAACAGAATGAATTTGGGCACGATAATGCCGCAGCTTTAGATGCACCTAACAATATACCACCTCTTGTTATACCTAATTGGCAAACTGTTTCTGAAGAATTAGGAGACATTGTGTTTTCAAAACAAAACAAACTGCTTGTGCCTATACCTGGAAACGAACCTATTGATTATTTTCTGTTATTGTTGGACACAAGTATTTTAGAATCAATAGTGGAAGAAACTAATGCATATGCTGAACAGGTGTTTCTTGAAAAAGATCGCGAATTTCGCAATGGAAGTTTCTTACAGTTCCAGAATTTTTGAAATAAGGGATAATAAAGATAAACAGCTTGCAAGACTATTGGAAAAAATACAGAATGTTTAATCTTACTTATTTTTCAGAACATATAAGCAGGGATCGTTTTCTTCTCATATTAAGATATTTACATTTTGCTAAAAATCCACTTCTTTTGGATGAAACTCCAGAAGACTGTCTCTACAAGATACGACCATTTATTGATTATTTTAATAAAAAAATGATGAATGTTTTTTCTCAGGTAAACAACTTTCTTTGGATGAATCCTTGGTATTGTGGTGCGGGCGCTTGGTCTTTCGCCAATACATTAAAAATAAAAAACGTAAGTATGGTATCAAGTTGTACATGTTGACAGAACCAAATGGTATTGTCATAAAGTTTGTTGTATATACAGGAGAGTTAGATGATATGGGTGGCAAAGGCCATGCGGATAAAGTCGTGCTACATTTGTTGCAAGAAAAATTAAATAATGGACATTCCATATTCATGGATTATTTTTGCTTGCAAAAAGCTTATTAGAAAAGGGTGCCTACTGCACAGGTACCCTTCGATTAGATAGAAAATACAATACAGAAGAAATTATTTGGGAAAAACTTAAAACTTGTGAAACAATATCCAGATATTCAAATGGAATTATAATTGGAAAATGGAAGGACAAGCGTGATGTTGTTTATATTACTATTAAATTTGAAAATACCATGATTAAAGTTACCAACAAAAGAGGTCAGCAAAAATTTAAACCTCTACCAATACTGGAATACATCAAGAATATGAGTGGTATTGATCGTCAGGATCAGATAATGGCATACTACCCCTCTGACCATAAGACTGTACGATGGTATAAAAAGTTACGTATTCATATCTTTCAATTAGCACTTCTAAATTCTTTTAATTTGTTCAATAAGTACTCTGGAAGATAATTAAATTTCTTCGATTTTCACATGCAACTTCTATAAGTGTTATGCCCACAAAAAGAATCTGTCAGTGTTCCAATTAGCAAAAAAACACCAAACACTTCCCATCCAAAATTACCGCAAAAAAAAGGCCGCATAATAAGAAAACGATGCAAACTGTCATACGAAAAATATTAGAAAAGAAACAATTTACCATTGTGAAATCTGCCCAGACTTACCCAGTTTATGTATTGATCAATGTTTTGTAACTTATCATAAGAACTTGCAAAAATTATAACCTTTTTTGTAATTCTTATTATATTTTTTTTGTATTACAACACTTTTGAAACTCGGTGCATTTTTTTAAATTGATATTCACAAACCCACATCCGACAATCAAAATCAGTAAGCAATGCTGATGTCACCAATTTGCCGAGGGGGGAGGCAACAAAATAAATAATTAAAATCCTTTTATAAGATGCTTAAGACCTTTCAGCGGTTAATAATTTTGCAAAATGATTCAAAAAATTATTCAGTTTCTGGGGAGGTTAAAAAATTTTTAAGACGCAGCGAACGTGTTAATATGCTTCTGAGTCGTATGGAAAATAGGTACGCATTTCTGGTGTTACACACTGAAAACTTTATTTAAAATGTAAAAAATACTATTAAAACCCAAATATTTTACAAAAAAGCAATGCACTGTATATTGTATTAGAGCATTACATTTTTTTAATATTGATATATATTTAGGTAATAGTGAATCCAATACCTCATCAAGTACAATTTGAGCAATAATCGAGAATCCATCGGTGTGCCACTGTTGTACATAGACAGTTTCTTTAAAAACAAAGTAAGTATTTTTGAACATTAAATTGATAGTTGCCAAATAGAGATCTTTTGAAATACTGCAGTTGGTTTCTATGTACTCCCATTTATTAGTTATGGTAAATAATGAAATGACATCCAGAGAAATTAATATGTAGTTTTCAGGCAATTGGAATTTTTTTTGTGTACGAAACTAAAAGTATTTTGTATATTGTATCCTTCAGATGGAAAAGATATCTGAAGATTCTTTGAGAAGAAAGTAGCAATGTTGTATGTAGGCATATTGATTGAGGAAATAATAGGCCGTAGTGCTAGGGTTTGCTTATGGATTTTGGGTAAACCATAGTATTTCCTGAGTTGCAACTGTTGTTGGTTAATTGCTTTTTCTTTATCAGAAATGATTCCTTTGTTATGTATAAGTTTAAGGTGAGGGGATTTCAAATAACCTTGGTTGCTGGGTCTAACATTCTTAATAACCGAGATACGGGGAGCTTTATCCATTTTGTCCAATACCTGTATAAGTCATAACTTTAGAACCACCCTGTAGATTTCTTTCGTATTTGGTACAGGTATATTGTTTTAATAGTCCAATCGTTAAATTTAGGAACTACAATTAAAATTCAAATCCGAATTAAGAATCATCATTTTGTTTGCGACCTTACTTAAGGTCGGTTTGACGCAGCTCTAACTTCTTTTCTATTCTGTGCTAATCTAAAACGTTCTATATACCCTTCACAACCTAAATTTCTAATAATTTGACTAATATAGCTTGGTGTAGGTCTTTCTATACTCTTCTATCTTTTTCTTATGTACCTGGCTCTATATAGATATTAGCAACCTGATGGTTGTTAAAGAACTCCAACATATTTACATGTTTCCCATTTATAAGGAAATGAAATATTACCAGGTTATCCCCTCCAAAAAGGAAAAGTGTTAAATTATATGTTATGGTAAGGCTTAAGCAGCGAATCGCTGCCAACATGCCAGACCGCTAACTAATTGTGAGTTATGTCATGGTGACATTTAGTTAACTGATTTTTTTTGTTTTCGAACTTAAGGTAGGTTTGACGCAGCTCTAAATTCTTTTCCTTTCTGAGCTAGTCTAAAAAGGTGTACATACCCTTCACAACCTAAATCTCTAATAATTTGAAATATAGCTTTGTCTAGGCCTTCCTACTTTATTTTTATTTGGTAGTCTATAATCTAAGACCTTAGTAAATAGTCCCTCATGTCTTAACTGGCGCCCTATCATTCTATCTCTCCTGACCTTTAATTGTTTCCACATACAGAGTTCCTAACCTATCCTTTTATAAACTTCCTCATTTGTTACTCTATCTGTCCAACTAATCTTTAACATTCTCCAATAACACCTAGTTTCAAAAGCTTCTATCTTTTTCTTATCTACTTCTTTAATTGTCCAAGTCTCACTACCGTATAATAGAACGCTCCATACGTACGACTTTAAGAAAGTTTTTCTATTATCTAAACTAATACTATTAGCTATTAGTAAGTCTTTCTTTTTTAGAAACATTTTTCTAGCTTGAGCTATTCTAGCTACTATATCACTTCTACTGTGTCCGTCTTTTGTAATTATACTACCTAAATAGCAAAATTCATCTACCTCCTTTAACTCGGTATTACCTATTTTTAATTTTGGTTTAGAACTAGGCTGTAACTCACTTGTCATTATCTTTGTCTTTCCCGAGTTAATTCTCATACTATAGTTACTCTGTAGTATCTCATCTAAAATATTTAAAAATTCTCCTAACTCTTTTCTTGACTCTGCTATAATGGCTATATCATCTGCAAAACATAACATGTCTATTTTCTGTCCCTGTACACTAATACCTATCTATTTTCTCTCTTTAGCTAAGTTTAAAGGTTCCTCAATATAAACATTAAAAATCAAGGTAGAAAATATACAGCCCTGTCTAACACCATTTCTAATATTAACTTCCTTTCTATTTCATCAAATCTACACCCTTTATATCAGAATTTTAAAAATTGGATGGGATATTTGAAAAGAGTGGAAAAAACTGAGTTGTATTAATATTTTTAAAAGTGCACATTTCGTTCTACTACTGAAATTTTAAAGCCAAATTAAATTTTTCGGGAAAATTTATTATGCAAAATTTACTAAATGTATTATTGTCAGTACTTAGCGGCTACTACTTACACATACATATTGATATTTGAATATTAATAACTAAAAACAAAGGTTATTCCTATGATATTTTAAGTACATTTCAGAAGAATAAATAAATACTTATGAGTAAATGTTTTGACAATTTTAATTTAAATAGAATTTCTTTATTAACAAAAACAATTGCGAGGAAATCGGACCATTTATCATAATTGTTCAAAATGCCCACCATTCTGTTAATTGCATTTACGAGCACTTTTCAATATGTTCTGTTTCTTTTTTTATTATTATAACTAACTGACTATATGTGTTATTATATTATATAGCTAATATATTTGATCCCCTTATAATGAAGGGAAATCGATAGTCTTCTGACTAAGCTAGGGGTCTATTACTCGAGTAGAGCTGATGAGGAGTGGTCGTGAGTTTCACAACAAAATTATTGTTTTCTGTACTGATTCTAAATACAAATAGGGGGTGCAAAAGGGGCGCCATCAAGTCCTAGAATTATTAAAGCACGGGTTACCCTAAGGGAGAACTTGGAAATCCTCAAAGGGAAAAATCACTTTTACTGGAAAACACAGAATATGGAAAAAATCATGTTATTATAATAGCGAAGGACACAAAAGATACACTCTTGCTACCTTACACAATAAAGAAAAAGAATAGTTATTAATATCAAAAATTTAAGTATACATAGTAAAAGGAAATATATATATATATATATATATATATATATATATATATATATATATATTAATATATTGCTGTGTCTCCAGTAAAAGCCTCGCCAGAGTAAAAAAAACATTCGAGAATTTTATTAATTCTCCAAAACTCGAAAATTGCACACAATAGTTAAATTTCAAAAAAATAGTTTCTTACCCAGATTCCTCTCTTCATCACCTTAATTCTTCAACCGCTTCCCTGGATAGCTCAGTTGGCCTCCTCTTGGATACCTAGATTCACTATCATACTCTTTATTGGTCACCGTCACACTCAATAAAACCACAAAATAATACAACAATCATACAATATTTATTTACCACTATTTACAAATAAAACTTCAAGATTATTTACATTTTGGTGCTCAAGTTACACCTCAATAAATTCTATTTTGTAAAGTCCAGTATTTTAAATAGAAATATTAAACACATTGAATATAACCTGAGTAAATGGGCCCTGAATAATACCTTATTTTTCGTTCTTTATTTACAATTAATTTTAATTAGGACACTCTGGAGTATGGTGATCTCATGATAACCCAGTTAATTATGAATAAAGTATGCTTTTTACTTTGCATACGTTTACTGCAAACAAAAAACACCCAAGTACTCGTAACAATAAAAATTTAAATTCCTGATGGAGCGTTAATAAGCTTTATATACACCTTTAGATTTCTATTTAAATACTATAATAAAAGTTAGTTATACGTATTATTTTCAATAAGCAAAATACCTTCATGGTTCATTATCACACATCACAACAATAGTCATAGCTTATAAAAACAACAAATTCTAAAGAGTTACCTGGAATTTCTTGAAGATCTCTAGTCCGTTGACGAAGCCGTTAAGTTGTTTTCGCTCTCGGTTTCGTGGTACTGCTCTGCTGGCCGCTTCTAGCTATTTGTAGATGAACACCATCTAAGTTGTGCTGCATGCTCTGCCTTCACGATGCATCCAAATCCAAATTTATTACACTTCTTTCATAATTGCGTACTTTAGTTTCATCATCATCATCGTTGGGTCTTCAGTCCTGAAACTGGTTAGACGCGTACCATCATTGTTTCCTATTCTGAACTAACCTACAGATTTTTCCGAAATTTGCACAGTCTGCATCTATCACTATCTGATCTAGGTCTACATCCACCTCTTTTTTCCTATCTCTGCTTGTCATATATCCCATACTATTCCCCAAAAATGCCTTAGAACGTATTCTGCCCTTATATTTCTCATATTTTTTTCCCAAAGATATTCTTGTTCCCTTACTGTTTCTATAACCTATTTGTTATTAACTTTGTCTGTCCATCCTCAAACATCTGAAGCACGGCATTTCAAAGGCCACTACTGTTCTTCTGTCTGCTTTTCAGACTGTTCGTATTTCGTAGGCATATTGTCTGTGCTGTGCTCCACACATACGCTTTCAACAACTTTTTGTTCTATGTTTGTTGTTTTTCATCATAGGCGCCGTTCTTTCTTGTTAGATGCAGTTCGGTCACTTTCTATTGTTTTACAATTATATACCCTATTTCTCCGATATTCAGTGGTTGCGAAGGGGGGTAAGCAGCCTGTGGCTGCCAAGTTCCCCCAGCACTTGAACATTTACTGATTTAATATTTTTTCCAATATGTCTTTTCGCACAGTCAACATTAGTTGCAGATATTTCACACAAACAACTAGTTGTTTATAATAATCATCAGATTTGTCTGCGCTTATTTTTTCGTCATTGGGTTTCCCGTCTCAAAACTGGTTGGACATGTACCTGCACTTATTTCTTTTCTAAACTAACCTACATGGTTCCCTGAAATTCTCGCACAGCAATACAGCTCGGTTCCTCTTATATTGTTTTCTAATATTATGCCCTATTTCACAGAGATTTATTGAAGGGGGTTAAGCAACCTGTGGCTGTCAAGATCCCCCAACACTTAGACATTTGCCGAAATAATAGTTTTCCAGTAAATGCTTTCACGCAATTACCATTATTCGAGAATATTGCCCCTCCAATGCTTGTAGTTGCTTATAATAAATATCATGTTTAAGTGCAGCTACTCTCTTCGTCATTAATTTATCCATCTTGGGACTGGTTGGATGCGTACCTCCATTGATTTCTCTTCTGAGCTAGCCTACACATTTCCCTGAAACTCCTACAGCCTACATCTTTCACTGTCTGTGTGCAGTAGTCTAACCTAGGTCTACCTCTTCTTCTCTTTTTTCCTATCTCTGCTTCTAGTATATTCCGCACTATTCCTTCATGCCGTAGTATGTGGCCTATCATCCTATCTCTCCTATTTTTTACCGTTTTCCACATATTTCTTTCTTCCCCTACCATTTTTAGTACCTCTTCGTTCTTAACTTTGTCTGCCCATGATAACTTCATCATACGTCTGTAGCAGCACATTTCAAAGGCTTCTACCTTTTTCTTGTCCGCTTCTCCTACTGTCCAGGCTTCACAGCCATACAGTGTTGTGCTCCACACATATGTTTTGAGCAATCTTTTCCTTGTTTCTATGTTTGTGGTCTTTGAGCACAGTAGCTGCTTTTTCATGTTAAATGTAGCACGACCTTGTGCTAATCTTTGTTTTATATCTTTTGTGCTTTTCCCATCTTGCGTTATTTGGCTTCCTAGGTAGCAGAAATCCTTAACCTCTTGTAAGTTCGTGTTACATATTTGTATTCTTGTTTTTGATTTATTTTTCCCTCCTTTGCATACTAGTACTTTAGTTTTACTTTTGTTAATTTTTATACCGTATCTCTCTGTTAGAACCGTTTCCATTTCATTGAGAGCAGCTTCTAACTCTTCCTTGCTAGATGCTAATACCGCTATATCATCTGCAAATCTAAGCATATCAATTTTTTGTCCCTGCATAGTAATTCCAAATGTCTTCCTGCATTTGACAGTATTCATTGCCTCCTCAATGTACAAGTTAAAAATTAGTGGGGATAGTGAACATCTGTGTCTTACCCCTTTCCTGATGTTTACTTCTCTACGTTCATGCTCTAATTCTATTACTGCTGTTTGCTCTTTGTATAAGCTATGTACTATTTGTCTATCCCTATAACTCATTCCAATCTTTTTGAGTATTTCGAACATTTTTTTCCATTTTACATTGTCAAATGCTTTTTCCAGATCTACAAACCCTATATACACGCTTTCTCCCTTTTCTATTGTTTTCTCCATTATCACCCTCAGAGCTAAGATAGCCTCCCGTGTTCCTCTGTTTTGCCTAAACCCAAATTGATCTTCTCCTAGTATCTCTTCAACTCTTTTTTCCATTCGTCTTTGTACAATTCTAGTTAATATTTTTGATACGTGTGCTGTCAAGCTTATTGTTCGAAAATTTTCACATCTATCTGCGGCTTTCTTTTTTGGTATAGTTACTATGATGTTATGTTTGAAATCTTTGGATATCTCGCCTGTCTCATACATATAGCTTACAAGTTGGAAGAGACGTTCTGTTACTGCTTGTCCAGCGGCTTTTAGAGTTTCCGCTTGCACCTTATCTGTACCCGGCGCCTTGCCATTTTTCAGAACCTTTAATGCTATTTCAAATTCATCTCTAAGTATAGCATATCCCAAGTCATCATTTTCAATATCCGATTCCTTTTCTAATGCAGTTAGTTCTTCTCCTGCATATAAATTCCCTATATATTCTTGCCATCTACCTACTTTCTCTACATTTTCTATAATGACATTTCCTCCCGCGTCCCTTATATTTTTGCTATACGGTTCTATATCCCTAAAATTGATTCTAATTAGTGTGTATGCTTCATCTGTCTTTCCTACTTCCATCTTAGTTTGTACCTCTTTGCACTTTTCATCAATCCATTGTTCTTTAGCTTTCCTGCATTTTCGAATAATTTCCCATTTTATGGCTTTGTATCTCTGTTTTCCTGTTTCGTCTGATTTATTTTTGTATTTTCGTCTTTCTTCTATTAAATTCAGGATATCCTTTGTTATCCATGGTTTCTTATTTACTTTTTGTGCATACCCCAGAATATCTTTGGCTGCCATGTCGAGGCTGGATTTAATGTTATTCCATTCTGTTTCTACTTCCTTAGTATCAGATATTTTCCCGATATCTTTGAGCAATTCATTTGACCTTTTTTCGAATCTTTCTTGAATATCTTTATCTTTTAGTTTCTCAAAGTGCCCTTTTCCGTTTCTTTTTCAAATTTAAGTGCGGCCTTCATAATTATGATGTGGTCAGTGTCTATATCTGCTTCTGGGTAGCTTCTACAGTCTTTTACTTGATTCATAAACCGTTGTCTAACAAGAATGTAATCTATTTGATATCTTCATATATCTCCTGGCACCTTCCACGTATATCGTCTTCTAGAATGATGTTGAAATAATGTGTTTGTGATGATTAAATTGTTCTTGTCACAAAATTCTACCAGCCTATTTCCCCTGTCGTTTCTCGTGCCTAAACCAAATAAACCTACGACCGCTCTTTCGCTACCCTCACCCACTGCATTAAAATCCCCCATAATTATTAAATTTTCATGTGCTTTTACGTATCTTAATATGTCTTTGATATCTTTGTAGATCGCTTATACCTCTTGGTCACTGTAGCTAGAGGTGGGCATGTATACTTGTATTATTACTGTGTTTGCCGGTTTAGAATGTAATCTAACCATGAGTACTCTTTCGTTCTTTTGTAAGTAATTTTCTGCACAGTATCCTATCTTTTTCCGCATAATTATCCCCACACCCAAGTTTCCTTCCTATCCTCCTGTATGAATTACCCTGAAATCTCCACTCCAAAAATCCCCCGCCTCTGGCCACCGAACTTCGCTTGATCCCTACTATGCCGGGTCTTAGACTGCCATACTGACCCCTATAGTCTCTGCCAATGTAAGTACCGGAAGAACCGCTGCCCTCTTTCGGGGATCTGTCTTAGTTTGGTTCCTCGCTAACAACCCTACTACTTTGGTTGGACCTGTAGTTTGGCTCTTTAGCTCATTAGAACACGCAAGCCATTTCATCTGTTCTAGCAATCTAGAACTTCGGCAAGGTGCAGGTTCATTTGAAAAGGAAAATGTAGATAATACTTATGTATACAAATACGTAAATCAAAAATAAATAAAACCATACATACATACATACTTACAAGCATTCGTGTACACTTACATCAATACATAGGTTAGGCTATGTTTAATGTGAGTGGTACTAAATTAGCCTCCTCTATGGCCACTCTCGGATTGGGTGGATCACCCTTACGATACATGAATACATAAGCAAATAAATAAACAAAAACAAACAGATCGATAAATAATTGGATTTTCTTCTAGATATGGTTGAAAAAAATCCAACAATTAGTACCAAGTGCATTGGACATGCACTAAATGTACACCATAGTATAATTTGGAGAAGATTAAAAAATTCAGTTTATACCCATACCATATTCAACAGGTACAAAGATTAAAACCACGTAATATTGAACCAAGGTTAAATTTTAGTTGGTGGATACTTAAAAAGAGAAGAATAATTAGTAGGTGCTTATTCACCAATGAATACCAATTTATAAGTGATGGGGTTTTCAATCTTAAAAATTCACATTTGGGTAGACTAACGGCCAACTGCACCGGTTACACTTAAGGTTATAAGTTCTACTTATATGTTAAATAGAACTGCACCGGAGCAAAGTAGAACTTTAAGTGACACTTATGTTAAGTGTTAGTTTAGGTGCCACTTAAATGGTTTTGAGGTTATATTTTGATATTCACGGTTATGGTATTTCCTATTGATAATTTAATGTTATTCCATTCTGTTTCTACTTCCTTAGTATCAGATATTTTCCCGATATCTTTGAGCAATTCATTTGACCTTTTTTCGAATCTTTCTTGAATATCTTTCTCTTTTAGTTTCTGTAGGTCCATGTGCCTTTTTCCGTTTCTTTTTTTCAAATTTTTAAACTTAAGTGCGGCCTTCATAATTACGATGTTGTGGTCAGTGTCTAAATCTGCTTATGGGTAGCTTCTACAGTCTTTTATTTGATCCCTAAACCGTTGTCTAACAAGAATGTAATCTGTTTGATATCTTCCAATATCTCCTGGCATCTTCCACGTATATCGTCTTCTAGCATGATGTTGAAATAATGTGTTTGTAATGATTAAATTGTTCTTATCGCAAAATTCTACCAGCCTTTTTCCTCTGTCGTTTCTAGTGCCTAAACCAAATAAACCTACTATCGCTCCTTCCCTACCCTCACCTACCACTGCATTAAAATCCCCCGTAATTATTAAATTTTCATGTCCTTTTACGTGTCTTAATATGTCTTCGATATCTTTGTAGATTGCTTCTACCTCTTCGTCAGTGTAGCTAGAGGTGGGCATGTATACTTGTATTATTACTGTGTTTACCGGTTTAGATTCTAATCTAACCATGAGTACTCTTTCATTCTTTTGTAAGTAATTTTCTACACAGTATCCTATCTTTTTCCACATAACTATTCCCACACCCAAATTTCCTTCCTCGGCTCCTGTATGAATTACCCTGAAGTCTCCACTCCAAAAATCTCCCGCCTCTGGCCACCGAACTTCGCTGATCCCTACTATGTCTAATGATAACCTATTCATTTCGATTTTTAGGTTCTCTAGCTTACCCACTTGCTTCATGGTTCTAACATTCCACGTTCCGACTCGCAAAATGTTCCCGACTCTTATTCTTAACTTTCCGATCGCATCCTCCGAAGTAGTCCCCTCCCGGAGATCCGAATGGGGGACTATTTTAACTCCGGAATCTTTTACCCCAGAGAATGCCATCATTTTATTATAATTTAGGTATGCTGTGTACTTGGGAGGTAATGTGGTGGTTTCCCGTTGCCTTCCATATCGCGGTAGTGTGTCTTAGGCTGCCATACCGACCCCTGTGGTCTCTGCCAATCTAAGTACCGAAAGAACCGCTGCCCTCTTTTGGGGACCTGTCTTAGTCTGGTTCCTCACTAACGACCCTACTACTTGGTTTGACCTGTAGTTTGGCTCTTTTGCTCATTGGAACACGCACGCCATTTCATCTGTTCTAGTAATCTAGAACTTCGGCAAGGTGCAGGTCCATTAGTTTAATTTAATTTAATTTACGTTTCATTACTTCACTTCACGAGCTTGTTTAAAATAAATGTTGCACCTCTATAAAATTTAGACTCGACACTATTCGCGGTTCAAAATTATGAGGCCAACACTACTATTTAATTTAAAATAATTTTATATACTTACAAGCTCGTGGTAAATTTCTGTTCGTAGTCTGAAGCGATGAAAGTACTAAGAGAACGAAGTTAAAAGAGAGCGATGCTAAATCTTTTGGAGTATTTATACACTTCGAATGTAACCTCTCCAGACCTCCTAACGCGAAACATTTAATTAAAACTAATACTTCTTAAAATTTTGGTTCAACCGTTTTCGAAATCTTCGAAATTTAGCGCGTCGCTACGATATTTTCCGAAAAATTAACATTCAATATTCCCGTGTTTGTCTCTGTTGTACAACTAACTATATTGATCAATAAGATATTCAATTACGTCTTGAAACCCTGCCTGTATTAACGATATTCCTCTCTTATGCATATTCTGTTTCCTTCTAACCTTGTTTGAGTGGTAGAAATCGATATTACTATCCGCGTTTCAAACTAACCCATGTGGACTGAATACGTACGTTTTGAAATGCACTGTTATTATGCCTGTCTCATTCTGAAGCATTTCATTGACCGTCTATCCTTTCTGCGCTTTAAGGAAACTTTTAGTTAATATTTACGCGAACCCTCCGACCGTTTACCCGTTATACTTTGAATTCTGTCTTTTATCTACACAAATAAGGGGAACCTGACATTTCGAAAACATGCAGGTGTTCAATTAACAAACGTTTTAACACAACATTTCTAGGAGTTGGCTTTTCAAGGTATTTTATATTCAACGGCTGTTTATGTGTTAGCAAAGCGTTTCACCTTGGTATTATCGATTTTTCAAGCTCTTATGCGTATTGAACTTAATAACCCTTTGAATTAAACTCAATTACATTAATTAATAATTTGCATTGGCTTCTCTAATTTATTTTCTTTACGGATCTAACTAAATTCTAATCACTACTTGTAAAATTATGGTAATACTTGTTACTTTAAAATGAACTAAATGAAATAAATTTCGCACGTAAATTCTGGTTGTTTCCTCTATACAGCGTGTTTGAAATTGCCTTGTATATACTTAAATTTAGCCCTTTAAAACCACTACTATATATATATATATATATATATATATATATATATATATTAAACTTCTTGAAAACGCTGTTTAGTACTTCTTTATTGAGTCACAGCCAATAACCTATTTTTTATAAAAGGGTATATATTCTTTTTACCTTTTAACTCGTTTATCTCTTATCTTTTGGACGCATTTGTCCAAAATAAAATAATTGTTCAATTATATCATATGATGGTTCTTTAATCAAATTCATCTCTTTCTGTAGTAAAATTTTATATACAAAAATGTACAACAATAAGAAACGTGGTCTAATCTTTTAGTCTCAGATATTTAAATATGAGAATTAGGGTAATTTCTACTAGGAATCAAAATGTCAACAATAAATTAAATATGACTGTAAAGTTTTTAAATACCCAAAATGCACAGATGTTTACCTTGGTTTACAAATATCTGTTATAAATAAATTAGTTCTCATAATTATTTTATGTGTTATTGAACTTCAGTGCAATACTTTTCCGGATTAAATAAAGAAAATTTATAATTTTAATTATTTGCAGTAATATCAAATGTAAGCAATAATTTATACTATAATGAAATTCAAATGATAAAAGTCCAATTGACTTCCTTGTAAAACAAATTAAAAAACGCTACCATGTTAGATTCAAATATTCGCATCGCTGTCAAGTTATTCAGAACAGCTATTGTTAGGGTAAGTCCTTATGCTAACACTTACCTTAGTAATTAGTTGTACTTTGAACTCATTGTAATAAGTACCTTGTCGAGACCACATGTGTTAGCCTGCCATTCATGGACAAACAAGTGACGTCAGCGAACTTTCCAGATCTACAGCTTACAAAGCGTAAGCTTGAGCTTCTTCTTTTAAACTAACAACGAATTAAATGCAATACAGCTTATTATAGCGGACCATTTTAGGGAACCATTTTCATCAATTTGTTATGCAATCCATCGAAGTAAATCGAAACAAAATCAATTCATAAAACGAGCTATTCAAAGTGCATCATTTTTGACTCTTCATTAACCTAGCCCAAGGCGAGATTATTTAACGGTACACTGAGAAATTAGACATGATGTCTGAACTCGTAAGTTCGCAACCTTATAAATTGTGAATTAATGAAGTTAAAAATTGGTAAACGTGTGAGTTATCGGTATAGGTGAGGGTGAGCGCTATAATAAAATCATTTAGTCTACCATAATAATTATTTAACTTGCTTAACGTTATCAGAAACAAACAAAAGTCAAGTGCATTCTGCTCTTGATTACGCTGCCTCGTTTATGGTCATGCGTAGATTGCTAGCTAGAACTTTATTGATCTCCATAATGCTTCTAACTGCAGCGAGTGGTCGAGCCAGACCGACCCTTCTGTCGACGGGATGGCGCACAAGGCACAAAAATCGTTTGACATTGGAAATGCTATTCAAATGACCAACGTTTACGAATAGAGCCTTTACTATTATCATTAATGAATATATGCCTCGTAATTGGGATATACGGTACTGATTTAAACTATTATTAACATCATAAAATTAAATGTTTATTTGCATAAACTGTGCAGTGTATTTTATAATTAAATTTATAAGCTTTTATAATCGTCAAAAAAATTGTTACATTATAGTACATTAGCTTCAATTTCTTCACAAACATCATTAATTCTGACAAGAAGCTCTATTCTACTGTTAATCTCAGTAGCGTATATATTGGCTTTCAAATATCCCAAAATGAAATGATCTACTGGGTTAAAATCTGGCGACTGAGTAGGTCAGGCATGTAGTCCACTTCTGCCAGGCAGCTCCGTGGCATAGTTGGTATGTGTGTGACTATTACGCCCAAGGTCTCAGGTTTGAATCCCAACACGATCCGCTTGAAAAATGTTAGGTGAGCATTTTTCACAAAAATACACCCTCATTTGGATGAGAGGTAAAATGGAAGTTCCGTGTGTGTGTTGTCACGCACGTTAAAGATCCCTACCTTGCTTGGAACAGCAAGGGTTTGGCAAAATTTCAAATTTCCCAGGTAAAGAAAAACTCGCTTCCTGGTCAATGTAGTACAGTATTGCCCGAAATAAACAGTACTGAAATTGTAATTGTTTTGTATATTTAAAAAATACATATTATTGACACTTTATTATATGTTCTAAATGTGCACCTCCTCGTTCGAGACAGACTTCATAACGATGTTCTAAGTTTCTGGTCATGTTATTGAATAAGGGTTGTCTCAGGGCTGCGAAGAAGACTCTAACGGCATCCTTTAATTCATCGATGGTTTGTGGTGCCCGTTTGAAAACGGCATTTTAGCCATGCCCCAAATGTATGCGTCTGGAGGTGTAAGGTCTGGAGAATGTGAAGGATAAGGAAGTCAGTAAATCGTGATATGAATTTGCTTGGAAAATGTTCTTGAAGAAATTGACGAATTGCGGCAGCAGTATGGCAAGTTGCCCCATCCTGCTGAAAAAATTGGTTTGAAATGCCAAGTTACGTGCACGACAGAATTGACGTAGATCAGGGATAAATCGTGTTAAAATTTGTCTGTACCTCTGTTGATTAAGTGTGACTTGCCTACCATTCTCTTCGATAAAGTACGGACCAATGATTCCGTGTCCGGAAACAGCACACCAGACACTCACTTTTCACTATGTAAAGGAACCTCTTGAACCTCGTCGGGTCTGGCAAAGCCCAGAAATCGATTTGTGCGACGATTCACATAGCCTGACAAGTGAAAATGTGCTTCGTCTGAAAACCAAACATTTTTCAAAAATTCAGGATTTTCATACTGTAACGCGAGAATTCTGGCGCAATATTCCACTCTACTGCGATAATCCCGAGGATGTAGTTGTTGATGTACCTGAATCACATACGAAAATGTACCCAGCTCCTTCAGGATTCTTTGAAAGGAAGTTCTTTTTAAATCAAGTTGTAATGCTGTCCTTGCCTGGCTGACTTTCGGATTTTCTAAGATTTGCTCAAAAACACGTTCATGGTTATTGTTGTTGTTAACTGTCCTAGGACGCCCCGAGTTTCCTTTTCGTTGGCACAATACACTACCTGTATTTCTAAACTTTTCAATAACCTTCAAAATTACAGCATTGGAGAACGTTTATTAAACCTTTGTGTGAATTGATCAGACACGTATAGCAAACTTGCACCATTACGTCGGCCGATTCCGTATGAACGAAAATAATGCTCTACCAGAAACACTTTCTCCTCTGTACTTAACACCATTTTTAACAATTAGGCCCTACTAATTACTTGTTTGAGGTTTACTTGACAGGTCTATACTAGCTAACTTGAGTGTGACAGCGCACGCATAAAAACACCGCCAACTTAGTTTCAGTACTGTTTATTTCGGGCAATACTGTACCTTTGGGTGGAGCATTGGAAACAATCACATGCAAGGTCCACCTCTGCGCCTATCCACATATTTGGGAAATTCTCATTTAGAAAATTTCGAACAATTATTCTGAAATGAGGCGAAGCACCATCGTGCTGGAAATGTTTCCTCTTCTAGCAGAACCGGTAACATATTCTGCAAAAAAGGTAAATATTCCTTCCCAGTTAATTTTTGGGGTATAGCATGTGGCCCAATAAGGTGGTTGTCTTAAATCATACCATACGTTAACTGAAAATCTATGCAGTGAATTTGTTTGTCTTGTAGCTAAAAGATTTACGGCTAACTGCACCGGTTCATATATTAAGCGGTACTTAGCTAAGTTCCACTTATATTATTAAGTGATACTTATATTAATCGTACTGCACCGATTTCGATAGGAACAACTTAGGTATATTGTCAAATTCCTAGTTCTATCCAGGGATTTTCTTTGTTTACTGTTGGTTAGCAAACATAACCTAATCTATAATATAAATTTTTAATTATTGTAAATTGAAACTTGCCGTTTAATTCATGTTGTTTTCGTATCAAGTCGATCATGAATAATAAAATAATTGAAAAATGTGGAAAGCAACGAAGAACTAATTTTTCAACAGAAGAAAAACTTGTTCTAATGCATTGCGTTTCGAAGTTAAAAAACATCATTGAATGTAAAAAGACCAATGGTTCTACTTGGCATGAAAAGAATACTGCATGGGATGCAATTACAAGAGAATTTAACTCCCAGTCCACTACTGGAGTATATCGCAATAAGGAAAGCCTTAAAAAATGTTATGAAAACAAAAAGGCAGAAGTACGAAAACTAGCTGCAAATAACAAATTTGAAATGCGTACAACCGGAGGGGGAACTTTTATTCCAAAAACTGACCCCTGCCTAGACATTTTGGTGGAAATAACAAATAAAAAAACAATTGAGGGAATGCCATATGAATTTGGTGGAGACGCCCTTATCCAAAATGATATACATCCTGTCACTGATGATAGTAATATAATGGTATGGTGCTTATTTGATTATTTCATTCGTAGTTATAATTTTTATTGTAGTTAAATGAACATGATTACTCAAATAAAATACTTTATTCTAATATTCCTACCAGTGTGCCGTTGACCCCACCTTTAACATCTGCCAAATCGCCAGTAGAGGTATATTTTTATTTTATGATAGTATATATCACAATTTTATTGTTTCAAATAGATCTGTAATGAAGTAGAAACCAGTAATTCAGAAAACATTAATTTCGGTGAAAATATGGAGAAGGTAAATTTTTGTATATAAATATAATGATATATCATGTAGACTATTTTAGAATAATTGGACGCTATACAAACCTTTAGATTTGAAAAGGCAGTCTAATAAAAAATTGCAAATTCCTTGTGATCATAGACGACCTAAAGCAGTGCAATCGATACATACTAACTACATATCACAGCAGTACTCCGAAGTTGCTACGTTAAAAGCAAAATATTTAAAGAATGAAATTGAACTTGCAAATCAAAGAAGATTAAGGGAAGAAGAAGAGTTTAAGCTGAAAAGGTGTTCTATAGAACTCGATATTGAAATTAAACAATTGCAATTAAAAAGACTAAAAAACAGTTTTGATTAGTTTTATTAGTTTTCAAGTAATATTTTATATACATAATCACATGTAGGTATAGCATTAAACCATTCTTGTATCCATTAAAATATTATATATTTGTGCTTATATTTTGAGTTACATTTGTGCAAAATAGGTTTGAATAAGGTTTCTTCTGAATGTATTTCCGTTATTGAACCTGTCATCTGCTGCTGGCACAGGTGGGATCTGACCTTGGAGTATCAAGTGCTCTAGTTCTTGCATATTAAACTCTTCTTCGTCAATTGCAGGTTCATCTTCATTATTTAGTCGGGTTATATTACATAATACAACTGATGCTATGATAATAGCTTGAATATTTGCTAACTTTAAACGACACCCATAGGCTAACACAAGAAACCTCCTTTTCAATATTCCAAAGGCACATTCAATTTCGTTTCTAGTTCTAATAAGTGATTCTTTATAAAGTTGTTCTTCATTTGTTATTGGATTTAGCAAAGGAGTTAGCAAATAACGTTTGGATGAATAACCTTTGTCTCCTGAATGTAAAAAAATTTATCATTGCATGATCGCTTATGTATGTGATATACCTAATAAAATGCAATGTGGAAATTGATTTGTTTCAAACATTCTTTTAACATTGGAGTGATTAAAAATTGTGCTGTCGTGACTAAAACCAGGCCATCGAGCAACGACATCTAAGAAATTCCCATTAGCATCACAAATTGCTTGCACATTTATAGAGAAATAATCTTTTCTATTTCTGTAGATTTCTGCATCATTTCCACCTACAAGATTATTCACATATTGTATGTGAATACAAATATATAAAAGTAACAATTTCAAACCTGGCGATATGATTTTTACATGAGTGGAATCTAAAGCACCTAAAAATTTGGAAATCTTGCTATTCCATAGAAATAAGCTTTTATTATAGCCCTAGCTTCATGGGAAGCAGGAAACGAAACAAATCTTCTGTATAAGGAAGCTATCGCCCTAGATACTCTGTGAATAATTCTTCCTGCAGTGGAAGAATCCATACCCATAAAGTCAGCTATGCAATCTATATGACTACCAGTAGCGAGGTATCTTAAGCAGATAGATGTGAAAATTTTCGAACAATAAGTTTCACTGCACAAGTGTCAAAAATATTAACTAGAATTGTACAAAGATGAATGGAAAAAAGAGCTGAAGAAATACTAGGAGAAGACCAATTTGGGTTTAGGCAAAACAGGGGAATGCCGGAGGCTATTCTAGCTCCGACAGTGGTAATGGAGAAAACAATAGAAAATGGGTAAAGCGTGAATATAGGGGTTTGTAGATCTGGAAAAAGCATTTGGCAATGTAAAATGGAAAAAAATGTTCGAAATACTCAAAAAGGTTGGAATGAGTTATAGGGATAGACAAATAGTACATAGCTTATACAAAGAGCAAACAGCAGTAATAGAATTAGAACAGGAACGTAGAGAAGTAAACATTAGGAAAGGGGCGAGATAAGAATGTGCCCTATCCCCATTAATTTTTAACTTGTACATTGAAGAGGCCATGAATACTGTCAAATGCAGGAAGATATTTAGAATTATTATGCAGGGACAAAAGATTGGTTTACTTAGATTTGCAGATGATAGAGCGGTATTAGCATCTAGCAAGGAATAGTTCGAAGCAGCTCTTAATGAAATAGAAGCGGTTCTAACAGAGAGATAGGGTATGAAAATTTACAACACTAAAACTAAAGTACTAGTATGCAAAGGAGGGGAAAATAAATCAAAAACGAGAATACCAATATGTAACACGAACTTACAAGAGGTTAAGGACTATTATTATTATTATTATTATTATTATTCAAATGACTCTAGCTTGTTCATTTCAGCAGAGTAATTGTGATTAAGTTGGAAACCAACCAAAAAAAAAAATGCTTCTTAAACTTTTCAGATTCAAAAAGTTAAGGATTTCTGCTACCTGGGAAGCCAAATAACGTAGGTTGGGAAAAGCGCAAAAAATATAAAACAAAGATTAGCACAAGGCCGTGCTACATTTAACAAGAAATAGCAACTACTGTGTTCAAAGACAACAAACAGAAACAATGAAAAGATTGCTTAAAACATATGTGTGGAGCACAGCACTGTACGGCTGTGAAGCCTGGACAGTAGAAGCGAACAACAAAAAGGTAGAAGTCTTTGAAACGTGGTGCTACAGATGTATGATCAAGATTTCATGGACAAACAAAGTTAAGAACGAAGAGGTACTAAAAATGATAGGGGAAGTAAGAAATATGTGGAAAACGGTAAAAATAGGAGAGATAGGATGATAGGCCACATACTACGGCATGAGGTAATATTGCAGAATATATTAGAAATAATAATAATAATAATATTTATTTAAAGTAGGTAATCCTAATATTACAATACATTAGAATATAAAATAAAAAGAACAGGCTTTCTTAAAAAATACAATAAAAAAATAAACAATAAAAAGTGTGAAAATTATAATTACTCCTACCAAGTTTAGATCATTTGGTTTATTTTATAAAGTACTTACATTTTAGTTAAGTTTTAGTTTTTTCATTAATTCCCGTTTAAAAGGTGTCAGTGTATTACAGTCTCGAATATCTTTTGGTAAAGTATTATATTTAATC
Source organism: Platerodrilus igneus (assembly GCA_036346225.1). Classification (NCBI taxonomy): domain Eukaryota; kingdom Metazoa; phylum Arthropoda; class Insecta; order Coleoptera; family Lycidae; genus Platerodrilus; species Platerodrilus igneus. The sequence continues at coordinate 2,619,086 of JARFIW010001055.1, forward strand.
AGACCTTTGAAGAATATTGAATTCATAGTCTTTTTCAATTTGGTGCTTGCAACATATAAATTGCCTTGTGACCTAGTTTCGTGGTTGTGTATTTGGTGGGCATAAATAATAAACTCATCAAAATAACTTGGCATTAGTCCACTGATAATTTTATAAATAAATATCATTGTTAAAAATTTTGTTTTTTCAGAAACCGATAACCATTCTAGGGTGCTTAACATTTTTTGAATGTTAGTCCTTTTGCTACATTCCAGTATGATTCTTAAACCTCTGTTCTGTAGTTTTTAAAGCAGAGATAGGAAAAAAGAGAAGTAGAAGTAGACCTAGGCTAGACTACTGCACACAGATAGTGAAAGATGTAGGCTGTAGGAATTTCAGGGAAATGTGTAGGCTAGCTCAGAATAGAAATCAATGACGGTATGCATCCAACCAGTCCCAAGATGGATAAATTAATGACGAAAAAATTCACTGTACTTAAACATGATGATTATTATAAGCAACTAAAAGAATTGGTTGGCCAATATTCTCGAATAATGTTAATTGTGTGAAAGGATTTACTGGAAAACTATTAATTCGGCAAATGTCTAAGTGTTGGGGGATCTTGGCAGCCACAGGCTGCTTAACCCCCTTCACTGAATCTCAGTGAAATAGGGCATAAAATTAGAAAACAATAGAAGGGGAACCGAGCTGTATACACGCTGTGTGAGAATTTCAGGGAACTGTGAAGGTTAGCTCAGAAGATAAATAACTGCAGGTACGTGTTCAACCAGTTTTGAGACGGAAAACCTAATGACGAAAAAATAAGCGTAGATAAATCTGATGATTATTATAAACAACTACAAGTGTTGGTTGTGAAGTATCTGCAACTAATGTTAACTGTGCGAAAAGATATATTGGAAAAATATTAAATCAGCAAATATTCAAATGCTGAGGGAACTTGGCAGCCATAGGCTGCTCTCCCCACAACCACTAAATGTTGGAGAAATAGGGTATATAATTGTAAAACAATAGAAGGGGACCGCACTGCATCTGACAAGAAAGAACAGCTCCTATGATGAAAGACAACAAACATAGAAACAAGAAGAAAATTGTTGAAAGTGTATGTGTGGAGCACAACACAGTATGCTTATGAAATACGGGCAGTCGGAAAAGCAGACAGAAAAATGGTAGCAGCCTTTTGGAATGCTGAGCTTTAGATACATAAGGATGATAGCATGGACAGACAAGGTTAAAAACAAATAGGTTATAGAATAGTAGGGGAACAAGGATATCTGTGCAAAAAAATAGGAGAAATAGATGGGCAGAATACGTTCTAAGGCATTTTTGGGGAATAGTATGGGATATATTACAAGCAGAGATAGGAAAAAAGAGGTAGATGTAGACTTAGATCAGATAGTGATAGATGCAGACTGTGCAAATTTCAGGGAAATGTGTTGGTTAGTTCAGAATAGGAAACAATGATGCTATGCGTCTAACCAGTTCCAGGACTGAAAACCTAACGATAATGATAAACATTTTACAAAATGTGTAGAAGCAATGGCAAAAAAAAAATTTTCATCATTACGTCTAATGAATAATAATTCAAATTTAATCTTCAATTTACCTATTATGCCATCTTAAATTTCCAAATGCTGTTTTTCATTATAATCATTGACTGCTGCTGTAGGAAATCTACCATGTTGCCGAAAATAACCAAAAACTCTTGCAAATGTCTTATGATGAGGTGTTCGACAATTAAGGAACCAACTTTCGTATTCTCTTACAGCTTTTTTAGGGTTTTCGTTACAAAAATCATACACAAATAGTATGTCTGCATACTCTTGATTTGAAAATTTATAAGGCATATTTATTTTTCACAATTTTACTAACAATTTCAAATAAATAAATAAACTTACAACCACATAAACTATGCTGTTATTACATGGTTATAACACAAACTATCGAAGTTATCATCTTAGCCTAGCCTACTTGATAATTCAATGAGTTTTGTAGAATGAACTTTCCCGAAAAATTTAATTTAGCTCTAAAATTTCCGTAGTAGAGCGAAATGTGCACTTATAACCCATCCAATTTTTAAAATTCTGATATACAGGGTGTTATTTTAGGGACTATTCAATTTTATAAACACTTTTTTTTAATTCGGATCTGAATTTTAACTTTAGTTCTTACATTTAACGATAGGACTATTAAAACAATATATATGTACCAAACATGAAAAAAATCTACAGGATAGTTCTAAACTTATGGCTTATACAGGTATTGGATGAATCATCCCGTATTTTGGTAATTAAGAACGTTCGACCCAGTAACCAAGGTTATTTCGAATTCCCTAAGTGGTCTACTTGCATGTAACGTACGTCGATTTACCTATGAAACACACAGTATACAGACTTAAAGCAACTAAATTACTTGGTCATTTCTTGTTTTTGGAAGATATATTCATATTGATATATTATGAACCCTCATAATCGAACAGAAACATCACTTTCTATCTCTGCCGAGGTTAGAAAAGATTTGTAAAATGCTTATGAAAAAAAGCAAATACCATAACAATCTGTATTAACGAGATATTTCCTTTGCTTTAGCCGAACAGAGGATGATGGGTAAAACACTCCCACAAGTTTATCTAGTGTTAAGTTACTCATGATGTTAGTCCTCTAATATATGATTTCGAGGATGTTAATGGTAAATCCCTGAACTGTTGAAATATCAAAGGCTTAAAAGCCTTTTATTTTTAATGCAAATAACAATCAGTATAATTTCTTTAGTTCAATATAATGTTATTTCTTTATTCGGCAAGAATTGACTTGTAAATTTTTTATTTTGTCGCGGTTTTGGTTTTAAGATGCTGTATGTCATTTTTCTGCTAAAGTATATACCTTACTACATTCAAAATTTTGTAAAATTTCCTTATCTTTATGTATCACTTTTACTGTTAACCTGTCCATTTTACCTCACACTCTTAAATTTTTTTATTTGTCAATTCAACTCGTTATTATGTATCTATAACATTTCCACCACCTTGGTTGATATTTCTTCAGTTTGGATGATCCATTGTATTACTACAATCTGTTCTGTTTGCTGTTAAATTGATGCTTTATTTTTAGGAAACACATGTATGCACAAACTGTGGCTCAGTTGAAAAAAGTCTATATTTGAAGTTGCAAAGATAGGGAATTTTGTTTGCTGTATTTTCCTTCTATTTTGTTGTAATTTGTATTTTGGTAATTTGTATTTGTATTTTTATACATTTACGGGAAACCCCATTTACAATAAACAGAAAATGTGTATACATACAAGCTTAATCTATAACTAATTTTTAATATTAGCTAATACAGGCATTCGAAAGGATTGATGACTGCTATTAAACCAATTTAATTGTTTAAACTTGTTTGCAATAATTGCAGTTCGATTTAGATAGAAATGACTACCGTAATTAGTTCAATGGCATTCACAATAGAAAGGGCCGAAGTTACGTGTTAATTTAGAAGGAACTGTTAATTTAATTGATTCAAGTATTTCAGGGCAGTTAACAGAACCATTAATAGTTTTATGTAGAAAAAGTAGGTCATTTAATGTACGCCTATTGTGAAGCGAGATAAGTTGTAGTACGTCTAAAATATCCTGAACATTGTATTGTTGTTTTTGTAATCCCATTTTATATACTATAAACTTAATAAACTTCATCTGGACTCTTTCAATTTTAATTATGCTATTTTTGGAATAGGGTGACCAGATGATGGAAGCATATTCAAGAATACTTCTTATTAAGGCACAGTATAACAGTTTGCAAGTTGCAATTGAGAACCCCTGACAGTAACGGAATACAAATCCTAGCATTTTCATTGCTTTGTTAGTTAAATGTTGTATTTGTAGTTTGAATGAAAGTTTTGAATCTAATATTACTCCAATACCTCTAATTTCATCTACTCTACTCAATACGATGCCATTGATGTAGTACTGTGTTGCCAAGGGTGATGTAACATGTGAGAAGGTATTGCTATAGCATTTTTTGATATTAAAAGATAGTCTATTAAGTTCACACCATATGTCCAGCGAGTTCAAATCATATTACAGTTACTTGGCAATATGATACTGCGATAGATTTTTTAATCATCTGCAAACATTAGGAATTTGCAATGCTTAAAGACAAGGTTTACGTCATTAATAAACAAAAGAAATAATAAGGGCCCAATGTGGGAGCCTTGTGGGACTCCTGACTGTACTGGAAATTTGTACGATGTAAATTGTTTGTATTTGACACACTGCCATCTTCCATATAAATAGCTACTGAGCCATTGTTGCATCTTATCATCAAAACAGTTATACAGTTTAGACATGAGTATATTTAAGTTTACTTGATCGAAAGCCTTGGCAAAATCTGTATATAGTGCATCAACCTGGCAACGATTTTCTAGTGCATGTGTTATATAGTTAGTATAAACTAAAAGATTTGTGACTGTTGATCTCCGTGACACAAACCCATGTTGATTATTTGCAAAGATCTCCTTACACTTCCAGGATAGATGATTAGTAATTAGTTTGTTTAGTAATTTAGGAATTGACGACTGAACACAAATTCCTCTATAATTTTGAATCGAATTTTTATTACCTGCTTTAAATATAGGATTTATGAAACTTAATTTCCATGTTATTGGATATTGGCCTTGCATAAGAGGGCAATTAAATAGATTGATTAGAGGTGTACATAAACTATAAATACATCTTTGTAACACACTGGCAGGTATACCATCTGGTCCAGTTGAATTGAAGGGTTTTATTTTTCGAAGGGTTTCAAAAACCTCCTCGCTACTCAACACAATTTCATTGACATCTATGGTATTGGCATTATTGTTGTAAATTGGAGCACATGGTATGACACATTCGTTAATGTACACTTCAGAAAAGAAGTCTGCAAATAGATTGACTGTACTTAAACCCTCGTAGTTGGAGCTATCTTTAAAATGCATTTGGGCTGGTAACTCAATATCTTTTTTTAAATTATTCCAGCAGGCGCTGTTTGGATTGATCTTTCAGTGAAAATCGAATACTCATTATGTAATTTTCTACTTAAAATTTTGCATTGTAATCTAAGAGAACTAAAAGCGTTGTAATCTTCAATACGGCTGGTTGTCTTATATGTTTTATGCACAGCTTTTTCTTTTTTAAAAGGTACTTCAAATCATTGTTGAACCATACTGGGAACATTGAGAGTTTTCTTCATATTCTGAGGACAACATTGTAGTCCACGGTACATTATGTTATAGAATAGCTGAACTGCATTATCTATATTCACATTATTAGTACAAAATGACCAGTCAACTGTGTTCAAGTATGCATTAAGTGATACGCAATCTCCCTTAATGAAATCAAATTGTGATATGCCATAATATAAGGACTCTTTTAACGATTTAAGTGTAATAGTGATGCATATGGCAGTATGATGAAACTATTTTCAATAATTAATTCCACAGCTTCAGATACTGTAACATTTTGTAAGTTTGAAAATATAAGGTCAAGCAGCTTATTATTTGAATTGTATACATTGTAACAAATACGATTTTCTGCTATTTAAATATACGCTTTTGATCTATACACCTATTCATTAAATATTAAATTTCTATAGAAACCATATATTACGAATTCATACATAGTGCCCCATCTACATTAGAATAGTCAAAGTAAACTTTAAGTGCTCTTCTATTTTTTTGTATCTTGATACAATATTCCCTTTCCCGACGCATGCTTGATAATTAACATTGCCTCGTGGTCAAGCTCTATTTTGATATCAGCATGTAATTCGAATACAAGTGTTATCGAGGGCCTGCAAGTTTTTTTGTTAAAACATGCCGACCCAGAGGAAAGTAAGGTGGTGTCAACGGATACCATGTATTCATTTTTAGTTGTAGCATCGACCTAAGTAGTTGTAAATACATTTTTATGGTAGGTAAACAATTCACAAACTTACCTTTAAATTCATTTTTCCCGTTTCGTTTCAGTGCAAGTTTTTAAAGTTCCAAAGTATTTAACGTTCCAAGTTTTTAAAGTTCCAAAGTATTTAACGTTCCAAGTTTTTAATGTTCCACAGTTTTAACGTACTAAAGTTTTAACGTTGCAAATATTAAGTAGTCAGTATCAAGTTTTAGATTTTAGCTTTTTAAAGTTTTGGAGTTTCAAGTTTCAAGTATTAAAGTAATGGAAATTATGTATTATACTAAACAATTGTTTACCAGATGGCAAGTACGAGACTGAAATGCAGTTTCAATTGTTGCTAGGCAAAAGAGTGGAAATTCCCACAAATGATTGGTTAGTATGGAGGTCAAGTCTGGACGCCTGTGTCAGCTGAGCACAATTACAAGAGTAAGAACGCAGAAGTTTTTAAAAAAAGAAAAAGGAAAAAATCCGGCCGCCACGCAGATATCCAGCGGTGAGTCATCCTCCATTTCATACCTATATTCTTTTCAAGGAACATTCATTTAAGATATACAAATAATTTTCGAAGATTTTATATATGTTTATTTAAAGTTAATACTCGAAATTTTTGTGAAGGTTTGATGATCATTCAAACTGATACACGTAAAATTTAGTTCAAAATTTAGTATTTGAATAATGCATAATTGACCTCATTATTTTCAAGGTATTTCTATAAGATAAGTTTGAAGTTACAAAGTCATATTAAAATGTTTGCATAACTAAGCACGTGATACGATAAGAATTGTTTGCCAAATTATAGTGTATAACATATTTCGACAGTACACCTGAAATACAGCTTAATGCCGACAATAAGTATTTTTTGACCTTTGATTCCATTAAAGATATCTATTAAAAATATAGTTCTATAATCTACAAAAAATTTTTGAGCATTTAATTTGATTCTTGTAAACTGAACAGGATCCTATTCAAGTATCATGATTTAATTGTAACATAAAAATGAAAATCATATATTTCTTACAGAGAATCAATGTAGGGTATGCAATCAAGAAATATCCCATGAATATTCAGAGAATAATGTTAAATCGTAATAAAGAAACTGTTTTGAAAGTCTCCGTACAGATAACTTTATATAAACAACATATATATATACATATATATATATATATATATATATATATATATATGTGTATATGTATATATATGTGTGTATATATGTGTAGGTTAGCTCCGAATAGAAATCAATGGAGGTACGCGTCCAACCAGTTCCAAGACAAAAAACCTAATGGCAAAAAACCCAATTGTAATTAAACATGATTATTATAAACAATTACAGGTATCGGTTTTGCAATATTCTCAACTTATGTTGATTGTACAAAAGGATTTATTGGAAAACTATTAATTCGGCGAATGATTAAGTGTTAGGGGATCTTGGTAGCCACACGATGTTTAACCCCTTCACAGACCACTGAATATCATTGAAATATAGTATATGTCTATAAAAGGGGAAAACGAGCTGTATCCAACCAGAAAGAGCAGCTGCTATGTTCAAAGACAACAAACATAGAAATAAGGAAAAAGTTGCTGAAAGCATATGTGTGGAGCACGGCACTGTATGGCTGTGAAACGTAGACTGTGGGAGAAGCAGACAGGAAAAAGGTTGAAACCTTTGAAATGTGGTAGTATGATGAAGATATCATGGACAGACAAAGTTACGAATAAAGAGGTTCTCGAAATGATCGGGGAAGAAAAAAATATGTGACAAACAGTAAAAAATATGACAAATAGGATGATAGGAAAAGGAGAGGTATAGGTACACCTAGATTAGTGATTAGTGGAATTTCAGGGAAATGCATACGGTAGCTCAGAATAGGAAACAATGAAGGTACGCATCTAACCAGTTCTAGGATTGAAGACCTATTGTTTAACGGGTCTTCCAATATTGCGGTTCGTGTAAAATTAGGTACTTTCTACCTGAAATGTCTCAGAAGAGATAATCCAAAATTTTCACACAACATTCTTTAATTGTGTTATAAAAAGTGATTAAAATTTCATCACTGAAATTTCATTAGTTTTGAGTTACACATTTTTAAAGATACCTGAAATTTCAAGAATTGCAGATATTATATGGCAATTGGTTTGTATTAAAAAATGTAAAAAAACCACATTAGTAGTTTTATTTACACATTTTTAATTATTTATTGTTCACAATCCTAATAAAACAAAGTGTTATTATAATTTTATAGGTGTTGTTAAAAAAATATCCTAAAAAGTTGACAGATTGCATTGCACAGTTTTTCACTGAAATAGAAACTAAGACTTGTAGCTGTCGTGAATTCTGTTGGTGCGAGTTTTCATAAGACCTTACTGAGTGGCACCCACATTGTCATTTCTAGAGGCTTGAAAAAAGGTTCTTGGATTTTGTTAATGGAAAAAGTGAATAAAGAGGCCATTGTTTTCCTCAATACTCCAAATCTACCATATATTGTGGTAAATGCAGGCTATTGTATGATTAAAATACAATATGGTTTGGAAGTACTAAAGTGGCCCAATCGGTAAAATTTTCTGATTGTGCGTACACATGTAGTAGACTATTGCACACAGTAATGAAAGATGCAGGCTGTGGGAATTTCAGGGAAATGTGTAGGTTAGAAGAAATTCTTTTCCCGGACAAAACTGACAATTGTCTAGCATGTAGTCACTATTCAGAGAGTCACAAACCATAAGTTTCACATTCTGATGATATTTACATACATACATTGAGTGTACCAGTTGATCCTGGTAACACACACCACTTTTTAAGGAGCAATAAATCGATCTACCCCATTTTATGGTTAGGGTACTTTTGTTTAAAACTATCAAATAATTTTTTGAAAGTATACAATATTAGTCTTTTTGTTTGGAAACTTTGTGACCCAACAATACACATTCTTTTGTTCCAGAACACAATCGAGTATAGTCATCATTTTCTTTAAACTTAATGACATCACTAATCAATTCATCATCCTTTTTTAAATCTGGTAATACACATCGAGTTGTCATTAAGTTCCATGATAACCATACTTGATAATCTGTTATATTAAATTCAAGATGTATTTTTTATTTAGACCAAGCGCTTGGTAAAAGACTGATCTTTATTTTTTCCTCTTTAATTAATTTATATTTTTCTTTTAGCTGTTCAAAAAGTTTCTCGTATTCATTTGACAAATCTTCTCCACATTTTTCATGTTTCTCCTCTTAATTCATAAATTCTCATTGAAATAAAATGCCAATTTTCTTTTGACAGCTAGGACTTATTTATTCTGTTTTGGTTTTTAATGCTCCCTTGCGTTTTGTTTTACTCAATTTTATTATTTTGGAGGCAGGAGACAAATTCAATATTTTGCTTACTGATCTACTACATTTAAACTAGTACCCTCGTCGATGAAGGGTTTTCAGTTTCTGGATGTCACCTGTGTTTTTTTCAATAACTACAAATATCTGTTTATTACATGTAGGGCACGGTGATCTACCAGGGATTAAATTAACAGGAATATTTTGATTGGTTTTTGTAAATGTTCATGAAAAATTTCTCTTATACCCTCGACACACTGCCGATATTAATCAGAATTATTGCAAAAATGAGCATTTGTTTTCAGTTCGTCACACGGTAATTCCCTGCAATGTTAATTAAAACGCCATTTAATAAGAAATAATAATTAGATTCCGATATTCTCTAAAGTAGGTAACTGCTGGTATTCGTTAATCATTGCCACTAGAATATGGATGAAATGTTATGCAGATCTTTTCCTTGTTTACGCGATAACAGATGTATAAGGTTATGCGTAAACTAAACTACACAAAAATAGGTATTATCTTTAAAAAGCAGTTTGAACAATGTGTAGTACTTCTAAGAAATTATAGTGTACCCTTGATTTAATAATGGTACTAATTGATTTATGGGAGGAAAAAATCGTAAATGTGCATAAACGAAAGTGGAATGCCAATGTGTATACTGAAACTTCACAGATATTAAATCAAACAAGGAGGAACTGAAAATAATATAAAAAATTTTACTCAGATATAGATAAGCTTCCATGAAACTGATTTTTTTTATTGTTTACTATTTAAATTACACCTGAAAGGAAGCTAATCGACTCATCAGGTGGTTCCACATCTCGATGAACGCTTTATGATTTAGTGAACAAAATAATGTGAAATTTACAACGCACCAATGCCTCATTCATTGAGTCACTATCATAGGTAAGTAAACTTATTGGAATTTGATTTGTTTATATTTCAAAGCTATGATTAAAGAAATAAATGCAGAACCATTAGTGAAGGATTAGAACACAGGGTACGAAGAATAGTTAACGGAAACAAACACAGACAGTTCACATGATGTAATCAATACATATATTGCTGTGGTAATCCCGTGTTGGGGTGTCACTGAAAGAGTGCTGTGACAATGCCGCTCGTTGTAGTGCGGCTAAAAGAGTGCTATGACAATGCTCCGTGTTGGGAGCCACTAAAAGAGTGATATGAAAATGGTCTCGCGTTGGGTGTGTCTCTGAAAGAGTGCTGTGGAAAGATACTTCTGGTTCGTAAACTTGAAATTGCTCACTTACCTTCGTTTCTAATTTTTTTTTCTTTGCCTGGCTAGCTCAACGAAATCTATGGAGTTTTCTTAATGAAATAAAACGCAGCAATATCACAAAGCATTTATACAATATGAAATATTTTCTTACATACAAAAGCATTTACAACATCTATCACTATCTGCTTGCGAAAGTCTGATCTCAGTTTAACTCTACCTCCCTTTTCCTATCTCTGGTTGTAATACATCCCGTACTATTTCCCAGAAACGCCTTAGAACGTACTCTGTTCTTCTATTTCTCCTATTTTTATTCATTTTCCACAGATATCTTTATTCCTCTACTATTTCTATAACCTATTTGTAATTATCTTTGTCTGTTTATGCCACCATCCTCATACATCTGAAGCACAACATTCCAGAAGGCTTCTATCTCTTTCTGTCTGTATTTCCTACTGCCCCTATTTCATAGACATACTGTGCTGTGCTCCACACATATGCTTTGAATAGTTTTCTTCTTGTATCTATGTTTGTTGTCTTTAAACATAGCTGCTGTTCTTTCTTGTTTGATGCAGTTCAGTCATCTTCTAATGTTTTACAGTTATATACTCTATTTCCCCGATATTCAGTGGTATGTGAAGAAAGGTAAGCAGTCTTTGGCTGCCAAATTTCCCCTGCACTTCAACCTTTGTCTAATTAATAGTTTTTCCAATTTATTCTTTAGCACAATCAACATTAGTTGAAAAATATTTCACAACCAACACCTGTAGTTGTTTATAATAATAATCAGATTACAGAGCACTTCTTTTTTCGGCATTAGGTTTTACGTCTTGAAACTGGTTGGACTTATACCTCGGCTTATTTATGTTCTGAACTAGCCTGCACAGTTCCCTGCAATTCTCACAACAGCCTATATACAGCTCGATTTCCTTGTACTGTTTTTTAATTATATGCCCTATTTTACTGAGATTCAGTGGTATGTGAAGGGGTCGGGGGGCTCCATGACATAGTGGTATTTGTGTGAATACTACGCTTAAGGTCCCGGGTTCGAATCCCGACACGGTCCGCTTGAAAAATGTTAGGCGAGCATTTTTCACAAAAATAGACCCTCGTTTGGATGACAGGTAAAATGGAGGTCCCATGTGTGAGTGTTGTCACGCACGTTGAAGGTCCCTATCTTGCTTGGAACAGCAAGGGTTCGGCAAAATTCCAAATTTTCCAGGTAAAAAACTCGCTTCCTGGCCAATGTATTATCTTCGGGTGGAGCATTGGAAAATCGCATATAAGGTATGTGAAGGGGGTTAAGCAGTCTGCAGCTGTCAAGAATCCCCCGACACTTAGACATTTGCTGTAATAATAATTTTTCAGTAAACCTTTTCGCATAATTAACATTAGTTGAGAGTATTGCAAAACCAATATCTGTAGTTGTTTATAATAATCACCATGTTTAAGTACAGTTATTATTTTTGTCATTAGGTTTTCCATCTTGCGACTGGTTGGAGGCGTACCTCTACTTCTCTTTTTTCCTATCTCTGCTTCTAATATATTCCGCACTATTCCCTTTCATCCTATCTCTACTATTTTTTTACTGTTTTCCACATAGCTCTTTCTTCCCCTACCATTTCTAGTACTTCTTTATTCTTAACTGTCCATGATACCACAGCATTAAATTATTATTATTAAATGTCGTGTTCCTTTACGTATCTTAGTATGTGTGTGATATGTTTGTAGATCGCCTCTACCTCTTCCTTACTGTAGCTTGTATTATTACTGTATTTACCGGTTTAGATTCTAATCTAACCATGATTACTCTTTCATTCTTTTGTAAGTAGTTCTCTACACGTTGTCCTATCTTTTTTCGCATAACTATCCCCACGCCCGAATTTTCTTCCTCTGGTCCTGTATGAATTACCCTAAAGTCTTCACTCCAAAAATTTCTCACCTCTGGCCAGCGAACTTCACTGATCCCTAGTATGTCTAATGCTAACCTATCCATTTAAATTTTCAAGTTCTGTAGCTTACCTACTTGCTTCATACTTTTGACATTCCTCGCTCAACCCGCGGAATATTTACGACTCTTTTTTTATACTTTCAGATCACATCTCCCGAAGTAGTTTCCTTTCGGAGATCCGAATGGGGAAATATTTTAACTGCGGAATTTTGTAGCCCCAGAGGATGCAATCATCTTTAATAACAATTTAAATACGCTGTGTACTTGGGAGGTAATGCACGGTTGTTTTCGTTGCTTTCCACATCTCGGTAGTGTGTCTTAGAATGCCGTACCGAGTCCTATGATCTCTGCCACTCTAAGTACCGAAAGAGTTGCTGCCCTCTTTCGGGGACCTGTCTTAATCTGGTTCTTCACTAAAAACCATACTACTTTGGTTGGACCTGTAGTTTAGCTCTTTAGATCACTGGAACACGTAAGCCCTTCCACCGTTCTAGTAATCTAGAACTTCTTTAAGGTGCAGATCCATTCGGAATGGCCAAAATGTCTACTTGTCGTGAAAAAGAAAATGAGCATCGCTCTTGCAATATTAGTATTAAGCACGTAAAGAATATACATTATGACGGCGATCAAAGGATAAAAGTGAAGTCAAATTAAGAAACGTGATGATAAGCGATATAAATATCTGGGTAACACATGTTAGAAGAACATTTCTAAAGTCGTTGTTTTGCATGAACTGATAATAAAATCCGGCGAATATGAATATAATTGTAGAACATTTGTTCGATTTCAAAAATCGGCTATGTAAACATTTCTAATTTTAGTTTAAATTTATAAGTGAATTTGCGCCAATATTTTAAAAGACTTGTGCGTGCATTTCCATCACTTCAGACAGTCGCGTTGGCGCCCGAGATTGCGCAGACGCGGAGTGGGGGAGTGAGTGATGGTTTCCGTCACGTCAGGGACTAGTCAACGAAACGTCGAGCAGGGTGGTTATGTGTGCGTCTTTTATCTTGTCTTCTCTTCCAGATATGTAGGTTTCCCTTTATCTCTTGTACCTGTTATCGCTCCCTACCTTATTCCTTTCGGATCGCTACAACAAGAAGAGAGAAGACATACAAATCTAATTTGACATCAACGGGGGCAAAGGACGACCCACGCGCAACAACGCTCAACCAACGCCGAGAGCCTGACGCCAGAATAGCTGCAATGCCGTGACGAGTTCCACAGTTTACGTGAGTACATTTATCTTTTTCTTTGCATGGGATAATAATTTGTAACAAATATGACGTAATCCCTTATTGAACAACATTATGCATGTATTTATTATGTTACCAACTGTCGTAGTGGCTCTTATAAATTACGCGCCGGGACTTTAACAGTATACCTTAGAGTATAGAACTCTAGAGTATAACACATTACACTATTCAAACTTGCATATTTTTTAGAAAATAAAATTTGTAGTTAACCGAGTTATATTTGAAGCTCTATATCAAATTATAAAAATAATTCGAGGTATGTTGACTTAATTTAAATGCGCTAATAACATTCTACAGTGTTGGAAAAGCAGATGTTTTAATGATATGTTGATGAGCTTTACAGAAACAAATCAATTTATTTAAGTAGGAAGCGTAATCAGAGACGTCTCTTTTACCAGATAGTTACACAAAATATCGAAGAGGAAGCGTGGAAATATTTGAAAAGAATCCTAAACTAAATGAAAATATTTATTAAAGTAGAATTAAATGTAACAAGCTGTACAGTAGCTACTTGATCATCTTTACAAAAAATATAAAGTATATTAGATTGCTTCAACACATGCACTTCATAGCGCTTTTTAAAATTTTACCTATTTTTAAAAATTTGTAACTCAAAAACTAATAAGGTCTGAGTGTTGAAATTTTAATCACTTATTACAACACAATTGAAGAATGTTGTGTGAAAATTTCGAACTTTTCAAGTGTGTCCCTTCTGAGATGTTTTTGATTGAAAATACCAGATTTTACACAAATTGCAGTATTTGTAAAATTATAATGTACAACTGCATCCCGGGTAAATAAATATACTTAGAAACACTTACCCCGGGATTCCAATTGTGCGCGGAAGTCGTCTTCAGGGAGTTGGTTCCTCTTTGACTTTGTGGTTGGTAGCTGCCTTTTCAGATGTTGCTGCTGGTGATGCCTCGATGGACGATACGATAAGGATAGGAACGACGATAGTCGAATCACTCATGTCAGCACTACACGGCAGGAGGTAATGTAGTGTTCACTCTACGGAATGCGATACGGTAATGTTCTTAAGTATGGTGCATTCTCACATAATGCGTCTATCCCCTCCAACCGAAATCGACGGACTTTTTTTTGCGTTGGGGAAAACCCAAGTCGTTCTCATAGAGAACTGTTATGTCAGCATGATTGGGACCGCAAAGATAACTCAATGAAGTCAAAAACCGTGCTAACGCCAACAAACCATGCTATTCAGTGCGTTACCGGTATTGTGATAATCTGCGGGAAATTTTCCACGCAGAGTTAAAAAAATCACTAATCCTTAATTAATACACTAATACCTAGGAGCTGTAAAATAAATCGTAAGGTGGTGGTGTATTGTGATCATCTTTTGATACGAGAACACAGCGGTGTTTCTTAAAAATCAAGTGCTTCTTAAGCATCTTTATTTTCTGACGAACATAAGTATACTGAGTACTTACAGCCACCGAGGGGTAGGACAAGAGAGAATATGAGCATGCAGGTCATCTCACACTTGAACATAACTGTACATTTTCAGAAATGTGTTAAAAATATACTAATAAAACCATTCAACGCTATGCGGGAACGTAAGAGTATTTACCCGTTAAAAAGGATAATATGACTTGCAGGCCCGAAACTTTTTTGGGAAGTAGTATACTCTAAACACTTTATTCCAAAAATTTATGGAACATGAGTCTTATTTTTCTTTCAATTTCTAAATTCAAAGGTGAAGATTTTTTATTTTGTAAACTTTAACATTTAGCTATTTTTTTGTTTATTTACGAAAATAATATGCCTAAATATACGCTGAACATAAATACAGGACATTTGCTACTCTCTAATAGGATGTATGTTTGAACTTAGTATCAATAAAAACAAAAAATCTCTAGAGTCATAGAGAACATCTAGAGTTTAACGCAAACGTCTGTAAGATCCAAAAAGGCTGGCACACTTGTACAAAATGGCTCCTCAAATAATGAACTACTTATTAATCTGTTTTCAACTGTCTGCATGTATTACAAACATGGATAAAAAATTAATTAATATTGTCAGTTATCTTTTCAAATTAAATTGGTTGATTTGATATGGATTCGCCCTATCCACAGTAATTTTCAATAAATTAGGATTGCTGATGTTACACAGCTACTGATTCAAAAGTTCGGAATAGGATTTTAAAAATCGGCGGCATTTGCCTATTGCATTTGCGCAGGCCGGAGCTCGACAACTACGTAACGTTTCTAATTTTCACAAAGTATAGCTGTTAAGTCAAAAAAAATCCAAGGGAAGTAACTTATTTAATAATCACAATTGTTTGAAAAGAGGCTAAAATGTCGAATAAGTTTTAGTATGAGTGAAATAATTTTAAGTCAGACCATTACGGAAAGTTCCTCCAGCGGCTGCATGTATCACTAAATCAATGACACTCGCGCTATTATTCTCCAATCAATTAGCTTATAATAATCAACATAACCTCAAAATTTAAGTCGTTTTGGTTGTAAGGAAAAGAATTGCAATTATTAATAGTGTAGGGGTAATCCTGAATAGTATTCGAAAATGAACGACGCCGTGTGTTTATTATGTAAAGATGAAATCGAAGTTGCTGAAACATTACAGTATTTTAGCCAATGCTCAAATACACCATTTCTCACAATTTTGCAAAATGTTTTGAATCGATACATACCAATTTTAAATTCTGAATTACACTTATGTGATAATTGCGTGACTCTGTTGAACGAATTTGATTTGGTTGATAGCACCTACAAAACTGTAAAAAATAAAATATTGGAGTTTTGTAAAGAATTTAATCTTCAAGCTATGAAAGTAGATGTGTATTGTCAGACGGAGGAATTTGAAAACGAATTACTTGAAGTTAAGAAAAGCACAGATGAAATTGCTGATCATGTAGAATTTGAATTTGGCGGTACTGATTATGTTGAACATGCTTGTTATTTTTGCGAAGACGGTTTTGCTACGGAAGACGAAATGATCGTACATACTAAAGTCGTACATCATATTACCATTAAAAGAACTCTAGCAGATTTTATATGTTATATTTGTAATACACGATTTGTCAAAGAAGAACAAATGCTAGCACATTCAAAGGCAATGCACCCTATTACTATTAAAAAAGAAGCCTCTGAGGAGAATTACAGTATACAGTCTAACATCGATGAAGAAATAATGTCTGTAGAAGATCAAACAATTGTCAAAAGAGGCACCATAGCTATAGGAAAGGTGACCTTAAATTTAGATGAATTTTTAGGTAAGCAAAATATAAATTTGGATTATTGCAGAGTTGCAATATTGACTTTTACGAAATTATAATAATTATTTTAATTTTGAGATATATACCAGGCGTAACAAAATAAGTGTAAAACATTTCAGGGGGTGATTCCTCATTGTAAAAGAGAAGAGATAGGGTCTTTGATATAAAGAAACTTCATTGGAGCATCCCTTGTTAAGATACAGCCCTTTAAAGGGGGTACATAAAATTTGTTTTTCATTTTTTTTACAAACACTAAAGAAGTTACAAAATTGAAATTAAGGTGACATTTTTTACTATCAAAAATACACTTACTCAGTAATTTATTTGGTTTACCCCAAGGTTGTAAGGGGTGGAAAACACAACCCCTAAAATTCATTTCCAATGTAACTTTTTGTCTTATTATTTGTTTGCGATTTAGAAATTTATTTCCAATAGCTTACTTCATTCTAAACAAAAACTGTCTCATGAATTTTTGACCCAAAATTAACCAGTTCGCAGAAAAAAATTATTTTACAAACAAGTACAGAGATACATCGTCATAAGAAAAAAATGCAAAACTAATTTATCTAGTAGGCTGCTATTAGTGATAGTGACAATTAAATTGTTATCACGCTGTCAGTTTGTAAATTTTTGAAATTGAATTAATAATTGTGTGTCGTTGTTCTGTTCTTAATTTGTTAGTTTAATAATTCACTTGTGATTAAAATGGCATACACAAATGCAGAAATGGCTGATATGCATTACGTTTACGGTCTGTCGCAGGGTAATGGGTTAGAAGCTTGTGGAAGGTATGCTGAAATGTATTCTCAATGGCAGCTTCCTGCACATAGAATATTTGCCCAACTTCAATCAACGATTACGAGAATATGGTTCATTCGATAAAAGAACGCAGGATTATGGTCGCCATCGAGAAGTTAGAACACCACAGCTTGAAGAAGCAGTACTTAATTTGGTTGAAGAACAACCCACTAGCAGTACTAGAAAGATTGCTTTCGAGTTAAATGTTGATCATATGACGGTATTTTGAATTTTAAAGGAACAACTCTTATACCCCTATCATCTACAACGAGTACAGGCACTGTTACCACGAGATTTTCCAAACCGTCTTGAATTTTTCAATTGGATGCTGGAAATGATTAGAAGAAATCCCGAGTTTCTGAAGACGATCGAATTCACAGACGAATGTACTTTTTCTCAGGACAAAATTATTAATTTTCATAATAATCACATATGGGCTGATGAAAACCCTCATGCTATTGTCCAAGCTAACCAGCACGAACAATTTTGTCTTAACATGTGGGTCGGAGTTATTGGGGATTATTTAATTGGCCTTCATTTTCTACCTCCTCGATTAAATGGTAAGGCATACGCTCAATTTTTAAGAGAAGTGCATCCAGTACTGCTGGAGGAAGGTCTTTGTGGTATCAGAAGGGTTGTTTTTTATGCATGATGGGGCTCCCACCCATTTTAGTTAAGCAGCACGTCAGCATTTAACTCAAACATATTCAAATCATTGGATAGGTCGAGGAGGACCACAGAAGTGGCCCGCTCGATCCCCGGATTTGAATCCTCTCGAATTCTCTACGTGGGGCCATTTACAGAATTTGGTTTATCCTACTCCTGTTCGCGATGTAGAGGACTTAAGAAACTGCATCATCGATGCGTGTAGGGTAATTAGAGAGACTCCGGGAATATTTGAGCGAATACATGGCTCAATGCGCCGACATCTAGATGCATGGGTAATGACTGAAGATGAATATATTGAACATTTACTATGATTTCTACATATTGTATGTTTTGTTATTAATAAATTAGTTTTGTTTATTCATCTTTAATCATACTTTGATGCAGGTAGTAACTACAAAATAATAATAATCCAGTTCGCATTTATGACGATGTATCTCTGTAGTTGTTTGTAAAATAATTTTTTTCTGTGAACTGGTTAATTTTTGGCAAAAAATTCAAGAGACATTTCTTGTTTAGAATGAAATAAGCTATTGGAAATAAATTTTTAAATGGCAAACAAATAAGAAGACAAAAAGTTACATTTGAAATAAATTTTAGGGGTTTGCGTTTTCCACCCCTTAAAACCATGGGGTAAACCAAATAAATTACTGAGTAAATGTATTTTTGATAGTAAAAAATATCACCTTAATTTCAATATTATAACTTTTTAGTGTTTGTATAAAAAAATCAAAAACATTTTATGTACCCCCTTTAAGGGGCTGAATCTTAACTAGGGACGCTCCAATGAAGTTTCTTTATATAAAAGACCCTATTTCTTCTCTTGTACGATGAGGAATCATCCCCTGAAATGTTTTACACTTATTTTGTTACACCCGGTATATATGTGGCTAATATTGAGTCACTTGCCAATAAATTTCATTCTTTGATATATATATATATATATATATATATATATATATATATTGCTGTGATATCCCCTATATTAGGCCCCACGATTGGGCATGTCATCAAATGCTCAGCTATTTTTATTAGGATCAACGAGCATAAAATGCTGTGTTATTCACCCCTAATAATATAAGCACCTATGGTGTGGAATGTTAAGTTATGATTTTTGCCCCAACTAGCTGATTAAATAAAGCAATTTTACAATACACAATATAATGATTAAATATTTACAACTTTGAAATTTTCCCTTTTTCAGAATATTTACAGATACCAGATTTTTGATATTTGATGCCAGGAAAACTATCTTTTTGCTTAAATTTAGGGACCTTTGAATGTTCCAAGATGCCTATTACCTTTGTCATAAATTGATCAATGAACCTACTATGTTTTGTTGACTCTTACAGATACAAAATGATAAATATTGAATTAAAACAGTTTTCAATAATAAATTATATCAAGATCGCTAACCTGGAATGGTTCTGTAGTTCCTTCCTAGCTTGTAATCTGCATCCCCAAGAGTTTTCGTGCCAAGTCTGAATATGTCCAAATTGAGAATCGAATTTGGAAATCGACATCAAAACCAAAATACAATACAAATCGGTATTAGAATCCAATTTTAAAAATCGGTATGAGAACAACTTCGATGTAAATATTAAAATCACATTTATATGTAGGTATTTAGACTATTTCAATAATTTAAAATCCCATTTAAATATCAGTGTTAAAAGCCAGTATTAAAATACCAGTAATAAAATAATCCAGTTTAAAATACTATTTTAAATCCAATTTAAACATTAGTAATAGAAGCCCTGTTTTATTAATGTTAGAAATGGATTTTTAATTAAGTTGTTATTACTTACGTCAATAATGGATCGTCTTGTTCGTTGCACGATTTGTACACTTTTCAAAATGTTTTTACTTTATTTTTCGTTTCACTGGTTACGTACAATAACTAGCACTTCAGAACATAGTCGTAGCCCAGTTTGAATGTATACTAACTCGTCGCTTCATTCTTATCGCATTTAAAGCTGTACCTCTACCTGCTTTTCATTGGTTCATTCACGTGTTGGGACGACACCTTTGTCTTTATCTTTGTGTACTTCGGGATTTTCACCAATTATTTAGTTCAGATATTCGGATGGATGCCTGACTCGTCACGTAATACTCCCACATATCATAGTATTATTTGAGAAATTCCAACAATTTCCTTTTATTAAGTCACGTATTCAATGTTTGTTATTTATTATAATCTAAACCAAAATAATCTGGTTCTTGCTTATTTCCTAACTAATATTGAATTTTTGAACAAATGTGAAACCTTCATGTCACGAACGATTTTCTAATAATGCATAATTTAGATTGTGTGTACGATGATATTTGTAACACAATTGTTAAATATTTGTAAAGCCAATTCATATAGGTTTCTGGTTGATTTAATTTTTGATGCATTTTGTTGCGTTTTCAAATCTTATGTTAACTTGTAAACTACTCTTGAATATTTCTATGTTCTTATGCATTTAATCCCATGTATTTTTATATACAGTGTGCTCTCAATTAACAATATGTATAGTGACCTATTAACTCTTATAATATCTGGAATTATGTGCTTTTTTTAACTGGAAGTTGCTTTTATTTATTCCACGACCCCTATGACTTAACCTACCCCTAAACTACCCTATAATTATAGCAATATATATATATATATATATATATATATAAAAGTCATATTGCTCTGGTTTGCCTGGAAAGAAGCCCTAAAAAATCGTGCCCCAATGTTGAGCGTCCATAAATATGCCCTGTATTTACCTTAGGAAGAGGCTCCACCAATTTCCACTTAAATAAATTTTTGAGTCCAAGCTTTGATTATGGAATGTTTTGGTTGAGTACCTTCTGAAGATGCCTTTCTTACTGATATTCAACGGCTAGCTCTGCTCACTATTTCTTCAGAGATTTTCACCACAGCTACTCACTCTCTTAACAACCTTTATAATTAATAATAAAAAAAAATAAACAAATAATTCGACAAAATATACAACCCTTTTATTCTAGCAAGATAAAATAATAAATTCACACTATCTCAATATTTACAATCTGGATCTACGTTAAACATTTTTGTATCCTGTTCGGTATTAAAAGAAATCAACTAAATATAACCCCCGATTTTATGCTCCTCTACATTTCAATAGGTTAGTTTTAGATGGGCCTATTCTAGAACATTAATTTATTTCCCCTGGTCTATGGTGAGCTCAGTATAAACCTTTTTATATTTTTGTGCAGAAATTTTAGCACTGCAAAATTATCACAAGACCCGTTTACCTCTTACATTAGTAAAAGATTATATAAGCATTTACACCCTCAGATTTATAATAAAAAAATTGTCCTTTACATATGTCAATAAATTAATTTCCAGTTCAGAAATATTTTCACCAAATAAACGCAAATCACTACCAGTTTAAAATAAATCAACACCAGCACAACAGTTTTAAAAAAATCGTTACCTGGAGATTATTCTGCTTTCTGATCACCACCTCTGTAGATGCCATCCAAAATGACTGCGCGTACCCGGATCACTCCACGTATATGCCTACCATTGTGAACAGCAATTCCATTTTGAACTCGTTGTTCATCCAAATCATCATGCTATTAATATATATTAAGCATGCATTTGCATTGCAAATGTGGATTATTCTTCTCTATTAATAATAATATAATTACATGTTTGTATTATCCGAACATTGCAAAAATTGATGATCAAGTTATTAGTACATGAATTATGTATATAACTAGATTCAATTTCCTTAAATGCAAGACGTAATTGAAAATCGGTAACAAGAGCCAAGTTTCAGTAGTATTAATTATAACAACATCTAAACAATTAGGCTAGATAGCTCAGTTGGTTAGAGCGCTAATCCTGAAAATCAGAGGTCGCAGGTTCAAATCCTGCTGTAGCCGTTCTTTTAGTGGTTTTCAATTGCTAGTTCGATTTGAAATGGTAATTCAACTTTACATACAAAGTTGGGTTTTCATTTCATCTTAAAAACTATTAATATATATTAAGCTTGCATTTGCATTCCAAATGTGGATTATTCTTCTCTATTAATATATATATATATATATATATATATATATATATATATATATATATATATATATATATATTGCCATGTAACCCCGCTCTAATTTATTACTCTCTCAAAAAACATTCGAGCCCCAACGTTGGGCCGTCATAAATTGCCGTGGAACTCGGGTAAAATATTCACCAACACAAATATTTTCGAAAATTTTATAAAATTTTCAAAACTCGAAAATTCAAAATTAAATAATACAAAAAAAATATTTCTTACCCGTTTCCTCTCTTTCTCGGTTGAATGACCTTCTTCAACTGCTTCCGGCTAGCTCATTTGGACCTCCTTTTTGGATATCTATATTCACTCTCCTATTCTATCATTCACGCACACTCCCAATAAAACCACAAAATACAACAAACATACAATCTTTTATTTATTCTATTTACAAAAGAAATTCAATATTGTCCATATTTCATTGTTCACGTTACACTTCAGTAAATTTTATTTTGTAATGTCCTGTATTTTATTTTAAAATCATCAAACACATAAAATGTACCTGGAGTAAATGGGCCTTGAATAATACCTTCTCTAAAATTCCTTCTTTATAATTTTTTTTTTTAATCTAAGTAAACTCTGGGGTAGGGTGAGCTCATAAGCTAATTCTGCATAATGTATGCCCTTCTACTTTGCATTAAAAAAACAAAGCCATGTACTCTTCACAAAAATTTCACGTTCTGATGGAACGTTTAAAAGCTTTATAAACACCTTCAAATTTCTAGTTGAATACCATAATAAAGTTATTTACACGTATTATGTTCAATACGTAAATAATCCACACTACCTTGAAAAACACTCTCATACGTTACCCAGTATTTACAGTTTATAGGAATCACAATGACAAATCGTTACCTGGAAATTTCTAGAAGATCTCCGCTCTGTAGATGATGGTAATTATTTCTTCTATCTGGTTTGCAGGCCGTTTCTAGCTGTTACTAGACGAACTCCATCTAAGTTGAACTGCAAACGCCGCCTCCACGGTGCAACCAAATTCCATTTCAGTTATACGTCCTTTACAAATATTTACCGTAATCTACATTACTTAATGTCCCGACACGAGTTGGTTAAAATTATAGGTGATACCTCAATTAAAATAAGTAATCTCGGCACACTAACCGCGTACTAATCAAGAGGCTACCACCATTAAATATAATTTAAATAATTTTATAATACTTACAACTCGTGTTAACTTTCATACGTTGTTTTGGGACGATCGAAATAATAATAAGGGCACGAAGTTAAAAGAGAAGTGAGCGAGTGCTAGCTCTCTAGAGTATTTATATCCTTCCAATGTAACCTCTCCTGGCCACATTTATCTGAAATCCCCTGCTCACAACACATTCCCACAATTTTGCACTCACCCCGATTTTCAAATCCGCGAATTTCAGTACGTCGTTATAATACTAGGTTATCATAAAGTAAGGGATATATTTTAAATCATTACAACTTTTTAATAAATTAAGTTAGCAACATAAAATAAACGAAATCTAGTTGCTTAATGAATGGGATTTTACCGTATCTATGAGAAACAAAAGCGTTGTCATAACAATTGTTGACACTAGTGTCAAAACGAAATTATTCAATTTGAAGTTTTATTTTGAAATTAAAACTCAAGTAAACGTTGAGTTCAAACGACTCAACTGTAATAACATGGATTTACAAACAAGAATTGGTTTAGTTCAGTGCTATTATGAATCCGGCAGAAATTACACCGCTGGATTAAGAAGATTTCGACGAGAATGGGTTTGAGAGCGGGACCCTGTCAAATGAAAGCGTGCCGCAATTTGATACAAAAATTTGAAAGAACAGGGTCTGTAACTGACTTACCAAGATCAGGAAGACCAATAATTAGTGATGTCCAAGTTGCAGAGGTTCTTCATGAAAATCAAGACAGCCAGAAGCAATTCACTGCAATCAGCAGTGCAAATGCGATATCCAAGCGATTGCAAATGCCGTATACCACGGTTTGGAAAATTTTACGCAAAATTCTAAACATGTATCCATATAAACTGAAAATGCTGTTTGAATTAAAGGGCGCAGATTTGGCTACTAGGTACGATTTTTCTTTGCGGTAATGGCTCAGATGGAAATTGAACCCGAATGGTTATCCCGTATTTTATGGACAGATGAGGCACATTTACTCTGAATGGAGGAGTCAATACTCAAAACTGTAGAATCTGGTCTGCAGAAAATCCGCAACAAATCGTTCAAAAGGTCTTCATGACAAGAAAGTCACCGTTTGGTGCGGTTTTACAGCTGATTGTATTATTGGTCCGTATTTCTACGAGGAAATGCAGAATGGACAAGCCGTATCTGTAACTGTAAATGGTGAACGATACTTGCAAATGTTACAAAATTATGTTATTCCACAGCTGCAAAGCGAGCACTACGGAATTGAAAACATCATTTTATGCAGGATGGAGCACCCCGCACATTTTCGACCAGTCAAAGAATTGTTAACCAACGTTTTTCAAGATCGCGTGTTAAGCAGACATTTCGTAAATTCATGGCCACCAAGATCACCTGATCTAAACCCAGCGGATTACTGGCTGTGGGGTTATTTAAAAAGTTTAGTGTTTAAAAGACAACCAAGTACGCTACAACAATTAAAAGACAGTATTACGGAGCAAATTGGTACAATTCAACCAGAAATGTTACGAAATGCTGTGTACAATTTGGAGGTAAGGATGGTGATCTTACAACAACAAAATGGAGGTCATATTGAGCAATTGCCGTAACCTGTTTTGGGCATACTAAATCCCATTTCATAAGCAATTAGATTTCATTTATTTCTTGTTATTAACTTAATTTGTTAAAAAGTTATCATAATTTAAAATATATCCCTTACTTTATGATAACCTTATATTTTAAGAAAATTACGCTACACTATCCTCGTGTTTATATCAAGTCAAACTAACATATTGACCACCTGACGTTTCTCAAATCTCTCCTATCCTACCGTTGTCTCATGCTTATGTGTTTTCTACATCTCTTTCTAACCTGGTTTGAGTGGTAGAAAATCAATATTCTTGTTTGTGCGCTGTCTACCACACGTGGACTCCCTCATTAGCATTTCATGCTAAAACATCCGACCGTTTGGACAATCCTTAGAATAATTTGTTTGTTATCTACAAATTAAATAGAACTTGACATTTAGAAAATATGCAGGTGTTCAATCGTAACGTTTTAAATAACACTTCTACAAGTTGGATTTTCCACGTATTTCAACCCTACTGATATATTTGTTTGTTAGCAATGCGTCTCACCTTGGTATTATTGGGTTTTTACATGCTTTTATGCATATTATATATCAATAATCGTTCAATTAAATTCAATTTAATTAATAAAGTAATGGCATTGGCTTCTACCATTTAATTTCTTTGCAAACCTACTAAATATTTATCATTATTTGTAAAATTTCGTTAATACCTGATACTTAAAAATGAACTAATATAACTTTCGCACGTAAATTCTGGTTGTTTCTTTATACAGGGTGTTTGGAAATTGCTTCGTTTATATTTATTTTTGATCTTTTAAAACCACTATAATATATATATATATATATATATATATATACAGCCTGTTTCAAATTAACTCGGCATCATTGCTAACTTTGTTATTATTGGAGCTACAAGGTTGGTTAAATGAGCAAAGAAGCTTAGTTTTTACAGCTGATTACCGTGGAAAGCGCAAAAAAAATTGAACATTGCTGTTTCGAGATATTGATCAAAACGCTTACTTTTTTAATGGAACACCCTGTATATTTTTAATTTAAATGAAAGAGAAATAAATTCTTAACAAAAAGTCTTATACACTCTTATATCAAAATTCTTAAGATAAAGTAAATATTAACAAATTTGTAATTTAATTAAGATAGTCTTGAGTTTTAAATAAACCATTTATTTACACACTACAATTACATAAAATGTTCAAAAATCCTCCATTTTCTTGAATGCACATTAAGGTTTGCCTAATAACATCCCCTGTAGCATTTGCAATATTCCTACCGTCAATTGAATTAATACTTAATCGAATACTGTTTTCTAATTCTGCTACATTGGTATATCTTCTTTCGTAAACGTTATTTTTTACGTTGTCCTAAAAGAAAAAATTTAAAGGCGACAAGTCTGGTGAACGAGGTGGCCACTTTATAGGACCATTTGTTCCCATCCACCGGTCTTCAAAACGTCTTTGCATCATTGCGCCAATTTCGCAAAAATTATGTGCTGGACTCCATCTTGCTGAAAGTAAATGGTTTGGCGATCTTCTAGATTAATATCATCCAGGTATTCTTCAAAAACTTCTTCCATAATGTTCATATATCTAGCTCCAGTAAGTGATCCGTAATAAAACAAAAGGCCCACTATTTTACTAACAGTCAAACCACACCATACATTTAAACGAAACTTTGTTTGTGGATGGGATGGGAAAGTTAACAGTGGATTTTCGCGTGACCAGTAATGCATGTTTTTACGGTTAAACATTCCAGAATTCGAAAAATTTGATTCGTCGCTTTAAATTATATTTTTCACGAGGCCGGGATTTTCTGTACGCGAAGCAACTAACCAATGACTTATTTTTTTGTCGATATTTATAAGGAATAAATTTATGTTTTCTTAATATTCTATAAATGACTGTTAAAGAAAAGTTACTATTTTTTACCAAATCTCTAATAGAATCATTTAGAAATGCTTCAAATTAAGTTAATACATTTGTTTCAATGTTTTTACTAATTATAAATCTCTTTCTAGTTCTTTTCTTCAAAAACAAATTTTCATTGTCTTTAAATTTTCTGTACAGAATTAGAAAAATCTTCGGTCTGGAGAGTTTTGATTAGGAAAGTTTTTGCGATAGCAATTTGATGCTCTGGTACTATTTTTTCTATTTATTATAAAAGTTTCCAACATATCGCACTTTTCTTCATGAGTAAAAGGCATTCTAACAATGTTATTAACACTTCTTAAAGTTAGCTGCTACAATTAATTAAACACACGAAATGACAAACTTGTTAAACAAATGAATTGTGTTCAAATATCCGCGCCTACCTTGTTTAAATTACAAATTTGTTAATATTTACTTTATCTTAAGGATTTTGATATAAGAGTGTATAAGACTTTTGGTTAAGAATTAATTTCTCTTTCATTTAAATTAAAAATATACAGGGTGTTCCATTTAAAAAGTATGTGTTTTGATCAATATCTTGAAACAGCGATGTTCAATTAATTTTTTGCGCTGTCCACGGTAATCAGCTGTAAAAACTAAGCTTCTTTGCTCATTTAACCAACCTTGTAGCTCCAATAATAACAAAGTTAGCAATGGTGCCGAGTTAATTTGAAACAGGCTGTATATATATTTTGTTGTGATACGGTAGCAATAACCCGGTGCGCCCTTTTTGTGAATTAAAAGGTTAAAATTTTTATTCTGTCAGTTTTTGATTTTTAATATATTATTTTTAATTACCTTATTTATAATTTATTTACCTCGATATATAATTTTAATCACCTCGGCTAGCTCAGTTTTTAATTACGCACGGAGCTTGCAACAATACGACAAACAAAGACTTTAAATTTACCTTCTACTTCTACTTCCTGTTTCTTTAAACCAAAACACCATTAAGCACAATATTATATTATTCTCAAAAATATTTACAATATATGAAATGTTTAAGAATTCTCTGAATAGAACTTTCTTTTAATAATTGAATAAAAATTAATAATTATCATTCCTAAAGTTAATCAAAAAGCAGCAAAAATCATCCTTATTATTATTATCTGAACCCTCATGAACGTACATTCAACTTCTTTGAATATTTATGTAATTTATAACGTGTATTAAAAAAAACATCTTTGTTGACCCTCGCATAAAATTTTCATGAAAGCAATTTTTAAATTATTCAGATTAGAAATATACAACGAAATATTCACAAACAAAAATAATAAAACATTAAGATTGGCTAACCTGTTGTTTCAACTGCTCCCGTATTCAGCTTAGTGAGTTAATAGTCTCAACGTTGAATCCAGATCTGCTTTAGATATGGTCTGCATTTTTCTTAGCATTTCTTTAAATTATTTTAGCGTTCTTTGTTAAACTTCCCAGTAATTAATAATTGAATCAAATGCTTGTTGCATTTTCTCATTGGATCCAGTAATTATTTAGAGTCCTTTTTATTAATGTTAATATTAGAATTTAAATTGAACAGCTTTTAGTTACTTACGTTTTTAAAGGGTTAAAATGACAAACCACTCTTAATTTTTCACAATTATCATTGTATCATTTATTACTTCACAATAAATCACTTCACGTAAATATTTTCTTTTCAGTGATGTGGACTAAGCCTTAATTCATGTTTAGCTGATTTGTTTACAAATCCGGTCGTATTTAAATGAATCGCCTATCTATTAACAAGCGCAGAGTTTGCTATTATACGTGATTCTTACATACTAGGTTTTGGGTCTTTCTATAGTTTTGTTGTTTATTAAAACCGACACGCTGGTTCCGGCACGTAGCATTTTGAGTTTAGCATTCATTCTCTTGAATTTTCATATTTCTAGATCACGTAGACCATTGTCTGTCCAAAATAAATTTAGTGAACTTTGATTTTATCACCATGCCGTGTTTGTTTCCAGTATATCAGGTGCTGATTTTCGATTTCTAGATCACGTAGACTTATTATAATGTATGTATTAAATTATATGCGTTTGCTATCTTACGCATTTTTAAACCTGCTTGTTTTAATTGGGATTCTTGGCGTAATAATGATGTGTTATCTATCCGTGTCGCGATTCAGCTTGCGTTTATGTTGTTTAACTAAATTAATTATGATTATGGTTTATATACAAGGCGTTGTCATTTACTGTCCAGTCTAATCATCGTATTTCTTGTTTTCTTCAGAGAACTGTCTCGTTTTCTGAGCCCTCATATATTTTATATGAAGTGCACTATACTATTGGTCCTAACTATCCCTAAATGACCTTATTAACACAGCATTATATATCTACTACAGAACAATTGACTAATGTATTTTTAAGTTATCGAGTGATGCGTAAAAATAATTAAATATGCAAGGTTTATATGAAATTGATTTAAATTTGGTATAAATATATTCCTATTTTTAAAGTGCTCTTTGTACATTTTTGGTTTTTGGGATACGTTATTATATGTATGAAGTATCGATACTCGCAAACCCATCTGAACAATATCATTTTGGTTTGTTTTTTCAAGTTCTTACACAATTATAGCAATCGTCTTTGCAATTAATCAATTAATATTTATGACTCAAGTCAAGAACTAAGCTAGAAACCATTTTTTTCTTATCGTATTTGGTGAATTTTTTTTGTTTATTTTTCTATTTTGAAATACTTACTAAGACCATTATGATTACATTCGTATTGGTCAGGTTTGGTAGATATTACTCTAATAAATTAAATTTTAAACTATTAATTTTTCCTTTACGTGAAGCTAATACAAATTATAAATTTTAGCCAAAGGGGATTCTGAGTTGGAAAACAATCTTAAATTTGGAACAGACAATGAGAAAGCTACTAAGAAAAAAGCCAAGAGTTTTATTAAACCTATAATTGTAAATAATATGAATATAAACACTGAATTATGGGGAATGATAGAAACGTCAAATAAATACAAATGTAAAACCTGTTTGAAATTGTGGGGCACGGAAGAGGAATTAGAAGATCACTTATGTGGCGGAGTAAATAAAGAATATCCATTTGTTTGCGACGTATGTGGATTAATTTTTCATACAAGAAGTGACGCTGATCTTCATATGGAATTCCATGTTGGTGGTTACCCTTTTATCTGTTCGTTTTGTAAAAAGTGTTTCACATCAAAACCAGCATTACGAAAGCATGTTCAAATCCATACAGGTAATTATTTATTTTTTATATTATTACGTGTGCATTGAGGTTGCACATAAATTAGGCTTTTGAAGATTCCAAAATTATCACTTGGTTTAACGATGAGTGCAAGGTGTGTTTCAAAGTGATTTCCTAAATCAGGATCTGTTAAAATTGGCATTATACAGTGAAAATAGTTCTTATTTACTAGATAACAAATATCAGTCCAATAGGATGTACACAAATAGTTACATTACGTCAAACCAATAGAGTAGCAATTGCTTTAATTTGAGCATAATAAAATGATTAAAAAAAACTACGTATATGACTAACACTTTTAGGTATTGACATCCCTTCAAGATATCATAGTACATGAAACTTTTACTGTTGTCACTGGGTTGTTATCTAATGAAATCAATGTATGATTTCTATATAGATCTGCCAGACACCAAGAAACTCTGTTTTTATATTTGTGAGGTGTGCTGAGTTTATTGTTTTAAGTAGAACATCAATTACAAGGAAAATTCCTTTGAAATCGTGTTGGTGTAATGAAATGTACTTGATAATTTTGCTAATGTGATTATATAAACAAACCATAAGATACTTGTCAGTTGAATGAAGAAAACGAATTTAGTTTTATGAATTGTTTTTTTTAATGTATGCTAACCAATATCAACAGTATTCAGTAAATTGTTATTTACGAAGTGTGACAATTAAATAACGAGATTAATGTGAAATATATGATAAATTTCAAGTACACTTATATGTAACTTCTATCCCCTCCAACATACTCTCCTCCCTTATCGATACATGTGTCTTCCATTATCCAAAACAATGCCATAGCTCATCAGTTTTTGATCTCTTTAACAACTCTGCCGTTTTTGCTTCTACCTCGTTACATGAAAATTTTATATTGATACATAGAGATTGTTTCTTCATTCATAAATATCTTTTAAAGCTAAATATGTTACATTTTTATTTGTAAAATCCCAAGAAATGCTTATCTTTGGCTACATGACCGTGACATTAACCAGAATATTTATAAATCTAGTTCCATACCTATAACACAAAAATTATGTTTAAGTCCACTAAGAGCCTTTGTGATCATATCAGCGAACATTTCCTTGTTGGACAAATAGATAGATAGATTTATTTGTACCCAAATACATGGTAGTTTTGTTACGTTATTTCGTGGCAGCCACGTTGGCTCGTAGCCGTGCGTAACACAAAGAAAAGCAAAGAAATGACCGGGCTCAATCGGAGAGTAGGGGGGGTTGTAGAAAGCAGACTGACCTATGATGTATGCGGCGGTAAGGAGTTAGTAACAGTACCTGCAATAAAAGAAATTAGAATAGCAAACCTGCAATAAAAAAAAGATTAGTCCTGCAAACCTGAAATAAAGAAAAAGCATAGCAGCAATGCATAGTCTAAGTTATTCAGTACTTGGTAGAATGTAAAAAAAACTGTTTAGATAATCTATATAATATAACAACGGTAAAAGCAATACAAAAATTTTTAGTACAAAGTGAGGTAATATTGGGGAGTAGCAGAAACGTTTCCTCACACACCAATTAAACACAAATCAGACAAAATATTAACAAAAGATAAATAGATAAGACACAATTGATATGAGTAATTCAGCAGTATTGATTTTTTTTCTTTCTTTTTTTTTTCTTAATCGCAGGCAAGTCTATTGTAAAAGGTATCAGAACGTCGAAGATATGGCAAAACAACGGATAGATATTTAAAGTAATAATAAGTAGGAAATAGTTCAACTTACAAAAAGTCCTTCAGGAACGCTTCCTCGCATTGGAAGTGTGGGATTCACGAGATCCTGCACTAGCGAAGCACTTCACCCTTTACTGGGAGGGTGTTGATGGAACTTATCACACGTTACCCTAATCACACTTACGTATTTCACTGGTGTTAGCAGCAGACATTATCACGCGTCGGAACTATGTAGCATTGATAAATTTCTTGTTAATTCTATTTCCTGAGACAATAATTTCGAAATATTTTGTAGCACAAATCGTAAAGAAAAATAGTAATAAGAATTTAGAATCACGGGCTTTCGAGGCACGATGTAATGCATGTCATCTGATAAGTTCTTGCATTAAACTAACAGTAATGTGAGGTGTTTTATTTGCTACATATGGTAACAAAGAAAATCTAATGTTTTTTAATAACGAAATTTGCAAGCAACGATCTATTTTAGATTCTTTGGTGTTAGAAAATTCAGCAACTACAGTATCAACTGTATTTAATTTGGATAATCCAAAGTATACCCTACTCTGACAAAAAAAGGGGACCACGAAACTAGATCGCACACACAGTTTAAAGATAAAAAGACAAATCAACTAATAAAACACACTCAATAAAGCAACGCGTAATCACTAAGTCAATGTTCCGTAAAACACGTGCGGTCGAGTAAACACATTCTACAGTTAAAATACACTTTTATTTCACAAGAAAAACAACTAAAATCGTGCCGCGTTTGTTCATGAACAATTCGAGAATTAATCCCGCATTAATTCTCACTATTTTTAAAGCAAAAAGGAACAGTATTTTTAACGTAGTTAGTATCTAGGAACAAAGAGCAAATTACAACTGTTATTTCAAAAGAAACTCAACTAAAAGCACAATTAATATTTAGGAACCAAGAACAAAACTACGACTCCTCTCTAATCTGTTATATAAACTCGTTGCTATTATAACCTCTTATCGACTCTTATCTAGGCTTGTATATTCACATAAGGAACTAAATTTATACGACGGCCAGACAAGAACGATGCAATCTATAATTATCTACTAATTAATTACAGCGGTTTATCATATTCGAAAGTATTTACTTTATACTAATAAATATAAAATATAGAAATAGTAATTGCAGAAAGGTATTTACTAATTGAGGAAAAGCGTAAAATGTTAAACGATTAAAAATGCACGTTACAGTTTGTTCATATAAATATTACAATTAAAAGTATAAATACAAATAACATAAACCTAACAGTACAATAAGATTTAATGTAATTACATTACACCTGATGAATTAGGTTTTTGTTGTAGCCGTTCTTTTAGTGGTTTTCAATTACTAGTTCGATTTGAAATGGTAATTCAACTTTAAATACAAAGTTGGGTTTTCATTTCATCTTAATAACTATTAATATATATTAAGCATTCATTTGCATTCCAAATGTGGATTATTCTTCTCTATTATATATATGTATATATATATATATATATATATATATATATATTGCTGTGTATCCTCCAAAAAGCCTCACCAGAGTAAAAAAAATATTCGAGCCTCTAGAATTGGGCACCAAGTTTTGCTGTGATTCTCGCCCTGTTGAATCTCTTCTGATAGTCGCCTGTTTACTCTTTCCGCCTCGGCTGCTCACCTAGTTGAAACTTTCATCCTCATTCATAAAAAAAAACAAACACATTCCTACCACAAACATCAACGTTAACTCTATTTACATCAATATTCATAATACATTAAAATTTCAAAATTAAATTGTAGCATAAATTTCAGTATCATAAAATCTCAAGATTAAATTTGTCATCATTTTAATTTGCATCCAGAATTAAAGTCCTTGTAGGATGCCTACTAATTAATTTAACAATATTTGCAGACCTGAGTCTGAGTACAAAGGGAGCATCTCCCACCCCCTTTACGTTAATCAAACAGGTTAGTCTAATTGAGCTCAAAGACAGACCCAAATTTTCATCATAATCAAGAACTTAAACTGCTAAATACTCCTTTTTACTTAAACAAGAAAATTTCACCTAAAAATTAAAATTTTGTAGTTTGTACAAATTCACTACTGTCCATTTTTTTTAGCAAACAAATTATAAAGTTATTCAAAACACACCAAGACATCAAAAATCGAACAACAAAGCATAAGTTACCTGAAGGTTAATGCACTCGTGGCTCCAATGTACATCGTCCTTTGTTAATCACACCATTCCAACTGGGTTATGTTTACGGCTTCTGATTCTGAACGCCTTTTAAAATTTTCTACACCACCATTCATCTAAAGTTGTTTCAGGGCTTCTAAGGAACTCATCTACATATATCCAAAATCTTGTTTTGTGGATCCACAATCACGATTACGAATAACATTTGATTATTAACACCCCCGAAAAATAGCAAAGAAATTCCTAATTCTTTCACGCTATACCCAAAACTGCCTACTTTTGTTTATTCATTTATCGTTAAAAATTTTGGATAATTGGTACAGTAATACTCGCAAATATAACTAGACTTTATTACCTTGTATCTTCTTTTCTAAGTGCACTAATGTATCATAACTTGTATCGTAGCACGTAAAGAGCAAACTGTTTTATAGTATAATCACAAAATATAAGATCAAACTGTTTCAAGTATTGAATCAAAATCAAAAATCTAAGAGCACTGTTTAAAGCATCGAATAATCAAAAATCTAAGAGAGCGAAACTCATATTATCACCGGTTTATATAAGAGCCCGCCCGTACGTCGGTTTTGTCTTGCAAACGGACAATTTCCAGAATTTCGCATACTATGTTCCCTTTCGACAGTCGGGCACAGCGATTCTTATTAAATTTGCACACGCGCCAGTTGAAAATCTCAGAAATTTTCACACGGCTCGCAACGCGTCCGAGAATAACTAATTAATTTTGTATAGAAATCGTTACGTTTACACCTCTCATATTTGCATCCTATTTCCACCAATCGCAAACCCAGTGACGTTGCTCGAATCACGCCTTTAATTATCCGTGTCTCTGTCTTGCGCATATTATCCGTCTCTATCTACCCTGTTCTAAGTGGTACAAATTGATATTCTTTATTATCGGTTATTTCAATCCACGTGGATTCGTAAGTAAAATAACCCCGTATATAGCCTTCCCGTTAAAACATCCGACCGTTTCTGTATAATAGCGGCCTTCGATAGCGTGGAGAATGTGTACCCCAAGAAATCAACGTTACAAATAACTACAAGTCTAGGATTGCTAGTACTTACCTGTGGCCTTGCTTGACAAACTGCTCCAGGAAACAGGACAGCAATCTTCGGCTGGCACACCCGTTGAAAACCCGTGGAACACAAACTATAAAAATTGGTAGCGATAAATTAAACTGCGTGTTCTCAAAATTGACATTTGGCTTCTTATTTCATATTGTTATTTGTTTGTAGTTACGTCAAACCCAAGCAACGCGATTATAATGTACAAATACAACCCCGAGGTGCAGGCTGTAACCCAGAACAGAACGTCGAGACAAGACCCCAAAGCTACCAGCATCATCCAGATCTTAGCCATCTGGCGTCTTATTCCTGCGGCGCGAACATTCTCCCCGCTTTGAAAGTATGTAGAACTTTCAATTAACTCAAGTTGTGAAAAAAATTGAAAACAAAAGAAATAAGTATATAAAGAAAAGAAAAACTAGTATTGCGTAATAAATTAAGCTAAATAACTAAACAATCCCGATTGTGAGATTACTGATTAGGTATTGGGCATAATTTTACTACCGGGCGTTTAAGTTTAGTAGTTCTGGTTTTAACCAAAGCCACGCGAATAACTCCATCAGCCCCAGGGTACACTTCTTCGATAATACCTAAAGGCCAACTTAATGGTCGAACGCCATCTTGCATTAGAATAACAACGGTTCCGACCATTACAGGATTATCGGGCGTGCACCACTTTTTTCTAACCTGTAATGTGTGCAAGTACTCAATCCTCCATTTGCGCCAAAATGATTGAACTAACGAATCTAGTAAGCGTTTACGATCCTCACTGTCAAATGCTCTTTTGACATATCGTAAGCGGGTAAATATTGTAGGGAGTTTGCATTAAAAATGTGCTGGAGTTAACACTTCCGGATAAGGATCCTCCGACAACACGCAAAGGGGCCTTGAATTTAGAAGTGCCTCAATTTGGATCAGCACAGTCAAAAGTTCCTCATATGTGAGTAAATGACCACCGACAATGCGGTACAGATGCGTTTTAAAAGATTTTACCGTCGATTCCCAAATTCCACCAAAATGTGGAGCCTGGGGTGGACTCATTTTCCAGGAGATGCGATTATTGAATTCAAGATTTAAAGCAGTTTGAAATTTTGAAGATGTAATCAAATCATAGATTTCATTTAATTTGGACTTGGCTCCTATAAAATTTGTACCATTGTCAGAATACATACAGGAAACTGGACCGACGTGACAAAAAGCGCTTGAATGCGTCCAAAAAGTTTCGTCGACAAATTCGAGACTAGCTCTATATGGACAGCTTTAGTAGTCAAACAAACAAATATACAGAGATACGCTTTTTGAAAGCGCTGCCCTCTTCTGCGGGAAAGCGTAATATTGATAAGCGTAATCCACCCCAGTGTGCGTAAACGCTTTGGCTTGCTGCACACGGCATGATGGTAAGTCTGCCATCATTGGCGTGGGGTGTGTTGGATTCACTCGAAAACAAAAATTGCATAATCTAATCCTTGATCTTATAATATCTCTAGCAGAAATAATCCAATATTTTTGTTTAATAAGCGAATTAAGAAGATTAGCACCTGTGTGACAATTAATGCGGTGGTAGTGGTCAATTAATAAATTTATTACATGATCTCTTTTCGTAACAGCAGTGGATGACAAGCGGCAAAAGGCAATCCCGATCGTGATAAACGACCACCCACTCGAATAAGACCCACTTCATCTAAGAAGGGTTTAAATTTCTTATGTATAAAGGCACAGTGCCCTTTTTAAACTTTCCATCAGCTCTGAAAATTGCACTAGTTGTAGCGCATGTATTAAATACTGTTCTGCTACATTTAGATCATCAGCGTCAATTCTAAGAGAAAGCTTAACAATTTTACAAAACGTAACACATATACAATAATGCGTAAAAGTTTGGACCACGAGGACACAGCTTGTGCCCTCTCATACAATACCGGAAGCTCGGGAACAATAATAGCTAAATTTCTTGAACATAATTCTGGAATTTCTTCATTTGGCGAAGCGGAAAACTGTTTAATGGGCCACATATGAGGAGGTAACGACATCCATGATGGACCATTCCACCAAAGATCATGCGACAACAGTTGGGAGGGCAACATGCCTCGAGATAGGCAGTCACTGGGGTTTTCTATCCCAGCGATATGGTAAAAGTGCTTAGGGTCTAAGTTGCTTTGAACTTTAGTCACTCTATTAGCGACAAATGTAGACCAACGATGAGGAGAAGAATGAATCCACGATAAGGCTATCGTAGAATCTGAAAATGCGTATAAGTTTTCTATGGGATAACGTGAATTATATATATCATACACGTTTCTTACCAATGTGGATAGTAGAACTGCAGCAAAGCTCCAGGCGAGCTAAAGTCACTATTTTTATAGGAGAAACCCTTGATTTTGAACAAGCGAGGCGTATTAAAATATGACCATCTGAATCTGTTACATGCAAGTAGACTGCACAACCAAAGGCTTTTAAACTTGCATCACAGAATGCAACTATGTTTACAGTACAGTCATTAGCGACCTTTAAATGACGTGGGATAACTGCATTCTTTAGTAATGGAAGTTCAGATACAAGCTTGAAGTAATATTCAGTTATATGCTTAGGAGGTACATCATCCCATCCAAGGTTTGCATTCCAGAGATCTTTTATTAGCAATTTGGCGTATAAAATTACAGGCGAGACCAACCCCAATATATCAAATAATCTTGCAACACACGACAAGATTATTCGTTTGGTGCATGATGCGGTTGAGATTTCTGCGGTTTGAAAGTAAAAGGCGTCGTTTCTAGGATCCCATGACAGACCTAGAATCTTTTGGTTACTACCGTCGGTAAAATTCACAGGTGTACAACTCGATAAAGGTAGGGTGCTAAGCAGTTCGAGTGAATTGCTAGCCCACTTAACCAAATCGAACCCTCCGGCCGTAAATAAAGCTATCAGCTGGTGCGATAACTTCACTGCTTCTTCAGTATTTAATACAGACGACACTAAATCGTCCATGTAAAACTCTGACTCTGCCATCCAAGCAGCCTCCAGGTATCTGTATCTTTCATTTGCGGCGAGCTGCTTGACAGTGCGCATAGCAAGAAATGGACTGCATTTTAATCCGAAAGGAACACGAGTGAATTTGAACGAGCGAATGCTCTCGTTACTATCAAAGCGAAATAATATCCTTTGGTATTGATGGTGTTCCTTAATAACACCAATTTGCAAATACATTTGTCGAATATCCGCTGTAATGGCGACTGGAAAAAGGCGAAAATTTAATAAAAGTTTAAATAAATCAGCTTGTAAATTCGGCCCAGGGTACAGGACGTCATTAAGTGATAACCCTGAATGGGTTTTGCACTTGCATCTAAAACAATCCGTACCTTGGTAGTCCTTTTATCTGGTTTTATAACAGCGTGATGAGGTATAAAGTACCCTGATCGTTGTCCAACTCTGGTGGAACCTCTACCAAATAGCGATTTTTAATATATTCGTCTATAACCGTTATAAGCTTTGCGAAAGTCTGGATTCAATTTAAACTTACGTTCAAGATAGATTAAGCGTTTGTGTGCTACTCCCCGAGAGTTACCTAAATTGTGTTCATCTCCAGTGAGAGGTAAAGCAACAGTATAACGACTGTCACTTTCACGCGACATATTTTTGATGAAATCATTTTCAAACGCGGTTTCTCGTGGACTGTAGAAGCGAGTAGTAGGAACTTCTTCAAGTTCCCAAAACTTTTGTAAACATTCTTGCAAATCATTATTATTTAATGTGCAGTATGTGGTAGATGTGAAATCATGCTGTTGTTCTGGAGCGGTAATAGGTATTTGACCCATTATTACATGCCCAAGAGTAGTCTTCAATAAAGAAGGCGCGGCGCGTTGGTAGGAGTATCAATAGGACCGTCTAACAATAAGAACGGAAACAGCTGTGCTCCCAGAACTAAATCAATTTGTCCAGGAACATTCCAATGACTATCAGCTAATGGCATTTTGTTAAGCTGTGTCATATGCGATGAATCAATGTATTGAGCAGGTAAATTATCGGTAATACAATCAATTACTAAAACTTGGATGTTATAGGTATGCGGATGAATACGTGATTCTATAGTAAGAGTGGCGTACCCACGTATAGGACGGGAGCTCATGCCAACACCTTTAATCACAGAATTATTTAACGGAGTTATGGACAGATTCAGCTGTTCACAACACGTTATAGAGATTAAATTATGTTGCGATGCACAATCAATCAAGCATCTGATAAGCTTTCTTGGATTGTTGTTGGTTCGAGCGAAAACTTGCGCCGTAGATAATAAAACATTGTTCATTGGCGAGATTGCTTTCAAGGTTTTACTGCGAGAATGCGATGTTCACGTCACAGTGTCATTCGTGACGTGTGAGTTATTGTCATTTGAAGGCGGTATAACATTACATAATGCGGTAGAGTTTGAATGCGATGCGTTGAAATTTAACTCATTACTAGCCAAAGAATTTCCATCACCAGGTAGAGCATCAAAATGTAATAATGTATGATGCTTTTGTGGCATGTTTTACATACATTTTGCGAATTGCATGTGTAACTAGAGTGCGACAGGCTTGAACAGTTTATACAAGCATGGTTCGATTTTATAAAGGCATAACGATCCTTAGCCACTAATTTTTAAAATCAGCACACTGGTACAAGTGCACATGATTCGACTTACTACAAAAGGCACAAGTCACAGTTTTTGATAACTTATTGCCCGTGGTTACAAAAGAATGAGTAATTTTAGAACCACCTTGTAACTTCGAATGCGATTGTATCTGCGTAGATTTAGACTCAGTTTTGGATGTGCGTTCTAAAACCTTCACCTGTTCACGTAAAAGGTTACAAATTCGTCGTAAGTTGGCATATCACCAGCTTTTGGTGCCCATTTTCAAGGATTTAACAGTATCAGAATCTAACTTCTTTAATCCAATATGGACAAACATAAATTCCTTTAAGTCACAAATTTTTAACTGACCCAAGGCTTGGTAAACAGATGTAAACTTATCTACAAAGTACTCAAGAGATTTTGACGTTGCGTTACTAATTGGTTTGAGTTCAAGCAGTTGATCAAGAAAAGCAGATGCTAAAGCTCGATTATCTTGATATTTTGCAATTAAGGCGTTGTATAACGGTATCAGATAGATGTTCATTCTCATGTATTAAAATGTTAAAGTTTTGAATAAATAAAGGCCAATCGGCCAAATTATTTCCGGAAAAAGGGGCTAGCGAAATGCGAGGCAACTTAAAGTAATTTTCTTTGCGTTTGGTATCATGCCCAATCTCCGGTTTATCAATTTGTTTCATTGACAAAAAGCGTTCCCTTGCAGACTGAATAGAGCTGCACATTTCCGTAAATGACCACACGGTTTCAAATTCAGGTTCAAACTCTTCAATTAAGCGCATTGATAAACTATTGATTTCATCCGCTAACGTCATAAACTCGCTGCGTAGTCCGATAACATGCAAAGATTTGGACAAAAAACTTTCTATCTGTACCGTGTCTTGTTTTTCTGGAATAGCAGCAACTAGCTTTTGTGCGTAACTAAAATACGACGCAAACTTTGACTCCAAGAAAGCTAAACGAGCCTCCTCTTCAGTCCGTTTACTCGTTTGAAGAATTGCGGTTTCTTTATTAGATGCGCGTGCACCTCTGGGCATGATGACAGTTATAGCGCCGGTAACAATAAATCAAGTATGTTTGTTAAGAAGCAGATAAGAAGCGCAATGCGGAAACCTATGAATTATGCCAGTACCTAATGCAGTTTCAGATTTTTTTTTTTTTTTGTATCCGGTTCGATTAGGATCAAACTTTTATGGGGGAGCGGGATGCGGTGCGTACAATATCCCCCTTAAGCGAATCAATGTTCTGTATAATAGCGGCCTTCGATAGCGTGGAGAATGTGTACCCCAAGAAATCAACGTTACAAATAACTACAAGTCTAGGATTGCTAGTACTTACCTGTGGCCTTGCTTGACAAACTGCTCCAGGAAACAGGACAGCAATCTTCGGCTGGCACACCCGTTGAAAACCCGTGGAACACAAACTATAAAAATTGGTAGCGATAAATTAAACTGCGTGTTCTCAAAATTGACATTTGGCTTCTTATTTCATATTGTTATTTTTTGTAGTTACGTCAAACCCAAGCGACGCGATTATAATGTACAAATACAACCCCGAGGTGCAGGCTGTAACCCAGAACAGAACGTCGAGACAAGACCCCAAAGCTACCAGCATCATCCAGATCATAGCCATCTGGCGTCTTATTCCTGCGGCGCGAACACAAATTAAATATTAATTATTATTTGTACATTTTGTTTAATACTCGTTACTTAAACTTGAATTAATTAATATAAATTCTGCACGTAATTTCCATTTGTTTCTTTACTTGGAATAATTAAATTACATACAAGTTGAGCATTTTAATACTGCTTCTTTTTATAGAAAACGTCTAGTGAATAATTTAAATCCCTTATTTTTAATAAAACGAATAAATTTTTATGCTTCACGGTTTTAATAATGCGTACTTTTTCCCAAAGCTTCCTTATACACGGTGATTAAAATTATTTGATGCACTTAATTAATTTTCTACCCTGGTCTAAATATGAGTATTTTATATATATATTGAAACGTATCTTTTCTTAAAGGCACCAGCCCCATTTTGGGTGGCAGTGAAACTAAGTCTTCCGACATAACTAGGGGTCTATTCCTTGGGTAGAGCTATGAGAAATGGGGGGGGGGGGTAAGTCGAAATCTGTTTGTAGGTCAAACTTAATCTAAACTAAATAGGCGCCACCAAATCCGTCCGGACTTATTCATGATAATGGCATGGCATATTTCTAAGGGCGGACGTGGAGACCCAAAGAAAAAAAGATCGCCTTCGATGACAAAAACCTGTCTTAATAAAATAAGACGCTGTTCCTGTAAGAAATTGTAATAGTTAGATAAATAAAAAAGTGGAACACTATTTGTGTCCAGCAAATATACATAAAGAAGTAGTAAAAAGATATTTTCAATATAAAGTTGGCATCAAAATTCTACTCATAAGGATGTTAGCTTTATGTGTTTAGGTTTGATCATATTTGATCAAAATAAAAACTTTAATCTTGAACCAATTGTTTACTAAAAGAATCTCTTTTAAAATAAAATGAATTGCAACAAAATTTAATTAATAACTGAATCACTTCATGGTTTTCAACTTCAGGTTTATCTAAATTATTTTAATCAAATATTTTACAGTATATTGTAAACTTGTTATACAAAAAGGGCTCCGACCTGTGCAGATCTGTTCAGGCAGATGACAAATTAATTACTTCTAAAAATGTTACTACTCAAGTTTTTCTTTTTAAATTATATGTGCAAGTTTTAGTTTCTATAAAGCAGATCACAAAAATACTCTTGTTTACATAACTTGTGCTAAAGCTGTTCAAGCATTTGCTTTCAAGAATACATCTGTCAGCAGTATACTACAGAAAAATATGTGACGTCAGTAACACCTGTTGTTGTTACTAACGATTCATAATGAACCACGCGTTTTGTTTCTCAAAACATCAAATCAGTGAATTTTAATTTCGACACTGGAAAATCCAGCTCAGCAATAGT
This sequence comes from Platerodrilus igneus, assembly GCA_036346225.1. Lineage (NCBI taxonomy): Eukaryota > Metazoa > Arthropoda > Insecta > Coleoptera > Lycidae > Platerodrilus > Platerodrilus igneus. Next base: position 2,662,041 of record JARFIW010001055.1, read on the forward strand.
TGAAACTTTTATAATATTCATGCTTTTACACATTAAAACAAATTAACGTGTTTCTAGTGTGAAACACATAAAAAGGACTTAAAGCTATCTACGAACCAAAAACTGCATTTCTCGCCTTAATGAGGTACTTGCTATTTCATGCAAAGATCACTGCGTGTAGTGTGAACCAAATTCATACTAAACAACTTCTACTATGGAGTTGTTCCACGTGTAGAATCAAATACGGCCACGATACATTCGGCAGCCGCTACAATCCGGTTGTTGAATCACGCCGCCTCACCAAAGTAGCATCCTTACGTTGTATAACAAAGTGGTCTTCATAAAATTGGTTTCTTAAATTTTCTATTCTAAAAGTTGCATCGTAAGTTGTAGCAAAGTCGTCTTCTTAATAAACTGCCTTCTAAATTTCGTGTTTTCAGAGTTGCATTGTCAATTGTAGCATTATGTCTTGTCGCGCTAAATAAATTATCTCAAATTAAACAAGTTAATAACCTTTATACGTTACCAACCGCTATTCGAAGATGTGTCCTAACTCATCAAAGTTGATACGCAAATTGCCGGCCTGCAATTTTTGATACATCTTATTGCTTCTTCCATGTATGGCCGACTGATTACAAAACTAGCTCGGGCGACCGAGGCGTCCGAGGAGGGGACAGTCAAATAGCTGTAGAAGACACAGATATTTAACCACAAATAGAATACCAAAGGACAATGCTGCTTTAACATATTACTTTAGTTGTTGAATGTAATTTACTATTGTTTTAATAAAAGTGTTTTATTATTCTCGCAATTTTATGAAGGGATTTATTAATCAAAAATAAAATTGTTACACTATATATATATATATATACACCGGATGTTCCATTAAGCGTATCGCGCGGTTGTATATCATAAAGTATAAGGCCTAGAGCTTTGCGGAAAAAAATTTATTAAGTAAAGTGGCCAAGAGAAATTGCTGGAAATTATCTTTAAGTTTCAATTTAAGCACAAGGTATTATGCTCAAAACGCAAATAGGCAGTTATCTTTATTATTCACAACTTTTATTTGAAACTTTTTCTGTAGATCGCACAAAGACAGCTGCAGGACCTGGTGAATTGGTTTACATGTAAATAGGGTTATCTCACAATGCCCATGTTGGAATTTAATAATCTTAGAATCGTTTGAAAGAGAATTTCTCAGGGATCAAGGAAAACGACTAAATTGATTTTTCTAATGTTTTCTAAATATGTTAGAGGGCGCTTTTTCCAATCATGCCAGTTTTTGTTCATTTACTTAAAAAAATTAAATGGAAAGACATATTTAGCAAAGGGGAATTGAATGAAGGGTAAAAAAAAGATTTTAGTGAAATTCGCACCTCGATATCTTTAATGGTTCTTAAGTTATTGCAAAAAGCGTATTCATATTAAAAAATATGTATTTCCTTGAATTTTGGATTAAATAGCGTTTTGAATTATTTAGTTATTCTTCATTTTAAAGAAAAGGAAATAAAGAATTGTGATTTTTGCTTACATACATTATTACCCTAACAGAGTCTGAAAAACAAACAATGTTGTCTTTCCTTGTAGTCGATTAAACATTAATAATAATAATAATAATAAATCTGAGGAAAATGCGGATGGGATTACTTTAGCATGATTTTCTATGAAAATGTTGTATTTTCAATGGCTAATGTTGTAGCCCTAAGAAAAGGCCGTTTTTGGTTACCAGTTTTAGTCAACTGGTAAAACCAAATACATATTTAACGCACACAAACAGAACAACTAAAACGAACAATAAACAACTAACATTATTACAACACATGTTCAAAGTGCCTTCCATCATTAAAAATACATTTTTCTAATCTTCGGTGGGTGCTTGACACTGCAGTTTCAATTTCGGCTCTTGAAATGCTTGTTATGGCGTTTTGAATTCGAGCAATCATATCCTCACGTGTGGTAGATCGTGTTTGGAGAACCATATCTTTTAGCCTTCCCCATAAATAAAAGTCTAAGACAGTAAGATCTGGTGATCTAGCCGGCCAAGGAAATAAACTTCCTCTTCCTATCCAGCCATTTGGGAAGGTCGTTTCTAAATAATTTCTAACTTCCATGGAATAATGTGCTGGGCAACTGTCATGCTGAAACTACATGTTCTGCCTAGTTTCTAGTGAAACAGTCTCCAAAAGTTCAGGTAGATTGTTGACCAAAAAATGCAAGTATGTTGCTCCATTCAAATTTCCATTAATAACAAATGTGCCTAAAATTCTGTTTTCAATAATGCCGCACCAAACATTTACACTCCACCTGTGTTGGTGATCAACTTGTAGCATCCAGTGAGGATTAGTTTCGGACCAATAATGCAGATTATGTAAATTTACTCCTCTATCGCTATTTCAGCTTCATCTGTCCATAATATGCGGGACAAGAATAAGGGATATTCGGTGCACATATCTTTCAACCAATGGCAATGATTCAATCTTCTGTCGGTATCGATATCTAAAAGGTTCTGGTGCAAAACTGCATGATATGGATGCAATTTGTGGTTTATTAGAATACGATGCACCGATGTCGTAGGTATCCCTAAATTTGCAGAAAGTTGCCTGGTACTTACATAATCTGCTTCAACGCACGCAAGAACATTTATAACACTGTTTTCATTTGTAATTGTACGTTTTCTTGTGGGCATTTTAATTGGATTCACACCCCCTGTTTCTCTTAAACGTTTTGCCAATCGTGTAAATTTTGGTATAATGTTTTCTCATATTATTAATGTTTATAAACATCGTCACTAAATGAAAGGCACTTTTGAACATCTGCTATAATAATATTTGTGACTAAATAATTTCAAATATTTGATCCGAAAATTCAGGAAAATTCTAATTAGTACTGGGATAGATCTCTAAAATGCACATACTTTTTGCAATAACTTAAGAACCATTAAAGATATCAGTGCGATTTTCACTAAAATCTTTTTTTTACCCTTCATTCAATTCCCCTTTGATAAATAAGTCTTTCCATTTAATTTTTTTAAGTAAGTGAACAAAAACTGGCATGATTGGAAAAAGCGCCCTCTAACATATTTAGAAAACATTAGAAAAATCAATTTTTAGTCGTTTTTGTTGATCCTTGAGAAATTCTCCTTCAAACGATTCTAAGATTATTAAATTCCAACATGGGCATTGTGAGATAACCCTATTTACATGTAAACCAATTCACCAGGTCCTGCAACTGTCCTTGTGCGATCTACAGAAAAAAGTTTCAAATAAAAGTTGTGAATAATAAAGATAACTGCCTATTCGCGCTTTGAGCATAATACCTTGTGCTTAAATTTTGGGAGAAAAATTGAATTTTGTTGTGACCTTAGCAAATACTTTCCCTTGCGGTAGAAATTGAAAGTTAAAAATAATTTCCAGCAATTTCTCTTGGCCACTTTACTTAATAAATTTTTTTCCGCAAAGCTCTAGGCCTTATACTTTATGATATACAGTCGCGCGATACGCTTAATGGAACACCTGGTATATATCTATAGTCACAATATCTTGTATCATGACTATGTACCAAAATGGCAGGGACGTAGTTGTTAGAATATTTATAGAATAGATTGAGTGTCATAAATAAATATTGAATATAGAGTAAGTACATTAAGCTTCCTAAATAAAGGTTTGCAGTGAGCATTAATCTCTGCACTAGACACAATCGGAATAGCTCTTTTTTGCAATTTGAAAATTACAGATGTGTTAACAAGAGATGAGCTACCCCAGAAGGCAATACCGTACCTCAATCTAGATTCGACTAATGCAAAATAACATTTTTTAGTGCAATCCATTGGTAATTCCCTGAACACAGATTTAAGTGCATAGATAACCGAAGATAGTTTGGATGATAACATACTAATATGTTCATACCAGTTCAAATTCTGATCTACTATGATTCCAAGGAATTTAGTGGAGGTAACTAAATTTAGTGACAAGTCCGAGATGAGATTGAATGGCGGCGGTAAAGGTTTGAAGACCATATAGCAAGTTTTTTGTTCGTTTATCAGTAGTCTATTATTATAAAACCATTTTCTCATGGATAGGAGATCAGTGTTTAATTTGTCTTTTAAAGAATCAACATTTAGTGCATCCCACTGAAGATTAATATCATCTGCTTAGAGAGTACATTTGGCATATACAGTGCAGCTAGTAAAATCATTAATAACAAGTTGAAAATGCAAGGCATTGTCGCAACGAACTTCCAAATGTAGACTTACTTTAAAACAAATTAAAGAAAAAATTATTATAAATAAAATTAAATAAAAACCCTTAACCACAAAAAATATTCAAATTACTAAATACGTATTTCGACCACTATGTGGCCATCATCAGTAGAAAACCTGTAATAAATATAAAAAAAAAAAGCTGTTGTTCTGGAACACTTCAGAGGATATTCTCCTCACCACTTAGGCTGAAGTGAACCTTCCCAACCTATAATTTACTATATTGTTGCTTTAAACACTATCGAGGATATTCTCCTCACCCGCAGGCTGGTGTTCTCAACAACAAACAAGTGAATTGTGACATTATAACTTAAATCTACTTAATTTATACTAATTCTAAACCTACTGAAGCGGAACCAGTTTAATCTTGCTTTCTCATTGGTTGTTGACCAATAGGAAAGCAAAGCAGATGACTCTATTGGCCCTTTATCAGTGTTTAAGAGGGTCCTTTATGTTTAACAATTTTAATTGATTCATAGGCATTTAAGGAGGAAAACGTTGGTACCGCTTTTAACAATTTAACATTTTCTAGTTTAACGGGTGGCTGGTTTCAAATATATGTTTGGCGACCTGAGACCTTTCATATTTACCATATTTGAAGTGAGCAATGTGTTCTTTAAATCTTGTTGTTATATTCCTCTTGGTCTGACCAATATATTTTTGAAAACACCCTGGCCCTGCACAACTAATTTCATAAATCCCGACTTTTGCAATTTTTCCCCTTGTCTTTTGGATTACCTAACAAATCTTTAATTTTATTAGTATTAGTGAAAGCAATTTTGAAATTACACTGTTTGAATATTTTATCAAGACCCTTTGTGGTTTTGTGAAACGGAAGTTTAACATATTTAACATTATCGTTAGAGGTGGTTGATTGCAAAGTCGTTGATTTACGGATGTTGATCCTATTTTACACTTTCTAAAAATATTATCTATAATATCAGAAGAGAAACCATTGTAATTCGCTATTTGTTTAATAAGAGCAAATTCCTTATTAAATCTGTTTTTATTTAAAGGAAATTCAATAATCTATTAATTAAAAGTTAAATGAAGCCAACTTATGTTGTATGCTATGATTAGAGGAAGACAAAATAAAGCGATTTACATTGGTTTCTTTTCTATAAATGTCAAATTCTAATTTATTACCATTTCTAATTACTAATGTATCTAAAAGGGTAATTGTCCATTATTCTCTAGTTCATCGTAAATTTTATGCTTTGAAATTTTGAATTCATTTCTTTAAGAAAATCATCAACATTTGATTTAGAAGTGTCAAAACTGCAAAATATCATCCACGTACCTTAACCATATTCTTGGGAAGTATTTGGAGTTTTCTTTTAACTCGGTTTCAAAACGAGACATAAATAAATTTGCTATGAAAGGTGATAAGCTATTTTCCATTGCTGTGCCTTCATGTTGTTCGTACAACTTGTTGTTGAATTGAAAACAGTTCTGGGACATGCAATGCGAAACAAGCTTGATATAGTCCTCAACTTTATCATCATCAATATCACTATATATAAGAACATCCTTTAAATATGTTAAAGTACGTGGTATTGGAACACTAGGGAATAATGAACTGACATCAAATGAAATTAAGATTTCGTTCTCTTCTAATGTGATATTTTTAATTTTATTCATGAACTCTAAAGAGTTTTGTACAGACAAACTATTAAACTTTAAATTCTTAAATTCATTTGACAGCCATCGTGATAAATAGTAAGTCGGTGAGTTGATACCTGAAACTATTGGTCTCATCGATTTATTATTTTTGTGAATCTTTGGTAAACAGTAAAGTTTTGGTTTTTGCTGCTATATACATTAGAGCACCAATCAGTTTATGATAATTGTTCTGTGGAGCGTTTTCTGATTTTGACAATTCTTGAGACATACACAGAGGTGTCCCAATTTGTTACATTCATTTTCGGCAATAATTGGTTATTTGATTTACACGAATTCTTTTTCTAGTATCAAATTCTCCAACAATACCCGATATATTGTACCTGTTCAGATAAGCTCGCTTTACCATAATTTTCAACTCAAATTCCTTGTTAATTCATTATCCGTTCGTATAAATTCCATGTCTATTGTTAAATCTTTCCGCATAATTAATAATAAATACTCATTCTAAGAATTTTCAACGTAAATCTAGTTGTTTTGAAACGACAAGTTTATGCGACAATTAATTAGTCAAGATCCTGTTAGTTAACCGTGAGTGCGTTATACCTACCGATAAAGTATAATTGTGTTCTAGTGGGTTTCCCATCTAAAGATTTGTCGAAATAATATATCCTACTATTGTCTGATAAAACTGCGTTTTCCAGTTCCAATCACGTTTCGATAACGAGCATGTTTGCTTTTCGAGTTCGTGTTATTTTGAACTCCTTTTAAACTTTGATTCTGCAGCTTGTGTGTTGATGCACTTGTAACAACTACTTACTCCAAGAGCGATGCACGTTTCTCCTCTATCAAATGTGTAGATTTGGCGTGTATCGGTAAGCGCTCCTGAGTTGTTAATATTAGAAAATATTCCTTTTTTAGCTCTTAGCTGGAGGCTCAATTGCTTGTTGCGTAGCCCGATTATTCCTTGATGTGGATCAATTGATCTTGCATGTAGACCGCCAGTGCAATTACGGTAGTAGCATGGTTGTTGCTGACTACCGCGGCGATGCTGTCAATTCGCTTCCGAGGGCTGACAAGATAAGTATCCCAACACATGTATGTGACTTATTTTCCTTTGCTAACATACCCAGGGATAAACCGAATTTGAAATTAAATATGTGAATGTTTGTTCTGGTAAAATCCTTACTAGAAAAATTTCGAACTTTAATGCTTTTGCTTTTTGTATTTAACCCATCTGCTTATTTAAAAGTATCAGCAGTATTCTTTTTTTACTGATTAGAGTTATAACAAATGCTTCGTATGGTAAAATACTAGAAAGGTTTCTAAATTTAATGTTTTTTTTAATTAACCCATCCACTTATACGAAAGTATCAGCGTTATTCTTTTTGATACTGATTAGATTTATTTCATGTTAGCAACGAATTGCGAATTTCGTGAAACAATTAGTGAATATGTCTATATAGTAGAATTGTTTTATTAAATAGTAACCTTAGTTAATTTTGTTTTGCTGTTTCGATAGAAATTTCTATATTTGTGTTTCTTTATTGTAAATAGAAAATTGTTGGCGATGTATTATTTTTGTGTTGCTAGGAAACCCTCCCCTCTCCACATTGGTAGTTAGCCTGATATATTTACGTTTTCTTCCGGCTACATCATTGACATAGCAAACTGAGTTGCACTCATACTAAACTTATCAATGATATTTCTTACATAAGACTCTTGATCTAACTTAGTAGTATCTCTTTTTCGATCTCTCATAACTTTCATACCTAAGCATTCTTGAACGATGCCGCAATTGCTGATTTGACTTACAAGTTTTATCGATTGAATTAGAGAAACCAAAAGAATCGTCTACATGTGAACCAATAACAACGTAGTTTCCATCAGATTTTTTAATATATACACAGGGATCGTATTCAGATCTAGAGAATGTTACGTGCAAATCGAATTTGCACTTAAACATTGTTTTAGTCTAGTTTTCTTGATGTGCGGAAGTTCCCGCCATAATTTTAAATACGCAAGACGCGCGAACATTTTTAAATGAACTGGGCGGGGCTTCCGGTACGTCACAATAGTGCAATTGGCAAGTGTGAATTATCCCCATAGGGGTAAGGCAATGCTACAAAAGAGTAGGGGAGTTCCGCGGTTCTCGCGCGGAAACGTGGCTTTTTTACGCCGAACTTTGAAGTGAACAGTCGTGCGGGGTGTCGTGTGTTATCTTATTATGTAGATTTCCTTATCTTGATTATCTTTCCTTAATTACCTATTCCTGTCTTCCACTGCATATAGGAACGGAGATGACCCTGGAGCATCCCATGACCCCGAGATAATTTGGATGTCCAGCTCTACCAGCAACAGCGATGCCGAGGCTACCGTGGCGTGATTTCCTGCCGGTTATCGGATCCTTCACGTGAGTAGACTCTCTAATTTTTATTGTTTTAATTTTATGTACCTTCTCTTAATTATGGCGCAATATAAATTATCAGTGACGTCATGGTGTATCTTATGAACTTTGGTAACTGTATTACAGGCTTTTAAGAGCCATATATCGCCATTTCAATGTACCAGAATCTAAGTGTAACATTTGGTTAACTGCATTACCGACAAGATAAAACGTTAAACCAAGTGTAACAGATGGCGCCTTCAACCTGTTCAGGCTATGAACTTCAGGGGTTTCTTCTTTGTTTTTAGGTTATGTTAATTTCAGTTACAAGCAAGCAATGTTTTAACAGATGTTATTGAAACAGTTTTTTCACTTAAGGAAACGTACTTTTATTCATGTAAGTATTTACCTTACCTTATGTCTTTAAATACAGAATTACCTATTAAAATATAACTTTAGTTCGTTTTCCTAACATTAAAAGGCCGTTTTTTGAAACTTAAATACATTGTTCTTTATGTTACATTCTAAAAATTGCATTATGGTTTATCCTTTACATGAAAATTTTGTGTTTAAAAAAACACTTGAGTGAAATAAATTGCTAGTATACCTTTTAAGAAGTGTTTGACTATACGTTGTTGCCTTATAGGTTAAATAACATATCCTCTGCGTCCATTTTCCATTTTGAAAGGCTTGTCTGTCATTATCTATAAAATATGTATTTAGCTGAACATTGATTTCGTTTCCATATACCTTAAATGTGTTTCTTTGGTGTTATCGGTGACGTTCTAACAAGCTCTTACCTCTAAATATCGTATCGTATTACCTTAAAGTAACTGTAACGTGTTTTTTACCTTCTAATCTGCGTCAAAATCGCATATTTTTTATATCGTGTCTTGAATATTGTATTCATAATGAACGTATCACATCTAAAATCCCTCGAATTAATCTACGAGCTGGAATGTAGAAGTATCATAGCTGCGAGCAATCAGAATGATAGGCGATCTCAACTTAGGGCTGTTTTGTCACAGGAAACCAAAGGCGTTGCTATCTTAAAGAACCCTGTTGGCGACTGGCCACTCAACGTATCAGAAATTAAATTATCTTTAGATGATATATCGGGTATAATAAACAAAACAGATCCTGCGGCTACTAATATCGAATTAGGAGATTGACTTCAAGAATAACCCACGTCAAACACCGTATCGAATCATTATCTTTATATAACGATGACCAAGCGACTCAAGCTAAACAAAGTTTGTTGTCCGAGGTGTTATTGCTTGAAGGAATTCTTTTAGAAAGACTTAATCCTAACGCAGACGTAGATATATCGTTACCTTTTTCAAATCTTGCGCTTGCCGAACCTAAACCATTAGGAAAACCTATACCTGTATACAAATGGGGTCTCACCTTTGAAGGGTTTGATTCGAAGGTTTCTTTATCATCCTTTCTTGACCGGATTAACGATTTTAAAATTTCTCGCGGTGTACCGACCAGGACCTATTTATCTCAGCTGGTGATTTGTTCGCAGGCTCAGCATTAATATGGTACAGAAACATACGACACCAAATTTCTACCTGGAATGAGTTAGTTGCCTGTTTAAAACGAGATTTCCTACCTTATGGCTACATTAACGATCTTTGGAACGAAATTCGTAACCGAACCCAAGGTCCCGACGAAAATGTTGTTTCTTTTATTACCTCATTAGAAGCTTTATATAGCAGACTCGACAAAAACCTTCCGAATCCGAAATTATCGATCAATTACTTAGAAATTTAAACCCCCATTTCTCAGAACGTTTGGCATTACAGCCCATATCTTCGCTAGCTCATTTTAAAGACCTATGTCGTTCTCTCCAAGAAGTGAGGTCAAGAATTGACAAATATCGACCACCACCGAGCAACTATCTGGTCTTCTCGAACCTGATTTAGCTTGCCAAGTTCGAGCTTCCGTAAACTATCTACCCTTAACGTTCCTTCTACCGTCACTAACAACGCACTTACCTGTTGGAACTGCAAACGAAGTGGACATAGCTATACTGTCTGCACTTACCCTAGAAATATTTTTTGTTATGGTTGTGGTCGCTCAAATACCTACAAATCTAACTGCACCAACTGTAATCCTAACGTATCGGGAAACTCCCGTCGAGATATTTCAAATCAGGGTGTGAATATCTCAAGAAACCAAAATCGCCCTCAACACCAATCATCCAACGGACACAGACGCCAGTAAATTTAAATTATAAAACCACTTCTAACGTTGTACCATCATTAAATTTATCTAATAATAATACCGCTACTATTAATGTACAAAATACCTTACCTTCATTAGAGGAATTATGCTACACTACCCCAGCCGAGTGGTCTAAGTGGTTACAAACCGTCAATTCCTTTTATCATAAAAAGACTGCTACCGTTTCACAACTTGTTAAAAAACCCTTCGATAACCGTCCACACTTATCTATCTCAATTGGTTCCTTAAATGTAATTGCTTTACTGGATACAGGTTCTTCATGTTCTCTTATAAATAACGAAGGTTTACATCAATTATCTCAACAAAATATCAAAATTCAAATTATTCGAAAAACTTCCATAAATTTAGCTGACGATAATCAAATACATGTAACCGGTTCCCTTAAGTTAAAAATTCGAGTAGAATCTCTTGAACGTGATGTTTTATTTTGATTGTCCCTGCATTAGCGTATCCTTTTCTACTGGGCGTTGATTTCTGTGAACTTTTAATCTGTCACTTTACTTTCAGGATTTTTCATGGCAAACCTCTATTAAAACGAACTCCTGTGCATCTACAGGAATATCTAACAAAATCTCTCTTACCGATTCCCAAAATGTAACTCTTAACGCTACAATCGACAAATTTCGCAAACTTAATACCTCCGAACTGGGTTTGCGTTACAACGGCAACACACGTTATCTCTACAGGTGATGCCCTTCCCTTTAAGCAACGTCAATATCCCTTATCGCCTGCCTTACAAAAGCATTTACATGCAGAAATAGACAAAATGTTAGTATCTGGTGTTATCTCTCCTTCAAATTCACCATGGACCTCTCCTGTATTGCTAGTTCGGAAAAAGAATGACGAATGGCGTGTCTGTTTTGATGGCAGGAAGCTAAATTCTGTTACTGTTCCAGACGCTTACCCTTTACCTAGAACTGACTCAATTTTGAGCAGGCTTCGTAATGCAAAATTTATCTCATCTATCGACCTAAGACAAGCTTTTTATCAGATACCTCTTGACTTATCTTCTCGTCAAAAAACTGCTTTTTGTGTCCCAGGCCGAGGTCTTTTCGAATATAATTTTTTGCCATTTGGTCTCTGTAACGCTCCACAAACTTTACAACGTACTATGGATCAAACGTTAGGTCCTATCTTACATCAAGAACGTGCCTTTGTATTTTTAGATGATATCTTAGTTATCTCAAGTTCTTTCGATGAACATATCGCCACATTAGATGAAGTTGCAGAACGTTTAAATGCAGCAGGTTTTAAGATAAACTGGGAAAAGTCTCAATTTTGTCGTTCATCCCTTACATTTCTTGGTTTTATTGTCGATGGGACAGGCTTACGAGCAGATCCTGCTAAAGTTGATGCCATTACTAAATTTAAAACACCTAAAACTGTTACCGAAATCAAAGCGTTTGATAGGAATGATTAGCTACTATCGCATTTTTCTACCTAACCTTTCAACTATATCCGCACCCATTACTGCTTTAATTAAAAATAAAAGAAATCCCAAACTATCGAGTGGAATTTAGAATCCCAACAAGCTTTCGAACAAATTAAAACATTAATCACTTCAGCACCTATCTTAATCTCTCCAAATTTCGATGATAAGTTTTATATACAAACCGATGCCTCACTTACTGGGTTAGGTGCAATGTTGTTCCAGGTAAACAATGGTTTAGAACATCCAATCGCTTATGCGAGCCGTGCCTTAACTTCTGCCGAACAAAAATACTCTGCTACCGAACGAGAACTATTGGGCGTTATCTTTGGCATCGAGAAATTTAGAGGATATGTCGAAGGTACACACTTTACCGTAATCACTGATTGTGCAGCACTCACTTGGCTTAATAACTTGAAACAACCCGCAGGTCGTTTGGCAAGATGGAACTTGCGTATATCTCAATTTACTTTCGACGTTAGGCATAGGCCTGGCAAATTAAATATCGTACCTGATGCGTTATCTCGAGATGTTGTTTCTCTAAACCTTCCAAATTTAATTCTGGATACCTGGTACCTCAATATGATAAAAAGTTTCCGATAATCCCGACAAATTTCCTACCTTTCGAGTAACTAATAATAGACTGTATAAATTTGTATCCTCGTCCCCACATAAAATATCGAATATACCCGAATGGAAACTCGTTGTGCCCACTGCAAATCGCAGTGAGGTGCTCAAATTATGTCACGACGATCCCTTAGCTGCACACCTTGGTGTTACAAAAACTCTCGAAAATATCTGAATTGTATTACTGGCCCACACTTAAGCAATCTGTTTGTCGCTACATTAAAAGCTGCAAAATTTGTGGTTCCCATAAGAGTTCGCAAGATGCTCGCCCTGGTTTAATGGGTAACTTTAAGCGTGTATCTTATCCCTTTCAATTAATATCGCTTGACTTATTAGGACCTCTCCCTCGATCGAAAAGAGGCAATCAATATCTTTTAGTCGTTACCGATTGGTTTTCTAAATTTGTTATGGTACAACCCTTACGTAAAGCTACCTCCGCTGCAATAATTAAATTTCTAGAACAGAATGTCTTTCTTATCTTTGGTGTCCCCCAGATTATTCTTTGTGACAATGGTGCACAATTTATCTCTAAAGATTTTCAGAATTTCGTTAAAAGTTACAAAGTACAAAAAATTTGGTTTAACGCAAAATATCACCCCCAAGTAAACCCTACCGAAAGGGTAAATCGAGTTTTAATTACCGCTATCTCTTCTTATATTAATTCAGACCATACTACATGGGATGAACATATCTTTGAAATTGCTCAAGCTTTGCGTACATCTAAGCGAAGCAACCCAATTCACTCCGTCTTTTCTTGTTTTTGGAAGATATACCCCAATCGATGGGAGTTACTATGGTTTAGTGCCTGACGATACTAACGTAATTGAATTTGACGATAAAGTACGTTGGGACAAGGACCAACAGTCACTACCTTCTATCTTTAACGACGTTAGAAAAAATTTGTTAAAAGCTTACGAAAGAGCAAGGACCATTATAACTTGCGTGCGAAATATTTCCTTTGCCTTAGGCGAACAAGTTTGGAAAAAGAACTATGTCTTATCGGATGCATCTAAGAAATTTTCTTCAAAATTGGCCCCTAAATTCATTCTTTGTAAAGTCACACGTGTTATTAGTCCCCTTATCTACGAACTTCAGGATACTGAAGGAAAACGCCAAGGCAGGTGGCATATTAAAGACCTTAAGCCATTCTCTGCCGACCCAAATGCTAATTAAGTTTTCATGCCCCATTATCCTCACGATTTACCTAATATTTTTGTTCTCACCATCAATTAGTATCTTTAATTACTTATTCCTTCCTCATATAGTATATAATTTCTTACACGTTTAACTTTACTTACCTTAATTTAGCTATCTTTTTCTTCTGGTTGACTTTTCCTCGACCATACCGTTACTCATATATCACTTCATCCTCTACACCCCCCAATATAGCTCTGTCGTTTCATTTAATTAACCCTTGAAATTTTCCTATTACATATTGTTCGGTCTTTAGTATTTCTCTTATATGGTTTAATTGAATGGTAATTGTCGTAACTTTGGTTGAAATAACCCATTGAATTTTTATGACTGGTTTTGGCTGATGTTGAGTGAATGCTTTCTTCTTTGGGCTCACATAGAACATGCGCAGTCTATGCCATTGAAAGAAATAGTTCATATTCGCAGTTGCAAAAGCTAGGATTGTCTATTCCGTGTGTTTTTCCTCTGAATTATTGCAATCGCCCACATTATACTACATCATTATACTACAACATTATTCCTTCCTTTTTCTACTAAATCTACATAACTTATAAACTTTTTTTTCGTTATTTTTTATTGAACTTTGTGGTGAGACGCTATCGCTTCTTATTGTTATTTTATTAAATTCTCGGTTGTTTTAGCATATGGGGACAGTGTATCTGTATTTAACTGCTTATAATTGGGCATTTGTGTGTGTTTAGGGTGCTACCGATTTAAAAAACTACCTTAAAACAGTTTGTTTTTGTGTGTTTGTATCTGTGAGGATACTTTTAAGTTGTCGTGTCTATCTTTGTCTGATTTTCTTATCGTAGTCGAAGCACTCGTTAGGAAAATTATCGTACTAGTTCTCTTAGGAGTCTAGTGAATTTTAAAAATGTGTATATCTTATCTTGTCGGATTAATATCGCAGGTGGTCCTTCAGACTGCGCTGTGTTTTATAGGGACAATTCTCTACTTTCTCTCGGACGCTTGTCCAAAAACTATACTTTTTCTTAACCCGCTATCTCTGCTATGCCTTATTCTTCTCTCGGTGGACCTGTTCTTGTCCCGGAACACCCGTCTGCCTCATAAGAATGATGTTCCCTCATTCCGAGCTGCTGACCACACTTGTTGGTTGAGTAGCGCTTTGCTATCCACCTTTCCCTCTGTCGCTTTTGCTCAATGCGAGCCCTTCCTCTTCTTTCTTCTACCTAGAGGTGCCTCTTATGCACTTCAAAAAACCAACCTCCTTCTTTTTTTACCTTTCCTATCTCTACTACCTTTTCTTTTCTGTTAGTCACCGTGTGGTTGTGCGGGAGGTTTTCACAGACAGTTGGACCATGTCTCTGCGAATCTTTCGTGGGGTCATGCGGTGCCGCTGTCAGTGCATAGGCTCTGGCAGTGAAGGTATGTATGAGTGTGTGAATGTGTGAGTGAATGTGTATATAGAATATACCGCATGGATATCGGGTGAATAGTTTCACCGATATCGATCAACACTGGGTGCAGGAATGCACCCAAAGGTCTTTGCCGGTCCCGTGCTGTTCTTACGAACGGACCTGCCTCACAGGTCTCTCTTTTAGAGGGCACGGGTCAATCCCATTTAAACGGCTCTACTGGAGCCACTCTTTGTTGTTATCATTGTCTTGGGTAATAACTAGGCCAATATCTTTGTCTTCTTTATTATCTTCGATAATACCTTTAGGTTTAATATCGTTATCTTATTGATTACCTTTGGTAATAACCTTAGTTTAGTATCGTTATCTTACCGATTACCGTTAGTAATAATTTTGGTTTAATTTATCGTTATCTTACCGACTACCGTTAGGAATAACTTCGAGTTATGTCGCGTTATCTTACCGGTTATCTTGAGTAATAACTTCTGTTTAAATTCATGTTACCTACTATCTCTTATAATCACTTTAACTTAATATCGTGTTATCTTATCGAGTATCTCAAATAATAACTAAAGCTTAATACCGTTATCTTATTCATTACCTTTGAGGATAACAACTTAAGCTTAATATCTTTACTTTATCTATTATCTTTAACATCAATTTGAGATCTTATCTTATCTTTTATCGTCCTAACGTGTGGTATATATGACCAGACGTGGGAATTATCTTTCTGAAAATTAAGTGAAAAAGCTAACCCAATTTAGAAATGTAATTTGTCAGGTTAGCATATAAGGATTTAGTAGGCGGTACTTTTGGTAAATTTGTGGATTCACAACTGTGTCATGGACAAGTTAAATGTACATCGGAGGAAACCAAAGTACCAGAAACAAAATTTGCCAGAGTGCAAGGTGACGACTCTCATGAACATTTTTAAATTTGGGCACTTCTTGCCAAAAAAAAAAGAAGAATAGTTTGATGCGACACTCATGTGTGTTTGCACATAACAACTTATGTTAGCTTTAGTTAGATAAGTTTAGATAGGTTTAGATAGGTTAGGCGACTTGTCGCACCCGTGTTAGTTTAAGCAGTGTTTCATGCTCCCGACAAATTTGTGCTGTCGGTAAGTAGTGTAGTCAAAGACTATCGGGCTACCTATTCCGTTTCCTGGTACTTGGTAGACGTGTTATCGGTCGAAAAACCAGGTGGCGCCTTATATAAACATTTTGTAGCTTTAAGTTAGGGTTTATATAGGGTAGTAAGGACTTAGATTTTAAGCTGTTACTGTGCTAACAGACTTTTCTTTTTAAGTTTTTCTTTTGTGGCTTTGTCGCGATTGTTACGTGCAAATCGAATTTGCACTTAAACATTGTTTTAGTCTAGTTTTCTTGATGTGCGGAAGTTCCCGCCATAATTTTAAATACGCAAGACGCGCGAACATTTTTAAATGAACTGGGCGGGGCTTCCGGTACGTCACAATAGTGCAATTGGCAAGTGTGAATTATCCCCATAGGGGTAAGGCAATGCTACAAAAGAGTAGGGAGTTCCGCGGTTCTCGCGCGGAAACGTGGCTTTTTTACGCCGAACTTTGAAGTGAACAGTCGTGCGGGTGTCGTGTGTTATCTTATTATGTAGATTTCCTTATCTTGATTATCTTTCCTTAATTACCTATTCCTGTCTTCCACTGCATATAGGAACGGAGATGACCCTGGAGCATCCCATGACCCGAGATAATTTGGATGTCCAGCTCTACCAGCAACAGCGATGCCGAGGCTACCGTGGCGTGATTTCCTGCCGGTTATCGGATCCTTCACGTGAGTAGACTCTCTAATTTTTATTGTTTTAATTTTATGTACCTTCTCTTAATTATGGCGCAATATAAATTATCAGTGACGTCATGGTGTATCTTATGAACTTTGGTAACTGTATTACAGGCTTTTAAGAGCCATCTATCGCCATTTCAATGTACCAGAATCTAAGTGTAACATTTGGTTAACTGCATTACCGACCAGATAAAACGTTAAACCAAGTGTAACAAGAAATATTCTGAAACAAAGAACCAAGGAATCTTATTATTCCAACAATGGGCTGCTTGCTTGAGGCCATAAATTGTCTTATTGAGCTTACACACCTTTTTCTCGTTTCTTTTATAAACAAAGCCTTTTGGTTGTCCCATAAAAATGATTTCATTTAAATCACCATTAAGGAAGGCAGTTGTAATATCAATGTGGTCTATTTTTAAGTCTAACTCAGCGGCCCAACCAAAAGGTACTCTAAGAGAAGATAACTTTGTAACATGTCAATTTGCCATTGCCTTGCCATGTTACATTGAGGTCCCACTTCCTTCCTTATAAAAGTATTTCTTCATCTTAATTTTATATTAATACCATTTATAATCACAAGTTCGTTTTGATTTGTGTAACATTTCCCTTTAGTATTATAAAATAATACACTATATACATCGATCTTTAGTTTTAATTTAATATTCTTTCTTTTGTATAAATAATTATAATCAGATGTAATTTTCTAATTGGTCAACCTTTGAATAATGTCCATAAATACACAACTGGTGTATACATGAATCTGTAATTTAGGATGGTTTTCTTGTTTGTCACTCTCTCAAAATGTGTTGTGATTATCTTCAAAACCAGAATAAATTTTCGTGCTTTTTGAAATCTGACTTCCTTTTGTGCACATGCCGTTTCGTGATAAAGATGTCCTTTCTAAGGCCATGATGTCGTACCTGGTATGTAAAGGTGTCTTTTTCTTTTATTCTTTTTAACATGCATAAATATCGTTTCAGAATACTAGCAAAATACATATGGAGAAAGTCAACCTGAATAACTTATTCAAAATATTTAAGAATGGTAAGCTGATTACAGATAAAACTTTCAGACGGTTCCTCATGGGGTATTACAATACTTCGTTTTTGTAGCACGTTTATTTTCTAGGGTTCTTTGGTGAAGTATCTTCCGATGATATATCCTCCGGTGATATATTCTCTGCTGGGTCGTTCTCTGTTGAGTTGTCCTCTGATGGAAAGTTTAACTATATATGCTAGGCTATCTAAGCCTATGTATTAATTTTACTACCTACAAATATTATCTTTTATTGTACAAGGATTCATGTTGCCGTTATTTACCTTCTAAAATAAATTAAATGCTCTGTTAACAAAACATGGTTGTGGAACAAAAGGATTGGCTCTTACAAATTTGAAGTTTGAGGTTAACAACCAAAATAAATAACGATGGTGTTTGTCTCAACAAACCATAAGAAGATCCTATAGTTATGAACAAGTCGTAAGCTCAATACTTAAGTATACGTTTTCTTTCATATATCATGAATACAGGTATGAGTTTATCTTATTTACTTTTGTGACGGAACATTCTGCATGTGTTACATTTTAAATCTTAAATATTAGAAAAATTATGCATGTAAAACAAAGTCATACTTTTACTTATCTATTATCTTAACTAATTTAATATTACCTTTGCTTTGCTATATAACCTTATAAGTTGTAAACATAAAAGCTTTCATGAAACCTTTTTTGTGGATTTTGAGGTTATGTTCAATTTGAATGTTTAATTCAAATTCGCTTAACTAATGTTACATACAACAAAGTGTATTTATGATTTCTTATTATTTAGAACGTTAATTTGAAATTGTGTCTAAGCACAATAATAATTTTAGATTTTCTAATATCTTATCTGGTAGAGTTTAAGACAAATTTTAAAATTACGAGAGTGTAGATATATAAACTACACTTAGTGATTTTGTCGCATGAAAATTTGGTTGTAAGAAAATAACAGTATATATTAAATTTTTCTTATTAATGTTATTAACTAAATGTCAATATAGAAGTTGTATTAAGGTATTTGCTTTTGTCATGTTCTAAATTGCATCCCTTTAACTTGCCTGGGTAGAATTTAACTTTGTTCTCTAAACCCCTGAGATATAGTCTCTTGCAATCTACCGCAGCCACAAACGGTCGATGCTAGTCCCGCCAGAGTTTTGTTTAGACTCTGTAAAAAGGAAGGGTGCAACTTTACAACAGGAGCAAAGGTTTGAACATAATCTTGGCCTGATTTCTGACTAAAACCTTTCGCAACTAACCTTGCTTTGTATCTACTTGAACCATCAGTTCCTCTTTTTAACTTGTAAACCCATCTGCATTTGACCACATTAGAACTCGCAGGCCTGTCTACTAATTCCCAGGTATTATTGTTAGACAATGTTTCCATTTCTTCTTCAGTAGCATTATTCCAGTGAACCTTATCAGTTCTTGTGACAGCCTCCTCATAAGTTTGAAGACCATTGGGACCTACAGATCTTCAAAATCATCGAAACGGTTAGGTTCCCTTATTCGAGTAGGATATCTTTTCTGAGTTGGTTAAACGACTTGCTCATTCAAAACTATCTCCTTATTGGAGGAATCGAGGTCAGATATGCTACAACTATCAAATTTCACAGTAGATTCATCGGTTAAATGAGAGTCGGGTAATATTTCCAATACATCAGTGTTCTCATTTTAATTTGTAGCTTCATTCGGATTTGACATCGGGCACAGGTGCGCTTGTATGTTGACTGGTACATTACCTTTTATCAAGCTCACATCACTCTTAATATCATCATCATTTTTACAGGGCAATAAGTCAAAAATAGTATTTGACTCAATGAATTCAGCATTCTTGGCAATAATGATATTTTTGGGATTCTTTTAGGAGATGAAACGATAACCTTTGGTATCTGTACAATAACCTACAAAAGTTACTGATTGTGATCTTTTATCTAGTTTGCCTCGCTTCTCCTTAGAAACATGAACTTGTGCCTTACACCTGAAATGTGAAATGTCAGTTAACTCATCTTGCCACGCTCCTTTGGGCACTGTTCCACACACAGCAGCAGTAGGTGACAAATTTCTCAAATAAATTGCAGTATTCATGACTTCTGCCCAATACCTTTTTCAAGATTTCATTCAAACAGAATGCACCTTACCTTCTCAAGTAAAGTGCGTTTGTGCATTCTGCTACACTACCATTTTTCCGAGATTATCATAGCCTCGCCGTCGAGGTACGCGAGCCACTACGTCAGTTGGTAACAATAGTAGATAATGTAAAAATTGACGTACAAATTATAGATGACGTCACACAATTATATAAAATTACTCCATCACATAAAAAAAGAAACGGAAAGGCTACTCACATAATTTGTATGGCTTCTTGCAGAAATACTCCATGATGTCGGCGGCGGCTTCGCTAGTCTTTCGGGTGTAGGCTGCTTCGCTAATCTTTCTCGGGCGTGGGAATTCTTGTTGGGCCCAATTGAAACCAAATTCAAATTGTCTTCTCTCTATATGTAGATACAAATAAGGTAAGGGAGACAGGTAAAGGCACGATAATTTGGAGTCACAGGAAACCTACATATCAAAATAAAAACACGATACGATGCCAGCCAACTACACTTGTTCACGTCTCGGAGGCTAGTCCCTCGCGTCCCGAAAATCCACCACTTCCTCCTTGGCCCACCGCGTCGGCGCAAATCTCGCGCAACGCACTATCTGAAGTGACGGAAATACGTGCACAAGTCTTTTTAAATTCATTGGCGCGAAATCCTTACAAATTAAAACTTATAAGAATGTTTACGGCCGATTTCGGCACGTAACAATCGCGACAAAGCCATAAAAGAAAAAACCTAAAAAAAGAAAATGACTGTTAGCACAGTAACATCTTAAAATCTAAATCCTAACTACCCTACATAAATCCTAACTTAAATCCTACAAAATGATTATTTGAGGCGCCACCTGGTTTTTTTGACCGATAACACGTCTTCTGGATTACCAGGAAACGGAAAAGTGCACACACGAGTCATTGGTGTGGCGCAGTTATAATCGACAGCACAAATTTGTCGGGGAGCATGAAACACTACTTAAACTAAAACAAATGCGACAAGTCGTCTAACCTATATACTAAAACTAAAGCTAACATTACAGTTTCCTAAGTGCAGATGCACATGAGCGTTGCATCTAGACTGTTTCTTCATTGGCAAAAAATGCCCAAATTCAAAAATGTTCAAAAGAGTGAGTTACTCTACACTCTAGCAAATTTTTAGTTACTGGTACTCTGGTTTAATAAACAATACACATCAAAACTTGTCCATGACATGCTTGTGAATCAATAAATTTACCAAAAGTACCACCTTACTAATTCCTTACGTTGCTAGCCTAACAAATTACATTTCTACCATCAGGTTAGCTTTTTCACTTAATATTCAAGAAAAATAATTCCCACGTCTGGTCATAAATACCAAACGTTAGGAAGATAAAAAGATAAAACAAGATCTCAAGTTATTATCGAAGATAATAGATAAGATAACGATATTGAGCTTAAGTTTTTATTCAAGGTAATAGATGAGATAACGATATGAACCTAAAGTTATTATTAGAGATAATAGGTAAGATAACGATGTTAAAGTAAGGTTATTGTCCCAGATAATAAATAAGATAAAGATATTAACCTAAGTTATTATCAAAGATAATAGATAAGATAATGATAGAGTGGCTCCATGGAGCCGTTACATGGGAATTTCTCGTACCCCCTAAAAAGAGCGACATGTGAAGCAGGCCCGTTTGCAATAAACGGTACGAGGGACCGGCAAAGGCATTTGGGTGCATCCCTGCACCCGGCGTTAATTGATATTGGTGATATAATCACCCGATATCCACACGATATTTCTACATACACTCACACATTCACACACTCATACATACATTCACTGTTAGCGACCATGTGCGCTGACAGCGGCACCGCATGATCTCACGAAAGATTCCCAGAGACGTGGTCCGGGTGTCTGTGAAAACCAGGCGGCTCCGTGGCGTAGTGGTATGTGTGTGACTACTACGCCCAAGGTCCCGGGTTCGAATCCCGACACGGTCTGCTTGAAAAATGTTAGGCGAGCATTTTTCGCAAAAATACACCCTCGTTCGGATGAGAGGTAAAATGGAGGTCCCGTGTGTGTGTTGTCACGCACGTTAAAGATCCCTACCTTGCTTGGAACAGCAAGGATTCGGCAAAATTCAAAATTTTCCAGGTAAAAAAAAAACTCGCTTCCTGGCTAATGTAGTACCTTCGGGTGGAGCATTGGAAAATCACATGTAATGTCTGTGAAAACCCCCCGCGCAACCACACATTCACTAATGGAAATGAAAAGGCAGTATAAATTGGAACAGTAGAATGAGGGAGGTCGGTATTTGGAATGCATAGAGGCACTTCCAGGTAGAAAAAATAGAGGAAGGGCTCGCATTGAGCTAAAGAGACAGAAAAGGTGGATAGCAAAGCACTACTCAACCCGCCAATGTAGTCAGTAGCCCGGAGTGAGAGAAAAATCACTCTTATGTGGTAGACGGGTGTTCCGGGACGAGAACAGGTCTACGGAAGGAAAGATAAGGCAGAAATGGAGACAGCGGGATATGAAAAAGTAGAGTTTTGGACAAACGTCCGAGAGAAGGTAGAGAGTTGTCCCTGTTGAAACACAGATCGGTCTGAAGGACCACCTGCGATATTAATTCAACAAGTGAAGGTATATCATAAGTTAACAAAATTCACTAGACTCAAGAGAACTAGTACGATCATTTTCCTAACGAGTGCATCCACTGCGATAAGAAAATCAGACAAAAGTTGACACAACAACTTAAAAGTATCACTACAGATACATTCACACAAAAACCCACTATTGCGAGGTAATTTTTTAAAACGGTAACACCCTAAACACACAAAGATGCCTAATTATAAGCCGTTAAATACAGACACACTGTCCCCATATACTAAAACAACCGAGAATTTAATAAGATATCAATAAAAAGCGATAGCGCCTCACCACGAAGTTTAATAAAAAACAACGAAAAAAATGTTTATATGTTATGATGATTTAGTAGAAAAAGAAACAAATAATAGTATAGGATAATGCGAGCGACTGTAATAATTCAGAGGAAAAACACATGGAATAGAAAGTCCTAGTTTTTTGCAACTGCGAATATGAACTATTTCTTACAATGACATAGGCCGCGTCTCCTATGTGAGCCCAAAGAAGAAAGCATCCACTCTAACATCAGCTAAAACCAATCATAAAAATTCAATGAGTTATTACAACCAAAGTTACGACAATTACCGCACAAAATTAAACGATGTAAGGTAAATACTAAAAACAAAATACTATGTTGTAGGAAAACTGTGAGGATTAATTAAATGAAGCGACAGAGTTATACTGGGGGATCTAGAGAATAAAGCGATATATAACTAACGGTAAGTTCAAGGAAAAGTCAACCATAAGCAAAAAGTTTAAGGTAAATAAGTTAAACGTATAAAAGGTATATGGTGTATAAGAGGAGGAATAAGTAATTAAAGATACTAATTGGTAGTAAAAACAAAAAATATTAGGTAAATCGTTAGTGGAATGAAACGTGAAAAAACTTAACTAGCATTTGGGTCAGCAGAGAATGGCTTAAGGTCTTTAATATGCCACCTTCCTTGGCGTTTTTCTTCAGCATCTTGAAGTTCGTAGATAAGTGGACTAACGACACGGGTGACCTTACAAAGAATAAATTTAGGGGCTAATTTTGAAGAAAATTTCTTAGTTACATCCGATAAGACATAATTCTTTTTCCAAACTTGTTCACCCAAGGCGAATGAAATATTTCGTTTACGTAGATTATAATGGTCCTTACTTTTTTCGTAAGCTTTTAACAAATTTTTTCTAACGTCGTTAAAGATAGAAGGTAATGATTGTTGGTCTTTGTCCCAGCGTACTTTATCGTCAAATTCAATTATGTTAGTATCGTCAGGAACTAAACCATAATAACTCCCATCGATTGGGGTATATCTTCCAAAAACAAGAAATGACGGAGTGAATTGGGTTGCTTCGTGTTTAGATGTACGTAAAGCTTGAGTAATTTTAAAAATATTTTCATCCCATGTAGTATGGTCTGAATTGATATAAGAAGAGATAGCGGTAATTAAAACTCTATTTTCTCTTTCGGTAGGGTTTACTTGGGGAAGGTATTTTGTGTTAAACCAAATTTTTTGTACCTTGTAACTCTTGACGAAATTTTGAAAATCTTTAGAGATAAATTGTGCCCCATTGTCACAAAGAATAATCTGAGGAACACCAAAGATAAGAAATACATTTTGCTCTAGAAATTTAATTATAGCAGCAGATGTAGCTTTACGTAAGGGTTGCACCATAACAAATTTAGAAAACCAATCGGTGACAACTAAAAGATATTGGTTACCTTTATTTGATTGGGAGAGAGGTCCTAGTAAATCAAGCGATATTAATTGAAAGGGATAAGATACACGTTTAAAGTTACCCATTAAGCCAGAACGAGCCTCTTGTGAGCTCTTATGAGAACCACAAATTTTACAGTTCCTAATATACCGACAGACAGATTGGTTTAGTGTGGGCCAATAATATAATTCAGATATTTTAGCGAGAGTTTTTGTAACACCAAGATGAGCAGCTATAGGATCATCATGACATAATTTAAGCACTTCACTGCAGTTAGCGGTAGGGACGACAAGTTTCCATTCGGGAATGTTAAATATTTTGTGAGGTGAAGAAGATACAAATTTATATAATCTATCTTACACGAAAGGTAGGAAATTTATCGGGATTATCAGAAACTTTTTTAATCATATTAAGATACCAGGTATCGGGAATTATATCTGGAAGATTAAGAGAGACGACATCACGAGATAAGGCATCAGGTACGATATTTAATTTGCCAGGCATATGCCTAACATCAAAGGTAAATTGAGAGATACACAAGTTTCATCTTGCCAAACGACCTGCGGGTTGTTTTAAGTTATTTAGCCATGTGAGGGCTGCCCAATCAGTAATTACTGTGAAATGTGTACCTTCAACATATCCTCTAAATTTTTCAATGCCAAAGATAACTCCCAATAATTCACGTTCGGTAGCTGATTATTTTTGTTCGGCGGAAGTTAAGGCACGACTTGCATAAGCGATTGGGTGTTCTAAGCCATTGCTCACCTGGAACAACATTGCCCCTAACCCAGTAAGTGAAGCATCGGTTTGTATATAAAATTTCTCATCGAAATTGGGTGAGATTAAGATAGGTACTGAAGTGATTAACGTTTTAATTTGTTCGAAAGCCTGCTGAGCTTCCAAATTCCACTCGATAGTTTGTGACTTCTTTTTATTTTTAATTAGGGCCGTAATTGGTGTAGATATAGTTTAAAGGTTAGGTAAAAAGATGCGATAATAACTAATAATTCCAATTAAACGTTTAATTTTGGTGTCAGTTTTAGGTGTTTTAAATTTGGTAATAGCGTCGACTTTAGCAGGATCTGCTCGTAGACCAGTTCCATCGATAATAAAACCAAGAAATGTAAGGGACGAACAACAAAATTGACATTTCTCTTAATTTATCTTAAAACCTGCTGCATTTAAGCGTTCAGCAACTTCATTCAGTGTAGCGATATGTTCGTCAAAGGAACTTGAAATAACTAATATATCATCTAAAAATACAAAGGCACGTTCCTGATGTAAGATAGGACCTAACGTTTGATCCATAGTACGTTGTAGGGTTTGTGGTGCGTTACAGAGACCAAATGGCAAAAAATTATATTCGAAAAGACCTCGGTCTGGAACACAAAAAGCAGTTTTAGGACGGGAAGATGTGTCGAGGGGTATCTGATAAAAAGCTTGTCTAAGATCGATAGATGAGATAAATTTAGCGTTTCGAAGTCGGCTTAAAATCGAGTCAGTTCTAGGTAGAGGGTAAGCATCGATCACAGTTACAGAATTAAGCTTTCTACCATCAAAACAAACACGCCATTCGTCATTTTTCTTACAGACTAATAACACGGGAGACATCCATGGTGAATTTGAGGGAGAGATAACACCAGATTCTAACATTTTATCTATTTCGGAATGCAAATGCTTTTGTAATGCAGGCGATAACGGATATTGACGTTGCTTAGAAGGGAGGGCATCACCTGTAGAGATAATATGTGTTGCAATAGTAACGCAACCAAGTTTAGAGGTATTAAGTTTACGAAATTTGTCGATTGTAGAGTTAAGAATTATATTTTGGGAATCGGTAAGAGAAATTTTATTAGATATTCCTGCAGATGCGCAGAAGTTTGTTTCAAGGGAAGTTTGCCAAGAAAAATCTTGAAAGTAAAGCGATAAATTAAAAAGTTTACAAAAATCTACACCTAGTAAAAATGGATAAGCTAATGTAGGACAATCAAAAATGGGACGTCACGTTCAAGTGATTCTACTCGAATTTTTAGTTTAAGGGAACCCGTTACATATATTTGATTATCGTCAGCTAAATTTATGGAAGTTTTTTCGGGAGCAATTTGAATTGTAATATTTTGTTTAGATAATTGTTGTAGACCTTCGTTGTTTATGAGGGAGCACGAGGAACCTGTGTCCAGTAAAGCTCTTACATTTAAGGAACCAATCGAGATGGGCGATTATCGAAGGGTTTTTTAACAAGTTGTAATGCAGCAGACTTTTTATGGTAAAAGGAATTAACGGTTTGTAGCCAACTGGACCATTCTGACGGGGTAGTATGACATAATTCTGTTAACGGAGGCAAGGCATTTTGTAAATTCAAGGTAGCGATCTTATTCTGATATATTTGATAAAGGTATAGCGTTAGAGGTAGTTTTATGCTTTAAATTTATTGACGTCTGGGTCCATTGAATGGTTGTTGTCGAGGACGATTTTGATTTCTTGAGATATTCACGTCCCGGGTAGGAATATCTCCATGGAAGTTTCTCGATACGTTAGAATTGCAATTTGTACAGTTAGATTTATAGATATTAGCGCGACTGCAGCCACAGCAAAATATATTTTTGGGGTATGTGCAAACGTTATAATTATTTCCACTTTTCTTACAATTCCAACAGGTGAGCGAGTTATTTGTCGAGGTAGAAGGAATATTAAGGGTAGATACTTTACGAGACAGTTGAGTTTGACAAGCTAGATCGGGTTCTAATAGGCCAGATTGTTTTTCTGGGGAGGACGGTATTTATCAACCCGCAATTTTACTTCTTGGAGCGAGCGACATAAATCTTTGAATTGAGGTAAAGAAGAAATGTGTAGTAACGCTAACCATTTGGAAAAATATAGATTTAAATTCCTACGCAACTGATCGATAATTTCAACTTTGATGGTTTATTATCAAGTCTACTATATAGAGCTTCTATTGAGGTAATAAAGGAAATTACATTTTTGTCAGGTCCCTGGGTTCGGTTTCTTATTTCATTCCAAAGGTCGGTAATATAATCATGCGGTAAGAAATCCCGTTTCAAACACGTAACTAATTCCTCCCAGGTAGAAATCTGACCTCTAATATTATGATACCAAATCAAGGCGGAACCAGAGAATAATTCACCCGCTGAAACAAATAAGTCTTGATCTGTACAGTTCCGTGATATCCTGAAATCGTTATTCCTATCAAGAAAAGACATTAAAGAAATTTGGGAGTCAAAGCCGTGGAAAGTTAAACCCCATTTGTAGACGTATGGATTTCCCCAATCCCCAATCCGTTGCTTAAGGTGAGCTATGTGAGAAACAACACGCTTTAATTCAGTTTCGCTTGGGTCTGGATCAATTTTGTTTACTATATTAGCTATATCTTCAAGGGATTGTTTAATTTCGGACATATTTTGAGGGAGGTCTGATACAATTACTCTCGAAATAGGTACCCCTTTAGCTTTTTGGGCTAGTATAGCTTTAAGTTGCAAACGCCTGTCACTTTGGTTAGATGCTGGTTTAATATTCCTAGCTTGAATTTCTTAAATTAGTTCGGATGACTTGAGATGAACAATATTCATTTTAAGATAGTCTTTAAGACAACAAATTAACAAATATAAGCAAATTAAGGTACTATAATATTTTGAAAAGTAGAGGGTATACTAAAAACTCAATTGGTTGCGTTAGCTGTATTCGAAGGAAAAATTTTCTTTAAAAAAGGGATTTGTAGGTTATAGTTGTTTAAATTAGTAAGAAAACACTTTTAGCGCGATATCCGAATAAGATAGTGTTTAAGGGAACAGGTATAACAAGATTACGTAACATCATGGTAACTATACCAAAAACAAGAGGCGCGTGAAAATTTTCAAACAATAAGTTTGACAGCACACGTTTCAAAAATATTAACCAGAATTGTATAAAGACGAATGGAAAAACGAGCTGAAGAAATACTAGGAGAAGATCAATATGGGTTTTTGCGAAACAGGGGAACACGGGAGGCTATTTTAGCTCTGAGGGTGATAATGGAGAAAACAATAGAGAAGGGGGAAAGCGTATATATATATATTCGTCTATATATATATATATATATATATATATATATATATATATTCTTCTACCTCCCCTATAAACTTTAAACTTATTTACTTTTGCTTGTTTACTCCACCCTTTATTTTTAAACAAAATTTGCTACACGACTTTTGTCGTCGTCCCTAGTTTAATATTCAATAAATGACTTCTATTTGAGGTGCTTTAGCAACGTTTGGTTGGTTCTTTATTTACTGTTTACTATATATTATGCCTCGACTATATGAAACTTTAATCTCAGGGCGTTCACCTACTCACCGTGAGTTCAATCGTGAGTAGATGTGCACTACCCAACCAAACTGCACACTCGTTTGTTTTACCACTTTTTTTAATGCACTGATTTACTATATATGCCAAATTTTAACAGATCAAAGTTGCCTGGTGCCAAATTAATTTATGTAACTATTTATGACTTTAATTTTGACGTTTTAAGATATTCACGGTACTTACCAGAATTATACCGCGCTGAAGGCCTTCTTTTAACTGCTGGCTCAAGATCGTATACACCGTACGCACCTTCACAAGGATTCTCAATCGTAGTCCACTTGCGTATTGCCTCCAGGTGTTCTTAACCAATTTCGTTGACCCCAAATCTGAAATAATTTTACCCCAATTTAGAATTTAAAAAAAACCGTTGTATCTACTTCCCCTGCGCTAATTCTTCCTCGTAATATACTGCTCTCCTGTTTCTCTGCTTCGTACTCCAATCAATCCTCTCCTTGCTCAATCCAAATCAATCCAGCCGTCCTATTTTAAATCAATCCTTGTCCTGCTATTCCTTTAATATCCACACGATGTCCTTACTGCCGTTAATCTGCTCAAATCACTCCAAAAATTATCAATATCGTCGTTGCCTTCTATATCCACTCAAATCTCCTACTGCCGTTAAACCAAATCTTTCCAAAACCAACACCAATCTTGCTCAAACCTAAATAATCGTCGCTTTTCCCGTCACACTAGTTACCACTCTAAATCTTCTTTAATACTCGTTGCCTTTATACTCTCGATGCTTCTTATTACTTTCACTTTGACTAAATTATACTCTTTAATACACATAAACTTTTATTTCAATAAATATTTGTACAACTTTTAACGCAGGTTTTGTAAAACACGACTTTATCTAAACATAATCGAAATTAGAAATTTTTTATATTTATTTTGCTTAGCGATAAGATCAACAACCTTAGCTTACTTGAATTACAATTCTAAAACATACAATATCCAATAACAATTCGTCTTTCCTTTCGTGTCCAAAATACCTTCACTACAGTCTTTATAATATTCTTAATTTCTACTATTGGTCCAAATCACTTCACAACTCTCCAATAACCTTTTACATTTCAATTCACTTTTAATTTTGATTTTACAATTCGTCCAAAAGTTGATTCTATTAAAAGAAAAACCAAATAATTTACACACGACCTGGACGCTTTGTTGGTTGCAGATATCCATAAATGCGTTCGGCTTTCCGACGGCAAATGTACTTCCACTGGCTCATAAAATATCAACTCAGTATAAAACCTCAAGTACCGTGCATTGTATCAACGTCATAAAGTCATGTTGTCTACCTTTTGGCACATATGTTTCAAACTAAAATGGTACATACTTTAGCATATGTAAAGTACAGCAAAATATAGTTTTTTTAAATTATTATATCTGATATATTAATCCTACTGTTTGGCATACACCCCTATTAACACAAATCTACCCTTAGAAGCCTTGTACCCCCTTACATAATAATATATATATATATATATATATATATATAAGGTTTGTAGATCTGGAAAAAGTTTTCGACAATGTAAAATGGAAAAAAATGTTCGAAATACGCAAAAAGATTGGAATGAGTTTTAGGGATAGATGGATAGTACATTGCTTATACAAAGAGCAAACAACGGTAATAGAATTCGAGCAGGAACATAGAGAAGTAAATATTAGGAAAGGGATGAGACAGGGATGTGCCTTATCCCCATTAATTTTTAAATTGTACATACTGTCAAATGCAGGAAGACATTTGGAATTACTATACAGGGACAAAAAAATTGACATGCTTAGATTTGCAGATGGTATAGCAGTATTAGCATCTAGCAAGGAAGAGTTAGAAGCTGCTCTTAATGAAATGGAAACAGTTCTAATGGAGAGATATGGTATGAAAATTAACAAAAATAAAACTAAAGTTCTAGTATGCTAAAGAGGGGAAATTAAATCATAAACAAGAATACAATTTTTTTTCAATTTTTTCTTCTCTCTTGTCTTTATACTTCTAATTTGTTTCAACTACCATTTGTTTCCTTTTACAAACAAAAAAATTGTTACACTACATGATCATTTCAAATTGAGAACTAATTGAAAGGCCAGGATTTAAAATTGTAACCTTTCAACTTGAACTTGGATGTTACCATTTAAGCTACCCAGACCGATAATTTAATTGTGGACAAATTTGAATCGCATAGATGACTAATATATTAATCTAACTTTTGACATTTTTATCAATCGTATCCATCAATTTCAAGTTCTTTTGACATTATCTTAGATGCAGGCGAAAAGCAAGGCTTACATATTATTTATATATTCTAATTTTTATTAATTAATTCCAATACTTTCTCTAGATATAATAGAATTAATGAAAAACACAAAAAGCACATCATAGCAAAGTAAATGTAAAAGCGAACTGTGAGATTGCAGTTAATGATTTTAAACAATGATTTTTAAAGTTTTAGAACTTGGTTTAATTATTATTTTTTTTCTTGTAGGTGAATCACGATTGCAATGTGAATTATGTGGTAAAAGTTTTGTACACACTTCATCATTTAGTACACATATGCGGTTACATGCTGGTGATAAGAAGTACAAGTGCGTACAGTGTGGACTTGCTGTCTTCTCAAGACAACATCTTGCTCGACATACACGTGTTCATACTGGAGAGAAACCGTTTTGTTGTTTTATGTGTCCAAGAAGATTTGCAGAAAGGTACAATCTTTATAGCCATCTTAAAATTCACAAGGAATATGACTTCGACCAACCTGATCTTAAAGATATGCCATAATTTGTTATTAATAAAAAAAAAATCATTTTTGTATTTTATGAAACATATATTTCAACATTTTTCAGTGCATATTTTACAAATAAATTTAAAACACTTGTCTAGTTTGTTATATATTTGCTTTTATTAAACACTTAGGTGTTCCCATTGTGCATATATGAATACCAAAATTTTAGTCCTATAACGGTGACAGCAGAATGAAATTCAGAGTTTATAATATTTTGGTATTGCTAGTAATGGACACAAACTCTTGTTAGTACTGTTGTACAATATTCGTTTATTTCCAAACCAGGTACAGCTAACATTAAATCAAAAGTATTATAAAATCTTTTAATATTTTGAACAAATGTCACCAATATAAATTTCAAAACTGACGTCCCAAAACCCAACTTGTTTTTCCAAAACTGTGTTTCAACTTTTTCAGCTTTCTTTCCTACTACGGGAAAGCGTACACGTCGCATGCGCAACAAGTCCTGTATTGGTTCTCTCTGTTGGTAATAAAAACTCTGTCTTAAGTGAGAGATATGCAACTTACCAATACCAATCAGGAGATACAAAATTGCTTTAGAACAATAAAATTAAAATAAACCATTTGCTCAAGGATTTACAAGTGTGTTTTTAGCTTTGACACTACTTTCTAGTGATGTACCATCACTAAAAATCAATGTCATTAATGTGGATCCCTTGGTGTCAGTGCGTTCAGAAGTACAGCTGATTTTGCAACTTATTCATCATAATATCAACAAAGTGCATTATATATTTGAAAACGTGCAATGTAGCTTACTATTACTTTCTTACAAATCAAAATTTTTAATTTTTTAAAATATCAAAGCAACAAGAATCAAAAACGTTATGATAAAAAATGTGAAAAATGCACTTTTCATTTTTGGCTGTAACTTTTTATTTTTAAAAATTTATGCAATTATTAGGACATTTTAAAGCAGTTTTTTGATGCTGAAAACGATGGCAAAGTTATCATTGTCACACGACGTTTCGAATTTTCATAACCATCAGTAGGTTTATTTTTTCTTATGGATATCATATCGCATTGTTTTACATTTAAATAAATTGTTCTTTGGCGATTTTAACAGTATACCACATGATATACTTTTATTTGTGAAACATTCTATTATTGACAAAAACACCATATGGTTTGAAAAACAGTTGAAACAAGTATGTATTTTAAATTGCATTCAATTGTAGGCAAATGAAATTAAATCATATGTGATATCAATAAACAAAAGCTTAAAAACACGAAAAGCAAACTACAGTAAATACTTGAATTGAAAGCCATTCTCTTGTATACAAAGGTTAACTCTAAATCCAATTCTATTTAATTTCCTTTGTATATCTCGTCTGCACATTGATGTAAATGTATTAATAATCTTCAATATTACTAGCCTTTGTTTTATAGATTTTATCTTTAAAATAGCCCCACTAGAAGAAATCTGAACAAGAGAGGTCTGAAAATCTTGCCGGCCATTCTACTACTCCTCAGCTGCCTATCTATTGCTGTGGAAAATGTGATTCAAAAAATTAGTGTTACGTGGCAGTGTGCTATCCTGTTGTAATTACAGCATTCTCCTTGTATTAAAAAATGTCTTCCAAATAATTGAAAAGTTGAATATTGAGAAACTGTAAATAATCTTCTCCATTTAATGATGGATGGTAAATAAATGAACCCAAAATGCAATGGCCATGGTTCCAGCTCCAAACAAATAAAAATGTGTCCGATTTTTTAAAAGCGGCAAGAATATTCAGTCCCAATAATGCTTTTCAGTTGAACATATCCACGTTCAAAAATAGACACACATCAAACCATCTTATTTAAAAACCGGTGCATCATTTGTAATTTGTGCAATCAACCAATTACAAAGATTTAAACGACGAATATCATCACCTGCATGATACATTTGAGATACATCAACCTTGTATGGTTTGTGTTTATTGCTATGTAACATATGCCACATGGTTGTTTGAGGCAAATTTAAATTCTGGGCTATTCTATTAGTTAACGTCATTGGATTATCATTTACCTGAAAATATTGTAATAACCTTCATGGTAAACAATTTAATAAAATTATACCTTCTGGCCATTCTGAACAGATCTGCAACTTGAAGTTCTAAAATACTACAACTGGCAGAATAGCTAGTGTTTTAGTGAGCTAAAGAGCCACAGGAACCAGACTGACAGGTCCCCGAAAGAGGGCAGCTCTTTCGGTACTTAGAGCGGTAGAAACTGTGGGGGTTGGTATGACACTCTAAGACACACTACTGCGTTATGGAAGACAACACGAAACTACCACATTACCTCCCAACACGCGTACTGAAAATGTGATGGGCATCCTTTGCGGTAAAAATTCCAGAATGAAATAGTCACCCATTCGGATCTCCGAAAGGAGATTACTTCGGAGCATGTGATCAACAAGCTTAAAACAAGAGCAAGGAGCATTTTGCAAGTTGGAACGTGGAATGTCAGAACCATGAAGCAAGTAGGTAAGCTAGAGAATCTAAAAATTGAAATGGATAGGTTAGCATTTGATTAAGTAGAGATTAGCAAAATTTGGTGGCCAGAGGCGGGGCATTTTTGGAATGGGAACTTCAGGCTAATTCATACAGGATCAGAGGAAAGAAATTTAGGTGTGGAGAAAGAGAGAAAACTACTTACAAAAAAACGAAAGAGTATTCATGGTTAGATTAAAATCTAAACTGGTAAATACATTAATAATACAAGTATACATGCAGACCTCTAGCTACAGATAGAAGTAATCTACAAAGATACCGAGGACATACTAAGATTCATAAAAGAACATGAAAATTTAATAAATACAGGAGATTTTAATGCAGTGGTAGACGAGGGCAGGGAAGGAGCGGTAGTAAGTTTATTTAGTTTAGGCACGAGACATGACAGGGAAAATAGGTTGGTAGAACTTTGAGACAAAAACAATTTAACTATCACAAACACATTATGTCAACATCATGCTAGAAGACTACTCGTGAAAGATGCCTGGAGACATAGAGAGATATCATATAGATTACATTCTTATTATACAACTGTTTAGGAATGAAGTAAAAGACTGTAGAAGCTATCCAGAAGCAGATATAGACACTGACCACAACATAGTAATTATGAAAGTCGTGCTGAAATTTAAAAATTTGAAAAAAAGGGAACGGAAAAATGTACTTTGTGAGAAACTAAAGGATAAAGATACCCACAAAAGATTTGAGAAAAGCTAAATGAAGTTCTGAAAGACTTCGAGAATTGCAAATGCAGGAAAACTAAAGAACAATGAATTGATGAAAAGTGTAAAGAGGTCGAAACTAAGATGGAAATAGGAAAAACACTAAGCATACAAACTAATTAGAATCAATTTTAAGAATATAAAACCGTATAGCAAAAATGTAAAGGGCCCGACAGTAAACATAGATATGGAAAATTGAGAGAAAGTGGCAAGAATATATAGGAAATTTATATGCAGGACAGGAACTAAAACTACTAGTACAGGAATCAGACGTTGAAAAGGATGATTTGGAACATCCCTTAGAAATGAGTTTAAATTAACGTTAGTGTTTCAAAAATAGTAAGACCCGGGTATAGATAACGTGCATGCAGAAACTGTAAGAGCCCTTCGACCAGCAGTAACAGAATGTCTCTTCCGAGTTGTAAGTTATATGTATGAGACAGACGAGATACCCAAAGATTTCGAATGTAAAACCATAGTCACTATACTAAAAAAGAAAGGTGAAGATACATGTGAAAACTTTCGAACAATAAGTTTGACAGTGCATGTGTCATAAAATATTAACTAAACTTGTACAAAGACGGATGAAAAAAAGGACAAGAAGTACTAGGAGAGGATCAATTTGGTTTTAGGCAAAACGGGAACATAGTAGGCCATTTTAGTTTTAAAGATGTTAATGGAAAAAAAACAATAGTAAAAGGAAAAAGCGTGTATATATGTAGATCTGGAAAAAGCATTCGAGAATGTAAAATGGGAGAAAATGTTTGAAATACTCAAAAAAATTGCAATGAGTTATAGGGATAGACGAATAGTACATAGTTTATACAAAGAGCAAACAGCTGTAATAGAATTAGAGTAGGAACGTGGAGAGGTAATTATTAGGAAAGGGGTGAGAGGAATGTGCCCTATCCCCATTAATTTTTAACTTGTACATCGAAGGTGCAATGAATCAAAGAATACTGTCAAATGCAGAAAGACATTTGGAATTATTATACAAGACAAACAATTGATATACTTCGATTTGCAAATGATATGGCGGTATTAGCATCTAGCAAAGAAGAGCTAGAAGCAGTTCTTAATGAAATGGAATTAGTACTAATGAAAGATTACGGTATGAAAATTAATAAAAATAAAACTAAAGTATTAGTATGTAAAGGAGGGATAAATAAGTCAAAAACCAGAATACAAATAGGAAACGAGAACTTACAGGAAGTTAAAGACTTCTGCTACCTTGGAAGTCAAATAATACAAGATAGGAAGGGTTCAAAAGATATAAAACAACAATTAGTACAAGGCTGTGCTGCATTTAACAAGAAAAAGCAACTTCTATGTTCAAAGACAACACACATAGAAACAAAAAAAGGATTGCTGAAAACATGTGTGGATCACAGCACTGTATGGCTATGAAATGTGGACAGTGTGAGAAGCGGACAGGAAATCCATGTATGATGAAGATATCATGGACTTAAGAACAAAGAGGTACTAGAAATGATAGGAAACAGTAAAAAAAATAGGAGAGATAGGACGATAGGTCACACACTAAGGCATGAGGGAATAGTGCGGAATATATTAGAAGCTGAGAAAGGAAAAATGAGAGGTAGAGGTAGACCTAGATTAAACTATTGCACATAGACAGTGAAAGATGTAGGCTGTGGGAATTTCAGGGAAATGTGTAGGTTAGCTCAGAATAAAACACAATGGAGGTGCGTGTCCAATCAGTTCTAGGACTAAAGACCTAATGATGATGATGATATTTTCTGGAAGATAATTTATAAATCGTTATCTGCAGTTACATTCTTGCTGTGGCTTTTTAAAATCAATAGTATTCCACAGGATTTGTAGATAACCTTAAAAAATTTTGTTCTATTAGGTTATCATAATAATCTATAGGAACACTGTGGCACGATTTAAATAAAATTAAATAAAAACCCTTTAACCACAAAAAATATTTAAATTACTAGATACGTATTTCGACCACTATGTGGTCATCATCAGTAGAAAAAAAAATAAATAAAAAAAAATTAAAAAAATTAAAAAATTTTTTTTTTAATTTTTTTTTTCTACTGATGATGACCACATAGTGGTCGAAATACGTATCTAGTAATTTAAATATTTTTTGTGGTTAAGGGTTTTTATTTAATTTTATTAGGTTATCGGTGTTTAGTATGTTTTAAAATAGCTGCGGTTTACAATAACAGAATTATTATGTGATTGGTAAAACATTCTCAATATATCGCGTTATTCCAAATTTGAAAATATCATTTAAATTGATTTTAATACAGAATTTTAATCACAATACAAGAAGATAGACTTATTACAATTGTTTCTCAAATCAAACTTATTTTTTTCTACAATGAATGTCCACAAATAAAATTCAATTATGTAGTACATTGTTGAAACCCCCAAAAACAATCAATGTATTTAAATGTAAGGCAATTAATACGATATCAATAAGAAAAAATAAACCTAATGATGATTTTGAAAAATCCAAGTGTCTTATGGGGATTTTAACTATGCCACCATTTTCAGCATACAAAACTACTTTAGAGAAAAGATTTTTAAAACAAAAAGTTACAACCAAAAATAAAAAGCGCATTATTCACATTTTTTATCTTTACTAAAAAGACAAAACAGTTATGATAAAATTTCTTTCATGAATATTGACAAGCATCAAAATCTTCAACTTTGCTCCAATTTAACCAATACTACCTCTTACCATTTCTAAGATAGCAATGGTGAGCGTCCAACTTGAATAACTGTATATAGTGACACTACATTTGATTTTCCAACGCTCCACCCAAAGGTACTTTGGCCATGAAGCGACTTTTTTTAACCTCATAATTTTTAATATTGCCAAGTCTTTGCTATTCTAAACAAGATAGGGATCTTTAATGTGCATGACAATA
This sequence comes from Platerodrilus igneus, assembly GCA_036346225.1. NCBI lineage: Eukaryota > Metazoa > Arthropoda > Insecta > Coleoptera > Lycidae > Platerodrilus > Platerodrilus igneus. Next base: position 2,699,719 of record JARFIW010001055.1, read on the forward strand.
CTCACACGCAGGACTTACATTCTAACTTTCATTCAAACGAGAGCGTATTTTTATGAAAAATGCTCAATGCTCGCCTAACATTTTTCAAGCAGACCATGTCAGGATTCAAACCTGGAATCTTGGGCATAATAGTCACACACATATCAATTAAGCATAATACCCTTAAACTAATGATTAGAAATCCCTTAGCACAATAATTAACTAGAATCTTTGTGAAGCAATTTTGGAGCCCAACAAACAATTAATAAGCTGAAAGTTTCCATAATATGTTAAAATTTTTATAGTGTGGTTACTATCAAAGTTGATATTGAAGGCTATAACTTTTTTTTTCATTAAACGGGGTTGTTTGTAGTAAATTCAGAAGACTGCAAGAATTGTTCTATATTAAGAGTTCAGAGTCCTGTAAATGCAAATACCATGAATGTTTAAAGTTTGAATATCCACTACCAGTAATTCAAAAGTTTTTGATAACTGATCAAAATTGTTTATATACCCTATTCACGTTAAATATGGGATGACGTCATAAACAGTAATAAAGTGCTAGAGATTGTAAAATGTAAACGTAACTATGAACGTGGGTTTAATGATGTTAGAATTTACTGTGCAGCAGTTGGCAGTTCTGTTCGGTGTTGCAACATTTTTTACTTCTATTACTTTGACATTTCTAATTTTATCGTTATTCTTTAGTTTTGTAGTAAATCGTTTGTGCTTTATATTTGCTAAATAGAACAGGTCATTTCAGAACTAAAACACTTTATACAATGCAAGTTTCGAGTATTTAACATTTAGAGTGCCTAAACATTTGGATTCGCGCACACAAGAAATGATTACTTCTCTAATTTAGTACTTCGAGAAAGAACGGGATAACGGTGGCCCATTTTTCCTTTAACATCTGTAGGAGATATAAGTAACTGAATTTTGTGTTTTACGTATAATTTTTTCATATCGAGTAAAAAATTATCTATTATGAAGGTGCATTGTATTGTTAGGTTTAAGTGAGGTTACAACTTATATTTTTTAAATCAAATGTTTATATTAAATTATTAGTAACTTTGTCTCCAAAGTGTGTTGGTCATTCACATTCTTAATCACCACCAAAGGAGAAACTTCGTGCATATTGTAGTCTAAAAAATTATAAATCTGATCAGGAAATATAAAATAACTTAGCCATGACAACATCATTTATTTGAATTATGACGTCATCCCATATTTAACGTGAATAAGGTATAACTTTGTAAAATTCAAGTTCCACCATAGTTATTTCTTCTATAAGTGTGTAATGATAATTATGATATATTTTGAACCAATTCTATGTTGTCACGATATGGGAGGATTTAGTATGCATGTGGCTACTATGCCCAAGGTTCTCGGTTCGAATCCCGACATGGTCTGCTTGAAAAATGTTAGGCGAGCATTTTTTTTACAAAAATATGCCCTTGTTCGAATGAGAGATAAAATAGAAGTCCAGTGTGTGTTTTCGTGAACATTGAAGATCCCTACTTGCTTGGAACAGCACGAGCTTGGCAAAATTCAAAAAAAATTTCTAGGTAAAAAGAAACTTCCTTCCTGGCCAATGTTACCTTTGGGAGGAGCAATGGAAAATCAAATGTAGTTTTACTATATACTATGTCATTGTAATGTAACTAGAAAATAAGCCCTGTGGAAATAGTTTATTATTATGTATATCATGGGAAGATATGATCTCCGAAAGTTTGAAGTGGTGTTGTCTTCGATCAACGAAAACTCGCTACTTTCAAGGAAGGGTTTACAGATGACAATAATGGCGGCCCTAATTCATTCTACGTGTAACTATCTTGCCTTGAAGGGTTGTGGAGTAGTACTTTGTGTGCAAAATTTGTCTGTCAATTTTCCTTCCTCTTCCTGCAATCGTATGTTACTTTTGCGTTCTCTGTTTAATGTTGTAGTTAAACAACAGTTTCCACTAAAATAAATTTGTTATAGAACAGGCTAGGTGTAATCTACAACCCGGTTTATGTAGATGAACAACAGTATCATTGGTATTTCACCCTTGCCAAATGCCATAATACAAACGATTCATTACTTTCCTTTAACTTAATTTAATTATTTAGATAGATAAAAGGTAAGGCTAGTTTAATTAAATTCCATGCTCATTTTGTAAAATGATTTAAATAATACTGTTTGTAAGTTCTGTGAAACATATTTCAGCAACATTTCATTGGAATCGAAGCATTATTTTATTATCAACTCATTGATGCCTTGCATGAAATCACCCGAGCCTTGGAGAGAGAATAATAAACTGTAAGCCGTTGAATTCTTTCCACCTGTTACATATTTCAAATCATGTTCAACTAATTTTTTTATTAAGTGAACATTTATTTACTTGGGTGCATGCTTGATTGTAGTGATTTAAAAACAAGGAGACCACCACTATAAACCGAGAAACATATCTAGCTTAATTTGATGATCATATTTAAGGATTTACTCCTTTTTTGTTTCATGTAAAATTGACTAAATAAGGGTAAGTTAATCGATTTGTTTTGTTATAACGATATTTATGTGAATATGGGTTAAGCAAACAAATAGGCTATAGAAATAATAGGGGAACAAGGATATCTGTGGAAAAAAATAGGAGAAATAGAAAAGCAGAATATGTTCTAAGGCATTTTTGAGGAATAGTATGGGATATATTACAAGCAGAGATAGGAAAAAAGAGGTAGGTGTAGACCTAGATCAGATAGTGATAGATGCAGACTGTGCAAATTTCAGGAAAATGTGTAGGTTAGTTCAGAATAGGAAACAATGAGAGTACGTGTCTAACCAGTTCCAGGACTGAAGACCAAATGACGATGATGAAGTTAAACAAGCAGCTCAGAGCTTTTATTAGTTGTTAGTGATTTCAGGAAACAGAAAGTGTAAACGATGCTTTAAGACCGGAATTGCTAGTAATTATTATTTCAGTATCATGTCAGACCCCCCAACTGGTGAGATAAACGATAAATTATAGGTGAGGTGGGTGTCCAGCATCTTATAGGACTGAAAGGTCAAATACCTCTTTCCAGGTAGGTTGCACGTGTTGAAATTGTGTACCCCTCAAAAAATTCCTTTTGTTTTCATTCAATTCACTTCTCCACTTCAGCTAGCTAAGTTGTAAATCTTTCCGTTACGTTTTAAGCCCACGTCAAAATTTATACGTCACAGAACGTAATCGTTTAGAACATGTTATTGCTTATGCAAGCTGGGCTTTAACTACAGCCGAACAAAAATATTCCACTGCCGAAAGAGAATTATTAGGTGTTTTTGGTATTGAAAAATTCACAGGATATATAGAAGGTACTCATTTTATAACTGATTATGCTGCTGTTACTTGGTTAAATAATTTAAAGCAATCCATACGACTTTTAGCTCTTTGGAGCTTACTTATACCTCAATTCACTTTTACTATTCGTCATAGACCTAGAAAATTAAATATCGTACCTGATGCTTTATCGTGCGAGGTTTCTTTCTTAAACCTACCTAACTTAGCTCTAGATGTTTGGTAGACTAATGTTACAAAAAATTTCTAAATATTCAGGTAAATTTACTACCCTTCGTGTAAATGGTGATAGATTGTATAAATATCTTTCTTCTTCTTCGCATAATACTTTATATATCTCTGAATGGATATTAGTTGTTCCTACCTCAAATCGTAATGATGTCTTAAAAATGTAAATACTCCCTGTATGTTTGTTGTGGTTTGTTTAGTATTCTTCTTAATCTTCTTTGGGGATTAAACCACTCATAGTTTTTAAAATTATCTTTATTAACGTTTCGATCCATGACCTAAGATCGTTTTCAAAATAATAAAAACTTCAAGTTTTTTTTTTTGGCCTACCTTAAAACAATTTGTCTATCACTACATTAAAAATTATAAAGTCTTTGGTGCACAGAAGAGTTCACAAAACACTCGATCTGGTTTAATGAGCAAATTTAAAGAAGTTGTAGGTATGCAACCCAAGTAGCACCTAACAAACTTTATAAGTCATAGAAACGCAAACGTGAACACCCCTTAATAATAGACTTGCCTATCAACATACCTTAAAACCGAATATTCGTTTGGAATTTCCGATTATTAGAATACAAACACTAATTATAATGATCAAGGATGCGAGATTTCGTTAGTTTTTGGGTATATATTGACATGCAATAGCCAAGAGAAAGCAAAAACTTCTGAGTTTAACCTTTTATCACGGTGCATCAAAGCCTGGAGGTTCAACCAGAAGGTTGTGCATTATGCACTAACATGGATACTCCACTCCCTGCCAGCAAGGTGCACCAAATCCTACCACCAGGGTCTGAACTTCCACCAAAGGAAGTTACTTCATAGAACCATTTTTGATATCAGAATCTACTGCTGAACGCGGTCTACCGAGACAGGATGTCCGAGTTGTACGTCTTCGCTGCCCACCATTACTGAAGCGGACATAGCGGCCTGAATGTGTGAATACCACACCAGTTCCGCTATCATTATGCCCTTTCACGCCTCATATCGCTGATAAGAGAACCCCGCACAATACATGGCACCTGCGTTGATTGACCTGCCACATCTAGCACCGTATATAGGCATGGATCCAACGAAACTTCCACCTGCAGACCCCAGGCAACACTGTATCTGTCAGTACCTATTCCTACACTAATCCATTTTAGCGTAGGCTTATTTTTGAGCCACGTTTCTTCACAGACATGCGCATAAAAGTTCAAATACAGTGTGCGAATTTTATTTTTTGGGTACACATTACATTCGTTCAATTTTTCTATAGGTTTCTGTTAATGAAACATCTAAACTGCTAATGTTAACTAGTTGTTTATATTCTATTTTTGGCAGAGCAACATTGTTGCTTGAATAGACTGATGAAAAATATTTGGTACATAAATTAAGAACATTTAGACCAATGGCTGTTTCATCATCTAAACTCATAGCATTTGGAATATTGGTATACCTTCTTAACGAATTTAAATAGTGCCAAAAGCATCCTGCATTATTGATATCATATTTTCGGTCTTACAGACAAATCTTGTAAAATCTCGCTCGTTTAACACTGTACAATCGCTTCTTAACTGTGAGAAGACTAAGAAGTCTTCCAATGATGAAGATTCTTTAAACCTTTTATGAGCAAGCTTCTTTTGCAAAACCAACCTTTTTAATTCGTGTGAAAACCATTTCGGAAAATTAGACGTTTTTGATCTTACAGGTAATATATAGCTCCAACAGCGTTAACGTTACTGCAATATAATTTTAAAATCGATGTTACCATATGAATATTTTTTTTACATTTTTCATACTAAAAAATATTTGTTCTGTACTACACCACGTTGCGGGTTATGTTAATATTTATTAGATTACTCTGTTCTAAATCATATTTATTATTTTGATTAAATATATGTTTATTAATGTAACAAAAAGTCACGTGCTTCTATTATGAAAGTGGCTTTCCTATATTAACCTTATCTAATCTATGTTCTTAACTTACCGCCAAGTCGATACTGCATATTCTAGACACGTAATTTTGACATTTGCGATTCCTGTCTATTTCTGTTTTCTGTATTTTGTTTAATTTACTTTTGTTAATAATATTTATAAGTCTGTAATATGTATAAGTCTTTTTCAAGACTACACTTCGTTGTTTATTTTGAAATTGTAAGTAAACATTTTTAAATTTAATATTTCTTGAGTACATATTTTTTTATTTTAGGTAAGATTCGACTTCATTATGAGCAATTCTAAAAAATTTGTTCATAGCCAAGGCCGTGAGATTATATATAATCTTTACAATTATATGAAAGAGCAGAAGGATGCTGGCCAAGATATGATTTTGCTGAACAATTTGAGCAAAATAGAGTCTAAAGCAACTGGTGTTGGGTTAACAACTGTTAAGAAAATTATTAAAGAAGGCAAAATACAGCCAATTGGTGCTAAGTTACAATTTACCTCACCAAGGAAAACCATCAAGAAAGGTAGTCCAAAGTCTACGTTAGATGAATTTGAAGAAGAAATTGTGCGCACAATTATTTATCGATTTCCGAATACACATCATAAACAACCTACAATGCAGATTGTATTTGAAGCTTTCAAATCTGAAGCAATTAATTTCTGTGGAAAAATCAATTCATTTAGACGATTGGTGCATAAAATGGGGTTTCGTTGGAAGAAGTGTCAAGACAATCGCAAAGTCTTAATTGAAAAACCAGAAATTCAAGCAAAACAAGTCGATTTTTTACGAAAAGTACAACAATATCGATCAGAAGGAAGAAATATTATATATTGTGATGAAACCTACCTGCACAGTTCACATACTGTATCGAAGTCGTGGGACGATGGTTCAAATCAATGTTCAAAAGCACCATTGGTTAAAGGGAAACGTTTAATTATTATACATGCTGGTGGCAGAAAAGGTTTTGTTCCGAATGGATTGCTAATTTTTAAGTCTGGACTTAAAACTGGTGATTATCATGATGAAATGAATCATAGAAATTTCTGCAAATGGTTACAAGATAAATTATTACAAAATCTTGAACCAAACTCTGTGTTAGTGATGGATAATGCATCATATCATAATAATAATACCATTTAATATTTACAAATTACAATATCAATACAAGTTAGAATAATAACAATTTCAATCACACCTAAGAACTAAGATGTCCTTGTATGTGTGATAATTAATTAATAATAAAATAATATAGTAAAAATAGTAGTGTGGTTAGGACTATATGATGGTGTTTTGTCTCATACAAATAAAAATAATTGTAATACAAATAAGATTTAGTACAATGAGCATTCTGAATTAAGTGCTAAATTTATAGAAGTTGCATGAAAATGAAGATAATATCAAATATAACATAAATAAAACATAAATAAAATTACATTTATGGTATATACGGTATACTGTTGTTTGTTCCTCAATCATTGTTTTGCTGTAGCAAATAAGAGGTAATTTTTTTTTTGAATTAATGAAAACGGTTAATTTTCTTTATTTCTGATGGTAACTTATTGTAAAGATAAGGACCAGTATAAATTAAAAATTTTTGACGCATTGTAGTTCTTGTTTTAGGAACAGTAGCATAGGAATTGTGAAGATTTCTTGTGTTGTGGGTATGGTTAAGTTTAGTCAACATATTGGGGTTTTTGTAAAGGAAGATTAAAACAGCTTTATTATATTTATTTTTTACATTTAGTAATTGCGATTCTTAATATAAAAGACGGGTAGGATACAGTTTATCCTTTTTCAAAATTATCTTTATTATCATTTTATGTAGTGTTTCCAAGGGTTTAATTGACTCATTATATATACCACCCCAATTTATTATAGAATAGGTCAACACCGAATCCACAAGGGCGTAGTATATCATTTTTAGTATTTTTATGTTTAGAAAGTCTCTCACATTGTATAGTACATATATAGTTTTCCTAAGTCTAGTTATTAGCATCTTTATATGAGCATCCCACTTTAGACAGGCATCGATACGTACTCCTAGGTAATTTAGCTCGTTAGCTTTTCCAATTACACTACAAGAACATCTGGGATCATTGTTACAATAATAGTTATGCAATTTTAGTTCAAAAATATCAGGGTGCCCTATTTCTTACACGTTGTATGGGTAACTCTGTTATTTGTGACATTAGAGAAAAGGTTAAATGGGAAAACTAGTGCAGTTTTTAATGCCGAGTTCAGCCATGAAGAGATAATTAACATACAGGGTGTAGCAAAAGCGTTATATCAAAATAACGAAATTTTGATCTTTTTTGTTTTGCTTCGTGGCTCATTTATTGTGATAGATACAGTAAAACGTTGTAGATCTTTTTTACATTATTTTAAAAGGAGAATAAGATAAACTTATTTGTTTTTACATGGCCTTGGTCATGTTCGAGTAAATAAGTGAGGTTATGTTTTTTTAAATGGAAACCATCATTGACGGTAGCTCTGATAGAAAGGCATTTTTTTTCTCTTTTCAGTGATGTACTACAGTGTATATGTTCAACATAAAAATTTTTGAAAAAAATTTGTTTTTATGAAATACGAAACTTTGTATTAAATAATATGTGAATATTTGAGCTGATTTTAAGAATCAAATAGCCATATGACACATAACAATAGATTTCACTTGTTTAAATAACAGAAATTAGATAGTACTGTTATTTTGTGTGTATACGTACATTATTTTCTTCTAAGAGATAGAATGTCCTATACAAATTAAGAAAATAATGACATGCTCTTTTGCTACTATTCTTCGAATCGTAACACACGTGCAGCAGCGGATTTGTACTTTGATAGATACATGGAAAGTAAGCAACCACACTGTCGGATATTTAGCAAACTTGAAAATAATCTTAAGGCATATGGTGCATTTACCAAACCTAAATTCTTACGAAAATGTTGAAACGAATGTCTTGGCGTTTGTTAACTATAAACCAGAATCTTCTACTGCCGAAATTGCAAACCACTGTGCAATTTTTAAGGAAACTGTGAGATGTATTCTGAAAAGTCGGAAATATCATCCCTATCAATATTCTATTTCGAATACATTGTATCAAGTGGATAATTAAAGACGGATAGCATTTTGTCGTTGGTACCTTAATAAATGTGAAGAGGATTCATATTTTTGGAGAACCATTATGTTTACTCACGAGACTAAATTTACAAATAACGGAATATTTAATCGGTATAACAAAGTATTTTATTCTCAAGAAAATCCTAAACTTGTGCGTGAATCCAGAGATCAACATCAATTTGGTATTAATTGTTGGTGTGGAATATTTTGTGGAAAAATTATTGGACTTTTTTTATAACGACAATTTCACCGCTGCAAATTACTTAAATTTCTTAAAACACCAACTGGAAGAATATTTGGATGAATTACCTATTAACATCCATTACAGACCAAAGTATTTCCAACACGATGGTGCCCCTGCACACAGTGGTACATCAGTGAAGCAATATTTAACTGATTGTTTTGAGCACGTGATTGGTAACAAAATGGAAATTGATTAGTCTGCTCATTCACCACAACTTACGCCATTAGATTTTTATTTGTGGAGTGATTTAAAAAATAAAGTGTATTCTACTACTCCTCAAACGCCTAAGGATTTAATAGCTAGAATCCAAACAACAATTGCAAGCATTGATGCACGCACAATAGAAAAAGCATTTCGTAATGTTAAAAAACTATGTGAGCTTGTGCCTTCAATAAAATGGTGGGCACTTTGAACACACTTTGAAGTGATATTATATTTAATATTTTTAACATAATTTGTTTTTGATATTTTTGTTACGTCATGCAAAAGTATTTTATTATAATACAAAGTTTCGTATTTCATAAAAACAAAATTTTTTCAAAAATTTTTATGTTGAACATGTACACTGTAGTACATCACTGAAAAGAGAAAAAAAATGTCTGTCTATCAGAACTACCGCCAATTATGGTTTCCATTTAAAAAAACATAACCTCACTTATTTACTCGAACATGACCAAAGCCATGTAAAAACAAATAAGTTTATCTTATTCTCCTTTTAAAATAATGTAAAAAAGATCTACAACGTTTTACTGTATCTATCACAATAAATGAACCACGAAGCAAAACAAAAAAGATCAAAATTTCGTTATTTTGGTATAACGCTTTTGCCACACCCTGTATGTTAATTATCTCTTCATGGCTGAACTCAGCATTAAAAACTGCACTAGTTTCCCCATTTGACCTTTTCTCTAATATCACAAATAACAGAGTTACCCATACAACGTGTAAGAAATAGGGCACCCTGTATAGTAAAAAGCATAAAGTTAGTTTTATCAATGTTTAATGAGAGTAGGTTAAGGTCTAAATAATTTTTAATTACTTTCATTCCAATTGTTGCTCTTTTCACGGCCGAGGAACCGAATCCAACTACGGCTTGAAAAAAAGAAGACATGAGGTGTTGGCTACTGAAAAGAAACACCTTTTCAGCTTAAAGATACAAAATCAGAATGAATTTATGACAGCTGCCAAGTTTATTAATAGTCAGAATGAACTAATTTTATTTTCATAACTGTTTTTATCATTACATGTATATTTTTCCTTTTTTATTTTCGTTGGTAAACATATGAAGATTGTGCATAAGTGTTTGTGTTACGTTCCTCAAGATATAATTAATCTGACATGGAAAGAAATAATGACGTATGTCTTTGCGGAAAGAACAGATAACTTATCTAAACAATGGATTCAGTGTGATAACTGCCATCAATGGCTTCATTCCTCTTGTGCCGACCTTACTGATAATGACGTTTTAAAAATTGGACAAGAAAATACCAACTGGCTCTGTCAAATATGTGAATCCCTTGCAACTACTCAACCATTTTCATCAGGCTCTACAACAACAATTATTTCACTTTGCCCTTTCTGCTACAAATGTTTTTCCGAGAGGGGATTAGCCATCCACATTGGGAGGAAACATCACGACGCCAAGTCCGAACTCCAGCAACATAAACATCCAACTCCAAATAGAACTACCGAATTTCCTTCGCCTCCCGTAAATGTGGATAGTTTGACGGTAACTGAAAAAAATTTCAGAGATGCTATTCTTACCTTCGCAAATGGATCAGGATCGGGAATCGACGGTTTGAGGCCTCAACATTTGAAAGATTTAATTTCTACCGGTAATGGAGAAGCAGCATCAAGACTTCTTAAATCTCTAACCAGTTTCTGCAACTTAGCTCTATCCGGAAAAATTAACGAAGATATCCTTGCTTTATTTTACGGCACTAACCTTTGTGCCTTGAATAAGAAAGATGGTGGAATACGCCCAATTGCAGTTGGAATAACGCTTTGACGACTAGTCGCCAATTTAGCTTGTTTCTCTGTTCGAGAGCCAGTATGCCAATACCTTCGTCCAAAACAACTTGGTTTCCCCTACAAAGGGTGGTTGTGAGGCTGCCGTTCATGCCACCAGATAAATCTTACATTATCCGCTAACTCCGGGAACTGTTTTACTAAAAATTGATTTCTCCAACGCCTTTAATACCTTGAATCGTGACTCAATGCTAAGTGCAGTGAAAAAAATGACTCCAGCCCTGGAAGCCTTTTTTTGGCAAGCTTACTATTTCCCATCTCTTCTATGCTTTGGAGATATGAGCGTCCCATCGATAACTGGATGCCAACAAGTTGACCCAGCAGGACCCCTTCTTTTCTGTTTGACCCTGCAACCTATAATAGATTTACTGCTATCAAAAATGGTCTGCTTCTATCTTGACGACGCATTATTAGCCGGAGATCCTAATACCGTAATACATGACTTTTCCATCATAATTCGAGAATGTCAGAAGATCGGACTAGAAATTAACCCTTCAAAGCGTGAGCTTCACTTTTGCGATTCTGTTGACACCAATATCCTGTCCAAATTTTCATCCATGTCTCCTGGCATTCAGGTTCTCTCAGAGGTTAGTTTTCTTGGAGTTACCATTTCACCTGAACATTTATAGAAAAGTTGGATGCAAAAAATGGATGATCTAGTGATTGTATTCGGAAGATTGCGAGATTTGGAGCAATTCCACATATCCTTTTACCTCCTTAGACACTGTTTTGCGATACCAAAAGTAACATACTTTCTCCGTACAACACCTTTATGGAACCATCAAGATCTACTTATAACTTTCGACACAATGGTAAAAGATACCCTAGAACATATCCTCAATTGCCAGTTGGACACCCCTCAGCTTTTCACTTCTTCATTGCCTATTAAATATGGAGGATTGGGAATAAGAAGAATTCAAGATATTTCACTTCCTGCATGCCTTTCATCTGTGTATGGAACTTTTAATCTTGTCACTACGATGTTAAATCTTCAAGATTCAGACAAGCCGACAGTTGCTTTACACGATGAAGCTATGTTGGAATGGAATATTCGTATACAGGACTTTGGTGTCCCGGCTGGCTCTTCTGAACAAAAAAATTTGGACAACGTCTTGATGAAATTTTGTATAGAAAATCACCACCCATCTGACAGGGATAAAGTAATACGTTTAGCATCCGAAAAGCAAGAGACAAACGCATGGATTCAAGCCTTCCCATCTCAAAACATAGGTACTTTGCTAGATAACAATAGTTTCAGAGTAGCCATTGGCCTTCGTCTTGGTTGTAAAATTTGTAAGCCTCATAGATGCTCATGTGGATCCTTTGTAGATGAGTTTGGTCAACATGGTCTAAGCTGTGCCAAAAGTACAAGCCGTTATTCTCATCAGGAGATCAACATTTTAAGCCGTGCTCTTATCTCAGCGAAAATACCTTGTCATTTAGAACCTGTCGGAATATGCCGAAACGATGGAAAACGGGTTGATAGAGTTACTTTAATTCTCTGGGAAAAAGGAAAATGTCTAGTATGGGATGCCACATGCACTGATACTCTTGCCCCCTCTCAATTGCCAAATTCGATCAAAAGCGCTGGTTCTGCTGCCCTACATGCAGCGTACGCAAAGACCCTAAAATACTCATCTGTTATTGACACTAACTACTCTTTCCTGCCTTTCGCAGTGGAAACAATGGGTCCTTGGTGTGATGAAGCAATTTCTTTTTTGAAAAAGCTCGGAAGTCTACTTGCCTCCCAATCTGGCGAACCACGTTCGCTTTCTTTCCTTTTTCAACGATTAGGAGTAGCAATTTAACGTGGGAACGCAATTTCAGTCATAGGAACTTTCCTTTCATCGAAATCACTTTCAGAAATTTATTATAATTTAAAAAATTGAATATTGTGAAATGTAATTAATTTTGTAATTTTTTAACAGCGATACTGGTATCAATTATAGAACTCTTAAAAATCAGAACTATATGCAAATATTAACCAACATAAGCCTCCGTGCAAGCAATACGTTGTTGATAAAATTTTAGCTGAACATGGTCATACAGTGTTGTGATTGCCCCCATATCATCCGGAACTCAACCCTATTGAAAAAAGATGGGCAATGGTAAAAAATCATGTTGCTGCAAATAACACAACAGTCCATATTCCCAAACTCACAAGTTTTTATAACCGATTTCAAGCTACAAGACTTAATTCGTTTCAGCAAACTAGAAAAGTCAAAATTTTTAATTCTGTCGCGCCTAAGGATCAACTAGTTATTCTCCATCTAAATATCCGATCATTAAACAACTCTGTGGATGAACTATCAAACTTTTTAAATGCCCATGACTACCCCGATGTTTGTCTCAATGAACATCATTTAATCTCAGATAAGTTGACTACTTTGAACATTCCAAATTACAAACTAACCTCATACTTCTGTAGGGATAATTCTTATGGAGGTTCCGCAATATTTGTTAAGGTAAATACACGGGCTAACCATATTCTTTATTTAAATAAGCTTGCACTTGCACAAACGTGTGAGCTTTCAGCTGCCGAAATCTGTATTGGCCTTTGTAAAACTTTAATACTAACTCTATATCGTTCCCCACACTCGTCAGTTAAAGAGTTTCTCATTCTCCTAGATCTCATCTTAAACAAAGCTAGTCAAAATTTTGACAATATTATACTGACTTCAGATTTCAACATTGACTTAATTGTTAATAGTTGCGACTCTCGCTCACTTTTAAACGTTTTATCCACCTATGGATTATACACTTGCTTTAATGTAGCTACTCGCATAACTAATCGATCTAGCTCTGGCATAGATAACATCGCTTCAACCTTTCATTCTGAGTCCATCTCGAATAAAACTGTTGTACCAGTATTCTTTTCGGACCATTGTGCTCTCCTAATAAAGGTTAAGGTCATATTGACAACCAACAGTAAAAAAACGACTTTAAAAACAATTCATAGCAATCTAAAAGATCCGGGAACTTTAGAAGTATTTAAAAATTGTCTATCTAGTCAGGTCTGGAACGAGGTGAGTGAACCCTATAATACAGACGTTAAATACAATAATTTTTTAAATATCTTTTCAAGGCTCTTTAATACTCATTTCCCCCTAAACCAGATAAAAGTTGTTTGTAATAAACCTAAAAAAACCAATGGATAAACCCCGAGATAAGTTTAATTTATGACCAAATAAATCTTCTAAGATCTTTGGAAAACACCTCTAACAGCTCACTGTCCTACTTAAAGAAAAAACTAAAATTTCTAATACAAAAAGAAAAAAAAGAACTTAACAACAGATATCTCAGTAATTCAGATAATATCATGAAAACATGCTGGAATATAATAAACAAAGAACGTTGTATTGAACCATCTTCCAAGAGCATCACCGAACTAATTATCCGAAACCGTTCCATTACTGATCCAGCTCCCTGTATGTTTGTTGTGGTTTGTTTAGCATTCTTCTTAATCTTCTCAGTAAAATAAGACATAAAATCAGAAAACTCTCAATTGTATAAATCGAAACATGTTAAAAAATGTTTCTCAAATTATTGAATTTATATAAAATTCACCAATAAAAATTAATCAGCTGATTTCACGTTAAGCGTATTGGCTACCATAGGAAAGTCGATCCCAGGTCGCAACACAAATTGAAGGCAATCATTCTTTTAAACTTTAAAAATTTGCTTAGTGTACTCAAACCAAATATTTCAAACATGAATAAATCAAAGAAACCTTCAATTTGTGTCATAAACGTCAAACTTGAAGTTTTTATTATTTTGACAACGATCCTAGGTCATGGATCGAAACGTAAATGAAATAGATTTTAAAAACTATAAGTGATCCAGCTCGTATAGCCACTGAACTAAATTTATTCTTTTTAGATACCTCTCCTACTCGTAACCCCTCCCAACCCTCTATTATAGGTTCATGTGTTAATAAGTGCCCCAACGCTACAACATCATCCTTTGTTCTATTCCCAACTGATGAAGACGAAATTATTCATGTAGTCTCCAAGTTTAAAAATAAAAACTCACCTGGGATTGACGAAATACCCCCATGGTTAGTTAAAAGGGTAATAGCGGAAATTGCCTTTCCTATAAGTAATATTATTAACAGTTCTTTTATGACAGACACATTCCCTTCGAAACTTAAGTCAGCTTTAGTAAAACCGTTATGCAAAAAAGGTACTCCCACCGATCCGAGTAACTATAGACCAATCAGTCTTCTGTCAATTTTTAATAAAATAATTGAAACAATAATCACTATTAGACTATCTAAATTCTTAATAAAACATAAAATTATTGACAAATCCCAACATGGATTTCTCCCTAAAAAATCTACCCAGACAGCTCTAGTAGACCTATCCCTTTTTGTAAGTAACTCTATCGATAAAGGTGAATTTGTTACTGCCTGGTTAATTGATATTGCTAAGGCATTCAACAGTGTCGGTCATTCCATTCTTCTTGACAAACTTACACATATAGGAATCCACGGTGTCCCTCTCAAACTACTCCGTAACTATCTATCAAACAGAACTCAGTCTGTGGAAATTGTAAGTTGTGATGGGACTACTACAGTGCATTCTCCTTTCGTGCCTGTTAGTATCGGAGTACTCCAAAGCAGTGTCTTGGGACCACTCCTGTTTTTAATTTACATTAATGACTTGGCTCCCTTGCTATCATCCAAGGATACTATCTGCATTAAATATGCAGATGACACTACTGTGCTTACAAAATCTATCTCGGCTAACTGGCACAACACAATAACATCGGCCCAAAATAAATTAACTCTAGCTAAGCAATGGCTTACTCTCAATAAACTGAGCCTAAACATGCTGAAAATGGAATTTATGGTATTTTGATCTGCAAGGTTTCAAATCACCCTGCCTCCTTCGGTAAGCTTTAATGGTTCATTAATTCCAATTGAAGGTAAAGTAAACTTTTTAGGATTTATCATCGATGCTTCATTGACCTGGTCGGCTCATGCCGAACACATCTGCAAAAAATTATCAATATCCTGCTTTATATTACGTAAAATTGTACAATTCTGTTCCATGTATGTGATTAATTCCGCCTATTATGCCTTAATATTCAGTCATATGTCTTATAGGATCCTTGTGTGGGGTAGTTCCTCGAGCGCCATGTATAACGTCTTTATATTGCAGAAAAAGGCAGTCCGGATCATCTGCAAGCAGGCACCTCTCAGATATTCTCACTGCTCCTGCTGTATATATTTTATCGCTGTTGACATATATTCATAAACACCCACATTTGATTAAACTATATAGACCACAGCATGCTTATAGCACTCGCTTTCGACCATTTACTTTACCAGCTTACAAGCGCAAGTCTACACAAAGATCCCTTGTTTACTGTGCTTTAAAACTACTAAACCGGCTAAAAATCGACCCAATTAGATATCCATATAAACCATTTAATAAGGCCCTGAAAACCTACCTTACGGATATCGAGCCATACTCTATGAACGAATTCCTTACACAGTCTAATACACACCAACTCCAAATCCACATCCACTAACCCACTTTGTTATTTTCTACCTCTAACTCCGTTCCTTCTTTTGTCAAAATTCATCCATAAAGATGAATCAGGTGGTGACACTTGCAACGCCAGGTACAAGACAGCTTAACTTAATAGTGTTGGCTCGTATTATTGTTTTGGTGTCTTTGTGATTATTGTAGTAATTTATGTAAGCTAGGTATTATGTCTCCATAAGTTTGAATTTCCGCTCCATTGTTAAAACCATGCTTGATGTTACCAATAGTTTTTCAAGATTCAAACAATAAACTACCTATATTCCAAGTTTTATTTTTAATTGATTGTTCTAATTAAAATCTTTGAAGTTCCGTAGAAGTCTACTCTTTGTTAAGGTTTATTGCACTCATACGGTACAAGTTGTACATCAAGCCATGCCATAATATACATTACATTTTAAACATTTATAATACTTAAGGTAAGAGAATAATACAAACAATCCCCTTTATTCTTTTCTATATACAGGGTGTCCGGAAAATACGTGTACAACGTAAGAACAAAGGTTCTTTGGCTCGAAATAGATCGATTTGAGCCAACTTACCTATTATACAAGTGGCTTAATTTAGCCACTACAGGGCTTCAAAAATCGTGAAAACTATTTTATTTTTTAAAATAACTCAAAAACGCGTCGATAGATTTTGACCATTTTTGGGGTGCGAGTTTCTACTTTCAATTGACATCTTTTGGTGGTGTACGCAATAATTTTAAACGCATACGTGTGTCCCAAAAATGATGTACTGTATAAATATCCGACCATTATCTTTTTCCTGTGTATGCAATGACTACCAATTTTTTTTATGAGTAGCCGACTTAATTTGGAAACTTTTTGTCTCTTGTAAAATTTTGATTAGACGAGCGGTTTGACAGAAAAAAATAATTTTAAATGTCTACATACTTTCGTCATCATTGCTGCATTAAGTATAAAATGGGGCAAATCAAAAAGCATAGTTTAGTAGTTGGCTTTGCTTTTTATTTGTTATTTAATTTGACTGTCATTTAACCTTAGTTTACCTGTCAAGTCGTGAATTTCTGCTTAATTCAATTAAAGTTTGCATCTTTCATCTTACATTATGAGTACTTACACAAACAACGAACAGGTGGATATGCTTTTGGTTTTCGGATTTTGTCAAGGCAATGGTCGTGAAAGCGTCAGAGTCTATAGGGAAAGATTTCCTAATCGCCGAATGCCAAACCACCAAACATTCGCAAATATTGAAAGACGTCTTCGTGAAAATGGTAGCTTTCAGTCAAGAAATGCGGATCGAGGACGTCAACGCACCACAAGAACTGCGGATCTGGAGGAACAAATTTTGGATAGAGTTGAAGAAGACCCAAAAATAAGCACCAGACGCTTAGGACTTGAACTACAAGTTCCTAAAAGTATTGTTCGTGACGTTTTAAAGGAACAGTTATTACACGCATACCACGTTCAACAGGTACACGACCTTTTGCCTATCGATCCTGAGAGACGTCTCGCTTTCTGTCAATTTATTCAAGATCAGAGAATTCAAAATGCAAATTTCAGTCGCAAAATTTTATTTACAGACGAAGCTTCTTTTACAAGATCTGGTGTTACTAACCTACATAATGAACATGTTTACGCTGTAGAAAATCCTCATGCAACTAAAGTGACTCACTATCAACATGAATTTAAGATTAATGTCTGTGCTGGAGTTATTGATAATTTTATTATCGGTCCTGTTGTGATACCAAATCGATTAAACGGAGACAATTACTTCAACTTTCTACAACAAACATTGCCGAATTTATTGGAAGATCTGCCATTGTTACTTCCAAGACATGTGGTTCATGCACGATGGTGCTCCTCCCACTTTACTCTAGCTGTTCGACAACATTTACACGAAAAATATCCGGATCAATGGATCGGAAGGGATATGATGCTCCTACAAATTGGCCAGCAAGATCGCCGGACTTGGCACCCTGTGATTATTTTCTGTGGGGTACCTTAAAATCTAAGGTTTATTCGTTATTCCACTTGATAGTGATGAAGAAGAAGTGAAGAAGAATTGTATAGACGAATTTTAAATGCAGCCAACTCTTTAAAAAATAATGCACAAACAATGCAGAGGGTTCAGTTATACTTCTTACGAAAAGTTAATTTGTGCATTGAAGAAAATGGCGGCCATTTTGAAAATTTATTGTAATGGTCCAACACTTGTACCATGCTGTTAATTTTCAATGATAGTAATAAAAAATAAACAAAACAATTAAATAAAATAAAAAAACAGACATTTGAAATTATTTTTTTCTGACAAACCGCTCGTCTAATCAAAATTTTACAAGAGACAAAAAAGTTTCCAAATTAAGTCGGCTACTCATAAAAAAAATTGGTAGTCATTGCATAAACAGAAAAAAGGTAATGGTCGGATATTTATACAGTACATCATTTTTGGGACACTCGTATGATTTAAAATTATTGCGTACACCACCAAAAGATGTCAATTGAAAGTAGAAACTCGCACCCCAAAAATGGTCAAAATCTATCGACGCGTTTTCGAGTTATTTTAAAATATCAAATATTTTTCACGATTTTTGAAGCCCTCTAGCGGCTAAATTAAGCCACTTGTATAATAGGTAAGTTAGCTCAAATCGATCTATTTCGAGCCAAAGAACCTATGTTCTTACGTTGTACACGTATTTTCCGGACACCCTGCATAATACAATTAGGCTACCTTTAGTGCTATGGAGATTTGGTGATTTGGATATTTGGAGAATTAGATATTTTCGCTTTTAATCATCTTGGGTATTTTCTGCTTCAGGTATTTGGGAAATTTGACAGATGATATTTGTTATTGTTTTGGGTTACTGGATGTTAAGTTTTCGATGTTTGTTACTAAGCTTATGAGTATCTAAAGAAATAACAGAATTCCTATTCATTTCCAATATGTTTAATAGAAAACGCAAACTATATAACGTCGACAAAGGTAAGGTTAAGGTTGAACATAAACATAACAAATCACATGCTTTTCTGAACAAACGCGCATGCTCCGATCTCAAAATAGCTAGAAAAGTTAAACTTGAACCAACTTTTGAGATTGGAGATTGTGATTTTGACGTTTGCTGTCACGTGATCACTTTAACCAATAGGATCATTCTCCAAATATCCAAATCACCAAATCTCCATAGCACTAAAGGTAGCCTTAGAGGCACTACAAAACCCAGTCGGCAGTATTTATAGCGAAAAATTCATCCACTGAGTACAAGCAAAAGAATAGCAAGTTTTTCTTTCAAATTTTTTTAAATTGATGTACATTTTTTATATTTTTTATCGCAGATGGTATGTGATTATAGTTTTATTGGAAATATAAGACTACTTCTATAAATCATTTCAATATGATGCTGCTGAAATCTTAGTGTATTTCCCACCCTAAGTCTGTTAGATGATATCTCATTTGAAGTTATACAATGAGTAAGGGCACTTCTTTATATACATTACTGCATTTAAGATATAAATTGAGAACACTGTAAGTATTTTGAGTTGCCTGAACAAGTCCCTGCAGGAATGGTTATATTTCTTGAATAACATTAATCTAACTATTCTCTTTTGAAGTATAAATATCTCCCTAGCCTTTCGTGCAACTATGCTATAACTTAACATTGAATGGATAGTAATAAGCAACCAGAATATTTAAGCTAACATCCTCCCGTAATCTCCATATAATAAAGCATTTGACCTTTAGTTTATTTTTCACCAATGCTACCTAAAATGATTATACCAGTTAAGACACGAATCAACTTCAAGTCCTAAGAAACGAATGCAGGACTCCTGGCTCAGAAGTTTATTAGCTGACTGAGCTTTTATAAACAAACTGATCAGGTAACACAGTTGAAAACAATACAACTGTTGTTTTACAAAGATTTAAGATTAGCCCATTTCTAGAACAGTAAAGCCTGCATGTTATGCTCATGCTGATTCATTTGATGCAGATTCCACAATGGATTTTATCCACACTTATAAACTCTGTATGTATTTGAAAAATTCATATTTCAAACGTGGTTCTTAATGATATTTGAAGAATTTTAAGTTCATTTTCCAGTTTTTTTTATCTTGACAGTTTATTCCTCCTGTTCGAAAGGAATAGTAACTTTGACCTTATAGCGAATATCCCATAATTTTTCTTTATATGATTTATTTAATTCACTTAGTCCCAAGAAGTAATATAAACCTCAAAAGTGAGTATGCCTTGCCTTTTATCATAAATTAGTATTAAGGTTAGGTATTTGTTTACACATTAATAATTTGACATTACATTTTAGCGAATCGTGATGTTTTTAGGTTGAACTGAAAACACCGTATTATATCCTTTTCTAAAGGTTTCTCACTTCCCCCATTGCGCATCCCAGAGTCGCTGAGATTTTGAAACAGCTCTACAAACCTACAATTGTACAGGGACTTACTGATTTTCCTAGAAGGGTACGCTTCTCTGAATGGTATATTAATAAATGTATTGAGATCCAGAACTTTCCAATTGCGTGTCGTGGTCTGCTGAAAGTAGGTTTACTAATTGTGGAGTTTTTAATAAACATCATTGGGCATTAGAAAATCTGAGTGAGTAGCTAAGAGGCATTTATAAACCAGATTCGGATTTAACGTATGGTGTGGAATCATTGGTAATTTTATTTAACTAAAAAATTTGGTACTTGTTCCATATCAGAACCCCATGAAAAAAAAAATTACAATTTTAAAATATTATTTTGTAGTTTGTAAATGTCACAAATGAACCCTGCTTACAAAGAGAAAGTTAAATAAGTTTACCAAATCACTGACTAATTTAGAAGTTAAATGTCATACCACAACTAACTGAAGTTTAATAGATATGAGATAAATCTCATGTTTGTATAACTTTGTTTATATTTCTTAGAACCTTTCTTGATGGTGGTAAAAGCTTCTACCTAGCCTGTATATTAGTGCAGAACAATTACTCTTAACATAAGTCATCTACAAATATCTACTTTACAGTTTATGTAGTGGATCGAATTTAAGCAGCTCAATTTCGATTATGTATTTATAATTTAAAGTTACCTCACAACAAAATTACAGAATTATTTTATTTACCATAATGTAAGAACAAATTTAAAAAAAAAACCATTGAAAATATATATCAAAGATATTCTATGGTTGCACCGCAATAAACATTAATTAACTGTAGTTGCAATAGGATGATCGGAGTCTGAACGAACTGAAGCATCGCCTCGTGATTGTTCCAAAGGTGCTACATTCTTTAGTGCCTAAAAGATGAAAAAAATATACTAACTAAATTTCAAACAATGTAAAATTAATAAAAACTGCAATACAATTGAAGAAAGGATAGTTAAATGTTATTAAGTATCAATTGGAGAACGAAAAAGGAAACAAAAACTAAACGAAAGATTAAGGAAAAGTGCATGGAAGTGAATAAAAAAATGGCATTAAGGAGTGTTAGTCGCTTGACAATATTAATTTCTACGAAAACTGTAGTTGAAATTAAATACTATAAAGCACTACAATAAAATAAATAATCTTCAAATTACCTCCTCTACTTCGTCTTTATCAAACATGTGAAATAGTTTGCTAGGTGTCATAGTCATAACCTCAACATTCGTAGAATTAAGTTTCTCTTCCATGACTTGTTTTAGAATACTAAGAGAAGCGGTTGTAGCTTCAACCAGTGTCATGCTACGATGATACATTTCTTGTAAGCTTTGCTGAGCACCTTCAGAACCAGAACCGATAGCTTTTGCATCAAATTGAACAAATGTTCCTATAAGCATTTAATAATTTTCTAGAATACATATTCTGAATACATACCTGATGGGTCCATATGATACAACTGGGGGCCTTTTTCATCAATGCCTGCAAATAATATAGCAACACCAAATGGACGTGACATTGCAGCACCATCATCGTCGGAATCGCCAAATTGTATGGCTAAATTAGATACTGCTTGTGCACATGATTCAACACTCATTCTTTCATTGTAAACAAACCAGTGGTTCAGGCATTCCACACGAGCCCTGTAAAAATAGTTCTAATTAACAATAGAAACATCTTCTACTGATGAATTTCCATAAGGTTTCCAAAATTTGTACATCACTATAAACTTAATACCACGATTGTCTTTTAACTTTTGCATATAAAACTGGAATGAAACAGTAGATAGCTTTTAAAGACTACTGTTATTCAAAATATTATCAACGAAGATTAATTTACTTTTGAATGTGCTCGAATCAACTCTGGAGGTAGGTTCAAACAAACCACATGAAACATTATATGGTCACTTATTCTGAATTTATTTGCTTGGATAGTACGTATAAGCTAGTGATATCACAAGTCCAGTACTGATAGTAATTAACGAAGATGGGAATGGCTTGACAGAACTAGTAGCAGTCGCAATACTATTAGAAGAAATCAGTGAAACAATACAATGGATTCTTTCAAAGTTTAAGGAAAATAATCCAAAGTGAGGACAAATAAAATCCATCAAGGCAGATAAGGATTTAAACAAACGAAGGCTCATAAAGTCAAATTTTCCAAATGCAAATATACGAGGGGTGACAGGAAAGCAAGGTCTCCTATTCTTTTTTTCATAGAAAATGACATTTATTTACAAAGTGTGATACATCGTTGGAAAGGCCAGGGTCTTGGCTATTTTTCAACATAATCGACATTTTTTTTCAACACTTTCCGCATCCGTGCGATGAACTTTTGTGCGCTGGTGTCGTAACACTTTACGTCCGCCTTGCACAGCCAGGTGTTGACCTCTTTTTTAACCTCCGTGTCCGACCCAAACTTCTTCTTTCCTTCCAAGTCCTTAACAGTCGCGCGGCGATTTCTGAGCATTTCCGCCTCCACTGCCCGAACAATCTCATCCAAGAGCGGCAGCCAGCCACTTCTCTCCTCGTCGTGAACGTTGCTTCGCCCGGAATTAAACTCGCGGCACCACTTACGCACGTTTTTAATGTTCATACAGTTTTCCCCGTAAACTTCAACCAATTGACGATGAATTTCTTTTGGTGTCACCTTTTTCGCACTTAAGAAACGTATCACCGAACGCAATTCGCACTTAGACGCTGACGCGAGGGGTACTTCCATTGTTGACGACTGATCAGCCAAGACTGAGCGGTCGGGCAATGATCCGCCCAGAAGCAAAGTTATAGTGGGGAAACTAGGCAACATAGCGCTGTTGCCAGATTTCGTCTAGCGTGGAATCCGGTGAAGTTACAGCGTTGGAGACCTTACTTTCCTGTCACCCCTCGTACTACTTTGCATTTAATGCCATGCATACATTTATTAGGAAAATTTCGACAAGAAAGCTCGGTATTACATTGAAATAAAGACAAACGACTTTGGAGATCTTTCAAAAAATAGTTTATTCTTGCGATTCGCAGACCTACAACTCTATGAGTTATACAAATAAGCGTAGACAAATATTTTAATAAAAATTGACATCCTATTAAAGACGAATGGTGTCTGAGCACAAAATTCGATGTATCAAATTTTGTAAACACAACGAATAATCGGTTGGAGTCGCTCAACCCTAAAATAAAATTACTAGCTGAAAGATATAGTTCACTATCAATGTTTATTGATGTAGTGTACTATGGGAATATTTTAATTATATGACAGGATATGCTTTTGAAATTTGTCAAAAAGCAATTGAATATTGTTATAGTTTCTTACAATACGAGACAACCAGTACGTCATGTACATGTACTTTATCTCAATTCACTTACCATGTGAACACATTCTCAACAAAAAAAAGAGAAGACAGTGGGTATCTTTGTTTGATGATAGTTTATGTAATATTTGCTGGATCAGACAACATTTTATCAAAATCTAAGACTTCCTTCCATCAAATGAACACGATATGACCGAACGAACCGTTACTCATTTTAAGTCATGCGGAAAATAATTAACGTACTGTTCTGAATCAACATCAGAAATTCAGTAAAGGATGGTTAGTTTTGAAATCCTTAGTTACTTTGATTTCAGAAAAAAAGAATGTAAAGTTTTATTGCAAGTTAAGACAATTGATGCACCTAAAAAAGTTATAACAGTTTTTTTGACCACTGCAGAACATCAATAAATTCTTAGTTTAACAAACCTTTTGTCTAGTCCATTATATCACGTAAACATTTCCAATTAAATAAATATCTGTATTGGAATCATGAGGTCTAACCGCCATTCAGAGATGCTAGTTTGGTTGCTAACATCAGGCGCTAAATGTTAGTATGAATATATATCAAGGCCAAATAGCTTTCCTGTTTCGTGCACAATGTATCAGCGCTGACTTTAGCTAGAACATTTGTCAAGAAATTAACATGGGGAACCAAAGGGTTCTAGCAAGTAATTTGCAGGTGGCTTTATGCCATAGTGGAGCCCAGGTGTAATGAACACTCGACTCAGTGATTTTTAATAATGCGCTCTTAAAATACCCCTTAAAATATCTCTTAAAATACTTCTTAAAATATCTATTATAATACTTCGTAAAAGTTTTAGTTAAATATTTCTTACAACACTTCGTTAAAATTTTCAATTAAACACTTCTTAAAATGCTCCGTAAAATCTTCAATTAAATATTTATTTTATAATTCTCCTGCAAATTCAGATGAAGAACTTTTAAATAATCGTTTTGTATATCAATTGTAAGGCTTCTTTGTATATTCATTTGTTAGAATGATTCTGCCTTATCTGGTTTTATAAAAATAAGGCCGTCTAAATGTTGTGTTTCAAGATGATATTAATCCTATTTTTGCATTTACGAATACCAAGTTATAGTTCATTCACGTCAACGTTGCGATAAGAAAATATTGATCTTATGTGACCGTCCTTCAACTTTACTAGAATAGTTGGATTTAATGAAATGTTCTGCGAGGAAACAGTATGTTTAAATTTTAAAGAAACGTTCTACAAAGTACGTAGAAATTTTACGGTTTGGATCTAAAGTCCGATAATTAATAGAAATGGTCTTTTTGAAATTGTAAGCACGAAATTACAAGTAATTATGTGGACAACTACATGATGGTAATTATTTTGGTAACGATCTACACATAGTTGAACCTCTAAGTTTTGTATTGGATTTTAGTTGGTCCCGTTGGTGCGTATAAGAAAAACGCTTTAAATTCATATGGTCTGGTACAAGGATCACGCAGCTGATGTGCTGTACAACATGTGGAGCCTACGTCAATTGTTTGCCCGAGGAACGTATGTATTAACACCTGTTCTAACATGCTGTAGCACCATCACATAAACAACATCTGTTGAAACAAGGTAAGAGATTTGTATTATTCTTACTCACGTCTACAATTGGCGATCCTTGATACAAGGCTGCATCAGAAAATAACTTTGTGATGACTTATTACCGTTAATCTGTTTAACAAACTAGAAAGGACTTTGATAAATTTTTATTGCCAATATAAATGCAGTGTAATCACAGTTACTATTATTAATGAAATTAAGCAAATCTAAAGAGTTCTTATTAAAGTTTCATTTATCCATAATTTTAGTTACAGCTTTTGAACATTGAATTAATAGACAATTTAGATATTTTTTATATATATGTGTAAACTGAAAAACAGATCTGGTATTTTTGGTATA
Source organism: Platerodrilus igneus (assembly GCA_036346225.1). Lineage (NCBI taxonomy): Eukaryota > Metazoa > Arthropoda > Insecta > Coleoptera > Lycidae > Platerodrilus > Platerodrilus igneus. Next base: position 2,725,707 of record JARFIW010001055.1, read on the forward strand.
GATTTGAGTTAAATCATGTAACAAAAGCAACACTTAAAGTTTTTGATATTTCTTTTAAATTCATAATCCTACCTCAGGGAAGATGAAATTTGTATTATCTTTTCTTAAACATAAATTTTATACATACAATTTTTTTATGAAGAAACTTTTAATTAAACAATCAACATTTAATTTTCTTAATTAATTGTTTTATTCTGAACAAGTAAGTTCAGAAATAATGTGCCCAGGTATATGAACAAATAGCATAAAAGTGGTAACCCCGATTTAACAAGAAGCTTTAATAGCCTTTTCAGAATTTGAAGCATAAAATCTGTGTTCATAATATTGTGTGTATAATTAACCTTTTCTGTTTTTTTTTATATGAGGAACCAAGAGAATACCTCTTGTGTCCTCATTTTGTTCATTTAATTAAATTTTCTTTACAGCTTCTGCGTTAGCAGTTAATACGATATTCCTCTCTAAGGAGTTCCAAGTCCCCCTTAGGGAAACCCTGTGTTCAAAACTTAATGACTTGGTGGCACCCTCCCTAAACCCATGTATTGTTAAGAATCAAGCCCTAGTAAGAGAATAATGTTTTGTAAAAAGAACCACGACCAATCCTCATAAGCTCTACCCAAGGAATAGACCCCTAGCATAGTCGGAAGATACTTGTGTTCCATCATTTTAAGGAAATCCTTCCTTGAAGTTCACTGGTTCCATTTGGGGATATTAGAGAACCCACGGGTTACTTTAAATAACCAAATTACCCCCCAGTAAGTTCCATTACATTTTAAAGTCTTGGAAAAAAGATACGAGATATAAGAACAAGGGATTGAGAAGGAAACAAATGGAAATTATTATGACACGAAAGAGCAAGCATCCTATAGGAGAGACATTGAAAATGAGAGTGAATTCATTTTAGTTGAAGACATTCAAGAATTCAAACCCAATAACATTATACTTGAAATAGATGAAGCTTTGTTAAACGAATTCCCAATCTAGTTAAAACGACAGCTTCAGACATTACAACGGATGAGGAACGAGAGGTTGTGCCTGATGAAAGTACAATGAATAACGTTCCTAATCATCTCAGAACGATAAGTTCAGTAACTGCAACAGAAATTGTAGTTGAAAAAACAGAGCACACCAAAAACATGTTTAATGATCTTACAAATATAACTACGCCAGTCATTTGTAGAAAAAGGGATAGGCCTAGGGAAAGAAACAGTACTACGATCGGCTTATCGGTTAAAAAGGCAAATCGAGGGAAAATTTCAAATATTTAATGAGTATGCATCAGTACGTTTACTTAAATATGTAAAGTTATGCGTTTGTGTTATTTTTAAAAAACAACAACAACAACAACAACAACAATAAAAACAACTGCCATTAAAACCAGCTTTCAGGTTTGATGTACAATTTTGTAGTTTAAATATTAAATCTACCGACACAGTAGATTCAGGTAGTCCCATTTCTATGATTAGGGAGAGCTTAGTGCCTCATTGTTTTATTAAGCCAGCCGAACATAATAACTATTTTTTAGGAGTTAATAATTCAATAGTAAATGTTAAAGGCCTGTTTACGGACAGTATTATTATAAAAGATGGTTATTATAATGTGATGTTTTATGTAGTAGATAATAACACTATGTTTAGCGATTGTTTGCTACGGAGAGATTTTATTTTTAATCCAGGCATTGATAAAATTATTTTTGGGAAAGATGGGGTAGAAATTATTCTCAAGGCTAGCCGCCCAGACTTTTTGATTAACGCAATTCTTTTAATTAATGAAATTCCACCAGTGAAATCAATTATTAATATAAACAATGAAGTACGCCCAGCAGTAGTCGCTGATCTAAAAAACTTATTAGATGTAGAATAGTTTTCAGCTAATAGACCTGCATTACCCAAAACTTACCATGAAATGCTTATTCGTTTAAGTAAAGATGAACCTTATGCATATAGGGCAAGGCAAACGTCTTTTGCAGAAAAAATGCATTAGAAAATACAATTAATGATCTTTTAGGTCAGGGTATAATACGTGAAAGCGAATCTCCATATTGTTCCCTAGTAGTTATAGTTAAAAAGAAAAACGGTGAGTTTAGGATGTGTATCGATTGTCGAGCCTTGAACAAAAACATCGTTAGAGATCAGTACCCTATTCCTCTTATCGATGACCATTTGGACCAACTTAAGACAAAAAATTATTTTACAAAACTAGATTTAAAAAATGTGTTTTGTCATAGTTCGATTAGTGAGGAATCTGTGAAATATACTTCATTATCGACCAGGGTTTGAACTGGTCTCAGCACACCAATAGTCTTGCCAATAAACTAACGTCAGCTTGCTATGCTATAAAATTTGTATCCAGGCACTTAATTGAGACAACCTGTTACGTGCCATTGCACTTAAACAGTGTTTTTAGGTTAAGTTTTTATGTATGGAAGTTTCGCGGCATAAATTCAAATACGCGGTGCGCGGGAATTTTAAATGGACTAGGCGGTACTTCCGTACGTCAGAGTAGTGCATTTGCGCAGTGTGCTTATCCCTAGAGGGGTAGAGCAATACTAGACAAAGAGTGGGGAGAAGTGTTTCCGTGACGCTCTAAATCGTGGCTGTTTTCCTTTGATCTTCAAGTGAAGTAGTCGTGCCGGGTACCGTATCTTATCTTACTATGTAGATTCCCTTGTCTTGCTTATCTTTGTTTGTCTTTCCCTAATTAACCTATTCCTGTCGTTCCACTACATTTAGGAAACCGATATGACCCTGGAGCAGCCCACGACCATGATGTCCATGCTCAGCTAACACCACCGGAGCCCGGAGCAATACCTTCATTATCGACCCGGAAGGATGATAGGCGTACCTGGGAAAAGCCGGATATGTTATGTGAGTAATTTGTTTGTTAAAATTATTCGATTCTATCTTTCACTGTTTAATTTTTATATTTCTGATTATTGCGTAATATACCTTTTGTATCGGTGACATCATGGTGGATGGCCGCGCCCAAATCTGTAAAAGGGTTGCACTTTCCTCCGCTAGAGGCGTCACTCGCCTTATTCACCAGAGTAGTGGAATAACAATGGCGCCTTCAACGTAGAAACGGTGAACTTAGGGTTTTTTTTTCTTTGTTTTTAGGTTATAATAATTTCCTTTATAAACATTGAATGTATTATCAATGTTATTTAAAAATAGTTTTTTCACTTAAAACCAATTACCAAATATCTATAACCTTGAATTTTATACCCGCATTTCGGAACATGCCTCATTCTTTTTAGATGTCAAAAAATTAGTTGCTATGGCAATTGAAAGTGAATACCGCCATTTTAAAAATATAACTGTTGTTTATAAAATGTGTTTTGAATATAATGTTTTTCTAAATTTAGAATGTGCGATCTGTTTGTTAACTTCAATTATGTTGTTGTGAGTGATGGGTTTATTTTCGGATTCAAATATGACCTTTAGGAAATTATCTAACCCTATTTTTTTTTTATGCAAGTAAGTATATAAATAAATAAGCTTTTATCTTATTTTATGTCTTTAAACACTGTTTATTATGGAAATTATCTAGTTCTATTAAATTTAAAAACATAACTCTTCCTGTTTTTTAAAAAACCGTGCTTAAATTTCCTTGTATGGTTTAAACAGTATAACCTATAAATGCGTTTTATAAAGGTTCTTGCCTTATATATAGTAACAAAATTACCTATCCCATATTTTTACCTTTCAAAATGTTGTAATAAAATGCATCTCTTTATATCTGTTCCTTGAATACTAAATTAAAGAAATTTCCGTTAAAGTTTATTATTTAACCTCATTTACAATACTTGTTGATAACTTCTCTAATATTGAAAGAACATTCCAATAATTTGGAATACCTTTTGGATAGGTATCGTGGAATTTTTCTTTCATGTAGCGAGTTTGATTTTGTCTGATGGCATGTTTTTTTAGTTATTGAAATTTCAACGTACCTTAACATCCGTTGAGCGAGGTTTACTGTCGGATTTGGTCGTGTAGCTCTGTAAGTCTAGAACGAGACCCATTGGCCAGTCGTAGAGCATTATAAGTCTAGACGAGAATTCGGTTGGTAAGTTTGTCGTTTACAATTTGTAAATCATTTTTTAATAATGATGTTGAAATTTTTCCTTATTGGGTTGGGTAGAACTCTAATGAGAACTTCCCATCACAGTAAAAATATGCTTTATATCTTTTTGTTTTTCAACAATTTTATTAGTGAATCGAGTTTTAATTACTATTATCTCTTCACATATCGATTTAAACTTCATTAAATGCCTTAAAATTGTCTTTAAAATCGTTTAACCTTACGTATATCTAAGAGCTTGTCACGTTTACTTCCTTGACAATGTACCTAATGTTCTTAGCCCTCACTTGGCTTAATAACTTGAAACAACCCTCAGGTCGTTTGGCAAGATGGAACTTGCGTATATCTCAATTCACTTTTGACGTTAGGCATAGGCCTGGCAAATTAAATATCGTACCTGATGCCTTATCTCGTGATGTTGTTTTTCTTAACCTTCCAAATTTAATCCCTGATACCTCGTATCTTAATATGATTAAACCCTCACGATTTACCTAATATTTTTCTGTTTTCGCCATCAACTAGTATCTTTAATTACTTATTCCTTCTCTTATACACCTACGTTTTATACGTTTAACTCATTTACCTTAAACCCTTTGCTTCTGGTTGACTTTTCCTTGACCATACCGTTAGATATATATCACTTCATTCTCTATACCCCCAATATAACTCTGTCGTTTTATTTAATCAATCCTAGAACTTTCCCTACAGCATATTATTTGGTTTTTAGTATTTTTCTTACATGGTTTAATTGTGTGGTAATTGTCGTAACTTTGGTTGCAATAACTCATTGAATTTTTATGATTGGTTTTAGCTGATGTTGAGTGAATGCTTTCTTCTTTGGGCTCACATAGAACATGCGCGATCTATGCCATTGAAAGAAATAGTTCATATTCGCAGTTGCAAAAATTAGGATTGTCTATTCCATGTGTTTTTCTTCTGAATTATTGCAGTCGCCCACATTATACTACATCATTATTTCTTTCTTTTTCTACTAAATCAACATAACTTATAAACATTTTTTTTCATTGTTTTTTATTGAACTTTGTGGTGAGGTGCTAGTGCTTCTTATTGATATCTTATTAAATTCTCGGTTGTTTTAGCATATTGGGACTGTATTTAACTGCTTATAATTGGGCATTTTTGTGTGTTTAGGGTGCTACCGCTTTGAAATACTACCTTAAAACAGTTTGTTTTTGTGTGTTTGTATCTGCAATGATACGTTTAAGTTGTTGTGTCTACCTTTGTCTGATTTTCTTATCGTAGTTGAAGCACTCGTTAGGAAAATGATCGTACTAGTTCTCTTAGGAGTCTAGTGAATTTAAAAAAAAAAATGTGATACCTTATCTTGTCGGATTAATATCGCAGGTGGTCCTTCAGACTGCGCTGTGTTTAATAGGGACAACTCTCTACCTTCTCTCGGACGCTTGTCCAAAAACTCTACTTTTTTATATCCCGCTGTCTCCGTTTCTGCCTTATTCTTCTTTCGGTGGACCTGTTCTTGTCCCGGAACACCCGTCTGCCACATAAGAATGATGTTCCCTCATTCCGAGCTACTGGCCACACTGGTTGGTGGAGTAGCGCTTTGCTATCCACCTTTCCCTCTGTCGCTTTTGCTCAATGCGAGCCCTTCCTCTACTTTCTTCTACCTGGAAGTGTCTCTTATGCACTCCAAAAAACCAATCTCCTTCTTTTTACCGTTCCTATTTTTACTGCCTTTTCATTTCTGTTAGTCACCGTGTGGTTGTGCGGGAGGTTTCCACAGACACCTGGACCATGTCTCTGCGAATCTTTCGTGAGGTCATGCGGTGCCGCTGTCAGTGCATGGGCTCTGGCAGTGAAGGTATGTATGAGTGTGTGAATGTGTGAGTGAATGAGTATATATGTCGTTATATACCGTGTGGATATCGGGTGATGGTATCACCGATATCGATTATCGCCGGGTGCAGGGATGCACCCAAATGTCTTTGCCGGTCTCTCGTGCTGTTTCGTATGAACGGACCTGCTTCACAGGTTTCTCTTTTTAGAGGGCACGGGTCAATCCCATTTAAACGGCTCTACTGGAGCCACTCTATTTTGTTGTTATTCATTGTCTTGGGTAATAACCAGGCCAATATCTTTGTCTTCTTTATTATCTTTGATAATACCCTTAGTTTTAATATCGTTATCTTACCGATTACCTTTAGTAATAACCTTAGTTAAATATCGTTATCTTACCGACTACCGTTAGTAATAATTTTAGTCTAATATCGTTATCTTACTGACTACCGTTAGCAATAATTTTGGTTTAATTTCTCGTTATCTTACCGACTACCGTTAGGAATAACTTCGAGTTATTCGCGTTATCTTACCGGTTATCTTTAGTAATAACTTTTTTTAAATTCATGTTACTTTACCTACTATCTCTTATAATCACTTTAACTTAATATCGTGTTATCTTATCGAGTATCTCAAATAATAACTAAAGCTTAATACAGTTATCTTATTCATTACCTTTGAGGATAACAACTTAAGCTTAATATCATTATCTTATCTACTATCTTTAACAACAATTTGAGATCTTGCCTTATCTTTTTATCGTCCTAACGTGTGGTATATATGACCAGACGTGGGAATTATTTTTTTTCTGAAATTTAAGTGAAAAAGCTAACCCGATTTAGAAATGTAATTTGTCAGGTTAGCATATAAGGATTTAGTAGGTGGTACCTTTGGTAAATTTGTTGATCCACAACTATGTCATGGACAAGTTTTAAATGTGCATCGTAGAAAACCAAAGTACCAGTAACAAAATTTGCTAGAGTGCAGAGTGACGCACTCCATGAACATTTTTAAATTTGGGCACTTCTTGCCAAAAAGAAGAATAGTTTTGATGCAACACTCATGTGTGTCTGCACATAACAACTTTTATGTTAGCTTTAGTTAGATAGGTTTAGATAGTTTAGGCGACTTGTCGCACCCGTTTTAGTTTAAGTAGTGTTTCATGCTCCCCGACAAATTTGTGCTGTCGATAATTAGTGTAGTCAAAGACTATCGGGCTACCTATTCCGTTAGGCGGCTCCGTGGCGTAGTGGTATGTGTGTGACTACTACGCCCAAGGTCCCGGGTTCGAATCCCGACACGGTCCGCTTGAAAAATGTTAGGCGAGCATTTTTCGCAAAAATACACCCTCGTTCGGATGAGAGGTAAAATGGAGGTCCCGTGTGTGAGTGTTGTCACGCACGTTAAAGATCCCTACCTTGCTTGGAACAGCAAGGATTCGGCAAAATTCAAAATTTTCCAGGTAAAAAAAAACTCGCTTCCTGGCCAATGTAGTACCTTCGGGTGGAGCATTGGAAAATCACATGTAATACCTATTCCGTTTCCTGGTACTTCGGTAGACGTGCTATCGGTCGAAAAAACCAGGTGGCGCCTTATATAAACATTTTGTAGGTTTAAGGTTAGGGTTTATGTAGGGTAGTTAGGACTTAGATTTTAAGCTGTTATTGTGCTAACAGACTTTTTCTTTTTTTAAGTTTTTTCTTTTGTGGCTTTGTCGCGATTGTTACGTGCCATTGCACTTAAACAGTGTTTTTAGGTTAAGTTTTTATGTATGGAAGTTTCGCGGCATAAATTCAAATACGCGGTGCGCGGGAATTTTAAATGGACTAGGCGGTACTTCCGTACGTCAGAGTAGTGCATTTGCGCAGTGTGCTTATCCCTAGAGGGGTAGAGCAATACTAGACAAAGAGTGGGGAGAAGTGTTTCCGTGACGCTCTAAATCGTGGCTGTTTTCCTTTGATCTTCAAGTGAAGTAGTCGTGCCGGGTACCGTATCTTATCTTACTATGTAGATTCCCTTGTCTTGCTTATCTTTGTTTGTCTTTCCCTAATTAACCTATTCCTGTCGTTCCACTACATTTAGGAAACCGATATGACCCTGGAGCAGCCCACGACCATGATGTCCATGCTCAGCTAACACCACCGGAGCCCGGAGCAATACCTTCATTATCGACCCGGAAGGATGATAGGCGTACCTGGGAAAAGCCGGATATCTTATGTGAGTAATTTGTTTGTTAAAATTATTCGATTCTATCTTTCACTGTTTAATTTTATATTTCTGATTATTGCGTAATATACCTTTTGTATCGGTGACGTCATGGTGGATGGCCGCGCCCAAATCTGTAAAAGGTTTGCGCTTTCCTCCGCTAGAGGCGTCACTCGCCTTATTCATTGCGCTTGCGCTATGTATCTTATGAACTTTGGTAACTGTATTACCGGCTTTTAGGAACTATCTATCACCATATAAATGTTTCACCATCTAAAGTGTAATACTTTGTTAACTGTTTTACCGACCATATAAACTATCACCAGAGTAGTGGAATAAGAAACCTCATTAAGTGTATACTATGTCTTATTTGATTCAAGATTGAGATACGGTATTGCCTTCTGGGGTAATACCTCAGGAAATACATTAACTATTTTTGAACTTCAAAAGCGTGCAGTTCGGATCATATGTAAAGCTGAAAAGAATACTCACTGCAAACCCTTGTTTAAAAGGCTCGGGATATACTTACTTATTTTGGAATATTTATATATGAAACTTTAATTTTATTCTATAGATACCGAACCAACTACACCACTCCCAATACGTTTCATAATCAAAACACTCGCTCTGCGGATAATATACAGGGTGACCGGAAAATACGTATACAACATAAGAACAGAGATTCTTTGGCTCGAAATAGATCGATTTGAGCCAACTTACCTATTATACAAGTTGGTTCATTTAGCCGCCAGAGGGCTTCAAAAATCGTAAAAAATATTTGATATTTTAAAATAACTCGAAAACACGTCGATAGATTTTGAGTATTTTTGGGATGCGCGTTTCTACTTTCAATTGACATCTTTTGGTGGTGTACGCAATAATTTTAAAAGCATACGAGTGTCCCAAAAATGATGTATTGTATGAATATCCGACCATTACCTTTTTCCTGTTTATGCAATGACTACCAATTTTTTTTTATAAGTACCCGACTTAATTTGGAAACTTTTTTGTCTCTTGTAAAATTTTGATTAGACGAGCGGTTTGACAGAAAAAAATAATTTCAAATGTCTGTTTTTTTATTTTTATTTCATTGTTTTGTTTATTTTTTATTACTATCATTGAAAATTAACAACGCGGTACAAGTGTTGGACCATTACAATAAATTTTCAAAATGGCCACCATTTTCTTCAATGCACAATTAACTCTTCGTAAGAAGTTTAAGTGAACCCTCTGCATTATTTGTGCATTATTTTTTAAAAAGTTGGCTGCATTTAAAATTCGTCTATACAATTCTTCTTCGCTATCAAGTGGAGACGAATAAACCTTAGATTTTAAGGTACACCACAAAAAATAATCACAGGGCGTCAAGTCCGGCGATCGTGCTGGCCAATTTGTAGGAGCATCATATCCCCTTCCGATCCATTGATCCGGATATTTTTCGTGTAAATGTTGTCGAACAGCTAGAGTAAAGTGGGAAGGAGCACCATCGTGCATGAACCACATGTCTTGGCGAAGTAACAATGGCAGATCTTCCAATAAATTCGGCAATGTTTGTTGTAGAAAGTTGAAGTAATTGTCTCCGTTTAATCGATTTGGTATCACAACAGGACCGATAATAAAATTATCAATAACTCCAGCCCAGACATTAATCTTAAATTCATGTTGATAGTGAGTCACTTTAGCTGCATGAGGATTTTCTACAGCGTAAACATGTTCATTATGTATGTTAGTAATACTAGATCTTGTAAAAGAAGCTTCGTCTGTAAATAAAATTTTGCGACTGAAATTTGCATTTTGAATTCTCTGATCTTGAATAAATTGACAGAAACCTAGACGCCTCTCAGGATCGATAGGCAAAAGGTCTTGTACCTGTTGAACGTGGTATGGGTGTAATAACTGTTCCGTTAAAACATCATGAACAATATTTTTAGGAACTTGTAGTTCGAGTCCTAAGCGTCTGGTGCTTATTTTTGGGTCTTCTTCAACTCTATCCAAATTTAGTTCCTCCAGAGCCGCAGTTCTTGTGGTACGTTGACGTCCTCGATCCGCATTTCTTGACTGAAAGCTACCATTTTCACGAAGACGTCTTTCAATATTTGCGAATGTTTGATAGTTTGGCATTTGGCGATTAGAAAATCTTTCCCTATAGACTCTGACGCTTTCACGACCATTGCCTTGACAAAATCCAAAAACCAATAGCATATCCACCTGTTCGTTGTTTGTGTAAGTACTCATAATGTAAGATGAAAGATGCAAACTTTTATTGAATTAAGCAGAAATTCACGACTTGACAGGTAAACTGAGGTGAAATGACAGTCAAATTAAATAACAAATAAAAAGCAAAGCCAACTACTAAACTATGCTTTTTGATTTTCCCCGTTTTATACTTAATGCAGCAATGATGACGAAAGTATGCAGACATTTGAAATTATTTTTTTCTGTCAACCCGCTCGTCTAATCAAAATTTTACCAGAGACAAAAAAGTTTTCAAATTAAGTCGGCTACTCATAAAAAAAAATTGGTAGTCATTGCATAAACAGGAAAAAAGTAATGGTCGGATATTTATACAATACATCATTTTTAGGACACTCACATGCTTTTAAAATTATTGCGTACACCACCAAAAGATGTCAATGGAAAATAGAAACTCGCACCCCAAAAATGGTCAAAATCTACCGACGCGTTTTCGAGTTATTTCTACTTTAGTAAAAAATCCTTCATTTACATAGCACCCACTCTATATAATAAAGTTTCAAACAGTATTAGATCGTAAAAAAATTTAAAAGTTTTAAAACAGGTCTGTTGTCTTTGCTACATGAACGCTGCTATTACTCAGTGGATGAATTTCTACAGGATGATTTGAATAATGCGATGAATTAGGTTAGCACTATTGGGATTTGCATCGTATGCAAATTAGTTTTTAGTAATATTTGACTGTGATATATTTTAATCATATTGCATAAAATTTTAATCAGGTGTTACTGAATTGTATTAATCTGTAAACTACCATTATGAATGGGTACAAAATAAACTACTACTACTACTACTGTCAATTTGAGTTTTTAAAGGCCCCATTTGGTTTTAGCACCAGCCCAAATAATTTTTGTAGATTTATTAAAGTTTTTAAGCCATTAGTCCAGGAGAAAAAGCTTTTGATATTTTTTTATGACATATTAATTGCTACAGAAACTCTAAATAAAAATTTCGAAATTTTGTGAACTGTTTTGAACCTGTTAGTTAATAACTTATTAACATTGCGTTTAGATAAATGCTACTTCCTTTTTAGTGAGTTTGTCTTTTTAGGATACCATCTTAGTAATCAAGATATTAGACCTAATGAGGACAATATTAGGTCCATGAAGGAATTTCCCCTATGTACGAATGTTAAACAAGTTTTATATCAAACTTTTCTATAATAGCAAAGCCATTATACAATCTCTTAAGAAAAAATATAAAATTTGAATTTGGTCATGAACAACTTCATGCTTTTGAGACTTTACAATTTTGTTTAACAAAAAAATGCGATGGAAAACTTCATCCAATATTTTATTTTAGTACAAAAACGACGGATCAAGAGTCAAAGTACCATAGCTACAATAGAGACGTTATCAGTAGTTTACGCGATCAAACGTTTTCATCCGTATTTGCAAGGCATATACTTTAAGATTGTGACCGATTGCGATAGTTTTCGTAACGTTATCAAAGAAGGAGATATTGCTGGGAATTATACGTTGGTGTCTACTCCTGCAGCATTATAACTATGAGATTGAACACGGTGCAAACCCGAAAATGAAACATGCTGATTGTTTAAGCAGGATACACAATATTTTAGTTTTGGAGGGCAATACTTCGAGCAAACCTTGGCTTTGAAACAATCTTCTGATCCCGATATTAAACAAATTAGAAATATTTTGGAAAGTTCCACCCATCCATTTTTTGAGTTAAGTAATGGACTCGTATATAGTAAGTGGAATGATCAGATATTATTTTATGTCCCTTTGAGTACGGAACATAATGACCTTATACTTACCACAACCAGGCAGGTCATGTCAGAGTTGAAAAATGTTATGAACTAATTACAAGAACGTATTGGTTTCCAAATATAAAGACCAAGATTAAAGAGCATGTTCAAAATTGCTTAAAATGTTAGAATAATGTGATGCGATACCAGCATTCTAATATAAGCTACTGCTGTTTATATAAATTTAGTTGTAATTAATTTGTATGGTGATGGCGCAGCGTAGTGAAAGACGCCGTCTTTATTATGTCAATGATGATGCTACCAAGAGTGTGCGTAGTACTATTGAAATATAATTACTGTCATTGTTTCTGATATATTAAATATGAATAAATATTGTTTTGGGTAACTTTATTAATACGATCCACTTATTTAACATGGTAGCAAAGCAGGTGGTTTTGGTTTGAAAGGGGGAGTAAGTAAATAAGACTGAAAAAGATACAAAAGTTTTTTAGTACGTGTGCGATAAGAAAGCTGTTATATGAAAAAATGGCGGATGTGCAAATGGAAGGCAGTTGCCTGCAAAATTTAGTCCGGAAAGCGAAAATTACGATAAATGGAGATATCGTTTTATGTTGTTATTGGAGCTTAAAAAGTGTAATGAAGTCGTGGAAAATGAAGTTCGACCGGAAGATATAACCGCAACAGATTGGAAAGCGAAGGAAATACGCGCCAAAAATTATTTCGCAAATGCAGCGGACGTTGACTTAATTATGGAATGTAAAACCGCTAAAGAAATTATCGCCAAGCTTAATAATTTGTACCAAAAGAAATCACAAAGCCGTCAAATTATGATTGAAAAGAAACTTAGTCAGTTAGTGTATGATGAGACAAAGGATTTAGAAGAATTCTTTTGTATGTTTGAACGGTTAATTAAAGACTACATAAATGCAGGAGGTGTAGTAGACAGTAAACGAAAGTTAAGTTATTTATTAATGGTGTTGCCTGAATCACTCGAGTACACAACTGAAACAGTTGACCTGCTACCAGAACAACAGCGCACAGTCGATTATGTAAGAGAAAAGTTAACACTTAGAGCGGAATGTAGAAAACAAAAAAGCTCAGGAAGTGGTACGTACGAAGGTAAAAGGGACTCGCATGTGTTTAAAACTACATTCAACAGAAGTAACAGTAATAAGAGGGAAAATCCTAAACACGAAGCTAGGTGTTACAAATGTGGAAAACTAGGGCACGTGCTAAGATACTGCTATTCAAATAACAGACAGACCAATTATGGGCATGCACGGGGGGCAAGCAGAGTTGTTTCTAATCCAAATGGGTATAGAAACAATAGGCGAGGCACAAACTTCCAATGCAATAATGGACAAAACAGGTTTGTTGGAAATTCAGAGGTATGTAACAACAAAGAGGAGCAACCAAATGTAAGTACGTTTCACACCAAAGTAAGTCTACCTAAAATTAATCTTCTTTGGGGATTAAACCACTCATAGTTTTTAAAATTATCTTTATTAACGTTTCGATCCATGACCTAGGATCGTTTTCAAAATAATAAAAACTTCAAGTTTGACATTTATGACATAAATTGAAGGTGACTTTGATTTATTGATGTTCGAAATATTTGGTTTGAGTACACTAAGTAAAAATTTTTTAAAGTTTAAATGAATGATTGCCTTCAATTTGTGTTATGGCCTGGGACCGACTTTTTTTAGGTAGCCAATACGCTTAACGTGAAATCAGCTGATTAATTTTTATTGGTGAATTTTATATAAATTCAATAACTTGGGAATTGGAAAACATTTTTTAACATGTTTCTATTTATACAATTGAGAGGATGGTTGTTAAAGAATTATATGATTGCATTATTAAAAGGCTTAAGTAGTCGTTTTTTATATTTATTTTGAAGGGGAAAATCATTATGATTTAGGCTACCTCTTTGGTAGATTTTAACATGGTTCTGAGGCAACCTTATGGCGGGTTTACACTTGTCAGATACCAATGTTGTTCTATGAAGGTTGTATATGGATCTGAGGCGACCCTATGGCGGGTTTACACTTGCCAGATACCAATACTGTTTAACGGAGATTGCATATGGTTGTGAGGTAACCCTATTGCGGGTTTACACTTGTCAGATACCAATGCTGTTTTACAGGGGTTGTTAATATGCTTCATCATCATCATCATCATTGGATCTTCATCTCAAAACTGGTTGAACACGTACCTGCACTTATTTATATTCTGAGCTAGCTTACATAGTTCTCTGAAATTCTCACACAGCATGTATATAGCTCATTTCCCTTCTATTGTTTTCTAATTTTATGTCTTATTTCACCGAGATTCAGTGAAGGGGGTTAAGCAACCTGTGGCTACCAAGATCCCCAACACTTAGATATTTGCCGAAAAAATGGTTTTCTAGTTAATATGCTTATTGTTATATAATTAGTTATTGTATGTATAAATAGAAATCATGTATGTGCTGTATTTATGTCATAAATGTCAAACTTGAAGTTTTTATTATTTTGAAAACGATCCTAGGTCATGGATCAAAAGGTTAATAAAGATAATTTTAAAAACTATGAGTGGTTTAATCCCCAAAGAAGATTAAGAAGAATACTAAACAAACCACAACAAACATACAGGGAGTATTTACAAGTCAGGTATGGGCCTGAAATTTGTATTTGTTTTAGACAGTTGGACAATCTAAACCTAAAACTTTCACATTCCAAAAATTCACTCACATTCCTAATAAAATGCAGAAACAACGAAATAATACCAAAAAGGATTTAGATTCAAATTTGGAAAGACAAGCAATAAACTATCAAGGATTCTCGAAAGAACAAGCTACAGTATGATGAGGGAAAGACTACAAAACCACCGACACATTATTTATAAGTTAAAACAAGATATTGAGGGCATTATAAATTTCATACGAATAAAGGTAACAAAATATGATTTTGATAAAATTCTCGTTAGTGCAAAAACCTACTACGAATCAGTATTTTCCAAACAAAAAGAAATTCACATAAAGAAATTTAATAACCTATTTATAGAGAAAAATATCACACAAACTAAAACGTTAGAAAACAGCAACACCATACTAAACACCGTGATAAATTTATCAAACAGAACTATTAACGACACAGAAAAATCAATTCTTTCAAAAGGCCTTAACTTTGCAGTAACGCCAAAATCAATACCAACCTTTGAAATAATTAGCTGTATTGAGAAAACAGCAAACCAACTTGAAGAAGATCAAGCAAACGAATTTAGAGTACGGTCCAAAATCGAAATAGAAAAGAATCACAAAATAAAGCCAAATGTAAGTAGTAACGAAATAAAAGCAATTCACAATCTAAAAAACGATAACTCAATTATAATTCTACCTGCTGACAAAGGCAATGCAACAGTAATAATGAATAAGAACGATTACAACACATAATCAACAAACTATTGAACACTGAGAACTACACCAGTTTAGAAATGGACCCAACAAAATCAATTGAAAATAAAATATACAAAACCCTATTTAAATTTAAAAATGAATTCGAAGACAAAGAAAGAAGTAAACTGGTCCCACATTACAGTAAACCACCCCACTTTTACGGACTACCAAAAATTCATAAAAAAGACATTCCTTTAAGACCTATCGTAAGCTCCATAAATTCACCATGCCATAATTTAGCAAAATTTCTACTAAAAATTATAAATCCATTAGCAGGCAAAATGGATTCTTTCATTAAAAACAACCAACATTTTTTAGAAAAATTATCAAACATAAAAATTGAAAATACACACACACAATGATAAGCTTTGATGTAGTAAATCTCTTCACAAATGTCCCTATAAACAAAACGCTTAATATTATAAAAAACAAACTAGAAAAAGATGGCAATCTTAAAGAAAGAACAAAACTAAGCATATCATTGATTATGGAATTACTTGGTTTATGCGTCAATACCACATATTTTCAAATAAATGATCAATTCTACAAACAAAGCTTCGGAATGGCAATGGGAAGTCCACTATCACCAATCTTTAGTAATATATTCATGGAGGAATTCGAAAAAGATGTAATATTCACACAAGAATTGAAACCACTAATCTGGTGGAGATACATAGATGATGTCTATGCTATTTGGCCTCATAATACAGAACTAATTAAAAACTTTGTACAGTCAATTAACGAAATAGAACCGACTATTAAATTCACATATGAATTAGAACAACATGGAAAACTTCCGTTTTAGATATTCTAGTTAGCAAAACGATACAACAATTAATACATCGGTATATAGAAAATCAACGCACACAAACAGATACTTAAACTTCGATTCAAACCACCCACACTGTGTCAAACAAGGAATTATCAAAACCATGTATGATAGAGCAAAATTAATATCATCAAACGAAGAAATTTTAAAGAAAGAGAAAGACCTAATCAGATGTACACTAATAGAAAACAAATATCCTAAAAGAATAATAGAGAAAGAAATGAATAAAACCCTAAAAATAAAGAAAAAGAAAACAAAACAACGATACACACCACAAAATGCTCTCAATACCATACATAAAAGCATTCTCCGAAAAATTCAAAGAATAGGAAACAAATTTAGAATTAAAACAGTATTTAGAACCAACAATACACTAAGAGCACAAATAACAAAAACAAAACCCAAAACGCAATACAAAGTTCAAAAATTGTATCTACAAAATACCGTGCGAATGTAATAAGTTTTATATAGGGAAAGTTCCAGACCATTTGAAGTTCGATTAAAAGAACATAAATCATATATAAAAATAGAAAATTTGAAAAATCCATGATTTGCCAACATGCATGGGACTTCAGTCGTAAAATAAAATGGGAGGACGCAAAAATTATCGACAAAGAAGAAAACCACCAAAAATGCAAAATCAAAGAACCTGCTTATATAACCTTACATAAAAATAACTGCGTTACAAACGAATCCGTAACTTCAGTAAACAATGGATTCCATTACTAAAAGAAATAACAAATAAAAATCAAATGCCCACAATATCTAGGTAGCATTGCAAGTTTTTCCTGGGTTTTCCTTGCGATATTAACATGAAATACAGCCTACATACATGATTTCTATTTATACATACAATAACTAATTATATAACAATAAGCATATTAACTAGAAAACCATTTTTTCGGCAAATATCTAAGTGTTGGGGGATCTTGGTAGCCACAGGTTGCTTAACCCCCTTCACTGAATCTCGGTGAAATAAGACATAAAATTAGAAAACAATAGAAGGGAAATGAGCTATATACATGCTGTGTGAGAATTTCAGAGAACTATGTAAGCTAGCTCAGAATATAAATAAGTGCAGGTACGTGTTCAACCAGTTTTGAGATGAAGATCCAATGATGAAGCATATTAACAACCCCTGTAAAACAGCATTGGTATCTGACAAGTGTAAACCCGCAATAGGGTTACCTCACAACCATATACAATCTCCGTTAAACAGTATTGGTATCTGACAAGTGTAAACCCGCCATAGGCCTCAGATCCATATACAACCTTCATAGAACAACATTGGTATCTGACAAGTGTAAACCCGCCATAAGGTCGCCTCAGAACCATGTTAAAATCTACCAAAGAGGTAGCCTAAATCATAATGATTTTCCCCTTCAAGATAAATATAAAAAAACGACTACTTAAGCCTTTTAATAATGCAATCATATAATTCTTTAATAACCATCCTCTCAATTGTATAAATAGAAACATGTTAAAAAATGTTTTCCAATTCCCAAGTTATTGAATTTATATAAAATTCACCAATAAAAATTAATCAGCTGATTTCACGTGAAGCGTATTGGTTACCTAAAAAAAGTCGGTCCCAGGCCGTAACACAAATTGAAGGCTATCATTCATTTAAACTTTAAAAAATTTTTACTTAGTGTACTCAAACCAAATATTTCGAACATCAATAAATCAAAGTCACCTTCAATTTATGTCATAAATGTCAAACTTGAAGTTTTTATTATTTTGAAAACGATCCTAGGTCATGGATCGAAATGTTAATAAAGATAATTTTAAAAACTATGAGTGGTTTAATCCCCAAAGAAGATTAAGAAGAATACTAAACAAACCACAACAAACATACAGGGAGTATTTAACTAAAATTAACGTCAATGAAACTAAATTGCAAGAAAATTTTGATTTTTTATTAGATAGTGGTTGTACCGACCGATCATGTAATTACTAGCGATAGATATTTTTATGAATTTGTTACGTTGAGTAAGCCAATTGATGTTAAAATGGGAAATGAGGACAGTGTTAAAGCTCTGAAAGTAGGGAATATTTTGTGTAAATTTCAGGTTAATAATACTCAATCAATATAGATATTAAAAATGTATTTTATGTGCCAGAGATGGGTCGAAACTTACTTAGTGTTTCATCTATAACAAGTGCCCACAATGGTATTGATTATTGGCGTGATAAAGCAATTATTTATAATAGTACAGGTGATATAGTGGCTATTGCACGTAAACAGGAAAAATTGTATGAGTTGTGTGGGTTAGTAAATAGTAACGTAGAGACCCACTGTTGCAAATTTCACAAAAACACTGGTTAAAAAGGAAAAATGGCATCGTATTTTAGGACATGGTAATTTTAAGGATTTAAACATTATGTGTAGGGACCAATTATTAGAAGGGTTACCACAAAATTTAAAACAGCTACAAATTAATTGTGAATATTGTTTAGAGTGAAAAATAGCTAGTAAAAGCTTTGAAAATAATCGTAATCCAGCGAGGTACATATGTCAAATAATACATACAGATGTGAAAGGGCCTGTTGATGTAACTGGTTATGGTGGAGAAAATTATTTTGTAACCTTTATTGATGGTTATAGCCACATTGCTAGGGTGTACCACATCAAGCACAAGTCTGAAGTGTTTTCATGCTTTAAGTCCTACCATAATCATATAACAAATTTAACTGGCAATAAAGTATGTGAGGATAGGTGTGATAACGGTAAAGAGTACCTAAATAAAAAGTTCTATGAATTTGCAAACGAAAAAGGGTTTAAAATTAGGCCAAGCCCAACTTATCAGCACCAATTAAATGGGACAGCAGAACGTTTTAACCGAACATTAATGGATAAAGCCCGTTATTTACGAAAAGAATCAGGTCTAGGTAAGAAATATTGGCCAGAATTTGTCATGGCATCTACATATTTAAGTAATAGGGTCATAACCTCCGCAACAAAAGAGTGCAAAACACCATATGATATTTTCTTTGTAGTCAAACCCAATGTAAAAAATCTGTACATGTATGGAAGTCATGTATACGTGAAGGTACCGGAAGAAAAATGCAAGACACAGGATGATAAAAGTGTGAAGGGAATATTAGTAGGATACACTGATATGGGATTCAGAGTGCTAGTTGCAACTAGGGTTGTACAAGTACGAAATGTTAAAATAATTGAACCAGATATGTCATGTATAAGTGTAGATGATAGTACAGTTAAAGTGGAAAGGGAAGAAAAAATTGTGAATGAAGAAGTATCTGAGAATGGTACAAAAGAGGAAATGAATGAGACAAGAAAAACAGAAAAACAAAGACGAATGCCTGAAAAGTACAAAGATTATGTTTTATATGCAGCATATTGTAGTATGGATGTTCCCGAAAATTATGAACAAGCGATAAACAGCAACAAGAAGGGCAAATGGTTGAATGCGATGAAAATGAATTTGATTGTTTGAATAAAGCCGATACATGGGAGCTAGTAGATGCACCAGAAAATAAGCAAATCTTGCAACTTAAGTGGTTATATAAAATAAAAGAAAATGAAGTATATAAAGCGAGATTGGTTGTGAGGGGATATCAACAGGAAAGTACACTAGAAGACGTCTATTCCCCAGTAACAAGGATGAGTATTTTAAAAACTTTATTAGCATGTATGTGTCAGAAAGGTTATGTGATTGAGCAAATGGATGTACAAACAGCATTTTTAAACAGCGTCATAAGGTCTGATGTCTATGTAGAACAACCTAAGGGATTTGAAACAAATGAAAATCAGGTATATAAATTAAAGAAATCTCTGTATGGCTTAACCGAAAGTCCGAGAAATTGGTATGAATGCTTTAATGAATTTATAATTACATTAGGATTTCAACGTTCACAACATGATTCATGTTTGTATGTATGTCACAATCAGAAACTTTACTTAATAATGTTTGTTGACGATTTATTAATTTGTGGAGATGACATTAGCAAGGTTCAAAAAGTTAAGACAGAATTGAACTCAAAATTTAAAATGAAATATTTAGGAATAGATATTTCATATGATAGTAAGCAAAAATATATGTCCCTAAAACAAACAAAATATATAGAGTGGCTAGCACAAAAATATAACGTTGTCAACACAAACCCATACTATACACCGATGGAACAAAATTTAAAATTAAGCATAGGTGAAAATGATTCAAGCTTAGGGTATAGAAACCTAATTGGAGCTTTATTATACAGGGTGCCCACAATCTATCTCCGTATATGGGTAACTTTTTTATTATAAAAGATACAATGTTGGTTAAATTAGCAAAGTTGAAGAGAAATTTACGAGTAGTATGATGCTTTTTTGAAAACTCACCTAGATGCTCAACTTTTTTAGATATTTGAAAAAAACTGAAATTTGCCATTTTCTTCAAACGCTAATAACTTTTTAACGGTTTAACCTATAGAGAAAATAAAAACTGCTTGTAAGGTAACTTTTTACGTAGAATTCAATAGCGTATATGACAATTTTAATTGGAAATGGGTTTTCAAGCTACAAACATAACCTCACTTTTTTTAAATGGAAACCATAGTTCAATATAACCCAAATGGAAAGGTTTTTCTTTTCTGATTACCCTGATGTAAGGGTTGATGTACTTATTTTCAGTAGTTTCTTCATAATAAAGAAAAACGATTTATTTATTTGCGGGCATCAAGGAGTCCATGGATACATATTTTAAATAAACAAAAACAACTGGCATTTGTCAGATATTATTAGTTAAAGTGTTTATTTGCTCTGGGTTGCAATTTTGTGTAGAAGACTTTTAAATTTATTTGATTATAATAGAGAATGTATACAAAAGACGAAAAAATGACATGCTCTTTTGTTACTATGCCTGTAACAGAAATTGTGATGCTGCTGGTGATATGTATTATGAAAGATATTTGGAAAGAAGGCAGCCAGATAAACGATTGTTTTCTAAATTAGAAAACAATTTAAAAGGTTTGGTGCTTTTACAAAACCCAGTACTGATAAAAGAAAATTCAAAACTGATGATGAAGAACGTGTGTTAGCCTACATAAATTTTAAGCCAACAGCGTCCACCCGAGAAACTGCAATTGAGAGCGCTACTTCTACAGAAAAATCTCGCCTAATTTTAAAACAAAACCGCTACAAACCATACAAAACCCATGTTAGCAATACACTGTATCATGGGGATTGTGAGAGAAGACAACAGTTTTGTAGGTGGTTTCTTAATGAAACAAATAATAATCCTGGTTTTAGTCACACTATTATATTTACCGACGAAGCAAAATTTACTAACAAAGGCATGTTTAACAGAAAAATACAGTCTACTGGAGTCAGGAAAATCCCATTTAACAGAAGAAAGGCGGGATCAACATCAATTTTCGATAAATGTGTGGTGTGCCATTTTGGTAATAAAATACTTGGGCCTTTCTTCTATAATTATAATTTAAATGGTGTACACTATTTGAATTTTCTACAAAACAATTGCAAGAAATGCTCGATAATTTGCCACTTAATTTACTGCAAAACTTATATTATTTTCAGCATGACGGTGCACCTGCTCACAATGCTCAAGCCGCTTTCTGAATATCTTGATAATAGTTTTCCAAATTGGATTGGCAATGCAGGTCCTGTTCCATGGCCGGCAAGGTCACCAGAACTATCGCCACTGGATTTTTTCTTTGGGGTACTGTAAAGGATGTAGTGTATGCTAAAAATCCAATAACATTGAGCAACTCAAAGATAGTATTACAGCAGCTATTACAAGTATAAAACCACAAACGTTAAATAAGGTACACCAAAACCTAATTAAAAGGTGCGAAATGTGTTTGCAAGCTAATGGAGGTCATTTTGAGCATATGTTAATGTAGAAGTGGGCATATTCGCATTAATTAATTTTTGTTTCCTTTGATTAAGTTATTTGTATTGTATGGATAGTTTATTTTTTAAGTATTTTATTTTACTTAGTTTATAATAAATTTAGTTACAATAAACTTGTGTTTCCATTATTGATTTTTACACATTTTGTTTGTTTGTAATATGTATCCATGGACTCCTTGATGCCCGCAAATAAATAAATCGTTTTTCTTTATTATGAAGAAACTACTGAAAATAAGTACATCAACCCTCACATCAGGGTAATCAGAAAAGAAAAACCTTTCCATTTGGGTTATATTGAACTATGGTTTCCATTTAAAAAAAGTGAGGTTATGTTTGTAGCTTGAAAACCCATTTCCAATTAAAATTGTCATATACACTATTGAATTCTACGTAAAAAGTTACCTTACAAGCAGTTTTTATTTTCTCTATAGGTTAAACCGTTAAAAAGTTATTAGCGTTTGAAGAAAATGGCAAATTTCAGTTTTTTTCAAATATCTAAAAAAGTTGAGCATCTAGGTGAGTTTTCAAAAAAGCATCATACTACTCGTAAATTTCTCTTCAACTTTGCTAATTTAACCAATATTGTATCTTCTATAATAAAAAAGTTACCCATATACGGAGATAGATTGTGGGCACCCTGTATATTGCATCAGGAACACGTCCAGATGTAGCATACGCTGTAAATTATTTGAGTAGATTTCAAACTGGTTGTAACAAAACGCATTTTAAATATGCATTAATGGTGCTAATCTATTTGTATCAGAGCAGATATTTGAAACTAGTATATCATAATAATGCTTGTAGCATAATAGAATGTTACGTAGATTCGGATTGGGCTTAAGATGTTACCGATAGCAAATCCACAACAGGATTCGTTGATAGAATTTTTGGAAATTCAGTTGCGTGGAAAACTATTAAACAGAAAGTAGTTTCAAGAGCATCTACCCATGCCGAATACTATTTAGCAGAAGCTACGCAGGAAGTTTTGTATTTGTTAGGAGTGCTTGAAGACTTAGGTTTTAAGAATGATGAAATGTTACCTGTCAGCATGTATGAGGATAATAGTGGCGCAATAGCTTTAGCTAATTATGGTAATTTTACTAAAAACTCAAAACATATAAATATCGCCTTACATTTTGCTCACGATTATGTTACAAAAAATGTACTGAACATTGTAAAAGTTGCTAGTACAGATAATATTGCTGATATGTTCACGAAACCTCTAGGTAGAGTACAATTTTATAAATTTCGAGATTGTCTGAATTTAGAATAAGTTTGTTGTTTTTATATACTGTCTCGTATCATGGGGGTGTGTTAGAATAATGTGATGAGATACCAGCATTCTAATATAAGCTACTGCTGTTTATATAAATTTAGTTGTAATTAATTTGTATGGTGATGGCAGCGTAGTGATAGACACAGTCTTTATTATGTCAATGATGATGCTATCAAGAGTGTGCATAGTACTATTGAAATATAATTACTGCCATTGTTTCTGATATATTAAATATGAATAAATATTGTTTGGGTAACTTTATTAATACGATCCACTTATTTAGCAAATGTATAGAGTTTGACCCCAAGTTTGAGAAGAAAAAAGGCATGTTACACAGTATACCTAAAGGCAATATACCTTTTGCAAGTTTGCATTTAGATCATTATGGACCCTTAGAAGCCGTCGGCAATTCCAAAAGCAAATATGTATTAGCTATTGTTGATGGCTTCACTAAATTCATTCGTTTATACCCGTGCAAAACTAAATCAACTGATGAGGTGATTAAATATGCGAAAAATTACTTTGAGTCGTATAGTCGGCCTAATCAGATCATGGTTGCTGTTTTACCTCGAGTCAATTTAAGGAGTTTGTGGAAGAATTTGATGTGTAACATGTTGCTGTTGCCACTGGAGCCCCATAGACTAACGGACAAGTTGAGATATTATGAACAAAAGTTTGATAGCAATGATTGCGAAACTTTCAGATGAAAAACAATTAACATGGGACAAAGTTTTGCCCGACGTACGATTTTATTTCAATAACACTGTAAATAAGTTGACAGGGTCAACCCCTGCCAAATTATTATTGGGTAGAGAACAGTTAGGGAAAATTGAGGATAATCTAAGACTTTACTTGGAAAGCTTGTTAAGCAAAGAAGAGAGTATTGAGGTAATGAGGGCTAAGCTGAAAAAAATATTAAGATAGGACAAGCTAGATATGAGGTTTATTATAATAAGAAACAAAATACCACTGTGTTATAGTATAGGCGATTATTTTATGGTAGCTGATGTGGTTACTACTGTGCGTACTAGTAAAAAAAATTGATCCCAAGGTATCGAGAACCCTACATCATCAAAAAGGTTTTAACTAACGATCGTTATGTTGTGCAGACATAATTACCTTTCAAAATACCAATGTCCCTTATGATAAAGTTCTTGATACCTCGAGATTGAAACCTTATGCTAATTAATGTTTGAATTTTACAGATCAGTCTAAAGTATTGTTTGACTTATTTCACTTATGGTTTAGTTCATATCAGCTTAGGATTATGAATCTTGCTTATGATTAGTTTATGATAATGTTTATGTTTGTTTAGAATTGTGAATTGTTTAGTGCTTAATGAATAGCTTTTATGAATCTGCTTAGAAGTTTAGGAGAATTCAATTGATCGGGTCGATCAGAGTCAGGCTGGCCGAACTGTAGATGATTTTTATATTAATTAAGTTAGAATTTACCGCCGTAAAGTTAGTACCTAGAACATAGCAAAGTAGTGCTTTTTTGGAGATTATTGATTGGTTAGAGGACGACAGAATCAGCTTCTGGTCGGTATAAATTATGAAGACCACTCATTATTTTTAAATTGTTGCATGGGTGCACTAATACTTGTGACTTCGTGTTAAAATGAACTACTTTCAGTAGCAAAATTGATATAAACACACTACCTAAAAAATAAAAGACCAGTTGAAAAGGGTTGACTCGTCGTTTATGTTCATGAAATCCACCATTTGGTGAATTTGAAAGTATCTGCAATTATGTGCTATTGGACTTGCAAAAATGAATGACATTTCTAACAGGATTGTATTTTAATAGGATCAAATTCCACCAAACACTAAGATTTCATAGTGTAATGTGTGGTTCTGCCGGTGGATGTCTAGCCATCATCATTAGGTCTTCAGTCCTGGAACTGGTTAGACGCGTACCATCATTGTTTCCTATTCTGAACTAACCTACACGTTTCCCTGAAATTTGCACAGTCTGCATCTATAACTATCTGATCTAGGTCTACATCTACCTGTTTTTTCCTATCTCTGCTTGTAATATATCCCATACTATTCCCCAAAAATGCCTTAGAACGTATTCTGCCCTTCTATTTCTCTTATCTTTTTCCCCAGATATCCTTGTTCCCTTACTATTTCTATAACCTATTTGTTATTATCTTTGTCTGTCCATGCTATCGTCCTCATACATCTGAAGCACAGCATTTCAAAAGGCTGCTACCGTTTTTCTGTCTGCGTTTCAGACTGCCCGTATTTCATAGGCATACTGTGCTGTGCTCCACACATGCTTTCAACAATTTTCTTCTTGTTTTATGTTTGTTGTCTTTTCTCATAAGCACTGTTCTTTCTAGTTAGATGCAGTTCAGTCACCTTCTATTGTTTTACAATTATATACCCTATTTCTCCGACCTTCAGTGGTTATGAAGGAAGGTAAGCAGCCTGTGACTGCCAAGTTCCCCCAACACTAAACCATTTATCGATTTAATATATTTTCCAATATATCTTTTCGCACAGTCCTCATTAGTTGCAGATATTTCGCAACCAACAACTAGTTGTTTATACTAATTATCAGATTTATCTGCGCTTATTTTTTCGTCATTAAGTTTTCCGTCTCAAAACTGGTTGGATTCGTACCTGCACTTATTTATATTCTGAGCTAGCCTACATAGTTCCCTGAAATTCTCACACAGCATGTGTATACCGCTCGTTCCCCTTCTATTGTTTTCTAATTTTATGCCCAATTTCAGCAAGATTCAGGGAAGGGGGTTAAGTAACCTGTGGCTACCAAGATCCCCCAACACTTAGATATTTGCCGAAGTAATGGTTTTCCAGTAAATCCTTTCACACACTTAACATTATTCGAGAATATTGCTCAGCCAATTCTTGTAGTTACTTATAATACTCATCACAGTTATTTTTTCGCCATTAGTTTATCCATCTTGGGATTGGTTGGATGCATACCTCCATTGATTTCTATCCTGGGCTAGCCTACACATCTCCCTGAAACCCCTACAGCCTACATCTTTTACTACCTGCGTGCAGTAGTCTAACCTAGGTCTGCCTCTTTTTCTCTTTTTTCCTATCTCTGCTTCTAATATATTCCGCACTATTCCCTCATGCCGTAGTATGTGGCCTATCATCTTATCTCTCCTCTTTTTTACCGTTTTCCACATGTTTCTTTCTTCCCCTACCATTTTTAGCACCTCTTCGTTCTTAACTTTTTCTGTCCATGATATCTTCATCATACGTCTGTAGCACCACATTTCAAAGGCTTCTACCTTTTCTTGTCCGCTTCTCCTACTGTCCAGGCTTCACAGCCGTACAGTGCTGTGCTCCACACATATGTTTTAAGCAATCTTTTCCTTGTTGCTATGTTTGTGGTCTTTGAGCACAGTAGTTACTTTTTCTTGTTAAATGTAGCACGACCTTGTGCTAATCTTTGTTTTATATCTTTTGTGCTTTTCCCATCTTGCGTTATTTGGCTTCCTAGGTAGCAGAAATCCTTAACCTCTTGTAAGTTCGTGTTATATACTTGTATTCTTGTTTTTGATTTATTTTCCCCACCTTTGCATACTAGAACTTTAGTTTTAGTTTTGTTAATTTTCATACCGTATGTCTCTGTTAGAACCGTTTCCATTTCATTAAGAGCAGCTTCTAACTCTTCCTTACTAGCCGCTAATACCGCTATATCATCTGCAAATCTAAGCATATCAATTTTTTGTCCCTGCATAGTAATTCCAAATGTCTTCCTGCATTTGACAGTATTCATTGTGTCTTCTATGTACAAGTTAAAAATCAATGGGGATAGGGCACATCCCTGTCTCACCCCTTTCCTAATGTTTACTTCTACGTTCCTGCTCTAATTCTATTACTGCTGTTTGCTCTTTGTATAAGCTATGTACTATTCATCTATCCCTATAGCTCATTCCAATCTTTTGAGTATTTCAAACATTTTTTCCATTTTACATTGTCGAATGCTTTTCCAGATCTACAAACCCTATATACACGCTTTCCCTTTTCTATTGTTTTCTCCATTATCACTCTCAGAGCTAAAATAGCCTCCAGTGTTCCCCTGTTTCGCCTAAACCCAAATTGGTCTTCTCCTAGTATTTCTTCCGCCCGTTTTTCCATTCGTCTTTGCATAATTCTAGTTAATATTTTTCACACGTGTGCTGTCAAACTTATTGTTCGAAAATTTTCACATCTATCCGCACCTTTCTTTTTTGGTATAGTTACTATGATGCTACGTTTGAAATCTTTGGGGTATCTCGCCTGTCTCATACATATAGCTTACAAGTTGGAAGAGACGTTCTGTTACTGCTTGTCCAGCGGCTTTTAGAGTTTCTGCTTGCATCTTATCTGTACCCGGCGCCTTACCATTTTTCAGACTCTTTAATGCTAATTCAAACTCCTCTCTAAGTATAGGATATCCCAAGTCCTCATTTTCAATGTCTGATTCCTGTTCTAATGCAGTTAGTTCCTCTCCTGCATATAAATTCCCTATATATTCTTGCCATCTACCCACTTTCTCTACGTTTTCTATAATGACGTTTCCTTGTGCGTCCCTTAGTAGGTATTTAGGGCGGTCCTAATTCAAAAGCGACAGACGTATTTTCCATGTGTAAAATACGTCCTGTCACGTTTGAATTAGGATCGGCCCTATATAATTTCAATGTAAAATAGTTGTGCAAACATTTCAATGTAAAATAGTTGTGAAAACATGAATTCTTATATACTTTCAATGTAAAATACTTGTGGGCACGTTTTGAATTAGGATCGGCTTTATATTACTTTCAATGAAACACACGTATGTTGAAAATGTAAGTGCAGAGAAGAATGTGTGTAGCTGTTTTGAATTCGCTTTTCTAGCGAGAAGTTACACGTGCACCGTTTTGAATTAGGATCGGCGTTATATACTTTTAATGTAAAATGTGAAAACCTGAATTCTTTTCAAATGTAAAATACTTGTGGGCACGTTTTGAATTAGGATCGGCTTTATATTACTTTCAATGGAACATATTTCAAAACACACGTATGTTGAAAAATGTAAGTGCAGAGAAAATGTGTGTAGATGTTTTGAATTTGGTTTTCTAGCGAGACAGTATGACAGATGCAAAATATCGCATTCAAGTCAATTGTGTTTTAATTAAAGTGGATTCTGATTTATGTTTAGAGGCTGCAAATACACATGGACCGGTTTCAATTAAAAATGAGTTCACTCTTGTGATAGGTTGAAAAGTGGGTTGGCAAAGTACGCAGATGGTGGTAATCTGCTATATAAGAAGATTGCTCCTAATATTAATTTAATTAGTCGAAGTTTACTGCATATATTTACATACAAACATGTATATAATTGATATTCAGGGATTCAAATACAAGAAAAACGAGTTTGTGTGTAAAGAAATTGCGGTTTTGGACTTGTTGAAAGGTGATGTTTGGCATCAAATTTTTAAACTGCCAATGCAGTCCAGTTGTTTGAGTCAAGATCATATAAAACATAACGACTGGGTGACAAGGAATATTCATGGTATTTCTTGGGATGAATCTTCAACGGCTGGAATGGTGTCATCATATATAGCGCTTTATTTGAAGCAAATTATCCGACCCGGTGAAGAAGTATTTGTGAAGGGTCTAGAAAAGAGGAAATTGATTGAAACATATATAATGCAAAACTTTGTAACTGATATGCTTGCACTAGGTTGTCCTAAGCTATCGGAGTTAAAAATCAACAATCGTTTAAAATATAACATCCATTGTTGTAGACACAGCAATAATAATTTGCAATGCGCAAAACAAAATACCTTTTTATTAAAAGAATGGCTTGATAATAATAAAAAAAAACAATAGAAAAATTTTGTCTGTATTATTTATTTTAATATAATTTTACAATGTTAGCCTTATTAACTTCTAGCAAACATTATTTTTATCGATCCAGCTATTGTGTACGTTAGAGAAGCCTAACCATTTTACAAATACTTTATTTCCACTCTTTCTTAGGACTTTTTCTACCAGGTAAATTCCTGGATGTTTAACCTTTTGCAACTCCGTTTCATAAAATGCACCTTTGATTTCTTTCTCATCTTGATCTTCTAATATATATGTTGTAGGATTGGTTACGTTTACCTTTTTAATCTTAAAAATTTCATTTGACCAGTTTGGCGTGTAACCTTTCGTAAATGCTTCCCTGTGTTTACTAATCCTCACACTGTCTTTTATTGAATATTTTGGTATTTTGGTTGCAAGTTGATGTGGGTAAATGATGATTTAAGAATAGTTTTTTCATTTGATTTATCAACTTTTACAGGTTTGACTGCGATAGTATTGTGAACTGTATTGTTGTATTGTTTCACAATATCGCTTAAATTTTTATCCAATTGTAAGAACCGTTCAGGTTAAACAAGCGCCACATTTTCCCTTTAAAGTTCTAATTACACGTTCCACAATGCATGCTTTCTTTGTAGAAAAACACTATAATGGTTTATGCCATATGTCTGCATTAAGGATTGAAAGTGTTTGTTATAATATTCTTTACCAAAATCAGACTGCAAATTTCTTGGCAGATTTTTAAATTTATTTAAAATTGTTTTCATTGCAGCAGTAACATCAGTACCCGTTTTACTTTTAAGTGGTACAGTCCATACGTATTTGGAGAAACAATCAATAACTACTAAAATGTATTTAAATCCTTTGTTTGTTTGCGAATATGGTAGCATTTCAATCAAATCAGTCTGAAGAAGGTCATTTAAACCTTTTACTATCACTTTGCGTCTCTTGAAATTTATTCTTGCTGGTTTATGAAGTTCATTTACTATATCCTCTTTCACTTTTGATTGAGCAACTATCATAATACTTTTTTCTAATCAGGATTTATTAAATACAATTAATGAAATACTTCTATGTTTGAATGTCGTGGGCTCCACTTGCTTTGAAAGGAACTTTTAATATAAAATCAAGAAACATTGTGGTATTGTTTATAATAGCACCGCTGTCACGAAAGCTGATTACATCCATACGTTTAAGCAAAAATCCTTGTAACTGTGCAATTACATAACTTTTTCGTTTATAAGAATTTCAATGTCTTGCGGTATCCTTTAATATTCTCAATGACTGCTTCCTCATAAGGAAATTCATAATTATGTTTAATGTTGAAAATAAGGAATGTCTTGTCACCGTCGAGGAATGTATTAGAGTAAAACGTTGCTACTACCGTGTAATGTAGCATATGTAACTTGTACTCAATCAAGGTTTCAAAACCTTCACTTTTGTTTTCATATTCCTGTTCACTTATATCTATTTTACGGTTATGTAAGTGCCTTCCAAATTTGTCAATTGTCATATCATCTAATTACTTTCGCCTCACGCAATTCTTCAATGATCGAATTTATTTCGTTGCCGTGACCTGTGTGTCCAGCAGTCTGAGATGAAACTAAAAGTCGTAATCTATCAACAAGTTCATTGGGATCATTCCAATATAAATAATCTATTGCGTTATTTGATACTTCCATTGTCATACCGTCTCCAAGACGCTTTCTATAGGGTAATGTTCTAGGTCTACGGGTGTTTGGGGAAGTATGTTTAATGTAGATATTATATTTTGTACTTATATGAAGTATTACCCTGAATTTGTTCTGTTTCAGAATAATATCTTCTATTAGCATTTGTTCTTTTACAATATCAAGGTACGACTTTAGATCTTGATGACTGTACCCGACAGGATATTTTTAAACAGTAGTTCGTATAATCCAGGAGTACCTTTATATTTCAAATCATTTATTAGAACATTTTCATCATCCAACGCGAAATTCGAATTGCCTATCATAAGACCATTTGAATCAGGGTTAAACCTAATACCATATTTATGATCAAATTCGTTCTTAACATCTTTAAACATATTGTAAATATATTCTCGAGGTAGCGGATGTAGCTGTTCGAGATAATGTGTCATACCAGGTGAATCGGCAAAGCTTTGAATATATTCCTGGGCTTCTTGTGCATTTCGATTAATTTCTGCGTCGTATTCATTCTCAACATCATCATCATCATCATCATCTACCTCTATGGCATCATTTTTTATATTTGGTATATGCTGAGCAATAACCGGTGAATCAATATAGTCAACGTTCCTTTCTAGCAATTTAGGTTTAATTTTTTTTACACTGCTATGAGGCAGTTCTTCTTTTTCTTTAAATTTTTCTTTCTTTACCACACTTTCCCCATCCAGTTTATTAGCAATAGTTTCTAATCGTGATGTTATGGGTAAGATTGATTCCACTTGGACGACTTCATTATCTTTTAACTGACGCAATTTGTTTTTTACAATGTTTCTTTTCTTAATTAAAATTCTTTTAAGTTTTATCGCCTCCTTGTTCATTGCGTAAAAGTTTATTGTAGTAAATCAAATTCTTCGATACTAACGATACTTGCGTCTCTCAAGGTTTAAATATGTATGAAGTGATCAAAACCTATTCGGTACCTTCCTTGATCTGGATCACTATCTTTGTCTACAACTAAGAAACCGTATTTGTCTTGCCAACAAGCAGCACATATTTCACGGAATTTATCATACTTCATGTCAGTATTGACGTGATCGTCATATATGTGTTTTAAGTTTAAATCATCTTGTTTAAATAAAACTAAAATATTAGCATTATCACGTAGTAAGTGCTTAGGTATACGAGTATAACTTTGACAAAGGTAAAAACTGTCTACTTGTTTATGACGCCCCATACTAAAGTATTCCCTAATGATACCTTGTTTATCGCAAGCTACATCATCAAAAACAAATATAGAATTATTTCGAGCATCAGATGGTGATATAATATTATCAGAACTGGAAAATGTATAATATTTGATCCCCTTTATTGGTTGCAGTAGACTTTCAAGGTATTGATACTTTGGTTGATAAAGTGATTTAGAATAAACATATACGTTTTCAATCTTTAAACCATTAGGATGTTCTATCAGCCCAATCATAACGTTGGTTTTACCGCAATTTGATGGTCCAACAACTAGACATCGAATAGATGAAGGCAGAAAACGCTATGTTTTTTCTTTTAGCTAAGGATTGCACGCCAATGTCATTATTGTTTATGGTGAAAGGTGTTGATTGTTTCACAACACGCATGTTTGCAAGTACTAAATTCGATTTGTAAAAAAAGTGGAATTATATATATATATATATATATATATATATATATATATATAAGAAACGGCGAGTATATAAAGAATCATTAATTCATAATATTTTATTTATTTACTGCACAGCTTGAGAGGATAGTTGTCCGCAAATGATTACATATAATAATTCTAAAACTACTGGGAACGAACTATTAAATACTGTAATTAACAATTTACCATTTGAAGCGCATATTCCGGGTTACAAATTTTGCGGTCCGGGTACAAAACTAATCGAACGGTTAGCTCGAGGAGACAAGGGAATAAACAAGTTAGACGAGGCTTGTAAGGAGCACGATATTGCATACTCCAAAGAAAAGGATCTATCTAAACGTCATCAAGCAGATTCGAAGTTAGCTCAGTTAGCTACGGAAAGACTAAATTCTGGTGACTCGTCTTTAGGTGAAAAAGTAGCAGCATTTGGAGTAGCTACCGCAATGAAAGCTAAAGTAAAACTTGGTATGGGTGCCTGTGCATCACTGAGAACAAAAAATATCAATAGAATAAGAAAACTGATAAAGAAACGTAAAATAAGAAGTACGCTAGGTATTAAAAGTATTATCAAACAAGCACGTACAGCTTTAAAAAAGACTAAAGGATCTAATATTATGGATGCAATCAACATAGCAATTAAGGCCGCCAATACAGCAAAACAAAAGAAGCATATTAAATCAGCTCGTATTATATCAATTCCTAAAACAGGAGGTTTTCTACCACTAATACCAATTTTTGCAGGCCTAAGCGCCTTTGGTACTCTTACTGGAGGTGCAGCTGCTGTTGCAAAAGCAGTTTCAGATACTAAATTAGCTAAGGAACAACTAGCGGAAAAACAACGTCATAACAAGGCAATGGAGGACATTGCAGTCGGAAACGGCATGTACATCAAACCTTATAAAAAAGGTTTTGGTCTTTTTTTAGCCCCTGCAAAACCTCAAAGGAACGCAACTTGATTTTACCTAATCGAGCACTAAGCAATGTAGAATTAATAGAGTTTGTTAAGCAATTAGAAGTACCATATTTCCGTGGAGTGTTCATGAGAAACAATCTTCCCAAGAAAGTTAATTTAAAAGAATGTGGTATAATTAATTTAGATGGAAGAGAAGGTTTAGGCACGCATTGGACCTCTTACAAAAGTACGGTAGTAGCGCTATTTACTATGACAGCTACGGAAACCTGCGACCGCCAACAGAGTTGATAAGTTATTTGAATAGCGGGGTAAATGTAAAATTCTTTATAACATTAACCAAGAACAATCGTACGGTACTGTGTTTTGCGGTCATTTATGCTTACAATTTCTAAGTAGTGCATAGAACTGCGTACGAAGTTGTTATGTCGTACACTTTTACTCTAACGGGAAACACTTCAGTTTTAACAAGCAATTTTAATCCGCCTATAAATTTGGATAATGATTCGGAGTACGTATTAGGATTAACAAATTTTGAGTCTTATAACACAATTCCAAACATAGAAAAAGGAATAAATAATAAATTTTATTATGGATCTAATGGAGAATTCATAAAAATACCTGAAGGTGCTTATGAGATTAGAGAAATTAATAAATATCTTCAAAAAGCTTTAGGTGATAAAAGATGGCGTGGTCGTATGGATCAATCACGAAGCGCTAGAAAGACGCCAGTGTATATAGAAATTACAGCTGACAATAATACACTTAAATGTAGTATTAAATGTAGTCTAGATGTGGATTTTACCAAAAAGGATTCAATTGGTTCTCTACTTGGTTTCAATCCGCGAAAATTGCTAGCATTTGTCACGCATCAAGCAGACTACGCGATCAACATTTGTAAAGTGAATGCAGTTTTAATCGATTGTAATATTGCAAGTGGATCCTATTTAAATAGTAAACCAGCCCATGTAATACACGAATTTTTTCCTCAAGTACCTGCAGGTTTTAAAATTGTCGAGTGTCCACCTACGATTATATATCTACCACGTATAATAAATGAAATAATAGTTAAAGTGTTAGATCAAGATGGAAATTTAGTTAATTTCAGAGGAGAACTGCTAACTGTAAGGTTGCATTTAAAAAAAATCTGCAATAGCCATGGGTATTAAGTATAATGCACGCAACATGTCAAGAATTGATATAAATGCTGGAAATTTCAAAGCAATCGACACTCGATTGATTGTTTCAAGACCGCTAACAACACAAAACCGGCAGTTTCTACAATCGTTAGGACTGCATTTATTTAATTAAAAAGTAGAATGAATAGTGAAATACTGAACGTGCGTGAAAAAGTTTACTTCGACAATGCAATTGTTAATATTGAAAAACATACTCATCAACCTTATGCTAACACATCTTTAAACAATAATGATGAAATTCGAATCCCTATACAACAACAAGATGTATACACCTTACCATCGAAGAGCATGCTGTACATAGAAGGCAAATTAATTAGAACAGATGGAACGCCGTCTCAGACAGCAAAGTTTGTAAATAATGGAATTTTGCTGCTTTTTGATGAAATTAGATATGAGATTGGTGGTATCATTGTAGATCGTGTTCGGAATCCTGGATTAACGTCTATAATGAAGGGATATGTTTCATATAATAGCAATCAAAGTAAACATTTACAAAACGCTGGGTGGTTTCCTATGGATGATTCGCAAATAGTTGATGCCAATAGAAATTTTAATGTTGCAATAAACCTTTCAATGGTTCTCGAATTATGCGAAGATTTTAAAAAAATTATTTTAAACCTCCGTCATGAGTTAGTCTTACTACGTTCTAGTTTTGATTCTAATGTTATAATTAATCCTACATCCGATGAAGAAATAAAAGTTGTTTTAAACAAAGTTTTATGGAAAATGCCGCATGTAGCCGTTGATGATGCTCAACGAATTAATTTAATAGAATGCGTTGCACAAAATCAGGATTTGCATATTCCGTTTAGAGGATGGGAGTTGCATGAATATCAACTTCTACAAGAAACGCAACGTCATACATGGAACATTAAAACAACAACACAATTAGAAAAACCAAGATTTGTGATTGTTGGTTTCCAAACCAACCGAAAAAATAGATACATGAGCAACTACAGTCGTTTTGATCATTGCTATTTAACCAACATGAAACTATATTTAAATTCAGAAATTTTCCCGTACGATAACTTAAATTTGAGGTTCGAGAATAAACAGACTGCGTTGTTATATGAGATGTATGCTCAGTTTCAGCAATCATACTACGAAAAGGAAAATGAGCCACTTTTTAATCCTGAAGATTTACGAAGTATTGCACCATTAGTAGTCATAGATTGTTCTAGACAAAACGAAGCGTTAAAATCTGGTACTGTCGATATTAGATTAGAATTTGAAACTAGCAGAAACGTTTTGCCAAATACATCTTGTCATTGCCTTATACTTCATGATAAGATAGTCAAATACAATCCACTCTCAAACAGCATAAGAATATTATAATTACTTTATTATTATTATTACTGTACCTTTACAAATTATGAAAAAACAATAAATCATTTAGCAATCACAGTCTATTTATTAATATTTTACATGTTTTTTTTTTACAATATCTTTTACATGTTTGAATTATTAAAGTGATTTTAGTAAACAGCCATAAACATTGACAATTTTAAATAAAAGTTTTGTTATACATTTCTCAAATAAACTAACTGGTATGTTATTAACAAACTGGATTTTTTTAAACAGAACGGTTACTACTACTACTATTTTTCTCTACAATACATTTATACTAATATATAGTTCAAACTCGGGCAGATTGAAAGGTATCCTATTTTTAGATACATCCAAAAACGAAAATCGGCGTACTTGTGCAGGTATAAACATAACACTGAAGTTTTATAACTAAAAAATATTATATGTTAATCTAGATAAAATAAATTGCATTCTTTATTTGAGCCAGTGGTTGAAGCTTTACAAGTCATTTCTGTGTGTATAGTTATACCCCCAAGGTTTAGTATCAGTGGTTGAGGTACTAAGAATTCTTTTATCATCACTTGGATTAAGAACAATTTTGTTTTGTTTAATAGTACAGACATCATGTTTGATTGATCTAATTAAACATTGCTGTTTCTGTACAGTCTGTTTATAAAACAAAGCATTCTTATAATCGTCAAAAGAAATTTGCTTAATACTTGCTAAGGAAGATCCCTTTGACTTTTTTATTATCCTATCCTGAACTCTGTAAGTGTACATTTTAGATCTAAGTCCTACAAACTCTAGCATGATGTCACCATTGTTTTCATCTTTCATAATACCAGGAACTTTTTTATTTGATAATGGGATATGATATTTGTTATGGTGGTCGTAATCGGAAGTATAAAATCTATGAATATCTTGTTTGATATGAGTAAATATCTTCAACGCTAAACTCGTATATCAAACTATCCGTATCTGTGTACAGCAGCTTTGCTTTGTTAGCAAATTGCGATTTTATATAACTATAGTGAAATTCATATAAATAGGTTTTTGAAATATCTAGAATAGAGAAACCTACATAAATGGGTTTGTTTAAATAAAACTCTAATTTATTCATTTCTATTAAGACTAGATCTTTGTCTAACACAGTGCAACTGTGAAAATTAGGCTTCGCTATGTAACTACGAGCTCCAAACCGTCCTTCCCATTCGGTCACTAATTTCACATCTTTCCTTTTCCGTACGTTTTCCATCATCTTTCCATAAACCGAATTTATCATATTTTTATAAAAGCATATATCGAAACTGTTTTTGACTGTTGTCTTAATTTCGTATTCAAATCAATGTATTTTTTAACCAAGGAGCTTGTTTAAACCGAAGAACCTTATGAATCTTTTTCAGTTCTAAACCGTAGCTTAAATACATTTTTAAATTCTTGTAGTGAATAATATAGTTGAGTTTTGGATATAAAGTT
Source organism: Platerodrilus igneus (assembly GCA_036346225.1). Taxonomy (NCBI): domain Eukaryota; kingdom Metazoa; phylum Arthropoda; class Insecta; order Coleoptera; family Lycidae; genus Platerodrilus; species Platerodrilus igneus. Next base: position 2,763,265 of record JARFIW010001055.1, read on the forward strand.
GTAAGTAATTTCTTTAAGTTTGATTTATTAGAAGGTAATGGTGGTATCATATGTTCAGGTGCCAAAGGTAAGTCACTGTGAATTTCATGTAAAGATACTGGATAGTGTAAATCGCATTCAAAAATATATCCTACATCAGAATCATCGGGAATATTAAGTATGTCTAAACGTACTATATCTGGACTGGTACCATCTAAAAATTCAAATTCTCCATATGGAAGATATTCAGACATTGCAGCCCCATATAAATTATTAACATCAAAATACATTAAATATTTAGAATCGAAATTTGGATCATAATCTGCATTCATATATTTGTTATTTGCTTTAGCATATCTATTCGAACATTGAGAAACACCGCCACGAATTCCCCGTTCTAAAAACATTATTTTTCAATATCAGTAAGCAGCTCGAGTTTAACGTTCGTCGTTTTTAACATTGCATCTAGAGCTAAACCAGGAGCCGTAAAGTAGTGAAGCGGATCTAACTTATACGTGAACATACAAGTTTTTCTAAAGTTTTCAAATATATCAGTCAAGAGCAGTACATCTGTTTTTAAATATAGGTCTGAATAGTCCCTAGTGTTTTATATTAAATGTTTGCCAAACGTGTTTAGCATGATTGTAGTCTTCATCTGAGATTTCTTCATTGCGCAAACGATTAAAGAATGCTGTTTTACAGGGTAAATCGGTTTCATTGAGCCTATCCCAAGAGTTAATGTAATCATAGGGAAATATGCCTTTACGCGTAAGTAACTGAAACTCATTATCGGTGTTACAATTTTCCTGATGATGGATTTTTATTATCATCTAAGTATGAAGCTAATTTTTCGATACTAGATGCCATAAACCTGAATGAATCGATAAATCTAAAACTAACTTTCAGTACCATTTACATATTTTGTAAAAGATATGTATTTTCCTTATTTATTGGTAGAATTCTTACCAAACCTGAAAACCCTAACGCAATTTTTTTAATAATGAAATGCGAATCGTAGCCTGATAAGTTATGAAAAACTACCGGTATCATATAAAAATTATGATGATTGATGTTGCAATCTTGATGAGCCGCTCCTCGAAATTCACCTGTAAAGTGGCAGTGATCGCGAACTCTAATATCATTTATACTAAAAGGTTTATTGCAAATGTGACAGTGAAGGGCAAATTTAAATGCTGACTTTTGTTCTTCTGTTAAAGGATTCATAGGTTTTGGGTTACAGAAAATTTTATTAGTCGTTTCTGAAATCAGTTTCAATTGAGCAACAAACCATTCTATACAATCCTTTCCGCGATACAATTGAAATTTGGAATATTTATTATCATACGAGCATTTCAAATAATACGCTACACTAAAGGGTATATGCCTTTGGTAAGAGACTGTGTTTAGTATTACCTCCGACTCATTGCATGGTTCTAATATACATTCCAGATCTGCATAAACTACAAAAATGATACTTTTTCTTGATAGTGGAAATGTTTAAATGTTAGATACTTTTCGGATTCTTCGGGTAATCTTATTGAGCAAGTATTCTGTTTTTCGCAATAATTCGAATGACGCTTAAGTAATGCTGCTGTATTAAAATTATTTAAACATCTATAACAAAAAAATTTTCTATGTTCATGTGAAGACAACTGTTTTGCAAATAATTTTGACATATCCTTAATCCAAGTAAAATGAAAGTGATTCTCATTAGCATTTGTCGGACGAGAATATTGTAAGGAATCATTATTTAAAACTAACAGATTAATAGGTTCAATTTTTTTAAAATTTTCACTTAAACAAAATGGCAGTATTTTAGTATTTTCTATACAATATAGGTTAATTGCGCGATTGTTAAGCTTCTCATTTTTTTTTGTCTTTTAATGCGATTGGAAACTGAATTGAATTGTAGCGTAATACTGTATCAAAATGTGGATAGCTAGATATTCTCTGACTATTTTGTTTAGCAGGATATAAAGCGGAAACCAAGCTCCAAAGAATGCAATGTTGATCGTTATTTATTACATTTACCACAGCTTTTTTTTTTATAAAGTCCGGAACCGGTACAAACGTTGAACACCCTCCTTTAAGTGGATCATGATTGTTTATATTTACCTTCAAGTGTAAAACTTCTTGGATTGCCCAACCAGAATCTTTCTGCAAAATTCTTCTAATCGCTTGAAATCTTGTTCAATACGTTCTCCTTATACCACAGCTTGAGATTGGTATTTATATCGATGTGACGATTTGCAGTAGGAAACGTTTTCAAATCTATTTCGCCAGTTGTAGGCTTAACAAAGTTAGCGGCAAATATTACATTAACTTTCAACATTGACTTTTTTAAGCAAGCAACAATCTTGCGTTTAAAACTAGCGAACGCCTTGTCTAAGAACACTAGAGGATCTCTATAATTTAAATTGGTAATAAGTCCCGTAATTATTCGACTTCCAAAACATGATTGTACATCATGCCAAATCAAATTTTTCGAGTATGACCTCTAGAAAGCGTTGCATCAACACCTTTACCACGATATTCCAAAGAGCGTTTCAAGTGCCTCAATCGTACAAGGTAGCTTTTAAGATGTGCTAAATTAGATTCCAGCCTACTAGGATTTTCTTGTTTATTGTCTTCGTATACCTTATTTCTAATAGCAAGCTTCAATATACTAATATTTGCTTTGATAATTAAAATGTGTTTCGTTATTTCATTCACTGATTTAATTAGATTCACGCATTTTACAGTTAATCTCAAAATTGCGCTACTAATCTCGGATACGGTTTCAGCATTCATGATTCTATAGAAAATCAAAATACACTACTTAATAATATACGTATTTTCTCTATTTACTATTTATATAAAATATCATCTGACGTAAGCAAAACAACTGCAAAAAGATTCATTCATCTGAGTTTACGGAAAACGCGTAAGCAAAACAACTGTAAAAGAAAATACCATACAAATCGAAATAATTGCATAGCGAATTGCTTTGTATGCAATTGTTAAAAAAATCGCCTTTATTTACGTTTTTATTCAAGACGATTTTCAAGCTTGAATCGTGCATGTGATCTAAAAAATTGCAGAGTTGCCTTCAGTACGTGACTATGACAAACAATTCGCTATGCAAGCATTTCCAATATTTACATACTGAATGCAACTGCAAAAGGAATTAGCATTCAACATCATTTTTCATTCCATGTCGTTTACTACAAAAATGTTTTTATCGACCTTTGATTTATTATGTGTACAGAAAATACATTATCATTACAGCGCTATTTTTTTATGATTACATTGAAATATTTTTAAATAAAAACAAAGCAAATTTGAAAAAAAAATGTCTCAGATTAAACCGTCTTGTTTAATAATTTACACGCACTCATGGTTTTTAATAAACCCAGTATTAAAAAAACATTCTGCAGTTTTATTATATAACAGTACCTTTAAAGAATTTTCACACAAATTACCTATATATATATATGCATGTAAATTGTGTCAGCGGTAATCTAAAAAAACATATTCTATAAATATTACTACTTAAGGGATTTATTTGCATTGCATTAATTTTAAACGAAAAATTAATCTGAAGAAAAATATCATAATTTACACGCACTCATGGTTTTTTTAAAAACCCGTTATTAAGAAAAAACATTTTCCAGTACGTTGATAGTACTAAAGAATTTTTCTTATTCAGCATGATTAGCGTAAAACATAAACCCGCACAAATTACTATATCCCTATATATGCATATAAAGTCAATTTTGTTAATTTTTTATGGAAAATAAATTATGCTAGCAGTAATAAAAAACGAAATTAATCTAATTTAGGGTTTTATTATGTGCATTCATTTCAATTTCTTTTTCAGACAATGAAACTAATTCATTATTTCTGCTGAGGTATAATTATATTCGCTTACATACTGTTTTGTTAATTAGAATAGATTACAGAGCTGAATTTTTTCAGAAAACGATGCAAATTTTTAATTTTTTTTAACAGATCAGTTTATTATTTAATATAAATACTTCACGTAGATTTTACCAACAGTATTCAATCAGATCTCTTGTATAATTATTAGTTACTATTACTAGCAACTTTTAAAAAATGAGTAACTTGTCATCAATCAAAAATTGTAATAGTACCAACGTAAAAGTTCTAGAGCAATTTATATTACATTCTGACGAAGACGTGATTAAAGAAGTTTTTGGTTGTTCTTCGCCTCAATTCAACACTGCTGCTATTTTTGATAGTGACGTAATAGATATATCACGGTAAGTGCTTTTTCACATTTATACATGTGTTTTTAAAACAGTACTAATTTATAAGTTACATTAGATCAAAAAACCATTCTGGAAATTCTGAGGCTATCATAGGATCGTTGACACACTCTGATCCTCTCAGAAACATCAGGTAGTATACAAAGAAAAGGTGAACCTACAATAATCTTTTATGTTATGCTCACGGATCAGGCAAAAACATGTCGACTATGAAAAGTTATGTACAGAATCTAATATGGCTGTTTGCTGTGAAGATGACAAATCCTACGAAGATGACACAGTAGAGTTGCTTAACGCATTTAAAAGCGTGAGAGAAGCTACTGTGTCGTATAGATTTGGAACTAGAAATAATAAAGCAAAAAGAGAGGAACTAACAGCGAGGAGCAGCAGATACTTCAAGAACGGAGTTAATAAATACTTTTTCATTTATAAATAGTTAGATCAAAATATTCAACAATTTGTAAAATAAAAAGTATTTTATAAAAGTTCTCTTTTGAAACAAGACTTTCTCTAAACAAGGTAGTAAACTCAAAGTAAAACGCACATAAATCAGAACCCACTTTAATTTAATACATCATTCTTTATACAATCGACTTAGATGTGTTATAATAATAAACTAATTTCTTAAATTAGTGACATATTATACTGAAAATTCTATGTTGACAATTAGACCGATCGATCCCTTACTAGTTATGTATACGTGTTTGTTCGAGCCAATACTTTCATTTAATTGTTTCACTCCATGTGCTTGAAGGTATTCAAAATATCTCAATGGCAATATACTCTTCCAACTCTTCTGTTTCCACTAATACTCTTTCTCCATATTTTGTCTTGATTGTTTCCACTTTTAAAACTTCAAACCTCTTATTCACTACAAGATCTTTTGAATTTACATAAGGTTTGCGATATGTGGTTTTATTAAGAGTATTAAAATCCATATTGCTTTTCTTTGACTAATTAAATTAATATTAGGAGCAATCTCCTTATATAGCAGATTACCACCATCTGCGTACTTTGCCAACCCACTTTTCAACCTATCACAAGAGTGAACTCATTTTGAATTGAAACCGGCCCATGTGTATTTGCAGCCTCTAAACATAAATCAGAATCCACTTTAATTAAAACACAATTGACTTGAATGCGATATTTTGCATCTGTCATACTGTCTCGCTAGAAAACCAAATTCAAAACATCTACACACATTTTCTCTGCACTTACATTTTTCAACATACGTGTGTGTTTCATTGAAAGTAATATAAAGCCGATCCTAATTCAAAACGTGCCCACAAGTATTTTACATTTGAAAAGAATTCAGGTTTTCACATTTTACATTAAAAGTATATAACGCCGATCCTAATTCAAAACGGTGCACGTGTAAGTTCTCGCTAGAAAACCGAATTCAAAACAGCTACACACATTCTTCTCTGCACTTACATTTTTCAACATACGTGTGTGTTTCATTGAAAGTAATATAAAGCCGATCCTAATTCAAAACGTGCCCACAAGTATTTTACATTTGAAAAGAATTCAGGTTTTCACATTTTACATTAAAAGTATATAACGCCGATCCTAATTCAAAAGCGGTGCACGTGTAACTTCTCGCTAGAAAACCGAATTCAAAACAGCTACACACATTCTTCTCTGCACTTACATTTTTCAACATACGTGTGTTTCATTGAAAGTAATATAAAGCCGATCCTAATTCAAAACGTGACAGACGTATTTTACACATGGAAAATACGTCTGTCGCGTTTTGAATTAGGACCGGCCCTAAATACCTACTCCCCTTATATTTTGCTATACGGTTTTATGTCTCTAAAATTCATTCTAATTAATTTGTATGCATCGTCTGTCTTTCCTATTTCCATCTTCGTTTGTACCTCTTTGCACTTTTCATCAATCCATTGTTCTTTAGCTTTCCTGCATTTTAGAATAATTTCCCATTTTATAGCTTTGTATCTCTGTTTTCCTGTTTCCTCTGATTTATTTTTGTATTTTCGTCTTTCTTCTATTAAATTCAGGATATCCTTTGTTATCCATGGTTTCTTATTTTCTTTTTGTGTATACCCCAGAATATCTCTGGCCGCCATGTCTAAGCTGGATTTAATGTTATTCCATTCTGTTTCTACTTCCTTAGTATCAGATATTTTCCCGATAACTTTGAGCAATTCATTTGACTTTTTTTCGAATCTTTCTTGAATATCTTTATCTTTTAGTTTCTCTAAGTCCAATTGCCTTTTTCCGTTTCCTTTTTTCACATTCTTAAATTTAAGTGCAGCCTTCATAATTACGATGTTGTGGTCAGTATCTATATCTGCTTCTGGGTAGCTTCTACAGTCTTTTACTTGATTCCTAAACCGCTGTCTAACAAGAATGTAATCTATTTGATATCTTTCTATATCTCCTGGCATCTTCCAAGTATATCGTCTTCTAGCATGATGTTGAAATAATGTGTTTGTGATGATTAAATTGTTCTTGTCGCAAAATTCTACCAGCCTATTTCCCCTGTCGTTTCTTGTGCCTAAACCAAATAAATCTACAACCGCTCCTTCCCTACCCTCACCTACCACGGCATTAAAATCCCCCGTAATTATTAAATTTTCATGTCCTTTTACGTATCTTAATATGTCTTCGATATCTTTGTAGATGGCTTCTACCTCTTCGTCACTATAGCTAGAGGTGGGCATGTATACTTGTATTATTACTGTGTTTACGGTTTAGATTCTAATCTAACCATGAGTACTCTTCGTTCTTTTGTAAGTAATTTTCTACACAGTATCCTATCTTTCCGCATAACTATCCCCACACCCAAATTTCCTTTCTCTGCTCCTGTATGAATTACCCTGAAGTCTCCACTCCAAAAATTCCCCGCCTCTGGCCACCGAACTTCGCTAATCCCTACTATGTCTAGTGCTAACCTATTCATTTCGATTTTTAGATTCTCTAGCTTACCTACTTGTTTCATACTTCTAACATTCCACGCTCCGACTCACAGAATGTTCCCGACTCTTATTTTTAACTTTCTGATCGCATCCTCCGAAGTAGTCCCCTCCAGGAGATCCGAATGGGGGACTATTTTAACTCCGGAATCTTTTACCCCAGAGAATGCCATCATGTTCTTACAGTTTAAATAGTTCTGTACTTCTTACAATTAAGGAGTCGATAAAACAGTTTACAAAGTCGGTAATACAGTTTAAGAGTTTATAAATACATCGCGCAAGTGCAATGAATACGAAAGCAATGCAACGCCCCTGGCGGATGTAAGCGCGAACCTTATTACAGATTCCGCGCTGCCAAGTACCAATGACGTCACCCTGCCAAATTACATTGCGTAATAATCGGAAATATAAAAATTTAAACAAAAGTTCATATCAGTGAACAAATTAAACACTGTATTACTTACCCCAAAAAGCCGAACGTTCTGTGGGGTTGAACCAAAGTTGGCCTCTATCAAGGTTCCTCAGGGCTCCATCTCGGAGTAATCAAAGATGGTGACTCGTCATCTCGGGCCGTGCAGTTCGATACGCCTCGTTGGCTTCAAATTTATTACCTATGCAGGGATCGGGCAGGAATACTAGGTAAAGGTAGACAAACAAAAGATAATCAAGCAAGGAATCTATATAGGTAAAGCTAACGATACGTTACCAAAAAAACAACCACTTCACTCGAATATCAAAGGCAAAAAGCCTCGTTTTAAGAGCGTCACGGAAAACTTTCACCACTTTTCCCCACTCTTTTGTCTTTTTCACGCATCGGCGCGAACTTATTCGTCTAACCCTCTAGCGTCGTACCCTCCGCGCAGAAACTCACTATGACGTAACGGAAGTACACGCCTAGTCTATTTAAAATTCCCGCGCACCGCGTCTTTTGAAATTATGGCGCGAAACTCCCGTACATCAACTTAACCTAATACATATGTTACGGGGCCACTTTGGCACGTAACAATGTTTGTTTTAATTTAGGTACGCTGTGTATTTGGGAGATAATGTGGTGGTTTCGCGTTGCGTTCCACATCGCGGTAGTGTGTCTTAGACTGCCATACTGACCCTTATGGTTTCTGCCAATGTAAGTACCGAAAGAGCCGCTGCCCTCTTTCGGGGACCTGTCTTAGTCTGGTTCCTCACGAACGACCCTACTACTTTGGTTGGACCTGTAGTTTGGCTCTTTAGCTCATTAGAACGCGCAAGCCATTTCACCTGTTATAGTAATTTAGAACTTCGGCAAGGTGCATGTCCATTCGAAATGGGGATGTCTAGCCACGAATTTAAAATATAAAAAACAAAAGTCAATTCAAGACATTAAAATATACAAAAAGACAAAATTTAAATAAAACCAAAGCCAAGCTCAACGTCTCGCTCTTTCAGTATCTATTACATTATCAAAAACATACCTTCCACAATCACATTAAGCAACTTCGCACATACACCTTCGAATACACAAATAACTTACCTATCAATCAGAGTGCGCGAATCTGCCATAAGACCAGACACGGCACATCCTATATGTTTATCGATTTCCACAATCTTTTCAATTGTAGTACTTTCCATCAAGGGCGAAGTAATGCGCTTTTCGACTGCAAGGACAACTCCTTCGCTTGTACATATTCCAATAGCAGTTGATCCAAGTTTAATTGCTTCAATTGCATATTCTACCTGAAACAACCGCCCTTCTGGGGAGAATGTATTTACCCCACGGTCGTATTCGCTTCTTGTAAGAAACATCTAGAAAAGTTTGAGGTTAGAGTGTGTATATGACTATGCAAAACCACCGGTGTTGGTGTAAATGTTTACTTACTTTTAAAGCTGTTTCGAATTGCTACCCAAAGAATGCTTCTACTTTTACTACTTAGTAAGCACTCTAATCGTTTATTAATAAGGATAATCGGCCGCTTGCAACCAACAAGTTCAAACGCAAAATATTGCTATAATAACCAAAGTGAATTTTCACTTGTCACTTAAAGTTTTCTATGGTCACTTAGATATAGGTTATAGAGTTCGACACAGATACTAAAAACTATTGTATGCTAGATTATAAATAGTAGATTTGCATAGGAGACATAATAGGCGATTTTTCGCGACATAAACTAACATAAGGCGATTTTTCGCGACATAAACTAACATACTTAATTATGTGTGTATGTGTTAAACTTGCGTTTTGGCGATAACATTTACTAGAGGGAAAATTTACTAGAGGGAAAATTGTACGGCACCATTCTATCAGATAAACGAACATACCCTGATCTGTACTAGGTTATGCTTGTGTATGTTAAGCACTTGACTTATACCGGGTAATTATTCAAAGCGAGGTTAGGAAACTACAATACGTTTTTGCGGTGCCGTACAATGTAAATATTTTTTAAATAGTGGGGGGATACTTCAACATACCATACTCGAACAATTCAAGTATGTCGCGAAAAATCGCCTATACTTAATTATGTGTGTATGTGCGTTTTGGTTATAAAATTGACTGGAAGGGAAATTGTACGGCACCATTCTATCAGATAATCGAACATACCCTGATCTGTACCAGGTTATGCTTGTGTATGTTAAACACTTGACTTTTACCGGGAAATTATTCAAAGCGAGGTTAGGAAATTACAATACGCTTTCTCGGTGCCGCACAAGTAAATATTTTTTAAATAGTGGGGGGATACTTCAAAATACCATACTCGAACAATTCAAGTATGTCGCGAAAAATCGCCTAATATGTGAAAAGAAAAAAAAATACACAAATATTTTATAGCTGTTTTATGGTCGTTTGCACCACACTCATAATTCCTGATTTAAGGGTTCCTTAGCGTTAAGAGGAGAATATCATGTACTTTTCGTTTGCACCACCCAAATAAGGGTTCTAAGAATAACTTAAACTAAGTAGTCAAATTTCGTTTCTTAAATATGTTAAGGAGCGATTTCTAACCTCAAACTTAATGTAAACAAATAACAATTTTCCTTTAATAATTTATTAGTAACGATTTCTTTCCTAGTTTTAGTATTTTTTTTTATCATTATGGGGTTTTTAAATGATGATTTAGACATTTTGAATATTGCGAACAATGGGTTTCCTAGACGGACTAATAAAAGCTCCAATTATTTTGATGAAATGGATGAGTTGACATTTTTTTAAAGATTTAGATTAACCAAAAGAACTGTTTTACAAGTATTAGCTCAAATAGAGCATGTGTTAGAATTTGATAAGGATAAGTAAGTTGCAGTGTTATATATGTGCTAACTTTAAAATTTGCAGAATTTAAAAGATACATTATATCCAATGGTATAAACTATTTTTGTAGGAATAACGGCGTTACTCCGATAAATCAGGTGTTAACAACTCTGCGCTTTTATGCCACTGGTGCTCATTTATCCATTGTGGCGGATTTTATCGGTGTGTATACATCCACTACTTCTCAAATAGTAAAGAGGGTGTCTGAGGTGTTTGCAGGTTTAAGATCTAATTATATTAAAATGCCTGAGATTCATGAGAGTTTAACTATTCAGAATGACTTTTATCAAATTGCTTCCTTCCCAAGAGTCATTGGATGTATTGATGGAACACACATTCGAATACAATCACCTGGTAAATAAATTTATATTAAAGCAAAAATACATTCAACGATTTATTTATTGTAATTATAATAATACATAAGAAGAGTGTATTTTATATTATATAATCTACTTTTTTAGGTGGAGTGGATGCAGAAATTTTTAGGAATCGCAAAGGTTACTTTTCAATAAATGTTCAGGTAGTAGGTGACAGCAATTTAAAGATTCGTGATATTGTGGCACGGTGGCCAGGATCGCAACATGATAACACAATATTTAATCACAGTAATATACATGCCAGATTTGAACAAGGGGAGTTTCAAAACCGTGTTTTGCTGGGTAAGATTATACCTATGACCTTATTTCAAAAGTAAAATAGCTATTATTTATTCGTAGATACATATTATGCTATATTTCAGGTGATAGTGGCTATGCATTACGAAATTTTTTGTCGACGCCTTTGACAAACCCAGTAATGCGAGGCGAAATCCTTTATAATGAAGCTCACATTCGTACTATGAATTGTATAGAGAGGTCGTTTGGAGTCATAAAACGGAGATTTTCAGTGTTGGCATATGGAATAAGATTACATGTTGAAAAAGCTTTATCAGTTATAGTAGCCACTGCAGTTTTACACAAGAAGAACCTCCTCTTGAGGTAAACCTCAATGAGTTCAATTACTTGATTGAAATGGGTAATATTCCGGACCAGCCTAATCATCCTGACCAAGTGGGCAATTATAGGGATGGAATAATAAACTACTTTCACAATCTACCTTAATAAATAAGAAATTATGATAATATATTTTGTATTAACAATTGTGCATTTTAATTTATCTACAAATCTATCTTTATCAATAAATCAGGAGCCTCTAACAAATCTATATCTGAATAACCAGCAGTTGGTAATTCTCTTTTCTTTAGTACAATATCAAAACGCTTCACTCTTAAAGTATGCTCTTTTTCCAAACAATCTGCTAAATGCATTTTTTGTCAATTAGTGCTTCATACTTTCCACCTAGCCTAGAAGATGTCAATGCTTTTATGGTAGTCGAACGCCTTCTAGAGGTGTTATGCACTTTGTTTATTTTTTGTTTTGGTTTTGGAATGTTTGTCTGCAATAAAAGAAACATTCACAAACAAAGACAGCACACATGATAAAAATAAATATCTCGATCTTATATTGTAAAATAGGTTAGTACCTCAACTATGACATCTCCGCTTGATATACTACTTCTATATTGGATGTTGGACTTTCTTCATGGATTGTGTTCTGGAATTAAAAACTTTTATGCACACATGATAAAAATAAATATCTCGATCTTATATGAATAAAGTTTATAAGCTTATATTATTCACATTTGCCTGTAAGATTGGGTCCAGGGATTTTTTAAATCCAGTGGTTTTATTCTGCTCCAATTGTGTGGTTGTTCGGAGGTTGTATCCTAAAAACACATACGAGCATGATTTTAATTTGGAAATTTAGTCACATATAGTGGACAGTAAATATTATTACTACCGTTGTGATTTAATAAGTAATGATATGATTTTATTTACAAATTGGTCATATTTTGTGATTGTAAAATAGGTTAGTACCTCAACTATGACATCTCCGCTTGATATACTACTTCTATATTGGATGTTGGACTTTCTTCATGGATTGTGTTCTGGAATTAAAAACTTTTATGTACCATTATGTGATTTATAACCTACGTTTAAATTAAAAAAATTAAAAAAACAATCGTACTCCTCTATATTAAAGACATCGTATGTTATGATTTGTTATAACCTTTAATAGAGAGTCACAGTCAATTGGATTATCCAAGCCAAATATTGTTTTATTATTTATAATGTTCAACAGAACGTCGTCATAATCTTTTGGCCGATTAGGTGCAGCAGGTCCACCGCCAGTTGTATACAAATTTTTTCGTTGCTTTCCAGCTCGTTTTCTAATATCTTCTTTTAAATTATCAAAGAATGTTTTCAAAGAATCAGTTGCCCGAAAACAATTGTTTGGGGACAGACTATTAAACTATTAACTATTAGCTCACGTAAACTGTAGGTCAACTTCATGATGGCGGGCTCCGCTGATCTTTCGAGCGTGGGTATTCGTTGGCCCGGTCGAACACAAATTCAAATTTGTTTTCTTCCTATTTGTATGTAGAGGGGCGACAGGAAACTGGATATAAGGAACGATAATCAGAGATAAGGCAAGGAACCTACATAACAAAAAAAGACATGATAAAACACATTCGTTCAAGTCTCGATCACCAGTCCCGACACGTCTGCCCGGAAATCACCACCACCCTTCTTGGCACACTGCGTCGGCGCAATCTCGCGCAAACGCACTGTCTAAAGTGACGGAAATACGCGCACGTCATTTTAAATCCTTGGCGCGAAATTCTTACAAATTAAAACTTGAATTGAAAATGTTTAGTGCCGATTTCGGCACGTAACAATCGCGACAAAGCCATAAAAGAAAAAACTTAAAAAAAGAAAATGACTGTTAGCACAGTAACATCTTAAAATCTAAATCCTAACTAACCTACATAAATCCTAACTTAAAACCTACAAAATGTTTATTTGAGGCGCCACCTGGTTTTTTCCGACCGATAACAGGTCTTCCGGATTACCAGGAAACGGGAAAGTGCACATACGAGTCTTTGATGTGGCGTAGTTATAATCGACAGCACAAATTTGTCTGGGAGCATGAAACGCTACTTAAACTATAACAAATGCGACAAGTCGCCTAACCTATATACTAAAACTAAAGCTAACATTACAGTTTCCTAAGTGCAAACGCACACGAGCGTTGCATCTAGACTGTTTCTTCGTTGGCAAAAAAAATGCCCAAATTTAAAAATGTTCAAAAGAGTGAGTTACTCTACACTCTAGCAAATTTTTAGTTACTGGTACTCTGGTTTAATAAGCAATACATATCAAATCTTGTCCGTGACATGGTTGTGAATCAACAAATTCACCAAAAGTACCACCTTACTAATTTCTTACATTACTAACCTAACAAATTACATGGCTACCATCAGGTTAGTTTTTTCACTTAATATTTAAAAAAATAATTCCTACGTCTGGTCGTAAATACCAAACGTTAGGAAGATAAAAAGATAAAACAAAATCTCAAGTTATTATCACAGATAATAGATAAGATAACGATATTGAGCTTTAGTTATTATTAAAGATAATAGATAAGATAACGATATTAAACTAAAGTTATTATTAAAGGTAATGTGTAATATAAGGATATTAAGGTAAGGTTATTATCAAAGATAATAAATAAGATAAAGATATTAACTTAAGTTATTATCAAAGATAATAAGTAAGATAACGATAGAATGGCTTATTGGAGCCCTTATATGGGAATTTCTCGTGCCCCCTAAAAAGTGCAACCTGTGAAGCAGGCCCGTTTGCAGTAAACAACACGAGGGACCGGCAAAGGCATTTGGGTGCATCCCTGCACCCGGCGTTAATTGATATCGGTGAGGTAATCACCCGATATCCACACGATATATCTATTCATGCACTCACACATACAAACACTCATACATACATTCACTGTTAGCGGCCATGTGCGGTGACAGTGGCACCGCATGACCTCACGAAAGATTCCCAGAGACGTGGTCCGGGTGTCTGTGAAAACCTCCAAGGTCCCGGGTTCGAATCCCGACACGGTCCGCTTGAAAAATGTTAGGCGAGCATTTTTCACAAAAATACACCCTCGTTCGGATGAGAGGTAAAATGGAGGTCCCGTGTGTGAGTGTTGTCACGCACGTTAAAGATCCCTACCTTGCTTGGAACAGCAAGGGTTCGGCAAAATTCAAAATTTTCCAAGTATCAAAAACTCGCTTCCTGGCCAATGTAGTACCTTCGGGTGGAGCATTGGAAAAAATCACATGTAATGTCTGTGAAAAACCCCCGCGCAACCGCACGGTGACTGACGGAAATGAAAAGGCAGTAGAAATAGGAAGGGTAGAAAGAGGGAGGTAGGTATTTGGAATGCATAAAAGGCACTTCTAGGTAGAAGAAAATAGAGGAAGAGCTCGCAATGAGCTACAGAAACAGAAAAGGTGGGTAGCAAAGCACTACTCAACCAGCCAATGTGGTCAATAGCCCAGAGTGAGAGAAAAATCACTCTTATGTGGTAGACGGGTGTTCCGGGACGAGAACAGGTCTACCGAAAGAAAGATAAGGCAGAAACCGAGACAGCGGGATATGAAAAAGTAGAGAACTTCTGACGCAAATGGAATTTGATTGTAAAGCAATTTAGATTAAATTACTGTACTAAAGATTTCTAAACTGCTTAGAAAAACATGAAATTCTAAAGTTGCTAACAAGTCCCAGTCTGAATAGCATGTTTCTTTATTAATTTCAAAGTAACGGGCATTGATTGCAAAGTTTAGATTAAGTTACTGTTTTAAAAGTGTTACTTTAATCGAGGCCGTGCGTAACACAAGAAAATCAGCGGAATGACCTGGCTCAATCGGAGAGTAGAGGGGGGGGGTGTAGAAAGCAGACTAATATATAATGGACGCGGCTGTAAGGAATTAGGGACAATAACCTGAAATAAAAATAAGAAATTAACAGTGCTTATTTATAAGTATAATTTTCCTAATTGACATTTTGGATAGACGTACCAGTGCAGTATGACCACAGACACAAAAAAATCAAATCAGGACTAAATACATATATCAGCAAAAAAAACCCAAGAGAAATCTTTTTTTTTAAATGGCGAGCTGTAGTTTTAGGTTACTCCCTCAATATTAATGATCAAACAAAACAAAAAAAGAAATGCAACGTTACCACACTAAAACCAACAGCTCTAAAGAATCATGATAAATCTACACTTAAATATACAATTAAATAGACCAATTGGCCACAGTAAATACAATATTAATACTCAAAATAGTCGTAAGTATAAACTTAACTACATCGAGTTGTCCCCCCATAAAGAAGTCGTCACAGGTTACAATATTAATAATAAGTAAGTATCCGCTCGCACAACGACAATCATTCCAAAACTACCAAGTTTAATCATCTAATAAAACTGGTAAATATACTGTTTGAATAATTCTACAGATGTCCTATACAAAATGGTGAATAAACACTCACCAAGTGAGTCCAAAGCGTAGGTGTTTGATTGCACCCTCTCTAAGGCAGGGCGGAGTAGATGGACTGGGGATTCCGTAAACCGGGTATTCCCTCCATAAAAGAAACGGCAAACGCCTCATCAACCAAGGCCCAAAGCAACAGGCGGTTCTATCCCCCGGAAGGAGCTATAATAAGTACAGGTACGAATTAATTTATTGACGCCGAAAAGTACTTTTTTTTTAACAAAATACTCACCACACAGCGTGCACTCGAAATTTTTTCACAGAGCGAAATCGACAATTGCTCTTGTCGTATGCAGAAAAGAATAAAATTAACTTGTTTAATAGCACCAATTTACATTCCTTCCGGTGTTATCAAACATACGAAGGTGATAAGCACTTCCAAACAAGCTTTATCGGTGAAGTAGGATTCATTATTTCATAGAGTCTTTAGATGGAAGTAATCTAGAATCAATTATACGCGGTCGTACTGTATAACCCGATAACAGATGTCTAAAACAAGGTACTGACTATAATTATAGCATAAACTTTACGTTTCAAGCAACTAGATTCGAGTTACAAATTATGGTAAAGCGGGCTTATGATGATCAGGTAAAATAGATAGTATGTTGATGAAGGGTTTAAGAATAGTAACGGAATTTATTCGAACGGGTGATGAAATAACAAGAGAAAAAGGGGTAATTTAAGTACGCTGACAGGAAGGGAGCGTAACAAAAGATTCCAACCTACTTTCAAACACCGGTTTGCAGTGCAATTTGATCAGATAAAATTACTTATTTAAAACTTTCTAGTAAGATCTTTGTAACACATCATATTAAAAGAGCAACGTATGAAAACCAGTCAAGAATGCATATTTATTGTAACGGGCTACTGCTACCGCGTTTCTTTAATTTAAAACAAGTAATAATAATGGTCTTTATTACTCACTGTTCACAAGTCTAATTAACAGTATATGCCTTATTTATAGATGGTTCCAGTCCACTCAACAATGAAGCACTATTACACTAATGAATTTACAAGCACTAATATCTTCTTAAATTAACTCCTTTACCATAGGTTCATTAACAACACTAACACAATTATTTGTTTATACACTTCTATTTATTTATGTATACTACAAGCTGCATGTACATTAGACACAGCATATCACGTTTATATATACTTCTAAAGCTCAAAACTACTATTACTTTACACGATATAATTTATATTAGACATTCAAGAATAGACTGACCCTTGCATTCATTAGCGGTCTTATATATACTCTGGATTACAAGGATGACTCATGCTCCCGTAATTTCTAGAAGAATTCTGGAATCCTTGAGAAGGCGCTGTGCCCCAAGCGTTTGTATGTTTGACGGGTTGCCTAATAGTGGATCGCAACATTATTATAAAAAAAACCAGGGCAATACGGGAAAATGCAACTTTTTTAAATAATAATAAATGACTTTGCTCATTTATAAGCGAATTACGCGCAGAAAAAGGTTGCAGTATTTAATCAACAACTTGGGAGTCTCGAATAAATGCATAGTAGCATCCGATCGATTGACATTTGTTACGATCCAATTTTGCTTTTAAAAGTTTCCCTGGTTAACTCAAATCCCTTTTGCTTTCAAAACAAAAATTTATTCGATAAATTAAATAGTCTATGCCTTGTTTTAGATATCCGGTAATCTGTTCAATCCTTCAACATAATTAATAATAAATACCCTTTCTACAAATTTTCATTTTGAACTTATTTATTTCGAAACGACAAATTTATGCTACAATTAAATAGTTTATATCCTGTTTAGATATCCGTTATCTTGGTATGCATTACGACCGAGTATAATGGGTTACTCTATTGTTCCAATGTAAAGACCTGTTGAAATAAGGACGCGCACTATCCGATAAAACCCGGGTTTTCCAGTTTCAATTGCGCTTTAATAAGCGAAAATTTGCAGTGTGAATTCGTGTTATTGGAACGATTGTTGAATTTGATTCTACAAATTTGTGCGTTGAAGTGTTTTCTACATTATTCGTCGCCGTATTTCAAAATCCATGCACGTTTATTTTTTCGGTTCCACAACTAGGAGGTGTCTTGCGTGTATTGGTAATTCCCGCGCATACCCATTCTAATCAGATCCTCTTTTAAGCTTTTTTAGCTGGAAGCCGAATTGTTTTTTTTTTATGTAGACCAACTGCTTTTGTCCCTAGACCAACTGCTTTTGTCCGTAGACCGCTGTTGCAGTTATGGTAGCAGGGTAAACAGATCCTAACAACCATAAAGTTGCTGTGCTGACTCACCCCCGAAGGTTTGCAAGCTAAGTATCCGGACACCAACAGGTATGCAACTCGTTTTCTTTTGTGTGTGTCAATGGCATATTCCGTATCAACGTTTGGTGTATTTACGCGATAAGAAACGTGACACTGTAGGACTATTGTTTGTTGCTACAAATCGATATTATCGCTCTACAGGTGTGATGTACCATTGTTAAAAATGTTTGACAGACACACGCTTATTTTTTTCTGTTGATTGGTTTGTTTTGCAAACGGTATTATGTGCAATTTGGAAGAATGTTTGACGGGGGCTCTCACACGTTAATTCTTTCCTACTGATTAGTTTATTTTACAAACAGTATTAAATGAAATTTTAAAAACGCTTGACACAAGCTCTGCCATGTTTGTTTGGTGCTGATTGATTCTATTTTGTGTGGAATGCGAGATGCGTAGTTCGTATCTAGAGTAATGGATTGTTCATATCACATAATTGTTTACTTTGAAATGGTAGCGCTTAATTTATTGCTTTTGCTTGTTTGTATAAAATTCTTTATTTATTTTTATTTGTTGGTGGATGGTCGTGGGCGACGTGCTTTTTTTTGTTTTCTTGGTATGTGAGCGAGTCCCCCCGCTCTCTGCGTTTGGTAGTTGGCCTGGTGTTTACTTTTCTTCCGGCTACGTCTAGGTACGTAGCATAATTTCTGACGCCCTGGCGTGGGACCCGATTTTGTTTCGTGTAACTTTGGCCCCTATTTTGTTTAGTTAACGGTTATTTCGATTTGGTTTTGATTAATTTCTGCTCCGAGTTTGTTTTAGTTGTTACATGCCGAAAATGCAGCGGTTTGCGACACGACGGGACATGATGATTATTAGTCACGAGACGTCGAACGGTGACGTTTGCCTGTGTCGTTCTTTTGTCTTTTCTCTTTTAGGATGTAGGTTTCCTCCTTATCCTGCCTTATCGTTCCTTACCTGGTTGTTCCTATCGTACTGCTACAAACAAAAGAAGAGGGAAGACGATAAATTTGGTTTCAACGATGGCATGACGTAACCCACACCAAACAGAACCCAAACGAAATACCCTGAGATCAACTGCATGGCGCGTTTAAGTGAGTACTTTTGCTTTACTTTTGTGTAAATATAAACTTGTATCATTGTGAACGTATTTGGTATGTGATACATTTTGACACGTAATTATGTCATAATATCATTATTGTGCAATATTGTGAACGTGGATCATATCAGTGTTGCCAACTGTAGCAGTGGCGCTGAACACGGTTCCGGTAGTATAACATAGTTAATTTTTGCTCCGATTTTTTTTCGTTGTAAGTACCTAAGTTCCTACATAACTGGCATTTCTTGGCCTGATGTTACTTGTTGTTTCATTCCTTACGTTTGACCTAGTGTTTATTTTTTCTTTTTCTTTCGGCTCTTTGGTGTTCCTCATATGAGGATCGGTTTTCTTTATTTCTTGTGTGGGTTCGATCTTATTGAATTTTGATTTTGTTCTCTTCCGTGGTTGCTAAATATACTTGGTTAGCTCATGTCAGATTATTGGACTTGTGTTTTCACCTTCAATCCTAGTCCATTGAAACCGCTGGCGCCCAAAATTTTTTCTTTCCTTCCCTCTCTGTACAGTTTGTTCTCCCCGTCAAGTCTAGAGTTGGTTTCTTTCTCCAATTTTTCTTTTATTTTACAGCCCTATTCTAATTTCTATTTTGTTGTTTCGCTTCTATTGGTGTTTCTGAAGTTTATTCGTCGGATATATTTTAGATTGCCCTGTATTCGCAATAATTACTTTCTTGAGCTTCATCGAGTTACGGTTAGCCAATTTCTTTTTTTGTTTTATTCAAAATGTCTGATCATAGGTTGGTGGTGTTTAATATGATCTGTAAGAGACGACAGAAGTCATCCGAAAGCATTACTAACTATTTCGCGTGTATGACAGGCTTGTTTGGGAACTATGGTTCTTTTAGTGAAGATGTTCAATTGTTCGTTTTGCTTCGTAACCTTGATCCATTTTATAGAACCCATTTGCCTACCGTCCATTCCTTACAAGAATTATAGAACGAATGTCTGAAGTTGGAATCGGCAAAGATTCTGGCCGATAATTTCGTATCACCTAGTCACAACCAACATACTGTAGCGGGCTACTATTAACACGTTTCACTAATTTAAAACAAGTAGTAATAAAAGTCTTTATTACTTACTATTCATAAATCCAATTAACAGTATATGCCTTATTTATAAATGTTTTCAGTCCAATTAACAATGAAGCACTATCACACTAATGCTATTTACAAGCAGTAATATCTTCTTAAACTAAATTCTTAACTATAGGTCTACTAACAACACTAAACACTACTATTTATTCATTACACTTTTGTCTATTTATGTATTCTACAAGCTGTCTGTACAATAGACGCGTTCACATAATATAGATTTATATACTAAAAGACTTTCAGAACGTAACGAACTACTAACAATATACGAGTAGATTTATATACGACATTCTGATATAGACTAACTCTTACATTTATCAGCGGTCTTATATATACCCTGAATTAAAAGGATGATTCATGCTCCAGTATATCCTAGAAAATTCTAGGCTTCTGTAGTATATATATATATATATATATATATATATATATATATATATATATATATATATATGCTTACGGCGCTTGTGTGTGTTTGACGGGTTGCCTAATAGTAGCTCGTAATAGTACTGTTACTGCTGAACCGGAATCAGCCCATGCTGCAGTGCCTAAGTCATTCGCTACTCCTTTTTCGACTTCCTACTAAGGTCTTACTGTGTGGGAGTGAAATTAAAAATTTTCTGGTGACGCAAACACTCTTACGGTACATGATTTTTGGGACGGGTCGAAGAACTCCGACAGACTCAAAAGGTGTCAGAGTTGCAATTATTTGTGTCTGCAGTGAATTTGTTTGAGTCGAAAACGTTTGGTATCGTGGTAATCGGCATAGGTTTTCTGACTGGAAGTCGTTGTCTAATTTACTGGTTCACCATTTTGAACCCCCGGATTTTACTTATAAGTTTGCTGCTATTGAGAAAAATCCTATTGCCCCACATGACCGAATTGTTAAGATTTCTCCTACGCCTACGGGTAGATCAGATAATTCTTCTGTACGTTCTACTGTTCTTCTTCCTAGTTCTGCTTCTACTCGTCAGGTCGTATGCTTTAATTGCGACAAACCTGGTTATGTTTCGACACATTGTACTCGTCATCAAGTACTCCATTGCCATGGTTGCGGACATAAGGGAGTTTCTCGCCGCAACTGTCCAAACTGTCATCATACTACTAATAGGTCTTCAAATAATATTTCAACTTCTGTTCTCAGCTCAATGAGCCAAACTTCTTCTGCTTCTCACTCTATGTTCTCTTCTGTCCTTCATCCAGGTCATCTTGCTCCTACTATCAAAACATACCCTTCTTCGGTAAATGTAGCTTCAAACAAACTTTCTTCCGTTTCTAGTTCTCCATTTTTTCTACTCCTCCTTCGGCTCGACCTACTTATTCACTCACACCCCAGACTGTGCCTGCAACACCAGTGCAACCCATACTTCGAATTAGTGACTTGCAGCTAGCTTCTCAAGAGTTTGTTCCCGCTTTCATAAATGATTGTACTGACAAAATTTCTGTCATGTCTGCAAACACAAATGTCGCTGAAGTGACGATAACTTCTAATTTAGTCAGCGAAGGTGCTGTTGAAGTTTATGCACCTGTATCTTCAACGATTGTTGGTGTTGCTGTTAAAATTTTAAATGTTCCTGCTTTCTTAAATGCTTCGACTCAAGAAATTTCTGTCGTGTCTGCAATAACAGCTGTAGCTGAACTGACGATTACTCCTAATACGGATAGAGAAGGTCCTGTGGAAGTTAGTGAACCCGTAGCTGTGATGCCTGTTGCTGTTGTCGTCAAAGTTTTACCTGATTCTGCTTCGTTATCTATTATTGTTAAGTAGTCAGTTCCTATTGTGGCTGAAGTTTTGTCTGTTTCTGCTCCCTTGTCTATCTGTAATGAAATCTTACTTGATTCTACTCCTTTATATAACATTGACGAAGTTCTTCTTGATGCTGTTTGCTTTTGTAAGGTTGATGAAGTTCTACCTGATTCTGTTCCTTTATGTAATGTTACTGAAGTGTTAGCTGATTCTGCTCCTTTTCCTAAGGTTGATAGTCCTCTAGCCAATGCTGTTTTCTGTCCTAACTGTGATACTTCTAGTCCTTTATCTAAAGTCGTTGAAATTTTATCTACTTCTGTCCCTCTAGTTAATGTAACTGAAGTGTGCTCCGCTTGTGTTTCTCTTCGTAAGGTGTTACGTGCCATTGCACTTAAACAGTGTTTTTAGGTTAAGTTTTTATGTATGGAAGTTTCGCGGCATAAATTCAAATACGCGGTGCGCGGGAATTTTAAATGGACTAGGCGGTACTTCCGTACGTCAGAGTAGTGCATTTGCGCAGTGTGCTTATCCCTAGAGGGGTAGAGCAATACTAGACAAAGGGTGGGGAGAAGTGTTTCCGTGACGCTCTAAATCGTGGCTTTTTTGCCTGGGTTCTTGAGTGAAGTGGTCACCTCGAGGTATCGTATCGTAGCTTTTACCTATGTAGATTTCCTTTGTTAATTATCTTTTGTTGTCGACCTCTACCTTGTTCCTCATTCCGATCCCTACATAGGTAGGCAATCAGCAACCTTCGGCTACTGGACCCTAGACGACCCTGAGGTACATGCTCCGCTGGCAGATCCGGAGGAATCAACATCTTTAATCCCTCCGACATGGAGCCCTGATAGAGGCCAACTTTGGTTCAACCCCGCCGAGTTAGGATTTCCGGGGTGAGTAATACCGTGTTTAAATTGTTCACGAATATAGACTTTTGTTAATTGTTTATTTAACTTTTTATATTTCTGATTATTGCGTAATATACCTTTTGTATCGGTGACGTCATGGTGGATGGCCGCGCCCAAATCTGTAAAAGGTTTGCGCTTTCCTCCGCTAGAGGCGTCACTCGCTTTCCTTATTGCGCTTGTGCGATGTATCTTATGAACTTTGGTAACTGTATTACCGGCTTTTAGGAACTCTCTATCACCATATAAATGTTTCACCATCTAAAGTGTAATACTTTGTTAACTGTTTTACCGACCATATAAACTATCACCAGAGTAGTGTAATAAAGGTTGATTCTCGTACAGTCAATACTTTTTCTTTTTCTACCGTTGATATTCTGACCTCCAATCCTAACAACAAACTTTCCTCCTTAACTCGTTTTGAGTTTCCTAAACTACTTTTGCCACCTCCTATACCGCGTGCTACAACTACTACACCCCTTGCTGTCTCTGTTTTGCGGAAAACTGACCATAAGAGGCAGAAATTTGTCTATGCTTCTTCAGAACTTGAAGATGCTGGTCGACGAAAACCTAATGTCCTTGGTCTCATTTCGTTCTCCTTCTGGCGACTTAACGCCTTAAGCCCAATATCTAGTCCTCGCGCCCCAGATTCTAATATCGACTTTGCTCTCCTTCGGACTTGATTTTTGGACGTTACGATTTCGTTTCACTTCCCTGTTTTGCTAGGTTTTCTTTCGTTTTCTTGCTACTTCTTACCCCGTGTGGGAATAGAATAGCACCACGACCTGCCTGCGTAAGAGGCGACTAGAGCGGTCTACACACACACACACACACACACATTTTATACATGTTAAATTTATACCCACACACTTTATGCACACACACACACACACACACACACACACACACACACACACACACATACACCCACACATTTTATAAACACACTGTTCAACTTGGTTCTCCTTTCTTTCGTTTTCTCCTTGTACTCCTTAAATCCGTGTGGGTCCGGGAATAGAATAGCACCATGGTACGACCTACCTGTCGTAAGCGGCGACTACAGCGGTTCAACACAACACATACACACACGCACACTTTATACATGCACAACACATACACACACATTTCTTACACACACACCCACACTTTCTACACGTACAACACCTACACACACACACACTTCTTACACACCCACATACACACGCACACGCACAAACCTACTCATACATAACTACATTGGGATTCTGTTTTATTTTCTTTTGTACGATTCCTAGTTTTTTTTTGAGTTTTGTACTTGGTGTTGGCGTTATTCTTTTGGGTTTCACTTTCCTTTCCCTATCATTTTGCTGGTCTTCTTTGCTGTCGGTCCCTATACTGATTATGTTTCGTCCATCCGCTCCTGTGGTAGGTGCTTTCTAGTCCTTTTTCTTTCTTCGGAAATCACAACTTAGTCGATTTTAGGACTAGGCAGCATTTCTTTTCATTGGTTCTTCGGTTACGATTTTTGGTTACCACAGTTTGTAGTACACCGTTTCCTTTTACCAGCGTTCCTCCTCTCTTTCTTTCGTTCTCCCTTGTTGTCCCTTTGTTTACTTTTGAGGCTTAACCATTGGATCTTGTTTTGGCTTGTACTGTTGGTTTTCTTACTCTTTGCTTTTCTTTTTTTGAGGTTAATAACCGTACTGTTTTTTCACTAAAAACGTCTGTCCTTTGACGACTTTTCAGTGTCAATGTCGTTCCACCTTAGTCCTTAAGTATTACCCATTTTCCCTTTCTACCTACCCTTTTTTTCTCTCTTCTATTATTGGTCTTCGAGCCGGATAAAAGTTCCTTTTTTTGTGTTTTGTTGGGTGGTACTTTTTTGGGTTTCCATTGTTTTTGTAACGAGTTTTCTTTTAGTTTGGAAGCGAATTTTTTTTTCTCTTTTTGGTTTTCTTTGGGGTTTTCTCTTTATTTTTTTGGTCTTGCCCTCTCTCATTACTTTTGTTTTCATACCTCGATCTGTTAATGTTGCTGGGGGGGGGAGAGGAGGACTTTGTTACGTTCCAATTTTGCTTTTAAAAAATTTCCCTGGTTAACTCAAAGCTCTTTTGCTTTTGAAACGAAATTTTATTCAATAAATTAAATAGTCTATGCCTTGTTTTAGATTTCCGGTAATCTGTTAAATCCTTCAACATAATTAATAATAAATACGCTTTCTACAAATTTTAATTTTGAACTTATTTATGTCGAAACGACAAGTTTATGCTGCAATTAAATAGTTTATATCCTGTTTAGATATCCGTTTTCTTGGTATACATTACGACCGCGTATAATGGGTTTCTCTATTGTTGCAATATAAAGACCTGTTGAAATAAGGTCGCGCACTATCTGATAAAACACCGGTTTTCCAGTTTCAATCGGGTTTCGATAAGCGAGGATTTGCAGTTCGAATTTGTGTTATTTGAACGATTGTTGAATTTGATTCTACAGCTTGCGCGTCGAAGTGTTTTCTACATTATTCGTCACAGTATTTCAAAAGCAATGCACGTTTGTTTTTTCTGTTCGACAACTAGGAGGTGACTTGCGTGTATTGGTGAGTCTCTCCGCGTGTACCCATTCTAATCAGATTCTCTTTTTAGCTGGAGGCAGAATTGGTTCTTTCTTTATGTAGACCAACTGTTTTTGTCTGTAGACCAACTGCTTTTGTCCGTAAACCACTATTGCAGTTTGGTAGCAGGGTAAATAGATCCTGACGACCATGGTGTTGCTGTGCTGACT
Source organism: Platerodrilus igneus (assembly GCA_036346225.1). NCBI lineage: Eukaryota > Metazoa > Arthropoda > Insecta > Coleoptera > Lycidae > Platerodrilus > Platerodrilus igneus. The sequence goes on from JARFIW010001055.1 coordinate 2,789,057, forward strand.
CACTCCCGATGGTTTGCAAGCTAAGTATCCGGACACCAACAGGTATGCAACTCGTTTTCTTTTGTGTGTGTCAATGGCATATTCCGTATCCACGTTTGGTGTAGTTACGCGATAAGAAACGTGACACTGTAGGACTATTGTTTGTTGCTACGAATCGATATTCTCGCTCTACAGGTGTGATGTACCATTGTTAAAAATGTTTAACAGACACACGCTTATTTTTTCTGATGATTGGTTTGTTTTGCAAACGGTATTATGTGCAAATTGGAAGAATGTTTGACGGGGCCTCTCACACGCTAATTCTTTCGTACTAATTAGTTTATTTTACAAACAGTATTAGGTGTACTTTTAAAAACGCTTGACACAAGCTCTGGCATGTTTGTTTGCTGCTGATTGATTCTATTTTGTGTGGAATGCGAGATGCGCAGTTCGTATCTAGAGTGCTGGATTGTTTATATCACATAATTGTTTACTTTGAAATGTTAACGCTTAATTAATAAAGGATCCTGTACAAACAAGCAAAAGCAATAAATTTATTGCTTTTGCTTGTTTGTACAGAATCCTTTATTAATTTTTATTTGTTGGTAAATGGTCGTGTACGACGTGTTTTTTTTTTTTGTTTTCTTGGTATGTGGGTGAGTCCACCCGCTCTCCGCGTTTGGTGGTTGGCCTGGTGTTTGCTTTTCTTTCGTCTACGTCTAGGTACGCAGCACATTACTAATTATTTTTGTAAGCAATTGCCCAATTTCTGTAACAACTAATGCCTTTAATGTTCTAAAGTTTACAGTTTACTGGTAGAAAGGTCGGTTTATCTGGTTTGCACTGTTTTAAATTTCACATTGTGCGTTATCCAGTGGTATTCGATTGCATAGTGTCTAAAGCTAGTACTTTCAATATACTTTTTTTTGTTTATCTTCTGAAGAGGAAAACTTAAAAATTATTTTTTATCTTGATAAATTAAATATTAATCTTCTAGCGTAACTCTTATTTATGTCAAATGTTAAAAGTATTGTAATATAGGATTATATTTATGAATTTATGTTTTATTAAAAACATTTTTTGCGCTGAAGATTTATTAATTGTTACTCTAGCATTTGACGTCCGACCAAAGTTAATATTTTCTGCATATCCTTATTCGTCTACTGAAAAAGTTTGAAACCGTGAAATTATCGTGTTTTCTTATGCTAAATGGATTATAATTTATCTAGAAACAATTAGATCCTATACTTTCTCACTCGATAATTACCTTCTCTTGCGTTTCAAAGATTTTAAGGTTATTTAACTGTTTTGCGTATTCATAACATTTTAGTGGAGTAGTAAAATACGGTTTTTACATATTTATAATAATATAAGATAAATGTGTTGTGTAATAGTCAGATATAGTTAGTTGTATATAGGGTACCATTGCAAAGTCATCCGATCGCAATATTGATTTTCTAAAGTACTTAGGTTAGTGGAGTTTAAAGTCCATTAATGGAATTGTTGAATGGTTTTAATTTTCTTGTAGATATGGATGTCAAGAATATGCTTAATTATGTCGTTTTTGATAACCCAGTATCCAAAACCGTCCTGTCTGTGAGTGTATTGGCCTTAAGTATAAGTACAATTATACTTTTCTTGCAGCCATTTTATGGAAGAGCTGCTTCGAATGTACCTCTGCCACCAATCCAAACAATATCACCCCATGTACCTTTATGGAAATTGGCAGCTGAGTCAGGTCCTTTCGTTAGAATTGCTGGTATTAGTGGTGCCACTGCAGTCATTTTGGGAGCATATGGTGCACATAAAACATACCCAAAAGAGAATGGTGCTGAGTTAAAAGCTGTATATGACACCGCAAGTAAATTTCATTTCCTCCATACTTTAGCATTATTAGGAGTACCATTATGCAGATATCCACAAGTTGTAAGTAAATTTTTGGAATAAAATTACTTTTAGAAACATCCAAACAATTTAAGAGATATTGGAAAAATGCGAAATCGGTTGCGTAGCTGATATATTTGATAGCTTCCATACAGTCTAAATATGTTTAGATTATAGTTTGCATCATCATAGTTTTTTTATTAATTACATCACAAAAACAGTGTGACAAACATAAATAAAGGTTGGCTTACAATAATAGAATTGTAATACAGTAGAACTTAATTACAACGAACCCTAGATATAATGAACGTGCCGCTGTAACGAACAAAGTTTAATGTTCGGTTCAGAAGAGTACTATTTCATATGTGTATTTAAAAGATATAACGAGCACCGATATAATGAACGAACTGGTTTTCACACATGGGTTTGGTGCTTAGATCATTTACGAACAAACAACGTATTGTCGTTTATACAAGGAGATGATGCGTGAACTTGACTAACCTTGAATACATTCTGGTGCATATTACTGGTAACGGTCACATAATTCCTCAATTATTTTAACGAGGCGAAGCTTTAGGTTAGTTTCACGTGTGTATGCTTACACAGGGTGTCTACTGTCACAAAAGTCACGAAAAAGACACGAATTTTGTTTTGCAGTAACTAAAGTAATTAAACATCACTAAATCTTATATCTCGGTCACGAATTTTTTCTTCATTGTTTGATTATCGTATGTATTTCCACAAATACGTCATAAAATGTTATAGCCATACTTCAGGTGTTGCAGCAAATAAATGTTAAAGGACAAAAAATTTCTTCGTCGCACCGAAAGCAGCCTGTCTCTTTTCATTATACATTTATTCGGTTGGGTTATATAGACACTGCGGTTTTTGTTTGATGCCTTGAATATAGAAATCGCGGCTTATCAATGCTTGAGCAGCAGTTTTGTGTGTATATATCTGACATGTTTTATTATTATTGTATGCGGCCATAATAAATACCTGCTATTATAATCAATCCCAAACACTGTGGACGTGACGCCAAGGACCTTCATTGTAATAGGGAATTGGAATGTGGGGTAGGTAGCAGCCGGACGACCGCATTTAAAGAATATTATCGCAAATCAGTTGTAAATAAAACCTTATTAGATGTGTTTCGTTTTGATTGTTTGTAACGCGACTAGATTTTACATTTAAGTTTACACAGTGCGTATGTACTTAAAGTGAAAACTTTCTTGTAAAAATGCCTGGAAAGTGTTGGTTTTCTGAACTTTGGCTGACAAATCCAATTTTTAAAAGCTGGTTACAACTTGGAAATGTTCATGTTGCTTTTTGTGCCTACTGCAAAAAAAATTTTGATATTTCAAAAGCTGGAATATATAATGTAAAACTTCATTCCAAGGGACTAAAGCATTCTAAAATAGCTAATCCAATGCTCAATATGAAGCAACCAACTACTATTGAGAATAATTTAGTTAGAAGTATAGTAGTATTAGTATCTCATGGCGGGTGACCTTGAAAAAACTTGCACGAGGAGGAGCTATATTAATAATCAAAATAAAAAAGTGAGACTAGAAAACATCGACTGCTTGCACGTCCAGCGTTGCCAGAGCAAAAATTGTCGAGCAACCAAGGAATGTGTTTTAAATAGTTTTATGTTGATTTTTGCTCTTCTGTAAAAATGATCTGAGCTTATTGTTAGATGTGATACCCCAGATTATTGATTGATTGGATCAGTGTACACAAGATATTTTATCACTTATAGTCACTAGTAGAACAAAAACAATTTGGTAGTACTACATATTCGTTTTTTTCAAATCAATAGACGTTTTTGTTTTAAACACAAACTATAAACTATAAACACTATAAAAATGTCAAATACCCACATCGAAAATATTACTAAGATTTATTAGAAGAACGTTTTAAGAATATGTTTACACAATGACACTCATGCTGTTGTAACTAACAAAAACAAAACAAAAACAATTTTTAATTAATACCAAAAGGTTTTTATATCATTTGTTATATTAATATTATTATAAATTGCATATATCTCGTGCTTTATTTTAATGGATCATAGAATCAACAATTCAGTGCTGTAGAATCGAAGGAAGAGGAACAGTTATAGTATGAAAAGAAAGGTAATTAAGGTTTGCATCTTGTCAGGTTATATATTTTTTACATAACCTCATTTATAGTTTAGAAATATTTGCTAAATTAATATATTTTTTACGCACTTCATCGATTATCTAGCTATAAAATAATTCCTTGAATAATTAATAATTTTAACTTTTCTGACTAAACAAAAGCAATATTGCTTATACGACTGAAGTTAGATATACTACACCGGCCTGATCAGGTGCTGTTGATATTATAATCATAGATTATTTAAATCGCCTGCATAGTGTCGTCGAATGCGGAATTCAGATCCGATCGAGTAGTACAATCCACTTGTTTTAATGGATTGACTGGAGACGCTGCATTGGATCGAAAACTGGTTTATGTCGCCAAACTGAAGCAGATTAACACGATCGGATAGAAGCGCCGAGATAAATACAGTCAATAAGAATCCCTTTTGGAGACAAATAATGGACATGCTTAACAGAATTGATTATGAGTGGATTAAAATGTAAAATGATTCAATCACTTTGAAAGCCAATCATTGATTGTTTCAGCTTTAAAAGTGATCGATTGTTACAGCACTACTGAACATAATTTGATATAAAGACTGCTTCCCTCTTTAAGCAAGTTTTATTTCAACACCTCAGTAATAAACAATAATGTACAAACAAATGTATTTATGACACAAATTTTCTACAATGCTAAATAAAGACCATCATTCAACTATTTTACATAAATTATATTTTAAATGGGTTCACATCCTAAACTTTCATCCCCATCATCAGACTCATCGCCTGAGGATAAGTATCCATCTGAATTATCGCTATTATCATCAACTTGTATAATTAGGTCTTGAACCTCGTCTATTAAAGTTTCTCGTTCCATATAATCTTTTTCAATTTTCTCTACGTGCAGACATACTTTAGTCCACTCGTTGATTCCAATATTTTTTATATGTTCTTCTGCCAACTGCCATACATCATCTATTTTGAAGGTTACATTACATGCAGCGACACGGTTTTTAAGTAACGCCCAAATCATCTATAGGATTTAGTTCTGGGTGATATGGAGGTAAACGCAATACTACATGACCATGTTCTGCCAGTAGCTGGTCAATTACAAACAGCTGATGAACAGATTTATGTGCCTTAATTTTGGAATATAATTCAGGCTTGGTTTCCTTACATTCAAAGAGGATATTTCGTTCCTTCAACCATTTCTGCATATCTGTTTTCTTCCAACTTGAAGTAGGATTAGGATGCACAAGACCATTATGATATGACGCATTGTTTATCACAAACACTGAATTTGGTTCCAAATTTGGTATTAACTTTTCTTGTAGCCACTTTTTATAATTGCGATGATTAATGCCATCGTGATAATCCCCAGTTTTCAAACCAGACTTAAATATCAATTCTGCATTTGGAACGAACCCATTTTTTCCACCTGCATGAACAATTATCAAACGCTTCCCTTTTGAAACTGGCGATTTCAAACCCTTGGTGGTGCCGTCATCCCAACACTTTGTTACACTGTGAGAACTGTGCAGATATGTTTCATCGTTATACACAATGCTTCTGCCCTCTTCTTTATACTTACTAAGATTTTTCAAAAATATGGTGCGCTTTGCCCTTATATTGCTTTGTTCAACAAGAATTTTTCTGTTATCTACAGTTCTCTTCCAACGAAACCCTGCTCTTACAACAATTTTTCTGAACGAACCTAATTTTCCCGTGTAATGAGGGCAATCATTTTTAAATTCGTCAAACACTAACTTCAAAGTCGGTCTACGTTTATGTATTGCTGCAAACCGATACATAATGGTTCTTAGAATCTCTTCGTCAAATCCATTCACTGTTGACTTAGGGCTTGGTTTATTTATGGTTTTCTTTGGTGAATTGAACCTGCTGCAGGGTGGTTTGTTTGTACCTTCCTTTACAATTCTTTGCACCGTCCGCAATGACACACCTGTTGCTTCAGCCACGCACTCTTGCAAATTGTTCAGGTTGGAGGCGCCCGAATCTTTTATGCGTTTCAAATATTGAAACACATTAAAAACAATTTGTCGTCCTTAACTATGAATCACCTTCTTCTTATTCATAATATTACTCTAAAAAATATCATAATTAATCATTGAACGAACATTCTTTTTAAATACTTACATTGCTGAAGAAATTAACTATCAGTTAGTTTTGAAAAAAACTGTTTTGATGACTATTACTTGATACAAATATTAAAACGGAAAACTGGAAACAATAAGACCTTGATAAGAGCGAGAATGACAATGACAGTTACAGTTCACATTCGGTATATACAGTATTGGGATCTGCTGAGTATGTGCACTGTTGCCACAGCAAATATTTACGGATAAAGAAACTACGAACCTAGAATTGTTTATAAGTAAAAACAAGTAAAAGCTCCGATATTATATGGAGGTCTGGATTTATTTCATATATTTATAAATTTCTAGATACCGCCAGCATGAACGGAGTCCTTACAAACAATATTTGACTTAACGTAATAAATGGAATATTCGTGACGACGTATTAAAGCCACATTGCTAGCAAGATGTTTGTGGGTTGTACTGTAGCCTTGTGAATCTTGAGGTTTAAGTTTAAATTGAACCTATTGCGCATGTGACGTCACCCGCCATGAGATAATAATACTACTCTACTCAAGTCTCAGACTCTCAACAAAATGATATTTCAGCTTCAGTAACAGCTGATTTACCTGCAAAAGTGTATTCTCAAGAAGCTGATTGTGAAAATAAAAATATTGCATCATACATGATCTGTAACGAGATTACTAAAGCTGAAATATTATGGACTATGCACAAGATAGTATCTTATTCTTCGTCAAGAGTTCATCAGGATGTTACTGAACTTTTTCCAATAATGTTCCCAGACTCTTTTATAGCGAAAAACATGCAGTTACACAAAGACAAAATATGTTATATAGCCACTTTTGGCTTGGGTCCGTTTTTCCAAAACGAACTTTTAAATAAAATTAAAGACTGTATTTTTTTGTGTACAAGTTTTGACGAAAACCCGAATAAAGTTGTGCAAAAATGCTAAATGGATATTCTTGTCAGATACTGGGATAATAAAGATATGATTAAAACAAATTATTTGGCTTCGTGTTTTCTTGAAAAAACCACTGCCATCGAATGGTTTTTTAAATACCCTGGATTTTCTTAGTATACCCATTAAAAAAATTTGTAACATCAGCATGGATGGACCTAATGTGAATCTGAATTAAACTTGAAGTTGCCAAAAATTTGTTATCACCAATGCAGATTGATATTGGCTTTGGTGCTAAAATGGCAATCAAGAACTTGAAAAAAACTGTTTCAGAACTTCAAATTTTAGTGTTTAAAAAAGATTGTCAGACCTTTCTTAAACTCCTTTTTAAGAAAATCAGTGAAAAGTCACCTCTTGAATATAAAATTGTTAGAGGTGCATCATGTCTTTCTCCATATGTAATGAAAAGTGAAACACTTAGGAAACAGATGATTCAAGACGCATTAGAAGAATTTGTAAAAAAGAAACATATAAGTGCAGATTGTGCCGATGGTATGAAAAGACAATATGAAACTTTGTGTGTATCAGAACGGGATTCTTTAAAAGATTGGCGTAATGAAAAGCCGGATATATATTTTACCGAACTTTTTGTAAAATCCTCTATAATCGATAAACAATTTCTTACTTTTGTGAGGATCATTTTGACAATGTATCATAGCAATGCTACGGTAGAAAGAGGGTTCTCTATAAACAAAGAATGCTTGCAGGGCAGCTTAGAAGAAAGATAATTGATTTCACAAAGATTAATTTATGAAGCAATATTTAAGAATTTAGATATAACTGCGAAAATGCTTCATGCTGTAAGGAATGCATCTTATTTAAGACGTGAAGCTATTGCCGAAAAAAAGAAATCTAAGGAAAAGGAAGTATGCAGTAAAAAGCGGATTGTGAAGGAAGTTGCAGACTTAGAAAAGAAACGGCAGGACATAGAGAAGCATAACTTTGAAGAACTAAAAGCATTGGACATTGAGTTGGAAAAATTAAAGAAAAAATTAAAACCATTATGAATTTAAATTGTGTTGTTCTCAAATAACCTTTATGTACTTAAGTACGACAAATATCTTAATTACTTAATTTTGTGATTATAATGTTATGAAACTTAACAGCAATAGAATAAATACAAATAAGTGTTTTTTAACACAGGTCAGTAATATTTTATACAATGGTCACTAAAAGTCACTAAAAAGTCACGAATTTTCATTTTTGAATCTCAGTAGACGCCCTGTATACACATTTCTTGTTTTTAATTTTTAAGTTATACAACACAAACAACAATAGAGTTTGTTTTATTTATTAAATACATATAGCTAAGGTTAAACGAAAAGCTATTACTGTAACTACTAAATTAAAACTACTTTACAAGTTAAAAAAAAAGTGCACTAAAGCTAATGCACAAATTTGTCGCGAATTCGATTTATCAAAATTGACTGTTGCAACAGTATGGAAAAAGCGTGACAAATATTTGGGCACTGTATATAAAAACGTAACAAAATTTAAAAGAATTCGACATCCAGGTAGAAATGATGTCGATCAAGCGCTTATGCAATGGTTTACTTTAAAGAGAAACTGGAATGTTCCTATATTTGGTCCGCTATTATAAGAAAAAGTAGAAGAATTTGCACAACTGACTACACGTCATAATGGCGAAGGAAACGATGTTATACAGTTAAGTTGCTGTTCAAAACTGTAGTTTTAAATTTGAAATGCACGGGTATTAAATCCCCACTACTAGTTTACAGGTTGCTGCGTCAACCTCCTTCATATCGTCTTCGTGTATGAAACGTTCAACATGTAGCAGCCATAGGTTAAATAAACTTAGAATAGATATGCCACTCCTGCATAACAACTGTTGGCAAGTTAGCGCCAACTATTGAAATGTGATAAAACTAAACGACGTTAAAATCTGTTACCAAGGTTTGCGACTTCTCTGTTCAAAAGGTTGAGAACCAGACTCTGAAAATTTTAAATAAAACTAAAAATTCCAATTATAAAAAATAATTCTGTATGGTATCAGGTAAGCGTTCTACAAGCATAATAGATATAAAAAAAATTGTTCATGGTTTTATATAGAGAACAATAAACAAATTAGGTCATTTTTGTCTACTATATAGGTACTTGTAAAACACTTACCTGATTCCAGGCAAAATTATTTTCTATAAGCTAGAGGACCACGTCTCGGACAGCCAACTTCTTCAGTAATTGGCGATGTGCATTATTTTTCACCTTGGATGAATTCAATTTTTTATTAAATATTATTAAAGAGCAATCTGCAAAAATGCAACTAAAAGAACGCTAAAAAGTTAGGTTAGCAACAATCAACAAAACCTTGCAAATATTAAGCAATATAATAAAGTTGCCCATGAAAATAGACCTACAGAGTCATCTGTAGAGATGTGATAAAACTAAAACACACCAACAGCCGATCCATTTACAGTGCCTACACCCTGGTAGCAGCACAAAGATGTGCTCGCCTAAGAATTTGTGTTTTAGGGACATACAATTCACATTAACAGTTGTAAATAGTTTGTTTATATTATGTATACAATTACAATTAGTAAAGTTCAAAAAATGAATACAGTGTTATTTATTTGCAACCAGTATTGAGTGTAATGCTCAATCGACTTATGGTATTAATACAAAGCTACAGTCCATACAATAAAATTGATTGGCATTGAACCAGCGCAGGTGCATCCAATACATTGTTGGTCCTTTTTCGCCACATTAATCCAGTGCTTTGTTCTGAATTAATTACTTATTAATTGGTTATTGATGACGTCACGCGGACGTAAATGCATACAAATAGCAAAGAAAGGTTGGAACTTGCTCTGCTAAAAATAGAATTGGTTTTGGAGGATTTGAAAACAGGTAAAGTGTGTATCCTTTTTCTATTGCATATACCTACTACTGTGCTTTCACTTGTTGAAATAGTTCAACAACAGATGTTTGAAGTTTATTGCAATCTCTGATAATACATTCAACCCTTTATTACTCGTGTTAGGTTAACATTACTGACCTACATTTAAAATTTGACTACTCAATTTTGCGGTGTTTGCTTGACTTTGGTAACAATTACAAATCAATTTTGCTTATTGGGATTCATTATTGACATTTCAATATTGAATTATTACACTGATGAGTTTAGTTCAATTACCCCAACAATAATCATGCATTCAAGCTTAACCTTGACCTTCCCAATTGAACTTATTTTGCAGTTGGTGCCATTATAGAATTTAATTGCAGCGATGGCGTGCAGGTGAACTTCTACTTTGATTATTGTATATATGTTTAATAAAAATATTCGCACCAGTGGCGTGCACTTGTGTTTTATTTAGTTTTAAGTTATATTACATTGTATTATTTGCATTGCTTATACTAAACATGGAAGCTTTAAAGAGAAAGCGTACTACTTTAAAGCAAAAATTAACAATGTTTAAGCGTTTTTTGGAACCGTTACAAGAGTCTTTCAGTAGGAAAGAACCAATTCCCGGTAACAAATTAAAGGAATTGGAGGAGCGTCATTCTAATATGACCAGTTTGCTCGAGGATTTTGAGGAAATCCAAACTCAAATCGATACTGCAAGTAGTGTTGCAGAGCCTGATTTCGAAAGTGAGGCAGAATTCGAAGTTGCGTATTATGAGATGCATGGACAAGCACTTCAGCTCATTGAAGTTTCAAAGCTTAACGATGGTTCTAATTTGGGGTCCATCAACAATCGTGTTAAGAGCAACAGTGGCTCATCCAGTGCTAGACTTTCTAGACCAAACTCTCCTACTCAGGATTTCGTAAGACTTCCAACAATAAACCTACCGAGTTTTGACGGTAGCAGTGAAAATTGGCTTGGTTCCAGGGATTTGTTCACTTCGCTGATACATTCAAATGATTGAATCACTGCGATTCAGAAATATTTCTATTTACGCTCGAGTGTTCATGGGCTTGCGGCTCAGACAATACAATCAATCGATTTCTGTGGTGAAAGCTACCAGGTAGCCTGGAATACATTGAACCAGAGGTTCAATAACAAACGCATGTTGGTTCATAACCACATCAAACAAATGTTGTCCTTTGAACAAATGTCAAGGGAATTTTCTCAAAAGTTAAGAAAACTACATGATAATCTTTACAAGCACCTCAATGCTTTAAGGAGCATCGCACCAGAGGACAAACTTTTCGAGTCCATTTTCATTTATTTGAGTGCACAAGCTTTAGATCCTAGAACTATGAGAGACTGGGAAACTCATAGAGCTGATTCGGGCGATGAGCTACCTACTCTAAGTGACTTTCGGACATTCATTCAGTCTAAAGCTGATCTGTTAGAGACTTTGCTTCATATTGAGCATTGGATTAGCTATTTTAGAATGCTTTAGTCCCTTGGAATGAAGTTTTACATTATATATTCCAGCTTTTGAAATATCAAAATTTTTTTTGCAGTAGGCACAAAAAGCAACATGAACATTTCCAAGTTGTAACCAGCTTTTAAAATTGGATTTGTCAGCCAAAGTTCAGAAAACCAACACTTTCCAGGCATTTTTACAAGAAAGTTTTCACTTTAAGTACATACGCACTGTGTAAACTTAAAAATGTAAAATCTAGTCGCGTTACAAACAATCAAAACGAAACACATCTCATAAGGTTTTATTTACGACTGATTTGCGATAATATTCTTTAAATGCGGTCGTCCGGCTGCTACCTACCCCACATTCCAATTCCCTATTACAATGAAGGTCCTTGGCGTCACGAGTATTTCGTTATCCTGCATCTTATGTAAAAAAGGCTCACAGTATACAATCTTGTGAAGAGTTCTTAAAGCTTGATCCAAAAAAGAGAAGCTCTAAGATACGTGACCTTAAGGCTTGTATCAATTGCAGGACAAACTTTTCGAGTCCATTTTCATTTATTTGAGTGCACAAGCTTTAGATCCTAGAACTATGAGAGACTGGGAAACTCATAGAGCTGATTCGGGCGATGAGCTACCTACTCTAAGTGACTTTCGGACATTCATTCAGTCTAAAGCTGATCTGTTAGAGACTTTGCTTCATATTGAGCATTGGATTAGCTATTTTAGAATGCTTTAGTCCCTTGGAATGAAGTTTTACATTATATATTCCAGCTTTTGAAATATCAAAATTTTTTTTGCAGTAGGCACAAAAAGCAACATGAACATTTCCAAGTTGTAACCAGCTTTTAAAAATTGGATTTGTCAGCCAAAGTTCAGAAAACCAACACTTTCCAGGCATTTTTACAAGAAAGTTTTCACTTTAAGTACATACGCACTGTGTAAACTTAAAAATGTAAAATCTAGTCGCGTTACAAACAATCAAAACGAAACACATCTCATAAGGTTTTATTTACGACTGATTTGCGATAATATTCTTTAAATGCGGTCGTCCGGCTGCTACCTACCCCACATTCCAATTCCCTATTACAATGAAGGTCCTTGGCGTCACGAGTATTTCGTTATCCTGCATCTTATGTAAAAAAGGCTCACAGTATACAATCTTGTGAAGAGTTCTTAAAGCTCGATCCAAAAAAGAGAAGCTCTAAGATACGTGACCTTAAGGCTTGTATCAATTGCTTACGCAAAGGACATTTTCTAGCCCAATGCAATTCTAAATACACTTGCAAATATTGCAAGGCCAAGCATCACTTGCTTATTCATTTCATTGAGCCTGAAACGAGCAATTCGCAATTACAATCGCAGTCAAGCGTAGTCACGGCTACCCTTGCTGTCAATTCTGTGCAAGTGCTTCTTCCTACAGCGTGTGTAGGTATTCGTGATCAGTTTGGTCACATTCATAGGTGTAGAGCGCTACTTGATTCAGGTGCGCAATCTAACTTTGTAACTGCAAATCTTTGTCGCAAATTGGGTTTGCAGACTGAACCTGTTAATATCAATGTGGTTGGTACTGGCAGCACTATTTCAAGTATCAGAGAGAAATCGGAGATTGAGTTGCAGTTTTTGAATTGACAATTCAAACTTAGCATTTCATGTTTGGTTATAGAACATATAACTAATGATTCACCTGGGTTTAATTTTCATAGAGGGAATTTAGACATTCCAAATCGTATAAAGTTGGCTGACCCGGATTTTAATAAATCTGGTCAAATTGATCTTCTAATCGGTGTACCCATCTTTTGGGAATTGTTGCGTATTGGACAGATTCGTTTAGGCACGAACCTTCCTATATTACAGAAAACTTGTTTTGGCTGGGTTGTATCTGGAAATATTCGGTCATCCAATCGTGTTACAGTTCGTTGCAATTTCGTGCAAGAAATTCAGATTCAATTAGAGCGTTTTTGGGAAATTGAACAGTTACCACCTGTTAAAACACTTACGAGCGAAGAAAACGCCTGCGAGGCACATTTTGTTGAGAATACCAAGCGATCTTCTGACGGAAGATTCGTTGTTTCTATTCCGCTTAAAAAGGCACCAGAGTTGCTAGGAAATTCACGTCATTATGCTGAAAAACAATTATTGAATCTTGAGAAACGATTCGAAGGTAATGACAATCTTGCTAGTTACTACAAAAAATTCATGGCCGAGTATGAAAGCTTAGGTCACATGTCCTTAGTAGATCAGAATACTAATGGAATTTCGTGTTATCTTCCACACCATGGGGTTTTAAAGGAAGAAAGTCTTACTACAAAACTGCGGGTTGTGTTTAATGGCTCTTCGTTGACCACTTCGGGTCAATCGCTGAATGCGCTACAGATGGTGGGTCCGACAATTCAGCAGGACTTAGTGTCTATTCTACTACGCTTTCGAATGCATACTCATGCTATTAGCGCGGACATTGAGAAAATATACCAAGTGTTAATTGATCCTAAACAGCGGTCACTGCAACGCATTTTGTGGCGATCCAATTCTGATGAATTTATCAGAACTTACGAGTTGAATACGGTAACTTATGGTACCACTTCTGTGCTTTTTTTGGCCATTCGTTCATTGTTTCAGTTAGGAGTTGAGTGTTCACATCCTCAAATTTCGAGAGTTATTAAACAAGATTTTTACGTCGATGATTTGCTTACTACAGTTGATTCTTTGGAAGATGCTTATCACATTGTGGAAACTTTGCCTAAGATTTTGTCATGTGGCGGTTTCACCTTGAGGAAATGGGTATCAAATGATGCTCGGATTCTCAATGGAATTTCACCTATGGATATTCATCCTAGTGTACTTAATTTAGGTTCACATGAATATACAAAAACACTTGGTTTAGCTTGGTCACATCAATCAGATTCATTATTGTTCTCGATTTCAGAGTTTAGCAGTGGTACAATTACAAAACGTTTGCTTTTATCTGAGATTGTACAGGTATTCGACCCATTGGAGTTATTGAGTGCTTGTACTATTGTAGCAAAAATTATTCTCCAACAATTGTGGTTGGAAAAATTAGCTTGGGACCAAGAAGTTTCACATCAGTTGCAATTAAAGTGGAAATCGTTTCGTTCGAACTCAGTTAATTTGAATGATATTCGAATACCAAGACATGTTCTTATCAGTAATCACGTTGAAGTACAAATGCATGGATTTTGTGACGCTTCACTTACAAGTTATGGGGCTTGTATTTATCTTCGTTCTGAGAAAGAAAAGGGTGACATTTCGATCAATCTTTTGTTTGCTAAGGCTAAAGTTGCTCCACTCAAACCAGCTACTATACCTCGTCTTGAGCTGTGTGGTGCACAAGTTCTTGCTAGGGCAATGGATCAAGCATCCAATGCTCTGAATCTTGATTCTTGCCAACGCTTCTGTTGGACCGATTCTACTATTGTGTTGGGGTGGTTAAAGACCAATCCCACGTTTTTGAAACCATTTGTTTGCAATCTTGTAGTGGAAATTCAAGAACTCACTAAATGTGACATTTGGAACCACGTTCCTACAAAAAACAATCCAGCAGACTTACTTTCTCGAGGTCTTGCTGCAGATCAACTCATTGATTATTCACTTTGGTGGCATGGTCCAGATTGGTTACTACATCCTAGTTCCACCTGGCCAGTTTTAGTTTCTGAACCAGGTGAGCTTCCAGAAATAAAACAAACTTCTCATTGTTTAATTGTCATGACAGGGTTTATAGCGTTTCATAATTATTCTAGATTTTCGTTTCTTGTTCGTGTAATGGCTTACTGCTTATGGTTTGTTCACAACTGCCGTACATCTGCAAATGGTAGAATATTAGGACCACTCGGTGGCAGTGAAATTAATCGTTCTACTATTCAGCTTGTTAAACTTGCTCAAGGTGACTCCTTCAAGGAAGAACTTAAATTGCTTCAGCGAAATCAATTGATTAAAACTTGTGGTCAAATTTTGCGTTTGAATCCATTCTTAGCTGAGGATGGTGTTATTCGTGTGGGTGGACGATTGCGAAACTCACCATTTTCTTTCGACAAGAAGTACCCAATGATTCTTTCTGGCAGCCATAGATTATCGTATCTAATACTGTCTTCCGATCATTTGCGACTTTTGCATGCCGGACCACAATTATTACTTTCTTCTGTGAGGGAGCGATTTTGGGTAACTTCAGGTAGAAATTTGTCAAATCAAATTTGTAGGCGTTGTGTAACATGTTTTCGCGCATCACCAAAAATTTTAAAACCTCTCATGGGTAATTTACCTTCATTGCGTGTGACTCCTTCGTATGCTTTTATGACATGACGACTGGCGTCGATTATGCAGGACCTTTGCTAATAAAGGACAAAAAGGGTCGTGGATCAAAAACCTCCAAGGCATACATCTGTTTGTTTGTTTGGTTCACTTCAAGAGCTGTGAATCTTGAATTTGGTTACAAGCTTAACCACCGAGGCATTTATTCTTGCATTAAGACGGTTTATAGCTCGTCGAGGCAAACCGTTGCATATTTTTTCTGATAATGGTACTAATTTCAATGGTGCAAGGCGTGAACTGCATGAATTGGGTAGATTTCTAAATGATAAACATCCTATATTAACAGAAACAGTTGCTACTGATGAAATTAATTGGCACTTCATTCCTCCGAACTCGCCACATTTTGGTGGGCTGTGGGAAGCAGGGGTGAAGTCAAGCAAACATCATATAAAAAGAGTTATTGGTAATACTTTATTAACATTTGAAGAATTTACAACATTATTATCACAAGTGGAGGCAATCCTTAATTCCAGACCTCTGTCACCTCTTTCTTGCGATCCTAATGATTTCAATCCTTTGACTCCTTCACACTTTTTAATTGGACGTCCAGCAATTTTGGCTGCTGATCCTAGTCTGGCTGACATTCCAGTTTTAGGATTATCGCTGTGCCAGCAAATTCAGCAGATTCAACAACACTTTTGGGCTCGTTGGAGTAAAGAATACATAAGTGAACTTCAAACTCGTGTGAAATGGTTCAAGAATCAGCATACATTGGCTGAAAATCAAATGATTCTTATCAAAGATGATAAACTTCCTTCGTTTTATTGGAAACCTGGAAGAATTGTTGCCTTGCATCCTGGAAGTGATGGTATATCCAGAACTGCATCAATTCGTACTTCAAGGGGAACAATCAATAGGGCAATTTCGAAGATATGTCCACTACCTCTAGAAGAAAAACTGCAATCAGTGAAAAATGAATAGTGTCGTGTAATACATCTATTTGATACTTCTACATGTGTTACTTTAGGTTATATATTAATAGTGCTATTTACTTTAATTTTTGTATTGTATTTTGAAATGTCTTCTCATTTCAAGGTGGGAGGGCATGTTCAGAACTGTAGTTTTAAATTTGAAATGCGCGGGTATTAAATCCCCACTACTAGTTTACAGGTTGCTGTGTCAACCTCCTTCATATCGTCTTCGTGTATGAAACGTTCAACATGTAGCAGCACAAAGATGTGCTCGCCTAAAAATTTGTGTTTTAGGGACATAAAATTCACATTAACAGTTGTAAATAGTTTGTTTATATTATGTATACAATTACAATTAGTAAAGTTCAACAAATGAATACAGTGTTATTTATTTGCAACCAGTATTGAGTGTAATGCTCAATCGACTTATGGTATTAATACAAAGCTACAGTCCATACAATAAAATTAATTGGCATTGAACCAGCGCAGGTGCATCCAATACAGTTGCTCAAAAGATTGCATAGATAGATTTAAAAAACGGTACATCACTTCTGGAAAATTTCATAGAAAAGCTGCTGATGGATAGATAGATAAATTTAACGACCTTAAGCAAATAATAAATACATCAAAATCTTTAGGTTTAGAACTAAATTTCAACAAATGTGAGTTATTTATTATGTCACCTGAGAAAAGTAATGTTTTTTCAAAATTTAACTCAATTGTCCCAGAAATTTTAACATGTCCACGTTCAAATTGGACTTTACTTGGAGCTCCATTATCTTCCGAAGCTTTAAAGAAATGCTTAAACAACAAAATAGAAATATTATCTTTTTTCTCATCTCGTTTAGATTCTATTGGACTACCATCTCATATCTCCTATTTACTCTTAAAAAATTGCTTAGCTATCCCGAAACTTTTACATATTTTAAGATGCTCTCCAACATGGACACATCAAACTATTCTTGACTCGTTTGACCAAACTCTTCGGAATATTTTGGAAAATATTACAAATGTTAAATTAGAAGATAAGGAGTGGATACAATCAACTCTTCCAATAGACAGAGGAGGACTAGGAATACGTCTTTCATCTTCTTTATCATTACCCTGCTTTTTATCATCATTTAATACATCCCTTCCTTCAATTAGTCTTGTTTTAGCAAAATCTTCAAGCGGATTAGTCGACGACAATTATTTAGAAAGTGAAAAACTTTGGCTTTATAGAACAAAGAAAAATGAAGTAATTATCAACAAATCACTGCAAAAAGAATGGGACAAGCCTCTTTTGGATATAGTATCAGGAAATTTGCTTGAATCAGCTATTACAAACACAGACAAGGCTAGAATTCAAGCAGTTTCTTCAAAGCATGCTAGTGCTTGGCTAAATGCTCTACCTGTCCCTACGTTAGGCAC
The DNA here is from genome assembly GCA_036346225.1 of Platerodrilus igneus. NCBI lineage: Eukaryota > Metazoa > Arthropoda > Insecta > Coleoptera > Lycidae > Platerodrilus > Platerodrilus igneus. Next base: position 2,807,099 of record JARFIW010001055.1, read on the forward strand.
ACTTTTAGAGCGACCAATCATTCAGAATTGCTATTGGGCTCAGACTTGGAGCAACCTTATGCATTCCTCACACATGCATTTGCGGTAGTTTTGTAGATAAATCTGGTATACATGGATTGAGCTGTCGTTTAAGTAAAGGACGCAACTCTCGTCACAAAGTCATCAATGACATAATTAGACGTGCTTTAGTTTCCGCACAAATCCCTGCTATATTGGAACCGATAAACATATTTAGAAATGATGGCAAGCGACCTAATGGTATCACCCTAATTCCTTGGAAATGCGGGAAGTCGGCAATTTGGGATTTTACTTGCAACGATACCTTAGCAGAATCACATTCTACTGCATGTGCAAAAAACCCAGGTGCCGCAGCTTCTTATGGTGAAAATATTAAGATTAAGAAATACTCAAACTTATCACAACTTTATTTATTTTATCCTATTGCTATCGAAACGTTCGGTGTTTATAAAAGATGTGGGAAAAAGAATCACCGAATGTTCATTTGATCCAAGAGCAACCGCTTTCCTTTTACAAAGAATCAATATTGCAATTCAACAAGGCAACGCCGCCTCTATTCTAGGTACTATCCCACCTTCTAAATCTTTGGACGAAATCTTTTTAATGCCTCTTTGTTCTAAAAATATTACTCATAACTCAAACAAAAAAAACAAAAAGTTCAACAATACTTTAATAAATAAAATTACTACTCCTGAAAAGACATTTATTTTCAAAGCTTCCAAATTAAATGACATTGTAACAACGACACATTTTAATCACATTCCTGATACTTCTACACACAATTCTAATGATCTCGGGGATTTTAATAATTCTTTAAAACCCAATGCTTTTTATGAGAAATCACTTTGCGCTTCCAATACTGTTCAGAGTTTAGGCCTGAATGGATTAAATAATATCGGCAATACTTGTTTCATGAACTCTGTAATTCAGTGTCTCTCAAACACCAAGTTACTTTTGGAATATGTTAGAAGTGATATTTTCATAAAGGACATTAATACTAATATTTCTAACATGAAAGGAGATCTCATTAAAGCTTTCTCGAAAGTGATAAGGGAGCTATGGTCTCAAAATCCATATGATGGAAAATCCAATATGATTAATTTCAAATCACAAATTGAATGTTTTGCACCTAGTTTTATGGGCAACTCTCAACAAGATGCACAAGAGTTTTTACGGTATTTACTAGAAGGTTTACACAAGGAAATTAAACAGGCTAGTAATACATCTACATTGATATTTTCAGAAATAGATGAAAAGTTGAACGAGTGTGATAGAGCTTCCGCATCCTGGAAACAATATTTAGGAATGGAAAATTCCAAAATTGTTGATATATTTGCGGGGCAGTTGAAATCTACATTACGTTGTACACATTGCGGACATTATACTGTTACTTTTGATCCTTTCTGGGATTTATCGCTTTCTATACCTCAACATAGTGACCATTTAACGCTACAACAATGTTTAGACTATTTCATCAAAAAGACACCTTTGGATGGTGATGAGAAACCTACATGTTTCAATTGCAAGGAAAGAAGAAAATGTATAATATCTCTTACCATACAAAAGTTCCCTAAAATATTAATAATTCATTTAAAACGTTTTTCACATGTAAGAAAACTATCCACAATTATAAATTTCCCATTAAATAATTTGGATATGCAAGATTACGCTGCTGAAAATACTTTGAAAAAGTGCATCTACAACTTATTTGCAATACTGAATCATAATGGGACGACATATAGAGGACACTATACAGCACACTGTCGGCACCCATATTCATTTGCATGGCATAAATACAATGATTTGATAGTGAGCAGTATACCTTCGACAGCACTAGTGAGTGGGAAAGCATATATGCTATTCTATGAACTGGAAACTCGCTAGCGATTATAAACATTAATTATTTATATTTAGAAGGTTAGTGATTGTCTAAAAATAATTATATTATATATTGTTAAATATAAACACTCATATCAATAAATATCCGACCGGCACTTTAAAAAAAAAAAAAAAAAATTTATCATATATTAAATTTTATAATTTTTACAATCGTCAGAAGTCACCTATAAATTAACAATAGAAACATACATATTACAGTACATCGACAGACAGAAGTTGAAACATCTTAAAATGACAATAACAAATCAACTATAATTCATCAAAAATTTCTTTGTTTACTTGCAGGAACTCATCTAAGGCGTAGAATGCATTGCAAGTAAGGAACATCTTCAGTTTAGCTTTGAAAGATTTATAAGGCAATTGCTTTAGTGATCATGGTAGCAGATTGTAGAATTTTATACAATACTAGTTAATACTAAATCTTGATTTTCGAAGTCTTTGCTGCGGCAAACAAAATTTAGATTTATTACGGGTGTCATGAAATTCACTATGAGATAAATACTGCTCAGTGTTATTATGAATATACAAAAGACATTGATAAATATACATTGAATGCAAAGTCATAATTTTTAAGGATTTAAAGTAATGTCGGCAATCTTCAGTATATGATAAATTTGCAATTACTCTCACTGCACGACGTTGAATAAAAATAATTCTTTTGGCAAAAGCCGAATGTCCCCAAGTTAACAGAACATAAGACGACTGCGATTGGAATAGGGCAAAGTATGCTGTCATTGTTATGTCTAGTGAGACTGACTCCTTCAAATTGTGCAAAAGATATATGACCGAATTTAATTTTTTAGACAATTTATCAACATGACAATCCCATTTGAGATCGTTATCCATTTATACTCCCAGAAGTTTCACTGATTCTGTATTTTCAAATTCAAAGTCTCTTAACGAGATTCAATATATGCTGTGTTTTCCGAGTATTCAATGATAATTGGTTAGTTGTAAACCAAACATCAGCTGAGCTGAAGGTTTGTTCAGCTAAGTTGATGATATTTCTAACATCCAGTGATTTATTAATAAATGTAGTATCATCAGTATACATCAAGGTTTTTGAGAAAACATTATCAGGGAGATCATTAACATAGATTAGGAATAGGAGTGGTCCAAGAATCGAACCTTGAGGAACTCCATAATGTTTCTAGAGATACCACCACAAATTAACTCCCAACTGTTTGGTCAGGTGTAAAACGCTGTTATAAAGATCGAAACATTTTAAACGGCAATGAAACTGGACTGTTTAGATAATTACTCCTTATAAAAAGTTAAAATTCAAAGGAGAAAAATGTTCTGGTGCAAAACATTCTAAAGAGTGTGTTACAGTTTTTGTTTGTGTGAACATGGTTGGATCAGAAACAACCTTTAATAATAGGAAAATCTAAATCTCAGAGGTGTTTTAAAAATCAAACGATACCTGTTAAGAAGGCATGGGTAACATCTGAAATTTTTACGGATTTTGTTCGAAAATGACATAAGAACTCGCAAAAAATTAAAAAAAATTCTGCTTCCAATCGACAATTGCCCAGCTTATCCTAAAATGGTGAATTTGAATTGGATAGAGATGGTTTTTGTTCCACCAAATGTGACTACCGATTTTGCAGCCAATGGATCAGGGCGTAATCCACTGCCTCAAAACACGCTACTGCAAAATGTTATTCATAAAAATGATTACCGCAGTTGATGAAAATACAAAATTTAAAATTTCTCTTCTAGAAGCTATCATGATGATTAACGCCACATGGAGAAAGGTTTCTGAAAAAATAATTGCTATAGTTCAAGCAATCTAAAATGCGATTTACGTCATAGATGTGATTAATAGGCATACCAACATAAACCAATATTTTTATCCTTTTCTATCTTCGACAAATTTCACGTGTTAAGTTGGTCCAAAATTCATCGTTGATGAATCAACAATCCGAACACAATAACCATCTGATGTCAGTTGTTTGCAGAAATCGATTTTTTTAGTAGTGTTTATTCTAATCCAAATATACGACGAGCGACATTTAAATTCCCATCTGTCTCAGTAGCGCATCGTTTAGGACTCACTTTCCATGATCTAGGTCCAGGGTTCGTTGCTCAGCTGGGTTTGCTTTTTTAAATTTATATTGCTTTTTTTTTTAATTTTTCATCTACCATACATAGTAGGAGCAAAACAAACTTTTTTTTATTGCCGAGGCGATCTGGAATAGTAAAATTATCACTTAAATTTAATAAAATGTATGTTGCATTTACTGAAACAAGGTTTTGCACCGCCTAAGCTAGTGTCTCTCTCTTTTAATTTTATCATTATACAATTTTAGCATTGTTTCTGTGTTTACTTTAAGAACTGTCAAACGACGGACATTATAATATTGTTTGTCTATGTGGCATTAAGCGTTATCGACAGTAGCATCACAAATTTGGAATAATGCTGTAGTCCATTGTCACAAATTAGTTATTGAATGTTGAGGTAGAAAAGTAAAATATGATACTGGAGACGTTGCACTTCTCATTATTAACGTTGATGATTGTTGACGGTCTTCTGCATACATAATAAATATTGATGACGCACATCGGATTTTAGATTGCTTGAATTATAATTGTTTTCAACATGTTGAATTTTATGGGGATCCTGGCTTTAATAGGGAACATGAGCTTCCATTAGCTCAGTGGTTATTGCATGAAACAATTGATACAAATGAAGACACAGATCTCTCCCAATGGGCGAAAGTAAATGATATTCACGTTTTAGATCAATTTGATCTTGATGAATACAATAGCATAGATCAAAACTTGGAGGTCACTGACTTTCCTTGTGAAACTGATATATTGGTGGGTGATTTAATGCAAAGTGAGGGAAATGTTATTGAGGATGAAAATGAAACTGGTGTAAATACGGAAACGGAAACATTTAAAGTTATACCAACGGCATCACAAGCTTTAACAACGTTAAAAACTGTTAGTCTTTTTCTTCAAGTTTCTTGTACTCCAAGTGATAAATGTTTACAAGTTTGTGATATGCTGGAACGAAATATAGAACAACAGCTTCTGAATAAGAGAAGACAACCGAAAATCATTACACATTATTTTCAAAACACTTAAGATACTTAAGATACATATGTTTTCATTATACATACTATGTACAACTATGTTTGTATTATTAACTACATAAATATTTTAATGCATAATGTACTCAATTTTATATATGCATATGCAAGCGTGCTGCCTTACTTTGTATATGTAGTATTCTAGTAAATCAATAATAGTAAATGTATTTTTTGAGAGGGCATCTTGAGTATACAGATCATCATCATTAGGTCTTCAGTCCTGGAACTGGTTAGACACATACCTTCATTGTTTCTTATTCTGAACTAACCTTCACATTTCTCTGTAAATTACACAGCCTACATTGTTCACTATCTGCATGCAATAGTCTGATCTAGGTCTACCTCTACCACTTTATTCCAATTTCTGCTTGTAATATATCCCGCCCTATTCCCCAAAAATGCCTTAGAACGTATCCTGCCCTTCTATTACTTCTATTGTTTTTTGTTTTCCACAGATATCTTTATCCCCCTAGTATTTCTATAATCTGTTTGTTATTAACTTCTATGTTTGTTGTCTTCGAACTTAGCCGCTGCTCTTTCTTGTTACATGCAGTTCGGTTCCCCTTCTATTGTTTACAAATATATACCTTATTTCCACTATATTCAGTAGCATGCGAAGGGGGTTAAGCAGCCTGCGGTTACCAAGATCCCCCAACAGTTGAGCATTTGCCGAATTAATATTTTTCCAATATATCCTTTCACACAATCAACATTAGTTGAAAATATTTCAAAACCAACACCTGTAGTTTTTATAGTAATCATAAGATTTAAGTGCAATTATTTTTTTCGTCATTAGGTTTTCTGTCTTGATAATGGTTGGGTGCGTTGTAGCAATTTTATTTTCCACCTAATATATATATATATATATCAGTATAATTAATCTTTTTATTAAATATTAAATAATATAATACATTATAATGTTATCCAATCCACTTAATTTAATAAAATCTATTGTCCAATAAAGAACTAGTATTTAGTTCATGTTAAAAGTTAAATTCTACGGAGACAATATAAAAGCTTTTGTTTGGTATCCTTCTTAAAGCCCCCTCTACTCAATAACTGCAAGGTAACTTTGTTACTGAGCAGCGACAAGCTCGGCCGGACTTCCAACACAGCTGGGGTTCAAGCAGGTCGATAGTTGTTCTTAGGAGCGATGTCCGTCATTGATTTTTGCTGTTGGAAGCATGCACGATGGAAGATTGCACGTGTATGCTATCTTCATAAATTGTTTTGGATGGTCCATATTTTTGTGTTGAAACCAGTCGTGAAGAACGATGAAGTTTTTGTTAAAAAAGACCGTTAGGAACATGTAACTTTGGGAATAATTTAATTTAAAATTTATTGCAACGTAAATTATAAATAAGCAACTTTTCTGAATGGTATTCATGCGAAATTAAAGGAAAACAATTCTATTCTTGTATAATATGGAATCACATATATAAATTTATTCAAGTTAATTACAAACAACATTAGTTTTCTCGTGATGAGAATTACTCCTGGAACATCTGTAAATTGAAACGCAGATAATGAAAGCCAAGTGACGTGTTTTTCAGTATGCAGCGCAGCTGTTTGTTTGGAATGGAATTTTCCGTTGTCAATACATACGTCAGCTTTCAAGCAAGTATTTAGGTGCAATTTGGAGTTCTGGTATGTACAAAAATTATATTCGTATGTTGTTTGAACTATCGACGTAGTAACGAGATAAATTTTACTTTAACCGACTTGTGTTAACTTTGAACAGGTCAAGGACAGACCTCAATTATATTTTTCGTAGTCATACGATATGAATCTGTAATTTGTTTCTACAAATTCTTTTATTAACTCAATGAAACATCAGAAGATGTCACTACTAATTAGATAAATTGAATTCTTACAATTTTGAGTACTTAAAAATTAAATTTTTACATTTGATATTTTATGAATACTTATCTGTAATTATCTACTGTGAAATTAAGGTAAATTTACCATAATTAACTCTTTCTATAAATAAGCAATTTATGCTTTGTCAATTTGTTATAAACTTCATTAAATAGTAATTGGTACGGATATATTCAGTACCATTGTAATTAACTCTTTCTAATTTAACTTAACTTATAAAGGAAGACATATTTTTTGTAAAAAATTACTTTATTGGATACCAAAAAGAATAGATTCTTATTTTCGGACTAAAGACTATCTTTTATTTAAGAGGAATGAAAGTCGATTCTGATTGTACTTAATTATTTTTGAGTTTGAATGCACAAACAGTGCTTTTCTTTGTTTAATTTGTTCACAGGTGCAATGGAGGATTGCTAAGGTCAAGGTCGAGCCATAAGGTAAGATACTTCAAAGATTAGGAGGTCTTTAAAAATTATATAGCGGTTATAGGAGAAAGGTTTCCGCATTAGCCTTGTACAAGGGACTTGTATCAGGTCTTCTCAGTATAAAAAAATACGGTGGCGCCTTATTCTTATTACTAGTGGTTGCAATTACACCCCGACCCACAGCTCATTCTCTACCCAGAGCATATAGTTCGACTAGCCGCTTTGCCTTTGAGATTTCCTCAACTTAGAGCCACCTTCCATCTTAATTTGCCGTGGGCTCCATTTCTAATTATCGGAATTTCTCGTGAAACTAAATCAGAATTTAAAAGGCTACAAATGGCGCCCAACGTGGGGCCTCGATTGCTGTACCAATTGTATAAGCACATAAAGTATAGGCTTCGATTGACTTTGGTTGTTTGCACTTGTGGTTTGTAAATCATTTACCCTTAGATTGGTTTAGTCTATTGATGTTGTTGTTTAATTGAGTTTAATTGGTAATTAGTTAGTTAGTCTATCCCATGATGGCTGAGACGTATTAAGTAGTTTATTTGCATAAAGATGAGTTGGATTATGAATTGAGAATTCGAGGAGTTGTTAGCAGCAGACCGATGCAGGATAAGAGGAAAATGTTAGGCCGATTATTAGCCAAAGAAACAACATTGCCTGATTTTATTTGTCAATTAGCTCTAACGGAAATTGAGAGTATGTCAACATTAATAAAGTTGTGTAAGAAATTAGAAGAAGCTTTCTTACATGGTAAAATTGTTTGGTAGGAATATTATTGTTCTTTTAGTCGCAGCTTGTAGTATTTCAGTGAATAATAATTCACAGTGTAGTTGATAATAGTGATTTGTATTTAGGTTTTTCTTCCATTTGTATTAGCTACAATAGTTGTTTGATAAATTTTTTATAGTAGAGATGATAGATGTTTATAATTTGGTACACTGGTTTTTACTGTCGGTAAACCGTTTCAAGATTGCTCTTGTGCATAGGCACGTTTTGTTTTGATATAATTTATTTTGATAGCAATTTTGATTTATTTATATCCGCATTGCAACGCAGTATGTTAATTGGTTGTAAGTCTAAGTGAAACTTGTCGTGGTTGGTCGGATTAGCAGTATGTCAGTCTAGACGAGACTTAGGAAAAGTCGGTCGCTCAGCATTACATTAGTCTAAACGAGACTCGAGGTAAGTTGTCACTCTAGCAATTTTGGCATCACTATTTTTGAGATTGGTGATGAGGTTATAATTTTTGTTTATAAGTCTAGGTGAGACTCACAGAGAGTTTGTCACCCTAGCAAGTTTATGCGTTGTGAAGTACTTTTGTCTATCTTGACAGTTTGATTATGAGTAGTGTAAGAGTGTACTAGAACATTGATTTATTGTTATCCTAGATGGAAGGTTGAGAGTAATCTAAATTATAAATTTATTATGTTTAAAATTGTCATTGTCTGCGAATTTAAAAGAGAAGGTGTTCTTAAAGTTTGAAGTTCATTGGTTTAATGTTTGAAGTCATGTTGATAATTTAGTTGAGATCAAGTTAGATAATGTGGATCCCTGGTATGTGTCTCTTCGAAAAAATTTTAGCTTCACCTGATGATTACCCACAATGGAAGGTAGAAGATAATTATGTATTTAAATTTCTTTCATCAAATTTACCACTCTCATCGAATGTAAGGAATGGAAATATTTAGTCCCTAGATCACAGAAGGAAGAGGTTATTCGGATAAATCATGACCCTTCAGTGGCCGGACATTTTGGTTTTTAAAACATTGGCACGCATACAAGAGAGTTTTATTGGCCAAAATGCGTATTGATGTGTTGAAATTTTGTAAAATTGTTTAACGTGTGGTGCACAGAAGGCATCGAATAGAGGACCCCTTGGTTTAATGGGAAAGGAAAAAGAAGTGAAGTTCCCCTTTCAGATTATCGCTATAGACCTTATGTGCCCATTTCCACGGTCCAAGGTTGGACACAAATGGTTATTAGTTATTGGTGATTGGTTCTCAAAATTCACGTTAATGTTTCCGTTACGTAGTGCAAAAGCGCATATAATAGAACGTGTATTGGAGGAAAAAGTTTTTTTAGTTTATGGTGTTCCCAAATTTATTATTTGTGATAATGGCTCACAATTTAGTGGTAGAACTTTCAAAGCAGTATGTAAAAAATATAACGTTCAAAAAATTTGGTTTAATGCAGTTTACTCTCCCCAATGTAATTTTGTAGAGAGGATAAATAGAACAGTCGGAACAGCTATACGTTCGTATATTAAAGAACATGATACTTGGGACATAGAGTTACCCCAAATTCAGTATGCGATTAATTCTGCAAAACATCATGCCACTGGTTATTCGCCAAATTTCTTAGTTTTTGGTAGACATGTTCCTGTGTCTGGAAGATTTTATGGTCTTGATGTGGAACCCTCAGTTGATATTGATTTTATTTCTAGTGATAGACCTTCGTATGTGTCAGATCATCAAGGACTATTTGATATTTTTATAGACGTACAGAAAAGGTTACATTTAGCTTACATGCAGTCTAGTAATTCATATAATTTAAGGAGACGTAACATTTCTTTCAAGTAGGTGACAAAGTTTGGAGGTCAAATAAAGTTCTTTCGAAAGCAAGTGATAAGTTTACAGCTAAGCTTGCGCCAAAATATGTTTTGAGTATTGTTAAAAGAAGGTTTCGAATTTAATTTATGAATTGATTAATGAAAATGGTTCAAGAGCAGGCAGATGGCATGTTAAGGACTTCAAACCTTATTCAGAGTTCAGTGGTGATATTGAAAAAGAGAACGTTTCTGAACATTAATTAGTGTTGTTGATATATTTAATGGTTGTTAGTAGGAATTATTTCTGTCTTATCTTTTAGTAAAGGATTTAAATATTGTATTGGAATACTGTTTGGTAGTCTAAAAATTTAGATGTTGGATAAGAAGTATAAAAGGAATTCTTGTAGTGCAGTAAGGTTGATATTAGACTGTGCTGATATTGTTAGTTGCAAGTTATTCATTTGAGTCAAGATAAAAAGTTACATGTTTCCGTTTGTCAAATGATTTCATTTGTCATATAATTCTCTAGTTCAAGGTTATAAATGAATGTTTAGGTATATTTATGGTTATGAATTTTAATAAAATTGTATATATTTGGTTATTATTTTCTTTTGGATTTATGATTAAAGTGTTTGATAATTATATTGGGAATCAAGTAGTTTGAGTCCATATTAAATATTGGTTGGAGGTCAATATTGTTAGTAACTATGATAGTTATGTTTAGTCTGAATATTGTGTGAGATAGCAATGTTCTATGTTTAGTATAAATATTGCGTGAGATAGCAATGTTCTATGTTTAGTATGAATATTGTGTGAGATAGCAATGTTCTATGTTTAATATGAATATTGCGTGAAATAGCAATGTTCTATTTTGTTCATTCATGCGTGAGTGAGATTTTTGAGGAGTAAGACGTGGTGGCGTTTTACTTGTCTCTTCTGGGAAAGAGATGTTTCTACATTTTGGTTGCATATACATGCGGTAGATTGTTGAACGTTAGTGATTTCAAGACTTGTTTGCTGTTTTGAAGTTATGTTTGGAGTGGATCTCAAAGATAGTGAGAGTCCTTTTCTTCTTTTGTAAATATGTAAATTACGGTTAATATAGTAAAAATATGTTTGTCATGATAATTTGATATTTTCATTAAGGAATCATAATACGGCAGTATTATATGTTTTGTTGTTTAAGTTTCGAGTATAAATGAGTGATATAATAACCCCGAATATGATTAAACGATAATGACACCCTACCGATTAAGTCTTCCCGAATTTGTCCCCTTGTGGCGTATAGTACGCGTAGTTACTCGTCACTCATTTTCAATTATGTTGTATCTTAAGTGGTAATTTTTGTTTTATTTTGTAAAAATTAATAATAATAAGTTGTGAATATGTAACAATAAATTCAAAAAAAAAATTCTTCGCATTTATTCCAGAATTTTTTCTCTTAGAAAGAGGCAGTGTAGCAATTTTATTTTCCACCTAATATATATATATATATATCAGTATAATTAATCTTTTTATTAAATATTAAATAATATAATACATTATAATGTTATCCAATCCACTTAATTTAATAAAATCTATTGTCCAATAAAGAACTAGTATTTAGTTCATGTTAAAAGTTAAATTCTACGGAGACAATATAAAAGCTTTTGTTTGGTATCCTTCTTAAAGCCCCCTCTACTCAATAACTGCAAGGTAACTTTGTTACTGAGCAGCGACAAGCTCGGCCGGACTTCCAACACAGCTGGGGTTCAAGCAGGTCGATAGTTGTTCTTAGGAGCGATGTCCGTCATTGATTTTTGCTGTTGGAAGCGTGCACGATGGAAGATTGCACGTGTATGCTATCTTCATAAATTGTTTTGGATGGTCCATATTTTTGTGTTGAAACCAGTCGTGAAGAACGATGAAGTTTTTGTTAAAAAGACCGTTAGGAACATGTAACTTTGGGAATAATTTAATTTAAAATTTATTGCAACGTAAATTATAAATAAGCAACTTTTCTGAATGGTATTCATGCGAAATTAAAGGAAAACAATTCTATTCTTGTATAATATGGAATAACATATATAAATTTATTCAAGTTAATTACAAACAACATTAGTTTTCTCGTGATGAGAATTACTCCTGGAACATCTGTAAATTGAAACGCAGATAATGAAAGCCAAGTGACGTGTTTTTCAGTATGCAGCGCAGCTGTTTGTTTGGAATGGAATTTTCCGTTGTCAATACATACGTCAGCTTTCAAGCAAGTATTTAGGTGCAATTTGGAGTTCTGGTATGTACAAAAATTATATTCGTATGTTGTTTGAACTATCGACGTAGTAACGAGATAAATTTTACTTTAACCGACTTGTGTTAACTTTGAACAGGTCAAGGACAGACCTCAATTATATTTTTCGTAGTCATACGATATGAATCTGTAATTTGTTTCTACAAATTCTTTTATTAACTCAATGAAACATCAGAAGATGTCACTACTAATTAGATAAATTGAATTCTTACAATTTTGAGTACTTAAAATTAAATTTTACATTTGATATTTTATGAATACTTATCTGTAATTATCTACTGTGAAATTAAGGTAAATTTACCATAATTAACTCTTTCTATAAATAAGCAATTTATGCTTTGTCAATTTGTTATAAACTTCATTAAATAGTAATTGGTACGGATATATTCAGTACCATTGTAATTAACTCTTTCTAATTTAACTTAACTTATAAAGGAAGACATATTTTTTGTAAAAAATTACTTTATTGGATACCAAAAAGAATAGATTCTTATTTTCGGACTAAAGACTATCTTTTATTTAAGAGGAATGAAAGTCGATTCTGATTGTACTTAATTATTTTTGAGTTTGAATGCACAAACAGTGCTTTTCTTTGTTTAATTTGTTCACAGGTGCAATGGAGGATTGCTAAGGTCAAGGTCGAGCCATAAGGTAAGATACTTCAAAGATTAGGAGGTCTTTAAAAATTATATAGCGGTTATAGGAGAAAGGTTTCCGCATTAGCCTTGTACAAGGGACTTGTATCAGGTCTTCTCAGTATAAAAAAATACGGTGGCGCCTTATTCTTATTACTAGTGGTTGCAATTACACCCCGACCCACAGCTCATTCTCTACCCAGAGCATATAGTTCGACTAGCCGCTTTGCCTTTGAGATTTCCTCAACTTAGAGCCACCTTCCATCTTAATTTGCCGTGGGCTCCATTTCTAATTATCGGAATTTCTCGTTAAACTAAATCAAAATTTAAAAGGCTACAGCGTACCTTCACTTATTTCTATTCTGAGGTAGCCTATACCATTCCCTGAAATTCCCATAGCCCATATACATGAATGAATGTTTGGAGAAAATTCTCGATCTTCCACTGACAGATAAACAATAGATACATGCGACATTACCTGTGAAATATGGAGGAATTGGAATGAGAAAAATTTCAGATATTGCTTTTCCTGCCTTTCTAGGTTCTGTCTATGGATGCAATAACCTCGTCTCACATTGTCTCAAAAATACGGACGTAACGGTCAATATGCGTTTCTTGGAAGAAGCTTTACTGATGGGGAAAGAATAACAAGATTACGTTGTTACCCCTATTCCCCATGTTCAGAAGAACTGGGATAATATCATACTTATCAGAACAATCAGAGAAAAATTAACTTTTACATCATCAACGGACATTGCCAGGTTCATTGCTTTAGGAGTAAGAGAATCAGGAGCTTGGCTACAAAATTCCCTTCCGCAAATGTGGGAACACTACTAGATGACCAGACTTTCCAAATTTGCGTTGGTCTAAGGTTGGTTTGTACACTTTTCCAGAGTCACATGTGCAGCTGTGGCACCTTGGTTGATGAAGAAGGAGTGCATGGCTTATTATGCAGGAAAGTAAAGGATGCTGGGCATGACATGATGAACTTAACCAAATTGTCCAACGTGCTTTGTCTACCGCTCATATTCATTCCACATTAGAACCAACAGAACTTTTTAGAGACGACGGCAAAAGACCGGATGGAGTGACTCTAGTTCCGTGGTCAAAAGGCAAACGTTTAGTATGGGATATGACCTGTGCCGACACTCTAGCAATGACACACTTACCACAGACATCAGTGACACCTGGATCTGCAACCAAGACAGCATGCCAACATAAAGACGATAAATACAAAAACCTGAAAACATCCAATTTTATTTTCAAAGGACTAGCTTTCGAGACCTTAGGACCATAGTGCGAAGAATCAGAGTTATTTTTAGATGAATTAGGCTCAATATTGGCTAAGGAATCACGAGACCCCAAGGCAAAGTACTATTTATTCCAAAGGATTTCACTAGCAATACAACGTGGAAATGCAGCTAGCATCCTAGGGACTTTGCCTGAATCAAAAATTACCACGGAAGAAATATTTATTTTGTAGTTTCAATATTTAACTTGTTATCTGTTTTTCTAAACTAATTATTTTGAAATTTAATTATTTTAATGTAACCAACATGAAATGTACTTAACTTTTGAACCAACTTCTGGTACAGTAATAGATGCTATAGGACAGCTGTAACAAAAAAATTATTACTGTCAATCATTATATGCCCTATTACACCGAGCTTCAGTGGTATGTGAAGGGGGTTAAGCAGCCTGTGGCTGCCAAAGATCCCCCAACACTTAGACATTTGCCATATTAATAGTTTTCAAGTAAATCCTTTCGCACAATTAACCCATTAGCGCCTAAATTTTGGATATTTTGATTTCACTATTTTTATTGATATATTTAGTCCTAGAAATGACTAACTAACAAAAAAAGAATAAGAAACAAATATTCCAACTCCAACCGTTCTTGCGATAAGAGCCGTTGTCATTGAGCAACACTAGGTATCTGAACTACCGCTAAATCGATCATTTAGTTGGTTGTTATCAAAACGTTAAAATAAAACTACCATTAGAAGTAATATATTTTCTAAACAATGGAAATATTAGTAAAATAGCTATTAAAAATAAAAATTACACAATATAACGCATTAACGGGAATGGAAAGGTATAAAGCAATCGATACATAGAGCCACATTGCATCTGGAACACATTGTCCTTACAACCCATTTACAGATTTTTAAAGCGCACCTTCTTTCTTTCTTTTCATCTGTATGCTGTACAAGGTAATCAACTCAATCAAATCGAATCTCGTTGGAGATTCGACTATCGGCGGATGCTTCTTCAGAAGGAACACCATATTTTGTTATATATGTTTGAGCTGCTTCTCTTTTAAAATCTAACAGCTAATTTAGTTTTATTTGCTTTATTGTATAGGATCCAACTGTTTTGTAGTGCAACATCGAACAACCAAGTTATGATTGACCAGTACCACTTTTTTCCCCGTATTCCTATACAATAACACGCCACCTTCTGATCCATAAGGTTAGTTCCACACATGAAAGCATTGTAATTTTTAATCAGTTGTGGTCAGGTAATTTGTACATCATTTCGTTTATGTTTTTGCGAAAAACTTTTAACAGTAGCTACCTCACTGATACCACAGGAAGACGAAATCATGGTTACTACAACATTGTCCATCCGTCGCACTTACAACAGTCCATCATGCCGCTCTACAGCACTTTCAAAGTATGTTTTTTTCCGTAAGCGGGCATGCTTTAGTGATACGATTTTCATGGATAGTTCCTATAGTGGTACAGCCATGAAATCGTAAAAAGGAAATAAAGATGCTCCCGTGAACAAGTTGTCCATGTAGAGTGTATACTTCAAATGCTTTTTTCCAACAGGCAATTCTTCTAGGAAAACCAATAATGGGCTGGCAGCTTTTCCAAACAATCACAGTCATCATTTGGTTTAAAATTTTTCCCTTGATATAGCTCGAAGTTTACCAAATATCCATCCTTACTATTGAAGCATCATATTTTGTAACCAAATCTGATTGGTTTTCCCCAAATAAATTGCTTGCACCTGTATCTCCCAAAATATTTGATCATACTTTCATCGTATGATAGATGTTGCTCGGACACCAAATTTTCGTTACAACTTTTTTTTAACATTTCCGTGAGTGGATGTTATTCCATTCTGTTTCTACTTCCTTAGTATAAGAAATTTTCCCTAATCTTTCAGCAATTCATTTGACTTTTTAGCAGATGTTTCATGGATATCTTTATCTTTTAGTTTCTCAAAGTCAAAGTGCTCTTTTCTGTTCCTTTTTTTTAAATTTAAGAGCGGCCTTCATAATTACGATGTTGTGGTCAGTGTCTATATTTGCTTCTGGGTAGCCTCGCCTCTACAGTCTTTTACTTGATTTCTAAATCATTGTTTAACAATAATGTAATCTATTTGATATCTTCCTATATCTCCTGGCATCTTCCACATGAATCGTCTTCTAGCATGATGTTGAAATAATGTGTTTGTAATGATTAAATTGTTCTTGTCGCAAAATTCTACCAGCCTATTTCCCTGTCGTTTCTCGTGCCTAAACCAAATAAACCTACTACCGCTCCTTCCCTACCCTCACCTACTACTCCACTAAAATCCCCCATCATCATCATTAGGTCCTCAGTCCTAGAACTGGTTGGACGCGTACCCTCATTGTTTCCTAGTCTGAACCAACCTACACATTTCCTTGAAATTTGCAGTCTGCATCTATCACTATCTGTGTGCTAAAGTCTGATCTCGGTCTACCTCTGCTCTCTTTTCCTATCTCTGCTTGTAGTATATCCCGTACTATTCCCCAGAAATGCCTTAGAACGTAACCTGTCCTTCTATTTCTCCTATATTTTCATTTTCCACAGATAGCTTTATTCCTCTACTATTTCTACAACTTATTTGCTATTAACTTTGTCTGTCCATGCTACCATCTTCATACATCTGAAGCACAACATTCTAGAAGGCTTCTATCTCTTTCTGTCTGCTTTTCCTACTGCCCATATTTCATAGATGTACTGTGCTGTGCTCTACACTGCTTGGAACAGTTTTCTTCTTGTATCTATGTCCGTTGTCTTTGAACATAGCTGCTGTTCTTTCTTGTTTGATGCAGTTCAGTCACCTTCTATTGTTTTACAGTTATATTCCCTATTTCCCCTATATTCAGTAGTATATGAAGGGGGGTGTTGCCGTGGATCAATGTAGTAAGCGTAAGACTACGGGTCCCAAGGTCCTGGGTTCAAATCCCGACACGGCCGACTGCTTGAAAAATGGTAGGTGAGCATTTTTCACAAAAATTACGCCCTCATTTGGATGAGAGGTTAAATGGAGGTCCTGTGTGTGAGTGTTGTCACGCACGTTAAAGATCCCTACCTTGCCTGGAATGACAAGGGTTCGGCAAAATTCTAAATTTCCAGGCAACAAAAAACTCGCCTCCTGGCCAATGTAGTACCTTCTGGTGGAGCATTGGAAATGTAAATGAACGGTATATGAAGGGGGATAAAAGCAGCCTTTGGCTGCCAAGTTCCCCCAGCACCTGAACCTTTGTCGAAATAATAGTTTTCTAATTTATCCTTCGCACAATCAACATTAGTTGAAAATATTTCACAACCAACACCTGTAGTTTATAATAATCATCAGATTTAAGAGCACTTAAAGAGCACTGAAACTGGTTGGACTTGTACCTCAGCTTATTTATTTTCTGAGCTAGCCTACACCGTTCCCTACAACTCTCACAACAGCTGATATACAGCTCGATACCTTCCTATTGTTTTCTAATTATATGCCCTATTTCACCGAGAATCAGTGGTATGTGGAGGTTAAGCAGCCTGTGGCTGCCAAGGTTCCCCCAACACTTAGACATTTGCCGTACTAATAGTTTTCAAATAAATCCTTTCGCACAATTAACATTAGTTGAGAGTATTGCAAAACCAATATCTGTAGTTGTTTATAATAATCACCATGTTTAAGTGCAGTTATTATTTTGGTCATTCGTTTTTCCATCTTGCGGCCGGTTGGAAGCGTACCTCCATTGATTTCTATTCTGAGCAATCCTACACATTTCCCTGAAATTCTCACAACCTACATCTTTCACTATTGGTGTGCAGTAGTCTAACCTAGGACTACCTTCTCACAATTTAAAAGTCCATAATTACACTTCCGCAAGCGCGGTTTACTAGACACCACGGCAGTTGGTAGCGCTAATCTTTATACAGATTTTGGCACGCCCATCTGTTAATGACGTCACCAATATACAAATTAAATGCGCAATTGACGGAAAATATATATTAAATTCACAAACAATTATGACAATAAGGTACTCACATAAACAGGTCCAGACTCCCACGAAGTACGCCAAGCGTCCTTCAAGATGGCTGGACCAGATCTCAGGGCTCCATTCCGGAGTGTTTAAAGATGGTGCTCCGATTCGTTCCCCGGGTCGTGGGCTGCGCCAAGGTCATGTCAAAGTCCTATATGTAGCGGAACGTTAAGGGTCATGGTATAAGGGGCGACAAACAGATAAGCAAGGCAAGGATCTACATAAATATAAGATAAAGACACGATACGATACCTGACACGACCACACTGTTCGAAGTTTTCAGGCCAACAGCCACGTTACAGAGTCTCACGGAAAAACTTCCCCCACTTTTTCTCTGCTACTCGCGTTGCGCGATCTGGCGCAAGCGCACCCTGACGTGACGGAAATACACGCCAAGTCTTTTGAATTTGTGGCGCGAAACTTCCGCACATCAAAATTAAACTAAAAAATGTTTAAGTGCCAATTTGGCACGTAGCAACCTCTACTTCTCGTTTTTCCTGTCTCTGCTTCTAATATATTCCGCACTATTCCCTCATGTCTTAATATGTGGCCTATCATCTTATCTCTCCTATTTTTTACTGTTTTCCACATGGTTCTTCCTTCCCCTACCATTTCTAGTACCTCTTTGTTCTTAACTTTGTATGTCCTTGGTATCTTCATTATACGTCTGTAGCACCACATTTCAAAGGCTTCCACCTGTTTTTGTCTGCTTCTCCTACTGTACAGGCTTCACAGCCATACAGTGCTGTGCTCCACGCATATGTTTTAACCAATCTTTTCCTTGTTTCTATGGTTGTGGTGTTTGAACACAGTAGTTACTTTTTCTTGTTAAATGTAGCACAACCTTGTGATAATCTTTATTTTATATCTTTTGTGCATTTCCCATCCTGCATTATTTGACTTCCTAGGTAGCAGAAATCTTTAACCTCTTGTAAGTTCTCGTAACCTATTTGTATTTCTGTTTTGTTACGTGCCAATTTGGCACTAGACATTTCTTAGTTTAATTTTGATGTGCGTTAGTTTCGCGCCTTAAATTTGAAAGACTTGGCGCGTCTTTCCGTTACGTCAGAGTGCGTTCGCGCCAGATCGCGCTGACGGGAGTAGAAGGAGTGGGGAAGTTTCCGGGAGACGCGGTAACGTGGCTGTTTGCCTCTGAACTTCCAGAAGAGTGGTTTGGTTTTAGGTATCGTATCGTATCGTTATCTTTATTTATGTAGATTTCCTTGCCTTATCTGATTGTCGTCCCTATACCTGCTCCTTATTCGTTCCCTACATAGGTAGAGGTAATTTGCTAGCAGCCTGCCCGAACCGTAGTCCACGACCCTACCACGAACGAGTCCAGGGAGCTCCGCTAGGAGTTAGCCGAGCAGTCACCATCTTTAAATAACCCGGAAGGGGGTCCTAGCAACCAGGAAGGAAGCGGGACTTATTCATGTGAGTATTAACTTTTCACGAACTGTTTGCGATTATGATATTTATTGCGTAATTGCGCAATTAAATTTGCTTATTGTGTGACGTCATTGAAATATGCGCGTTAATTTCCACTTATTGGATTAGCGGTACCAACTGCCGTTGTGTCGCATATATCGCGTTCACGGGGAGATAATAGTTTTTGATTTATTATCTCCTCTTGTGCATACTAGAACTTTAGTTTTATTAATTTTCATACCATTGTCCTCAGTTACAACTGTTTCAATTTATTTTCCCCACCTTTGCGTACTGGAACTTTAGTTTTAGTTTTGTTAATTTTCATACCGTATCTCTCTGTTAGATCCGCTTCCATTTCATTAAGAGCAGCTTCTAACTTTTACTTGTTAGACGCTAATACCGCTATATCATCTGCAAATCTAAGCATATTAATCTTTTGTCCCTGCATATTAATTCCAAATGTTTTCCTGCATTTGACAGTATTCATTGCCTCTTATATGTACAATTCCCCCATAGTTGTTAAATTTTCAAGCCCTTTAATGTATCTTAGTATGTCTTTGATATCTTTGAAGATCGCTTCTATCTCTTCTTTACTGTAGCTAGAGGTGGGCATGTATACTTGTATTATTGCTGTATTTACCGGTTTAGA
Organism: Platerodrilus igneus; assembly: GCA_036346225.1. NCBI lineage: Eukaryota > Metazoa > Arthropoda > Insecta > Coleoptera > Lycidae > Platerodrilus > Platerodrilus igneus. The sequence goes on from JARFIW010001055.1 coordinate 2,827,269, forward strand.
TTTTAATCGAACCATGAGTACCCTGCTGTTCTTTTGTAAGTAGTTTTCCACACAGTGTTCTATCTTTTTTCGCATAACTATCCCCACACCAGTATTTCCTTCTCTAGCTTACCTACTTGCTTCATACTTCTGACATTCCACGCTCCGACTCGCAAAATGTTCCCTCCTCTCCTTTAAACTTTCCGAACACATCCTCCGAAGTAGTCCCTTCCCTGAGATCTGAATGGAATATTTTAACTCCTGAATTTTTTAGCCCAGAGGATGTCATCATTTTACTTACAATTTAAATACGCTGTGTACTTGGAAGTAATGTGGTGGTTTCCCTTTGCCTTCCACATCGCAGTAGTGTGTCTTAGAATGCCATACCGACACTTATGGTATCTGCCACTCTAAGTACCAAAACAGCTGCTGCTCTCTTTCAGGGACCTGTCTTAGTCTGGTTCCTCACTAAAGACCCAACTACTTTAGTTGGGCCTGTAGTTTGGGTTTTTAGACCCGTTCTAGTAATCTACAACTTCTTCAAGGTGCAGGTCCATTCAGAATGGAAGTATACAGGTATTCTATTTAAAAAATCTTATTTGTCTTTATTTTCAATACATTTTGCAAAAAAAATTTTATAGCGTACACCCCAGCTATACGATGAACAAATTTTGGAACAAGCTGAAGGTTTGTTATAAACGATCTTTATTGTATCTCTGAAAACAAATGTTTTAATAATGAAAAACCACCTTTTGCACTTTATAATCTTTAAGGAAAATACCAGATTTTAAGCCTATATAGTAGATTTGCAGTATTTAAATTATAATTACATATACTAATAATACCTATAGCGTGATGAATAAGTTATCATTTCAATTTAGAAAGCTGTCGAACATGTTAATTAAGATTCGCAAATGATTACAAATCTGTAAGGAAAATAAAATATCATTTCATAAGAACGAAAATATTTTCGTGCAGGCACACGAGCAAGCTATAATATATCTCTATTTCTATATTATTTTTTGTTTTTATTTGTTCGTTACTGGAATACTCTTCAATGATTTGGTCTTCATCCAAAATTACATCATTCAATGTGTAGACCCACTTCAAAAACGCTTTATTAAATATTTTTGCTTAAAGTTTAACATACTACACACATCAAGTAATTGCGATATATTTCTTAGTTACTTTGAGTTCTCTTGTCTTCTACTAAGATATATTTATCCAGATAATGTCTTCTGTATAATATCTTTAATAATTACATACTCTTCTTAATCTTCTTTGGGAATTAAACCACTCATAATTTTTAAAATCATATTTATTTACGTTTCGATCCATGACCTGGGATCGTTGTCAAAATAATAAAAACTTCAAGTTTGCCATTTATGACATAAATTGAAGGTGACTTTGATTTATTGATGTTCAAAATATTTGGTTTGAGTACACTAAGCAATTTTTTTTTTAAGTTTAAAAAAATGATTGCATTCAATTTGTGTTGCGGCCTGGGACTGACTTTTTTTAGGTAGCCAATACGCTTAACGTGAAATCAGTTGATTAATTTTTATTGGAGAATTTTATATAAATTCAATAATTTGGGGAACATTTCTTAACATGTTTTTATTTATACAATTGAGAGGATGGTTATTAAAGAAGTGTGTGATTGCGTTACCGTGAGCAAGCAGTCTTTTTTTTATGTATTTATTTTGAGGGGGAAAATAAATACATAAAAAAACGACTGCTAAAGCCTTACGGTTACGTAATCACACACTTCTTTAATAACCATCTTCTCAATTGTATAAATGTTAAAAAATGTTTCCCAAATTATTGAATTTATATAAAATTCACCAATAAAAATTAATCAACTGATTTCACGTTAAGTGTCTTGGCTACCTAAAAAAAGTCGGTCCCAGGCCGCAACACAAATTGAATGCAATCATTTTTTAAACTTTAAAATAAATTGCTTAGTGTACTCAAACCAAATATTTTGAACATCAATAAATCAAAGTCACCGTCAGTTTATTTCATAAATGTCAAACTTGAAGTTTTTATTATTTTGACAACGATCCTAGGTCATGGATCGAAACGTAAATAAAGATGGTTTTAAAAACTATGAGTGGTTTAATTCCCAAAGAAGATTAAGAAGAATGCTAAACAAACCACAACAAACATACAGGGAGTAATTACATACTCTTCAAACATCTTAGTTTGCTTGGTTTGTAAATTCTATTGTGTAAAATACGCTTTAAATGAATTAAATTTTGATTTGCCCTGAAGAGGCGGGCAATTCCATAACAATATAAGGGTGCGTTGGCTAACTGCAGTGGTGCGGGAGAGGGTTGCTATTGTTGGCATTTACCTAGGAATAATGTAACATAAGACACCTATCTTGCCAAATATCAGGCACAAGGGTAACTAAAACGAGGATTTCCTGTTGCGACGAGAAGCCCGAGGTAATTTTGAATGGAAAACGACTTATGCCTCTAAAGGCAAGGCGGCTAGTAGAGTAATTAGCCTTGGGTAGATCATGAGCTTGGGTCGAGGTTGAACCATGACCAAAAGTAAAGTGAATATGGTGCCACTGAATTTTTGAATACAACTAATGACTAATATCAGTCTATTTGAATAAGGAAAATGCAGAAACCTAAGCGGTATACCGCTGTATAAATATTTTGCCTGAAATACTTAACTACTTCCACGTTATAGTTGATAAAGATACACTGCTACTTCTGTAACTAAATAAAACCAATACCTAGCACTGTTTGCGCATTCTATTAATTATCACCGTTAACTTTCATTGATATTACGAAGCAAATATTATCTCATTCAAAATAATAATCAAAGAACACAACCAAAGTAAGTTTCTATTCTCTTAATATCTCAGTTGTCGAAAATAATTATTAACAAATGATTACTCAGTTATGTACACATCATTATCAAATTGATTCAGTAATTTTGTTTCACTACATCTCAAAATTTAGCAATTATTTTTCATATAGATATTAAAAAATTTGCACTATGTAAGTGACTAATAATATTCTAACAAAAATTTTATTCAGTCTTGTGTAGTACTATGATAGACTTCACATATAAGTGTCAATTCAATTTACTTCCTAATATTTCTAAAGTTCAATTAGGCGTACATAACCTAACCAATGAACAACGATTTTTTAGAATCTCAGTATTTTATTAATAACAACCAATACTATTTAGAATGAAATATTTTAATTTTCCTGACATACTCAATTATTATTAACTTTCACATGTACTCTTAGTTTATTATTTCATAAATGTAAACAATTTAGCATACTGCCCTCTGAATTTCAACGGCACATATCAATATTAAAAATGGAGTTTCTATAAAATTCACTTAAAAATTACAAAGAGAGAATATGGTCAAACGATGTTAAATGGCTTTGGAATTTCCAACTTGGACAAAACTTAAAAACACTTGCTTGATTGAAATATAGATGTGATCAAAACTTGCACATTCTTTCAGAACAAGCAACATGCCAGATGTTCAACATCTCACAAAAATATCAGCGATGCAATTGTATCATTCCATGAATATATGTAAATCTTGAAATCTATTAATACCATTACGAAATTGATAGATATTTCTCAAATCATCCGATGTAAACCCTAACCAAAAATCTTACGGTAGATAAATTTATCAGTTCAGAATTAAATTCCAGACACTGAATATTCTAACATTTTAATATTTAAATTAAATCTTCCGAAATTATATACCTCCCTGTGAATTATTTTTGTTGTACTACGAAAAAGAATTAACATCTGTATTGCAGACATTACTGAAGCAGAAACATAATAGGAAAAGCTCTCTTCTCAAAACTAAAATGAAGCCAGGAATCTAATCACTACACGATGTTTTTCTAGTTTTATGGCATTTTTCGAACTCGACACCAAGCATAATTGCTCAGGACCATCTTCTAGACAAGACGTTTGACTTTCACCCATAACAGCTAACATAAAAGTGTTTGTCAATTGGACAGTTACAACGAACGAGTGTATCATTCTACGTATAGGAGGGAGATCTTGAAACGAATCTTATAAGAATTAGTACTTGCCATCGTATAATTTGAAATGATGCTCACAGTTTTGAAGCATAAAGTTAAATTAATACAACAGGTAATAAATACATGAGGTAAAACCGAACCGTATAATCAATTACCACATAGAAGTTTACAATGATGTAAGACTTGAAATAACCTTCTATCAAAACAATAGCGTAAATATCCATAAAAATACGGATGGAAAATAAGTTTGCTGCAATGTATAAATGGGAAAAGAAAATTAAAGAAATACAAAATAATAAATACCATAGTTTTCTGTTACATTGACACACCCTGAAAGGTCTTTTTCTGTCAAAATTGTGAGATGCCAAACCGTCTGTCACAGACAATTTCTTATAATGTTATTTTTAGATGGAAGACGGTTTTTCCGTATAAAACTCTTGTTTTGGTCATAATAAAATAAAATTGTTAACTAAAATACTTCTTCCAAACAAGATACCATCACTGGGATAGCCAGATATCCTTTACAATTAACTGACTTTACCTAGTTACCAAAGGAATTTAAATAAAAATGCAATCTAAACTTAAATTCTATTAACATAAAATAATTTGAATACACATACAATTATACTTTCCTAAAAACAATTTCTTAAGCTTAAATCTGACCAGGTAGTGCTAAAATAAATCTAAAGAAAAACATTAAATTTCGCTGTATCACTAAACAAGGCCTAAAAAAACATTAATTACATTCAATAATAATTCATTTAATACTTTCTGTTTTCCATATGAATCATTGTTATAACCCCGCGTCACGCGTTCAGAGCCACTTCCACAGTTGGCAACACGGATACTATCCACGTTCGCATTATTGCACAACAAAGATATTACAGCATAATTTCGTGTCAAATTGCATCACATGCCAAATATGTTTACAGTGATACAAGATGCACCCTAAAAGAAGAATAAAAAGCACTCACCCAAAAATGTGGAACTCTTCACCATTTCGCGGTCATCCATGTGCAGGGGCCATGCTGATTTCCGGGTATCTCGTTTTGGCATGGGTTACGTTATGCCCTCGTTCAAACCAGATTTAACGTCTTCCCTCTTCTTCTGTTTGTAGGCAGGACGAAGGAATAAGATGAAGGCAACGCTAGAAGGTAGAGATAAAGGGAACCGTACATTATGAAAGAGAAAAGACAAAGGAATGACTCGGGTAAACGTCACCGTTCGAAGTCTCGTTGGCTAATAATGTCGTGTCACACATCGTGTACTTGTGCCATCACCCCGAGGCCGCGCATTCCTTTTGCACAAAATGCAACTGTCGAAATGACGGAAATGCACAAGTATATTTTAAAAATAATGGCGGGAATTGACTCACAAATTTGGAATGTAACATCATGTGGCATTATAAATCCCAATTTGATTAGCAATACATTTAATAACACCCTGAAAATAACCTTATCGTTCTACTCTTTCTTTGCCCATTCCAAAAAAACTAAGTTTAATACTTTTACTTCTACTAACATTAAATGTCGTTAATAAAACTTTCATTTTAGACTTACGTCTGTCGTTTAGTCCAACCGTCTAATTATTTTCACGTAATTAATTTATTACCAAAATACATACTATTGACTTTTAAAAATTCATACCACTGTTTTTGAAACATTACAACTACATTATCTAAGTACAGCAATTTATATTTATTCGACATCGACTATCGCGAACCATGGCGGGTTAAACATCGTGGCTACATCGGTCCTGCAAACTATTTTATTTCACATGAACAGTTTGATTATTAATTAATTAAACCAAATACAATAGTGGTAGTGAAACTTGTAGTGCCAATTATCTAAAAGGTATGTCATAAATACTAGTTTTAAATATCTATATTGAACTTATTAATAATCTTGATCGTATTTGTAAAAGGCGACACTTTAAACAAACTATTCCGGTTACTTATCGCGTTCTCTACACATTGCGATGTTACTCTGAGCTAATACGTGTATTTTAAGTTGTGCATTTACTTCTTTATTATTTGGATTAAATGGATTCTGCTATCAATTCGATGGAACAGAGGTCCCTGAATAGAATGACTGTGTTTGAAACATCTCTGCAAGGAGTTGCTAGTGGCAATAGCACGAAGAGTGTAACCATACTTGAGGCACTTTCCAGTGATTTCTATTTATTTAAAACTGAAATAATGGAACCTCTTTCTGATTTAAAGCTTCATATTAATAACTTATCTGACAAGGTTGAAACACAGGAGGCGTATAGTAGAAGAAATTGTTTGGTTTTCCACGGAGTTCTGGAAGATAATAAAAAGGATAATAATTATGTAGTATCTCAATTTAATAAAAGTAATTTAAAGATTCCATCTGAATTTTCCATGAAAATGGTGGACCATTGTCATCGTATTAGTAAAAAAAATCGTAATTCTGCTGCGCCTAGACCGATTGCAGTAAAGTTTATTACCTATTCGTACCGAAACTTAATATGGAATGCTAAAAAGCAATTAAAAGGGACAAAACTTTTAATTATCTTACAGTTTAAAACATAATTGCACAATTTAAAGGTTTATAATAGCAATCGTAAATACATCGCGCAAGCGCGGAATAAGCGACGCCACGGGCGGTTGGTAACGCCAAGCTTACACCGGCTTTAGCGCGGCCATCTGACAATGACGTCACCAATGCACAAATTTAATACGCAATTATCGGAAAATATAAATTTAAGACAATAGTTTATAACAGCGAAATACTCACATGAATATGTCCCTGAGTTAAAGTTGGCTTCTGTTGAAGTCCATCAGGGCTACTGATGGCCCTTATTAGGCAATTAACGGGGGGTACGCCTAACATACATCCCAATGGCTTCGACGGGAGCTCAGGGCTCCACTCCGGGGTGATTAAAGATGGTGCTTGCTCCGGTGCTGTTGGCGGAGCATGGACATCCAGCTCGTTCTTGGGTCGTGGATTACTCCAAGGTCGTATCAGATTTCTATATGTAGCGGAACGATAAGGAATAGGTTAATTAGGGAAAGACAAACACAGATAAACAAGGGAAATCTACATAATAAAAATAAAGATACGATACCAGTCACGACCGCCCTTCTCGATGTTCAAAGACAAAACGGCCTGACACGACCGCCCTTCTCGATGTTCAAAGGCAAACGACCTGACACGACCGCCCTTCTCGATGTTCAAAGGCAAACGGCCACGTTACCACAGCGTCTTTCCGGAAACTCCCCCCACTTTCTCCGCCACTCGCGTCGCGCGATCTGGCGCAAACGCACTCTGACGTGACGGAAATATACGCCAAGTCTTTTGAATTTGTGGCGCGATACTTCCGCACATCAAAATTAAGCTAAGACAATGTTTAGTGCCAATTTGGCACGTAACAATCGCGACAAAGCCACAATAGAAAAAACTTAAAAAAAGAAAAAGTCTGTTAGCACAGTAACAGCTTAAAATCTAAGACCTAACTACCCTATATAAAACCTAACTTAAAACCTACAAAATGTTTATAAAAGGCGCCACCATCAAAACTGTTCTTTGTTGGCAAAAAGTGCCCAAATTTAAAATGTTCAACAGAGTGCGTTAGTCTACACTCTAGCAAATTTTTGTTACTGGAACTTTGGTTTTCTAACGATACACATCAAAACTTGTCCATGACAATGTTTGTGAATTAACAAATTTACCAAAAGTACTACCCTACTAAATCCTTATATTGCTAACCTAACAAATTACATTTCTATATCAGGTTAGCTTTTTCACTTAAACTTCAAGAAAAATAATTCCCACGTCTGGTCATAAATACCAAACGTTAGGAAGATAAAAGATAAGACAAGATCTCAAATTGTTGTTAAAGATAATAGATAAGATAACGATATTGAGCTTAAATTGTTATCATCAAAGGTAATAGATAAGATAACGATATTAAGCTTTAGTTATTATTTGAGATACTAGGTAAGATAACGCGATATTAAGCTAAAGTTTTTATTAGAGATAGTAGGTAAGGTAACGCGATATTAAACAAAAGTTATTACTAAAGATAATAGGTAAGATAACGCGAAATTAACTAAAGTTATTACTAACGGTAGTCGGTAAGATAACGATACTAAACTAAGGTTATTATCTAAGATAATAAATAAGATAAAGATATTAACTTAATTATTACCAAAGATAATAGATAAAGATAACGATAGAGTGACTCCGTGGAGCCGTTAAATGGGCATTTCTCGTACCCTCTAAAAAGAGCGACCTGTGAAGCAGGCCCGTTTACAAGAAACGGCACGAGGGACTGGCAAAGGCATTTGGGTGCATCCCTGCACCCGGCGTTAATTGATATCGGTGATACGATCACCCGATACCCACACGGTATATAACGATATACACATCCACTCACACATTCACACACTCATACATACCTTCACTGCCAGAGCCCATGCGCTGACAGCGGCACCGCATGACCCCACGAAAGATTCCCAGAGACGGAGTCCAGGTGTCTGTGAAAACCTCCCGTGCAACCACACGGTGACTAACGGAAATGAAAAAGGCAGTAGAAATAGGAACGGTAGAAAGAGGGAGGTGGTTATTTGGAATGCATAAGAAGCACTTCCAGGTAGAATAAGGTAGAGGAAGGGCTCGCATTGAGCAAAAGAGACAGAGAAAGGTGGATAGCAAAGCGCTACTCAACCAGCCAATGTGGCCAGTAGCCCGGAGTGAGGGAACATCACTCTTATGTGGCAGACGGGTGTTCCGGGACAAGAACAGGTCCACCGAAAGAAGAATAAGGCATAAACGGAGACAGCAGGATATAAAAAAGTAGAGTTTTTGGACAAGCGTCCGAGAGAAGGTAGAGAGTTGTCCCTATTTAAACACAGCGCAGTCTGAAGGACCACCTGCGATATTCATCCGACAAGATAAGGTATATCATATGTTAACAATTCACTAGACTCTTAAGAGAACTAGTACGATCATTTTCCTAACGAGTGCATCACTACGATAAGAAAATCAGACAAAAGTTGACACAACAACTCAAAAGTATAATTGCGGATACATTCACACAAAAACAAACTGTTTTAAGGTAGTTTTTAAAACGGTAGCACCCTAAACACACAACGATGCCTAATTATAAGCAATTAAATACAGGTACATTGTCCCAATATGCTAAAACAACCGAGAATTTAATAAGATAACAATAAGCGATAGCACCTCACAACAAAGTTCAATAAAAAACAATGAAAAAAAATGTTTATAAGTTATGGTGATTTAGTAGAAAAAGAAACAAATAATGATATAGAATAATGTGGGCGACTGCAATAATTCAGAAGAAAAACACATGGAATAGACAATCCTAGTTTTTTGCAACTGCGAATATGAACTATTTCTTACAATGGCATAGGCTGCGCGTGTCCTATGTGAGCCCAAAGAAGAAAAACATTCACTCAACATCAGCTAAAACCAATCATAAAAATTCAATGAGTAATTGCAACCAAAGTTACGACAATTACCACACAATTAAACGATGTAAGACAAATACTAAACACCAAATAATATGCTGTAGGAAAAGTTCGAAGATTAATTAAATGAAACGACATAGTTATATTGGGGGTGTAGAAAATAAAATGATATATATATCTAACGGTATGGTCAAGGAAAAGTCAACCGAAAAGAAAAAGATAGCTAATTTAAGGTAAGTAAGTTAAACCTGTAAGAGATATACACAGTACAAGAGAGGAAATAAGCGATTAAAGTTAACTAATTGATAGTGAGAATAAAAAATATTAGGTAAATCGTAAGAGTTTAATCATATTAAGATACCAGGTATCAGGAATTAAATTTGGAATGTTAAGAGAGACAACATCACAAGATAAGGCATCAGGTACGATATTTAATTTGACAGGCCTATGCCTAACATCAAAAGTGAATTGAGAGATACGCAAGTTCCATCTTGCCAAACGACCTGCGGGTTGTTTTAAGTTATTAAGCCAAGTGAAAGCTAAGAACATTAGGTACATTGTCAAAGAAGTAAACGTGAAAAGCTTTTAGATGTACGTAGGGTTGAACGATTTTAAAGATAATTTTAAGGCATTTAATGAGGTTTGAATCGATATGTAAAGAGATAAGAGTAATCGAGACTCAATTCACTAATAAAATTGTTGAATAACAAAAAGATATTATATAAAGCATATATTTACTGGGATGGGAAGCTCTCATTTGAGTTCTACCCAAACCAATAAGGAAAAATTTCAACATCATTATTAAAAAAATGATTACAAATTCTAAAACGACAAACTTACCAACCAAATTCTCGTCTAGACTTATAATGCTTAACGACCGGTCCTTGGGTCTCGTTCTAGACTTACAGAGCTGTACGACCAAATCCGACAGTAAATTCCGCTTAATGGATGTTAAACTACGTTGAAATATCGATATCTAAAAAAAATATGCAATCAAGACAAAATCATACTCGCTACATAAAAGAAACATTCCACAATACATGTACAAAAAGTTAGTATTCCAAATTATTAGAATATTCTTTCGATATTGCGGGAGTTATCAACAACTATCGTAAATGAGTTTAAATACTAAAACGTTAACGGAAATTCCTTTATTATACTGTTTAAAACATTTAAGGGATCAACTTTTAAAACTATATCAAAGCAAGATAATATCTAAGAGAAAAAAATATATCACGGTTAAGTCAAAATAACGCTTTAAAAGACACTAAAAACTCAGGTAAGTAGGAAATCTATATTTGGACAAACAAATTTGTTATATATATGTAATTGTGAATTATACTAAATGATTTCGGTTATAGAAAACACTCCAAATTATAAAAACACGTAGGTAATGTGTTATTTAACAAATGCAACAACCCGTAGTTTAACGTTTCTTAAAAAGATATTGAAAAAGGGCAATTTATTTCGTTAAGTGCTTTTAAACACAATGTTTCTTGTAAAGATAATTGAAATATCATTAAATAAATAGCTAGATTAGTAAAAGACACCTTTAGAATGTAATCACAAAACAGTGTATTCACAGTTTCAAAAACGGTTTTTTAAAGTCGAAAAAAACAGACAAGGGTTATGTTTCAATTTAATATAAAGTAGATAATTTCATAATACCGTGTTTAAGACATGAAATTACTTAAATGCCTATTTATTATTTAAATATACTCACGTGTAAAAAGTAGGGTTAAGGGATTGATCTTTCCTAAAAGCTTATATATGCATCTAAAAACAAACTAATCACTCACAATAATATAATTAAAGTTGACAAAAGCACACCATATTTAAATTGGGAAAACATTAAATCAGCCAAACATTTTAAATACACAAGCTGTATATTTCAATGTCAAAATGGCCGCCTACCTTCAGATCACCATAACAACTGATTTTGACATCTAAAGGAATGTGGTATGTTCCAAAACACGAACATAAAATTCAAGGTTAACAGATATTAAATAATTGATTTTTTTTAGTGAAAAAGCTATAAATAACATTCGGGAATACATTGTATAGTCATAAAAACAAAAGAAAAACTCAAGTTCACAACCTCACACGTTAAAGGCGCCAAATTCTTACCGTTTAAAGTCATAATTGCACAATTTAAAGGTTGTAATTCTTACAATTTAGTGCCAATTTGGCACGTAACAATTACTGAATCACTAACAAATCGTTCAAATGAACTCTATAAGGCAGCCAAAGCTAAATTTGGCAGTAAAAGTGTGTGGACGTTCAATGGTAAAATTTTCACGGAACTCCATGATAATAAAAGGTTTTGCATCCACAATGCTGTAGATATTGATAGAATCTATATGGATCAGCAAAATGCACCTTCAAAAGAGCCGATTAGTCATTGTCTAAGATCCAGTAGTCAGAAATGATTTACCCAATATCTCGTAACAATATTGTTCATTTTCCTTTTTAATAAATTTTAATTTTCTTGGTTTGGAAGTGACGTAACTGAACCTCTGCCTAGTTGGTTATTTTAATCTGAACTTAGTTTTATTATTTTTGTATTTATTTGGAATTTAGTTACTATATCTTAGTTGTTATTTGTACTTATATAATTGTGCTGCATATAATGTCATCCGTATTTTGGTCTCCCCCGCTTGCTTGTCCAACCTCCATATCCAATTCTTCTGTAAATATCCTACTTAAGCATAATGAAGATGAAACATCTACCTTGGTTATTGATGATGAATCTAAACACTGCGTTAATTCTGAGCCTCTTTCTGAGTTAGCAAAATTCCCAAACTATCTACAATTATGCCACATAAATGTTCAGAGCTTACCTGCCCATATAGTAGACTTTCAACTCTTATTTGAGAACTCTACTATTGATGCAATACTTGTTACTGAAACCTAGCTAAAACCATCTATTCCAGATACGCTGATATCCGTGCATAACTTCAATATAATTAGGTTTGATAGACTCTAGTAGAGGTGGAGGGGTAGCTATCTATCTTCGCAATACATACGAATTTAAAATTATTGCTCAGTCAAATCCAAATAACGAACATTCGTTTGAGTTTTATTTATTGAGCTTGCAAAGTTTAAATTACTTGTGGGCGTCATTGACTGTCCGTCTGAAGCAAACTACTTTGATGTTCTTGAGGATACCATCAAGCAGTTAAGTGCTGAATATTTAAACTGTATTATCATGGGTGATTTTAATACTTGCCTTCTAAAAAAATGACAACCGCACTGTCAAACTTAAGAATATTGTTTCTTCTCTTAATTTATTCATTCAATCCTCTGATCCCACATATCACTACACGAACACTGAAGCTCTCTTTTAGATCTAACCATTTGTTCGGATCTTAGTAAAATTATGGCATATAGTCAAACTGGTAACCACAATTTTTCTAAACATGATCTTCTCTATGTAGCTTATAAAGTAAAATCCACCCTTCACCGATCTAAATTCATTACGTTTCGAGATATCAAAAACATTAATATCAACCAGTACAGATCCGATGTAGCTTCAATTTGTTGGGATCATATGCTACTACTAGACACAATTGATTTAAAGGTGGGCTGGTTTACAAATGTAATATACGCAACTTTTGACAGAAACGGGCCTCTCAAATGTGTAAAAATTAAAAACAAACCTGTACCTTTGATTACAAACGCAATTAAACAATTAATGAGTATATGTGATAAAGCGAAACGTAAATATCTTCAGCAAAAAAGTGAAATACGATGGGAAGAATATAGAATTCTACATAACCGTTGTAACCAACTATGTAGAAATGCCAAAAAGAAATTTATTTATGATTCCCTATCAGAAATCCCAATAGGGAGTTATTGGAAATTTCTTAATAGGTTGGGTGTAGGGAGTCAAAAACGTGACGTACCTATAAATATTGTTGAATATAGTGAAGCCATTATTTTAGATTACTTTTAAAATATTACATTGTAACAGAATCAGTAAGCTGAACATTCTTTGTTCTAGGAAAACTTGCATCATGCTTATCAAATGTCATGTTCTTGAAATTACCTCACCACACTTATATTTTTGTATATTTAATCTTTTGGTCAGGATTTTACTGTGTCTTTACTTTGTAACAATCACAATTAGGTTACCTGCAGATGTCCTAAAACTCGGGGAAGTTTTGGTTTACCACCATTAAACATACACTTTTATCGCCTGCCACAACCTTCGGCAGAAAACCCATTTCTTGTTATCAGCAGATATAAAAGACGAAGCACCAGAGAGTCAGTCAGTCAGTCAGTCTGTGTATGATCCTAGTTCATCCCTTGCTCTGGAGCAAGTCGGCTCAGAGCCAACCATCAAAATTGTGACTTAATCTTTTGTGGTTGCTGAGACATTATTAATAATTACAATGGCCGCTGAAATCCTATAATGTACGCCAACCTTTATTATAATTATTGCTTGAACTGTTATTACGCTTTGCTGTTATACTGAATCTTTATATACGTTCATTGTTGTCATTAAATATTATTGTTTACTTCCATCTTATCATTACACTTTATTACTATAATCGTTTTACAAGAATGTCGTCCCAAGACCCCATCGCGGTCCCTAAAGACCCGTCGCTCCCTAGGACCTGAGTTAAGTACCACCTCTTGCTACTAAAGACTCTACCATCACATCACCTAGCTACACCATCACACCCAAGTATAATTAACAATCAACAAAAGTGTACTTAACAATATGTTTGATTTAAATGAACTAAATACTCATTTTGCACAACCTAAAACAATCCTGGAACACGAAATAAAGGCGGCTACTACTAAAAAGCTCGATTCCGAAACAATTGCCACAACTTGTGCTTTTTCGTTTGTAGAAATAGATAATGATGAAGTATTACGTGTTATGCATGAACTTAATAATGAATGTACGGGTTATGATGGCATACATCGTGAAAGTTTTTTAATTGCTGTTGACATTAATCTTCCTATTATAACCCACCTTGTTAATTTCTCTTTGTCCACTAGCTGCTTTCCAAAAATATGGAAGAAAGCGCATGTCACTCCAATTCCAAAAATTTCAAATCCGGGCTTAATGTCTGACTTTAGACCGATATCAGTGTTGTTTTTTCTCCCACGTTGTTGCGGAAAAATAGTCCACAAGCAGTTGTCTGATTATCTTGAAGTCAATAACTTATATAATCCCTTGCAGTCAGGTTTTCGTAAAAACCATAGTACATCAACAGCGCTTATTAAGGTTATTGATGACATTCGTTATGCACTAGACAATAAAGAGGTTACAATCTTGACCCTACTTGATTTCACTAATGCCTTTAATTTAGTTGATCATGACATCCCACTAGCTTATTTAAAAATGTATAATTTATCTGTGGCTGTCATTACATGGTTTGAATCCTACCTAACCGAACGAGAACAACGTATACAAGCCAGAAGTGGATCTTCTAATTGGGTAGTAGTCACCAAGGGTGTTACCCAAGGTAGTGTACTTGGGCCGTTGCTATTAGTAAAGGTTTAACCTGTCGTTATCATTTATTTGCTGATGATTTTCAAATATACAGGCATTCAGAGGTACAGCATATTAATACTACAATTGGTCTAATAAATGAAGATTTGAACAAAATAACTGATTGGATTAATAGGCATGGTCTAGCAATTAATCATAAAAAAACCCAATGTATTATTATTAGCTCACCTTATAATAAAATACTTATACAGAAGAACACTTTTACCGATATAAAATTTATTGACACCGTAATACCTTTTAGTAGTGTAGTTAGAAACCTAGGTATCCATATCGATGATACTTTATCCTGAATTCCACATGTAAATAAAATTAGTCAAAATTTCCTTTTTACTTTCCATAAGCTAGCATTATTAAAAAATTTTCTTCCGTTCCAAAGCTCGCTTGCGTTTAGTCAATGCACTTTTAGTTCCAAAAATAGAATACGCTGATGTAGTATTTACAGATATACCTGGGTATCTGCGTAACAAACTCCAACGTTTACAGAATGTTGGTATCAGATTTATTTATAACTTACCTAAATTTGAACACATTACTCTATACAGGAATGAACTAGGTTGGTTAACCATGGACGACAGACGTAGTATGCATTGCGCTGTATTACTTTACAAAGTGGTAAAAACACATACTCCTCAGTACCTGGAAACTAATTTTCACCTTTTGACAGGACAGTACTCAACAAGATCGACTGATAATGTTCGTTTTACAATTCCAATTCATAGAACTAATTTCTACAATGATTCATTTACTGTTAAAGCTATTCGACAATGGAATTTGCTTCCGATAGATATAAAATATCTAATTCAATTAGTATTTTCAAAAATAAAATCAAACTGTATTTCTTCAACAAGACCTAACTTTCACGTGATATGCTTTCTATTGTTCCCCATTCCCATCCGTTTCCGTCCTTTCCCATCTCTCTATGTTTTTCGTTTAACGTACAAATAACTATGCATTTTTTATTTAATAATAGGTATACAAGTCCGATTACTAAGTTAATATTTTCTATTGTCTATTAACTTGAGGTTTCGCCCATGGTAAATTGGAAGAAATCGCCAGCTGGCGATAAATTCACCATTTGTGAACTTTGTAATTAGTTTATAATTTTTTTTCTCTGTATTATGCGCACATGTATAAATGTACAAGTTCTCAATAAAGAAGTCATTATTATATTTTGCGTCTTTGTATACATTTAAATTTCTTCTTTGAAACGAGCTATAAATTTATATGTTTAAGTATTATTTACTCGAATTATTTTTATGAAGTCTTTGTATAAGGCTATTTAGCATTTATAAATAAATTAAAATTTTGCATTCATAATAATATTGTACCAAACCAATTCTTATTTACAACTCCATGCTGTTAAGTTAAAATCATTTGAATTTATGTTCGTTCACATGCATGTTACGTTTGTTATGTTACCTGTTGGATGGCTTATTTAATAGATCGACAATACATTTTATATTAATTTATTCAATGATTCTTTTAGATATATAAATTAGTTGCAGTGCCCTTATTGCCTGCCTTTCACGTCACTTTACACTCTGGTCGTGGCTCGCCTACCAGTATACTAAACATTATGACATCTTCCCCTTTTTGGAGAATAAAATTTACATTCAGTCGCTATTCTAAATAAACAAAGTATTATTTTAAACATAATCCTGTAAGTGTGAAGGTTTCTTAATGCTTCGTCCAAAACGCGAACAATGTCTTCTATGAACTATATTTTCTTCTTTCACTAGTTGGCGTCACTATCTCCGATATCACTTCTCGTTGCGACATCACTACTTACACTTTCTTCATTTACAACATGTGGTTTACTATTAACATTACTAGTAGAATTCATAATATAGTGGTCTAAAATTTCGTCATATTCGTTATCAAGTAAGTACTGAAAATTGTCTCGATTAAATTTTTTTAAATATCTCCTATTGCGAATAAACACCTTATTATTTTTAAGTAATTTGACTAAATATGATCGAGGTCTATAAGGATCAACTTTAATAACCTGTGCGGGTTCCCAGATCTTATCAAACTGGACCATTACAAAATCATCAACTTCAAGATCAGGTAAGCTTTTAACTCGTTCATCATAATATTTTTTATGTCTATTCTGATTATTTCTAAAAATTTTTGTATAATAATTCTTTATTGGTTTCAATAAACTTTCTTTTACAGGTACATGACCTTTAATTTTTCGATTAAACAATAGTTCAGCTGGTGAAGGAATGTTGTGACTTATTGGAGTATTTCTATATTCTAATAATGTTAAATAAAGATCTTTATTATCATGACATGATTTTTTCATTATTTTCTTTATAGTTTGAATATGTCTCTCTATAAAACTATTTGATTGAGAATAAGTAGGTGAACTAGTTTTATGTATGATTTCCCATTCTTTCAAGAATTGTTGAATTGCAACATTAGCAAATTGCGGACCGTTGTCTGTATATAGAATTTCGGGTTTCCCATGAATTGCAAAAATTGATTTTATAGCATCTATAACTTTAATATGTGTAGTATTATTTTCTAAACAACGAATTTCTGGAAATTTTGAATAGCTGTCTACAACAATTAAATATTGCTTACCATTTAAATAAAAGAAATCTGCTGCAACAGTATGCCAAGGCGACAAGGCACATCGTGATTTATTAAAGGCTCTTTTGCATTAGCGTTTTGATATTTTAAACATGTTGGACAATTTTTTATAACATCTGTAAGTTCTTTATACATAAAAGGCCAATAAACTAGATCTCTAGCACGTAACGATGTTTTATCAATTCCCATGTGATTATAATGCAACCTGTTAATTATTTCCGGTCTCATTTTCTTTGGTATTACCATCTGATTACCTTTAAATATTACACCATTCTGCTCAACAAGTTCATCTCTTACGTTCCAGTACAATGAAGCATACTGGCTTACTTCACTTTTCAACGAACTTCGTTCGTTTATGAAATCGATTTGTCGTCCGTCTGTCTGTCCGTCCGAGGCCTTTCTAATGGTCGGACATCAATGTGTGATACATCAATCGATTCAGCTCGGTGTCCTGAGCTTAAGTTTTGATGTCAGTTGAAATCGGGCCACGGGGACGCCGTGCCCCGCGATATTCCGTCGGAAAATTAAAATTTCAAATAGGTCCAAAATTAATGTGCGATACATATTTGGACTCCCCTAGCATAGCTGAGTCGAAATATGGTACCCCCCACAAAATCTGACCACGGATACCCGATCCCCCCCCCCGGAATTAATTTTTATCAAAATTTCAAATAGGTCCAAAATTAATGTGCGATACATATTTAGAATCCTCTGAAAAACTGAATCGAAATATGATGCCCCTTATTTACACACACACACACACACACACACACACACACACACACACATACATACATACATACACACACATATATAGCTTTTAAAATATTTATTCAATAAAATAAAATATATTAAAATGTCTATTTTGTTGTTTATAAATTTTTGTATTTTATCTGAATACTTATAATTATTACAACATAATAATTTTAATTTCTTTAAATTGTTTTAAAGTAAGTCTACATTTGGAAGTTCGTTGCAACAATGCCTTGCATTTTCAACTTGTTTGTACTGGCCACCCATTTTTGACATAGTTCGGTACTTCATTTAATCCGTTATCACTTTTGGTTTGTATTTTAAGCATGTCATATTTTTGAGGGCTTATACTATTATATTCAATAAGATTTACTTGTGCTTCAATATCGTTTTCAATTATGTCAAAATTTGTATCATTATAGCTAGCACGAGATAAAGTATCTGCACAATAAAGTAAAACGCCTGGCTTATATTTAACTTGAAAATCATAATTTTGTAAAGTTATTCGTAATCTTTGCAATCGAAGAGGACATTTATTAAGTGGCTTTTTGAATATCATTTCTAACGGTTTATGATCAGTTTCGACAAGAAATTGTTTACCATACAAAAATTGATGAAACCTTTGACAACCAAAAACTATCCCTAGCATTTCTTTTTCTATTTGAGCATAGTTAAGTTGTGTTTCCGTTAAACTTTTTGAAGCATATGCGACTGGAGCTGCATTTTGAAGAATAACTGCTCCAAGCCCATCCTTAGAACTGTCTACTGAAAGAACCATAGGTTTGCTTTCATCATAATATTGTAACACTGGTCTGTTCATTAATAATTCTTTTAAATGATCAAATTCTCTTTGATGAACTTGATTCCAATCCCATAACACATCTTTTTTTAATAGTTTTCTCAGATTAACAGTTAACTGTGACAAATTAGGTATAAACTTAGCAACGTAAGTTATCATTCCCAAAAATCTACTTAAATCTTTAGAATTTTTTGGCACTTCAATTTGCTTTATTGCTTCAACTTTATCACTATCCACTACTATACCTTTATCAGTTAGTATATGACCTACATACTTAACTTCATTTTGTCTAAACTTACATTTATTTTTATTAAATTTAACACCTTTTTCTTTTGCCCGTACAAGAACTTTTTCTAATATTTCATCATGTTCGTCTAAGTTTTTTGCATGAATTACTACATCATCAATATAAATCTTAACACTTTGAATTCCTTCAAAAATTTCTGAAAACGTTCTATGAAATATTTCGGCTGAATTTTTTAACCCATAAGGTAATCGTAAAAACCTAAACTTATCATAAGGCGAAGCGAATGTACTTAGTTTAGACGATTCGTCTGATAGCTCTAATTGCCAAAACCCTTTATTAGCATCTAACGTTGTAAACCATTTTGATCCACACATATCCCTTGTAATTTCATCAAAAGTGGGAAGTTTATAATGCTCCCTCATCAGCGCTTCATTTAAATATAAGGGATCAAGACAAATTCTTATATTATTGTCAGACTTTTTAACAAGTACTATTAGATTAACAAATTCTGTGGGCTCTATCACCTTTGTAATAATTTTGTCTGACAACATTCTATCTAATTCTATTTTAAGTTTGTTCATTAGCTGAAATGGTACCCTACGACATAGAACAATTTGTGGTTGATAGCCCTGTTTAAGTTTAAATTCTATCGGATTATTAGAAATTTTTCCAATACCTGTAAACAAATCTTTATATTTTAACAATATTTCCTGACTATTTTGAATATTATATACATTTCTTTTGATAAGATTTAGGTCCTGCACAGCTTTCACGCCCAAAATCGGCGCTGCATTATAATCAGTTTTTACTATAACAAATTTCAGTAACCTACTTGTATCATTATTATTTCAGGTTACATTTAAATTACAAGAACCAAGTACTTCCAATTTTTGACCACCATAATTAGTTAAACAAGTATTGACTACATCTAAATTATTTAACTGTAAACGCTCATAAAAATTTTGTGGTATGACGTTAACTTGCGCACCCGTGTCAAGTTTAAATTTAACAAATTTATTACATTCTTTAATAAAAAGAGTTGTGTACCAATCATCTACTCCATTATTTATCATATTAATCTGAATAGTCCCTAACACATAATCATTGTTAGTATCTACTCTACTATTGTTAGCTACTGATAATGTTGCCTTTTCTGGCATATCAACTACTGCATGTACGTTAGAATTAATTTTACGCCTACACATTGATGCAAAATGATTAAATTTAAAACATTTTTTGCATAATTTACCTATAGCTGGACATTTTCTAGAAAAATGCTTCATTCCACATCGGCTACAACCTCTTGGTGAATTAGTTGACTCAAATTGCTTGTGTTCAACCTGGTTATTTCCCCCCAAGCACCTTCAGTATGAACAGCTGATTTGTCTGCAGTTTTCTTCTGAACACTTTCACCACCTCTACCATAATATCGACCCATATTACCTTGGTAACGTTGAAAATTAGTTTTTCTAACTGTACCAACCTTAAGTGATTTTGCTTTGTCTGCCAAATCTTTTATATGCTGCTCAGTTTGTTCTGCTGCTCTACAAATTTCTATTGCTTTATTTAAATCTAAAGCATGTTCTGTTAACAAACGATCTTTAATCTTTGGATTATATACTCCACTCACAATTCTATCTTTAATTAATCTTTCTTTGAAATTATCAAAATCACAATTACCTGCCAATCTCTTTAAATCGCTTAAATAATTGTCGAATGACTCCTCCGGTAGCTGAGTTCTAGCATTAAATTTATGAGTTTCAACACTTACGTTTGACTTAGGTATAAAATGTTGCTCTAGTTTTTGTATAATCTTCATGGGATCCTTGTTATCATCCTCTGATAAATCTAATGTTTCGTAGACTTCATATGCTTGCTCACCTATGCAATGCAACAAAACTGCTATCTGGACATTATTGGATTTTCTTTACAGCCTGTGGCTACTGAATATAATTCAAAATTATTTTTAAATTTCTTTCAATTCGCACCCAAATCACCTTCCATTAGCATTGGTTTTGGTTGTTTTAGAAATTCCATTTTATTTTTACCATGTGGTTATAACCTCACATATATGATTATTCACTTTATTATTTTTGCACGTAAATTCTTTCAAATAGAAGACTGCGCCATGTTACGTTACCTGTTGGATGGCTTATTTAATAGATCGACAATACATTTTATATTAATTTATTCAATGATTCTTTTAGATATATAAATTAGTTGCAGTGCCCTTATTGCCTGCCTTTCACGTCACTTTACACTCTGGTCGTGTCTCGCCTACCAGTATACTAAACATTATGACAATGTTGAGAACAATTCGCTAAATTGTGATTTTGTTTGCCACTCACATTACTGGTTGTCATGGAGACTCTTGTTGTTTCCATAGATTATATTAAAATCCAATTATTCAAGCAATAGCTTGATTTCTAAAAACTACATGCATCTGTAAAATATGTCTCTTACTTTTTGAAAACCTCCTATATTGCAGGTTTTACATTTTATAATAAGTGAAATGGCTAAAATAGAAGTAATAGAAAAGTTATAGATTTAGTAATATAGCTGGACTTGATTTTATTACACTTTAGATTTATTTTTTTTTACAGACTGGCACTTTAATAATTGTGGGAACCACTTTGTTTAGTGGAACGTGCTACTATCGTGCATTCACTGGCGAACAGAAGTTTGGGAAACTTGCACCAATAGGCGGTACAATTTTAATATTTGCCTGGTTATCTATGGTGTTGTAAAATTAAATTTCTTTTAATAGAATTAATTTAGAGTTAAGGAAGCTGCACTTGTACTTTGCAGTCTTTTAGCATTTGTAAGTAAGTACTGTTTTGCTTGTTTTTAATATCTGGATATAAGCATAAATCTATTGTATAACAATGTTGATTTATTTCATTAATTTGTAAGTTTTTATTATTAAAAGAACGTGCTCTGAGGTCTTGCCCTAAGGGAGAAGATAGAACAACAATTTGCGCTTCACGATGCGGATGCAACTGTAACAATTTTCCAAATTTCCAAATTTTAGGGTTAAAACGTGTAACGGTTCTAAATTTTTAATTATCATAGTGAAGATCTTTTAAAATAATAGTGCACGTGAGACATAGTAATTCGGAACTTCAAAGGGACTTAAATTTTTTACACGTACAAGATGGAACGATAAAACTGTTAACCTGGCCATTACCCCAATGAAGAATAAGTATGAGATGGGCAGGGTTGAAATATTCTTTGTTAAACTGAAAAGAAAAAGTGAAGTTGGACGCCACTGTATCTAGCCAGTATTAAACAAATATAATCTTAGGGTACATACAGAAATCATATCGGAGTAGATAATTTAAAAATTTTTAATTTAAACTTTTTAGAAAATGGAACACTAAAATCAGAAGGTTTCTATTCCATAATAAATAATTTGTATCCAAATTTAATCAAAAACTGTAATTTAAGTAATATTAAAATAGTCGTTAGTGAGAATTTCAAATATAACAACGTTAGAGAAAATATTATTTTCAAGAAAATATATATTTTAGGTAAAAAATATTGGATAACACAGGTCAACAAAAATTTGTGATTTGGATTTGTTCATTATTTTTTTTTTAAGTTTTGGTGGCTAATCTAATAAAAAATCAACATTTTTTTGTTTCCATCATGCACAATTTTTTAATAAATTTATTAGGTGTCATATTTCTGGTTATTTAAATATTTGCAAATAAAAATTAAATGACATTTCTAAAAATTGCTACGCCGATGAGATTAAATTGTGTATAAATCAATAGAATAGTATAGGGGAATTCCCAAAAGTAAAATTTAATTGCTGGGACTCCCTGATTTGCAGTCAGACCATCGACCTATGAGATATAAATAGACGTCTTTGTATAACAAGCGCATTCATTAGTCTGTCTGCGTTCGGTCTAGGCAGCCGTTGTTTAATGAGTTTAGTGATCTTTTTGCAGTTAAATTCATGTTTAAAGTACACAGACTTTGTCAAAATAATCCATACACTGTTACATGCCGAAATCGGCCGTAAACATTCTTATAAGTTTTAATTTGTAAGGATTTCGCGCCAATGAATTTAAAAATACTTGTGTGCGTATTTCCGTCACTTCAGATAGGGCGTTGCGCGAGATTTGCGCCGGCGCGGTGTGTCAAGAAGGAGGCAAGTGGTGGATTTCCGGATACGTGTGGAACTAGCCTCCGAGATGTGAACAAGTGTAGTTGGCTGGTATCGTATCGTGTCTTTTTTTGATATGTAGGTTTCCTGTGACTCCAAATTATCGTGCCTTTACTTGCCTCCCTTACTTTATTTGTCTACATATAGGAAGAAGACAAAATCGAATTTGGATTCAACCGGGCTCAAGAATTCCCACGCCCGAGAAAAGATTAGCGAAGCCACCGCCGACCATCATGGAGTAATCCTGCAAGAAGCCCTGCAAATTATGTGAGTAGTCTTTCCGTTTCTTTTTTATGTGATGAAGTAATTTTATATAATTGCGTAACGTCATCTTTAATTTGCGCGTCAATTTTTACATTATCTAACATTGCTACCAACTGACATAGTGTCTCGTGTACCGCGACGACGGGGTTATAATAACACTTTTTGCTATGTGTGTGGTTGTTTTATGGTCAAGAAATTTAGACGTAAAATTACAGCACTGTTGAAACACCAATACTACGCATATTTTAAAGTAAAGATTGGTAATCAAGACATACATTGAGCACCACATGTTGTATGCAAGGTATGCAAAGAGGTTTTAAGGCATTGGAGTAATGGAACAAGGAAATCCCTACCCTTTGGAATACCAATAATTTGGCGAGAGCCAACAAATCACCATAATGACTTATTTCTGTATGTGCAATGTACGTTGATATAACACAAAAAATTTAAAAAACATTTATCTGAACCCCAAGTCTGCAATTAGGCTAGTGCCACATGGTCCACACGTGCCAATACCCGAGAAACCTACAAATTTAGATGTTACAAGTAGTTCTGAACCTAAGGATGATGAAAACAACTTTACCGATGCCTGTGAAATATTGAGCGTTTCTAAGCCACCGCAATTATTTTCCAAGCCCGAACTTGACTTGGAGACTTAGGTCTTCCAAAGGATCTTTCCGAAATTTTAGCATCCAGACTTCAAAGTAGAAATTTACTGGCAGAAGACGTTGAAATCTCATATTTTAGGAAATGCGAGTCCGAGTATTCTGGCTATTTTGAAAAAAGTGGTTGTCTAGTTTATTGCACCGACATTTCCAATCTGATAAACAAACTTGAGCACATACAATCCCGATGATTGGAGACTTTTTATTGATTCTTCCAAAAGAAGCCTTAAAGCTGTTCTCTTGCACAATGGAAATGTTTTTTCATTGGTACCGGTAGTCCATTCTGTGCAAATGGCGGAAAGCTACAAAAATCTTAAAGTAATGCATGAAAAATCAAATTCAATGATCATAGTTGGAAAATTTGTGTGGATTTGAAAATTGTGGGACTTCTACTAGGACAGCAGTCAGGGTATACAAAGTACTCCTGTTTTTTTTGTGAGTGGGACAGTCAAAGTAGACATTAACATTGGTGGGAAAAGGACTGGATAAGAAGAGGTAATTTAACTCCCGGATCAAAAAGTGTTCTGCACGAAAGTCTTGTTGATCCACAAAAAACCTTGCTACCTCCACTGCACATTAAACTAGGATTAATGAAACGATACGTTAAAGTTTTAAATAAAGATGGAGACTGTTTCAAATACCTTTGTAAAAAATTTCCTATCTCAGATGCAAAATTAAAGAAAGTAATTTTTGTCGATTCTCAAATAAGGAGATTAACGAAAGATCAAGAATTTGTTAATACTATGATCGAAACTGAGAAAGATGCATGGATTTCATACTAATGTTATTGAAGGTTTTGTGGGAGACAACATGGATTCTAACTACAAGGAAATTGTGAAAAACATGCTACAGAAATTTATGGAATTGGGATGTAATATGAGCATAAAAGTTCACTTTTTACACTTGCATCTTGATTACTTACTCAAAAATCTTGGTGATGAGAGTGAGGAGCCAGGTGAGAGGTTCCACCAAGACATGAAAGAAATGGAACGCAGGTATTAAAGTCGGTGGAATATTTGAATCGTGGTTGATTACTGCTGTAACATGTCAATTTGCCATTGCCTCGCCATGTTACATTGTGGTCCCATTTCCTTCCTTATACAAGTATTTCTTCATTTTAATTTTATATTAATACCGTTAACAATCACAAGTTAGTTTTGATTTGTGTAACATTTCCCGTTAGTATTATTAAAAAATACACTATATACATATATCTTTAGTTTTAATTTAATATTCTTTCTTTTGTATAAATACTATAAATAATTATAATCAGATGTAATTGGTAAACCTTTGAATAATGTCCATAAATACACAACTGGTGTATATATGAATCTGTCATTTGAGATGGTTTCCTTGTTTGTCCCTCTCTCAAAATGTGTGGTTATCTTCCAAACCAAAATAAATTTTCGTGCTTTTGAAATCCGACTTCCTGTTGTGCCCATGCTGTTTCCTAATAAAGATGTCCTTTCTAAGGCCATGATGTCGTACCTGGTATGTAAAAGGTGTTTTTTCTTTTATTCTTCGTAACACAAATATTGTTTCAGAATACTAGCAAAATACATATGGAGAAAGTCTATCTGAATAACCCATTCAAAATATTTATGAATGGTAAGCTGATTAAAGATAAAACTTTCAGACGGTTCCTCGTGGCATATTACAATACTTCGTTTTTGTAACACGTTTATTTTCTAGGGTTCTTGGGTGAAGTATCTTCCGATGATATATCCTCCGGTGATATATTCTCTGCTGGGTCGTTCTCTGATGCGTTGTCCTCCGATGGAGAATTTAACTATATAGGCTAGGCTATCTAAGCTTATGCATTAGTTTTACTACCTACAAATATGATCTTTTATCGTACAAGAATTCATGTTGCCGTTATTTACCTTCTAAAATAAATTAAATGCTCCGCTAACAAAACATATGGTTGTGGAACAAAGGAATTGGCTCTTACAAATTTAAAGTTTGAGATTAACAACCAAAATAAATAACGATGGTGTTCGTCTCAACAAACCGTAAGAAGATCATATAGTTCTGAACAAGCCGTAAGCTCAATGCTTAAGTATACGTTTTATTTCATATCTTGAATACAGGTATGAGTTTATCTTAGTTACTTTTGTGATGGAACGATGTGCATGTGTTACATTTTAAATCTAAATTATCTAGAAAAATAATGCGCGTAAAATATAGTCATAACTTTATTTACCGATTACCTGAACTAATTTAATATCATCTTTGCTTTTCTGGTATAACCTTATAAGTTGTAAACATAAGAGCATTCATGAAATCTTTTTGTGCATATTCAGGTTATGTTCAATTATGTTCTAATTCTAATTGAACATTCTAATTCTCTTAACTAATGTTAAATACAGCAGCGTATTTATGATTTCCTTTTACTTACAGCGTTTAACTTGAAATTGTGTCTAAGCACAATTGCTTTAAAATTTTCTAATATCCTATCTGGTAGAGTATAAGACAAAATTTTAAAATTATGAGAGTGTAGACATAAACTACATTTAGTGATTTCATTGTATGAAAATTTGGTTGTAAGAAAATAAGGGTATATATTTAGTTTTTTTAATTAATTTTATTAACTAAACGTCAATATATAAGTTGTATTATATTCTAAATTGCATCCCTATAACTTGTCTGGGTAAAATTTAACTTTGTTCTCTAAACCCCTGAGATATAGTCTTTTGCAATCTACCACAGCCACAAACGGTTGATGCTAGTTCTGCCAGAGTTTTGTTTAGACTGTTGTACACCCATTCCTACCTGTACAAAGGAAAGGTGTACTGCTGGTCAATAAAAAGGTACAATCCGGCCCTGCAATACAGAAGAAAATCCACTAAGTGAAGTTTTTCATGTAAGAGGCAAAGATCTTCTGGAAAGAAAAGGAATTAAAGATTGTTTATGACTTTTTCAATTTAGTTTACTAGTGGTAATTTGTTTTTGTCTCTGTATCAATAAAAGTAGCATTTATTTTGACCAAATTTTTTATTAACTTATTTTAAACATTGATAAAAAAAAACCTTATGTGATAGGGCAAAATGACACTCAGATTATAATTCAGCAGATCAAAATTATACAAAATCAGATGTCAAATCGAAATCAACTTTCAAAAAGTCAAAATTTGTTGACCCGTGTAATCAATAAAAAATATTATATCGATTCAGTCTTACAGACTGGAATGATAGAATTTTTCATGGCTCTAAACGTGGCCGTTTATGGTAAAGGAGGTTGTGAAATAAAAGATCCGTTTCGGGAACTGGCCGCTGAGTTTTACGCTTAGATTGGTTGGATCCAGGTTCCATTTGGTTGCTTGCAGTGACAAAGGCGATGACCCCAGACTGATGTTGTAATATTGGATGGGTGAGATCGAGGATAACTGTCGGTTCAGAAATGCTTGGACATTAACGATGTTAATTGGCTTGCGGATACATATAGGCTAACAGGTGTTTGTTGGTGCGACGGTATTTATTGGCCTTACAGAATTTGTAGACTCTAAATTTGGTTGACCATACAGGATGTTTCCCTATATGCTTTTGTTGGGCCTACTGGATTTTGCGCTGAAATAAAAATAGATTAAAGCACTTCCCAGTCATAATTTAGTGTCGAAACAATTTAAATATACGAGAGTGGTTTGAAAAGTTTGTGAAATGGAGTACAGATGGCAGCACCAGTTCGAATAAAATATATGCGATTGATGGATCCAACGACGTGATAGTGTTAGGCCGGTCTTTTGAAGAACACCTTAAGAACTTAGAGGAGATATTCCAAAGATTACGCGGGGCAAACCGTATCTTGAGCCCTAAGAAATGTCACCTATTTGGAAAAGAGGTGAAATACCTAGGACATGTCGTTCCGGAAACCGGAATAATAGCTGACCCTGGCAAAATAAAAACGGTACAAGAGTGGCCTACACCAGCAGATATACACCAACTACGCAGTTTTCTAGGATTGTGCACATATTACCGACGTTTTATACTGGGGTTTGCGAACATTGCCAAACCGTTAACGAAATTAGCGAAAGATGGACAAGAATATGATTGGAATGTCGACTGCCACAGCGCATTTGAACAACTGAAAAGGCTACTAGTTACAACACCAATTCTGAGTTATCCACGGATGGAGGGGAAATTTGTGTTGGATACTGATGCCAGTAACACAGCTATAGGAAGCGTTCTTTTTCAAGTACAAGACGGACCAGAAAAAGTTATTGGGTATTTCAGCAAGGTCTTGTCGCGGCCAGAAAGGAACTATTGTGTGACAAGAAAGGAGCTGTTGGCCGTCGTCAAATCCGTAGAGCACTTTTATAAGTACTTATATGGCTGTAAATTCCTGTTAAGAACAGACCATGCTGCACTAAAATGGTTACTGCAGTTTCAAAATCCCGAAGGGCAAGTTGCAAGGTGGATAGAGCGGCTGCAGGAATATGACTTTGACAAAGAACATCGTGTAGGAACTAGTCATCGGAATGCAGACGCTCTATCAAGGAGACCTTGTCCGGTAGACTGCAATCATCGCTCCAAGATGAAAGAGAAAATAAGTGTCATCCATAGAATGACGGTAACCGATGATAC
This sequence comes from Platerodrilus igneus, assembly GCA_036346225.1. NCBI lineage: Eukaryota > Metazoa > Arthropoda > Insecta > Coleoptera > Lycidae > Platerodrilus > Platerodrilus igneus. The sequence goes on from JARFIW010001055.1 coordinate 2,856,341, forward strand.
TTGGCAACCCGAAAGAATGCGAAAAGACTAGGAAAATGACGCCGAATTGGAAAGTATTATTGAGTGGGAAAGTAGAGAACAACGACCAGCTTGGGAAGAAATTAGTATTTCATGTAAGAGCCTGAAGGTATACTGGGCACAGAGGGACTCCTTGGCGATTGAAAATAGAATCTTGAAACGGCGCCTAAAATGTGAAGATGGCACTGAGAGACTCCAAGTGATAGTGCCGAAAAGCACAGTGCCGGAAGTGCTGCAGCACTTGCACGATGGTATTTCCGGAGGGCACTTTAGCGTGAAAAGAACTCTTGAAAGAGTGAGAGAAAGATTCTATTGGGTAAACTGCAAAGAAGATGTGAAGGAGTGGTGCCGGAAATGTGAGTTGTGTGCCTCTGCAAATGGCCCGGTCACAAAACGGAAAGCCCCAATGAAACAGTATAACGTGGGGAATCTTTTGAGAGGGTGTCCATGGATATAGCTGGTCCGTTTTCCGAATCAGAGAAGGGAAATAAATATATCTTAGTTGCAATGGATTATTTTATCAAATGGCCGTAGGCATATGCTATACCTAACCAAGAAGCCGAGACGGTTGCTGATGTACTAGTGAGGGAGTTGTTTTGTCGCTTTGGAGTTCCGTTGGAATTACACTCCGATCAAGGTCGGAACTTCAATTCAGCGTTGTTTCAAAACGTCTGCAAGCATCTTGGAATCAGGAAGACTAGAACCACGCCACTTCATCCCCAATCGGATGGAATGGTTGAAAGAATGAACAGGACGTTAGGAAAGTACCTGGCCAAAGTTGTCTCTGAACATCGGGACCAGTATTTACATTTGTTCCTACTGGTGTACCGATCTTCAGTACATGACAGCACAGGATACTCGCCCGCTTGCGTAATGCTAGGACGTGAATTGCGGCTACCATGTGATCTTAAGTTTGGCTTTAAACCTGGAGAAGAGATCGCAGGTGAAGATTACGTTAGTAAGCTTCGTGAAAGATCAAATAGCATTCACGAAAACGTCCGAAAGAATATCCAGGCAGCAAGCGATCGAATGAAATCACAATACGACACGAGAGCACAAGAAGGTGGTTATCAACCTGGAGAGTTAGTGTGGTTGTATAATCCACAAAGAAAACGTAGGTTGTCGCCAATATTGCAAAGACAATGGGAAGGCCCGTACGAAGTGATGAAAAGGATTAATGATGTAGTGTACCGGATCAGAAGATCTCCCCGTGGTAAACCGAAAGTAGTACACTTTGACTGTTTAACATCCTACGCTGGCAACAACCAAGAAGTCTCGAATAATGAGAATGGTGTTCGACAAGTTATTATTGTAAATTTCCCAATTATAGCCATCGCCCTCGGTAGCGTAATTGGTAAACGCACAGTTCCGGCAAAACTGAGATGCAGGTTTAAATCCTGTCCAAGGCCTTATATTTATTTTCCTTCTTTCAATTACTAGCTCGATTTGAAATGATCATTTGGGCTTTACTTAAAAAGTCTAGGTTATTATTTCATCTTATTAATTGCAATACGTTAGTATTTATCAACTTACCTTGTGTAAAAAACTACTTATAATATTTATATATTAATATTTGGCTTATAGCCGTGATTTTGAGCATTGCTTCCTGTCTATATCTGATAAGTCAAAAACTTGACAATTTCAGGTATGATTGACAAAAATGCTAAACGTAATTGAAAGTTAGGTTTATATATGGTACTGTACACGATTTGGATTTGTAAATTTCCCAATTATAGCCATCGCCCTCGGTAGCGTAATTGGTAAACGCACAGTTCCGGCAAAACTGAGATGCAGGTTCAAATCCTGTCCAAGACCTTATATTTTTCCTTCTTTCAATTACTAGCTCGATATATATATATATATATATATATATATATATATATATATCAACATTCGTATCAAGTAATGAATTTAATAACCTTTAATATGATGATATAACTATTTACATTTCCTATATCGACATACTTGAATGCAATAAAAGAAATATCTTTTACTTAACTAGAAGTTACCTTAAGCCGGGTAGTTATATTTTGTACTAATCACTGCAAATTCTACAGTTAAAACAAATTGACCCCAAATTAAACATAGCCAATAACTCTTGATATGATATTCTACACAAAATTCATAATAATAAGCGGTAACGTTAATAATAATGTTCAAAAATTCCAACCTTAATCTAGCAACTTAATAACATATTCATGTAAAAGCATATGTATAATTATATAAAAGTTCATACTTACAACCCCACGTGTATGCATGCATAAACACATCCGTTCTCTCGAACCATTTATTCAAAGATTCACCGAATACCTGTTTCGGGTATGCAATACCAACTGTCGCTCCAATCTCTACAATACCCCGAGGTAACTTATCCTCACCAGGGTTGATAGTGCTTAACATGGGTGTTGATAAATTTTGTGCTCGAAACTCTTTATATTTCCCTACTTCTGTACCAACTTGGCTTGGAATCGAGCTTCCAAAATCCGAACTTCCACAATCAATAAATATTGAACCGTATAGGTGTGGTTAGTTATCATTTTCTTCGTAGTTAATAAACCTAGACTTCCTACCATTAACCGCCTTACAGCTTAACCATTTCGTTTTCTAATTACACTTAAATTTATTACTATTTAATTCTCCTTTAAGAGCCAAACTTATCTGTGTCCTTTATCCATTACTTAAATTCACTATTCTTCACGTAATAAACATACTAATTTATTAGCTCTGTTCACTAACCATTACTTTAATTTACCCGGTCATATAACCAATACAGCTACGCGGCATTATTGCAGCCTACCCTGCACTAGCTCTGGGCTAGTTAGTTTTCATTTTCGTGCCTCCTTTCATATATTTTTTTTGTGTCTTGGTGAGGCTTTGTGTGTCGTCTTTTTTTGTCTTCCCTATTACTATATTTATATATCTTCGATTAAGTGACGGGTCTAGCCAATCAAAAACCTTACATATTTCACAATCGTAAATCATCCTTACATGTGCTTTTAGGTTAATTATTTAAATCAACTTTTATTATTGCTATTGCTAATTGAAATTACCCTATATTTAAATTTAAGTTATTCTGCAATATTCTAAAGTACTTCCTGTTAATATTTTTATAAATATCACAAAAAATTACATATTATTGTGCACTTCCGGTTTCGAATTCTCTAGAACAAACTAGCATTTCCTTTGGCGTCTTAATTTAAAATCCTCTAAATTTCACGGGATGTTAAATATCAGTTGATAGGTTATGTTCATTTGTTGTCAATTGTCGCCCAAAATCAAACTAGGGTTGGGTAACTATATTAATTCTGGTCAGTGATGGGTTACATTTTAGATAGAATTATCTGTGATTGGCAGAAAATATCATTTGAAATTTGGATTAATTTAAAAATGTTCTTGGGTGTTACAATAACCAGGATACATTAGAAGACTCCGCTCCATCATTTACAACTGTGCACAAGTGGGTGACGGAATTTAGGCATGGTCGTGAGAGCCTAGAAGATGACCCGCCCAGCGGACGACCAAAAACTGCCATCATGCCTGAAATCGTCCAAAAAGTTAATATGGTTACGTAGGATCGTCGAATAAAGGTCTCCGACATTGCTAAGAATGCAGGTATCTCAGATGAAAGAGCATTTCATATCTTAACTGCGGAATTAGGCATGAAAAGGCTTTCGACCAAGATGGGTGCCGTGCATATTGACAATTGATCAAAACCTTCAGAGGAAGAGAATTTGCCAACAGAGTTTAGACCTCCTGAACTCCAATAAAACGGATTTCGTCCGACGATTTGTTACGACAGATGAAACTTGGTTTCACTCTTATACCCCTGAAACCAATGGAGACATAGGGGTTCTCCATCACCAAAGAAAGTAATGTCCGTGAAATCTATCTTCCCAAGGACCAAACAATAAACAGTGAATATTACGCTAAACTTCTAGATCAACTGGATAAAAATATTCGTGAAAAAGACCTGCATTGCGTAAGATCATTTTCCATCAGAATAATGCACGTCCACACACAAGTGAAGTAGTAATGCAAAAATTGAATGATCTGAAGTACAATCTGTTGCAACATCCACCTTATTCGTCCGATTTGGCTCCTGACTTCCACCTATTTCCATGACTAAAAGTTTTCCTTGGGGAAAACGATTTTCCATGGACGAAGTAAAAGCAGCTGTCGACGACTATTTTGGCGGGCTTGAAGAATCGCATTTTCGTGATGACATAATGGGTTTGTAACATCGCTGGATGAAGTGTATTCAACTTGGCGGAGATTATGTTGAAAAATAAACTATATTTTAAAAACAAATTTGTTCATTTTCCTCTTCGTTTCGCTAACTTTTCAAACCACCCTCGTAAGACAACTTTTCACAATAAATTACATTGACACCAAATTATGGCTGCAGATCATTTGTTCTAATATAAACTAAATTTAAACCAACAGCTAAATACACAAAGTCGTATTTACCCTGTATCTGTCTTATACGTCACAAACCATGAACTTAAGATTTAACACTCCCACCCGGTACAGCATTCTCCATTTGATTAGAGCTGTACCGTCCTTTACGTTTAATTTCACTATCTTTGTTGCTGGGCAGTCAAATACTTGAGTACTGGTTTGCACAGTTGCTGCTCTTACTTGTCCATCAGATGTTATTTTTGTGTAGATTATTCTGCCTTTTGGCCAATTGCATCTGGGAAACCTGTGGTCTACTATTAGCACAATATCCTCGCATTTTAAAGGTTATGTATTGTTATGCCACTTCGATCACAGGAGCAACTCTGAATCAGAAACAAACCTCTTCCACATATTATTGACGAACCTTTTCTCGATATAGATAACTGCATTTAAAACTGTATTGTCATCATCTTAAGTGGTTTTTCATCACTGGAGGAACCTAATAAACAATCGAAGGTTCATCATTGATTACAATAAAACCTCATTAAATGACAATTTGGAAAATAGTGTTATCACTTTGACATTTGGTGGCCTGTAATCAAATATCTTTCAAGGAATACTAATATAATTATTATCAGTTGTTTACTTTTCATTTTACTACAGAATTAAGCCAAATAATTTAATTAAATATACAGGGTGTTTCAGAATAAAGTGCCGTAAATTAGGGAATATATAGATCTTGACGAGTTATCAAGAAAAGTTAGATAATAGTCTTACAAAATAATGACACTCTTGGGGTTAATTGAATAATTAAAGTAACCCGTGGGTTCTTTAATATTTTCAAATGGAACCAGTGAACTTTAAGGAAGGATTTCCTTAAAATGGTGGGACGCAAATATCTTCCGACTATGCTAGGGGTCTATTCCTCGGGTAGAGCTTATGAGGAGTGGTCGTGGTTCTTTTTACAAAACAATATTTGCTTACTAGGGCTTGATTCTTACCAAAACAGGGGCTTAGTGAGAGCACCACCAAGTCATTAAATTTTAAACACAGGGTAAGGAGGACTTGGAAGTCCTTAGAGAGGAACATCGTATTAACTGCTTACGGAGGAGCTGTAAATAAAATTGAATTAAATTAACAAGGTGAGGACACAAGAGGTATACTTTTGCTACCTCAATAAAACTGAAAAGATTAATTATGCACACAATTTTATGAACACGAATATTAGGCTTCATATTCTGAGAGCAATTAAAGCTTCTTTGTTAAATCGGAGTTACCATTATCATTACCTCGAAGGTATTTATGCCTTTTGTTCATTGACCTACTTACACTATTTCTGAACTCACTTATTCAAAATAAAACAATTAATTAAGAGAATTAAATGTTGATTCTTTAATTAAAAGTTGTTTCTTCATAAAAAATTGCATGTATAAAATTTACGTTTGAAAAGGATAATATAATTTCATCTACCCTGAGGTAGGACTATTAATTCGAAAGAAATATCAAAAACTTTAAGCATTTCTTTTACTACAAAAATTAACTCAAATCTATACCAAAAATACCAGGTCTGCTATTCGGTTTACAAATATATATGAAAATATCTAAATTGTCTAATAATTTAATGTTCAAAAGCTGTAATTAAAATTATGCATAAATGAAACTTTAATCAGAATTCTATGGATTTGCTTAATTTCATTAATAATAATAACTGTTATTACACTGCATTTATATTGGCAATAAAAATTTATTAAAGTCCTTTCTAGTTTGTTAAACAAAATAATAGTAATAGGTCATCCTAAAGTTATTTTCTGGTGCAGCCTTGTATCAAAGTTCGCCAAGTGCAGACGTGATGTAAGAATAATACAAATTTCTTACCTCGTTTCAACAGGTGTTGTTTGTGTGATGGCGCTACATCATGTTAGAACAGGTGTTTATACATACGATCCTTGGACAAACAATTGACGTTGCCTCCACGTGTTGTACTGCAAATAATCAGCTGCGGGATTCTTGTACTTGACCATATGAGCTTAAAGCGTATTTCCTATACGCACCAACGGGACAAACCAAAATCCATTACAACGGATATCACAAATATCCAAAACTTTGATGTACTACTATATGTAGATCATTACCAAAATAATTATCATCATGTAGTTGTCCACATAGTTACTTGTAAATTCATACTAGCAATTTCAAAAAGACCATTATTATTAATTATCGGACGTTAGATTCAAACCATAAAATTGCTATCCACTTTGCAGAACATTTCCTTAAAATTTAAATCATACAGTTTCTTCGCAGAACATTTCATTAAATCCAACTATTATAGTAAAGTTGAAGGACGGTCATGCTAGACCAATATTTTCTTATCGCTATGTTGAAGTAATTGAACTATAAACTCGATAATCGTAAATGCAAAGAAAGGATCCATATCATCTTGAAACACAACATTTAAACGGCCTAATTTTTATAAAACCAGATAAAACGGAATTACTCTAACAAAGAAATATACGAAGTAGTCTTCAAATGAATATACAAAAAGATTATTTAACGGGTATTCATAAAAATATGCAAAAGTATTTGTAAGAGAAATACTTAAAAGAATAATTATAGGAGTGTATAAAAGGAGCGCTACAACAGAATTATTTAGTTTGTCTAGTAAATAATATTTAATTGCTTACCATTATTAGAAAGCACTAAGTCAAGTGTTCATTACACTTGAGCTCCACTACGGCGTAAAGCCACATGCAAATTAATTGCTAGAACTTTCAGGTTCCCCATGATATCTTCGTGCCAAGTGTTCTAGCTAAAGTGACCGCTGACACATTGTGCACGAAATAGGAAAGCTGTTTGGCCTTGATATATTTATACTAATAATTAACGCCTGATGTTAGCAAGCAAACTAGCATCTCTGTATTGCAGTTAGACCACTTGATTCCAATGCAGATATTTATTTAATTGAAGATGTTTACTGGTATAATGGACTAGACAAAAGGTGTATACAACTAATAATTTATTGGTGCTCTGCAGTGGTCAAAAAACAATAGTTTCCTGTAAACCCACCCGTTTCCATTATAAGGCGATGAAGTGATATTGAAAAATCACATATTTTTTAGAATATTTTCATTTAGGGTACAGACTTTAACTTAAAAATAGGTACAAGTTAGTTGTTTACTAGTATGAATTATTACACTTTATTTTGACAAAATAATCCATTAGCATAGAATAACGGGGTTATCAAACTTTTTTACCTATACTTTTTGCACAGTCTGTATTTCATAAAAATTAAAACTCATAATGATTCCTCGTACAATTTGCCACAAAAAATGTACTCTTGGTTAATCTCTGTAGAGTTTTCCATTTTCGAGATATTCTAAATTAAGTCATACTCAACTCATGCATGAAAACAACATATTATTAATTCAATAAAAAATGCGAAAGTTTATTTTATTAATTCGAAACCGTTATCTGATTTAAATGAAATACATTTTGTAAAAAACAATGCGTTTAATAAGCTTGTCAGTGTTTACAAAGTGAAGAATAATTTACTTACGGAGATGCTACAAACTACAAAATAGAAATTAGCTTATATCGCTCATTATTTAAGTAAATGTTCAAATTGACGTCCTCCAACTTGAATACATTTTCGAACTCGTTTCTTAATCTGGTGAGTAGTTTTTTGTAGAATAAACCTAGAATTGGCTTAGTCCCTAAAAGTATTTTCCATCCTCTCTCTTAACTCCTGAATAGTATTAATAGGTTTAGAATAAACTTTTTGCTTTAAAATACCCCAAATTCCATAGACCATATAGGATTTAATTCAGGGGACTAAGATGGCCGATTAACCGGATCATTTACTCCACGTTCTTACAGTTTAAAAAGCGATAATTCTTACAATTAAAGAGTCGATAATTACAGTTAAAAAAGTCGATAAATACATCGCGCAAGCGCGAAATAAGAAAACGAGCAACGCCCCTGGCGGATGGTAACGACAACCTTATTACAGATTCCGCGTTGCCACTGCCAATGACGTCACCAATGCACAAATTATATTGCGTAATAATCGGGAATATAAAAATTTAAACAAAAGTTCGTATCAGTGAACAAATTAAACACTGTATTACTTACCCCGGAAATCCGAACGTTCTGCGGGGTTGAGCTAAAGGTGGCCTCTATCAAGGTCCATCAGGGCTCCATCCCAGAGTAATTAAAGATGGTGACTCGTTCATCTCGGGTCGTCTAGGGTCGTGGAGTACGGTTCGCCCACGGCTGCAGATTACCTACCTATGCAGGGAAAGACGGGAATACCAGGTATAAGGCAACAAACAAAGACAATTAGGCAAAGGAAATCTACATAGATAAGATAAGCACGATACGATACCTCAAACGTCCACTCCACTCGAAAGATCAAGCAAAAACAGCCTCGTTGAAGAGCCTCACGGAAACTTGTCCCCACTCTTTTGTCTTTTACACGTCGGCGCGAAGTTATTCGTCCAACCCTCTCGCGTCGCGCGATCTGCGCAAACGCACTGTGACGTATCGGAAGTACGCGCCTAGTCTTTTAAAATTCCGCGCACCGCGTCTTTTGAAATTTATGGCGGGAAACCTCCGCACATCAAACATAACCTAAAACAATGTTTAAGTGTCAATTGGCACGTAACAATCGCGCCAAAGCCACAAAAGAAAAAACTTAAAAAAAGAAAAAGTCTGTTAGCACAGTAACAGCTTAAAATCTAAATCCTAACTACCCTATATAAAACCTAACTTAAAACCTACAAAATGTTTATATAAGGCGCCACCTGGTTTTTCGACCGATAACACGTCTACCGAATTACCAGGAAACCGAATAGGTAGCCCCATTGTTTTTGACTACACTAATGATCGACAGCACAAATTTGTCGGGGAGCATGAAACACTACTTAAACTAAAACGGATGCGACAAGTCGCCTAAACCTATCTAACTAAAGCTAACATTAAAGTTCTTATGTGCAAACACACATGAGTGTTGCATCAAACTATTCTTCTTTTGGCAAGAAGTGCCCAAATTTAAAAATGTTCATGGAGTGCGTCACTCTGCACTCTAGCAAATTTTGTTACTGGTACTTTGGTTTTCTAACGATGCACATTTAAAACTTGTCCATGACATAGTTGTGAATCAACAAATTTACCAAAAGTACCACCCTACTAAATCCTTATATGGCTAACCTAACAAATTACATTTCTATATCAGGCTAGCTTTTTCACTTAAATTCAAGAAAAATAATTCCCACGTCTGGTCATAGATACCACACGTTAGGAAGATAAAAAGATAAAACAAGATCTCAAATTGTTGTTAAAGATAAGAGATAAGATAACGATATTAAGCTTAAATTGTTATCCTCAAAGGTAATGGATAAGATAACGGTATTAAGCTTTGGTTATTATTTGAGATACTAGATAAGATAACGCGATATTAAGCTAAAGTGATTATTAGAGATAGTAGGTAAGGTAACGCGATATTAAACAAAAGTTATTACTAAAGATAACCGGTAAGACAACGTGAAATTAACTCAAAGTTAATACTAATGGTAGTCGGTAAGATAACGATATTTAACTAAGGTTATTATCATAGGTAAGCGGTAAGATAACAATATTAAAACTAAGGGTATTATCAAAGATAATAAAGAAGACAAAGGTATTGGCCTAGTTATTACCCAAAACAATGAATATGGTAAAGATAGAGGGGCTCCAGTAGAGCCGTTTAAATGGGGATTGTCTCGTGCCCTCTAAAAAGAGAAACCTGTGAAGCAGGTCCGTTTACAAGAAACGGCACGAGGGACCGGTAAAGACATTTGGGTGCATCCCTGCACCCGGCGTTAATCGGTATCGGTGATATAATCACCCGATACCCACACGGTATATAACGATACGTAGATATATACTCAACCACTCACACATTCACACACTCATACATACCTTCACTGCCAGGGCCCATGCGCTGACAGCGGCACCGCATGACCTCACGAAAGATTCCCAGAGACGGGGTCCAGGTGTCTGTGAAAACCTCCCGCGCAACCACACGGTGACTAACAGAAATGAAAAGGCAGTAGAGAAACAGGAACGGTAAAAAGAAGGAGGTAGGTTATTTGGAATGCATTAGAGGCACTTCCAGGTAGAAGAAAGTAGAGGAAGGGCTCGCATTGAGCAAAAGAGACAGAGAAAGGTGGATAGCAAAGCGCTACTCAACCAGCCAATGTGGTCCGTAGCTCGGAGTGAGGGAACATCACTCTTATGTGGCAGACGGGTGTTCCGGGACAAGAACAGGTCCACCGAAAGAAGAATAAGGCATAGCGGAGACAGCGGGATAAGAAAAAGTAGAGTTTTGGACAAGCGTCCGAGAGAAGGTAGAGTTGTCCCTGTTAAACACAGCGCAGTCTGAAGGACCACCTGCGATATTAATCCGACAAGATAAGGTATATCATAAGTTGAAATTCACTAGGCTCCTAAGAGAACTAGTACGATCTTTTTTTCTAACGAGTGCATCCACTACGATAAGAAAATCAGACAAAAGTTGACACAACAACTTAAAAGTATCATTACAGATACAGACACACAAAAACAAACTGTTTTAAGGTAGTTTGCAACGTTTCTAAATTTTTGGGCTACCCCACACATGGGTGCCAGTGTTACTTATTTTTATATTTCTGGCCGACACTACTTTATTATCACCATGCTCCAAGTTAGGTGTCTGCAAAACAAAGTCTTCCGACGTAACTAGGGGTCTATTCCTTGGGTAGAGCTATGAGCAATGGGGGGGTAAGTCGAAATCTGTAGGGGTCACACTTAAACTAAAACAAACAGGCGCCACCAAGTCCAGATTGATTTATGTTAAAGGCATGGCAAATTTCTAAGGGCGGACGTGGAAACCCAAAGAAAAAAAGATCGCCTTTGCTGACACACAAACTTGTCTTAACAGAATAAGACGCTGTTCCTGTAAGGAAGAATAATAATTAAGTCACATAGAAAATGGGAACACTATTTGTGTCCCTCAAATATACCTAAAATGCATAGAGAATATTTTCTACATAAGGGTATCATAAAAATTTAACTCTTATTGCTTTTTGTGTATCAGGTCTGATCAAACTAGATCAGAATAAAAGACTTTAATCGTGGATTATCAATTTACTAGAAAGAATTTTTTCGTTTCTGTAAATAAAATTCAATGCTATAAAATAAAATGAATACTTGAAATTCTTGCAAAGTTAATGTAAGGTTTATCAACCTGATCCTTACTCAAATATATTACAATCCAGTGTGACTGGTTATACTAAGGTTTCATAACCCAATCAGATCTGTGTAGGTCATTTACAAATTAATATACAAAATTTCTCTTTAAGTTAACGGTATTAAAATCAATTTGAAGTCAAAATATTCACAAAGATATTCTCTAATTTTATCGAAGGTGGTACTAATGTAATACTAAACATCTGTTAGCAATTGTGCAATTGTTGACGGCATATTTCAAACAAACAGGTGACGTAACCGCAGCTGTTAATTTATGTTGAAGCCACGTGTAGTCACATATTTACGAAACTAAGTGAAATTAAATTTGTTACTGGAGAAAACCAGCTTAGCTACAGATAAACTGAATAACCAATTTGTACTTCTATAAAACGAAACGAAATCATGTGCTTTAAGAATGAAGTACTGAGGAAGTTCTTAAATCTACTACGAACCAAATCTCGGGCTGCTGTCCTTGGTTAGTTTGGGAACTGCTTCGCCGTGCTGAATCTGCAACTAATTATTCCTGCCTTCCATGCTTCGAATACAGGTGTTGCAGCGAAGTGTGTTTCTTACTTTGATTCAAAGTGCATAGACTTTTGTAGCGTAATCTTCCATTGTCTAATCTTCGTTATAAATATAATTTTCCATTGCGTTGTTTATAAGTCGTAGTTTGTAAGTTGTAGTTGCGCGTTACTCAGGAAGTGTGTCACATAAATAATGCGACCCGGAGGTCACTCGCCATTCTTTTCAAATGCATGCTGTCGCTGCTCTTACCTATCGACGAGTGCCTTTGCCGCGTTCTTCTATCGTCGGAGGGTCCCGAGTGGGGTTGTCAAACCTCTCACGCGCGCGCCAGTGGCTGTGGAATACACCGAACTCCGAAACAAATAGACTAACGACTCTAGATACTGTATTAATGTAAGAATTTGATTGTTACACGTATTATTACTTTAGTTAATAAAGGTGTTTTAACATTCGTTGTACCTTTCATGAATAGATTTTTTACTGCGAAAATAAAATTGTTACACTACCCCTTTCCTAAAAGAAAAAATTTTTTTTTTTTAAGGAATAAACTTCAAATATAACAAATACAAAAAAATTTTTTTATCTTAACAATACTAGCCTTTTTACTTTCCTAACTAACTATGCAATTCTATGAATTTATTCAAATGGGGAGACAAATAATTTACAAATGCGAGTGTGTTGGTAACTACGTGTACCTGACGTCCATTGGGAGACAAAATCGGGGAGTCACAATCGGTATTAATCAAAATTGGGAGGGGTCAAATTAGAAAGTCAAACACTCCACGGGACAAAAAGATTAAATTCACAATGATTTTTTTTTTTTTAACCTGGGGTCCTTATTCTAACAAGGCTAATATTTATTACCTATAACCAAACATTTACAATTTATTTCTAATTCCAAAAAAAACTTCACTTCCAGGAGCTCAATTAGCTCTATCTACAAAAAAAAGGAATGCTTCCTCATCAAAACAGCATAACTATTCAAAGTATCATCACTATAAGGTGACAATCAAAAGGAAGACCTTACTAATAGGTCTAAATTTAAAACACTATTATCACCAAGTGATAATCAAAACAAAAGTGACCTAACCAAAAGGTTACTTATCAAATCCAAATACAAAATATTATCACTTTATTACAAAGAGATAATCAAAACGAAGGTAACCTAACCATAAGGTTACTTATCAAATCCAAATACAAAATATTATCACTTTATTACAAAGAGATAATCAAAACGAAGGCAACCTAACCATAAGGTTACTTAACAAACTCAAATACAAAGTATTATCACTTTATTACAAAGAGATAATCAAAACGAAAGCAACCTAACCATAAGGTTACTTAACAAACTCAAATACAAAATCGAACCAGTCAGGGCTGTAATATCCTACACCCTACTGAATATCCTATCACTAAGTTCCAACAAACAACAGATCTCATTAGTGATGGACCAAATGGTGAGACTCACCAAGCCAACTTTGACCTTATCAAACCAAAGAATTTCGAACGGTCAAAAGAAACAAGGGAAAGAATAATCTAATATTCTCTCTACCTCGATATGTAGAAATCAGGACCAACAATCAAATAGCCCACCTACTTCTACATTGTAAAGACATCTGTTAAAGACATCTTCTAAACACATCTCTGAGTAACGCGCGAGCAAAATGACCAGCGTGCACACCACGGCACACCTCAAACTTACAAAATCTACTAAATCTCTAACCACTTATTCCACTTCTCAAACAAAATACCCAAAATTAGTGAAACGACACTAAATCAAAAATCGGAACAAACAAAACAAACCACTACTTCATTACTTAATATCAAGGAGATGACCGGACCGGAACTAATCGTCAGGATCATCATTTTCCTTTGGGTACGACGCTTCAACTGGTTTCAAGTCCTTTACGTGCCATTTCCCTGCTCTTGTCCCATCTTCGTTCTCTAACTCATACACTAAATTGGAATGTTTTTTTCGAACTTTACTCATAACGAACTTTGGAGCTAACTTAGCGGAGAATTTATCACTAGCACTCGAGAGGACCTTATTAGCTCTCCAAACACACTCTCCGACTCGGAATGAAATGTCTCTTCTCCTAAGATTGTAGCGTTTACTCGAACGTTGATAAGCTACATGCAAATTTTCACGGACATTTCCAAAAATATCAAACAAAGGTTGACGATCCAAAACATAAGAAGGTCTACTACTGGAGACGACATCAACATCCTCACCGGTATAAAATTATCATTATAAGCTTTTCCACTTAAAGGTACCTGACGACCAAAAACTAAAAATTTGGCGAATAGTTGGTGGACTCATGTTTTGCTGAGTTGATTGCGTATTGGATCTTTGATATCTCAATATCCCACGTATCATGTCCTTCTACGTATGAACGGATTGCTGTACCAACTGTCTTATTGATTCTTTCCACAAAATTGCATTGGGGAGCATAAACAGCATTATACCAAATCTTTTGAATTTCGTACCTTGCACACAAAGCTTTAAAAATACGTCCAATTAATTGTGGACCATTATCACAAATAACAAACTGTGGTACACCGTAGACAAGAAATACTTTTCCTCCAAAATTTCTCGATCAAATGTGCCGTGGCACTACGCAAAGGTTGCAAAATCGAATACTTCGAGAACCAATCACCAACAACTAAAAGCCATTTATGTCCGCGTTTGGAACGAGGAAACGGACCCATCAAATCTAACGCAATGGTTTGGAACGGTAGTCCAACCTCTTTCTCCTTTCCCATCATCCCAAGGGGACCTTTATTGGGTGGTTTTTGAGCACCACAAATCAAACACTTCCTACAAAATTTACGTACATCAAAGATCATCTTTGGCCAATAGTATAATTCTTGAACACGAGACAAAGTTTTTAAGGAACCAAAATGTCCTGTTGAAGGGGGGTCATGACATGATTTAATGACATCTATACGCTGAGATTTTGGCACTAAGTATTTCCACTCTACAACATTCGCCGAATGCGGTAATAGGAAGGTATAAACTTATAAATAAACCCATCTTCCACTTTCCATTGTGGGTAGCTTTTGGGTGACAACAAAATTTTCTTTCTCAAAGATTCATTCCACAAGTCTACGCCATCAAGTTTAATCTCTACTAAATTAACTTCTGGATTTTCTAAAGGAACACCACGACTAAGACAATCTGGGACTATATTAAACTTTCCTTTCCTATGCACCAAATCAAATGAATGTTGCCTTAATCGAACTGACCATCTGGCGAGTTTTCCAGTTGGATTCTGAAGATTACTCAACCAAAGTAACGAAAATGATCGGTGACAACTGTGAAGCGAACTCCTTCTACCCACGGACGAAATTTTTCAATTGCAAAAATAACTGCTAAACACTCCCTTTCTGTGGTGGAATAATTGCGTTCTGTACGGCTCAGGGTTTTACTTGCGTACGAAATTACACGCTCTTCTCCTTTTACATTTTGAATCAACACAGCTCCTAACCCAGTGTTGCTTGCGTCACACTCAACAATAAAGGGTGCCGAGTAGTCTGGCTGCGAAAGAAGAGGCGCAGAAACTAATGCTTGCTTGATCAGCACAAATGAATTTTCTGCTTCCGCACTCCAGTTTACAGTTTGACCTTTTTTCTTACTCTTAATGAGGTCATTGATAGGCGAAACTAAAGACGAAAAATTCTTTATAAAGCGACGGTACCAGCTGCACATTCCTATAAACCTTTTAATCTCCGTTGTGGTTTTCGGACGAGGAAAGTTAACCATTGCCGACACCTTATCGGGATCTGTACGAAGTGAGTTAGAACCTACTATATAACCCAAAAATTTAAGTGTCTTTTAAAAATTGCATTTACTTATGTTTATAGTAAGGTTAGCTTCTTTTAGACGTTGCTTAACCTCTACCAATAACTTTAGGTGTTCTTCAAAGATGACGAACATAATATTATGTCGTCCAAATAGCAAAATACATGGGGTTCAAAACGTGGACCAAAAATCGCATCTACTAAACGCTGTTGTGTCTGCGCAGCATTCTTCAACCCTAATGGCATGCATGTAAATCTAAATTGTCCTCGTGAAATAACACTGAAGGCAGTCTTATCTTCGACGACTCACAAAGAGGATTTGCCAAAACGATT
The DNA here is from genome assembly GCA_036346225.1 of Platerodrilus igneus. Classification (NCBI taxonomy): domain Eukaryota; kingdom Metazoa; phylum Arthropoda; class Insecta; order Coleoptera; family Lycidae; genus Platerodrilus; species Platerodrilus igneus. The sequence continues at coordinate 2,872,679 of JARFIW010001055.1, forward strand.
TTCTCAAATCCAGAGACGAAATGTAGTTCGCACCTCTCAACATATTGAGAATTCTATCTACGTTCGCAAGGGGTACGAATCATGAACAGTTAAGTCGTTCAGGGTTCTACCATCAAACAGAAACGGTATTCTCCATCTGCTTTCTTAACCAACAAAACTGGAGAGGACCACGGACTAGTACACGGTTCTATAACTTTAAGTCTAAGCATGTCGTCCAACTCCTCATTCAATATCTTACCCATATATGGTGACATGACATATGGTTTCTTGTGGAAGGATTTGGCATTGCCTGTGTCTATGTCCATTTCAATTAGGTGAGTTCGTCCTAATCTATCGTCGCTGCTAATCTCACTAAATGAATTTATTAACTCTTGTGCTTGCACACATTGAGCATCTGAAAGGTCATGTAAACCAAATAAGGAATCTTCAGTGTTCAAAGGGATGGAAGACGAACCTATATACCCAATGTCGTTCCCAATGTTACTTTGGATAAACCAATTATTACTTCTAAAGTCAGCAACTACACCAAATAATTTTGCAAAGTCACTACCGAAGATAAATGTATGCGGTAGGGACGGAACCACTAATGCATTAAGGATGCGGCAATCATTACCTATACAAATTGGCAAATCTACTGAGCCTACAACAGACTTTATTGAACCATCAGCTGTAGTGATACCCGTTTTTGCTGAACTAAAAATTTTCAAGTCTAATTTTCTAACAATGGAAAGGGCTAAAGATCCTACCACTGAGGTAGTGCATCCCGAATCTAGAAGACCGGTAATGTCTCTATCCATTAATTTCACCATAATGTAAGGTCGATTATCACACTGCTTCTCAATGAACAAAGTATTATTCTTAGGCTTCGGAGAGTCCTGACAGAAATTTTTAACAACTGTAAGCCATCTCGACCACTCGTCTTTACAAAAATATTTTTCTTGTTTACAAATCATAACTGTAGCCTTATGACGCGGAACAGGATACCGACCACTATGCACCTGCCGCCTTACTGGTTTTTTGAACATTGTGGACATGACGTTGCCTTAACGCCTTTTCGATTACATCCAAAACAAAAATTTTTTAGTTGCTCTACAATCTCTGAAACCAATGTCCACTACGGGAGCAATTCCAACAAACAAAATTATTTCTCTTATCGGGACTAAAGGAATTACAAACTGAGGACTCCAGAGAGCTCTTATCCGCTACTGTTACTTGGGGATTAACTAATTTATTCTGAAACACCCTACTCTTAACAGCACAAACTTTTTCATTCAACCCAGGAGGTTTGTTCTCAAATGGATGCTTAGAGGGGTTGCAATTCTTGTTAGGTTTACTAGAAGATGCTGAAACCAAATTTAGTTTCATCAAAGAAGCTTCTTCTAACCTTTACACAAATTTACTAAGGTAGACAAATCTTGAATATCCGACAATGCAAGTGCTGAAATATATTCAGGAACCAAATTTCTTCTTATCATCTTAACTTTAGTAACTTCTGCTGGCTCGTTGGTCAGTCTACTAAACAGGGTTTGCATATGCGCCACAAATAAAATAATCTTTTCGTCTTTACCTTGACGACGATTTCTGATCTTTTCCCAAATGTCATCATCTGAAGAACCAGGTAGAAATCTTCCTTAAACGTTCTAACAAGGAGTTCCAGTCTCTCAATGACTTTTCACTGTTCTAAACCAAACTAAAGCGTCACCCACAAAAAGTTCACATGCTGATCCAAATAAATCAGCTTCGGATACCTTACGAGATTGTGCTAAATCACTAACTCTATCCAAAAATGAATATAGTTGTTTGGGATCACCTGAGAATTTTACAGGCCATGAACCTATAGGTATGGAAGTCGTTACATACGAAGTCGAATGAATAGGTGCACTAGCAACTGAAGGGGATACTACAACGGACCGATCCAAATAGGTGGACTCTGTATTTTTATTGATTTTATCGTATAACTCAGCTTCAAGGGTTAATATCTTTGCTACTGTCTCATTTCTAAACTTAATTGCTTCCTCAGAATTTATTGAAGGGTTTTCATGCGCTTAACTCGCCCCGAAAGGTGGTTTAACCTTGAACAAGCTCTTCTAAAAATTGAGTCTGATGAGTCACCTTCAAATTCGGACACAACATTACGAACTGACTCGACTGAAACTGAAATTTCTTTACTTTCCGTTGCAAAGTCTACTTCATAACACGAAAGATCAATCAAACAACCAGGCTTATCTATTTCTTTAGCTAACAGTCTACCTAAAATTTTCCTTTTCTCCAACACTGGTCTCTCACTCACCACTCCTCTGATTCTTAGTTCATACTCCAATTCTTCTTTAAGTAGACAAACAATTTGGAATTTTTCCGACATGATTACTACAGCCTAATGGAATCAAACCGATAAATCTAACTGATCCGAACCTTACAAAGGTTATCAAAACAAATTCGTACTACTAAAGGTAAAAATCAAAAGATGTTTTTGGTAAAATTATTTTTGCCAAAACAATATCAAAAAAAATTATAAGGGGTCAAAATAGAACGAAAGCCAAAAGTAAATTTGACCAAATTAATTAATTGACTGTATGGGGATTAACGTTACAACCAATCTTTTATCAAAAGCGAACAAACAAATCTAAATGTCAAACAAACTTTAAGCAAACAAATTTCGGAGCAAAATAATTTTTGGACAAATGGACTTCAAAGCAAAATAAATTTTGAGCTAACAAATTTCGAAGCAAATTAAATTTTTAACAAATAAATTTCGAGGTAAATCAAATTATGAACAAACAAATTTCGAGGCCCCAAACGTTGAACAAACAAATCTCGACGCCTCACACGTTGGGCGCTAGTGCAACGTTTCTAAATTTTTGGGCTACCCCACACATGGGTGCCAGTGTTACTTATTTTTATATTTCTGGCCGACACTACTTTATTATCACCATGCTCCAAGTTAGGTGTCTGCAAAACAAAGTCTTCCGACGTAACTAGGGTCTATTCCTTGGGTAGAGCTATGAGCAATGGGGGTAAGTCGAAATCTGTAGGGGGTCACACTTAAACTAAAACAAACAGGCGCCACCAAGTCCAGATTGATTTATGTTAAAGGCATGGCAAATTTCTAAGGGCGGACGTGGAAACCCAAAGAAAAAGATCGCCTTTGCTGACACACAAACTTGTCTTAACAGAATAAGACGCTGTTCCTGTAAGGAAGAATAATAATTAAGTCACATAGAAAATGGGAACACTATTTGTGTCCCTCAAATATACCTAAAATGCATAGAGAATATTTTCTACATAAGGGTATCATAAAAATTTAACTCTTATTGCTTTTTGTTGTATCAGGTCTGATCAAACTAGATCAGAATAAAAGACTTTAAGCGTGGATTATCAATTTACTAGAAAGAATTTTTTCGTTTCTGTAAATAAAATTCAATGCTATAAAATAAAATGAATACTTGAAATTCTTGCAAAGTTAATGTAAGGTTTATCAACTGATCCTTACTCAAATATATTACAATCCAGTGTGACTGGTTATACTAAGGTTTCATAACCCAATCAGATCTGTGTAGGTCATTTACAAATTAATATACAAAATTTTCTCTTTAAGTTAACGGTATTAAAATCAATTTGAAGTCAAAATATTCACAAAGATATTCTCTAATTTTATCAAGGTGGTACTAATGTAATACTAAACATCTGTTAGCAATTGTGCAATTGTTGACGGCATATTTCAAACAAACAGGTGACGTAACCGCAGCTGTTAATTTATGTTGAAGCCACGTGTAGTCACATATTTACGAAACTAAGTGAAATTAAATTTGTTACTGGAGAAAACCAGCTTAGCTACAGATAAACTGAATAACCAATTTGTACTTCTATAAAACGAAACGAAATCATGTGCTTTAAGAATGAAGTACTGAGGAAGTTCTTAAATCTACTACGAACCAAATCTCGGGCTGCTGTCCTTGGTTAGTTTGGGAACTGCTTCGCCGTGCTGAATCTGCAACTAATTATTCCTGCCTTCCATGCTTCGAATACAGGTGTTGCAGCGAAGTGTGTTTCTTACTTTGATTCAAAGTGCATAGACTTTTGTAGCGTAATCTTCCATTGTCTAATCTTCGTTATAAATATAATTTTCCATTGCGTTGTTTATAAGTCGTAGTTTGTAAGTTGTAGTTGCGCGTTACTCAGGAAGTGTGTCACATAAATAATGCGACCCGGAGGTCACTCGCCATTCTTTTCAAATGCATGCTGTCGCTGCTCTTACCTATCGACGAGTGCCTTTGCCGCGTTCTTCTATCGTCGGAGGGTCCCGAGGGGTTGTCAAACCTCTCACGCGCGCGCCAGTGGCTGTGGAATACACCGAACTCCGAAACAAATAGACTAACGACTCTAGATACTGTATTAATGTAAGAATTTGATTGTTACACGTATTATTACTTTAGTTAATAAAGGTGTTTTAACATTCGTTGTACCTTTCATGAATAAATTTTTTTTACTGCGAAAATAAAATTGTTACAAGTTTTTTAAAACGGTAGCACCCTAAACACACAAAAATGCCCAATTATAAGCAGTTAAATACAGGTACACTGTTCCAATATGCTAAAACAACCGAGAATTTAATAAGATAACAATAAGAAGCAATAGCACCTCACCACAAAGTTCAATAAAAAACAATGAAAAAAAATGTTTATAAGTTATGTTGATTTAATAGAAAAAGAAAGAAATAATGGTGCAGTATTATGTGGGCGACTGTAATAATTCAGAGGAAAAACACATGGAATAGACAATCCTAGCTTTTTGCAACTGCGAATATGAACTATTTCTTACAATGGCATAGGTCATGACTCCTATGTTAGCCCAAAGAAAAAAATCATCCACTCAATATCAGCTAAAACCAATCATAAATATTCAATGAGTTATTACAACCAAAGTTACGACAATTACCACACAAAAATAAATGACGCAAGTAAAATACTAAAAACCGAATAATATGCAGTAGGAAAAGTTCGAGGGTTAATTAAATGAAACGACAGAGTTATCTTGGGGGGTGTAGAGAATGAAGTGATATATAAGTAACGGTATGGTCAAGGAAAAGTCACCCAAAAGAAAAAGATAGCTAATTTAAGGTAAGTAAAGTTAAACGTGTAAGAGATTATACACTATATGAGAGAGGGAATAAGTAATTAAAGTTAACTAATTGATGGTGACAACAAAAAATATTAGGTAAATAGTGAGGAGAATAGAACGTGAAAAACTTAACTAGCATTTGGGTCAGCAGAGAATGGCTTAAGGTCTTTAATATGCCACCTGCCTTGGCGTTTTCCTTCAGCATCCTGAAGTTCGTAGATAAGGGGACTAATGACACGAATGACCTTACAAAGAATGAATTTAGGGGCTAATTTTGAAGAGAATTTCTTAGATGCATCCGATAAGACATAATTCTTTTTCCAAATTTGTTCGCCCAAGGCGAAGGAAATATTCCGTTTACGTAAGTTATAATGGTCCTTACTCTTTTCGTAAGCTTTTAACAAATTTTTTCTAACGTCGTTAAAGATAGAAGGTAATGATTGTTGGTCTTTGTCCCAGCGTATTTTATCGTCAAATTCAATTACGTTAGTATCGTCAGGCACTAAACCATAGTAACTCCCATCGATTGGGGTATATCTTCCAAAAACAAGAAATGACGGAGTGAATTGGGTTGCTTCGTGTTTAGATGCACGCAAAGCTTGAGCAATTTTAAAAATATGTTCATCCCATGTAGTATGGTCTGAATCAATATAGGAAGAGATAGCGGTAATTAAGACTCTATTTACTCTCTCGGTAGGGTTTACTTGGGGATGGTATTTTGCGTTAAACCAAATTTGTTGTACCTTGTAACTTTTAACGAAATTCTGAAAATCTTTAGAGATAAATTGTGCCCCATTGTCACAAAGAATAATTTGAGGGACACCAAAGATAAGAAAGACATTTTGTTCTAGGAATTTAATTATAGCTGCAGATGTAGCTGTTACTGCGACAGGTTCACCCAACGGTGGGTTGATTAGTTGTATTTGTTGTGTCATTAACTGTTATTCAATTTAGAAAAAGAATCTAAGAGTTTTCGATTTGACATATTTCAAAATAATTTAATGTATGTAATTTATGTTTCTTATACTGAAAAACCAGGGTTTATTTGCATGTACACAAATTTAAAGCAGCGAGACTGTGTATTAGAACAACCTGCAAGTAACTGTTCAATAAAGAACGTAATTCCTGCTCTTAAATTTTATTAACACGTTGAGGCCCGGTACTCGCCTCAACAGCCTTTAAATTTGTATTCCATTTGGATCTTGTGAATATATTATTACATTCTGGATAGAAGATTGTTTATTGCAATATAGTGGTGTGATAATCACATAACCCAGCAGATGCCATAGACGAAGTACGATTTGGTCGAGCATCTACGGCGCATAATTTGTACTTAGTATTTCGTACTCTTACTGTGTGTGTGCTCCCCACTGTACGTATATCTGTCTATATATCTTAACAACTTATTGCAGAACCCAATAATCGCTCTTTGCCCCCTGTGAATCTCCTATTTGTGGGGATTCTGTAAACCAAAGCGATTAAAATTGTTCTATTTCTGAAGTACTTGGTTAATTGGTATCAAGCAATGGAAAATTCATTTGAGCAGTCACCACTAACTGGTGTACATAGCTGCCAAAATGCAAGCAGCCTGATACTGAAGAGATGGTCCAGTGCGACCGATGTGATTTATGGTTCCATTTTCAGTGTGTTAACGTAACCGAATCAATATCAGAAAAGGAATTTCTGTGCCCCAAGTGCACTATTAATTTATCACCAACATTACGCCAAGTATCTTATATATCTGATAAGATTTCAATATCATCTTCAAAGCGGTCCGCCAAAACAAAGCAGTTGCAGTTACAACGCTTAGAAGAAGAACGTATTTTGAACGAGAAACGTGAGTTAATGCATAAACGTAACATGCAGGATCAAGATCAAGTTTATTTAAACAAAAATTATAGCATTTTAAATGCCAGCGATTCGGACAGCGGAGAGGACAATGGTATGCAAGAGTGTGATGTACAACCGCAGGACGGTACAGTCAATAAGTGGATATTGAACGCTTCAAGTTGTGTTCTAAAACCAAATGCTAAGTTTCCATCTTTAACTGCATCTCAAATACATTGTGATGCCAATAGAATTCCGTTAACTCACACAGGTCATAATCGTTTGCGACCCAACTACAGTAGTGAAGCACCCAGTGGTAATACAAACATTCTATCACCTCAGCGGTCTTATGATGTACATGCTGTTTCGTTTCCACAAAAGCACTCAATATTTACCAGTAGCTCTACTGCTGCTCAAACAGGATGTGTCTCATCATACGACAGACCAATCCCGTCTTTACAGCCAATACTACTAACTGCCAAAGGCATACCGAACAATGCCATTTCTTCATACCCAGTTAGTAATGCATCACAATCTTGGGTAGAACCCGGATTTATGTTTCCTAAAACCCGCAAGACTCCAACTTCATTGGTCCAACCAACGCTCACGGCGTAAATGCTGTGACAGTACCCGTCAGATTGAGACACTGAACACCGACCAATGGGCGAGGCAAGGGTTACCAAAGGATTTGCCAACATTTAGCGGTAAGCCAGAGGAATGGCCACTCTTTATAAGTAGTTATGAAGGTTCAACACAAACGTGCGGCTTTACAAATGCTGAGAACTTAATCCGCTTACAGAAATGTTTAAAAGGCAAAGCACTGGATGCGGTCAGAAGCAGGCTGCTTCTTCCTCAAACGGTTCCTGGTGCAATTGAGACGTTGCGGGTTTTATACGGTAGGCCAGAACAAATTATTCATACACTTCTGCACTCAATTAGATCCCAACCAGCACCAAAAGCAGACAAATTCGACACTATTATCAATTATGCGTTATCTGTAGATAATTTATGTGTTACGATGGAAGCAGCTGGTTTAGTGGATCACTTATCAAATCCGTGCTTGCAACAGGAGCTTGTAGATAAACTACCACCACAAATTAAGCTCAATTGGGCTATGTATCGTCAAACCGTAGCATGTTCCAGTTTGGTTACCTTTGGGACGTGGCTTATGCAGGTTGCACGTGCTGTGACTTTGCTACCGAGCGATACACAATACCGTGAAGGCAAAGCAGAAAGACGCAATACATCTGGATATGTAAATACTCATATTGAAAGATCAAGTAATAAAAATGAGCATCGTAGGTTTGATCATGTTAACGAACATAAGTGCGTTGTATGCAAAAGTGATTCACATCATGTCAGGAGCTGCACTAAGTTTAAAATACTGAGTCATTCAGAAAAATGGCACGTGGTGCGTCAAAATAGGCTATGCAGGAAATGTTTAGCGCAGCATCATCCTCGCAATTGTAAATCAAACGAAACTTGTGGGATTGATAATTGTACGTTCAAACATCATCGTCTGCTTCACAAAGATGATCAGGCCTCGGCATCTAAAGCTGACGTTAATTTAAATGCTTTTATCAATGAGCCTCCTGTTAGCTGCAATGTTCATTTAAACAAACTTCAAACTGTTCTTTTCCGAATTATTCCCATTATCCTCTACGGAAGGAGAGGATCAATACGCACCTTTGCCTTCCTCGATGAAGGGTCATCTGTCACCCTGATTCAGCATGATTTGGCGGACGAGCTTGGGCTATCTGGTACCCGGCAGTCCTTATGTTTGAAATGGACCGATAACGGTACACGAGTGGAAAAAAATTCGCAAAGAGTATCTGTAGAAATTTCTGGCACATACTCAGGTGCGTGAAAATACAAAATATGCGATGTCCGCACAGTGGATAACTTGGACTTACCTTCACAGACCATATCTGCAATTCAGTTCATCACGAAGTATTGTTACTTGAACAATGTTAAGATAGAATCTTACACAAATGTGGTTCCTCGTATTCTTATTGGTATCGATAATTATAAATTGGCACTTCCTCAAGAAGTTCGTGAAGGGACATGGAAAGAACCCGTAGCGACGAAAACACGTCTTGGTTGGTCTCTACATGGTTTCTATGATACATTAGCAGACACACCTCCGATTTCCATGTTAGTTACCAACATCAAACAAAACACATATGTGAATGTGAGCATGATACAAAATTACATCAAATGGTAAAGGAGTATTTTTCCATTGAAAACTTTGGTGTAAAACTTCCAGGGACAATTGTAGAATCTGATGAAAATAAACGGGCTCGGACGATAATGGAAACTACCACAATTTACAAAGGTAACCGGTATGAGACCGGGTTATTATGGAAGTTTGACAACTTTGAAATGCCCAATAGTTACAAAATGGCATATAATCGTCTCATATGTTTGGAAAACAAATGTTGCATAGCACTGAAATAGCGAAAAGTATACATGAAACGATTAATAACCATTTGTCTAAAGGTTATATACGGAAGATGTCAGTTAGTGAACTGCAAGTACCCTATCCGCGAATTTGGTATTTACCAATATTCTCTGTGAGTAACCCAAACAAGCCAGGTAAACGCCGAACTGTTTGGGATGCTGCGGCGACAGTCAATGGAGTTTCATTAAACACGTTCCTTCTTAAAGGCCCAGACCAATTAGTCTCCCTCCCGGAGGTAATTTGGCGCTTTCGAGAAGGACGTGTAGCAGTCACTGGTGACATTCGAGAAATGTTTCACCAGGTTCTAATTTCTGAAAAGTATCAGCAAGCTCAACGTTTTTTGTGGAGAGATAACTGCAGTCAACACACGCCAGATGTATATATTATGAACGTCATGACCTTTGGCGCAACATGCTCTCCATGTTCTGCACACTATGTTAAAAATAATAATGCACTGCGGTACGCAAATAACTACCCGAGAGCCGTGACAGCAATATTAAAGAATCACTACGTTGATGATTTGCTAAACAGTGTTGATACAGCCGACGAAGCAATACAGTTAGCGGAAGAAATTAAACTTATACATGCTAAAGGCGGGTTTGAAATAAGAAACTGGGCTTCAAATTAAAATAGAGTTGTGTTAGCTCTTGGAGGAAATTCCGCAGCTGATCCTAAAAGCCTTAATATTCAGAATGAGCCAACGACTGAAAAGGTTTTGGGTATGTGGTGGTGTACCAATTCTGACAGTTTTACGATACGTAACATATTACATTGTTACATATAACAAGGCCAATGAAGACGTTTTATGTGGTCGAAGAAAACCGACTAAGCGGGTGATCTTGCGAGCATTGATGTCAATATTTGATCCTATTGGATTTCTTGCATCATTTTTGGTGTATGTAAAAATCTTATTACAGGACATTTGGAAATCAAATATTGATTGGGATGATCAAATTTCGGAATCACAATACAGGAATTGGTTAAAATGGATTCAAGTTCTTCCAAAAATAGAAAAGTTGCAAATTCAAAGACCCTATTCACTTCATTCTTCGCGCACTTACAAATCCGTAGAGTTACACATTTTCGTGGACGCAAGTGAAGATGCATATGCTGCCGTTGGATATTTTAGAATTGTAGGCAATTCAAGCATCGAATGTTCATTAATTGGAGCAAAGACAAAGGTCGCCCCACTGAAAATGCTTTCAATTCCACGTTTAGAACTACAAACTGGTGTATTAGGTGCGCGGCTGGCAAAAAGCATTTGTGAGGCTCATACCATTAAAATCGATCGTCGGAAAATTTGGTCAGATTCGAAGACGGTTTTGTCTTGGTTAAATTCCCAACAGAGACGTTTTCGACAATTTGTGGCATTTCGAGTCTGTGAAATCCTGGATATTACTAACATAGAAGAATGGCGGTGGATTCCATCAAATCTAAATGTTGCCGATGAAGCCACAAAATGGTCAAAATCCCCGTATTTTGAATCAACAAGTCGATGGTTTAAGGGGCCATCCTTTTTATTGGAGGATCCGTCACTTTGGCCCAGAGAAGAACCTATGAATGACATTGTCTGTGAAGAAGAAATAATACCACATAATTTTCACAAGGATGCCAGCAACAATTGGTTACCAGTGGAGCGTTTTTCAAATTGGTTTCGTCTGATTCGTTCGGTAGCATATATGCATAGATTTATTGGTAATTTCCAAGCTAAAGTTCAGCAAGGGAATTCCGTTAACGGACCAATTTTGCCCGAAGAATATGAAAGATCGGAAAACTGTGTATATCGCTTTACCCAATCTCAATGTTATCCAAATGAAATTAGAGCACTTGAACACCAAACAGGAGCGCCTGTACCGACAAAGATAGTTTCTGTAGAACGGTCAAGTTCTATATATAACCGATCACCATATCTTGATGACAATTGTATTCTTAGAATGAATGGTCGTATAGATGCAGCATTTGGGATTGATTTCAATACAAAGCGACCTATATTATTACCCAAGGATCACCACGTAACATTGCTCATAATCAATTATTATCATTGCAGATTTCATCCACAACAACGAAACCGTTGTTAATGAACTTCGGCAAAAGTATGACATACCATTTCTGCGCCCCACCCTTAAAAAGGTTGTTAGGAAATGTCGAATATGCAAGAACCAAATGGCATTACCTGTGCCTCCAGAAATGGGAGAATTACCTCGAGCCAGATTGTCTCCATTTACACGTCCATTTACATTTGTTGGGGTTGATTATTTTGGACCAATGTTTGTAAGCGTCGGCAGAAGATCATAAAAACGACGGGGTGTGTTGTTCACGTGCTTGACTGTGCGGTGCATACACATTGAAGTAGCCCACTCATTGTCTACTGATTCGTGCATCATGGCTCTTCGTAATTTTTCGGCAAGAAGAGGGTATCCTAAGGAACTATATAGCGACAATGGCACTAACTTTAAGGAGCAGATATGGAACTACGAAAAGAGCTTGATAAACTTAACGTCGATCGACTCAAGAAGAAGCTTACCCTGGTATTAAAATAAAGTGGAAATTTAATCCACCAGCGGCTCCTCATATGGGAGGGAGCTGGGAAAGGTTAATCCGATCAGTAAAAAAACGCTAAAAGTGATAATTCCAGCTCGCCAACCCAAAGACGAATTGCTACGAAGTCTGTTGATGGAAGTCGAAAATATTATTAATTCTCGACCGTTAACATACGTTCCTTTGAAACCACTTGTGCGAAGCACTCACTCCAAACCACTTCCTGCTAAGTAGTTCAATGGCCTTAAACCGAATGGTGAATTTACGGACAGCGACTTGATTTTACGTAAAAACTGGAAAATTTCCCAAAAGTTGGCAACTTTCTTTTGGAGACGATGTGTATGTACCTATGAGGTTGTAGCTAGAATATAGCAATGTACATACCTGGAGATACTGTCGAAGGACGAAGTTTGCTGGTCCAACGATTGATAACCAACGACTTTGTGGACTGTATGTTTAAGATGTGTTAGTGCTTCCTCTGCAAGCCGAGACGAAATATCCAGTGAACAACAAGTTTGGTTATAACTTACAAAGTTCGCACTATTATGGCCATAAATAGCACTTGTGTAATTACACCCTTCATTCCAAACACTACACGAATATTAATGTTTATATATAACGAACCACAAAACGTGCTTCAAAAACATACCGTAGTGTATGCTGCTTTAATAACGTCTTACCGTTTCGAACGATTAACTACGACTCCTCTTCTTACACTCTATTTAGGGGTGCAGGCACGTCGAAAACAAGTTTCTACCTGTTCGAACCTGATCACGCGCGACCTTCGTGATAAAAGGGGTGATGTATTCAGGATGCATATTTCCAATGTCTACATTAATAGGATACAGGAGCGAGTCGTCTTCAAATTAAACTTAATAAAATAATAAAAAAGACCGAACATACCGCTCACCAAAAATAATTAGAAACTAACTTATTTTTAAGCTAAAGATAGAACGATAATACAATAGGTTTATACGTGAGTATATACAACAACACAAAAAAAACTATATTACTGTACAGGCAGTAAGCATAACTTAACCAGTGGTCGTTTGATTAACCCTTGGCTAGTTTTACAGTAGCAACCCGAATAACTCCATCATTACCCGGATGCACTTCAACGATGCGTCCTAAACGCCATTTTAACGGAGGAATGTTCATTTCCCTAAGAAGCACTAACGAACCGATATTTACCTGATTCGATTGATTAATGAACCATTTATTTTTCTGTTGTAGAGTGTGCAAATACTCTACACTCCATCTTTTCCAAAAGGTTTGGTGTATTTGTTGTAGCAGTTGCCACCGATCTAACCGAGACACTTTGGTATTCAATAAGTCTGGCTCCGGTAGAGCCGAGACTGGACCGAGGGTTAAAAAATGACCTGGTGTTAAATACGAAAAGTCATTAGGTTCTGTGCTCAACGCACATAATGGGCGTGAGTTCAGCACCGCTTCAATTTGCGCCAATACTGTGCACAATTCCTCATACGTTAAAATCTGATCACCTACTACACGATATAAGTGACCTTTCACAGATTTAATCCCAGATTCCCAGAGACCTCCAAAGTGAGGAGAACCAGGCGGATTAAAAACGAATTCAATACTTTCCGACTCCACTGAAATTTTCACCATTTCCTTCAAGGCTCTAGAGGCACCCACAAAATTAGTTCCACAATCCGAATATATTTTTAAACAACGACCTCGCCGCGCGATGAATCGCCACAAAGCTGCAATAAACGCTTCCGAAGATAAACTCGATGCCAATTCTAAATGAATGGCTTTTGTGCTTAAACACACAAACAAACAAATATAAGCTTTAGTAATCCGTGCACCTCTAGTCCTATTGAATGTAATATTAAAAGGTCCACCATAATCAACTCCGGAATTGAGAAAAGCCTTTCCTGGAGTGACTCGGGGAGAGGGTAAATTTCCCATCGAAGGCGATAAGAAGGGAGGATTAGTCCTAAAACAACGAACACAAGTTTTCAAGCAAGTTTTTACTGCTCCCTTTGCTGAAATAATCCAAAAATTTTGAGCGGGCAAAAATAATGTAGTGCGCACACCCGAATGTAAATATTTGACATGACAATCCATAATAATAAGTTCCGTTAATTTATGCGACTTTGGTAAAAGTAACGGATATTTTGCATCAAATCCTAACTGCGAATTTTCAATCTGCCCCCACCCTAAGCAAACCCCGTTCATCAATAAATGGGCTCAAAGGGCGAAACTGCTTTGATATAGGTTTTTATGAATACAATTGTCCAGTTCCTTTGAAATACTTCCGACTGTACATTTTCACCAGAATATGCAATGACGATTGCAATTCCTGACTTAAAATGTTTCCCACCAATCGTTCTGAACGAGCAACTCTCAAGTTACATGCGAAACGTCTACAAAACGAAAGTACTCTTAATAGTCTCTGTAATGTTGAGAATTTGTACAACAAACAATCAAAGAAATTTTCCTGAGAAATTACCAAAAATGTTTTCGTAACTCTCTCTTCCGTAGGCAACGTATCCTCTATTTCTAATACCTTACTGGAAGGCCAATTCCTTTTTGCAACCAATAACCAAGGGGGACCCGCCCACCATAAGGGATGGTTGACCAGCTCCGAAGCGAATAAACCACGAGAAGCACAATCTGCGGGATTGTACTTCGATTCCACATGATACCAATTTGAAGGAGCTACGTATGACTGGATACGAGCTATCCGATTTGCAACAAAGGTTTTCCAATTGTTCGGCGTTGATTGAATGCACGCTAATACCACCTTTGAATCCGACCAAGCAAAAATATCTGCGAACTCCAAAATATCTTTAAATGTCGCCATGACAAAGTGAATTAATTCCGATAGTAATACTGCAGCACAGAGTTCCAATCTTGGCAATGTTATCTTGCTGAGTGGTGCGCGAAATAAGAAAACGAGCAACGCCCCTGGCGGATGGTAACGACAACCTTATTACAGATACCGCGTTGCCACTGCCAATGACGTCACCAATGCACAAATTATATTGCGTAATAATCGGGAATATAAAAATTTAAACAAAAGTTCGTATCAGTGAACAAATTAAACACTGTACTACTTACCCCGGAAATCCGAACGTTCTGCGGGGTTGAGCTAAAGTTGGCCTCTATCAAGGTCCATCAGGGCTCCATCCCAGAGTAATTAAAGATGGTAACTCGTTCATCTCGGGTCGTCTAGGGTCGTGGAGTACGGTTCGCCCACGGCTGCAGATTACCTACCTATGCAGGGAAAGACGGGAATACCAGGTATAAGGCAACAAACAAAGACAATTAGGCAAAGGAAATCTACATAGATAAGATAAGCACGATACGATACCTCAAACGTCCACTCCACTCGAAAGATCAAGCAAAAACAGCCTCGTTGAAGAGCCTCACAGAAACTTGTCCCCACTCTTTTGTCTTTTACACGTCGGCGCGAAGTTATTCGTCCAACCCTCTCGCGTCGCGCGATCTGCGCAAACGCACTGTGACGTATCGGAAGTACGCGCCTAGTCTTTTAAAATTCCGCGCACCGCGTCTTTTGAAATTTATGGCGCGAAACCTCCGCACATCAAACTTAACCTAAAACAATGTTTAAGTGTCAATTGGCACGTAACAACGTCCAACCCACTTGCCAGGAAAATTGTTATTTAACCACTCGTTTGCAGTAAATGCAAAATGAGGTGTTGCCCCATCATGCATCAACCAAATTTTAAGTCTTCAATATAGTGCGTATGCTGTACAGATATAAACATTTATTAAGTTCTAGTATAAAGTGGACACTGTGCAACAGTATTGTGATATATCACTTGGATTACTGTAATGTGGTGTATTACACATTTCTGTCTACTCAGCTAAAGCATAGGATACAAGTGCTAATTGGGTTGCAACGTTGCTTTCTTAGGTTGGAAGTTAATTCATTTTTTTCATTAAAATATGTAGGCTTATTAGTCTATCCATTTTTTAAGTAAAACGTTACGAGAGATGCTATAAAGTAATTTAATAAAAAGATATTCCATAAATGTTAGTAAAGAAGCAGATTAAGTGCAGATAGTAAGCAATAATAATTAAATCTTCCATGCTTGTATTGTTATTACGTTTAAAAGCTAATTTGATAGGCGATGGCATTGAACTGAGGAACACGTTTGTTATTTTTGATAAATCGCACATTCAATTTTATTCATAGAATTTCCTGTCCTTTTTGGTTTCGATTATTGGTAAGGAAAAGTCCTCACATCTTTTGTTACGCGTTTGCAGATTTAGCATTTCGACTATTATTTTACTAAACTATTGGAGGTAGTGTGTTTATGGTAGTGAGATTTTGTGATCCCCATAGTATAAAGTATTTCACGTTGTGCAGATTTGTATAGCTTTGCCAATACTACAGGTAAGTCATTTCTACTTTATTTTAGTGATTTCTTTTGATTGTGAATTGGTTGCGATTATAGTAGATTTCCTTTTTTTTTAACTCGCACGAATCATATTTCGCCATCTGTGGTATGTTTCATGATTCTGTTTTTCCACTCAATTAATATGTAATTTATTCCAGGGTTTTTCTTTGTTTGTTTGCGTTTACTTAATATAGAATTCTGTTCGAAGTGAAGCGAACAGGCACACATCAGAATTTACATTCGCACTTTTTTTTATAATTAGATGTAGATGATTAAATGTTAGCTTGTTATATATTTGTATTATCGAACCGTTAGCTATGACACTTTTGTCAACGCACGCCGATCACACCATTGAATTTTGGTTAACACCGGTCTTATTTATTATTGTTCAGATAAGAATCACTTCAACGCTGGGGTGGATACACTTCGCGTGTTACGCACCCTATCATTCTCAACAAATCATTTCGCGCATCTCGCGTTGACGAGCTTTAGTATTAATAAATTGACGCGAGCATGGTTTATTTAAATTTAGTTAATAATTACTCGTATGAGGGCTTGGGGTGTTTGCATTAATTTGTTCATTGGTTATTCATGTGGGATTAGAACCAAGCTCTCTCTACTGATCAGAAACATGTGTTACTGGTTGTTACCCCATTATTTTGTCAATTTAAAGTTGCAATAAAACCGTGTTATTATTTCTATTATTTTATTAGAAGCAGCAGCTCTTATTATTCGTGCTGGGAGGACTATCGGAGCCCGTTAGGTCCCCAGGCTCATCAGTATCTTTATTTTTATCATTCCCTTTGACCTTACCGCCTTTCCAAGTTCTGGATTTTCTTTCTCCTTTGCAGAGCTTGTACTTCCTCAACATCGTTCGAATCCCGACCGATAGTACCATAGCCGTGGTTTGTTTATTTGCCGTCAGTTCTCCCAAAGGAGATGATTAGTTTAATTGGCTTCAATCAGAATTCAAATTTGAACTGTGACAAATAAATGTTGGCGCACAATGACTTTTTTGGAGCTGGCCTTCTTTTGTTCATGCATGAATCACTTAGGTTCATTAAGCGCTGTTTTGTTGGTATTTTTTGTATTATTAGCTGTAATTTTTTTCAAATTAATAAAACCAAATTAATAACAAAAGTAAAAATAAAAATTTTGGTACAATTTTTTAAGCAGCAAGTTAGTGTTAAGGAAACTTTTGTATAATTATTGGTTTATGTATTAAATTCTCAAATACGTCAAGTTATAAAATTGAAATAGAACGTTTAAAGAAAGATGAGATCGTTGTTTCGCTGCGTAGTTAAATTAGAAACATCCGGTGAGTTTATATTAAAATCTATTTATAAGGTAAATGCTGAGGAGGAATTAAAAATTATAAAACAAAAACTAAAAGAATTGTTAGTATCGAAAGGAAAGCAAGATTTATGTTTCTATATTGCATGCTCGCACGGCACATTTATTACGGCGTATAGATTTTATACCAATTAGTAATATATCTTCGAAACCAAGTAAAACTGGCACGGAATTATTTACTTGTATTTTATCGCTGTTAGACGATTTCGAAGATAGTGCATCCCCATCAGAACCCGATTTAGGGGAGCCGTTTATTAATAATACATCAAGTAATGATAAACAAGACGTACATCCTTCTGAAATTAACCACAATAATTAAAAAGCGCTCATGCAACCAATCTCAACTGTTACGGAAATGGAATCTGAAATGTTCAGGTGACAATAATTTACTATCAGTTCATAATTTCGTAGAACCCGCTTCTGAATTAAGTATAGCAAGGAATATCCCGGAAAGTGTGATGTACGAATCGGCAGTCGATTTGTTTGATGGAAGAGCGTTGTAACGACTTTTGTTTTACAGAAGGCACCACTGAAACGTTATTTCTTCTACGTTGAGGCGCTAGTGTAACTTATTTTTCTTAATGGGCGCCAGTGAACAAAAATCTTTCGACATAGCTAGGGGTATATTCCTGGGTAGAGCAATAAGAAGTGGGGGGGAAGTCGAATTCTGTTTGCAAACCAAAGCTAAACTAAATTAAATAGGCGCCACCATGTCCTGAGATAATTACGATAATAGCAGAGCACAATTCTAAGGGCGGACGTGGAAACCCAAAGATAAAATGATCGCCTTCGTTAACAAAAACCTGTCTTATCAAAATAAGACGCAGCTCCTGTAAGAAATTGCAATGATTAAATAAATAAAAAAGTAGAACACCATTTGTGTCCTATAGAAGTATAAAAAAAATAAAAAAATGTATATCCAATATGATATTGGCACCAAATTATTACTCAGAAAAATTTTACCTTTGTGTAATTAGATTTGATCGCATTTGATCAAAATAAAAGCCTCAGATTTGAACTAATTGTTTACTAAAAAAACTCTCTTTTAAAATTTCGGACTTTTTAACAAGTAACAAAAATTTATCTTTAACATCTATATCAAAGTCAAGGTTTTGACTTGTTTAAAACAACCAACTATACTTTAAATATGAATTTGCTATAAATATTTGAGTGAAAATAATTTGTCAGCATAATACACTGAATTACGTTCTAACCTGGGCAGATCTTTTCAGGTACATTACAATTTCTAGAATCTTACATAACGTGGATTTAAACTTTCATATTTAGATTTAATAATTTATATGTAGATAAAAGCTAATCACAAAAATAGGAATGTTTGGTTTAAATTCCATTACAGCTGCACAAAGCATCTGCTTTCATGACAACATCTGTCAACTGTGTAACAAAAAAAACATGACGTCGAAAACATACGTTGAAATTATCGAAGGTTCAGATGGAACAAAACTTGTAATTATAAAAACCTAATCTGACAAAATTTTGTTTTGCGGCTTATAAAACCAGTTCAACAATAATTGAAAATTACACAAATTACATGTTGAAAACATAATAGCAACTTTACGTGCTTTAACCTTCAAAACACATGCATGAAATATCTTATATCTAATAACGAACCCAACTGCTATTTGTTGCTCCACGACAAATCGAGATGGAAATTTAAGTTCTTCAAACAAAGTTACCAGCCATTTCTAACTAGTGCGACTGCAATCCAAACTAACATCCATAATTCCTAGTTAACAAATTTTTAGTAGACAAATTCCAAATTAACAAATCTCAAATGATGAATCCTACATGACGAATTCTATATGACGAATTCTATTTGACGCGCTAAATAAATTAATTTAAATTAAATTAGTTCGTAAAATATATATACTTCACCAACCGTTAGTAGAAGATATCTTAATAGTTTCAGGTCGAGCACGACCTGACCTGCTTTCTTTAGTAATTGATGCGAAGGTCGCCTGCCTCTAGCCGAGAATGCATATTGATAAGGCAGTTGCTAGCGGGAGACTAATTTGACGAAACAAGAACCGAATGAATGCGACGTTAGAGGCGTGGAATACAAAAGAAACAACTAGAGATACGCGTGGAAATAACTTTATGTCACACATATACTTTTATATAAGTAGATTAATAAGGAATAATGCACACTTAGCGCATTATCCTCGTAATTCAATGCGAATAATTACTACTGAAATTAAACGTGTTACAGCGTTGTTGTGGTACCGAAGCAATCGCACGAAGTTTAGGGATTGGCTGGAATTATCAGAATTACTCTGACATCATTTTGAACCACCCGATTACCGCACCAAATTATTTAAAGATATCCTTGCAAGAACTCAAGCACCCTCCGAATCAATTATTGATTATTTAATGTGCATGTTATCGATGTTTCGCAGACACGGGAAAATGTCCGAAGAGGTACAACTAAGTATCATCAGTCAAAATCTGGCCCTCTTTTATTCTACCCATTTACCATTTGTTCGTTTGCTACAAGAACTAGAAGATGAATGTCTCAAACTAGAAGTAAAAGAATTCAAAGCCGAAACTTATGTTCCGCCTTCTCGTAAAAGACATCAATGTGTAGAACCTGACTTTGCGTTTGTGCAGTCAACCTCCGCTTGCGCCGCAGAAGCTGGCGCAAACTTCAAATTAGATTACTTCAACCAAAACCGTTACACGACCAAATCTAGTAGCACTTCTCACCCTGTTGGAATTGCCAGAAATTAGGGCATAACAATCGAAATTGTCCGCTACCTAGACAAATATTTTTTTATAGGTGTGACAGACATAATTTCACTTCAAGAACATGTCCAGATTGTTCGAAAAATTTAAACTGCAGTCGGAGGAATCATTAAGTCGACATGGATTCTCCGATTATCGTCCTTATTCGGCCAACGATAATTCGAGTAGAAACCAATCTGTTGATAAAAATATAAAAATTACAAAAACCGAACCAGATTTTTCTCATAAAGCTATTTTAGAGTTTGTATTATCCCACGCCGAAGGTGACCAACGACCGTACTTACATGTAGAAATTTTAAGTGTGTCAGTATTAGCCCTTTTGGATAGTGGGCGACAATCAGTTATAGGTCTTCCTGGTTGGGAATTATTTCAAGATTTAAATTTATCATTAATACCGGAAAAAACTTCGTGTACCGTAGCAACTGTGATAAATGCTATAGTTTAGGTTACGTTTCGACTCCTATCAGCGTAAAAGGCAAAACTCGTTTGCTCAATATTTTAGTTATTCCTGAGCTCCACCACAAATTAATTCTCGGGATAGATTTTTGGAAAATTATAGGCATCGTACCCAATCTAAAAAACGATGTATAGCATTTTGCAAACCATCTACTTGATGTACAACTTTCAACAATACATGGCGAAAATACTTTAACTTCAGAACAACATTTACAATTAAGTAAACTAGTGTCCGAAAAATTATTATTCATGAGGTTGTTGCACAACTACAGAACACGTTATTGAGGTTTTGCCGAGAACTAAACCAATAAAACAAATGTACTATCTGGCCTCCCCTAAGAAACAGGAAATTATCGATGCCGAATTAAAATGCATGTTAGACAACGTAATCGCAGAACCTTGTAAAAGCGCATGGTCTTCACCCGTGTCTCGTTCAAAAATGGGACAATTCTGATAGATTTTGTTAGATTTTAGGCAATAAAATGCCGTAACAGTCAAAGACGCATTTCCGATTCCTTATATATCGTCGATTCTTACATTTAAAAACGATAATTACATTTTAAAGTTCGATAAATACAACACCGGAAGCGGGGTTTACTAGACACCACCGGTAGTTGGTAGCGCTAATCTTATACAGATTTTGGGCGCGCTCGTCTACCAATGACGTCACCAATGCACAATTTATATTGCGCAATAATCAGAAATTTATATAAATTTAAAACAAAGGATTATAATAGCGAACATATTAACAGAGAGAATACTTATTTATTTTATTTATTTTTATTTATTTTTTATTTATTAAGTAGCAATTGTAACCACCTCTTACAACAACTACTTAAATGGGAACATGTCAGCATAGCTGTTGTTCGCATATCCCATTTGCATTACATTACTATACATTACATTACATTCACATCACACTACAATTGTTTTTGAGAATTCATAAGTTTTTTAAATAAAAGTTTTTTAAATACAGGAACAGAATCCACTAATAAAAAGAGATGTTCATATTTGTTAAATATGTAGGCACTGTTGAATTCAAATGAGCACTTAAATTTAGATGTCTTATGGTACGGTATAGTTAATTGATTATTGTTGCGCAGGTTACAAGTGTGTGCTGAAGTTCTTACATTAAGCAGACTATATAGGTAAGCTGGTTGACCTGATTTGTATATATTAAATAACATAGTTGCAAACAAAAGCTCGCAGTGTGGTTTTAATTTTAGGATTTCCAGTCTATTAAAAATTGGAGTCACATGCTCCCTATAGGGAACATTATAAGCAAATCTCAGACAGCAATTCTGAATGATTTAAAGCTTGTTCCTCAGTTTTTCAGAGAGGTAACTAAAATAGACAGTGCTACAATAATTAATGTGGCTTATTACAAGCGCTTGACACAATTTCCACTTTATCTCCGAAGGAAGCATCATCTTGAATTTATAAATGGATTTCAGTTTAAAGTATGTAATACTGCGAATCTTATTTACGTGACTCTCGAAATTTAAACTACCATCACAGATTACGCCTAGGTATTTCGCTTTGTAGCTGAATGCTATAACACATTTGTTTAATACTATTTCCGAGTTTAAGTTGTTTTGAACACTGAACAGAAATATGGAGATCCTATACACTGACATATTGTTTTTTTAGGGTTCAAAGTTACGCCATTATTTGATGTCCAGGTGAGTACTGCCTCTAAGTTATTGTTCATCTCTAAAATAACCTGGTTTGCATTATACGGGTCTCCAGGTATATATAGTTGGGTGTCCGGCATACATATGGATTTTACAGTTGCCAGTTATCACAGTAGGTAGATCTGCTGTGAAAATAGTAAACAACAGTGGACCAAGGATACTCCCTGCGGAACTCCTTGTCTTACATGTAACTCACTTGAGACCACTCGGTTTAGTTTTACTTGTTGAGTTCTTCCAGATAAATAGCTAGTCATAAGTTGCAGTGCAGATGAGCTCCAACCATAGTAGGATAGCTTTGCAATTAAGAGTCGATGATTTATTACATCAAAGGCCTTGCTATAATCAAGGTATACCATTAACGTGGTTTGTGAGTTTTCCATATTCTGAACCAGGTCATTCATAATTTTGCATAAGACTGTTGCAGTACTGTGCTTAGCATGAAAACCCGACTGGATTTGTGGCAGTATTTCATTATTATCAATGAAGTTGGTAATTTGTATGTATATTATGTATTCAACCACCTTAGAGATGGTTGCTAAAATGTTTATTGGCCGAAGTTCCTCATAAGATGTCGCAACACTGACCTTAGGTATAGGTGTGATTAAAGATTTTTTCCATAGATCCGGCATCGTTGAACTAATTAGGATGGAATTAATAATGTGTAAAACATTAATGCAGAACGGCAAAATCAATTTTAGCATTTTTAGTGAGATCCCATCCAAGCCTGTAGCATTCGATGACTGTTTATTAACTGCTTTAATCACATCATCCGAGGATACCGTGTGAAATATTAGTTCCTCTGTTCTTAATGGAAATTTCTGCAATGAAAAGTATCTGATTGTATTTTCTGCAACTTGAGTAAGTGGAATATCATTTATAAAATGTTGATTGAGACAATCTGGATCTACATTGTTTAAATTAATTGTATTTTAGGTTTTCGATGTATGTTGGCTTTTTCAAAGAACTTCCATAGCTGTTTAGAGTTATTTTTATACAGTGAAATCATGTAAATATAGAATGCCTTCTTTTCATTCCTAACTGCTTGTGTGACATTGTTTCTCAGCTCTTTGAAATAAGTACGGTCCGAAACTCTCCTAGTTCTGTTATATTTACTAAGAGCTGCATCTTTTATCTTGATAATTTGTTTTAATGTATGTGTTAACCATCCCGGCTTTGGTCGAAAATTTTTCGCTGTACAGATGGGTGCGTGTATATCGAAAAGCGCAGTAATCACTTGATTAAAGTATGATAATTTTAGATCAACTGGATCTTGATTATAGCAGTATGACCAGTCGATAGAAGTAGCATTTTCAGAAAAAATTTTATGGTCAAAATACTTATAAGTACGAAATGCGTGTGAGCTAGGAATAGGTTGTTTATGTGGAATATATAGGCTGCAATATACTAAAAGATGATCAGAGGTAAGACAGGCATCTTGAGTGCCAGATCCAGTGAATTGTAGGTTTTCACTCACACAAATCAGATCGAGGAGAGTAGCAGTTGATGATGTTATTCTAGTGGGCTGATTGATAACTTGAGTCAAATTAAATGATCTAAAGATAGACTTAAGGTAATTGGAGTTATTGTTCTCTTTGAAAAGATCTATATTCATGTCACCCATTAAAATGATGTGTTCAACTTCAGGATAAAGTATTGCCAAAATATGCTCTAATTCCTGAAGGCACGATATTGAACTAGTTGGAGGTTTGTAAATTGTTCCTACTGCGTAAGTTATTTTTTTTATTGTTAATTTTAGCCATAATTGTTCCAATGTGCCAGTGTGGAGATTTTCGAGGTCCATTACTTTACACTTGATTGTATTTTTAACAAAGCAGCAAATACCACTCCCTCTAAGTGGTCTGTCTTTCCTAAATAACGAGTATCCTGGTATCACTATTGAAGTTGAAGGATAATCCAACGGTAGCCATGTTTTAGAGATAGAGATAATGGTGAAATTAGTGCCTAAAACAAACTCACAGAATTCATCAAATTTTGGAATGAGAGATCGAATATTGATGTGGCAAATTTGTAGGTGAGTGAAAGGTTGCTGTGATTTCTGTAATTGCTGTGTTGACTGTAGTTGCTATGTGTTTGCATGTGAAATATATACCAAATAAATCAGCTTTAAGTTTAGCCACTGATTCTTTGTAGACCGAACAAGAATCGTGATCCCAAACAGCATGACAAATATCGGTGTCTTTACCAGATTTCACATTAACTAATTTACAGTTAATACAGCGGAACTCGGATTTGTCTGCCTTGCAATTTTTGAGCTCGTGTCCTAACGCACACCTAGGACAGCAAAGCTCACGTTAACACAATTGAGCGGTATGATTATATCCATTACATTTGAAGCATCTAGTAATTTCGACTGCATCGAAAACTCTGCAGACATCTAGGCCAATGATAATGTGCCCAGCCTCCAATATTTTGCTGTAGGTAACATTATCTAATTGTAGTAATGCTTGATACTTATGTTCTTTGTTTTTTATAGGATCTACTTTTAATATAGTTATATTTATTGAATCAGAGAAGATGTCAGTGTTTTGTTTTACTATATAATCTGCGAGAATGTTAGTTGTAAATTTCTGGGACAAGCCTGAAATTCTAACTCTAGGAAGAGCCTTCCTTAGCAGTTGAACCTTATAGTTTGAAGAAAGTTTCTCACCGGCAATTTTAGTAGTTTATCAGCATTTTCAGCATCGTTACATCTAACAATCAGGCCCCATTTTGAATTTGCTTGACGGTATTGATTTTGATGTTAGCTGTAACAGGATTAACGTTATTGACAACATCCAATTTAGTTGTAGTATTTTCTGATTGTTATCTTTAGGTTTAATTATAACAGATTGCTGTAGTGACTTAGACACAACACTAGCAAAGGTAGTACTTATTGGTGCTTCTGCTTTAACTGAAACACTAGAAAGCTTGTCAGTGGCAATCTGCATAAATTCAGACTTGAAGTTATCAAAACGCATCTTCAAATCATTCATGATCTCGTCAAATTTAGACTCCAAGATTCCCTTTAATAAGTCAGAGGAACCATCATCACTCTTAGCCAAGCAATTTTTGCAATGGAACTGAAGAGATCTCTTTTAACTCCATACACCTGAGTTCGACGACGGTAAGGTCACTGCAATCATAGCATATCTGAGTCCACATTTATCACAGCTGATGTTTTTGTTATCACTGTTGCAAGAAATACAGGATGACATTTTAGTCACCCAGTGCATATATTTAATTTAGAGAACTTTAGAATATTAATAGTGTTATTTATCATAACACTCACATAAGGAATCCGGCGTTCGACGGAATTGTGTTATAGTTGGCTTCTCCAAAGTCCATCAGGCTACGGAGGCCCTGTTGAGGTAGTTAAAGATGATACGCCCGACGCTCTTCCAAAGCGTTCGGACCAGCACTCAGGGCTCCGCTCCGGGGTGATTAAAGATGGTGCTTGCTCCGGTGCTGTCTGCGGAGCATGGTCTTCCGGCTCGTTCTCGGTCGTGCAGTACGGTTCGCCCTAGGTGGCTGCAAATTTCTCCTACCTATGCAGGGATCGGATTAGGAAACATGGTAAGGGCGACAAACAAAGATAATTAGGCAGGATATCTACAAAAAAACCACATTATAGAGAGCACAGGAAACTTGTCCCCACTTTTTGTCTTTTACACGTCGGCGCGAAGTTATTTGTCCAACCCTCTCGCGTCGCGCGATCTAGCGCAACGCACTGTGACGTAACGGAAATACGCGCCTAGTCTTTTGAAATTGTGGCGCGAAACTTCCGCACATCAAAATTAAACTAATACATGTTTAAGGGCCAATTTGATTGGCACGTAACACGATCTTAGATCAAAATGGAATGTGCATACTAAAGCCGTATGTGAAAGTACTGCCAGAAACTGTTATGTACTAAAACGACTTAGAGAAATTACTAATATACAAATCACACATGTATTATCATAGCAGTATTGAATGTTATTCGTTATGGGATAGTTTGTTGGGGTAACAGTTCGACTGCTGGGAGAGTTTTTAAAATGCAAAAAAGGGCAATTCAATCAATTTTCAAGAAACATTCTTTTGAATCCTGCAAATTATTATTTGTTACTAATAGAATACTAACCTTACCGTGTCTATATATTATTGAAATTCTCAAATGTTAGGTTTGATGACGACAAGTTTCCCAAATTAAATTTTAGTCATAAGTATGCAACAAGAAATAAACACCTATTGAATTTAGATGTTCATCAGACGTTATATGAAGGAGACCTCATTATATGGGTGCTCGTCTTTATAACAAACTCCCTTAGTCAATTAAACTTTGCTCTTTGAAACAATTTAAATTTCAAGTTAATGAGTCAAATATTCATTTTACTCCGTTGAGGAATACTTGTCTTATGATTTTAGTTAATTTAGACTATTTGCAGGTTATGATTATGTAATTATTTTATTGTTATTTATTTTAGTTTGTTGATTAGGATATGTTTTTGACTAATCTTATATACTGTACTGTGACCTATAAGATGTGTTAATAATAATAATTACAGGATGCTACATATCTTAGTTTTATAGATATTAAATCTGCCTTCTGGCAAGTACCCTTAAGCAAATTGTCACGTGAATTCACTGCATTCACAGCACCAGGCAGAGGTTTATTTAGATTTCTTCATACGCCTTTCGGCTTAACGAACGCACCCAGTACTTGGCAACGATTAATCGACAATACCCTTCATGCCGATTTACAACCTTCAGTACTGGTTTACTTTGATGACATCATCAAAGTATCACAAGACTTTGATACGCATTTAAGAACACTAGAGAAAGTCTTTTATCGTTTACATGAAGCAGGGTTATCGATTAGTCCCGATAAATGCAAATTCTGTCTTCCAGAATTACGCTACCTGGGTTATATAGTACAGCATCCTGGTATCGTAGGTTCGTGCCGCACTTCTCTACACTTATAGCTTGGCTCACTAACCTCACTAAGAAAAACATAAAATGGATTTGCTCTAACGAAGCGATAAGGCTTTTCAAATGTTAAAAGAGTATTTAGTTACAGCACCTACATTATGTTGTCCAGATTTTAAAAAGAAGTTTATACTACAGACAGACGCTTTGGCTTATGGTGCTGGTGCCGTACTGTCACAAAATTCAGATGATGGTGAACACGTCATCTGCTATCTCTCTCATTCTCATTAACCACCCAAGAACGCAAATATTCTACGATAGAACGGGCATGTTTAGCAGTAATTTGGGCAGTAGAAAAACTTAGACAGTATTTGGATGGAGTCTGATTTACGGTGATCACAGATCACCATTCTTTATTATGGCCACATCAGTTGCGCAAACCGCAAGGTCGTTTATCTAGGTGGGCATTGCGCTTACAACCATATGATTTCGAACCAATTCACTGTAAAGGTAAAGACAACACTGTTCCAGATTTATTATCGCGTAGTGTCTCTGTATCTACTAATGCCATTGATTCTAAAAATTCCAATTCTGATTTTCTAAAACACAAGATGGTTGGTATATAAAACTCCGCATTAAAGTCAAAAATGATTCTCAAAAGTTTGCACAGGTATGCCGTTTACAGACTGTTTGGCACCCCTCAATTCGGTATGAAAACCTTTCAGTTAGCCGACGCACTCTTATATTGTTACAGGGATCCCTACTCCTTGGGCAACTCAAAATTTAAATCTCTTAATGCCTATTTCTTTCATAACAATTATGGGTTGAATTTCAATTTTTCCAGCAATTTTTGTACTATTTTATGGAAAATTAGTTTCTGCTAAACTACACACTGCGATTTTTTGGAGATTATATTCTTCATTTAGTTTGCAAATAGGATGCTCACCATTATTACCAGCAATGTTATTGCATGTTGTACAATTATTTAAACATAAAATTTTGAAATTTACGAACAATATGCATAACCGTATTTTCTGCAATTTGCCGTTTTCAAAGGAAAAACAAACCTGCCCAGTATTTCCTTTGCAGTACTGTCCGAATAATTTACACTCTTTCTTCCATGGACTACTCTAGCATTATATCAAATTAGCCCAAAACACCAGTTTTCGATTCTTATACATAGATAACAGCAATTTCATGTCATTGATACTAGCCTATTCAAAAGACGCAAGCATGGCATCAGCACTTTGCATTTGTTGTGTATTCTTTCACTTAGCACTATTGAATTTATTGCATTGTCTTTGTTCTACTTATAATACAGGCTACAATAATATTTTTCCATACCTGTATATGTTAACATCATAAATTCTACAGTCCTGGAACTGGTTAGATGCGTATACTCATTGTTTCCTATTCCAGACTAACCTACACATTTCTCTGAAAGTCCCAGTATGTATCTTTCACTATCTGCGTGCAATAGTCTGATCTAGATCTACCTCTCATTTTTCTAAATATCTGCTTAGCCCACACTATTCCCGCAAAAATACCTTAGAACTTATCCTGCCCTTCTATTTCTCTTATTTTTATTTGTTTTCCACAGATATCTTTTTTCTTGTACTATTTCTATAACCTCTTTGTTATAAACTTTGTCTGTCCATGATATCTTCATCATGCATCTGTAGCATCACATTTCAAAATCTATCTTTTCCCTTTCCGCTCTACTGTCCAAGTTTCACAGTCGTACAGTGCCATGCTCCGCACATATGCTTTCAGCAATGTTATCTTTGTTTCAATGTTTGTCTTTGAACACAGTAGTTGCTTTTTCTTGTTAAATGCATCACGACTTTGTGCTAATCTTCGTTTTGTATCTTTTGCACTTTTCCCATATTGCATTGACTTCCTAGGCAGCAGAAATCCTTAACCTCTTGTAAGTTCTCGTTTCTTATTTGTATTCTAGTTTTTATTTATTTTCGCCTCTTGCATACTAGCACTTTAGTTTTATTTTTGTTAATTTTCATACTGTATCTCTATGTTAGGCGGCTCCGTGGCGTAGTGGTATGTGTGTGACTACTACGCCCAAGGTCCCGGGTTCGAATCCCGACACGGTCGGCTTGAAAAATGTTAGGCGAGCATTTTTCACAAAAATACACCCTCGTTCGGATGAGAGGTAAAACGGAGGTCCCGTGTGTGAGTGTTGTCACGCACGTTAAAGATCCCTACCTTGCTTGGAACAGCAAGGGTTCGGCAAAATTCCAAATTTTCAAGGTAAAAAAAAAACTCGCTTCCTGGCCAATGTAGTACCTTCGGGTGGAGTATTGGAAAATAACATGTAATGTATCTCTATGTTTCCGTTTCATTAAGGGCTACTTCTAACTGTTCCTTGCTAGATGCTAAAACCACTACATCGTCTGCAAATCTACGCATATCAATCTTTTGTCCCTGCATAATAATACTAAATTTGACAGTATTCATTACCTCTTCGGTGTACAAGTTAAAATTTACGGAGATAAGGCACATCTCTGTATCAACCCTCTCCTAATATCTACTTTTCTACGTTCCTGCTTTAATTATATTACAGCTGTTTGCTCTTTGTATAAGCTATATACTATCCGTCTATCCCTAAAACTCATTCCAATCTTCAGAGTACTTTGAATATTTTTTTCCATTTTACATTGTCAAATGGTTTCTTCATTATCACCCTCAGAGCTAAAATAGCCTTCCGTGTTCCCCTGTTCGCCTAAACCCAAAGTGATCATCTCCTAATATTTCTTCAGTCCGTTTTTCCATCTGTCTTTGTACAATTCTAGTTAATATTTTTGACACGTGTCAAAATTATTGTTCTAAAATTTTTACATCCATGCCCTTTTTTTTTGGGTATAGAGTAACTATGATGTAACGTTTGAAATCTTTGGGTGTCTCGCCTGTCTCAAACATATAGCTTACAAGAGACGTTCTGTTACTTGTCCAGCGGCTTTTAGAGTTTCTGCTTCTCATCTATAGGCAGTGCCGTATCATTTTTCAGGCGTTTTAATGCAAATTCAAACTCATCTCTACGTATAGGATTCCTGTTCTAGTGCTGTTAGTTCCTCTCCTGCATATAAAGTCCCTATATATTCTCGTCATCTAACCACTTTCTCTACATTTTCTATAATGGTGTCTCCTTCCGCAACCTCCCTTTTTTTTTGCTATACAGTTTTATATCGCTAAAATTCATTCTAAGTAGTTTGTATGCTTCATCTGTCTTTCCTGTTTCCATTTAGTTTGTACCTTTTTGCACTTTTAATCAATCCATTGCTCTTTAGCTTTCCTGCATTTGTGGATAATTTCCCATTTTATGGCTTATCTGTTTCCAGCTTCATCCAATCTGTTTTTGTATTCTATTAAATTCAGGATATTTATTTATTTTATTTATATAATCTTTGTTAGGTAAAGCCATACAAGATGTACAAGTCCTAACTAAAAGGATGTAGTTCAGTAAACTGATTTTCAACAACACCCTATTAAGCATAAGATATAACAATTCACAGGATTTGTTGACACAGGAGAATGTTTTTAAGTCTCTTACAAAATGCTGCTGGAGTATCACAAGATATGTATAGATCAATATAAGTATTGAAGGTTTTGCTGGCAAGATATTCGAAGGAACATTTAAATTTTTCAGTATTATGAAGTGGTATGTTTAATCGGCCAGTATAACGTAAATTGTGCGTTGTAGAACATGTTAGCAGCTCGTAAAGATATGACGGTAAGTGTTCACGGTATACCTTATAAAGTAGTACTGAAAAGTGCAATTCCCACTGTTTGTCCATCTTTAGTATGTTATGTTTGACATATGTGGGAGTCACATGATCTCTGTAGTGCAAATTAAAAGAATACCTAAGGCAAGAGTTTTGTAGTACTTGAATACGATTTTGAAGTACCTTTCCCAAATAACTGTAATATACTGTATCACAGTAGCGGATATTACCCAAAATTAGAGAATCACAAAGTTGCCAACGAACGTGTTGAGGCAATGAATATTTATATTTGCATAGTTTTCAACTTGAAGTATCCAGTTCTGCTTATTGAGTTAACATGGTCTTCAAATGTAAGGTTCTCATCAAAAATCACACCCAAATTTTTAATTTTTTCACTAAGAGGCACTACACAAGTTGTCTAATATTATATTCGTGTGATTCCCTTGTTTTACTCTTATTAGTGACACTTTGGTACCTATACATAGGGCCTGAGTTTTTGTAGGGTTAAGCATTAACCCATTTTTAGTGGTCCACTGATGAACAGCAACTTTCACTTCATTAATAATGTTGATTGATGCATTCACTGTATGTGAATTTGAGGGTAGATATAATTGGATGTCATCAGCAAACATGTGAAGACATTTTTTTGGAGAAAATTAACGGTAGATCCGATGTAAAGATAGAGAAAAGCAGTGGGCCTAGTATGTTCCTTTGTGGAACTCCAGATTTGACAGATAGTGCTGTTGAAAGTTTTGATCCTATTTTAACCTGGCACCCTCTGCCATGAAGATAACTATGGAACCATGAAAGTGCAAGTGATGAAAAACCATAGTATGATAGCTTAGATAGAGAGTAGTAGTTTGATATTGATAACATCAAATGCTTTGCTCAGGTCAAGCACAACTAGAAAAGTTACATTTGCATTATCAATATTTTTAGTTAAGTCATTATTTAATCTCATTAATGCTGTTGCAGTACTGTGTGATGATCTAAAGCCTGATTGAAATTTAGGTAGTATGCTGTTTTTATTAATGTAATCAACGAGCTGTTTGTATACAATTCTTTCTGCCACTTTTGAAAGTGCTGGTAGTATACTTATTGGTCTAAGCTGCGTCATGTCGGTAGCTTGTGATACTTTGGGTATAGGGTTAATTATTGACTGCTCCCAAATGTGTGGTACATGACCACTAAGAAATGATGTGTTAAGAATATGTGGTTAAGATTAATCGAGAAATGGTAATGACAGGGAAGGACAAATTGCTATTTTGTAGCAATACTGATGGCAGTGTAGCGGTTATGTAATAAACAGAGCAAATACAATAAACTACTTAATCAAGGATATAAATACCTTAAGCCTGTGCCGCACTGGACAAAAGAAGTCACACACAAAAAGGTAGCGGACACCCAAGAACACACGCGCTTGGTGTGGTGTCGCTTTCAGGACTCCCGTTCAACTGTGTTTTCTGTCACTGTCCGAGTACGAATCATGTTACTTCATGCACTCGCACTACGGCATAAGGTTTCGCTAAAACTGTAGGGTACCCGCACTAATGGTATTTATTGTCACCACTGCTAAATTGTTCAATGATGATGTAACATACCGCCCACCAAATTCATAGAATTTTGAAAAGGAGGGAAAATAATATACTACCATACATGTAAAAAATGTGTATATACATCTAAGCATAAAACAAAATTAAAATACCGACAGTGGTGCTACTTTGACCAAAGGTCGTTTTAATGTGCCATGTGCAGTTTTGATTTCAGCGACACGTATAATACCGTCCGCACCGGGAAAGGTATTAATAATACGACCAAACTTCCATTGAAGTGGAGAAAGCTGGTCGTCCTTGATGAGGACAATAGTGTCCTTTTCAACTTGTCAAACATCTACCTTAGAGTGCCATTTAACCTTCTGATTGAGAGTATGTAAGTATTCATGGCTCCAGCGAGCCCAAAAATCTTGGTGGAGTTTTTGCAGGAGTTTCCACCTGCTCTTTAACGATAAAATGTTGTTTGAATGGTCCTCATCTGGTGGTGCAGAAAGAGGTTTCATAGTTAGGAAATGCCCTGGTGTTAAGCAACGCAGGTCATTTGGATCCGAACTCAAAGCGCAGAGTGGCCTTGAATTTAAAACAGATTCAATTTGAGTAAGAACTGTGTAAAGTTCTTCAAAGGCAAGTTTTTGTTCGCCGATTATGCGAGCTAGGTGTGTCTTTACCGACTTAACACCGCTTTCCCACAAGCCACCGAAGCGAGGGGCGCTAG
Source organism: Platerodrilus igneus (assembly GCA_036346225.1). Classification (NCBI taxonomy): domain Eukaryota; kingdom Metazoa; phylum Arthropoda; class Insecta; order Coleoptera; family Lycidae; genus Platerodrilus; species Platerodrilus igneus. The sequence goes on from JARFIW010001055.1 coordinate 2,906,193, forward strand.
GTAGATTAAACGACCACTTTATTTTTTCTGAGATTACTGCACTATGCAGATAACTCGTAAGCTGACGATAGGCACCTACAAAATTAGTTTCGCAATCACTGAATAGTTGAGAACAGCGTCCTCGACGTGCTATAAATCGTCGCAAAGCAGCAAGAAATGCATCTGCTGACAAATCCGAAACAAGTTCAATATGTGCTGCCCTAGTGGCAAAACAAACAAAAATACAAATATAGGCCTTAAGAGTTTTAGAGCGTCGTAGGCGGCTAGCCTTTATTAAAAGAGGGCCAGCAAAATCAACACCAACAATACTGAACGGTTTGATTTGGGTAATATGTGCTACTGGTAGGTCTCGCATAAGAGGAGTTACCAGGACCGGTCTGGTACAAAAACATCTATGATCTATGATTGAATTTTTAATAGAAATGATCCAAAAATTCTGTTGTATAAGATACGCTGTGGTATTAACACCGGGATGGTAATACCTTTCATGTGTTGACCGAATGATAAGTTTGGTTAATCGATGCCGCTGAGGCAATAACGCAGGAAACTTTTCGAAATAGGAAAACGAAGAATGTGTCAAGCGCCCACCTACTCTTAAGATATTTTGTGGATCAACAAATGGAGAAAGTTTTCGCAAGGTTTTAGGTAATTTACGTTTTGCCTTGATCGAAGCTATTTCCTTTGAAAATGTAGCATTTTGTACATGCCGAACGATAATCATACGAGCATTGTGTAATTTAATGTTTGTTAAGAGACCCGCATGACGTTGAGCCGTGGGTTTAGAAAATCTATAAATGTAAGCCACGATGCCTTGGATTTTATATAACGATGAAAAGCGACTTAGTAAAATGTCAATGATGTTTGGATCTGTTTGAGCGACAAATGTTAGGATCTTCTTTTCCATAGTTACCTCAGCAATCGAGGTTGACAATGTTGGTTGAGGCGGCCACGAGTCACTAGGGTAGTGAAGCCATTCAGGCCCTGCCCACCATAGCGAACATGAAATATCCGTGCTTGGTATTAATCCCCGAGATGCAGGATCAGCCGCATTATGTGAAGATTTAATATACATCCATCAACTAGGTACAATGATTTCTTGAATGTGGCTAACACGGTTTGCCACAAAAGTTTTCCAACGAAAAGGTGGAGAACGTATCCAAGTGAGAGCGACCGTAGAATCATTCCACGCTGAAACATCAGAGATTTCAATCAAGTCTTGATAAGACCGAATGGTAAAAGAAAGTAAATCGGTTAATAAAACGGTGGCACATAATTCCAAACGTGGAATTGAAATGCGCTTAATTGGAGCTAACTTTGTTTTAGCGGTTACAAATTGTACAGTTATTTCTCCAGTAGTTTGATTTATGAACTGGAAATATACTACCGCTGCATACCCTACCTCGCTAGAATCGCAAAACCCATGCAAATGACAAGTAAAAGGATCCGAAAGTAAAAACGAAACGATGAGTGCGAAATTTAAGTAAGATTGACGAAATGTCGTTTTGGAGACTAGGTCCAGCCATTTGAGTGTCATTAAGTGACATGTAGTTTTTAGCCTTTGCAGAGGCGTCAAAAACAACACAAATTTTAGAAGTATGACCTTCCTCTTTAAACACAGGGTGATGGGGTAAAAAATAATTATCGTTCCCAATGGGCGGAAAATCGAGTAATGCCATATGACCCGCATCAAGATAGTCCTGCATGAAATTGTATTGTGCGCGTAGCTCCGGTTGAGCATGCAATTTACGCTCCAACAAAAATAGTATCTTTTAGCCATGTCAAAGGAATTATAAAAAATGGGCAAGGTATCGTTGAACGGTAATGCAACAATAAAACGACCGCTAGGGTCATGAGGAAACATGTTTTCGAAAATCATATCTGCCTTTTCTTCTTCTGGAGAAGTATAAGGCTTGGATGGTAGCTCCTCTATCTCCCAAAAACGCCTTAGGGTCTGGTCGATAGGATCTTCTACAGAAGTAAAAAATGCTTGGACAGTATCAGACTGCAAGCTTTTTGTGGGACCAATAATAGTCCAACCAAAAATTGTATTTATGGCGGCAGGCTCACCGCCAGTGATGATGAACGAATAAACATCTGCTCCGAGGAGCATGTCAATGGTTCCTGGAGAGTTCCAGATCGGGTCTGCAAAGTGCAGGCCACATATGTGTTCCTAATTATTAAGAACTTCAACGCTAGGTAATTTACCAGATATTGATAAAAGCACAAAAGTTGTGATTTCTAGAGATTTACCAGAGTCTAAAATAGAGCGAATGGTGCAGCTCACGGCACCCCTATTGACCGCTGAAGTTGTTTGCCCAAGTCCATAAATCGGAACTTGAGAACGCATGCGTGGAAGCCAAAGTTTGATCACGCAATCGTCTCGAATAAAGCTAGCTTGGGAGCCAGGGTCTAAGAGTACCCTGATCGGTTTGTATCTACCAGAACAGTCTTGAACTTCCACAACAGCAGTGGAGAGTAAGACAGTAACCCCAAGATTTAAATTCGTCTGTGAAGACAAAACATTTGCCGGAATAGGAGAGGCTGACTGCGTTCTATTGGCATTTTTATACATATGTGTAGCGGTCGCTTCAGGTGAACGGCTAGAAGCAGGTTGCGCTTCAAAATGTAGCAAGATATGATGCGGCTTGGCGCAAGTTCGACAAGAATTATAAGATTTGCATTGCATGGACGCATGGTCTGTACGTAAGTAATTTAAACAGAGGCATAAGCGTTTGACAATGTCAAAATGTTCTGTCGGAGTTTTATTTAGAAACGATTGACATCTGTAAATTAAGTGATTGCCCTTGCAAGGACAATGGTGCGAAAATGAATTCTTTGAGTCACTGGAGCTAATTGGTGTATCCAGTGAAACTACGTTAGAAGAAACTCTTGGTTTAAATTGAGGATTTCTTAAGCACTGATGTGTGAGATGTATGAACACTCGTCGAAAAAGAAGCATGTGCGGTTGAAGAAAATGTTTCCAATGTTGCACATTGTTGAGTCAGAAAATATCTCAAATCATCGAAATTAGGTATTTGCTTCGGATCCGATTGGAGTTCAAAGCGTTTTCTAGTGAACGGATCGAGTTTTTCTAAAAGAAAATCGACCAGAATAAAGTTCCAATGTTCAGTAGGAAATTTTAAGTTAGTTCGAACAGCAAGGTTCTCTGAAAAACAATCAATAAGTGCCCTAAGTTTCTTACGGTCTTTTGATTTTAAAGGTGGAAAGTCTTTCATAGCCTTCCAATGCAAAGTTGCTAATAAACGTGGATTGCTAAATCGCTCACGCAAGGCATTATATGAAATAATAAAATTATCCCCAGAAACGGGTACAGATTTAACAATTTTCAAAGATTCTCCGCTACAGCAGTTAATAAGGTAATTTAATTTCTCATTATTGGTCAACGAAGCATTATTGTAAACGAGACTGTCAAATAAATCAATAAAGAATGTGAATTCAGTTACCTCATTATTAAAATGTGGCAACTTTAAAGGCAACAATTTTGATCCAGTACTGCTTGGAGTACTTTCAGTAATTTGCGGTGCCCGCGATTCTTGCACCGCTTCAAGATGAAGCAAAATGCAATAATAAGCCGTATCTACCTCTTTCCGTAGAGCGTTGAATGCTAATAATTCTACATCGTTACATGATGCTAAGACATCAATTAAAACCTATTAAAATTGGAGTAAATGTCATTTACTCCCCTTGTTTGAATATGGAATAACGTTTTTAAACTTGAATCACTCTGTATAGTGTTGCCAAGTTCCAATATTTCCATAATGCGTATTTTAAATAACTCAAGTTGAGCTAAATCTGCCTTTTTTGGAGGCATAATGAAAATGTTATTCTGAAAGACGTACAAATCCTGTATACACAGTAACCCTCAGCTGTGCGCTGAGAAGTTAAATATTATGGGTTCTTGTTCAGGCACGAAAATGTAAAATATCGCATAAATCAATCACGTTTATGAATATTAGGCTCCAATAAGTATTAAGGAAAAGTCGTAAACCTAACGGTTTGTCAAGACGCTTACGAAATGTTAGGATATAATTCATAGTTTAGAGCGGGCGGCTTTGAACTTCAAAGATTCAAAGGTCCACCAAAAATTTAATGTGGCTAAAATATTTGAAGAAAGCTGCAGCTTTTACAATTTTATTACCACTCCAGGTGTGTTCAATATTTCACGTTTGCAAACCGACTGTAGGGTTTGTATGTAATCCAAAAAACGCGCAATGGGTTTTAATTACAAAGCAAATCCCTTTACCTTTCTTATTTGAGAAGTACAAAAGCGAGTTATAATTTTCAAGTTTGCCGTATGTCTTATATACCGCTAAAGTGAGTTTAAGACTGCAAACTAGCAAATTTTATGTTAAAGGATTTGTTTGTAATTAAACGCTTGTTGGTTTAATAACGGCAAAATCGCTTAATTTAATGTAAAGAGAGTGTATAACCAATATCTTACACATTTTAACCCGCTAAATATGGGGTTTAAAACACAAATTTAAAAAGTAAAGTAAATAATTAAAACAACGCTCGCTGAAATTCAAAAATAATATTCAGTATAGGACATGCGTATAAACAGGACAGGTGAATCCGGATCGCATTAAGGACCAATGTGGTTGATAAGATTAATCGAGAAATGGTAATAATAGGGAAGGACCAATTGCTATTTTGTAGCAATACCGATGGCAGTGTAGCGGTTATGTAATAAACAAAGCACATACGACAAACTACTTAATCAAGAATATAAATACCTTAAGCTTGTGCCGCCCCGAGCAAGAGATGTCACACACAAAAAGATAGCGGACACCCAAGAACACGCGCACTTGTGTGGTGTCGCTTTCAGGACTACCGTTCAACTGTTTTCTGTCACCGTCCGAGTACGAATCATGTTACTTCACGCACTCACACTACGGTATAAGGTTTCACTAAAACTGTAGGGTACCCGCACTAATGGTATTTATTGTCACCACTGCTAAATTGTTCAATGATGACGTAACAATATGTGTAACAATATCTAAACAATATGGTATTATAATTTTTAGCATTCTTGAGTTGATGCCGTCCTTTCCATATGCATCAGATTTATTTTTCAAAACAAGACGCTGAACTTCCTCTGGTGAAACGGTGTGTATTTCAAATTTGGCACAAAGTCCTGCAAATTTACAGTGTTTGAATTCGTCAATGTACTTATCATCTACCGGTGGAAGGAGTAGATTGTTCACAAAATAATCATTTATTATGTCTACCTCTTGGAGTTCAGGATGCATAGAATTTCGTTTAAAATGAATTTTGTTATCAGCAAAAAAATTTCCATTTGCTTATGATTTGATCTATATTTGCTTAATTGATTCTTAAAAAAGGCAGCTTTTTCATTCCTAATTGCTTGTCGTAAAATTACTTAGATCTTTGTAGTAATTATAATCGGACGTTTGTTTTGTTCTAAGATACTTTTGATGTGCTTTGTCTTTTAATCGTATCATGAGTTTGATCGTGCCTGTGATATACAGAGGTGTCTTATATGTAAGTGTGGTTTTTTTAATTGGGGCATACGTGTCAAAAAGATCTATAACTAGTTTATTGAAATATTCTAATTTGGCATCTAGATCATGTTCTTGGAGAATTTCTGCCCAATTATGGTAAGAAAGATCAGCTTGGAGCATATCTGCATTATTTTGATAATTCCTATATTCAACTACTCTTGGTTTTAGCCTTTGGACTCGGGCGATAATTTCACAGTATACCATTCTGTGATCTGACATATTTAGCATATCACAAACGGCTATCTGTAAATCACTACTGCAACAGATAATCTATTAGCGTAGCTGTTATTTGAGTTGGTTGATTCACAATTTGTACCAGATTGAATTGATATAGCAATGGGTGAAGGAATCTTATATAATGTTGGCTCATGAAGTCAATATTAACGTCTCCCATTATTACAATATAATCAACATTTGAGTAGATGTTACAGTTTCTACTTCACTAAAGCAGCTGTTATTGGTTGTTGGAGCTTTATAGAGAACACCTACTGCATAGGAATTTGTATCAATTTTCACCTTTAACCATAGTTGTTCAAGACTTCTAGTATCTAAAGTCAATATTAAATTTTGTTGCTTTGATACAATTATGCACATAGCATCTTTTGTTATCCATGGTTTCTTATTTTCCATTTGTGCATACCTAAGAATATCTCTGGCTGCCATGTCTAAGTTGGATTTAATGTTATTCCACTCCGTTTCCATTTCCTTAGTATAAGAAAATTTCTCGTTATCTTTCAGCAATTCATTTAATTTTGTTTGAAATCTTTCGTCTATCTTTATATTTTAGTTTCTCAAGTGAGTGTCTTTTTCCGTTCCCTTTCTCAAATTTTTAAATCTAAGAGCGGCGTTCATAATTACAATATTGTACACAGTGTCTATATCTGCTTCTGGGTAGCATCTACAGTTTTTTTACTGGATTCCTAATTCATTATCTAATAAGAATGTAACTTGATATTTTCCTATATCCTGTGGCATTTTCCAGGTGTATCGTCTTCTAGCATGATGTTAAAATAATGTATTTGTGACGGTTAAATTGAGTTTGTCACAAAATTCTACCAGCCTATTTCCCCATGTCATTTCTTGTGCCTAAACCAAATAAACCTACCACCGCTACTTTCCTATTTTGCTTACCACTGCGTTAAAATCGCCCGTAATTATTAAATTTTCATGTCCTTTTCTTTATAGATCGTTTCTACCTCATCTAGAGGTGGGCATGTATACTTGTATTAGCACTGTATTTACTGGTTTAGATTCTAATTTAACCACGAGTACTCTTTCATTTTTTTGTAGTTTTCTACACACTGCCCTATCTTTTTTCGCATAACTATCCCCACACCCGAATTTCCTTCCTCTGCTCTTGTATGAATTATCCTGATGTCGCCACTCCAAAAATCCCCCGCCCCAGGCCATCGACCCTCACTGATCCCTACTATGTTTATTGCTAACCTATCTAATTCAATTTTGAAGTTTTATAGCTTACCTACTTGCTTCATACTTCTGATATTCCATGCTCTAACTAGCAGAATGTTCCAGATTTTTTTCGAAACTTTCTGATCACATCCTCCGAAGTAGTCTAAAACTTAATGATTGAACCAGCAACAAGCTATATATAAATTGTTGAAGCATATACATGGGGGACTATTTTAATTCAGGAATTTTTTACCTCAGAGGATGCTATAATTTTAAATAACAATGTAAGTACGTTGTGTACTTGGGAGGTAATGCGGTAGTGCCTGCCAAGAAAATATTAATGTATACTTTATGCAATTGCTTTAATTGCAGTTGTTTTATAAAGAGTATTAATAAGTGAGCATTTATAACTTGATTCTGTTAAACCTTTTAACCACCACCACCACCAATTTGTGCAATGGGTATAGAAAGAAGAGAAGAGGTCAATTTCTCAGTCATATAAAATTCAACAACCACATTTTGGTAGTAGTAACAAAAACACAAGAGTAGCACTAAACTACACTCTCTGATTGAAAATAGTTTAATATTATGAATACAAACTTTATTGAAACAATACATCAGTTGCACTTGACTTAATTTTAAAATGCTTATATAAAAGCATTGTTTTCAAACAGAACATTGATTATTGGCCGAGTTATATAAAATTAAATATTGACAAAACTTATGTAACTGCAACAATATTTCGTTGCATATTCACAAACACTTAGTTCTTCATTGCACACAAATTAGTCTCTTGACCGTTAACGTTCCAACTAACATTTGCAAGTGCAAATAATATGACTTAGTACTATAATCGCAGCTTTTTAACAAAGTGAGAAAATTAAAAATACCACTATTAATGTCAAGCTGGAAAAATCAAATGAAACACGAGTTTATACAAAAACCTCTTGAATAAGATGCTTGTACAATTAAAAAAAATACGGATAATAATAATAATCTAAAATGACTAACTAATATATTATTAAAAGAAATAAGGAAGGGTAAAGAAATCATTGTTATGTACAGTGACTAAAAGTACTTTTAAGCTATTAATATGATTTTTTTACCATTATGAATATTAATTTACATATTCTATAATCAGTCCCTTCTAGTCGATAATCTACTCCATTTCTTCAATTACGATAGATGAAATGAGTGTTGACCTTCAGATGCAGCTATACCTAATTTATCACGTAACACTTCTACACTAGAATAATCGGGAAGCTTGAGGTAGTTAACACAGGTCATCACAGAAGGTAGAAAATCGTCAGCGTTTTGATTTGGTTCCAGAGTTGTACGTACTACTGTTAAGGGAGGCGAAAGAGCCTTAAATCCTACAAAATAAAATTATAGATTAATATTATTTAACAAAATTCAAGAAGAAAAAGAATTCTGTTAGAATTCTTTTTACATTTGGGTAATTCATTTTTTCAGTATGGAACTTTGCCTTGATTGTAACTTTTAAAATAAACAAGGAGTACATGCTGCAAAGCAGAAAACAATTAGGATGTATTACGAAGCTATTCATAAGAACAAAAATAACAAAAGCATGACGAATGAAATAGGTATTCCTCAAGCAAGACCACGGATGACTGTACAACAAATGATTCATTTAAACAATGTGTATGTATCCATGTCTTAATACACCTAAGCGAAAAATATGTGTCTCTTTGGTGATAGTCATGTCAGAGGCTTTTCAGATATAGTAATATGTATTTTAGGCTTAGATGATTTCCAAATCATTTTCAAATGCAAGTCCATCGCTGCTTTGGATATGGTCATGCACAATCCATCTAATAAGTTGCAGAATTATAACATCAATGACTACATTGTAATACCTGGAGAATCTAACAATGCCCTACAGAAATGAAAGTATTAGTGAAAACTAAAATGCTATTCAAAACATAGCCTTGATTACTAACTAATCTAATAGTGGTTTCTTCACCATACTGGATAAGTTTGTAAAGTTTTAAATGACTTTATTTACAGCATCAATTCTAACATGTTTACTGTATTGGCTGTATCAAACGTTAGATAATGTTGACAATAGTTATTTATTATACAAGGGAATAAGTATTAGATTTTAGCTTGAGGTGTGTTTGTCTCCCGAAGCGAAGTGGAGGGAGACAAAACACCGAGAGTTAAAATCTTACATTTTTACCTGTGTATAATACACTATTTTTTTCTGTGACAGGCAAAACGATTATTTAATATTGAAAAAAATATTACAATATATTAAAGTCAAAAAATCAATCCATGTCAAATTTAAAGTTTCAAACAAGTAGGCTGTTGTACTTATAGGAACAGTTAGACTTGCGTTGCTAAGGAAACCTTTAAAGTAATCAAGTATCTGTCAATTTAATTCTACAAGTGGTTTCAAAAATTGCTTGCTTAAGTTGTTTATATCGGTTGTTTTGAACGCGACGAAGTTATGATACGATGTTATGTTACACCCGAATGTTACAAGTGTGGACCCGGCTTTAAATTAAATATCTTCGTGTTCTTACTTATTTGAAAAAAAAATGCTAATTTTTTCCCGTGTAAAAAAGTGACATTTTGTTACCTGTCAGGAAACATTAAATGTCAAATTTTTTCCCGGCAAAAAAATACAATTTTATCACATACAAAATATAAGTTACATGGGTTGCATATCAGAAACTCTGGAAAGAGTTTTTTTAATACAAGATATTGTGAATATGTTCTTTGGACACGTGCTCTAGTACGTTGCAACCCATAGGTAGGCAAGTTTTCCAATTATCGATTTTTAGTTTGGACTGGTTAGAATGTATGGACAAGTACATTCTAATATAGGTAACAGTCGCACTAAAGACGTGGTAGTACGAATAAGAGTATTAATTTGTTGGTGAAAATCCGTGCAATAATTATGGACGTTGTTTAACAGATAAAGTAATACTAGGAATGAAATGGTATTTAAACACGTTTCTTTATCAGTGCATTGGCATGATGGTTATTTATTCTTTATGGATGCATATTGTTCCTGCTACTAGAATACTGTTCTTGGGAAATGTGATTCTTTTAACTTCTCGAAAATTCCTATTTATGATAGAATCACTACTATTATTTTCGAGAGATAAGATCTGGAGTCAAACACTCATGTGCAACGACAACTATTAGATACATGAAGTAATTATTTCGATGGGAACCTTTTTCTTTGTAGGAATTAGTGCAGAAAAGTTATATGCAATTAAGGTGCAAGGCACCATCCCAATCTGCAAAACAGACGGCCTTTTCATTCATCATTTAATGACTCCCTCTCAACAAGAAAATTGGGTTGCCCGGCACACAACTGAAGGCGTTCTCAGTAAAATTAAACTGGCTTCGTTCAAACCGTCAGAATATGCTTATGAGGACAGTTTTACTGGTTTAAGTATTAATTATCAAATACAACTTTGCACAGATATCAAAATTTAAAGTACGCTATTGCGTACTATTATGTAGATGTGCTTTTCTTTCTTCTAATTCTTTTACAGTTACTACTAAAATGAATGGCAATTGGTAGAGACCTCTGCTTAATTTCTGTCTACTTGCACACTAATTCTTTGTTTCTTTTTGCTAGTGGACACTCGGTATAGATTACAGGATGTTACTAAATATCATGTACATACGAAAGGGTACGATTCTTTGGCGAATTTTATGACAAAATTTATATAAACATAGGTCCACAAACGCTTCGTTTCCGATCTACATGGTATTAAAGTATCGAAATTTTTTTGGTTTTCCCTTTATATCTCTTGCAGTTTTTGAGATATTAAGATCAAATTGGGATATAGGTTACGCTGTAGGGCTTACATCATTGGGCATGTCAAATTTCTCCCCCTAAACTTTTTTGAGGTGCGCCGCTGGTAGATTTTAAAACACAAAATGAATTTTCTGTTTTGCTTAGAAACATTTAGGTCTCTTGAAGTTTTTTCGTATCTGTGATCGTTATTTAGGAAATAATAAACTGTTCTGTAAATCGCTAGTTTATATTAAAAATTTTAAGTGGGTCTAGAAGGCTCAAGATTCATGGTGGACAATCTCCTGTTTTTATTAATTTTTGCTTTACAGTATCTTTTTATTATAAGAAAGGTTTCAAAGTATAAAAAGATAAGAGTATTCTAAATATACTTGGTTAAGTTATGAGATGCAAAGTGATAATTATTTTATTGTATTGCTTTAATTTTGAACTATAGTGGAGAAGCAAATAGCTGCCTCATGTCTTATTTTCAAACTTATGATTTCTTTTAGGTATTTCACGTTGTACTTAATTTTTCATATTAGTATAAATTTTTTTAGGTTCTACATTTCCCATTTTTACTAAATGTGGTGGTCCTCATTAAATATCTTAGAAAACAACCCCCACACCTGTTCCGTTGCCGCCTACTGCTTAAAGTAAAGTCTAGAGTTTAGCTGAGGCATACAAATTTTCTCAAGAGAAAAAATTGTAACAACTTGTTACTTTATGTTTTTGGGCACAAATATCTATCTAATCTATCTATTTTTGAAAGTAAGCAAATAATTTATTAACTTTTGTTAGCAAGTGCAGCAGCAAACTCCTCCTTATTAGCAATACTTTTAAACAAACTAAATGTTCATGTACTGTTAACAATATACAAATTCATAGTACAACCTTTAAGGAAAGGATTTCATTTCCAACTAAAAAGCATAATAATCTTGATGAAAAACCAACAGTTTTTGTTCCTATACAGTCCTTAGAATTGTTCACCCTCAAAATTCAAGTTCTAAATTATCAAATCTGACGGCAATAGAATTTTCAATGAAATGTATGTTTATAAATGGTCAAATTTGTAGTTTAATGTATATTAAAGAAGGGCAGTAGTAACCTAAAAGACAAGTTCTTAATACATAAAACCAATCTTAACAATTTCTAATATGTGAAAAGATAATAATACAAACATGAAAATATCGAAAAAAGGTCTCCTAAATGATGAACCAGTCTATAAATCAAAACACAAAACATGTTTTTCACTTATAAGTGTAAAACAATTTATTAACTCTTCAGATCTACAAACGGTAAATTAATAATTGGAATGTTGGCGTTTGATCTGTTCCATGTGTTTTTTGCAAGTAACATGAAGATAATGGTCAAGTTATTGGTGGGAGCAGGAAATGCATAACTCCATTTATAACTAATGAATCATTTACAATATGTAGAACTCATTTCATGGATAAGTGAGTTGTAGATATTTTTTGTTACAAGTATTATGCCAATTTTATGATTTTCAATTATGTTGCTTCTATACTTAAAATCCTCCTTGTAATCCGTTCTCTTTCATTCAACACATCAAAATTATACTTGAAAAGTTTTAAATATACAAATGTGATAGTATTTATCGACATTTGTAATCACAGAAAACACTTACCTCCTACTGGTAACCGCGGCGTGCCAGTCAAAAATTGTATAAACAATCTCTGTTCGTCATAATCATAGGAACTGAGTACTTCAAATAAGTATTTAATAGCTCTAGAATCAGCTGTGTAACCATGATCGGGCTTACAGCATTCCATCAATGTTTTCACATCCCAGCCATATGCTGTATCTCGTGGATTTCCACAAAATACTGCTTCAAGTTCATCAGGATAAAACATTTTTAAATTTTGAATTGGGAAGACAGTTTCAAAACCTTCTCTTAATGCTTCCATTTGTCGACATACACCTTCAACTAAGAACCAATAAGCTACAAGCTCAGTATATTTATGTACATTGTGTACTGATACACGTGTATTTTTGCCATTCTTTATTAATTCTATATTATACCCTGGTAACATAAAATCTAATCCTAGGTCATCTATAGTACAACCATCAAATTCCAGTTGCTCGATCTAAAATATATTTTTGTGCAATTGTTTAATACAAACAAACAGCATACTATACAAATTTATTATTACTTACTAAAGCATTTTTTTCAGGAGTTGACATCTCTGTATTTTCTAAAATTGCATCTCTATCAATAATTAAATGTTGTAATTTTCTCAAGGTGTTATAAACATCTGAACATATATGCCTCAAATCTGAAAGCCTTAAAAACTTTTCTTGTCCTAGAAGCCAGCGATAGAATGTTTCAGAAAATGGCAAATCCAACTAAAACACATATTCTTAGTAAATGGAGAGTATTATTACCTATTGTAATGTATAAGTGGTTTCACTGTGAGAAAATATACAAATAGAATCGCTAAATGACCTTGCAACCATCTACCACCAACAACAGTATTAAATAATTTAAACGTCCCTATTAAATAACTACTAAGGACCTGAATAACAATTTAAATTAGTTAATTTCAAAACTAGATTTAAAGCACACATTGCTCATTTTAAACATGGTACACATGAATGATCTCAAGTAACTATTCATATACTTTTACACCCTACTCTTTTCTAGCTGGTATAAAAAGGATATGTGCAAGGCAGAGGTTAAGTTTCATTCTGGCACAGCCAACATCAACCGTTATAGGTCACGTTGAGAAGCAGAATACTTACACAAAATAGAATCTCAGGGAGGTATGTATAGGTATAAACTCTTATTACACAACTGAAAAGAAAGACTTAAAACACAATGAAATAAAAAACGATTGGAACAAGATACTTAACGTATATATAATTATTTAAGTAATTTCACTGTAAGTGCATTAAGAATTTGAACCATAATAGTTATTTATGTACCAACAGTATCAAATAGATATTTATGCATTGAAGGCGACAGAAACCCGAGACCTCTGGCTCCAGAGTTTTTAAGTTGCCAGAGGTCATAAACATACATCTATTGATACTCAAGGTGCATACAACTAATGTCATGCTAGTTCGTTATTGCATCTAGAACATAAATAATAGAGAAAAATCCTAAAATTTAATTTGGTTTACATTTTATCATAGTGCCACTATCTTGTTAGAGAAATGCAGTTACTTGTAGGCGTAAACAAATTTTGTTAGTTGTTAAATTTAGAAAGTCAAAATGCAGGAAAGTTCTAAAATTCCTGACGAATTTCTAAAAAAACAAAACACAACCTACTCTCAAAGAAATCGAGAGACGTCTACAACAAATAATATGATAAATCCCTAAATTGGATGGCAGAAAACCATGTAGAACTTATTAATGAAACTGTGCTGCTTGGATACCTCGGAGAACTCGAAACATTTCTCAAAGAGTCCTTATGGTCAAAATATTCAATGTATAAAAAGATTTTAATGGTAAATAAAAATATTAACACCGCTCATTACCATAAGTCTCTTGTGCCTTTATGCCCACTGGGGGGCCGTAAAGTACACCTTATGTCGCACTGGCATAAAGTACACTACTATGTAATTGGTGACTAAGCAGTAGAACACAATAATAGACTAGTATGACTTAAGAAATATAACGTAATTGTAAATGAACTCCAGAATTGGTTTTTAAATAAAACAAAGCTGTAATTTACTATTCATGGTAAGTTTTTATTACTTGATATTAATAAAACCATAGAATAATTATAGAGAAGACATGCCGTTCTAATGTATAAATTTACGCCAACAGAATTCCTGTCGCCAACAGAGGGCGATCGAATAACTCGCCTGCAGACAAATAAATTCTTGTAAACAATCAGCTGCCTATATTTCTGTTAATTTTATTTTAGTTACAATATGTAGTTGCCTACCTGCCACCAACAGATGGCTAGAAACTATATTTGTGATGTGATATTATGGCCCAATAGGATCGTGAGTGCAAATGGAATGTAGAATAATTGGCAGGCAGGATAATCGGTTACATTCAGAGCCGTTCGGGTTCACCCTTCCCAGTTTCACAATACCACTGCTAAATAATTAGTACAATAACTTGTTTTATGTTCATCGCTCATGCGTTCTGGAATAGTATTTTGACCTTGTACTTCCTGAGCAGTAAATTTTTATACCAATTTAAAAGACAATATCGAATTAGACAATCCAGGATCGTAGTAAGTATAGTGTAAATAATAATATAGGATTAGAATAATTGTCTGCAAACATTAGTAGCTTTTTTAGTGTAAATAGTGTATAGATACTCAAACCACGGTATGATTAAACAAAATAAAATGGTTATAACTTGTGAATTGTGTAAGAAATCCTGGAATAAATTCCCGGAAATACATTTATTTCGATTTCCTAAAGATGATGACGTGCGTGAAAAATGGATAATAAATTTAGGTATGTATTGAATAATTATTTTCACAGAACAAGATACAAATCCTAGCTTTTTGCATTTGTTGTTTATGCCGATCGGAATGCAGAATGTCGACTTCGCTTTGTATACAGACTAATTCAGGCTGTCCAGTTCATTATGAACAAGTATAATATTAGACATTCAGTGTTAATTTGGTAAGGAACTCTCTCAGCAAGGAATGCTGGTGCGTAAAATCATAACCGATCCATACAGACTTCAGTTCTTTTGTAGATAAATATGAAGGGAGTGATCAAAGTGCACCTAAGAATATTACACACATATCAGATACTGTTTATCTTGAAGAACTCACTAAGATTGACTTAATTCGCCTGATTAGTGGGCTAAAAAACTCCTTGAATTGTGGCAGACAGGACAATTCCAGTATCGATTATTAAACTATGTGCAGTCGAATTAGCATCCCCTTTGTGTTATTTATATAATAGATGTATCGAAGAAGCATTTTTCCTCTTTGCCTAAAGACAGCTAGGGTAATCTGTATTCCGAAGATAAAAACCAATGTTAGTCCTAGCAATATTTCAGATTACAGAACGATATCGCTATTGTCAGTTTTTTCCAAGATCTTTGAGAAATTTTTATCTGATCAATTGTATAAATTTATAGATAAGCATAGCATTTTGTCTAGGTATCAGTACGGTTTTGTTAAAAAAAAGAAACACAACTTCAGCTCTTTGTGACATGTTACATTTTATATATAGTAAGATAGATTGTGATAATAAAGTTATTGCATTACTTGTAGATCTAACCCATAGGTTCCCAACCTTTTCTGAACCACCGCCCCCTCTACTGGAAAAAAAACTTCCAAGGCCCCCCTCTTCATCATAGTGCATTATAACGAATATTAAAATATTGTTGCATAGTATCTATCTATATATATATATATATATATATATATATATATATATATATACACTAGATACTCATATACGAACGTTGCACTTTTGACTGCTATTACAAGCGCTCACTAAAGCGTTGGACAAGGTATATATATTAAAAATCGCAAAAGTAAACCTTAATTAAAACGACTATCAAATGTAGTACAAACTTGTTTATTAAAAACTTAAATATGAATACATAATGAACAGAAAAAGATTAAGAAGAAAAATTAATGAGATAGTTGAGGCTGGTGAAGTTTTAACAATTTGCTAATGTCGGGTTCCAATTTCGTTAACATCAGCCGCAAATCGCCACGTTCAGTAATGTGCAGTCTGTTCCTTTTCTTAGACAATAAATTAGCTACTGCACTGAACCCACGCTCAGCCAAATAAGATGAAGGAAATGCAATTAAAAATATCTGTACTCTTGACCACAATCCAGGGTAAAGAACTGGTATTGGTTTTGAAGCCAGAACTCTTGATATCCATTTCTGAATTTTACTTTTAGTTCTTCGTTAGTTGTGAGTTCTACGAGTTCCTCTTCTAAATTTGATGATTCTGCTGTATCTGCATTTGCGAAAGGATCTAAAACCCAACCCGGTATATTCATGTTTAAAATATCCTGGAATCGCTCCACACAATCAACATGAAGAACGTCCAAGTGTTGGCAGTAAGTAAGTAAATCTTCATGTTTTGCAGAGACTGCTGATAATGTGGGAAAGTGGCTGTATTCACCTCTCCCTAGATTTCGTTTGAATAGAAGAAGTTTTCCCATAAAAGCAGCTATGACGTTTTTGTTTTAATTAAATTCAATTCGTCACCTTGCAATTGTAAATTGACTTCATTAAATATTTTAAACAAGTCTGTCAAATAAGCGATGTCATTTTTATGTATAATCAGGTTTTCGCGCAATTTTTCGTTTCTGTTTTCAAGAGTGTCCAGTACTGAATCAAATAGTTGAAAAAAACGGTTCAAACAAGTACCTTTTGAGAGCCAACGAACTTCTGTGTGCAGCAGCAAGCGATTGTAATCTTCATCATTTTCACTACAAAGTTGGCTAAATAATCTGTCATGCAATGAATTGCTTCTAATCGTATTTACTGCTCTAATAACGTAATGAAGCGACGAATGCAAACGTTCGTTCAGATTTTTTGCAACCAAGTGCTGACGATGAATAATACAATGTATAGCGAGTACATTTGGTACTGCTTGTTTCAAATGAGATATGAAACCCTTATGACGTCCCGTCATTGCTGGAGCACCATCAGTAGCTGCCGACAAAATATTATGCATAGGTATTTCTTTCTCTTGAAAAAACGTACTCATGGTATTAAATATCGTTTCTCCCTTTGTATCAGTTTCCAAATTTTTTGCAAATAATAACTCTTGATAAATTTTTTCGTCTTTTATGAACCGAACGTATGATAACAGCAGTACTTCGTTATTTGGTAGAGTGAATTCATCAAGTTGAATGGAAAAATTGCAAGTTTTTAAGTAATCGCATAATGATATTTCAACGTCTTGAACCATTTCGTCTATTCTCCTTTGCACTGAGTTATTACTCAGAGGAATTTTCTGATGACATCTGCCGATGTCTTATGATGAAGAACAGTTTTATTACCTCTCTGACTGCCGGCAAGATAAGTTCCTCGCCAATGGTATGTGGTTTTCCGTTTTGCGATTAACAATGAAATGTTATATGATGCTCGTAGTCCATCATCTTCTTGTTTAGAAGACGACGCAAATAGGTTTGATATAGTTGGCTGTTTCAAATATTTCTTCTGCAGTTCTTGAAAATAGGACAAATCTTTGTCCTTTTATCAGTATGCATTTTATTTAAATGTTCTTGTAGCCTAGAAGGCTTCATGGCTTCATTTGAGAAAACTTTTGGCAAAGTAAACACATGGGTAATGATGGGTTTACAGGAGAGTGCGTAAATCCATATTTCAAATACAAAAGACTGTACTGCCGGCATTTCTTCTTAGATTCAGACATTTTGAAATCCAAAACTTGCCACGGTTTAAAATAAATTAACTTTTCAACGAATTTATAGATAATTATAAAATTAATGGTTATAATGACTTATATAACTTATCACTCACGAGCATGGATTATTTGGCACACAAAATAATAACACATTCCTAGAGCTATCCCTGCCTTTTATCGTTTGATTTCATACAAGCATCAACTTGTATGTTTTATCTTGTTTGCGATGCCGGTGCACTTTGTAAGCAAGTCATATCGCGTCTTTGCTTATCAACTTGCAAAGACTTGTTGCGGACAATATTAAACGGAATTAGGTATTCATAGACCACAATATCTTGATAAATAAATTAGGTTGTTATGGGATAAAGGGTAAATGCAGTGAGTTAATTAAGAGTTTTCTGTCTTCAAGATGTCAATTTGTTGATATCAGGGTTTTAGGTCTTCACTAGCAGAGTTAAAAAGTGGTGTTCCACAGGGTAGTGTGTTGGGACCTTTGCTGTTTCGGTTTTACATTAATGATATCTCTAATAGTTTGTCAACATTTCACTGCTTGTATGCAGATGATTTAACTGTGCTGTCCGCTCATAAAGAACACAATATTGCCATGGTCACCTTGTGTGATAACTTAGCTGCTATTGATTCATATTTAAAGTCCAATGCAATGATATTGAATCTAAAAAAACACATACACTTCAATTCTATGCAGTGCCGAGTAGTTATCAGAGTAGTAATCTGATTAGATTAGGTGCTGCCACAATTAAACAAGTAAATGATTCTAAGTTTCTTGGCGTTTCTATTAATTTTGCATTAAAATGGAATGTGCATACTAAAACCATATGTGAAAGTATTGTAAAGAAACTGTTATGTACTAAAACGACTAAGAGAAATTACTAATATACAAATCACACTTATGTATTATCATAGCAATGTTGAATCAGTTATTCGTTATGGGACAGTTTGTTGGGGGCAACAGTTCGACTGCTGGGAGGGTTTTTAAAATGCAAAAAAGGGCAATTCGGTTAATTTTCAAGAAACATTCTTTTGAATCCTGCAAATTATTATTTGTTACTAATAGAATACTAACTTTACCATGTCTATATATTATTGAGATTTTCAAATATGTTAGGTTTAATGATAACAAGTTTCCCAAATTAAATTTTAGTCATAAGTATGCAACAAGAAATAAACACCTATCGAGTCTAGATGTTCATCATACGACGTTATATGAAAGAGACCCTCATTATATGGGTGCTCGTCTTTATGACAAACTCCCTCAGTCAATTAAACTTTGCTCTTTGAAACAATTTAAATTTCAAGTTAATGAGTTATTGGTCAAATTTGCATTTTACTACATTGAGGAATACTTGTCTTATGATTTTAGTTAATTTAGACTATTTGCATGCTAAGATTATGTAATTATTTTATTGTTATTTATTTTAGTATTGTTGATTAGGATATTTTTTGACTAATCTTATCTACTGTACTGTGGCCTATAAGATGTGTTAATAATAATAATAATACATGCAAAAGTGAGTTTAATACTAGCATATTAGATTTTATTTAATTTTTCAAAAAGTATAGGGAACCGCATTGATTGACATGTAGGGGCTTATTTACTACAGTATTTCCCATAATTAAATGGCACACTAAAGATGCTAAATCAGTGAAAAACAAAAAAAAATTCTACTAGTGAAGCGTGGGTCCAATATCCACCACCTTGTGCATTCTCGAACTACATAAAATAATTGAAAACGCAAAGTAGAATACTGAATGATGCTTCTGGACATAGTTTATTTACCTCACTAGGTAGGTATAATATGTTAGACAAACTTTTAGCTCCATCAAACATTGTGTAGTTTAGGTACACTTTGAAATTGGATTTTTCAGAAAGTGTAGGAGAATACAGCTTGCCATTAATAGTAGTTTATTATATTAGGGCATAGTGCACACGTCAACCATTAATTGAGTAAGGCACGCCACGATAGCATGTTAAAATAGTTATTTGTGTAACTAGTGCAAAAAATGCATATTTGTTGCACGAAGCATGAAGTTTATAGCACGAGACAGTCGAGTGCTGTAACTTGCTGAGTGCAACAAATATAGTTTTTGCACATGTTGCACACAATATTTTCCTACTATCAAATTACATACATTCTTTTTAATTATAATTGAACTATCACAACTCAACATTTCTAACAGTTTTACAAACAAAAAATTCAGATTTTAAACCGACAACTTGAAATTATTTTAGGGAATTGTCACTGTCAAACACCAGCCATAGGTAACTACGCAACTATGAAATTAATTTCCGTTTAGGCCCCCCAAAGACACAGACAAATATCTGTGTGCATCAATATATGTTTAAAATAGCTTCAGCAACATACATATTCTCTTTATAAAATATAACAAAAGATGTTCAGTTCAACCTGTCAGTGTAAATATTTTTAGTAAAATTCCAAATGAAATTGCAAAATACTTAAATTTCGAAAACCTAATGCACGATCGTACAAAAAGATTTTTTTAACATCACTCAAAATATGTATGATGTATACACTTTAAAATCAGATTTTTCAAAAAGTGATTTGCCATTACTAGTAACGATTATTAAGGCATAGTACACACACCATCCAATAATCGAGAAAGGCACGCACACCACTATAACCGTTAAAAAAAACTTAAAATGCAATTCGGAATATCATGTAGTTTACGTATCCTTTGAAATTCGATTTTTCAAGAAGTATAGAGAGGATCATAGTTTACCATTAATAATGGATTGTTAGGGCATGCATAGTGTGCATATTAACCAAAAATTGAGAAAGGCATTATAGTAACAAATTAACTATGGCCTTTTCAGGAAAGATTCAGCTCTTCAACTTGGAACCAAAGCAGATTTTCAACAAATATTTTTGTCAGAACCATTTTATTGATGCATCATTTAAGGATCCTTAAAAAAGACATGCTTTACTACGAGGAGTTGTACCCCGATGTGTTACTAAGGCTGTTTCGCCAATTTCTGATGAAGAATTTAATTTATATAATCTTCCAAGTACTTCTGGTATTATGAGCATCTCCTTTTGTTTTAAAAGTAAAAACACCTACAAAAACTTATGAACAGAGAAATATTCTTCACAGTAAGTATAAATAGAGACATTAGTTTAGAACAGAATATATTCACATTTTATTTAAACGACTTATAATGACAGGTAGAGGTATTAGGGTATCATATTAAATCATTGAAATTCCCTAAATGTGAGTGGAAACAATTTTAAGTAAACATTCTGTTTAAATACAATAGACTATATCTGTTTGATATTGTGTATTCTATTGAATAATAGGCAAGCTAATATTAATTAGAGGGTTTGATAGGTTAAATTTGTATTACATTCAGATTATTTCGTTAATGAGTATAAATTTTGTCCTGAAAGTTATTTTTTTTTAGTAATTGTAAATAAGATGATAACTGAGGATCAGATGTAACCTAAACTTATCCGTTGGGTAGGTCAAATTTTATAATCAAATTACTTATCACATAGGGGATTCCCTCCTTGCTGAAGTAAATTTAATATTTGTAATACTAAATACCTGACCAGTTATTTATTAAATGTATAAAGAGTTTGAGTTACTACAAATTTGGCGCCCAACATGAACTGTAATAAACAACATGTCCTAAGTTGATCTCACGCACTAAAATAATTGTAGTTGAGGCAGGAATTTTTAAGGTTTGTTATTTAATGAATAAAATTTTAATTAAAAAATTCGAATTAATAAGATAAATTTATTTTAAAAAAATGAGGGAAAACAAACAGGTTGCAAAGGTTTTTAGCTTTTGAGAACAGAAGAGGCTCGAAAAAAAGATTTGTAGATAGGAAAGGAGATCTAGCAGTTACAAGGAGATCTGTACCAATGGTTAAAGGGCCTAAAAGACAAAGTCAATTTAGAATCCAAGAAACTAAAAGATCAAGAAATGAAAGACGACGAAAAGTTGAACCAAATGATATCTAAGCAATTTGGCACGACTGCAGGAACAAGTACACAGCACTGCAAATTAGCCAAACCCTAGCAATCTTGAGTAAACTTGAAAAGAAATTAGCAACGGTTGGCAATGGGCGCCTGATGGGAAACACCCAAGGGAATTCTTAAAATCGTTAGAGGACTATACAAAAAAAATGAACAAGGCCCGAAAATAGAGTGAAGTAATCGGTCGAATGCTGAGAGGACGATTCAAATATATGGGCTAGTGTTCACGAGTATAAGTAATGGTAATTATATAGATTTCAAAACTGACTTTTTGACGAATTACAGGTCTGACAAAGTACAAAATAAAATAAAAGTAAGTTTGTTTCAACCTAGAATCTACAATCCGAAATTGGGCGATTACGAATATCACATATGGCATTGGGTAAAACGACAAGATATCTGGAATCTTACATGTGATTTTCCAATGCTCCACCCGAAGGTACTACATTGGCCAGGAAGCGAGGAAGCATGTCGGGATTCGAACCTGGGACCTTGGGCATAGTAGTCACACACTATGCCACGGAGCCGTCTAGATATCTAGAATCACTGTTTATTCTACAGGCCATAATAAAACACTTCCCACACCAGATAGAAAGCACGTTAATCCATTCTTGAACGAAAACTGTCGCCGAGTTAGATTGTTACAAGACATCACCAATTTAGAAAGTGGGAAAAGCGGAATAACAAAATTTTACAACGTAATCCAACGCATGGAAAATCATGACAGAAATTAAGCAATGCATGTTCGTATAATGTAAAATAGAGGAGATGAAGAAGCGAATCCTCATAACAGATAATGTGACAAAAAGTAAGGTAGTTGAAGTGATCAAACAACCCTACCAAGGGGAATCACACGGTTAAACCTAGCAGCAGGAGTAAGGGAATTACAGGAAAACTAGAAATCTTGGCGACACGGTTAAAATTGCCGAGATAATTTGTATAGAGGAGACAGTTGGTAATAAATTTGAAAAGTTTACTAATATAGTAAAATCTGAACAAAATCGCTTATAAAATTTACAAAAGCTTACTTTTTGAATGGTAAAGAAGAGAAATTATAACAAGAAACCACAATAAATAATTATGAAACAAAGCCTGAGGAAGAAAATGCAGCTACACCATTAAATGGTAATGTCGAGGATTTAAAGTCTGAAATTTTGTAGACACGGGAAGTAGCTTAATACTAATCAACGAAAAGCACTTTAAATAGTTGCAAATTTAGCATCGGTCACAAAATAAGCATTACCGGTACAAAATTTAAATATTGTCGGAGTAGCAGGGAAAGTAGCTATATTTAAGGAACTAATGCTTCTCAATAAAATTGAATGAGGTGGAATTTTCGGTGAATCTTTTAGTAGATTTGACGTTCCTTTGAAATACTTATATAATATTTCATTTAAATAATTTCTGTATTAGTAAAGTCTGCCAATAGGATTAAGTTATCCTCTTTAGGAAATATAATTTTTAGGTTACTATAATTTTCATCTAAAATAAAATTATTTTGTATCATATATGGTTCATACTCAAGGGTTGTCAAATTCATTATGCGAATTTTTAAAGATCAGAGATAATGTAATCGTCGTAATGTCATTCTATGTACAAAACTAAACAAAGCATATTATACAATCAAAACTATTGTTAGAGAAGTTAACGTTAATATGGGAAAGACAATATATTATGCATATTTTCAATCACACTTAACCTATGAAATCATATATTGGGGTTATACGCATGGAGAGAATTTCGACACTGTCTTTAAAGTTCAAAAGAATACTATCAGAATATTATTAAAGAAGAATCGTACCTAGACATAGCCGGAAGAAAAGTAGATACTAGGCTAACTACCAGACGTGGAGAGTGGGGGATTCATCTACATACCAAGAAAACAAAAAAAAAAGTACATCGCACATGATTATCTATTAACACAAAAATAAATAAAATAAGCAAAAGGAAAATAAAAACAGTGAGAGCCTTTGTCAAGTGCTTTTAAAATTTCACCTAATACTTTTTATAAAATAACTAATTAGTAGGAACTAATTAACGTGTGAGAGTTTTTGTCGAACTTTTTTTTTTGGAAATTTCACATAATTTTTGTAAAATAAACTAGTCCGTAAAGCGGATAAACATGTATGTTCGTTTGACAAGCATGTTTAAAAATAGTACAGCACACCTGTAGAGCGCTAATATCGGATCGCAGCAACAAACAATAGTTCTACAATGTGACGTTTCTTGTCACGTAACTACACCAACCATTGATGCGGAATATGCCATTGAAGCACACAAAAGAAAACAAGTTCCATACCTGTAGGTGTCCTGGTACTTAGCTCGCAATCCGTCTGGGTCGAGTCAGCATAGAAACGCCATGATCGTCAGCATACATTTACTCTGCTACCATAATTGCAGCAGCAGTCTATGGACAAAAGTAGTTGTTCTACATAAAGCAAGAACCCATTTGGCTTCCAGCAAAAAAAGCTAAAAATAGCATCTGATTAGAATGGGTATACACGGAAAAAACTCACCGAATACACACAAGACACCTCCTAGTTGTTGAACAAAAAGACGTGCATCGCTTTCTGAAATACAGTGACGAATAAGATGTATAAAACACTTCGACGCACAAACTGAAGAATCAAACTCAACAATGGTTCAAACAACATGAATTCGAACTGCCAATTCATAGTTTAGTGAAGCGCGGTAAAAACGGAAAACCCGTGTTTAATCGGATAGTGTGCGACCTTATTTCAACAAGTTGTTACCTTGGAACAATAAAGAATACCATTATACGACAATCGTAAGGTATACCAAGATAGCGGGTACCTAAAAACGGGATATAACTATTTACCTGTAGCATAAACTTGACGTTTCAAAATAAATGAGTTCAAAATGAAATGTTTCTGATTCTAGTTCCGCCATCAATAAGTTGGTTACACATACATATCTGATAGAAAAAAATTATGTATTTTTCTTTTGTAGTCTTAATTAATCTGTATGAAGTTTGCCCAAAATGTTTCAAATTATATTATGAAGGAAAGATCAATTTTGTTAGAGTACTTCGTACTTAACATCCTAACAGTCAACATGTGATTTTAAGAGATTAGTTACGTTTGATTACAAGATTATGGAACAAAGCTGAAAGTAGTCGAATCGTGTTCGAATAATACCCTAAAATGAGTTATTATCAATTTTAGGGGCACATTGGTTCCCCAATCAACAACTTTTTATTGGAGATAAAACATGTTGAGAATGGCAAAGTCACTATAGGCATCTTATGGTAGAGCTAAATCACACTAAGAAGAATCCGCCACCATCATAATGTGCACAAAGCAAAATCGGTTCGGGAAAGTTCATTATATACAATTAGGAGGGATTGCGGTATTTAAGCTTCAGTGACATGGAATTTTATATAATCAACCAATCAGAAATTATGTTGCATCCGTTTAGATGTTTTGTAAAACACAACCCAAGCATCAAAGGTGTTTAGTATTCTGTTGGTTTGGCATTTTGCAATTTACATCGGCTGTTTTTTTATTCTTTGTATATTATTTCATTTCCTGCTATAAAACAGTTCTTTTTAGAACCAAATTAGGTCGTTTTGATATTGTATGTGGTAGTATTTATAAAACATCACCATAGTAACTTACTACGTTTCTGCGCAATGTGTCAAATGCTCTGGGATCTTCTTAAAGTGAATTGCCTCTATCCACCTTAAGTACAATCAATCACTCATCAGAGGAAGGGAGGTAGGGAGAGAGAGAGATAGCGAGTTTGTACTAAAAAAAAAAACGATTTGAAAATTAATTGTATCAATGACTCATCAGAGGAGGAAGGTCGAAGAGAGAGATAGACAGGGGAGGGAGGGGATTAAGGTGTATATAGGGCAGATGGAAAAGAGAAAGAGGGAGAGCAGAGTGAGGGATGGGTGACAGAGGGAGAGGTGGAGAAAAGTGGAAGTGTGAGGGAGAGAGGGGAGAAGAGAAAGAAGTGAGAGGGGCGAAAAGAAGGGAATGAGGGCGAGTGATGGAGAAAGAAGAAGAGAGGGGGTGAGGAGAGGTAGAAGAAGAAGGGGTGACGAGAGAGGGGTTGGGAGGAGGTGTGAGAGAGGGAGTTTATTTTTTGTGTATTTCAGTTCTTTGTTTATAATAAATTTAGAAATCCATTTATTTTATACTTTGGTGTCAGTTACTATCAGTCCTAGTTACAATAACATGTATTTCCATTATTGATTTTTTAACATTTTGTTTATTTGAAATGCGTATCCATGGATTCCTTAATGTCTGCAAATAAATAAATCGTATTTTTTTTATTATGAAGAAACTACTGAAAATAAGTATATCAACCCTTATATGGGAGTAATCTGAAAAAATAATCTACCCTTGTGGTTTATATTAAACTAGGGTTTACATTAAAAAGTGAGGTTATATTAGCAGTTTGAAAATCCCTTTCTTAATAAAATTCTCATATACACTATTGAACATTACGTAAAAATGTACATTACAAGCATTGTTGTCTTCCCTATAGGTTAAACTGTTAAAAAATTAGTTTGAAAAAAATAGCGAATTTCATTTTCCAAATAAAAAATTGAGCAACTAGGTGGGTTTTAAAAAAGCATCATAGTACCTATAACTTTCCGATCACCTTTGTTAATATAACCAACTTTGTATCTTTTATAACGAAAAAAAGTTATCCATACACGGAGATAGATTGTGGGTACCATGTAAATATATATATATTACATTAAGAGTTCACTAGAAAGTAATATCAATCGTGAACTTTTATTCTATAAAGGTTCATCAAATTTGTTTAAATGTGATCAGTACCAACCGAACAAAAACTGAATTTGCTCTTTAATTACTAGCAACACCATTATAGTAATATCCACTGACAAAAATTATGTCTGTATACTGCCTAGCGTTCCAAACAAATACATAATTGTAAGTTATGTTAAATGTATTAAATAAAAAACAAAAAAAAAATGTTACAGAAAGTGTGCCCTCAACAAATCACATTCAATAGTCCTTTTTTTAAAAAACGCCCATCAGAATTCTCAGATAATTTCAAAAATATTATATATCATCATGTGTTTATGATGTTTGCTTAGAATTTGTAGACATACGTATATTATTTAAATTAGTGGGAGACATTTAAAAGTACTAAATGTCACTTATGTTACTTTAAAAAATAAAATAACTCACCATTCTAGAATCCATTACTGCTTTGGCCATAAACTTTCCTAAAAATCTAAATCGATTTCTTGTTTTACCTACATGGCCTAATTTGGTATTTCGTCCCAAAGGTGCTGGGTATAATCCAGTAGGATGCATAACATATTCATTTCCAGTACTATCTGGCGCATGCCATAAATCAAAATCATTTTTTTGTATTTCTTTAGAAACTAAAGCATAAAATTCCAAAGTTGGTCCTAATCCAGTGCCAACTTCATCCTCATATTGTACTTCTAATAACGCTTTAGATCCTGCAAGATCTTGAATTACCTGTTCGGCTTGTTTCAATATATCATCTCGAGAAATAGTCCTTTTTCTACGATCTAAACGTGGTGTTACACGTTCTTGAGAATCAGAAGAAGTAAGTTCTGGCGACATATCCAAAAGTCTCTGTAAGGCACGATCACGATCGAATGAAGTTACGTAAAATAGTAATTGTCGAGTATCAAATGGAAATAAGAATGGGCATACTGAAGCAATTTGTTGTAGCCAAGCAGGTAAATTACCCGTCATTATCACCAGCGGATCTTGAAGTTGTCTACTTGCTTTAGCAGCTATTTTACTATTTAGAAAATCAGATGCAGGAAGAATGGGCCTGTACTGAAGTGCTGTATATAAATAATGCCAATATAAATTTAATGCATTTATAATACGCAGTAAACATAACACTTCAAGCGAGGCATCTTGAATATCTACAGAATCAGGTAACTTAGTTGTTAAGAACGGGGCAATTTGTGACTGTGAAGGTGGAGTGACTCCTTCTAAAAATAAAGGTTGAAAATGTAAATAAACAGAAACTCATACAACAACTTTTAATAATCACAATTCTGTGTAAATTCTTAGCCATTTGCTTGTAATTGTAATCACATAAAAAATTAAACTTATTTCAAAAAATTCTGCTGTATAAATTATTATCATACAAAGCTCTTAACATATAATAGTTTTTTACATAATCTGCTGGCTAGTGACAAACTTTAACAAGTGACAGTTGCAAAGTAATAAGTTCTAATTCAAGTTACATAATGTATTATATTTATTATCATATGAGATATAGCTATTATTATATAGTTTGACTGCCATTGTAGGCATCATATTAGAAACTTTAAAGCATACATGGTGGACAATAGTGACATTTTGTTAATAAACATTACAACTATTAGCTCATTAGCTCAAATATTAACAGTAAAGAAAACTATCAAAATCTTTAATTCAAGTGAGGTACTTGTTGTAGAGTGCATATCTACCGCAAGTTTTTAAACAGCACGATTGATTTTGCAATAGAAGGTGAAGGAACAATGATCATCCACTGTTTCTGTTCATAAAGAACGTGACACATTTTGATAAAATACTCATACGAAAAGATAGAAGTTTCAGCAGTCAATTGAAAGCATCGAAAAGAGTATAGCCGAAAAATTCTTAAAGTTATCAAAATCAGAAAATATGATAAAATGTTCCTATGAATGTCAAACTGCATTAAAAAAGAGGTTCACGCAGCAATTTATTCAAACATTTTGTGCCGCACAAAGAAAATCCAAAATTTCTATCGCAGCTTGCATATTTATCGGTTAATTAGGAATTTGCAGTAGTCCGCATATTTGTGCTGTGAATGCATAGTTAGATTATTAGTATTTACCTCACAAAGAACTACTTGGATTCATATTGTTATTTTAATATAAAAGTGTATGTAAGTATGAAAATCACAGGGTTGTCAATGCTGTTGCGTTAAGATTTATAAAACTTTTCCTAATAACTCTATATTCCAGGGGTGTCTCCAGTTCAAGGGCCAACCATACCAATATTTTTATTAACCAATACAAATTGATAGTTACACTGTAACGTATTTTTTTTACGCAGTTACACTTCGCTTATTAATCTAAAATAATATCGCAATAAAATAAAAATATAATTTATAAATTTTCGATCACTAAAAATAATTCGTAAAATTTACAATAGCATATGCGCTCCTTTGCTCTTGAGGTCTAAGTTCCTACAATAAGCTTCGTCAAGTTGTCATTTCGTGTCACTTTTCTATCAGCGTCTGAACAGGTAAGCTGCTATCAGCGGCATAGAAAGTCAAGATGTTAGACAGGCACATGGCCTGTAACACAGTCCGCAAGAAAATAGAATTGTTTTAACCTTCGTGCCGAAAAGTGGTTCTTGGCAGTTGTAGCGTGCATATTTCATTTTGTGTTCCACCTGTAGCTGCTCAATCGATTCCTGCTGACCGAAGATTTAGAGGTTCCCCCATCATTAAAACAGTTGGTGTAATTAATTAGATACATTTTATTAAAGTTTTCCTCTTAGTGCAATATCAAGGAAGTAGTTAATATCATGGAGTTAATATCAGGAAGTAATATCATGGAGTTAAAATCATGGAAGTAATATTATGGATATAATTATATCATGGATTTCGTTAATATCGTAATTGCCGTATTTAATGCTGAAAAGAAAATTTATTTGAGATTTGGAATACAAGAATTTATAGGACGTACTTAAGGAGGAATTGGTTTGGTTAAATTATGTTTTGTTCAGAAGATTTTTCATAGTTCCAGCGATAAATTCGTTCGTAATCAGGTGTTTCCTGTTTGTGCATCGCAGATGGTTAGTAATATCCCATATCTGATCTCATAGTTCAATTTCTTTTGGTCGTACTGTACTTCGACAAGTGAGTAATATTTGGTCTTTAATCACATTTATAATTATTTGAACGTAATACGAAAGGTAGAAGGTTGAAGCTTTACCTTGATTAAAATAACTTAAAATTTATTTAGAAAAAGAAAGATTCCGTAATAAATTTGTAACCTAGCATAATTTTTAAAGATGGCTATGCAGTTTGCTTATCATAATTAATTCACAAACAGTAGTTAACTACACTGAAAAAGTTGTTATTGACATAAGATGTCAAAAATATTCAGCTGTCTAATTTAAATCGCTAATTTAAAAATATCTTTAGTAATTTTGAGGTCACGTAATTTGATTCTTAAACAACGTGACGATCTTTTTTATACATATTAAGTAAAACTAACTCTATGTTGAAAGATGCAATTTTATGAGAAGTCAAATAATTATATTTAATTGTGAAGTCAACGTAGTCCTACAGATGACTAAAGATTAAAATATGTAATATGAATTATTAAGAGAGCTCAAACTTTTTAGAAAATTTATTATGAAATATTCAATTTAGAGATCTTTATGTTTTTGAATACAAAACCATACTAATTTTCTGTTCTATAAAAATTTTAGTTGAAAAAGATTATGTTAAAACAAGTCAAAGAATTTAATCAAATAGAATCCATTTTTGCATATCTCTTTTATTATTCAAAATTCTAGTAAAACTTATAGGTCATTCATGAGCAGACGTTGTGTCTAATGATAACAAATACCCTGGGTGTATACTTTTGGAACTTAAATTCTGATATATTATTTTTGGTAAATATTTTTAAGGACACAAACGGTGTCATGTTGTGCATTTATTTGTTCACAGGTTAAGTCGAGACATCTGTTAATTGAGATTTTGGTAAGTGCTTTACAAAGGTGAAATTCAGGTTTTGTGGCTATATTAATGGTGTAGATATAAGGTTTCCGCATTCCCTAATACAAGCACAGATAATTTTTGTAGGTTGTTGTATTGAAAAATACGGCGGCTCTCATTATCTATATTCTTGCTATTTAATAATAACTAAATATTACTTTCTGAAGATCACTTTGAACATACAGAGTAATTCATTGTGAAGAATGGGCAAACTCTAAAACAGAGATACTAGACACCAAATACTACAATTTAGCCCAACATGTACTATACCAATGCCACTGGCTTAAGAAGTACAGGGTGTTCAAAGTTGAAAATTTATTTTGAAATTTCTAAATAATTTTGAAAGTTTTGATAGGAATAATCGAAACTTTGCCCTTTTTATATTTTTTGGCATGAGAATTACGAATTTGAAGCTTCTTTTGGAGATTGCCCATAAAGGGCATTAGTTACAACCTGTTTCTGCACTAAATCAAAACGTCATTTTTTCAGTTGAAATAAATGAAAGGTTCTATTTTACACAAAAAAAAGCTACTCCTATGTAACTTGTGTGATTCTGTTGGTTTTGAGTTATTAACTTTTATTTATTTATTTATAATGCGTTATTGCTCAACAGAATAATTCCATTTACAGAATAATTATTACAATGAATTGTTTATCATTTTCCTGACGGTTTTTATATAAACCAAGTAGCTACATGATAGATGAGAGAATATAGCGCAAGTTACTTATTAATGCTACTTATTATAGATACAGACTTACTTCTGCTTTAGCCTCTGCTAAGAATTCTCTTAGATCAACATCCCAAATGTCTATGTCAGAAATTATGATAATTTCATTAAACGTTCCCCACATATAAAAAATCGAAGGATTCTTCAGAACGATTGTGTTTGCTTTTTGTAGATAAAACATACTGTTGCAGCATGTTGCTGTTTGTGGAACGTGTATTGATAAATGGTTCAATGTATTTTGTTAAGAAAATTTTTAATCTTTTAAATTACAAACTATAGGCAGAATAAAAATAACAAAAAAAATAACTAATAACAGTAAAAATCAGTAAAGACAACAATAAAAAATTTCAAAAGTGACTGAAGTGTCCACCGCCCATCTAAATATATTGTAAAATGTACTTTCTTAAAGATCTTTGACTATGAAACAAAACATATTATTTTTAGTTGCATTCGTGGCTTCTTGTATTTTCGATCGCAACTTCTCGATACAATATTAATTTTGTTCCTGTAAACTATTCCTTTCCTTTGTGACCATACTGAAAACTTGGCGTGTGTGTTAATTCTGGACTCCTCGGTGGCCAAACTAATTCAATTCCACGAGCAATCGTTCAGAAAAATGTTCCTTTAGATATTGGTGTACTGTAATGCTAGTGCATTACTTGGGTAAACATTAAGTAGCAGGAATGAACTTCTTAATTTAAGGTAGATATACCCTATTGGCGATAAATATGGGATGAAATCGTAAACAGTAATAAAGTGCTAGTAATTATATAACGTGGACAAAACTATGAACGTAGTATTAATGATATAACGATTTAGTATGCTAAAGTTGGCAGTTTTGTGCAGTGTTGTAACATTTTCTGCTTCTGTATTCTTGCACGAAAAATGTGTTTAAATTGAAAATTTATGACACTGCTTTTATTACTTGAAAATGCTTAATTCTGTATCTTGAGCTGCATTCCTATATCACAATTCACTACCATACAGAAAGAAGGTGTTTTAAAAATAACTTTACAACTTAAAATATGAGAACTTTTAATAATTATTTAATACTAAAAAAAGATCATAGGGTATAATACAATCATAGGTTAGCTAAACAATAGTATGACGAAATTCGTAAATTTGGGTTATTTTACTGCAAGTACACGTAGTGTGAGAAAAAATTAAGTTCGGTTATTAAACATGCATAGAATAAGTCAACCATGACAACACTGCATTTATTTGAATTGTGATGTTATATCCCATATTTATTGCGAATAGGGTATAGATTAGCTTTTAGCAAGCATACACTGTAAAATTTATAGGCATTGGTAGTTTATATTTAATAATATTGCTATTTCAATGTAGTATTAAATTAGTGCCAATAAATAAATAAGGAAGCAGCATGCAGGTTAAGAAATTTCACAGAAATGGTAAATTTTGGTACCTTACATTCCTTTGTATAAAATTAAAATATTTATAAATGGAAATATATCCACAATATTTGTAGAAATCTCACATGGGTTCAATGAAATAGTTTACCATGAGAAAACAATTATGCAGTTTAAGGGGATATACAGGTATCATGCCATACCATAAAAACTCAACCACAATGCAGCAAGACACACATTTTAACCATGGGATGGGTACACAAAAATGCAATTATCATAAAACAGCCATAAAATGGATGACCTAGACCTATTAGTGTTACATGGAAACACCATGTAAATAAAGTAGGATTCACGCAGGCCCATGTTATGGAAACAAAAACACGCAGGCCCATGTTAAGGAAACAAAAACACGTGCTAAAAAATGGCATAGAGTGAACAGAATACATAATGACTGCATAAATAGAACATTTTAAATGCACAACTCCTGAGAAGGAAAACAAATAGTACAGTGACCCCAAGGAAGTTCCATTTATAAAACCGGTGGATAGTAAAAGAGAAAAGAATTTGAATTTGTATTCATGTGCGAACACTGTATGAACAGAGTATATTGAAATCTGGTAACAAAATAAAGCGCAACAATATTTACATAAATTCAGAATACCATTATTGAACACGAAATCAGTGAAAAATACCGACATAGGTTGTTACATGCCGAAATTCGGCCTGTAAACATTTCGATAAGTTTTAATTTGAAAGCGATTTCGCGCCAATGATTTAAAAAGACGTGCGTGTATTTCCGTCACTTCAGACAGTGCGTTTGCACAAAGGATTACGCAGACGCGGAGTGTGGAAGAAAGTGGGGGAATTTCCAACACGTCGAGGACTAGTCAGCCAGACGTCGTGCTTAGTGGTTTATCATTGTACCATTTTCCTTGTCTTCTTTTTCAGGGAATGTAGGTTTCCTTTTATCTACCTTTTATCGTACCTTTTCCTGTATTCCTGTCGCTCTCTACAAATAGGAAGAAGAAGACAAATTAAATTTGGATTCAACCGGGGGCCAGAAAGATCACCCATGCCCAAAATGCTCAACGAAGCCCAGCTGCCGCCATAATACCGTAATGCTGTGAGAAGTTCTACAGTTTAAGTGAGTACCTTTTGTTTTTCCTTATAATTAAAATAAACCTTTTTTGTATGTAATAATAATTTGAGCAAAGGTATGACGTAACCGTTTATTGCACAATATTTTGCAATTATTTATCATTGTTACCAACGGTCGTGTAGTGGCTCGTGTACCTCACCGTGGGGGGTATAATAAAGCTTAATTTGCCAAATTGGAAGTTTATTCATCGGTTAACTGCAACAACTTATGGACGGACCTTTGATGGAATTCTGAAGAATACAATTGTAAGTCACCTTATTTTAACAGCTGATAGAATTATATACCGTTTCTCACGAATAAATATTGTTATATTTATTAAATATGGTAGTGATAATGCATACATCTTATTAAATGGTAAGGATTACCAGATTTTGTGCACACTTGTTTAACTTATGAGAAAGGACAATCTAAATTTTATTGTGGTGATTTTTGTATTAAAATTCAGTTGGTAAAGATCCTATGAAATAGAAGTATTAATTTTTTTAGCAAAATGCACACTCGGCCAAATAAGAATAACAAAGGTAAGAATTTTATACGTTGTAAAAGGAATCCTATCAACCACAGAAACAATAAGAAAAGTCAAACACCTGCAGGGAAACCCACCTACCGAGTGGACTTGGTTTTTTAATAATTTAATTGGTGCTCAAAGACTCTAACGTAGACAAAGGAGTTCAAAAACATTTCAAGGTAAAAATACTGGTATTTATTAGAGATCCACAACTTGTATACCCCTGAGAGTATTATATTTTGTTGTCAAACCCATCCTGCACCACTAAAAGTTACCCCATGCACCAATTGACTGTTACATCATCGTGAGTCTTGCAGAGTAAAAATATAGCAAATCAACATAACATCAATTCAGCATGTAACAGCACTAACAGAAATAAAGTTAGACAAGAACGAGTGGAGCTCGCACTATTAGGGTTCCGTACCAACACTACAGTGAGTAATCAATAAACCAAATTAAGCAGTTTTTAATGTTTATGTATATTTAAATCTTATCCAAATTTGATTGTGATAACTGAAAAATGACTATTGTCCCACGTTGTACTGGTACATTAGTAAATACGTTGTCTATTACGGTGTTTAAAAATTTATACCCAGCAACTATTACACTGTCAAAAAAACCTGCAGTTTTCCGATAATCTATGACTCAATAGCTAATATCCCTATTAAAATCAAAATTTTAGCTTTGGAATAAGAGGGGGCGAACATTTTTGGCACATTCTAAGCTATATAATGAAGACTATTGGACCGAAAATTATAAAAAAAAAACATGTTTAGAAACCTTTTAGAATCCTCTTTCAAATGATACCTCACATGATATATTTATTAAAACTTTTGATCGAATTAACCCCTACCATTTTAATTTAAAATTTTTTTCTATTTACTGACTGTTGATATATGTGCGTGCCATAAAGAGCTAGCATTGTGCCAAATTTTAAATTTCCACTTTACATAGTTCTCGAGAAAAACCTCTGTGACCGATGGACAGAAGGACACAAGAGTGATCTTATAAAGGTTCCGTTATACCTTATAAGGTATGGAACCCTAAAAAATGTGGTGGAGCCCCATCATGCATAAACCCGAAGTTTTGTTTTATGGCAAGTGGTATATATTCTAGAAGCATGTTTAAATGGCATTTAAAAAGTTTAAATAAAGAACTCCATTTAGATTAGATGGCAGTTCAATATGACCAATGAAAAATCAGACCACACCAAACCAAATATTTAAACTTGTCTCGAAATACAACAAACAATTGCTTTTACAATTAACAATTCTTCTAGTAAAAGTTTAGTCAGCGAAAAGAATCTTTTCGAGAAATTTTGTGTTTGCATTTTGCTTATCTTGTAAACATTGGATAAATTGTAGGTGAGCTGATAAATCTTGAAGCAATAAATTCTTAATAAGGGTATAAAGATATGGAGTCTTTCTTTCTTCAAAATTCTACAGATAGACAGGCTTATTCCTGTTACTGCGCATAATCGAGGAGTGTTCAGATCTCGATTTTCTGAAACACGAAGTAAAATTACTTCTTCACCAATGGTTATTATTTTTGTAGTTCAATTGTCACTTTTAAGACAAAAAGATCCCATCTCACCTAGGCAGTTGCAAAGATTTCTAAACAGTTTGTGATTGGGTTGTCTTCGATTTGGTTGTAATTGTAAATATCTTCGAGCATCTTCTAGTCCACTAAAATTTGATTGAGCAAAACTACAAAATATATCATGATGCATCTCACTGTTGGAAAAATTATTATGCCATGGCATTTTAAAACTACTACCCGAGTTTTACTACAAATAATTACTAAATCAGAAAAAGGGAAGGTTCTTATTGAACACTACTAATAGAACACGCAAAATAACACGATATTATTGACACAGATGTTGCCTCCACATGTCTACTACTTGATAATTTAAAAGAATAAAAATTTCACTTACTTTGAATTAATTTCCGAAATTAATAAACCGGTGTTCGAGAACAAAAGCTTCAGATTTAAAGTCGTTTTCTCGAAAATAGTAATTTTAACCTGATTTTGTAATAGGGTTTTTAAAAAAACTTTTTCATAGTATAACTACCTGCAATCATAATTTATAAAAAAAGTTCAAAAAAAGTTCAGAGTCTATATTCTAAGACCAAAGATAGTTTTGGTCCTTTGGCATTGGAGGATGTGCGTCAAATTTAAAATGCACTAAAAAAGAACAATTACCTGCAAAATTTATACAAAATCAGGACTCTTGAAAAAGTTACAGAAAATCAGTTAATAAAAATTATTATGTGTAAAATATTGATGCATCAATTCCAGACATCTTGTGTATTTTACTATTTTAACATACTTACACACTTATATGAAATTCTATAATTTATTGCTTTTGTGATTTGAATATTTTAGGCTCATTCTATCTATAGCATGTATTCGTGGTTTATAAGTGCCTTTACCCATTTCAAAAACAACAAAACTCACTTTCACTACAGCTACAATATTACTAATAATTAGTAATATTGTAGCTATAGTTATCACCAATACCAAAGTGCGTATCAATTGAAATATTGTAATTTGTTTTTGATTATATTAGTCATCACGTCTATTTTTGTTTTAGTCCATTTAAATTAGCACCAGTAATCATGATAGTGCAAATATCAGTTACAGTGTAAACCACCAAGAAAAGTGTATGCACAATATGTACTTAGATATATACCGTGCAATTTGATTGTTTTCATTTTTATAAAGTAATAAATTGCTCGCATAGTGATATTTTTTTGAAAAATATCCATCCTTTTAAATTTATAACTTACTTGATAATAACTTATTTTTAATTTTTTAAGCAATAATAGAATAATTTCCAATTATTCATATTTCAATTGATGCTCAGTGTAGATTACAATAATAAAACAATCTTAGAAATCAAACTAATCCCTCCAAAATCCTGGACATAGTTTGTTACGCTTCAAATTTGATTGCAGTTATTGCCCATGTGGGTAAAGTTAACAGAGTAAATATAAGCCAGTTATCTGCTTATTTGCTGGAGCCAAATGCAGCTTTCGCTCGTCTTCAAGGGTCAGGTCAGAGTGGAGTGGGAGTAATTTCCTGTTTCAACAAATTCTGGCAGCTTGAACTTACACCTTTACGGAACATGAGTTATTTAATAGGTAACTAAACGAAAAGGCAAAACAAGGAAAAAATTTGTTGAAAGCATATGTGTAGAGCACAGCACTGTATGGCTGTGAAACGTCGACAGTGGGAGAAGCAACCGGGGAAAAAGGTAGGAGCCTTTGGAATGTGGTGGTTCAGCTGTATGATGATGATAGCATAGACAGACAAAATTAAGAACAAAGAGGCTCTAGAAATAGCAGGGGAAGCAAGGTATCTGTAGAAACAACAAAAAAATAGGAGAAATAGAAGAATATGACATGCGCTAAGGCATTGGAGAATATTGTAGAATATATTATAAGCACAGGCAGAAAACTTAGGGAGCTATAGGTAAATCTAGGTTAGACTATTGCACACAGATAGTGAAAGATGTGGGCTATGGGAATTTCAGGAAAATGTGTAGGTTAGCTCAGATAGGAAACAATGGAAGTATGCGTTCAACCAGTTCTAGTACTGAAGATATAATGATGATGATGAAAGAAAAAGGTACAATAAAACGAAAGAAACATTCGGACAAGAATTAGTGCCCCCCCCTTGATATGTAGGCAATTCAATTCCCTTGCTTTAAATACCT
This sequence comes from Platerodrilus igneus, assembly GCA_036346225.1. Lineage (NCBI taxonomy): Eukaryota > Metazoa > Arthropoda > Insecta > Coleoptera > Lycidae > Platerodrilus > Platerodrilus igneus. The sequence goes on from JARFIW010001055.1 coordinate 2,944,507, forward strand.
CGTTTCTACAAACCTATTGGTATCCCCTCAAGACAACGCTTCTCATGGCTAACCACACCACATTCTTTTCGTTGAGAAATGCATGCTTAGCATGAATTCATGCAGTAAATTAGGGGTTATTGTCCTATGATATGGGGAAAATCGTAGCCCTCTTGCATAAGATGTAAGTCTACACAATGATATTTCCCAGTCTTAACTGTAATTACACATGTTCGCTATTTTTCCCTTTGTAGCTAATACATTTTGTATACCATTTCATGCCAAATGTGAAATTGTCTTTGCTCCTACAATTTGCATTTAAATACCACAAGTACCATTTTACAGCACACACATAGAAACTACGTTTTTGTTGCTCGTCCTGCATAATAATAATGTAGATCAAATTAAAAGTTCTTAAACTTTTGTTGTTACACACTTGTGACATTTACTCGCACCTTACTCAGGGGGCATATTCACGAATAGATGTGATATTTATCGCATGCGATATTTTGCGACCTTCGCATGAAAACGTCAAATGTGTATTCTGGAAAAACCTCTTGAGAGATTTATCGCATGATATGCAACGTGCGATCATTACTACACGATAAAATTATACCGCATAAAACAAGTGTCAATGTCAAGTACTGTAAATATAAAAGCTTAACCTAAAAAAGTTCTTGGGTTAGTTTCTCTGTATTGTATTAGTCAACCCATGGCAAACACTGATGCGATTGGAATGTTAGCCGTTTTAGAAGCGATAGAAGAAGCTGAAATTGGTGCTGCCGAACCAGCAAGGCAATTTTATAGTCGCATACGAGCTTTCGATTTAAGTAAAACTAATTAAAATTTCCGTATTTTAAATTTTTTTGGGTTCCAATAACTCTGCATTCATTGGATTCTATCCTGTTCCTACTTTTGGCTCGACCAACATTTCAAACACGTAACATTACCGTCTAATTCTTTATATTGTGGCCTATTGGTTTAACTTATTTAAAAGCTATCAATAATATTGAAACAAGCACGCTTTGGTAATTGAGGTTTAGGGTATAATGTGTTAATTCTACTGTCAATGCGGTCACGTGATAGTTATGTCAACCTGCTATTGGTTGTTTCTGGGATATACGTACGAATCTATTTACGACACAATGCATACCATGCGATATTGAAAATGTCATATCATTTCCCTTCGAGAATACCACTTTCACTTCCAACAGTTTCGCATGCGATATTTTTAGGTGATAATTGTCACCAGTGTAAAATAACGCATTAAGTCGAGAATAGACACCCCCAGGTAGTTTGTGCTTGATTATTATACACTTTGCTGAATTTCAGGTTTGTAAGTTACTTCTCACTTGACAGAAAGTGTTTGTCCACTCTTATTAAAACATAATCCAATTTAAAATCCTTTGTGCTCATTTTAATTACGGATATGCAACAAAGCAATTAGTTCCTTCTTCTAAAAATTCAAATCAATGCCCTCAAAGGAAACTTGAAATGATTAATAAAGATAAAAGTCAGGAGCTGATAGATGTGGGAATTTTAGCACGGATAGTTTAACTTCACACGCTTCCAAAATACAAACAATAATAATTAAAAATGGAGTAGAAGCTTTGACAGAATTATTTAGGCGAAGACCAATATGGTTTTCGTAAAAACAGAAGGACTAGAGAATTGATACTAATGATTAGGGTAATTATCAAAAATAAGGTTACAAAAAAAATATTAAAAGACTCATTTTGCATTTGTAGATTTAGAAAATAACATTTGATAGGATTAATTGGATTGTTATGTTCAGGGTTTTGCGAAAAATATGAATCTCTCATAGGGATAAAAAAATTATTCACAGTCTATCTAAAAACCAACGCATAGTAATTAGATTTGATAAAATAGAAAAGGAAGCTAAGATTAGAAATGGTGTTAGGCAGGTCTGTATATTATCTCCCTTGATTTTTAATGTTTATATTGATGAACCTTTAAACTTAGCTAGAGAGTGAAAATAGATAGGTATTAGTGTACAGGGGCAGAAAATAGAAATGTTAAGTTTTGCAGATGATATAGCCATTATAGCAGTCTAGAAAAGAGTTAGGAGAGTTTTAAATATTTTAGATGACATACTACAGAGTAACTATAGTATGAGGATTAACTCAGGAAAGACAAAGATGACAAATAAGTTACAGCCTAGTTCTAAACCAAAATTAAAAATAGGTAATACCGAGTTAGAGGAGATTGACGAATTTTTGCTATTTAGGTAGTATAATTACAAAGGACGGATGTAGCAGAAGGGATATAGTAGCTAGAATAGCTCAAGCTAAAAAAATGTTTTTAAAAAAGAAAGACATTAATAGCTAATAGTATTAGTTTAGATAATAGAAAAAGTCTCAAAGTCGTACGTATGGAGCTTTCTATTACACGGTAGTGAGACTTGGACAATTAAAGAGGTAGATAAGAAAAAGATAGAAGCTTTTGGAAGTTGGTGCTATAGGAGAATGTTAAAGATTAGTTGGACAAATAGAGTAACAAATGAGGAAGTTTATAGAAGGATAGGTGAAGAACCCTGTACGTGGTAACAATTAAAGGTAAGGAGAGATAGAATGATAGGAGGGCACCTGTTAAGATATGATGGACCATTTAGTCTTAGATTACAGACTACCAAATAAATATAGAGTAGGAGGACCTAGACAAAGCTATATTAGTCAAATTATTAGATATTTAAGTTGTGAAGGGTATGTAGACCTTTTTAGACTAGTTCAGAATAGAAAAGAATTTAGGGCTGCGTTAAACGGACCTTAAGTTCGAAAACAAAACAAAAAAAAATAAATAAAAATCAGTTAACTAAATATCACCATCACATACCTCACAATTAGTTAGTGGTCTGGCATGTTGGTAGCGATTCGTTGCTTAAGCCTTACCATAACATATAATTTAATAAACGTCACCATGACATAACTCACAATTAGTTAGTGGTCTGGCATGTTGGCAGCGATTCACTGTTTAAGCCTTACCATAACGTATCACTTAATAAATGTCTCCATAACTCACAATTAGTTAGTGGTCTGGCATGTTGGTAGCGATTCGTTGCTTAAGCCTTACCATAATTTAGCGAAGCATATTTTCCACAAATATGGAAGCTTCAATGATTTATCCGATTGTCAAATCAGGTTCAAAGAACGAAATAAAAAATTACATAGGAATTTCTCTAATCTCAGTCATAGCTAAAATATTTGAAGCTATAATTTCACAAGAAACTTTTTATACTTACAAGCAACAGATAGGAATTGAGCAACATGATTTCTATAAAAGCCATTCAACAGCCACCAATTTGGCCATTTTCCAGAACTTTTTGGTATACAGTGTGCAAGATGGAACACAAGTCGATGTAATTTATACGGATTTGTCGAGAGCATTTGACAGTGTTTGTCATAAATTATTAATACAGAAGTTAAAGGCAATAGAAGTGAGTGGTCCTTATCTTGGCTGGATAGAATCGTACTTACATGGTCATCGTCAGCATGAGGAACTATGTGGTGTAACTTCTAAAGAAATACATGTATTCTCAGATGTACCGCAGGGATCACACCTTGGTCCGATTCTTTTTTGTTATTTAACAATGATATAGTGTCTATTTTTAGTCAATCCAGGTGTCTACTATATGCAGATGACCTGAAAATTTTTGCTACTGTCAGAAACTTACAAGACTGTATAAATATTCAGAATGACATTAACAGTTTAATTGAATGGTGCAATACAAATCACCCAAAGCTAAACATAACAAAATGCAAAGCAATGCATTTCTATCGAATGCGAGAGCCTTTAACATATGAGTACAAAATCAACGATTGTGCTCTGGAATCCGTTGATAGGATGAACGATTTGGGGGTTATTTTTGATCCAAACCTCTACTTTAATTATCATATAGATAACATAATTGCAAAAGGATTTAAAATGCTAGGGTTTATAAGAAGAAATTGTGAAACTATTAGTGATGCTAAAGGTAATAAAAACAGTGTATAACTGTCTAGTATGCAATATCTTAGAGTACAATTGTATTATATGGTCGCCAATTTACAACTTTAGCAAGAACCGCTTAGAGAGAGGGCAGAACACATTCGTGAAATTTCTGCTTTGGAAACTAGGATACCCTTACAAAAACCTTACATACAATGTGAGATTACAACTTGCTGGTATAGAAAGCCTGGAAATGCGTAGTCAGGCAGCTCTACTCTTTTTTTATACACAAAATAATAAATGGCTACATAGATTTTGACAGGTCTCGCGACATTCGTTCTCGACATTCTATTTGAGCATCAAAACCGTACCACTTACGGGTTTTCAGCATTTATTAATAAGTTAGTTGCCAATTTCAATAAAGTTGATGCAAAGTTCCCTGAAATCAACATATACAATGTAACAGTTAAACAGTTCAAGAAACAAGTACAAACCTTAGTGTTTAAAGCCCCTTACACACTATACTAATTATTAATATTATTTTTATCTTCTTTCTATTTATTATATTGTTCTTAGTATATATGTTAATGTACCATTTGGGATTTGTCCTGTGGCTGTACAATAAATAAATAAATAACATAATTTAATAAACATCACCATGACATAACTCACAATTAGTTAGCGGTCTGGCATGTTGGCAGCGATTCGCTGCTTAAGCCTTACCATAATAGTAAGTAAGTAATTAGATTTATTGCATAACTCAATATAGGTTATTAAAGTATAAAACAAAATATTATACTATAAAGCAAATTATTAAAATACAGTTAATAATATAATTAGTTTTCATTTCTACAACTTAAAATATATTTTTTTAAATTACTCTTGAATTTTCTTTGAAAAGGTTGATTTGTAACTGATTTTGGTAATGTATTATATATCTTAACGCCATAATGAAATACATTTTTGTGGTTATCGTTTTATTCTTCTTGTATATGTAGTAATTGTCTGCTTGTCTTGTGCTGTAGTTATGTATATCTGATACTTTAATTAAGTTGCTAACCAAGTACGGAGGCAGCAAACCATTTATAATTTTATATATAAAAACCATACTATTATATTTCATTTGTTCCTGAACATTTAAAAAATTAAGGCATTCTAACATTTTACGGACTTTGGCAAATCTGCTACATTTTAATAAACATCTCATTGCACGATTTTGTATCTTTTGCAATCATTCCAAATCATCTTGGTTTGAGACAAATAAAAATGGTGCTGCAATATGTTAGGTGTGAATAAACTATTGCTCTATATAAAGTTATTCGAGCAAAACTTGATAGCTTTGCACTAATTCTTCTCAGAAATCCAACCTTTTTGCTTACTTTATTTATAACCTTCTGTAGATGCATTTTAAAAGTTAATTTTCGGTCGATTATCACACCAAGGTATTTAATGTTCTCTACCAGTTCAATATCAAATCCATCTATTTGTACATTCCTATTTTCTGTTTTTATCATTTGATAACCTCTATCATTCGTTAACAACATCCATTTTGTTTTATCAACATTTATCTTCAGCTTATTTCCAACTAAATATTTGCTAATTCTTATTAAGTCACTATTTACAGATTGAATCAGGTTTATTACATTTGCACCTTCAGCATATATTAAAGTGTCATCAGCAAACATATGCATCTTTGTTACCTTCACTACATTCACTATATCGTTTATGTAAATTATAAAAAGCAATGGTCCCAAAATACTTCCTTGTAGAACACCCCACTCAATTTCTGATTTACTAGATGTTTCCCGTTGCCACCTCGTTTCTTGCTCCCTGTTTTGTAGGTAGTCTTTAAACCACTTTAACGCATTGTCTTTAACTCCATATTTTTCCAATTTTTGAATGAGAATATTTCTACTTATAGTCTCAAATGCTTTTTTGTAATCTATAAAGACTGCACACACCGCCTTTCCTTTATCCATTGATTCTTTCCAGTCATTTATAATTAGCTGAATCGCTGTTTCACACGAGTGTTTCGTTCGAAAACCAGACTGATAGGTGGTTATATATTAGTCTCATCCAAGAATTGCTTCAGTTGCTTATATATTACTGTTTCTAATACCTTTTCAATTGTGGCCAACATATTTATAAGCCTGTACTCTTCGCATTTCTTTGTTGATACTACTTTTTGAATTGGTGTAATTGTTGATATCTTTGGGCACAATGGCATGCATAAGAGACATATTTATTATGTTTAGTAGCGGATAACCAATAATATCAAAAAGTTCTTTAAGAACTCTACTGTTTACACCATCGGGGCTGCTTTTATTTGCTTGCTTATATACCAATTCTTTTAGTTCATGTATTTTTAATAATTTAGAAGTACTTAATTCCTTCAGGCTTGTACGTATTTGGTCATGAAACTCAAACTTTTCAATACCAATTGATGATGTAATTTCTGTTATACTATTTCTGAAGTATTGAAGTTTTCAGCAATAGTCTTGTCATTAGTTTCTAGTGTATTCTCAAATATAATGTGCTTACTATTTTAAATACGTTCGGTTTTTAATACAAGTTTTAAAGTCTTCCATATTTTTACTGGGTTCCCTTTATTTTCATCTATTTTCTTTTAATAATATTTAATCTTAGCTCTACGGATCATGAAAATCACATTATTTCTGCATTCTTTGTATGCTTTCCAATCTTCCATACAGCTTGTGTGAATGTAAATTTTTTATAAAATTTATTTCGTATATTAATTACTCTTTGTATTTCTCCATTAAACCACAATTTTGAACTATTTTGTGACACCTCCTTGTCATACGAATTATGGTCAATTGCATTTTTAATGTTTGTGTAACATGTTTTATAAAGTTTATCGATGTTGGTTATTTCATACTTCCAATCTGCCAATATTAACTCGTTCTTTATGACCTCATAGTTAAGAATTTTCTTTACTTTGCTTTCTGCATCAACTTGAAGTTTTTGTGTGATGTGACTAATGTCTGCAACAACAATACTATGATCTGTAACTTTTGGAGTGTGCCATACTGTACAAATCCGCAGTCCTTTACAATATTTTTTAACTTAATTGTATAGAAATCATTTATTTTATTCCAATCAATATTATAATCCCCAATCAGAATGATATCTTCACTACCGCGTGATTCTACTAGTTCTTCTAACAAATTTTCCAACAGGTTTAGAAAATTTGCACAACTTCCACTTGGTGAACGGTAAAACGCAGCTATATTTATAGTTCTACTATTCAACTTATTATTACCAACAATACCCCAATATTCTAAATGGAGGCTATACTCTTTTAATATTTCAAACTGTAGAAATGCCTGATAGTAAATTATGACACCTCCTGTGTGTCGTGAACTAGAATCAACCCTACCTAAACTGTATCCTTTAATGCCTATTTCATTACTTTCAATACAATTTGTCAGATGTGTTTCTGTTAAATATACCAATATTGGTTTTTCTCGATTGATTAGCTGTTGTATCTCGTCAAAATGTGTAATTAAGCCTTGTGTATTTAAGCATAAAATTATTGACTTATAGTCTGCTGTTATATTTAAACATCTAGAAGGTAATTGCTATAAGTAGTTTATTTTACGCTTTTGTAATTCAATAATCCTTTTAAAACATGTACAATTATAGTCCCATACTGTATGCTGCTCATAATGTATAACTTAATAAAAGTCTCCATGACATCTCACAAATAGTTAGCGGTCTGGCATGTTGGCAGCGATTCGCTGCTTGAGTCTTACCATAACGTATGACTCAATAAACATCTACATGACATAACACACAATTAGTTAACGGTTTTGAATGTTGGTAGCGTTTCGTTGCTTAAGCCTTACCATAACATATAATTTAATAAACGTCATCATGACATAACTCACAATTAATTAACGGTTTGGCATTGTTGGCAGCAATTCGCTGCTTAAGCCTTACCATAACGTATAACTTAATTAACGTCTCCATGACATAACTCACAATTAGTTAGCGGTTTTGCATGTTGGTAGCGATTCGTTGCTAAGCCTTACCATAACATATAATTTAATAAACGTCACAATGACATAACTCAAAATTAGTTAGCGGTCTGGCCTGTTGGCAGCGATTTGCTGGAAATTATTAAATTTAATTATATACAATAAAGATAGGAAATGCTTCGATATAAAAAGCTATTAAGATTTTTTTTAAATAATCAAACCAAGGATGCACATTAATTTCTAAATGGAGATTTTATGCATTTCTGGTAAGCTGATTAGGAAGTCAATTTAAAATAAGAAGATATTCAATTACGAGTTGAATAAAAGAAGTGCTTCGTAGATTTTTGCAAGTATTAATTGTTTGTAACATATTTGAATTTTGTTATTTATTTAAGATAGAGTAAGTTCTAATCATTTTATTTTTAAAGATCTTTACCAGGAAAGTTTGTATGTATGGATATGTTCGTGTGTTTGAATTAAAACTAAAATATTCTATTGCAAATTGAAAAAGTGCAATTACAAGCAAGAGACTATGATCAATAAGAAAATAGAATTAAACAAAAAAAATATATTACCGTGCCACAAGTCCTCGCATTTACGTTTCGATGAACTTTTATTACTTCCACTTTTCCCTTTTTTACTCGAATGGCTGGAACTACTACCTGAACTGTTTTTATGTGTTAGTGAAGGTTCCTCTCGTAATAGTTTATAGTGAATAGTATGTGTTTGTACCCATATTCCTGCATTACCTAAATATAGAAAAAATATCTAATATAAGCTTTTAAAATATTAAATTGTGCTTTTTACCTAATGGAGTTTCATTATCAGTATCAGTCTCACTCTGGTCATTAGCACTATTACTATATTGTCTAATAGCCTGATATACAGTCATATTATAAGGCAATGCATGATTACCAATAAAAAACTGTAATTTATGTTTTGTTCCCGATTGTGATATAACAACTGCGGCAAGGGTATCATCAATATCTTCATCTGAATCAACATCATCACTATCAGCACTGTCTTTATCCCGTATTCGTCCATAACCACGTGCTACTAAATAACGTTCTATTGCTTGTACAAGAGCTAATGGATCGATTTTTACAGTACCACCCTTCCACTGCTTTAAATTTGTGCAATCCGGATGTCGTTGAAGATTGCACTAATATGAAAATATATCAGTAAATTATATACACATTGTACAACAATACCTTTAGCTGATGGGTATTAAAGAATTTAAGTGCACTTGTTCCACCACGCCCAGCATTCGAACCAGCTGGTAGGTCATGTACTTTAACAGGAAATTGTTCCAATTGAGAAACACAACCACCTAATTTGGCAACTAATGCTGCCAACCAAACACACTTTAATTCTGCAATTTCTAGAGCATTCTTTTCTATTGGCAGGCCAGCAAATACATTCAAAAATATTCGTAATCTTTGGTCACGATCATAAGGACCTTCTAATTCAGCTAGATAATTTAACAAAGCCTTAATAAGACCTGAATGATTAACCTCAAATGGAGAAATGTCAGAGTCCAATAATATATTCCTTAAATCCTCTAGGGCACTAATACAATCAGGTGTTGATAACTTCTGTATAGATGATGTTAAACGAGATAAAACATTTAAACCAGGATGTGGTGGTCCTGAGAGTTCATTTCCAGCATATTTTTCAAGAAATTTAGCTGCCTAAAGTTAATAATTTATTATTACTAAACTAATGCAAATGAAATCTGTAGTACACTTACTTGCTCTCTAATCCAAGTTCTCGTTTTTTCCCTGTTACCAGCAGTCAGATTTGAACTAGAAGCAGATTTAACCAGAATACTGGTTATAGACTCTTTTGAAAGACTTCGATCATGTGATGATGAATTCATACTTCTACCCCATCGTACCGGATTTAAACTAGCAAGAAAATTACTAGTTTTTGAAGTCGAACTTGAATAGCGTGGTCGTGAAGTATTACTACAAATAAAAAATAACAATTAGTTTTGTTGAACATTATATAGTTTTGAGATTTATTAGAAATAATAACAATAAATACCTATATACCTAAGATGCTATTTTTAAAAAACGGATTTGCTTCTGTGTAGGTTTATTGCATAGGTAAAAAACAAAATTTGAGTACAACACATATACAGGATGGCATTAATTTTGTCATTAAATTTAGGAGGTGATAGAGATTAATTAGCTAAACAAAAACCTATAAGGCATTTTACTGTTGGACCACGTTTTAAATGTCCGACTTAAGTCAACTCAAGTAAAAGTTTTAAGACTGCTGTTTTGTCACATGTTCTTTTAGAAACAACTTACGTATGCAAGAGCTATCCTAAATCACATAATGCACATGAAATGATTTCACAAAAACTGTTAGAAATTTCCACCATATCTGCAAGTTCGTGGTTAATATAATTCGTGGGTTTTGTATTTTCAAAAATCAGCTCATTAAGCTACTAATGCGACAAAAAACTCTACTTACCTAGATCCAATTACACAACACTAGGTTTAAGTGTTTTCCTAAGCATGTAGTGGTACACACAAAATCAAACAGGTGAAACACAGAACCTCTAACCCCAGTTACGAGTTATGTAATGAAAAAGTACATTCAACTTAAAGTAGGATATCGTATTCTATATAAACGCTGAATTGTAACAAATGCCATACGGTCGACCACATCAGCATTATGGAATATTATTTTTGTTGTGATTATTATCTAAACATGTGAATTTAAAAAAAAAAATTTAACTTATTCCAGTATCAGCTAAAGTGCATGGAGTTATTTCATTTGGCAGCAAAAATGCACTACTTCACTAATTTAAGCTTGCTGAAGGTCACAACTTAATTGCTCGACTTTAAAGCATGATGTAATTGTATATTTTATTTGCGACCTAGTTAACATTGCAGCAGTTTTAAAACAATTAAAATAATTTTTGTGTGTCAATTTGTAGCTAAACTGTTTCATTCAGATACCAGGTTTATTAACAATTTTTGTTTGTATTATTGGTCTCTACACATCCTTTAAATGAATCGCATAAAACTAATGCACCCTGTATAAGATTAGGTCGACAGATAGAGTAACAAATGAAGAAATTTATAGAAGGATAGGTGAGAAACCCTGTATGTGGAAACGATTAAAGGTCAGGAGAGATAGAATGATAGAGCACCAGTTAAGACACGAGCGACTATTTAGTAAGGTCTTAGATTATAGACTACCAAATAAAAATATAGTAGAAAGACCTAGACAAAGCTATATAAGTCAAATTATTAGAGAATTAGGTTGTGAAGGGTATGTAGACCTTTTCAGACCAGCTCAGAATAATATAGAATTTAGAGCTGCATCAAACCGACCTTAAGTAAGTTCGAAAACAAAACAAAAACAATAAATAAATAAATTAAAATCAGTTAACTAAATGTCACCATGACATAACTCACAATTAGTTAGCGGTCTGGCATGTTGGCAGCGATTCGCTGCTTAAGTCTTACCATAACATATGACTCAATAAACATCTCCGTGACATAACTCACAATTAGTTAGCGGTCTGGCACGTTGACAGCAATTCCTTGCTTAAGCCTTACCATAACATAATTTAACACTTTTCCTTCTTTAGAGGGAATAACTAGGTAATATTTCATTTCCTTATAAATGGGAATCATCTAAACATGATGGTGTGATTTAACAATCATCAGGTTGCTAATATCTATGTAAAGCCAGGCAGAAAAGAAAATATAGAAGAGTGTATGAAGACCTAGACCAAGCTACATTAGTCAAAATTAAAAGAAATTTAGGTTGTGAAGGGCATGCAAAACTTTTTTAATTAGCACAGAATAAAAAAGAAGTTAGAGCTGCGTCAAACCAACCTTAAGTATGGTCGAAAACAAAATGATGATGTATAACATATTAGATGATGTGCAAAATGTATTTATTGCCTATTGTAATCGCTTTCCATTTACTATACTTAATGACAAAAAGAAAACAAATGTTGTGTATGTTATAATCCATAGAAATCAAAAATCATATAAAAACTTTGCCTCTGTTAATATATATTAACAAACATGCATTTGCATACCAATTGTGGATTATTCTTCTTTGCTATTTAATATATATATATATATATATATATATATATATATATATATATATATATTATATATTTTAGTAAATGGTTGTTTAATATTTTTTGGGTATATAGTCCAAAATGATTAAAATAGATGATTAATTTGAAATAGGTTTATTTCAACTTGACGTTTCAGCACATACTTTGTGCCTTTTTCAAAAGCTATAAAAGAATGGAAATAGCAGAAAATATATAAATATACAGATGTAACTTACTTCAAGTATTAAACACAAGTAATTGAATTTAAAACGAAAAAATGATTGACACTTAAAATTATATACAAAATTATACAGTTCTGACAAAAGGTAACGTTGGTAACGAGGATTCAGAGAATTGCAGTTTCAAAATTGCAGGAGTACGTTACAGCATGGACAGTAATTTTAAAAAATACAGAAAGATATTGAATTAATGTAGGTGAAGTTGGTGTTGTTTAAATTGACTCATATTATACAATGCAGAGTACATCTTATGAATATTGTCTACATCTAGTCTATTATTAATTGAATTTTGTTCTTTATTAATATGATAGGATTCTAAAAATAGCCTAATCTTGTAATTCGGTTTATTATCCAAAATGACAGCATCTTCAAAGAGAGGTTTGTGCTTGGTGGTATATACGTGGGAAGCTAAAGCACATTTATTGGAATCCTTACCACAATCACTTTTGTGTTGGGTCATGCGATTTCTCAACCACTGACAAGTCTGTCCAATGTAACAGCTGTGACAGCTACATTCAATTTTGTAAACGATTTTACTATGGAGTGGTTTTAAAGTTTGATCCTTGAGTTTAGTGACATTTTGAGTTTATATTGCACCCATATATAGATATCCTTTTGTTTATTAAGTAAAAATTTAAATGTAGCAGTTTATATAGTATTAGGTAATAAGTTATTAAAAGATAACATATCACCTAAATTGTTCATTCATTTTAGAAAGAATTAAAAAAAAAACATTATTAATTAAGTACGTTCGTTGCTTAATATTTCAAAATTAAAGTAGGTGTGTGAGGTTTTTGTTTTTAATTTATAAAATAGGTAATACTTTTGGAATAATTTTGAAAATGGTTAATGAAACCGAAACACGTCAGATGTACAGAATAAAAGTTACAAGCATTATACTGTTTTAGTGTTTTTATTAATCAAAAGTTTTTACTGATCAAGATCCAAGAATCTATCTTAATATATTATAACATATGGTCAAGAAAATAAAATTATAATATATATATATATATATATATATATATATATATATATATATATAATATTATAATTAGTTTTTAGGTAAGTTGATAAATACTTACGTATTGAAATTAATAATAATTAATAATAATAAGGTTCAAATCCTGTCCAAGGCCTTATATTTTCCTTCTTTCAATTACTAGCTCGATTTGAAATGATCATTTGGGCTTTACTTAAAAGTCTAAGTTATTATTTCATCTTATTAATTTCTATATATATATATATATATATATATATATATATATATATATTAGGTAGTTTTTACACGAGGTAAGTTGATAAATACTATCGATTACAATTATTAAGATGAAATAATAACTAGACTTTATTATATATATATATATATATATATATATATATATATATATATATATATATATATATATATATATATATATATATATTCAATTGTTCTTGGGAATTTAGGTCTATACATATACACGTTATATCAATAAACTATTTCATACTTGTCAAATAATATAATTTTTTGTTTTCCTTCTCCAGACATTTCAACCTTTCGCACAGGTCTTTATCAATGGTTAACAAAGTATATACAAATTATATTTACATATTTTTACTGTTACCTTAAAACAAAACATTCACAACAATTAATTTTAACACACGTATTGATTATACATATCAGGAATTAGTATATTTATCAACTCTGTTTGTATTGGCAAAGCCATAAAATGGGAAATTATTCGCAAATGCAGGAAAGCCAAAGAACAATGGATTCATGAAAAGTGAAAAATAGTACAAACTAAGATGGAAATAGGAAAAACAGACAAAGCGTACAAAATAATTAGAAGGAATTTTAGGGATATAAAACCATATAGCAAAAATATAAGGGGCGTGAAAAGAGATATCATAGAAAATGTAGAGAAAATGGTTATGGCAAGAATATATAGAGAATTTATATGCAAGACAGGAACTAGCAACACTAGAGCAGGAATCAGACATTGAAAAGGATGACGGGATATCCTATATTAAGAGATGAATTTGAGTTAGCATCAAAGGGTTTGAAAAATGGTAAGGCATCGGGTATAGAGAAGATGCAAGCAGAAATTCTAAAATCTGCTGGACATGCAGTAACAGAATGTCTCTTCCAACTTGTAAGTTATATGCGTGAGACAGGTGAGATACCCAAAGATTACAAACATAACATCTTAGTCACTATACCAAAAAAAAAAGGCGCTGATAGATGATAAAATTTTCGAACAATAAGTTTGACAACACACGTATCAAAAATATTAACTAGAATTGTACAAAGACAGATGGAAAAACAAGCTGAAGAAATACCAAGAGAAGATCAATTTGAGTTTAGACAAAACAGGCGAATACGGACTGAGGGTGGTAATGGAGAAGACAATAGAAAAAGTAGAAAGTGTGTATATCGAGTTTGTAGATCTGGAAAAAGAATTCGACAATGTAAAATGTGAAAAAATGTTTGAAATACTCAAAAAGATTGGAATGAGTTATAGGGGTAGACGAATAGTACGTAGCTTATACAAAGAGCAAACAGCGGTCATAGAATTAGAGCAGGAATGTAAAGAAGTAAATATGAGGAAAGGGGTGATACGGGGATGTGACCTATCACCGTTAATTTTTAACTTGTACATTGAAGAGGCAATGAATACTGTCAAATGCAGGAAGACATTTGGAATTACTATGCAAGGACAAAAAATTGATATGCTTAGATTTGCAGATGATATAGCGGTATTAGCATCTAGCAAGGAAGAGTTAGAAGCTGCTCTCAATGAAATGGAAACTATTCTAACAGAGAGGTGTACAGTATGAAAATTAACAAAAATAAAAATAAAGTACTAATATGTAAAGGAGGGAAAAATACGTCAAAAACTAGAATACAAAAAGGAAAAGAGAACTTACAAGAGATTAAGGATTTCTGCTACCTAGGAAGCCAAATAACGGAAGATGGGAAAAGTTCAAAAGCGTTTGAGTTCTCATCAAGTTATATTACGAAAAAGACGGTATTGGTTTGTAATGTCTATCTGTATGAAATCATACCTTATTGCTGGATCTGGCGAGCTTGAGTGTAACCCGCTATCTCGCTTCCTACCATCAGCATAGAATGAGTGTTCTCTGGAGCAACATAGGACTGCAAGCTAAGTAGCTTAATTTATTTATGTTCTAATCACTATATGTATCTAGATGCAAAATTGCATTTCTTTTATTATTGAAGTGCCCATAATTGTACATGATTAGTTTTGGTAAATTTAATGTGATGGAAATTAACTTATTATTTTTCGTTATTAGAGTACTAATGAATGTACACAGATAATGTTTGCCTTTTAAGTGTCTATGACCGGGCGACCTCATATTACGATCATATTATGTTAGAGTAATTAAGTTATTTGGACCTAAACAAGTCATAACCGTAGTATGGTTCGTCCAGCATAACATTACAAATATGGCTCAATATTGTTATTTGGTATTTATCACCTTGCAAGGGTTTAGTAATTGAATGTAGAATTATTTCTTTAAATAGTTACCATTAGGAGTTTCTATATAAATACCTAGCAATTTTACTATGAAACCACATTTGGCTGCATATCTATGTAGTGTTGCCGATACCTTGGTTATCCTAACATCAATATTATGCATTAATTTATGAGTAACTGTAAGACGTGATGTACATGTTAAATGTTTTATCTGTACCGTTTCACTTTTTGGAAACTGCCTTTCAGTTGAAGGCAGTTGTGTTCTAGAGTATTCCTTTACTTATGGGTTCGCAGATTTATTTTTTTTTTTACTTTATATTGTACCCTAATTTTGTTCACCCTCTTTTAAGGATTATAAGGATTTTGGCATCCCATTTAGGTATTTTTATCCTTAGAAGCATTACACTTTTTTTCTTTAGTTAACCAGTTATTTTATTATATAACATATTTAAGAAACTCCTACAGTACACAGAAGCAAACATGAGCCCCGGAAAATATGCGGACTAAAATGCGTCATCAACATATGTAGCAAATCAGAAAGCCGATCAAGTTGAATGTACATTGCGAAACAGAAATTAATTTTTCTCATATCCAGTTACGGATAAATTGATAATCGAAATGAAGGTTAAAAACGTAAAGGTTTGTAATTGTCAGTATTGTACTTTCTGCACATAATACATAATTAGTTAATTAATATCCACGATGTTTTGTTCATAACAACTAATATGCACCATTATTTCTTTGTCTACATCAATAATAAGTTGCATTCCCAAATATATTTGTTTGATACTTATTCAATAAATCGAAATTCAAACCACTGCCCATCACTACAACTGCGTCTTTGGGCAATGAATTGGAATTCTATAATCTGTAGTTTTGTTTGTTAATTGTTGCCGTTTGAGCTTTGTCCGTATTTATTATACATTTTTAATAATTTCTGCATTAATTTACTTTCCTTCAACAGTTTTTTCAAATCTACTGTTTTCCATATATTTATACAAGGTAGGTTTAAATATGATATGAAAATTATATGCACCAATCAAATTAACCTAAAAATGTATTCTAATTTTGTAAATGTGCAGCATGCAGTATTAGTTATGATTTAAAACTGTAATAGACTAATATTGTGTTTTTTCAGGTTGCTTTAGTATCAGCACAATGGATTCTAATTCCAAAAAATCGTTCATTCTGAAGCTAGATGAATTATTAAGTCTGTGATTGACTTTTTAGATAAGCAGAAAGCTTCTGGTGTATGAACATTACCGTTAGATAAAGCGACTGAATTAGCTACAGCTGCTACTGGGAAATCTGTAACATTCATAAAAAGAATTCGAAAAGAAGCTGCTTTTGCAGAAAATCGTATACTAAAGTCGCCTTCAAAATCGAAACGAAGTGGAGGCACTTGGGAAAAATATTCATTAGTTGAGGACAAAATTGAAAAATTGGAGTGTGTCGTTAACACTGGTTCATCAGACGATGAAACTGAAGAAAGTAAGAGTCACTAATTAATTTACGTATAAATTGTGCCATTCTGCAAATACGTATTGTGAAGTGAATATATGAATAGCTTGGACTTTGTGGTTATTTGCTTAGGGGATTACTGCAAATATAATTTTAAAAATTATAACAGTTATATAACAGTACGGTATATTTTGACATGCAGTATTTAATAAAGTAATAATTCTGAACTTTCTTGATTATTTGGATTTCTACAGTTATATGTTTTAATTATTCAATACTTCAAGTAAAGCAAGGTTCGGTTCCCTAAAGTGCCTAAAGATTATATGAATGTTAGAAATGTTTTATTAAAAAAAAAATTGTCCAAATGGGTACAATGGCCTTAATTACATCCATAATTTGAAATAAATTAGATCTCTCTTCAGGTTAGGTCCATTATTCTCAATTAAATTATTTATGTGCTGTATTGCTGGATCTTTAGGCACTTTAGCAAGAGCCATTTAAATATCGAAATGTTTACTTTTCATTCTGGATGTACTTTAAAACTAGTAGAGCCATCATACCATGTCGCGCGCCCCCCCCTCCCCCCGCCTCATGTTTGCTTCTGTGAGCTGTAGTCTAATATGTAATATTACGGGATATCCACATACTATAATAGTACTGAAATTTGCTTATAGTATAAACGCAAGTAGGGTTTGATACTATGAAATATATAAAGCTCTAATATTATGTACTATATTTCTAGTGTGTCATCGAATAAACCAGGCGAGACAACGGAAGTCAGCCATGTTCAAGTATCAGACGAATTAAAATGAGATTCCTTATGTTGAAGCACGACAGACGAATTGCTTTGTTGTAGATAGGGTGATTGTCCTACAGAAAATCTAGCTTTCCGTTCTAACCAATGCATATTCAAGTAACAACATTTTTAGAAATAATGTTGCTATGGTTTAATATTATTAAAATTTTCCATAATTTAAGGATTTTACATGTTTCTGGTTTGTTAAAAAAAAGGTTTCTTCAATTGAGGGATAAGTCAAAGCGGTTATTTTGTTTGTTTGTCGAACTGAAAACATCTGCAAGTCGTTTGATAATCACTAGAAATTTCATGCGGTTGAACATTGGTTTTCAAGGATTTTATAACATTCTAACTGCAAGTTTATTTAAAATGTTCTACAACCAAGACTATCATAAAAACTTTATTGAAAGTAATAAGCTTTTAGTATTTGTTACTAGAAAGAAACCATACGATACTTCACAACTTTTATTTCCATATGTTGCAAATTTGATTCTTAAAATTATATATTAGCATATCTTTATATTTAAAAGCAACTTTGAATTAGTTTATATTTTTTACCTTGAAAGTACCTCATTAATTAAAATTTGAAGTAAGAATATAGTTTTAAAAACTAACAAGTAAATTTGTAAGAAATACAGATATAACTTTTATATTTGAACCACTGTTAATTCAGTTAATAACTGATAGATTTAAGATTTGGTCATGGATTTAAAAGAAACCATTAAATATTTTGTCCTTTATCATGTACTGTAAAGATAATTCTTTCTACTAAACTAAATTTTTAATACCTCAAAGCTTATTAAATTTAATCTTTTAAAATTTTTGTTTGAACATAGAGCAAAATAACATTCGATTAAGCTCAGTAATAGTGTACTGAAATTATTTAAGAACTTCAAACAAGAAGATTTCTTCATGTACACACTATAAACATGCTTATTATAATGTTTTTGTTTTGTTCAATAATGAAATTTATTAAACAGATAATAATATGTTCTTATGCGATTATATATCTTTTATTGAGGTTATGTTGATGTATACGAGTCTTGACACTAAAATGTTGAAACCTTCAGAAGTTTATTTAAATATTATCTATTGTATTATTATGTTGAAACGCAAACTTCCCTTGCTGTTTGTATTATAACTTTATTTTATTTTAGGCTTGCACTGCTCATAGTCAATCTTAAGAGATATTTACCTGGGGTTCTTACACCATCCCAAGGGTCATAACAACTATTGTTTGAATGACTATAGCAGCTCCTAACTTTAATTCTTCGATGTCTCAATTTTACAGTGAACCCCGTGCTCATCGCTCTATTGCTGGAGTAAAGTCCAGTGTTACCAAATTGACTTTTATCATCTTAGACATGGGCAAAAGATGTTATAATTAGCAAATTGTTGTGTTGAGTGTTTATAGGACTATCCCACTTTCTTGGCAACCGTCAATCTATTTGAAGGCAGCTGGTTTACTCCACCGGACTCGCTAGTTCCTTTGCCCATCGCAGAGTATTAGGAACTGCCCTGACGTCTTATGCAAACTCAGCTGCTGGAGCACTTTACTTCGTCACCAGTCCAAAAAGAAAACTCATTACCTGCAACAAATTTCTTTCTGTCTGTGACAAAATACATGAAAATAATCTGAATTTTGCCACTAACAATTGTTGATTGATGAAAACGAATTATAAATTGTTATAATAAATGTGTGCAATCTGCTGAAAATCCACATGCCATCCATCTCCCAGTTCCAGTATATGCTTTCGATCAACCTCTATGCTGGTATTATTAGCAATCATTTTATTATACTGCATTTCTTCCTTGACGATTGAAGTGTGCGCTTCCAGCTCTTTTGAAATATACTCCTTTCTATATAAGAGAGCAAATATGGTTTATGCACAATGATGCTCCCACCACATTTTAGATCAATACATATAGAGGTATTTAAATAAGTTACATTACCGCTGGATAGGATATGCGTTTTACATAAATAGTACCAGTATTCATCCAGAACACAATCCCATCGATATATTGTATGAGATCACATGTTTATATAATTTCAATTAAAACCAAAAGCTATTCAAAACTGATAATAAATAAAAAAAACGACCGATTACCTATTTAACACTGGCGGACCTTCTAAGAGACTACTACACACAATGTTAAACGAGGAAGTTGGTCAATGGAAACTAATACGTTTCTAGCTAAATAGTAATGAATAATTTTGTCTGGCATTGGGTAAGTAATTTGAGTATAGTGAACAAAAATTAATTTAAATAGTTGGTTATTTTGAAAAGAGAAAAGCTAATGACCGGTTTCGCTGTTATTGCAGCTCGTCAGACTGGAGCATTTCTTTTTGCAAAACAACCAACCAAATTCTTGGATTATACACAAATCATGGTGTATTAAAAATACAAAGTATTTTTCATACGCCCTCTATACTCGAATGTAAACAACTATCAGCGACTATTTCTAGCCTTCGCCAGTATTAAATAGGTCATCGGTCATTTGTTTATTTATTTTCATTTTGTCTTTGACTATTTATTAAATTTTGTCTGGCAATGCCATCTACACTAACATGTCGGAGACTTGAAAATGGTCAACGATAGTTAGTTGTTTACAAGCGAGTATAGAGGGTACATGAGAAATATTTTATACTCATTAATACACTATGATTTGTGTATAATCCAAGAACTTCGTTGGTTGTTTGGCAAAGAAAAATGCACAAGTCTGATTAGCTGCAACAACAGAGAAAACGGTCGTTGGCTTTACTCTTTGCAAAATAACCAACAATTTAAATTAATTTTTGTTCACTATATTGGAATTATTTTCCCAATGCAAGAAAAAATTATTCATTAATATTCAAAACTGCATTGAACATCAAATGAAGGCTCATATTTTAGCTGGAGGTAAACACTGAACATCTTCTATAATATGTATTAGTTATATTTCACCAAAGCTCTATTTAAATGTTACTATTTTTATTAAAAGAATAATGTTTGCACACGCCGCTTTAAAAAAAGAAACTATCACACTTTTTCGTCTTAAATTTGCACAAGTCGTTAACAATTACACTATTCCAGACAACTTTAGATTCAGCCTATGTGTACATGCATACAAGTGTATGCATGTACATATCGAAGTATATTGTTTTTATTAAATATATTAGAATATTTATATACTACTACTAGATGAAGTGGTGTAAAATGTGGGAAGTTTATCAATATTTTAAATTTAATCACAATTGTATCTATATA
The DNA here is from genome assembly GCA_036346225.1 of Platerodrilus igneus. NCBI lineage: Eukaryota > Metazoa > Arthropoda > Insecta > Coleoptera > Lycidae > Platerodrilus > Platerodrilus igneus. The sequence continues at coordinate 2,965,748 of JARFIW010001055.1, forward strand.
CGGTTTTAATTTTTGTTTTCTTAAAGTGTAAAATACTAATACAATTGATCACTTAGCAACTATCACTCAGGTTCTATTTTTAACTGCTTGTAACATTATGACCTACTATCAAAGAAATTATACGTTGCTTGAAGTTATAAATGTCAACTTTTTAATTTATTATTCTGTTATTAATCAACATTTAACGAAACAAAATCAATTTGGTGTAATTTTTCATTCAAGCCCAATAGATTCAATTAAAAATATATCAATAATTTGAGACAACCTTACTTATTTTCTAAAAAGTTTAAATAATAATTATTTAAAAATATATTACCTTGGAGTCGATGTGCCTAATGATGCTGCCCTAGTAAAGAGATCCTGCATAAGTGAAGGAGAAAGAGGTAAATCGTCGTGTCTTGTTTTTGATCTACCACTTCCACTAAAACGTTTTGTAGCTCGTTTACGTTTTAAAACATCACTAAGACGCACATGTGAAGGACTTGGTGAGCGAACCTAATCAATACAGAGTATTATATATAACCAGTATAATAATAAAAAGCGTTACCCTTGTTCCATCAGGAGTCGAAGTAAACACTAGCTGTGCAGATGCAGTTGGAGTGATAGTAGCATTACCATTAGGAGTTGAAATATTGCTAGTAATTGAAGACTGTGACGGACCAGGCTGAGAATCATTCAAAGTTAGGGTAGAAAACGATGTTGCACTTGAATTTGTGGATTTTGGGGGGCTAACTCCAAGGGGCATCTATAATAAAAAAATTAATCAGTTTTTCGTATAATATTTTTTCTTCACCAGTCACAATAGCAAAGAATTTGACGCAGCTCTACATTTCCCATTCCGAACTAAATCTTTCAGTGCACTGTAAATATTTTTTATTATTAATATATATATATATATATATATATAGTCTATAACTGATGTTTAGATTTGTACGTATTTCGCTATTCATAAATTCAAATTGTGCCGCTTAATTTTCAAGTAGTGGTAACCTTGCTTTTAAACGAAGACAGTATCGATTTTTACCTGTTTAAATGCATGGTTTTCTTTCTCTCTCCTCTCGAAACGAGACTTTCGACCGAACGTTGGTCAAGTGCGGTTGTACAAATGTAACTAAGTTGTTTTGTCTACGTAAAAATATATAGTGTACATAATTCGCCATTCTAAGTTACCAATTCATTATTTGTTTATATGAAGATTCGTTATTTATGTTCAATATATTACAATTTCAAGAACACATTTCTTATTTTGCAGAACGAACCCGCAGCATTTTTCTTGAGTACGAAATATCGGTTTATTTGTAAATAGCCCTATGATAGTATTCTACATTTGGTCCTTCGAGCGGATGTATTTAATTGCAACAAGACTTACTTGATTTACGAGCAATTAAATCAACACATGGTTTTGTAGAAGTATTTATTTCAAGGTCCTTCATGTATAACCTGCAATTTTAAGAAGTAAAACTTGCAAATTAATTTGAATTTTAAAATTGGCGAATTAATATTCAAGGTTAGTAAAGCTCCTATTTCTTCTGTTTGTAGTTGCATTGGTGCGAGAGAGATAAAACGTCGTATCAATCGATATTCCGCTTGCTTGATAGTAAACAAGTTTGTACAAGATTCATGCTATATTCTGAAGGTGAAAGCGAGGACGTCGCTACAACCGTATATGCTAAACAAAGATACAAGAACGCTTACATACTCGGAGCAGTGGGTAAGTCCGTTAACCTTTTCATTTCTTGCATCTGTTGTTTACAAACTGTGCATTTCCATTGATTTAATAAATAAAGTGTTTTATTTATTTAGTATTAAGTTGGGTTATAAACTGCCAATTTATGAATACAATGTTGCTTTATTTGTTTGCTCATTTATAAATTCAAACAGCTTTAAAATTACGTATATCTGTCAAATTTTGATCGCCAGCGGCGCGTCAAAACGGTATAGGGTGTTCAAAGGATAACGAGTGCTTATAATTTTGATTATGGAGTCATTAATTATAACAAAGGATTATATTCAAGCACGGCTCACGCGGTTTACTACATACGTAAATTCGCTTGAGTCATTAAATCTTTCTGAGGAAACTTTAAATTCAAAGCAACTAACTGAGTTGCAAAAAAGGTTAAATGATATTTTGCCTTTATTATCACAATATTACGAGGTTGATGTTCAAATCCGAGGTCTAAAACCCCAAGGTGGTGATTTAGAAATGGAATTTGAAAGTATATATTATTCAGCCATATCGCAGGCAGAAGATGTTTTAAAGAAATATGCTACGGTGTATCCAGCCCGGTCTGTTTCCCCAAGTTCTAGTTCAGGATCGAATCATGGTGATTCGTGTCCTACATTTCGCCTTCCTACTATTTCAGTTCCAAAGTATTCTGGCTCCAGCTCTGAGGACTGGTTGGAATACTATGAAGTATTTAAGAATTTAATCGCAGATAACAAGTCCTTGACTAACATTCAGAAGATGCATTTCTTGAAAGCTAGCCTTGAAGGTCCTGCAGCGCAAGTAATCAGCTCATTAGAGTTTTCCGCAAATAATTATTCGGTAGCCTGGAGTGCTTTGTGTGAGCGCTACAACGACCCTAGGATGTTGATCCATAACCATTTCAAGGCAATCGTTGATCTAGAACCAGTTGGTAAAGAATGTGCAACAAAATTGCGAAAAATCAATGATGCTCTCTTTAAGCATTACACGGCTTTGAAAGTCGCTGGCTTCAGAACCAAAATTGTTGGAGTTCATTATCATATTTATGGTCTCCAAGAAGCTAGATCCCAACACGCTCGTGAATGGGAGATGCTGAAGGGTGCACAAGGGTCAGAGTTACCCACACTCTCACAGTTCAAAGAGTTCTTAAAGAATACGCCCAACTTACTGGAAACTTTGGAGTCAAGGCACAACAAAGTTGTTCCAGGAAAACCTCTAAAGGTGATTTCAAAATCATTTGTTAGCAATACACAATCGTGCTCTTATTGCAAGGGTAATCACACCTAAATAGGTGCAGTGAATTCAAAAACTATCTGTTGGTAGTAGAATCGAGAAGGTAAAATTACTTAGAGTTTGTTTGAATTGCTTATCCAAAGGACATTTTGTCAACCAGTGCAATTCTAAATTCACGTGCTTGAAATGCAAAGGCAAACATCATACACTGATCCATGAGGATAATCTTCAGGTTCAAACTAGGATTGAGAGTCAACCAGGGCCTGCACATGCTGCAACCCCTATTGACAATACAATTTCTGCTTTCTGTGCAAATGATAGTCAAGCACTGCTGCCTACTGCAACTGCTCGAATTCTTTCTAATGATGGAAAATTTCATACTGTACGATTGTTGTTAGATTCAGGTTCGCAATCTAATTTTATTAGATCGGACTTATGCAAAAATTAAATATCAGAGAAAGTGATGTAAATATCACAGTGTCTGGACTGGGCGAGCCAAGTCTAGTATCGTTCAAAGTGTGATGTCGAGCTGCATGCTGTACACACAAACTACAAGATAAGCATTTCATGTTTGGTCTTAGATGAGATAACATGCACTACACCTAGTTGTCATGTTGATCGAAATGCATTTAAAATTCCAGATAATATCAAATTATCTGATTCTAACTTTGATCAGCCAGGTCGTAGATATTCTAATTGGCTGCTCTATATTCTGGAAGCTCCTCTGTGTAGGCCAGCTTCATTTGGGTCCGAACCTGCCCGTTCTTCAAAAAACGCGGTTTGGGTGGATTGTATCGGGTTCCGTTCTCACAATTACATCCCAGTTTACTCAATGCCATCTCAATGTGGTTGAGGATTGCAATGATATTCTAAGTAGGTTTTGGCAGATCGAGCACTATCCTACTGAAAGGGTTCAAACAATGGAAGAGAATGCATGTGAGATGCATTTTGTCCAAACTACAAAGCGGAATGCTGAGGGAAGATTTATTGTATCAATTCCGTTTAAGAATTCTCCTGACACGTTGGGTGATTCTCTGCAAATAGCTGAGAAGCAATTTCTATCGCTAGAGAGGCGATTTCAAGCTAAGCCAGACTTGGCACCTCGTTATAAAGATTTTATGCAAGAATACAAGGATTTAGGTCATATGACAGTCATTGATCCTGATTTATCCAAGATTTCATACTACCTTCCTCATCATGGGGTGTTGAAGGAGGATAGTTTAACGACGAAGCTTCGTGTCGCTTTCAATGGGTCTCAAGAAACCACGAGTGGTGATTCCTTAAATGGTATTCAGATGGTTGGACCAACCATACAGCAGGATTTATTCTCAATCTTGATTCGATTTGCAAACATCCAGTTGCAATTGCAGCTGATGTAGAAAAATGTACAGGCAAGTCCTAATTGAGCCTAGCCAGAGATGCCTACAGCAAATCTTGTGGCGTTTTTCATCGGTTGAACATATTCTTCACTACAGTTTAAATACTGTGACATATGGTACAGCTTCAGCTTCCTTTTAGCTATTCGTTGCCTGAACCAGCTCGGACGAGATTGTGAGCGTTCATTTCCTGATGTATCAAGAGTCATCAAGGAAGATTTCTATGTGGATGATTTGATTTCTGGGGCAGATTCCGCACAGTCTGCTCGCCAACTTTGCAAACAATTGAGCCAAGTGCTTGGATCAGGTCGTTTCAATTTGCAAGTGGATTTCCAATAGCCAGGCTGCTTTGGAGGATATTCCGCCTTCAGATATTCATCCCGGTGTTCTTGAATTTGGAATTAACGAGCACACTGCATTTTAGGTTTGCTTTGGAATTTTCAACTCGATTGTTTCATGTTCACTATTTCTATTATTCCTAATTCAAAAATAACAAAACGCAGCATTCTGTCAAAGGTTTCCCAAATTTTTGACCCCTTAGGTTTAGTAGGTCCATGTGTCTTAGGTGCTAAGATGCTTCTTCAGAAGCTGTGGTTAGAAAAACTAGCATGGGATGACCCCGTTCCCCAAGAAGTACAAGCCAAATGGCAAGTATATTGTTCCGAGTTATCAGATCTTAACGAATTAAGGGTGAGACGACACGTTCTAGTTGAAACACCTGTTCATATTCAATTACACGGTTTTTGTGATGCTTCCTTACATGGATATGGAGCTTGTATTTTTCTACGTTCATTCGACGGTAAAGACAATGTCAAGGTTGACCTTCTTTGTTCAAAGTCAAGAGTTTCTCCACTGAAGCCTCTGACTATTCCTAGGCTTGAGCTTTGTGCTGCCGTGCTCTTAGCTAAACTTGCCGAACAAGTCGTCAAGGCATTAAATTTGTCTATGCCATATTGTTTTTATTACTGGTCTGATTCCACTATCGTTCTGGGTTGGTTGAAAACCAATCCTAATACCTTGCAAACCTTTGTGTGCAATCGAGTTGCTGATATTCAGCGGCTTACTTCCAATGGTATTTGGCAACACGTGCCAACCAAATGCAATCCCGCTGATCTTTTGTCAAGAGGGGTTAGCCCTCAATTATTAAGGGAGTCCAGTCTATGGTGGCACGGACCTCGATGGTTGGAAGAAGATGAATCTTCTTGGCCTCATTCTGATATGGTTCATGAAATATTGCCAGAAACAAAGGCCACTTTTCAATGTATTTCTGTTAGCATTGTTAAATGTTTTCTGTTTGATAGCTATCCTACTCTAACAAAGCTGATCAGAGTAACTGCATATTGCATGCGTTTCAAAATTGTTCGAGCCTTTTCACAAACCGTCGGTATGGTTTTCTTTGTGCAGACGAGCTGCATAATGCCTTTTATGTGCTCATAAAACTTTCTCAACAGGAATCTTTTCCTGACGAACTTAAAACATTGCAAGGGGGCAATTGTTTAAAGTCTCCGACTTTATTGTCCTTAAACCCATTTCTGGATTCACAGGGCATGATTAGGGTTGGTGGAAGGCTCCACAACTCTGAATTCGGTTACAACAAAAAATTCCCTTTGCTGATTTCTAGCAAACACCAGATTGCAAATCTCTTAGTAAGACAAGAACACTTACGACTTCTGCATGCTGGTGCACAGTTGCTTTTATCTCACCTGAGAGAAAGGTATTGGATTATTGGAGGTAGAAATATAGTCAAGAAAGTAGTCCATGAATGCGTTAGGTGCTTTGCTTTCTCCCTCGCATAATCTAATCCTGTTATGGGGAATTTACCCTCTTCTCGAATCACTCCTGCTCCGCCATTTCACACCACCGGCGTTGATTATGGTGGTCCTTTTTATAAAAGACCGCAAGGATCGCTGTTTGAAAACTATAAAATGTTACTTGTGCCTCTTTGTGTGCTTCGTAACAAAGGCAATACACTTAGAGTTAGTTACTGACCTATCGACTGAAGGTTTCTTGATGGCATTTAGAAGGTTTGCTTCTCGTAGAGGCAAACCATCAAGTATTTATTCGGATAATGGTACCAACTTTGTTGGCGCTAACTCCGAGCTAAGGGAATTGGGAAAATTTTTAAAAGAGCAAACTGGTGATATTGTCAATTCAGCAAGCAACGAAGGTGTGAATTGGTATTTTATCCTGCTCATAGTCCTCATTTTGGAGGAATATGGGAGGCAGGCATTAAGTCCGCCAAGTTTCATTTGAAGCGTTATTGGCGCAGCATTACTAACATTTGAGGAAATGTACACATTGTTAACACAGGTGGAGTCCATCCTCAACTCAAGACCTCTTGCTCCATTAAGTTCTGATCCAAATGACCTGAACCCACTGACGCCTGCTCACTTTCTTATTGGACGGTCCATGACGCCGCTACGGATCCAGATGTTACAGAATTAAAGGAGTCTCGACTGTCTGTTTTTCAGAAAATTCAAGGCTTTCACCAGCATTTGTGGAAACGTTGGTGCAAAGAATATGTATCAGAGTTGCAACAGCGTACTAAATGGCGCAAAACCCTCTCGCAATTAACATTGGGTTCGCTAGTTCTACTCAAGGAGGACAGCAGCCCACCTTTACGGTGGAAACTCGGACGAGTAATTCAGCTCCATCCTGGCGGTGATGGAATCAACGCGTTGCTTCTGTGAAGACTGCTAATGGAACATTGAAACGTTCATTTGCTAAGTTGTGCCCGTTGCCCGACAGTGAAACTACAGTTTTGGACTGATCGTTTGGTTCTGTGGAAACGTGTGTGCTTAGTTTTTAAGTTGCTCTATGTTAAACAGGGCTGCAATATTTGTAAAGGTGTAGCTTTAAGTTTATTCAATGTTATATTTTATTGAAAGCCTGAACCTTTCAAGGCGGGCGGTTATGTTTAGATTTGTACGTATTTCGCTATTCATAAATTCAAATTGTGCCGCTTAATTTTCAAGTAGTGGTAACCTTGCTTTTAAACGAAGACAGTATCGATTTTTACCTGTTTAAATGCATGGTTTTCTTTCTCTCCCCTCTCGAAACGAGACTTTCGACCGAACGTTGGTCAAGTGCGGTTGTACAAATGTAACTAAGTTGTTTTGTCTACGTAAAAATATATAGTGTACATAATTCGCCATTCTAAGTTACCAATTCATTATTTGTTTATATGAAGATTCGTTATTTATGTTCAATATATTACAATTTCGCAAGAACACATTTCTTATTTTGCAGAACGAACCAGCAGCATTTTTCTTGAGTACGAAATATCGGTTTATTTGTAAATAGCCCTATGATAGTATTCTACAACTGACATAAGTCAAAAACTTGACAATGTCAGATATGATTGACAAAAATGCCGAACGTAATTGAAAGTTAGGTTGATGTATCGTCGTGTACACGATTTAAATTAGTAAATTTCCCAATTGTCGTCATCGGTCTCGGTGGCATAATTAGTAAACGCATGTTTCGGGTAAAACCAGGATACAGGTTCAAGTCCTGTCCAAGACCTTATATTTTCCATCTTTCAATTACTAGCTCGATTTGAAATGATCATTTGGGGTTTGCATAAAAGTCTAAGTTATTATTTCATCTTATTCACGATAGTATTTATCGACTTACCTTGTGTAATTAACTACCTAATATATATATATATATATATATATATATATATATATATATATATATATAGACACACGCACACATATACTTGATGAATTTGATGGGTTATAAATCGTTTAATTAAGATGTACTCTTTTGATTAGATCTGAATTTTTGAGTTTATTTATCTCTTACTCACAGATTTCTAAAAGTAAAGTGGCTATAAACATTTTTGTAACTAAATGTCTACTTACAATAGTTGAGATTTTTAAAAAAATGGCATAATAAACAGGAACTGGAATGTACGAATAGAACAATTTTTAAAGGATAATAACTAAATGGCAAGTAAACTATAAATTAAAACTTTGTGTATATGATATAAATTAGAATTCAAAATATAAAGACATTTAAAATATAAAATTGTTTCAAGGCTATTGTATGATGTATAGTGAGCGTGTGTCTTGTATGTATGTCTGTGCATTATTTTGTATGTGTTGTGTATATGTTTGAGTTTGTGCAGTAGTGTTGACACAATAAACTAAGTCTTATGATTTTCGTTAGCGGGAGACAAAGTTTAGTAAGTAGGTGTATATTGAACTGAGATTGCATATAAAAGATTTCTAATTTATGCTATTTCGACATTTATATATGTGGCACGTTTCTTTAAAAACTCGTTTTGTAGATACTTGTTCAATTCCTAATATTTTATCATTACTGAAATCTATACTAGGTCTCTAGTAAAAGCATGTGTAGATAGAGTACATACTTATGTTTTACCCTGATGTCATTTTTGTGCCGAGTGACTCGTTGTTTTAGGTTTTGAGATGTCTGACCTATATATGACTTATTGCAATTTAAATAATAAAGTTTATACTGGATGTGTCCCATGTTATCGTATACAGGCAATATCTCCCTTATTTCAAGATTAAAAAAAAATTAAAAAACAGCTTTCAATGGCACGCCAATACCTTTCTAATAACATATTGAAAAACAACATTTGCCTTTACAACCCCTTGGAAACCACCTCCAACTTTTATTATTAAACTGCACCTCCTGTATATTTTCATCAAAAATGAATTGCCATTGTATCGTGAATAGGTTTACACATCACATTTAGTAGTTTACATTTGTTAATACCAAAAAATAAACAATTTATGTTTTATAAATGATCTAACAATTATTGTATATTGAAATCCTAGATTACTGTTGCCGCAGTCTGCAAAAATGTCATTGAATGTTGAAAAAGTAGAAAGTTTTTTTTTGTTTTGGAAATCAACACTGCTTGTGCCAAAAAATTAATCAATTGTTTTGAATTTACAGATTGTTTTAAACATATTTTATTGGAATAATTTAGTCGTTATATGAATTCGTTGTTTGCATTAGTAATTATTCAAAAGTATTGTTACATGCCAAAATTGGCATTGTACATTTTTAAATATGTGACTAAATTCCCGCCACTATTTTAAAATAGACTTGTTCATTTCGTCATTTCGGACAGTTGTGTTTGCGCAAAAGAATGCGCAGGCGTGGAGTGATGGGCAAGTGCGCGGTTTGCGACACGACATTATTATTAACCACGAGACGTCGAACGGTAACGTTTACCTGTGTTGTGTTTTTTTTTTTCTCTTTTTAGGATGTAGGTTCCTCTATCGTCTCTCTACCTTTTATCGTACCTCTACCTGTATCCTATCGTACTGCTACGAACGACCAAAGAGGAAAGGCGAATAAATTTGGATCAACAATGGCATGACGCAACCCACCCTAAAACAACAAGGAGAGGCCCTGAGATTAACTGCAAGACGCGTTTTGAGTGAGTACCTTGCTTTATTTACATTTTAAGGGGCAAATTGTATCATTGTAAACGTGTTTGATATTTGATACAATTTGCCACGTAATTATGTCATTATTGTGCAATATTGTGAAACGTGGATCGTATCAGTGTTGCCAACTGTAGCAGTGGTGCTGAATACGTACACCTGAATTATAACAGTATTTCATTAATCTTGGCTTACAAGAATGCCGTTTACGTTTAGTCAATGATATGTTATTGGTTTATGGAGAATGTAGGAAAAACGCTCGAACAGCTGCTCGTTTATACCATGAACGTTTTCCTTTGAGACCTCAAGTATCTCATATGCTGTTTCCAAGATTAGAACGCAAAATGCGCAGCGGTTTCTTTCCTAACAAACAACATACAGCACACTAAAATCCAGTTAGAACAAACAATAATATCATTAATGTACTTGCATATGTTGGGTTCAATCCCAATGCTTCCATTAGAAAATTAGCTACAGAGCTAGGAATAAGTAAAACCACTGTAGAGGATACTGAAGCAAAACAAATATCATCCATTTAAACTGCATTTAGTTCAAGGATTACGACCTACTGATTTCCACCGAAGATTACAATTTATATCATTAACAAACATTATGATCCATGCTAATCCTAAATTTTTACATCAAATATGTCGGTTCCACAACATATGATTTTCCAATGCTCCACCCGAAGGTACTACATTGGTCAGGAAGCGAGTTTTTTACCTGGAAAATTTTGAATTTTGCCGAACCCTTGCTGTTCCAAGCAAGCTAGGGATCTTCAATGTGCGTGACAACACTCACACACGGGACCTCCATTTTACCTCTCATCCGAACGACGGTGTATTTTTGTGAAAAATGCTTGCTTAACATTTGTCAAGCGGACCGTGTCGGGATTCGACCCGGGACCTTGGGCGTAGTAGTCACAAACATACCACTACGCCACGGAGCCGCCTCGGTTCCACAACAACGGTATAGTGAATAAACACAATTCTTATTACTGGTCGATAGAAAACACACTGGGTTCAACAAACAAGATTTCAAACAATTTGGGGTATAAAAATATATGGTGTGGATTATTTAATAGTCATCTGATTGGGCCATACTTTTATGAAGATTTATTGACTAGAGAAAGGTATTTACGTTTTCAACAAAATACGTTAGCTAAGCTTATGGAGGACATTCCTTTGGCAGAACGAAATACACTTATTTGGCAACAAAACGGTGCTCCACCTCATAATGCACACGTTGTTGCTGAATATTTAAATCAACAATTTCCTAACATATGGATTGGTACTTATGGACCGATAGCTTGGCCGGCCTGATCACCAGATCTCACACCAGTGCACTATTTTTAGTGGGGCTACATGAAAGAATTAGTTTATCAAACACAACCTGTAGATTTAGATGGTCTTAAAGAGCATATTCGTGATACATGCCGTAGCAATATGCCAGCTATGATTCACGCTGCGTGCACAAGAGCGCTTCTAGGACGTTTTAAAGCCTGCGTAGAATCGGCGGGAAATAATTTTGAACATGTACTTTCATTTATTAAAACGAATAAGAGTTTTATTTTTTTTGTTACTGTTTCCATTATGTTAATACATGTAATTTATAAAACATAAATTGTTAATTTTTTTGGTATTAGTAAATAAAAACTACTAAATGTGATATGTCACTGTATTCATAATACAATGGCAATTCATTTTTGATGAAAATATACAGGGGGGTGCAATTTAATAATAAAAAGTTGGGATAGTTTCCAAGGGATTGTAAAAGCAAATGTTTTTCAATACGTTAGTAGAAAGGCATGGGTGTGCCATTAAAAACTGTTTTTAAATTTTTTATTAATCTTTTCAAATAAGGGGGATATTGCCTGTATATGATAACATGGGACACCCTGTATATTGTATTTCGCTAATTTAAAATTGGTGTTTTATCTTTTATTTTAGAAAATAGGTTTCTTATTGAAATTATATTTTGTTTTGCAATTTTTGTTTTCTTTTTTAAATGCTTTAACTAATTTGGATGTTAAGTGTTCTACTATGTACAGTAGTGATTTATAAATGCTATTTTGGTTATTATTTCTATTTTGTTTCGAATATGTTTTACTGTGTAAAGTTTTATGATAGATAATTATTTGGTTTTAAAATTTTACAAAAAAAGATTTTAATTCTTTTCGTGTAAAGATCGATGAGTAATTTTCTCTAAACGGTGACTCATTTCAAAATAAAATTAATTTTCATACCAAATTTAAATTGTTGATACGAACAAAAGTTGATGTCTATTAGAATTGATTGTTTTATGATACCAGTCTAGGATGATTGTATCATCTGTTGTTCTAATTAATAAAGTATCTAGAAACGAAATATTGGGATTCAGAGTTATGAACATTAAATGTAGAATAGATGGTGTTGGAAAAAGATGACAGATATAAGAAAATCGTTGAAATAGACAGATTAAAGTTATTGATTTTGATAACATGTATTTATTTGTAGAATTGCCTGCTAGATCAGCAACCCACTGTTGTGGCTAGAGTGAACAAAACGTTCACTTTTTGTATTTGAATCGAACCAGTGGTGCCAACTGCAATAAGAGGGTAACTTATTGCCGATACTGTGCAGGTAATGTGTTGCTTACTTCTAATTCAGCTGTAAATTGTTTATATGGATTGTAATTGTTAAAATGTCTAAAATATCATTAACTTTTTCCAAAGGTATAGCTGTAATTATATCATCCACAAATTTTTTAATAAAAGGCAGCTGAAAGGATAATCTAGGTATGACTTGATCAAATTATGTATTCATTATTATGTCAGCAATTATTGGACTTATGTTTGAGCCCATTGGACAGCCAAATATTTGTTAGAAATATTTATTGTTGAATGAAAAATAGCTAGATTCAAATTTAAATTCAATAATTTCTAGGAATGTGTTTTTGTCAATTTTAGATGGAAATTTAACTTTAATCCAAATAGTATTAATATTTTATACAGCGAGTTCTTTTGGTATATTTATTTATTTCTCTCATATTAACACCTAATAGGTAATTACAAATAAAAATGGTAAATAAGGAAATAACGTATAAGCTTATTAGTACGTAATTTTCTGGTAATTGAAAATTATTAATAAAATCTGCAAATTCAAAAGTGTCTTTGATATTATATTTACAATCGATACATTTTTGAAGAATCTTGAATATAAATTTTGATGATTCTGTGGGGCAATTATTACAAGCTACTATTGGACGCACTGGGTAATCACTTTTGTGAATTTTGGATAATGCATAGAATTTTGGTGTTATACTACTATAATTATTTAAATATTTTGCTTCCTTAACAGTTATATATTTTTTATTTGTTAAAGTTTTAGTTACGTTTAAGGTCTTGTGTTAGACATTAATGGTTTTACATCATTATTTAGTTCTGTGTATGTACTTGGATCATTTAATATTTTATTAATTTTATTTATATAATCAAATTTGGACATGGATACAGTAATGTTACCTTTGATTTTATTATTACAATATTTTTATTATCTGTTATGAATTTTTTACATTTAATAAAATCGTGCCAAATTTTAGGTTTATGTTTTGAATTTTCATGTATAAATTTGGTTAAAATGTTGGTAAAGTGTGTTATATGTCTCTTTTCTCTGTATCAATTTTTAAAAGTATATTGTCGAATCTGCTAAAATATTAATACCCGTGAAGTTATTTATTATAGGTGGAATACAAAACTTAGGTCATAATGACAGAATATGTTGAATATCATTCGGAATGTCAAGATTACTGATATTTTTAAAACACTTGTCATTTTAATGTACTATAATTTTGTTTGATGTTAAAATGTCATTATGTTTCTTAAGTTTAGTATATATATATATATATATTATATATATATATTATATATATATATATATATATATATAATATGATAGTTTGTGGGTTATAGGTATAGTGAAAGTAACTACTCTTCTTTAATACCTAAATTTTCGCATATATTTTATGCTTGATCACAGGTTTAACTAAAAATATATAAACACTGATTAATGCTACAAGTATGACAACTTTCAGCTACTCACAATGAGGTTGGTTATAAATATGATTGAACATGAAATTATTATCTATACATTAAATATTTAAAATACCTTTTTGAAAAATTGTAAAAATTTTTGTAATATAGAAAAAGTAAAATATTGGTTTGGCAAAATTTCAAAAATTGGATTAATACTATCTTGGATTTATATGTATATATAGGTGCATGTGAAATAGGAGGATGTGCCTAATTGTGTTGGAGTGTGTGTGTGTGTGTTTGAGTGTGTGTGTGTGTTTGAGCGGGTGTGTTTGAGTGAGTGTGTGTGTGTGTGTGTGTGTGTGTTTGAGTGAGGGAATGTGTGTGTGTGTGCACGTGCATGCGAGGTGCCTAATTGTGTGTTTGAGTATGCATGTGTGTGTGTTTGAGTGGTTTTGAGTGTGTGTGCATGTGTGCATGTTTGGCTTTTTAGAAAAGCAGATGAGCAGCTGGGGCATACTTTATTGTAAAGCACAGTTATTGTAAGTTTTCCTAGGTATATAAGCAGCATCGGAGGTTTATGTATGTATGTATGTATGTATGTATGTGTGTGTGTGCGCGCGCTTGCGAGTGCATGCACGAGCGCATGCGTGTGTGTGTACATATAATAATAATATTGACGTAATAAGGGGTCACGAAAGCTAACTTCTACAAATAAACCCCACCAAGATATAAAAGAATCAGGAAAAATAGAAATTTCCGAGAAAATTCGTGGTTACACCCTGTATAATACAAAATTACTTTTTGCCAAGCGAAAATGCAAGCCCGTGCATATAAATACACACTGAATAACAAACGTATTGTAAAGACATATCGTGTACAGAACCGTATATAAACCTAACTTTCAATTACCTTTAGCATGTTTGTCAATATTTTTAGCAACTGTCAGTATAACCAATCTACAGTTTAATAAGTTATTTTGCATGGCATCCACAAAAATGGGTTTTGGTGATGTAATCGTAGAATATGGAAAACCGTTAATCGTGCAAGCTGTCCAATTGTGTTTTTGAAGAAGCTGTTATCTTCGCAAGTTTTGTCCTTAGTCGATCAATAATAGAAAGTTCTGGTTGAGGCCCCACTAGGTAACATCGCTATCAACTTATTTATCAGGTGACAACAACTATCTACATACCGAACACACAAACAGGTATTACCAATTTTATTCCTTATATAATAGCAAAATTTTAATTCTCTGAGTAGTTAAAACTGTACTGTAACATTTTTTTAAATCAGCACATGAAATTTCATTAACCTAAATTTTTTGCTTGAATTAAATGCTAACCAAAGACTTCAATTTTGTACAAGTCTGCAACAATTAAAACGAACTCGATTTAAAATACTTGACGACTTCATTCAATATTAAAGTATTTAACAATTTGTTTATGCAGTTTGCATTGCAGCAATTTTTTTATTTTATTTTTATTGTTCAAGTGGCAATATTTCAATTCTGTAAATATTGTAAAAAAACTGTTATTTTAGTATAAACTTGGTTGTACATATCATTGGTTAAAGAATTATTAATAATATATTTTTTCTCACTAAAATAGTGGCATTGTGTTACTGTTTATTGAACATGGATTAAATCAAGTGTATGGTTTTACTAGTAGGAATAACAATTAAAAGAACCTACTGCAGTCCTTGAGATAAGAGTGTAGTCTATTTATATTTTAGCAAGAAAATTTTAACCTCAATTTTTTTAGAAAGGTAAATAATTAAAAAGGTTACACTTGCTTATAAACATTGAATACAAGGCAGTATAGCTTACAATGTTATATTGCCATAGTGCAAAATTGCACCAGATAGTTTGTCAAAATTTAAAGAAAACTGTTCTCAAGTACATACATATTTCTCGGTATTGTTTTATATGACATCACTCTCAAAATAGCTCAGATACATTAATTGTTCGTCCACACTTCTCAATCATTTTTTTTTTAAACCCATGGGTTCTTGCATGTTGAAATCCCTTTCCAGTTTAGGTCGATTTACTCATCTTAATACAAAAAGTGGACAAACATATATGACAAAAAAAAGGTCACTGTTTTTTCCTATTAAAACCATTTTGTGATTCCGAAGTACATACAATGCGCAATGCAATAATAAAACATAATTTATATTTAAATCTACTTACTTCAGGATCTGTTAGCTGTGTGATTTGATGTAAAACACCTTCTCTTCTAAAATGCACACCAAATACTTCAGGTAACTTGTCCATTAGAATTTCTGCCATTTGTAAAGCTCCAACTACAATTCTTAAATCAGAAGAAGCCATCATACCAGCAATGTGACTACTGACAACTTGATTCTTTAGAACTTCTTTCAGTAATTCAGGATTGCTGTAATAAACCATACGAAGTAAAGCTTTGAGACATTTACATCGTACAGCTGGTCCAGCGCTTGAAGAATATACTTCGTATAAAACCGAAAATAAAGAACGAATAAACGAAGCTGCAAGGCCATCTTCCTCACGTAAACAAGCAACACGAGCATCTCCTGTTAAAAACTTACTATCTATTTGACAGTTATCTGTGTGGGAATTAATAGGTGCAAAACGACGTTGAACGGGCCTAGATGTACCAGTATCTTCATTAATTTGTTGCATTGAATGAAAATCGATAGTATATGTTCTCCCTAATGTATTTAAAATTACTTCATCATCCCCATTAACATGTGCAATTTCTATGCTACGGCTGTCGCCAACACTATATGCATGCCACAGACCACGATCATCACGCCACTGCCAAGCAGGTTCCTCTTTAAAAAGAACTGATGGTCTATCTAATAAAGAATCAACAGTAAAAATACCATCTGATGGTAGCTTGGGCATCAATTCTCCAATTAAAGCAGTAATTTCGTACAATTCCTGAGGTTGTCTACAAAAGAAAACGAAAATATAATTATATTTCACATTCAGGTGTAAAAATTTTCAGTTTATTAACAATGATATTTGAGCAAACAAGTCATTAATACTAAAGGCTGAACAATATTCGAATAAATATAATTTTAATTTGTTGAAAAGATATGGAAGATTAAGTTTTGAAATTTCACATTTAAAATAAAATCAGAATTTCAAAATTACCTCATCTCAATAAATAGTTTGGTATTTCTATACAGATGTACTACTTTATGTATACTAAAGTTATACCAGATGTGCAAATATTAATTTCCTTTTTCAAGACTAGTTAAACAACTTGGTCAGAATTGTATAGCTGTACATTTGAAAACTGCTGTCTAAAACTTCAACTAAGGATTGCTGCAACAACACTCCCTTCCTGGAAGAAAACTGCTTGAAGTCATTCTAGTGAACAATCTGAGATGTGCACTCCTACAATTTTCAATTTAATTATCCACAATCACTTGCAAATAATTTGATCATTGTGAGTCAACTGTACGGAGTGTTTTAGTCTTGGTTTAATAAAGTTTTACATTCAATAAAACAAATATGCTAATTCTTCAGTTAGCAATTAAGATTCAACAAGGTGGATATATTATGGCAACAGTCTCACACAAGCTACAGTTCAGAATACAATACGAAATCAACTTACATATTTTAAAGCAGTGCAAATTAAAAAAATTTAAAAAAAATAACAACACTTGTTTCAGATGCATAATAGCAAACAAAAATTGATATCTCATATATTTTGGAAGGAAATTATTGTTTAATTTATATTTGCTTTAGTTAAGGGTTAAATTATGTGTGTAATTTTATTACACATTCAGATAATAAAATATATATACTAGAAAAAAACACGAAAATGCTGTTTTTTGCAGTTTTTGGGCAGATGTTTTAGATTAGTTAGTTACAAATCAACGGTCTAATTTGTCACATTTAAATCAGTACGCTGATGAACTACAACCGATGCTCTTATTTTCAAAAGTGAACAGTCGTGATATGCTTAAATCAATATAAGTCGTAGTATTGAAAACATACAAAGCCATTATTTTTTTGTATGAGATTTGGTCGCGTGTATCGATATTGTGCAATCACTAGATACTCCTACACAAACGGCATATTGGAAGATATAACCAATGGAATACCGTTTTGTTGGCTGATTTCTGATCCTTACTATACAGCAACGTTGGTTATAAAACGTATAGGAGATAAATCCTTTATTATCACACATTCACTGTCTGTATGCTATTACACATCTTAAAATGTAAGCTAGAATGTTGTAACATGTTAAAATCTTGAGGCAAATTATGGTATATAACTGCACAAGCGCTACATTAAATTATGCTGATTTGGTTTCACAGTTCGTCTTAAGTATTAAACAGTTAATATAAATACTAATATTATAGTAATATGCTTTGTTGTTGTGTATTTTGTAGTTAATAATCCGTCTTTTGCTGTTGGTTCTTATTTCTATTGCGTCTCAAGTCAGGCGAATTTGAAACAGTGCATTATACAGTGTAACTTTTGAGTTGGACGTTTTGTGAAGTGTTAGCACAAATGTACACGGGCGGGGTTGGGTAAATAAAATGATGAACCACAGAATGTGGCAGGCTTATTTTTGATATTTATACATACTGGCGTGGTGCAAAAAATAAAGTATTGGAATTGAGTGTTTTCTTTAAAAGGAAGGGTTGATTCCTAGATATGATAAATTTGCTTATTAACATCGGTAGTACAAACAGTAATATATTAAAAGTGAGTGAAGAATTAATGTAGTGGTTTCTAAAACGAGTTTCTTAAATGGTAGAGCAATTCCATTCTTGCTATTGTGGTGCATTTACTCTTAAATAAATATGCATTAACCTACTTAAATGGAAATCCAACCACATTAGCTTTGTGCCAGATGTTAGCAATTGCAGTGTGTGCATTTATTCAAACGTATTGTCCTTATGAGAGATTCAGAAAACCATTTGGCTTGTATAAGCGTATGGTTTTACTTGGATGTACAAGATTTCCACTGTCGTTTTAGGATTAATGGCATTAAAATAAGTTGATGTTACTTTTACAAAGGATATTAAGACTTTTTCTGCGCCTTTGTTTACAAATTGAATATCAAAATATTTGTTATATATTTGTTATAGGACAGACTGTCCTATATGTACGTTTAAGTTTATTACCCGTCCTCGACTCGTTTATTTGTGATCCAAACAAGCCAGGGTTGTTTAATTGGAATAACATTTGTTGTAAATAATCTAAGTGTTTTAGTATATCTCAAGAATCAAATGACTTTTGATCCTTAAACATTTTTGAAATTAAAAATGCTTATAAAATAAATATTTTAGTAAACATATTTTCAACTTCAAATATCTAATTTTTATTTCCAAGTGCGAATGATTTCTGAAAGAAAATATTTATTATCAGAACACAAATGGTGTTCTCTCATTGATAATTTAATTACGTTGTTTATTTCTCAGGTTTAAAGTTAATTTTTTTTATACATGAGGGTTTCTGCATTTCTCTTGTGGGTTCAACTTTGTCCGTGTTTTCATAAATGCAGTGGCATATAAAAAAAATTTTTTTAGTCAATAAAATCACCCGTGACCTTAGCCTTGTGGGTTCAACTTTGTTCGTGTTTTCATAAATGCAGTGATGCCAAAAAAATTTTTTGGTCAACAAAATCGCCAATGACCCTAGCTCAAAGGTAATTCTTAAGCTTAGCCGGCAAGTAATGTGTTGGTCCTATTTTTTTTTAGCCACTTCCCATACTTAGGTTCATTTCTGATTGTTAGGAATTCCAGGTGTCCACAATATTAGCGTTTGACAATGAGGGAAGATTATATAAAATTCTTACACTCATGCCCAATTACAGAAACAACAAATATAAATCATTGCAATGTTAATCCTTTGTTTGTAAAAGAGCAGATAATTAATGTGTTAACTGCATAATAATTGTATATCTTCCTTTTAAACATCAACTATAGCTTGTAAAAATCGAAGTGTGCTTCATATATTTGCTTCCACATCGTCTGAACATCGTAGGTTGGTAAAATTTTCTGAATTGCTTTTCTTAATTTTCGAAGACCCTCATCGATTTATTCCAAACACTGTACCAAACTACGTCCAGACATTGGGTAACAATATAACATCAGAACGAACATTGCCACGCACGTAAGAGGAGCCTTCTCAGATGAAAGTATCTCCACTGCTAATTGGTGTAATTTCAACAAAATAGCACTCTGTATAGTGCTTGTTAGCTTTTTTCCAGACAGGATTGTCTGACAGGTGACCTACGTTAAATTACACTTATCAAAGAGCAAAATTTTTACAGTTGGTCTACAGTTTGCTGAAGATGCTCTGTATAAAATTCTATTCTTCAGTTGATGACATGTTGAGAATTTAAACTTCTAACAGCTTTCACACAAGACAAATTGCATTCTTGGCGTCTTCTGTAAAGACATATTAGCTATAGCATTTCTCAATATTGTGCCGCAAAATTTGAAGTTGTACAATGATTGCTTGACAAAAAATTGCCCACATTCTTCCCATTCAATTGAGCATCATTTTCAGCCAAAATTCAGCAATCTAGTGTGTAAGTAACTGTAACGTTTGAGCATTGCGGAACCAGAAATTAGATGAGGAAGGGGCAATAAGTAATTTAAAACAAACTTATTATTGAAGCACCCCGTAAAATTTTAATTTTATGTCAAAAACCAGACACATGCAAATTCAGTGTTTTTACTCACTTAAAACCACAAATACAATCGTTTTATCTCTGTTCAATATATATTGGTACTCATCTAAGGATTGTAAAATATTTTAAATCAGCAAAATGTAAACAAAACATTTTTAATTGCAACATTTTCTAGTGGAAGCATGTCATTTTTTTAAAGAAAGCTTTAAAATCAAGTAAATAATAGCAAATTTATCAATATATACACTCTAAATATGAGTTTTTAGAAACTTTAGTTGTATAAATTAAATTTAATATTACATAGTTTCAAACACAAAGAAAGCCACACAATTTAATCATATTTTATAACAGTGTACCAACCAGGTGCTATGTAAGAGAAATACACACATTTATGGTTAATCTTTTCATTCAATACACTACAATGCCTTCATTTTAGTTGTTGTAGACAACGTGCCGTTTACCGTTGGTGCGAGGGAAAAGGACGATCGAGTTAGTTTCCAAAATTCGTATATGATCCCTAAAAAATTTCTAATATACACCATAAGACAATATTTATATCCTAAAACCTGAATTATTGTTCGTTTGCAGGCATGCATTATACTTTTTTTTAAAAACTTCTATTGGAATGTGTAATTTTTTCGAGAAATGTCAAGAGCAGGTTACGAAGACAAATGTAGACGAACGAGTAAGTATAATCAAAATCTGTTGACACTTATTTTACAAATTTCTAAAATTAATCCTTATAAAATGGCTAAATAATATTTTTAGATCTACACCTTTATTAGGATTCTAAAAATAAATATTATTTTAATATCCACGATCTATTTTTAAAGAAAACTTTAAATAATTAATTTGACATTACTGTATGGATATTGCTGAGTAATTATAATTTACTGTGATATTGTCAGAAAATGCCATATTTCTTATGTGGCATCTTCAAATACAAGTATACAACAAACCGCATTCCAATAAACATCACCTTGGTATTGCAAGGTTAAGAGCTCCGTCTTCCATTCGCAACGTCAGTTGTTCCATGCTCAGTAAAGTTTACTTTTTTTTATATTGTGTTGGATTTCAAAGCATCTAATATGCATAAAAATATCCAAAACAAATTTATAATCGTTATACAACGGTCTACAATATGTTAATTATTTCTTATTTTCATTAAAAAAAGGCATTTACAATATATACATTTCCAGCAAGTTTGTTTTTAATGTGTTCTATTTGTTGTGTCTTAACGAGCAAGATTAATAATACACTGAAAGAGAAAGGCAGCATGACGTGGATTCGTAAAAGTTAGACGCAGAAGGTAAAACCAAGCAGCTACCTACATCAACTGAAAGTCCTTATAAAACATCTAATATGTGCAAGAAGTCCCAATCAGAATTCAAGAACTGACTAAAATAACGTTTACATACAAGTATTATACCCATTTTGCAAATTTAAAATAAAGTTTCTATAATTATTTTCAGAAGTCAGATGCCAGTGCCGCCGCAGGTTAGTGCAAGCGAACCAACTGGCATCAGTAGAATCTATTCTAGCAGAATTACAATACATACAAATCAAAGCAAAAAAATATCTAGAGGAATATAAATATTCAGCTATTGTGTTTTTATATCTATATATTTATTGCTTTTCTATACTAATACTCTATATTTAAAAATAAATTTGAAAATAACATTTGAAATGTTTATTTAGATTTAAACTGACAGAAGGGTACATAAAGAATACCTTGCACCGTGCACTAAGTACAAGGTTCGTTGCTCTGATAAATCTATTATTTTAATATTTCAAAACAATACACTGGTCTTCAATTTTACGTTTTCCAACTTTTTTAAACATTATTTGTTAGACATGATTTATTCCTAAAAGTAGACATAGGAAACATGGTATGAATTGTTATACAGTTATTCAAGTATTTTGCAATTACTGTTTACTACAATCGTTTATTTAACCAATGTAAATAATATCTGTTGTGCTTTTATATCTACATTTGCTTATTTAATAATTACTTTGAATAGCAACATGTAACTAATATAAATCTCCAGAAATTAACAACGTAAATGAGATTAATAACTATTTAGTTACAGCTGTTCCACAACTAATAGTAACGAAAGAAGTACTTAACAGATATTTAAAACACCCCAGGACAGATATAAGTAGCTTCTGCAGTTTCAAACCAGCTACTATTGAAACAATTGAGGCAACGATTAAATACATTAAATCCAATACCAGTGAAGTTGATGGCATCAGTCGTGTAAGATGCTTATCCTCATCTCTCCATACTGTATCGACGCAATAACTCATATCGTTGACACATCATTAGAATTTGGCATATTTCCTGCTGCCTGGAAACATTCAATAATCGCGCCGGTGGCTATTGCAACAACTTACTCAGAACTGCGGCCAATTAGCTTACTCCCTATATTATCAAAAGTTATCGAACATATAGTACACATTCAGTTGCTTGAACATATCAACAGTTACAGATTACTCCCATCTTATCAATCAGGATTCATAACTAGACATGGCACAGCTACTGCTCACACTACAATAATAAAGGATATAACTTCTATAAATGAATCTGAAGTCACATACCTAGTATTTCTTGACTTCAGTATATGATTTTCTTCTTGCCAAACTCTCTTACTATGGATGTAAAGACATTGTTCTGACCTGGTTCAAAGATTATCTTTGGGAAAGGTATCAGTCAGTAAGAATTGAAAACAAATATTCCCAACCCCTGTAGGTGAATCAGAAAGTGCCTCAAAGAAGCAAACTCGGCACGCTACTCTTTGCCATTTTCACAGCGGATTTAGCTCAAACTCTTTTCACAGCTTGCTATTATCATATGTACGCTGATGATGTGCTGTTATATATATCCAGTGATTACTCTGCGACCAACAACATAATAGAACAACTGAACAACAACTTTAGGCGAGTCAGCAAATGGGTACAGGAAAACTGCTTCATTGTAAATGCCAACAAAACAACAGCCTTGAGTATAGGAACACGGCATAGCTTAAACAAATCCAGTGCACTACGAACATCCAATATCGAAGTGAACGATACAGTTATTAACATCAGCAACAGTGTGAAAGATCTAGGTATTATACTGGACCTACAATTAACTTTGAAAGTCATGTGAATAAGAAAATCGCAACATATTATTACAAAATGATATAACTTTTTAGGTGCAAAAATTGTTCTGTCCGACCCTGTATATATTCATTTAGTTTCTTTATATTATTACTATAAAATTCAAGTTTATTTGTTAATGGTAATATCTGCTCTTTTATTTAAATTTGATAAACCCGGTCGCGTTAACGCCTTCAATGTTCTATCTTGTTTGCCATATGTTTTGTTGACTGTGCGGCGTAACACAGTCTATTGTCACCGCTTGGACAATTAGTTTCTATTTCGGAGGTCAGTCCCCGTATAAGACTACCTCACCGCTTTATACTATTTTTCGAGTGTAGTAATAAGTGTTCTGGATCCAAGAATCTTCACGGCTCTAACTGGACATCAGGTAAGGTGAATTACTTAGGAATTTTCGGATATTTGGAGATCAAACACCAAAACAACAGCAATATTATTTGGATGTTAAAAAGAAACTTAAAGAAATAACTGAAAATGGAAATACCTCAAAAACAATTAAATATATTAATAACAAACCAACAATCGTAAATAAAGATAGAAATTCAAAAAACTAAATGGCAAATCATCATTAATACTCAATTTTCACAAATGTTCAAATGTTTAACAAATATCAATTAATGGTTGATGTGATGTGTTATCTATGATAGTGTTGTTATCGGAAACTACAGTAATTAAAATTTGGAAGACAAAGAAATTGCAATTGATAATTGTATCTTAGTAAGATGTGACTCTATTAGCAGGCATGGGGGAGAGGGTTTGTAGTGGTGTGTTAATTTATATTCATAAGGACATTGATTTTAAAGAATATGTATTGGAACCAAATTACTGGTGTAAAGCTGTGAAAATGTTATTATTTGGGTCACTATGGATCATAGGAGTGTTATACCACTCCCCATGTGCAAGTGATGCAGTGTTTCTGAATAACTTTGAAGAATGGAGTGAAAACCTATTTAATAGGAACCTACGATGTATTATAGCGGGAGATTTCAATTTAAATTATGAGAATAAAAGTAATTACATGTAAAAAAGTTAAGTAATTTCATTAGGGTAAATGGTATACAGCAATTCATTACACAGCTTACTAGAATTGTACAAAATAATTAAACTTTAATTGACTATATCTTAACTAAAGCTAAACAAGTCGCCTATCGTCCATCCGACACCAATAATAACTGATCACAATATTTTATCTGTAGCAATTACCAAAGTAATAGTAATAATAACCAAATAAGTCAATTCAGAAACCTAAAGGATGCAGCCATTCACTGAATTAACCAAAGACTTTTAAAATGTACATGGAAATTTGACAACACAAATGTTGATATAATTCTGAATGATATAGAGAGAAGAAAAGGATATAGCTGAACATTTATTTATATGACAACTTTGTGTACAGCATTGAAGATATTGTAAGGAGTATCTCTTACACTAATAATCTATATCGACTGAACCCATTGCAGAGCCACAATGTAAAATTTACTAAATTTAAATTGTTAGCCTTACATGATATAAAAAAATTGTGCATAATCTACCTAACAAGTGTAACTGGTCAGATACAGTAAACACAAAAGTAATTAAGGCAACTTTTGATGCAATTGGGCATGTTCTTCTTCATCTGGTCAACTCCTCCTTAAGAGCTGGCAGTTTTCCAAGCAAACTAGAATGTAGTACAGTAATTCCTATTCCAAAAGTTCAAAACACCACATTAGCAAGCAAATACAGGCCAATAAACACACTTCCTTGTATTGAAAAAAATATTAGAAATTGCTGTATATAACCAATTAATAAACTTTAGGTTTAGTTTGTCTAGGTGTATTTACAATTAATAAACTATGTGGACTGTGACCATTTATTGGATTGTAATCGATCAGGTTTTAGATCTAAGCACTATTGCAAAACTGCTATTCAGCTAAACTTTTAGTAAGTGGAAGCAATACATTGATCAAGATGAGTATGTACTTGCTGTTACCTTAAAAGAGCATTTGAGACAATTAATATTGAATAAGTTACAACACTACGGCATTGGTGGAACAGTGATAAAATGGTTGGATGACTACCTGTCAAATAGAAGACAAAAACAACAGTAGGAAATTCGGCATCTAGTTCAGTGCTAATAAGAAATGGTGTCCCTCAAGGAGGTGTTATAGGTCCGTTGTTATTTATTTTGTATTTAAATGATTTTCTGAGTATTGACCACGAATGTGAATTTGTTAATCTATATGCTGACGATACCCTACTTGTAATCAAAGGGTCTGATATACAAACAACAACAAATTGCTTGGATGAAATTTATAGGTACTTTCAAATGAACAAGTTGAAACTTAATACAAGCAAATCTGTGGCAATGGTTGTTGGAAATACTAATAAATTAAATAAACTCGATAGAAATGCAATTACAATAAAGATTGGTGATGAAATATTACGAATTGTTGAACAAACTAAGTATTTAGGTATGATGTTGGATAGTACCTTAACATTTAAAAATCACTATATGTTAAAAATAAAGTTACAAAAACTTTATTTCTTCTCAAGATGAGCACCTAAATTGTCTTTAAGAACTAAAATTACAGTCTACAAACGATCATTCGACCACATTTTGACTACTGTGCAACAATACTATATTTATTTGACCAAAATAAGTACTCTTCAAAAACTACAGAACAGAGGTTTAACAATCATACTGGAGAATGTAGCAAAAAAACTAACATTCAAAAAATGTTAAGCACCCTAGTATGGCTATCGATTACTGAAAAAATTAAATATTTAAAAATGATATGTATTTTTAAAATTATCAATGGATTAATGCCAAGTTATTTTGATGAGTTTACTGTTTATGCCAACCAAATACATAACCACGAAACGAGGTTACAAAGCAATTTATATGTTGCAAGGGCCAAATTGAAAAAGACTATGAATTCTATATTCTATATAGGTCTGATTAAGTATAATACTTTACCAAAAGATATTCGAGACTGTAATACATTGATATCTTTTAAATGGAAATTAATGAGAAACTAAACCCTAACATTGCTGAAAACATGTGTGTGGAGCACAGCACTGTATGGCTGTGAAACGTGGACAGTGGGAGAAATGGACAGCAAAACAGAAACCTTTGAGATATGGTGCTGCAGATGTATGATGAATCATGGACAAAGTTAAGAACAAAGCGGTTCTGGAAATGATAGAGGAAGAAAGAAATGTAGAAAACAGTAAAAAAAAAGAGACAGGATGGTCGGACACATACCAAGATATGTGGGAAACAATGTGTAATATATTAGAAGCAGAGAGAAAACAGAGAGATAGAGGTAGACCTAGGTTAGACTATTGCAAAATTGGAAGCAATGGAGGTACATGTCCGACCAGTTCCAGGACTGAGGACTTAATGAAGGTGAAGCATATCTAGGTAAAGTCAATGAATTGTAAAGGATCTCCAGCTACCCGAGTGATGGAATCTTATTTAGAAAGTATTATTTTACAAGTTTATTTAAATATGACATAATGAATGTGTTTAAAAGATATACTTCAGCAAAGTAAATATGAAGTACCAAAATTAAGGATTCATCAAGTGAGTTTTATGCAGAAAAACAGTCTTCCATATAAAAATATTATAATAAAAAATTCTGTGACAAGACAGTTTGGTGCTCCTTGATTTTGACAGAAAAAAACCTCTCCGGGTAATTGTAAGTGTAACGTGGTTTGATTGGTATTTCACTCCTCTTCTTTAATATTTTTTGTATTTATTTTTCTATATTTGCTTTTCTCATTTTTGATAGGAACTCACTCCCGCACCAGCCGACGCACCTATATTGTTATGTGGTGCCCACCCCTTTGGGGCAAATCAAAATTTAATTATCTGCATGCTCATTTTACCGATAACATAACTCATACTAAAAAAGATATGGCATAGCAAAAACAAAATGACACATATGAGTCGTATAACCATCAAAGGCTTTCAGGAGCTGTACTTTGAGATCACTGTAAAGCCCTGCCAAGACAGCACATGCAGTGTAGCGAAAGTGGTAATGTTGCTATATCTTCAAGTTTCTTTTTTGTACCGTATTGAGACCAATAACAAGAATAGTAGAAATAAATGCCAACAATACCGAGGAAACGAAGTGTGGATAGCTTCCCAAAAGGCAAAAGTAAGCAGTAAAAATAAAATCATAGTAAAGAAATTATTTATAGCTGCAGACAAAATATTTATAAATAAGTTTTGAAAAAAATACTGATAGTTAATATGGTATATTCAGTAAACTCATTTTTTCAAACCGTATATAAACAATTTCTAACTGAACTTTTCTTTTCAGATCTATATGTGAAACTCAAACAAGTGAGCTACTCTAATACACCCAGTTCAACCATGTTGCGTAACCAAGAGCCATTTTAGTTTGTACAAAGCTAACTAATAATGCACAAATGAACGCATAGTATTTGTATTTTAAACTGCAGCGACACAAATATAATAAGTTTAGCTTTTGGTTGTCAGCCAACAGGCTAACTCATATTCGAATATTTCAATTCATATATCCAGATAAGAAAGTTTAGTGGAAGCTCAAGATATGTAGGTACTGACTGGCTTTGGAAAACATTCGTCATTAGGTTGCACTGTGATGTATTAAAAGTTAAGCAAATTATGTAAATTATTTTAGTAATTCTATACTGAAATGTCAACATCAAAATGATACCTTTTCACTAGCGAAAAAGTAATTTTTTTATTCATTTAGAAAACAAAAACTGACCATCATCATTAGGTTTTCAGTCCCAGAACTGATTGGACGTTAGGGTACCTCCACGTTTCCTATTCTAAACTTATCTACAGATTTCCCTGAAATTCTCAGTCTAAATCTTTCACTATCTGTGTACAACAGTTTAATCTAGGTCCACATCTACCTATTTTTTTTTTTATTTGCTTCTAACATATCCTGCACTATTCCCTCATGCCTTAGAAAGTGTCCTATTACTCACATTTTTTAGAGTTTTCAACATATTTCTTTCTTTCCCTACCGTTTCTAGTATTTCTTTGTTCTCAACTTTGTCTGTCCATGATATCTTCATCATACGCCTGTAACATCGCATTTCAAAGACTTCGTATCGTTTTCCTGTCCGCTTTCTCGTCATTTGACTACCCAGGTAGCAGAAATCCACAACCTCTTGTAAATTCTCGTTTTCTATACGTATTCTGGTTTTTAACTTAATTTCCCCTACTTTACATACTAATACTATAGTTGTATTTTTTATAATTTTCATACTGTATCTCTCTTGTTAGTACCGTTTACATTTCATTAAGAGCTGCCTCTTAACTTTTCATTGATAGATGCTAAGACAGCTATATCATCTACAAAACATATCGGTCGTGTGTCCCTGCATAATAATTCCAAATGTCTTTCTGCATGGCAGTATTTATTGCTTCTTCAATAAATAAAAAAATAATTAAAAGAGATACAGAACATCCATGTCTCAATTCTTTTCTAGTATTTCCTTCTGTACGCTTCTGCTCTAATCTTATTACTGCTGTTTGCTCTTTGTGTATGTTATGTACTATTCGTCTATCCCTAAAACTCATTCCAATCTTTCCAAGTATTTCAAACATATATACCATTTTACATTGTGGAAAGCTTTTTTTCAAATCTGCAAACCTTATATACGTGCATTCTCCTTTTTATTGTTTTCTCCATTATCACCTTTTAAAGCTAAAATGGTCTCTCGAACTCCTCAGTTTTGTGTAAATCGAAATTGATCTAGTATTCCTTAGGCGAATTTTTCAGTTATTTTCGACACGCGTGATGTCAAACTTGTTCAAAAATTTTCACATCTATCTGCACTTCTCTTTTTTGATATAGCGATTATGGTATTATATTCACAATCTTTGGGTATCTCGCTCTCATACATATCACTGACGAGTTGAAAGATACGTTCTGTTCATGCTTCACTTTATCTGCACTCAACATCTTATTATTTTCAGGCTATGCTACATGAAACGTCTCCAAGTATTGGATATCTTAAATTGTCCTTTTCAATGTCTGTTTCCTGTTCTAGTTTTAGCATTGCATACAAATTCCTTATTTATTCTTGCAATCTCTCCATTTTCTATAAAAATGTTTCTTCCGGTGCCCATTTTAATTAGTTTGTATGCTTCGTCTATCTTTTCTATTTCTACCCTAGTTTGTACACTTTTGGCCTTTTCTTCAATTCTTTGTTTTTCAGCATTTCTACATTTGCAAATAATTTCCCACATTGTCTTTACATTTTCCGTTAAATTCAGAATATTCTTTGTTATCCATGAAGGGTGTCTACCGAGATTCAAAAATGAAAATTCGCGACTTTTTAGTGACTTTTAGTGACCATTTTATAAAATATTAGTGACCTGTGTTAAAAAAAACTTACTTGTATTTATTCTATTGCTGTTAAGTTTCATAACATTATAATCACAAAATTAAGTAATTAGGACATTTGTCGTACTTAAGAATATAAAGAATATTTGAGAACAACACAATTTAAATTCATAATTGTAGACGGTTTTGTATACACTTTCCATGCTTGATTGCAGGCAACCCTGCAGATATACATTATTATTGATCGCGGTTATGACATGGCGACCTGTCAAGTTTATGATTTATGCTAATAAACTAATTCAATTATTTAAATCAGGGTTTATGTTTTATTTTTCGGCCAATCCTACAGTTCAGGTGTGGCGTTACGGAATAATATGTGTGTAAGCGCTAAAATTAAAATTTTTTTTTCAAATTTCATATTTTGTGAAATCTAACCTAAAACCACGTTTTCGTAATATTGGAAAAATTTGCATTTTTGTTTTATTTGATATCAATTGATTATTATGCAAAACAAAAACAAGTCCGGTTATAAGTAGAAGATTTTGAAACATTTTGTAATGCTCAAGGTGCTAATAATAGCACTAACCATGAACCAAACAGCGAGCCTCAGTACAAGAATTAAGTTTCAACATTATTAGACATAGTAACGCAGCTTATGCAGCAAAATTCACAAATGTTACGAATGTTGAAAGTCTCTCAACAATCAAGTAACAAGGCAAACAATTACTAACATAAACAGTGTTTCTGAAACGAGTTTACGAAATTACAATATTATGCCGGATCTTTCAAAGACAATTGAAGACTTAGAAGGTGATACAGATCTACCTTTAGCTAACATATGGCTTGAGAATCTAAAACGGACAGCAACATTACATCGATGGCCAGACGCTTTCCTATTTCAAACTGCCCAAAGCCATTT
Organism: Platerodrilus igneus; assembly: GCA_036346225.1. Lineage (NCBI taxonomy): Eukaryota > Metazoa > Arthropoda > Insecta > Coleoptera > Lycidae > Platerodrilus > Platerodrilus igneus. The sequence continues at coordinate 2,996,554 of JARFIW010001055.1, forward strand.
GCATGGTGCATTACATGTGATTTTCCAATGCTCCACCGAAGGTACTACATTGGCCACGAGCGAGTTTTTACCTGGAAAATTTAAAATTTTGCCGAACCCTTGCTGTTCAAAGCAAGGTAGGGATCTTTAACGTGCGTGACAACACACACAGGGACCTCCATTTAACCTCTCATCCGAACGAGGGTGTATTTTTGTGAAAAATGCTCGTAACATTTTAAGCGGACCGTGTCGGGATTCGAACCCGGGACCTTCGCCTAGTAGTCACACACACACCACCACGCCACGGAGCATTTGCATGGTGCAGCTAAACATTGGTTAGCTGGCCGTATTAGTGAAATCCAAGATTGGCAATCCTTTCAAGATGCTTTTGAACGACGTTTCTGATTAGTCAAAGCAAAACCGACTTATGGACGTCTATGCAAAACGCAAGCAGTTCCTAATGAAAATCTAAGTACTTATTTCCATGCTAAGGTATCATTATGTAAAAATTACAGTTGGGTTTTACGGAAATCAAAGAACAATTATCGATTGGTTTGTTGTCCACGAAATGGCTACATTTATTATTTCAAAATATCATAAAAATGAAGACGATTTATTTAGAGACATGATTAGTTACGAAGGTGTTCTTAGAATGAGACGGAATAAACCGCAAACTGAAACGTCAATGGTATTTGAATCCAGGGCCATGAAAGGCTCCACTAGCCAAGTTAACTTCTCCAGTGTAAAATGCTACAATTGTAATCGTAGAGGACACGTAATGTCACAATGCCGTAGTCCAATAAGAAGTAAAGGATCTTGTTACGGATGTGGTTCTACTGAACATTTGGTAAACACTTGTCCTAGGAAGAAACTAAATGAGATCATGCCTACAACATCTACAATAAAAATACTAGAGAATCAGGTAATGATTCTAATCGTATCATGCTTATGTGTAAGTACAGCTATAAGTAAACCATTTTATGTACCAATTTATATCAAACGTAATACTTTTCAACATTGTTTGAACTCTGTGTTAGACTCTGGAAGTCCTATATCAATAATAAAATATGATCTTGTTAAAAATATTAACTTTAATAATAGTGTAAACGGTGAGAAATTCCAAGGTATAAATAAAGTAGAATTACAAATTTTAGGATCAATTACCTTTGAAGTAGTTGTTGAAAATGTAAACATTGATTTATTATTTTATGTTGTACCGAATGAAGCTGTTCCATTTGAATGTTTACTCGGTAGAGATTTTATTTCAAATACAAATATACAAGTGTCATTCGAAGGTGAAACAGTTAAAGTGCAACCTTCACAATCTTGCTTAGATTTTATAAGTGAATGTAAACAGATTGTTACACATTAATTATGTAGAAGATGATTTAAAATTACCAAATTTAAGTGTAGGTGATATAGTAACACCTATAGAAAAACAAAATTTTCAACAGATTATTAGTAATAATTATTTGAATGTAGAACATCCCATAGAACCAAAAATTTTTTTTAAAATGCATTTAACTTTTAATCATTTACAGCCATTCTCATGCAATCCAAGACGTTTATCGTTTTTGGAAAAACACGTCCTTGATGAAATTTTAACTGATTTGCTTAATCAAAATATCATTCGTGAAAGTGACTCACCTTATTGCTCTCCTATAGTTTTAATTAAGAAAAAAGAAGGAAAGTATAGACTTTGTGTAGATTTTAGGACTTTAAATAAATATTTAGTGAAAGATAAATTTTCGTTACCACATAATGAAGATCATTTAGATCGATTAAAAGATAAAAATTACTTTAGTAAATTAGATTTAAAAAACGCATTCTATCATTTATCTCTTGATGAAGAATCGATGCAATATATGTCTTTTATTATGCCTTCAGGACAATACGAATTTTGTAAAGCTTTGTATGGACTTAGTTCAAGCCCAGCTAGCTTTGCACGTTATATCAATAAAATTTTTAAAGAATTAATAAGCCAAAATAAAATTCTAATTTACCTCGATGATATTTTAGTAGTCACCAGAAGTGTTGAACAAAATTTAGAGCTTTTAGAGCAAATTTTTAAAATTCTTACTGATAATTTACTCGAGTTAAGGCTCGATAAATGTTCTTTTCTTATGTCTGAAATTGAATTTTAGGCTATACCATTAATAAAAATGGCATAACATTAAGTACAGAAAATACTGATGTTATAAAAAATTACCCTATCCCAACTAATAATAAAGACTTAGAACGTTTTATAGGATTAGCGAATTACTTCTGTCGGTTTATACAAAATTTTGATATAATCGCGAAACCTTACGACTTATTTAGAAAAAAACACCACTTTTGTGTTTAATGCTATACATCGAAGCTTTTGAGAATTTAAAACAGAAATTAATTTCAAAACCAGTTTTGGCAATTTATTCTCCATTATTGGAAACCAATCCCAAGATGGATAAACTAATGACGAAAAAATAACTGTGCTTAAACATGATGATTATTATAAGTAACTACAAGAATTGGTTGGGCAATATTCTCAAATAATGCTAAGTGTGTGAAAGAATTTACTGGAAAACCATTACTTCGGCAAATGTCTAAGTGTTGGGGGACCTTGGTAGCCTCAGGTTGCTTAACCCCCTTCACTGAATCTCTGTGAAATAGGGCATAAAATTAGAAAACAATAGAAGGGGAACGAGCGGTATACACATGCTGTGTGAGAATTTCAGGGAACTATGTAGACTAGCTCAGAATATAAATAAGTGCAGGTACGTGTCCAACCAGTTTTGAGACGGAAAACCTAATGACGAAAAAATAAGCGCAGATAAATCTGATGATTAGTATAAACAACTAGTTGTTGGTTGCGAAATATCTGCAACTAATGATGACTGTGCGAAAAGATTGGATTGGAAAATATATTAAATCGGTAAATGGTTAAGTGTTGGGGGAACTTGGCAGTCACAGGCTGCTTACATCCCTTCACAACCACTGATGGTCGGAGAAATATGGTATATAATTGTAAAACAATAGAAGTTGACCGAACTGCATCTAACAAGAAAGAACAGCGCCTATGAGGAAAGACAACAAACAGAACAAGAAAAAAATTGTTGAAAGCATATGTGTGGAGCACAGCACAGTATGCCTATGAAATACGGGCAGTCTGAAACGCAGAGAGAAAAACGGTCCTAGCCTTTTGAAATGCTGTGCTGCAGATGTATGAGGACGAAAGCATGAACAGACAAAGATAATAAGAAATAGGTTATAGAAATAGTAGGGGAACAAGGATATCTGGGGAAAAGATAAGAGAAATAGGAGGACAGAATACGTTCTAAGTCATTTTTGGGGAATAGTATGAGATATATTACAAGCAGAGATAGGAAAAAAAGAGGTAGATGTAGACCTAGATCAGATACTTATAGATGCAGACTGCAAATTTCAGGGAAATCTGTAGGTTAGTTCAGAATAGGAAACAATGATGGTACGCGTCTAACCAGTTCCAGGACTGAAGAACCTAATGATGATGATTGGAAACAGAGTTACATTGTGAGGCTAGTTCACAAGGATTTGGAGCAATATTATTACAAAAACAGAGTGATAATAAATTTCACCCTGTGCTTTGCTTCAGCAAACAAACGAGTGATCACGAAAGCAGATATCATAGTTATGAATTGGAGTGTCTGTCTATTGTATACGCTCTGAAAAACTTTCATATTTATGTACAGGGAATTCATTTTAAAATAATAACAGATTGTGACAGCTCTAGGTTAACATTAGCAAAAAAAGATATTGTACCTCGCATAATGCGCTGGTGTTTATATCTACATTATGACTATGAAATTCAGCATAAGCCTGATGTGCAAATGCAACGCTGATGCGCTTAGTAGAATTCATATTTTATTAGAAGGCAATACGTTAGAGCAGACATTGGCCCTTAAACAAAGTACAGATAACGATATTGTAAAATTAAAACACTTATTAGAAAATACAGAGCATCCCATGTATGAATTACGAAACGGTATTGTTTATAGAAAATACCACAATAAAATTTTATTCTAAGTTCCGCAAACCTATGGAATATACCATAATGCATACCTATCACAATGGTATGGGACATTTAGGTTTAGACAAAACATTAGAATTGATAACAAGAACATATTGGTTCCCAAACTTTAAAGATAAAATTAAGAAGTTTATTCAAAATTGTTTAAAATGTGTGGAATTCAACTCCAAGTCGGGTCCAGTTGAAGAATTTTTACATAGTATCCCTAAAGGTAATATTCCCTTTGATATGGCGCACATTGACCATTATGGTCCTTTGCAAAAAACAAGACTAAAAATTAAATATATTTTTGAAATAATAAATGGCTTCACGAAATTTACTAAATTTTATGCCTGCAAAACTACATGTACTGAAGAGATAATTAAACATTGAAGAAATTATTTTTGGAATTATAGTAAACCTAAAACATTAATTTCTTATCGTGGAACATGCTTTACATCAAATTTATTTAAAGAATTTATGATCAATAATGATATCAAACATTTCCTAATAGCAACGGGAAATACTAAGGCAAATGGACAAATGGAAAGGACGAATACTGTTAACACCCCAATTAAGTAAAATTACCAATGAAACTCAAGTGTCATGGGATTCTGTTTTGCAAGATGCGGAATTTTGCATCAATAATTCTATAAACAGATCCGTCGGACACCCTCCTTCCAAATTATTTTTTGGTCCTAATCAAGATGGTAAAGTTAATGATACATTATGAGAAATGTTAGATACTTATACTGATCAAGATAACGATATAGAGGAAATTAGGCACCAAGCAGACAAAAACATTAAAAAAAATCAAAAAATGAATGAAATTTACTATAACAAAAGACACAAAAAAGCTATTAATTACAAAATAAACCAATACGTAATGATGAGTAACGTAGATAATACGCCTGGGTTTAGTAAAAAATTAATACCTAAACATCGTGGTCCCTATCAAATCAAAGAAATCTTACCCAACGATAGATACGTTATTACAGACACCATTGGATTTGAAAACACACAAATCCCCTACAATGGCGTAATTGATGCTTTTAGACTTAAAACATACCCTTCAGATGAGTTTCATTCAAGCAATTAATTACTATAAAAATAATTACAATTACAAATTTGAGTTGTATTTTCTTTTTCCATATTTACATTAATGCGACTATGTACAATTTATGCTTAATTACTAAAAATATGTATAATTTATGTTTACTTACTTATTTTATGTGCAATTTAGGAAATTAGATATACATTTACGAACAATTTACCTTAGTATCCATACATTATTTGCTACTTATGATATATTTTTCTGTCTTTATGACTATGTAATAATAATTAGATTATAATTTTGAACATTGGTTATAATGAATGTTTATGTATTATTTACTATTTAAGTTGTACCACTTGAATTAGGTACTGAATTAATTATTTTGATCAGGGTCGATCATCAGTCAGGTTTGGCCGAGTTGTAGACGGTTTAGTATACACTTTCCATGCTTGACTGCTGGCAACCACGCAGATATACATTATTATCGATCACAGTTATGATGCGGCGACCTGTCAAGTTTATGATTTATGCTAATAAACTAATTCAATTATTTAAATCAGGATTTATGTTTTATTTTTCGGCCAATCCTACATAATGGTTTTAATTTTTTCTTTAATTTTTCCAACTCAATGTCCAATACTTTTAGTTCTTCAAAGTTATGCTTCTCTATGTCCTGCCGTTTCTTTTGTAAGTATGCAACTTCCTTCACAATCCGCTTTTTACTGCATACTTCCTTTTCCTTAGATTTCTTTTTTCGGCAATAGCTTCACGTCTTACAGAAGATGCAATCCTTACAGCATGAATCATTTTCGCAGTTATATCTAAATGCACGTAGAAATTCGTGGATAAACCAACCAGTGCCATTGTGTGCTGTTTTATATGCTCCATGAACAATGTGCAGCCCACACGTACCAAGATCAAACATTACAGGGTTATCATCACTACCAGAAATTCGAATGTGTTCTTTTAGTTCCCGAAGCATCTTCAGTTCGCATTAGGTCCATCCATGATGTTACAAATTTTTTTAATGGGTATACTAAGAGAGTCCATGGTATTTAAAAAGCCATTTAAAAGATCGATGGCAGTGGTTTTTCAAGAAAACACGAAGACAAATAATTTGTTTTAACCATATTATCCTCATCATCCCAGTATTTGACAAGAATATCCATTTGGCATTTTTGCACAACTTTATTCGGGCTTTTGTCAAAACTTATACACAAAAAAATACAATCTTTAACTTTATTTAAAAATTCGTTTTGGAAAAACGGTTCAAGCCAAAAGTGGCTATATAACATATTTTGTCTTTGTGTAATTGCATGTTTTTCGCTATAAAAGAATCTGGGAACATTATTGGAAAAAGTTCAGTAGCATCCTGATGAATTCTTGACAAAGAATAAGATACTATCTTGTGCATAGTCCATAATATTTCAGCTTTAGTAATCTCGTTACGAATCATGTATGACGCAATATTTTTATTTTCACGATCAGCTTTAGAATACACTTTCGCAAGTAAATCAGCTGTTACTGAAGCTGAAATATCATTTTGTTGAGTCTGAGACCGGAGTATTTCTAACTAAATTATTTTCAATAGTTGGTTGCTTCATATTGAGTATTGAATTAGCTATTTTAGAATGCTTTAGCCCATTGGAATGAAGTTTTACATTATATATTCCAGCTTTTAAAATATAATTTTTTTTTTGCAGTAGGCACAAAAAGCAAGATGAACATTTCCAGGTACTGGTTGTAACCAGCTTTTAAAAATCAGATTTGTCAGCCAAAGTTAAGAAAACGAACACTTTCCAGGCATTTTTACTTTAAGTACATACGCACTGTGTAAACTTAAAAACGTACAATCTTGCCGAGTTACAAATAATCAAAACGAAACACATCTTATAAGGTTTTATTTACGACCGACATGCAGTAATATTCTTTAAATGCGGTCGTCCGGCTGCTACCTACCACACATTACAATTCCCTATTACAATGAAGGTCATTGGTGCCACAGCCAGTGTTTGGGGTTGATTATAATAGCAGGTATTTATTACGGCCGCTTACAATAATAAAAAAGCATGTCAGAAATATACACACAAAACTGCTGCTCAAGCATTGATAAAAAGCGATTTCTAGATTCGAGGCGTCAAAGAAAAACCGCAGGGTTTATATAACCCAACCGAATAAATGTATAATGAAAAGAGACAGGCTGCTTTTGGTGCGATGAAGGAATTTTTTGTCCTTTTAACATTTATTTGCTGCAACATCTGAAGTATGGCTATACAATTTGACGACGTATTTGTGGAAATACATACGATAATCAAACAATGAAGAAATAATTCGTGACCAAGATATAGGATTTAGTGACTTTTCGTTACTTTAGTTATCGCAAAACGAAATTCGTGTCAGTAGGCACCCTGTTCATGGTGTCTTATTTTCGTTTTTGTATACCACAGAATATGTATGGGCCAGCAATTCTGAGCTGGATTTAATACTATTCCATTCTGTTTCTGCTTCCTTAGTATTAGTATCAGAAATTTTCCCGAATGTCTTTCAACAATTCATTTCACTTTGTGTCAAATCTTTTGTGGGTATCTCTATCTTTTAATTGGTCAAACTCAAAAGTGCCTTTTCCGTTTCTTTATCAAAATTTTAAATTTAGTATGTTGTGCTCAATATCTGTATCTGCTTCTGGATAGCCTCTACAGTTCCTTTTTCCTTTACTTTGTTATCAAATCTTTAAATTTAAGCGACGATTTTCGTAATTACTATATTGTAGCAGTGTCTGTATCTGCTTCCGAGTAGTTTCTACCCTTTACTCGACTCCTAAACCATTGTCTAACAAGAATGAAATCTATTTGATATCTCCCCGTGTCTTCTAGCTTCTTCCATGTGTATCCTCATCTAGCATAAACTTAAAACAAGACGTTTCTGATGGTTAAATTATTTTTGTTGCAAAATTCTATCAGCCCATTTCCTCTATACTTTCTGTGCATAAACCAAACAAACCCACTGCCGCTCCTATCTCACCAACTGCTGTATTAAAATTTCCAGTATTTATTAAATTTTCATCCCTTTTAAGAATCTTAGTATGTCTTCGATATCATTGTAGATGGCTTCTACCTCTCCCTTACTGTAACTAAAGGTTGGCATGTAAACTTACAACATTACGGTATTTACTGGTTTAGATTCTAAATCTAATCATGAGCACTTTTTTCGTTCTCTTGTAAGTAGTTTTCGACACAGTGTCCTGTCTTTATCTGCAAAATTATCCCCACGTCCCAATATCTTTCATACCATATGAATTACCCTAAAGTCTCTCCTAAAAATCCTCTGCCTCTAGCCACTAAACTTACTATTATATCTAATGTTAATCTATCCCATTTAAATTTTCAAATTATCTAGCTTACCTACTTGCTTCATGTTTCAAACATTCCACAATTGACTCGCAAGAAGTTGCTGCTTCTTATTGAGCTTGACGATCACAAGCTCCAAAGTAGTTGCTTCCTGGAGATCCACATGGAGAATTATTTCAACTCATGAATTTTTTACCCCAAAGAATGTCGTCATTTTGAAACATTTTTAGTACGCCATGTACTTAGGAGGGTGGCCCAGAGGCATAGTTGGTATGCGTGAGACTAATATGTCCAAGGTCTCGGGTTCGAATCCCAACACAATTCACTTGAAAAAATGTTACACGAGCTTTTTTCACACAAAATTCACCCTAGTTCGGATGAGAGATAAAATGTAGCTCCAGAGTGTGAATATTGTAAGTACGTTAAACATCTGTACCTTGCTTGGTACAGTAAGGATTCGGCAAAATAAAAAAAAAATTCCAAGTAAAAACTTGCTTCCTGGCCAATGTAGTACCTTCGAGTGGAACATCAATCATATGTAGTGACAAATAGTCAAATAGGGAGGAGTGACTTCGTGACCAAGTTAATATGCATGTGACTACTGAGGCAAGGTCCCGGTTCGAATTCAGACAGAGTTGACTTGAAAAATATTAGGCCTCATTCAGATGAGAGGTAAACTGAGGATACTGTGTGCTTGGAATAGCAAGGATTCGACAAACTTCAACATTTCCAGGTTAAAAAACACGCTTGTTCCTGGTCAATGTGTTACATTTAATTGTACAACCCTAAATATTTTCATTCGATTTACAATGTTGTCAAATATTCCCAAACTTCCATTTTGATATTTTGTATAACTACCCGTTACAGAAGATGTCCCTGATCACGCATTATAATTTAATAACTTTATTTCTCTAAAACTCATTTCAATACAATTAAAACAAGTGCTTGTTCAACACCATGTACAATGTTATTTGTGTATTTAGTTTAAGTCAAAGTACTTCAATCAATCTGATATATACCCTATTTACGTTAAATATGGGATGACGTCATAATTCAAACAAATGCTGCGTTGGCATGGTTAAGTTATTTTATGTGTATTTCCTGATCAGAGTAACCATTTCTTGTGCGCGCGAATCCAAATGTTTAGGTCTAAATGTTAAATTCTCGAAACTTGCAACGTATAAAGTGTTTTAGTTCTGAAAAACTGTTTTATTTAGCAAATATAAAGCACAAACGATTTACTACAAAACTAAACAATGACAATAAAATGAGAAATGTCAAAGTAATAGAAGTAAAAAATGTTGCAACATCGAACAGAACTGCCAATTGCCGCACACTAAATCCTAATATCATTAAACCTAGGTTCATAGTAACGTTCACATTTTACAACCGCTAGCACTTTATTACTGTTTATGACATCCCATATTTAACGTAAATAAGGTATAATATCACAAATGTATTTGATTATCAACCATCTTTACTTTAAAAAAGGACATGCTTGTTTTATTTAAAAGTAGCAATATCAGTTTATAAAGAAGGGATTTTTACATGTGTGATTAACGAAGACGATTGAATTCGAATTGGCTGGTCTTCTTTATCTATTTATGCATTACAAAGACTCTAGAAGTGTTCTTTGACAAGCGGTATCCTAATATTTCAATTGATTACATTGTTTCCTAAACTGGGTTCACTTTGATTATGCTTTTTGTCCTGGTATGTATTTTCTGTATTGCTGCTATTATTAAAAGAACTATGCACGTATATTATGAAAAGCGTATATCCTGTCCCTTTTGCACAGAACCGCTGTTGCAGGAATGCCGTGAATGATTGTGACTACTGTGGTGATGATCCCTTTGCGAGCGAGAATCAAGATGTTTTGCTGTTTCACATCCGCTGATGTGCAAGATAAGTATCTCGACACATGGAGGTATGTTACAAGGTTTTTGGCTTATAGAGAGAATCTTGCTCATCCACTTTTGCTGAAAGTGCGTAAAAAATGAACTGCAGATAAAGTAACTCACATTGCTCCAACGGACAGAACAAGTTTACAAACTTGCTTCGAAATTAGCTTTGCAAGTATTTCCTGCTAAGTTTTAAAATATTTACTAGAAATGGTTCAGACTTTAATACTTTTAACTTAACACGCTTGCTTACAAGAAAGTCTAAGCATTACTTTTTTTAAATTACCGATTAGTTTTTTAAACATGTTACTATACGAAATTCGCACTTTGTATGCCAATTAGTAAAAATTGTCCGTAGAATATCACTTTTTTTAAATAGAATTTTTTTTGTGTTTATTATCAATAAACATTCGATGGTAAAATCCTTTTTTGTCTATGTGAACCACCTTGCTCTCCACTTTTGTAGTTAGCACAGCACCTCAAAGATACTTTTATCTTTTTATACATTATCGTGATTCTTGTGGCTCCTTACTTTACTTTCTCTTCTGTTTTTACCGGGCCCGTGCATTTTACGGTTACAAATGTAGTACCTTCGGATGAAGCATTGGAAAACCAAATGTAGTGTACCTGGGAGGCAATGTGGGGATTTCCCATTGCCTTCCATATCACACCTTAGAATGCCATACCTAACCCTATGGTATCTCTCACTTAAAGTATCGAAAGAGCAGCTATCATCTTTCAGGAACCTGACAGTCTCGTTCTTTACTAAAAACTACCACATTGCTCACTGAAACACAGGCCATTCTAATAATCTAGAACTTCTTCAAACTGCAAGTACATTTAACACAAAAACTGGTCAGTTTATAAGAAATTTTATTACAAATAACTAGGTCAACAATCTAATATTAACAATAATCAAACGGATAGTTAATAACATATATGTTGATTGAAACCCCAAGCATCGAATAATGTGTCCATGTAGTTGGAAGCAGCCTTCTCGGAAATGGAGTAAACTATATGCTTTTTATGCAATAAACATCTGTGATCGCTACACCAAGAGGTGGTTCACACATATTTATCTTTGTGGTCGGAGAGTATGCTGACATAACAATTCTCAGGTTAGGACAGATTTTCCCAGGAATGCGTATGAAAGCGTGTCAATCTTGGTTGGAGAGGAGCACTGTAGATAGAATAAACGGTAGGGTGCACGCGCAGCTTGTACACTGGCGAACTGGAGTTGTGACGTCAACGCTAGTACAAACATGTGCAGTATCTCATTGTCGAATGCATTTTCTTTTGCCTGTTATTAACAAGTTAATTTTTGTATGTGAAATATTAAACTTTTATCCTCGTTGAATTATGATGCAAAACTGTGGCTGTTATTATATTTCTGCGATAAATAAATAATAATATCTTGAAAATTAAACGCTAAGGTTATACATTTTGGGAATAGGGAAATACAAATTACAAATACTTTAACCATAACATGTAGATATAAATATAAATATCCACCGATCGCGTAACCATACGAAGACCTTTAAAAAATATTTTATTAAAATGTACAATTACAAAACACTGCACCTGCTCTTAATTGACAATTTTTTAAAATCTATTTTTAGCTCTTCGCGAACGAACTATTATTTAAAGCAGAACGTTTTTTCACAGAACATTTATTCAAAGCTTTCGTTCTTAGAAACGTCCTTGTCCTGGCATAACATTTTAAAGGGAATTAGTCAAATTCTGGATACTTTACAATTATGCGGTTGGAAAAATTTTCCATTACCTTACAGCAGTGAAGAACCATGAAATTCTTTAAAAACTTTTTCCAGTTTCAAAATTTGATTTAACCATTCCGGTGTGGGGTTCGTAAGTTTTCCTCTCGAGGTCATGGATAACCAATCTGATTTATTTAATGCATCTTTCATGTATTCACCATATTTGGACATATTTGCAATATTTTCGAGATATTTCTTTCTTACCCAGTAAGCGATGTACCCAACAAGTTGTTCTATAAGTTCCGTATTTTGTTTCTTCGATACTTTCTGTATGCATTGTCTATGATTTTCGATGGAAGAGTTTGCTTTTGATCAAGTTCTATTACATTCAATTTTTCATTCTTCTTGATAGTATCAAGTTGTCTTAGAAGGCCGTCTACAGAATCCAAAAAAAATCACTTTTTTCACCAACGTCATCAATCGCTATTTGTGAATCGTCCTGCAGAACTATACTACTTTCATTTTTATTAGACGCTGTTGCAGCAAAGATACGTGCAGTTAAAAAATCTTCATCGTCTCCGGATGCCGTTATATTTCTGGCAGTAAAAATGTTTGATCCATTTTTTTGCAATCAAAATGGTCTTCATTCATTGAATTACAGAGTTGGGTGGTCGTAAAACAAACCCAAATCACGGAGAGTAGACAAAAAGCTCTCTAATACATCTTGGTTTAATTTCGATGTCATTAAGAAGGTATATCCTTCTGCACGTAGTTCTGTGTAGAGAGATTCCGTACTCTCAATTGAAATCATGAATCCCGTTTAAAACAGCAACAGACTTTTCGTCTTGGTAACTTGCATGGATGAACAGAGTTCTAATAATTTCTCCAGAGCCATCTTGTGTGAATAGAAACAAACCATAACCACTTTCATGTAATTTCTAGTCTTTCCCATACCGTGAATTTAAAACGTCGAATTCGTCATTAATAATTTTTACAAATTTAGAAATATGATCATATTCCGGAAAATGATAAAGGATAGCTTTTGAAACGGCATCAGAAAGAAGTTCGGTTGCTTTTCTTAAATTCTGGCTTTCAGCACCAGCAGCAGTTAAATGTGTATTTGCTTAATTTATAACAATACTGCAGATCGGACGCAGAATAATTTGTTCTATTAATTTTTAGAATGGCGTTTTTGCAACCTGTTGCCATCGGCTAATGTAAAATCCTGGTCCAAAAGATGATACCTTAACAGCTTTAGTGCACGTGGAATATCACAAAATGCCCCTATTTTTCTCAGTGGACAATATGGGTTAGGGAATGAAGGTTCTTTCAGGTTTTATTGATAGCCGAGATATTAGCTTTCTATTTGATTCGCCCATGTCGCTTAGAAACCCTATTACCCTAAACCCGATTTCTTCGATAGTTCTGATAATAATTTTCTGTTAAAAGACAATCAAAATTATAAAAGATAGGTTGTTTCCATTTTCCTCCCAAACTTCTGACCATAACTACCTGTACATAATTGTGTGGTCCCCTAAAGCAGTCTTCATAATTATCGTAACAGATACAACTTCCAACTTTCATCACATCAAAGGACAAAATTACATCCTTTTCAAAATTTTCTGTAGATCCAGATTGTGTTTTCATTATTTGTAAACTAAGACTAATTATTTCCTGAGAACATTTTATGATAGAAAGACAGCGTTTAATAGTGTATTCACTAGGCAATGGATACTTTAAGTTACGTATCACATAATCATAGCCTTTTTTGGAGCTCGTAAAGTTACTGCTTTGGCTGTCTTCTAAACTCCATTGCCAACATTTTCCTGTAACGAGAACTTGCTTTTGGCACTTGGAAAATATATCATATTTCTCATTAAGGTTTTTAATATTAAAAAACGTTTTTTCCAACAGAACAAATTTTTCACATAATACAGAAATCTGTTTAGCCGGCAAAGTTCTTGTTTTAAAAAGTAATTTTCTTTTTCAATATTTTCCAGTTTTCTCAACTTGTCATCTTGTGTGTTTAGTTTTGTGGGAATGACCGAATGTTTTACACTGGCTTCATTATCACTATGAAGCGTGGGGAAGTCACTTTGTGGAACACTAATGTGCGATCTTGAATGGCCTCATTGTTATTGTTCAATTAAATCATGTTAGTATTTCTCAAATGTATAGATTGCTAATTGCATCATAATTTGTTTTATAGAGTGCTTCTTTGTAACAAAATAAGATAGTAAAAAAGTCATTCAAGTTCTGTCAATTTTATGTACACATTTTTTTTGTGCTCTGATTATTACATAAAAAATCAACAACAAGCAGGTTTTTTATTCACTACACGTATATCAGCTATATGGAAATAGTCAACCTCAGTTGATCCAAATAAGAGACAAACAGCAATCGATGCAATTAAATAATTAATTTTATCACAAATTTTGTAGCACATTGCACTGGTCCAAACACTAACTGTTTGTTCGGTTTCGGGTTGATTTGAGGTTAACAACAATTCTTAAACAAGTTTTTTGTTTCGCCTGTTTAAGTATCGATTATTTCTTTTGCTGTGTTGGAGATCGTTAAGCTCTGTGGTCACAGAATAATTTGGCATGTTTAAATGTGGTTCCGTCGTAGATATCAAAATCCGTTTTAGAGTGATATTTATTAATTCAGCTTTTAAATTGCGACCGTAGTTTTTATTAAAATGTTCTGAACAAATAACACTATTTTTTGGTTGGAAATTGTCTTTTCGTTTACACAAAAAAACCCATCTTTTAATACGAACGTCGTCTTTTGGAAATGAATGTAAAAACTATCCCTCGAGTTTTATTCTTCTTAATCTTCTTTGGGAATTAAACCACTCATAGTTTTTTACATCAGCTTTATTTACGTTTCGATCCATGACCTAGGATCGTTGTCAAAATAATAAAAACTTCAAGTTTGACATTTATAAGATAAATTGAAGGTGACTTTGATTTATTGATATTCGAAATATTTGGTTTGAGTACACTAAGCAAAAATTTTTAAAGTTTAAAAGAATGATTGCCTTCAATTTGTGTTACAGCCTGGGACTGACTTTTTTTTGGTAGCCAATACGCTTAACGTGAAATCAGCCGATTGATTTTTATTGGTGAATTTTATATAAATTCAATGACTTGGGAATTGGAAAACATTTTTTAACATGTTTCTATTTATACAATTGAGAGGATAGTTATTAAAGAAGTGTACGATTGCATTATTGAAAGGCTTAAGCAGTCGTTTTTTATATTTATTTTGAAGGGGAAAATCATTATGATTTAGGCTACCTCTTTGGTAGATTTTAACATGGTTCTGAGGCGACCTTATGGCGGGTTTACACTTGTCAGATACCAATGTTGTTCTATGAAGGTTGTATATGGATCTGAGGCGACCCTATGGCGGGTTAATACTTGTCAGATACCAATACTGTTCAACGGAGATTGTATATGGTTGTGAGGTAACCCTATTGTGGGTTTACACTTGTCAGATACCAATGCTGTTTTACAGGGGTTGTTAATATGCTTCATCATCATCATCATCATTAGGTCTTCATCTCAAAACTGGTTGGACACGTACCTGCACTTATTTATATTCTGAGCTAACCTACATAGTTCACTGAAATTCTCACACAGCATGTATATAGCTCGTTTCCCTGCTATTGTTTTCTAATTTTATGCCTTATTTCACCGAGATTCATTTATTAATTCGTCCGTTATTTCTACACAACGCTACTGCGCAGGTTGGCGGCATCTTTATATATATATATATATATATATATATATATATATATAAATATTCACTAACTATACAACATACATAAATTACAGTAATTCACAACTAATTTGAGATATCACCTAATGATAAACCAGCATATAACACTTGTGCTTTACTGCTCTATAATGATAGTAGAACTTTATACACACAGTGAGGATTGTACCAGATGTGACGTCACACAACATCAAGAATCCCTGCGCATCCAGGGTTGATACCTACCGTGGAGAGGAGTACATTTATGAGGGAAATGTAACGTTCTCCTGGAACACTTCCTTACCGTCTTCTGTGGAGTGTTGTATAGAACCACTGGAGTATGTTTTTTAATGAATATTAATTGCCCATGTTTTTTAATGAATATTAATTGCCCGAGGTTTTATATTTGAATGTGGGGTTGTTACAATAGACAGAATCATGTAAAGCCATTGATTTTGTTAGAAGCAGTGTTGAAGTTGCTACTACACCCGAAGGCATACTATATTCACCATCGTCCATGTTTCATATAAAATTCAAAACACACAACACTTTACAATGTTAAATCAATAAAAATCAAAATAACTATAACAACACATACGAACCTACTAGATTCTCATGGCAAAGCAAATTGTTATATGTAATCGACCAATGAAACATGAACTAATATTAAAGAATTTAACATGTCAAAATGGAGTATTTCATTTGAGCGATTTTAATGCAGAATTACAAAAAATCATGTATGCAATGTTGCAAAATGTGTTTGTTTCCTACACGTAATTTTTAAGAATTAATAAAAGCACACGATAATATTTCAGCATTACAGCGAGGTTTGTTAAATGTGATCAAAGTCTGTGACTGTGACAATTTCCATTTAATATATAAGTTTAATGAAACAGTGCTACCAGACAACCTTTGAAACCAAGTATATAAAATAATAGTATGGTTTTGAATTTCAGAAGAGAATATAAATAAACGAAACGTACTTCTATGAATTTATACACAAACAATTTAATTAATACATAAAAATTATTTACCTGGCCACTAATTCTACTTCATCTTGATTACATTCAACACATCCAGTCAGTAAATATAGTAAAGTTTCAGAAATATTCTGCTTAAGAAGCATATAAGCCAAATCAGGACAGCTGGCACACATAACGGACATCATTCGTAAAACTGATATAAATGTTGAAGTGCTTATAACTGGTGGTGTAACAACTAACAACTGTCGTAAATTTATAAGTAAATCTGTACCAGCTATTTCTTCTAAACGATTAGGTTCTGTTTGAAAACTATCCACCAATCTTGAAAATGCTAAACAAACAGATTCAACACTCTTCTTATCTTGTTGTGTCAAACGATTTGCTAAAAGCGATAATGAATCATATACATATAAAAACTCATCAGACGTTAAATTTAAACAACAGTTTGCTGTAATCGATAATGCATTACGTTGGGCATTAATTGAAAAGAAATCCAAATACATAAGACAAGCCTGAACTCCTCTCTGAAAAGAAAATACAATTTGTTTAATCATAAAACATTTATACTAAAAATATTACATTATAAAATGTAGAAGTAGAGGCAATACATTTTTTTTATCAATAATATACACAAGACTACTTTATCTAAGTCAACTTACAGCCTGTAATATAGCTTTCGAATGTCTTCGTGATAACATGTCTAATGCAGTTAGTGACTGCTCAGCTACGTCCATACACTGAATAATTTGTAATTTTTCCAAAAACATAGGCACAGCATCGACTACCACTGCCGAAGAGCGTGGCAAAGCTTCCATCATGTATGTAAGTGCTCGGCAGGCATGGTTCATCTATAAACAAAACAATTAGAACATTACATCAAGTTCAAACAATATTGAAGAAAGCTTAAATTTGATGAATTTTCATGTTTTTTTTATTTGAACAAATGCACTTCAACTATACAAAAATGAAAAAATGAAACAAGTTTTGGCAAAAGGTCTTTTTCTTTATTATTTGGTTTAAAGCAATCTGGGATCCTTGATCTTTATATTATATATGAATGATTTAACAAATAGTATTACATGATCACACTTTTGATGTTTGCTGATACTTAATCTTTCGGACTATTAAATGTGAACAACTGTGAACTACTACAACAAGGCATAGATAGGGTACAGATGTGGTGTCAAAATAACGAAATAAGTCTCAACACAAAAAAATGTACTGTCACAATTCTGACTAGGCGAAAGGCGCCAGTGTTAATGTATACTATTAGAAAAGGTGGCTCTGGAGTGTGAATATGCATATAAAGACCACTGTATTAACAAAGCACTAAAAGCACTAGGATTTATCATAAGAAACACAATATTTCAACAAAGTACAAACACTGTTAACATCGTGAGGCCTCACTTAGGATATTGTTCATTTGTCTGGGCACCGCAAGCAGCAATACATATTAATAATATAGAAAAAGTGCAAAAGCGATTTGTAGGGTTTCTTTATACCAGACAGCACAGATGCTACCCTTATTTAATATCATACAATTGCCTGATTAACATGTATGGACTGACATAGCTTGATCATAGACGTAACATTGTTAGCGTCACATTTATAGTACCCATAATACAGAACCTCAAATACTTAGACTGCAGTTTTATAAATAAGTTAAGCTTTAATGTACCCATACTCAATTTAACACCTCGACTTGTTAAGATATTGAAACAATCTGACTTACGAGAAAACGATCGGAAATTTATTTACTAAACAAAAATATAGTACGGATAAATCTCTTTGTAGTAACATTGTTTACCAGATTGAATGTAGTTGCAAAAAAATGTGTGTTGGTCAGTCGAAACAGTGGCTAAAGAACCGCATAATACAGCATAAAAGTGATGCCAAGGTTGGAAAATCAGGTTGAGCTATGTCATTGCACTTGTACAACACTAAACACGTAGTGAATTTTGATAGTACTAAGATCTTGCATATAGAAAGCAACTACTACAAGAGACTTTTCTTGGAATCATTCTATATACATCAACAACTTAATCCTATTAACAGCAGATTGGATATAAATAACTTAAACATTGTGTATTCGGGTCTTTATAGGTTAAATAACTATCACTTTCGCAGATAGGTAAAACTTTTAATATGTGGATGTGTTATGTGGACGTCAATGCACTTTGTCCTTGAGTTAACGCTCGATCAAATTATACAGAGATATACCTTCCTCAATTTTGTTTTGTCATGGTCACCATATGACCTTCGCTTCGTAAACTTGTATTATTTTAGATATTCTGTTAGTGCTCTCTGTATTAGGTTTAAATTTATATGTTTTTTAAATTTTATTGTAATTATTTTATTTATTTAACATTGCAATCTTTTAATTGTGTTAATGTATTTAACAATTTTTTTATTAATTTCACCGCTTGTTATGGAATCACCTACTTTTAGATTAGTTTATGTGAATCTTTTTAAGTCATAGTAAGTATGTAAGTCGGATAGCTACATGTTTCAAGTTTGTATGCTAACATTTGTTAAATTCCAGTCTTTGAAGAAGACATAATTGTTCATGTCGAAACGTCGAATATAGTTACAAATTGACGCTGTAGTTTTTATTTGTACGAACGAGTGTATCCCAAGGTTCTATACAACTTTATTTCATTATATATATATATATATATATATATATATATATATATATAAAAGACAAGTTATTTGCAGTCCGCAATAAGATATTGTGTAGAACAATATATAAAATAAGATGTATCTGTAAACAAACTCTATGAAAATAATAGAGTCTATTGACGAATACAAATCGGGCTGGTAGTTATATAGCCATTAACAAAACATTAGCTTATTACTTCATAGGGGAGGAAACATCCACTGACCGATGGTTTCGGCTTTATTAAGCCTCCTCAGCCCCTCAGCTCCTCAGCTCCTACCAGCCCGATTTGTATTCGTCAATAGACTCTATTATTTTCATAGAGTTTGTTTACAGATACATCTTATTTTATATATATATATATATATATATATATATATATATATATATATATAGAGGATGTATCTGTAAATAAACTCCTATGAAAATAATAAGAGCTTATGTACTATACAAATCGACCTAACAGTTGTATAGCCATTAACAACACAATAGCATTATTATTTCACAAGGGGAGGAAACATCCACTTACCGGTTTCAGTTTCTTCAAGCTTCGTCAGAGCAGATTAGTTTTCCCCTTGTGAAATAAAAATGCTATTGTTTTGTTAGAGTGTGGTTATGTAACTAACATGACTTGTTAAAAATCAGTGTGCTTGGAATTCTGATTATATGCCGTAATTCGAGTAAAATATTGTGTGGAAGTGGAATTAAAGAGCCTTAAAGTAATTTGTTTCACCGGGACCTCATTATTTACTAAAGAAAAATACAATTTCTCTACATATTTTGAATTTCATTGGAGTATAACCTCAAAGCACATGTTTCGTAATTTTAGTAAAACTCGCTTGTAAGTAAATTAAGGAACCTTATATTAGTTGTTTTGCCGTGACAACATTATTTACAAATGAGAAAACAGAATTTCTAAACGTATTTGGAACTTTAGTGAATTATAACCTCGAAATACATTTTTGTAGTTTCAGTAAAATATTGCGCATATGTGATTTAAAAGCCTTAAAGAAGAAAAAACAATTTTCTAGAAGAAATTGAGTTAATATATAATTTTCTTACTTTGGAACAATTTAACAAAAGTGCGAAATCTCGTTTTTATCGGGATTCTACATGAAGAAATCTGTATTTTCAAGTTAACGAATCTTATTAAAGTGAACATAACCTTGAAGCATTTTACTAAAAATATTTTAATAATGAGTGAAAAAGATTCAAATGAAGTCGAAATTTGTGTTATATGTGAGAACAATAATAACACATCTGAAACCTTTTACAAATGTGATAACTGCCAACGAAGTCTTCATGCTAGCTGTATAGGGCTTTGTGCATCTGAAGTTAAATGTATGCCAATAAGGAAACGAATTTTAGAACTTAGAAGTCCAGATTGTAAGACAGATAATGGAATCATAAAGCAAGAAATGTCTGAAATTAAAAATGTGCTCCAAGTGATTCTAACCAAGTTTGAACGAATTGAAAAAATGCAAATGGATATATCATCAACTACACAAAAAATTGGTAATTAAAGCAAGAAATTGAACAATTGAAAACTGCAAATCATGAAATAAATACAGATCTTCAGACAGCTTTAGTTTCTATTAATATGCTTTCAGTAAAAGATGAAGACAATGAACGACGAAGTAAATTATATAACCTTGAATTTGCTGGTACTCCATATACTGAGAATGAAGAAACAAATAAAATTATTATAAAAATATGTAGTCTTATCGGTGTGTTACTATACATGAATCTGAAATTGATAGTTCTCATCGTATGAAAAGACCTAATGGTACAAATACACAATCATCAATCATATGAAAATTCTCAAGGAGAGTTACAAAACTAGATGTACTCTCCACAAATAAAGGCAAACGAATTAACATTGTTCGTCCATTATCTATATAACCAGCTCTTAACCGTGAAGAATAATAAATTTTATGCACGAGCCAGAACTATGAAGAAGGAAAAAAGATATGTTTTGTATGGATTAGAGATGGCTACGTGTATATTACGCAGACCCCAGATTCCACGCCGTTGAAAATTGTTTCAACAGATCAGCTTAATATATAAGCAAAAGTTTATGCAAATATTATTCTGTATTATTTTTATTATTCTCTTAAGTACCTTTTGAATTACCATTGTATTTCACAATTGTTTTTGATTTTTAAATTGTATTAAGTAGATACTTTTAATTTCTTATAATTTAATTAATTAATTTGAATTGTAAGGTGTTTTGGCTTGGCTGCAGACTAGATTAAATACATGAATACAATTGCACTCTTTGATACAATTGACAAAGACAACTACAAAATTAATCATACTACAATAACCTTAGATACTTTACAGAATAAGTTAAGTAATTTTAATTAAAATCTAACGATATTGCAACAAAATATAAGAAGCTTCAAAAAAAATTCAATGAGCTATTAATCTTACTCCAAATCTTAAGTAATAAAAATTGTTATGCAGACATAATTATTCTCACTGAAACCTGGGACACTGACAACTTAAGTTATCAAATCAATGGGTATTCGAGTTATTATAACGGTGCTCATTTTAACCAAAATGATGACATTATAATGTACATTAGAGAAAATTAATTAATAAACCACATCATACCAGGAGGTTACTTTCTCAAGAATTATTTTCAAGAAAAATAATAGAGAATATGGCATGACGTCTATATATCGACCTCCAAGCACAAACATTGATACTTTCCTTACTGAACTTGAGTATTACTTACAATCAATTGTCTTTCAACAGACTGAAATTATTGCAGGCGACATTAATATAGATTTATTACAAAGTACTAACACTAATACTTTTAGATACAATAACCTCTTATCTGAGTTAGGCTATAAAACTTGCATTATTTGTCCACCTAGAGTAACGCATCTCTCAAGTTCTGCTATTGACAATTTCTTTGTACGTTTTTCTAAAAATACTAAAGATATAACAAAAACAATAAATTCATATACAATTCAAACAAGTATTACCGATCACTTTTCCATTTTAACATGTATGTGTTATCAACAAAATACTTACAAGAACAGTCAACTACAAGATAACAAAATCCGTTCTAATATAAATTATTCTGTTGGAAACCTTTTGCAAAGGGATTAAATGGTCTGAAATTATAAATGAAATTGATGTGAATATGGCCACAAATAAATTCTTGCAATTATTGCAAATACAAATTAGGAAAGCAACATCATATAAAATTTACCGCCAACGTTGGGCCTAACAGTATCTATATTACATAGAGACTCTATGAAAAAACAACTTCTTAAGAATTCCATATGATACTGGACTTGCTGATCAATACAGAAATTATAGAAATTATGTTACTAAACTAATTAGGAAATGCAAAAATCAGTATTACCTTATCAAAATTACAGAGTCCAACAATAATCCAAAGAAAATCTGATCTATAATAAATGACAGTGTAAACAAACAAAACAAAAACATAAACCGTATTCCTGACATCTTAGGGAACGAGCAAAATTTAATTGTTTGTGACGAACAAAAAGCAAACATGTTCAATACACACTATTTAAACGTGGGACAAAATCTGGCCAGTAAAATAAACAAATCTTTCAATATACACAAGGATTTCAATAAGGCAAAACATGTAGCTATTTCTATGTACATGTGTCCAGCAACAATGCAAGATATTCAAAATCATATCAAATCTCTTAAGAACAATACATCCTCTGGTCCTGATAACATTTCCAGTAAAATATTAAAATATATATGTACATATATACTTGAACCGCTCCAGCATATAATTAATCTAGCTATATCCAAAGGAAAATTTCCAGATTCTTTAAAACATGCAACTGTTATACCAATTTATAAATCGTCTACGCGAAATATCATTTCTAATTATCGTCCTATTTCGCTTATTAGTATTGAAAAAATTATTAATGTTAGATTATTATCATTTTTCGAAAAGCATAACTTATTATCGAAGTCCCAATATGGATTTAAAAGTAACATGTCAACTGATAGAGCTATATATGAGCTAGTTAATAATATTACCGAAGGTTTGGATCTTAACACAAAGAAATTAGTTGTCTTTCTTGATCTTGCAAAAGCTTTCGATACTGTACAGCATGACTTGTTATTAACTAAATTACAAAACATGGGTATCCAAGGAACTCCATTAATGCTTTTAAACGATTATCTAAGCATACGTACTCAAAGGGTAAAAATTAATAATGTTGTCAGCGATGAAGGCTTAATAAATTGTGGTGTTCCAC
The DNA here is from genome assembly GCA_036346225.1 of Platerodrilus igneus. Classification (NCBI taxonomy): domain Eukaryota; kingdom Metazoa; phylum Arthropoda; class Insecta; order Coleoptera; family Lycidae; genus Platerodrilus; species Platerodrilus igneus. The sequence continues at coordinate 3,020,234 of JARFIW010001055.1, forward strand.
AAGGAACTGTACTAGGTCCTACGTTATTCCTAGTATATATTAATGATCTATACTCGATAGATGTAGGTGCCAAATTCATCTCTTATGCTAATGACACAGTATTGATTTTTGAAGGGGAGAGGCTGGGAGGAAGCCGTGAAAAGAGCAACAACCGGAATGAAAGTAATTAAAAATTATTTAGACCTTAACCTACTCTCATTAAACATTGATAAAACTAACTTTATACTTTTTGTTACTATATATAAAAATCATCAACCGGATATTTTTGAACTAAAATTGCATAACTATGATTGTAACAATGATCCCAGATGTTTCTTGTAGTGTAATTGGAAAAGCTAACGAACTAAATTACCTAGGAGTACGTATCGATGCCTGCCTAAAGTGGGATGCTCATATAAAGATGCTAATAACTAGACTTAGGAAAACTATATATGTACTATACAATGTGAGAGACTTTCTAAACATAAAAATACTAAAAATGATATACTACGCTCTTGTGGATTCCGTGTTGACCTATTCTAAAATAAATTGGGGTGGTATATATGAGTGAATTAAACACTTGGAAACATTACATAAAATGATACTAAAGATAATTTTTAAAAAGAATAAACTGTATTCTACCCGTCTTTCATATCAAGAATCGCAATTACTAAATGTAAAAAATAAATATAATAAAGCTGTTTTAGTCTTCCTTTACAAAAACCCCAATATGTTGAATAAACTTAACCATACCCACAACACAGGAAATCTTCATAATTCCTTTGCTACTGTTCCTAAAACAAGATCTACAATGCGTCAAAAATTTTTAACTTATACTGGTCCTTATCTTTACAATAAGTTACCATCCGAAATAAAGAAAAGTAAGTTTTCATTTATTAAACAATAAAATTATCTCTTATTTGCTACAGCAAAACAATGATTGAGGAACAAACAATTGTATACCCTATATACCATAAATGCAATTTTATTTATGTTATATTTGATATTATCTTTTAAAAGACCGTTATGTCTGTTAACCAAAATTACAACGAAATATGCAAGGCTAACTTGGGGTTGTGATTTTGAGAAGTGTGGTAACGGTCAGGAGGTTACCGAGAAAGCTTGTTTATGTGGGGCGGAATTGTGAGAAAATTAAACAACATAAGGGTACTTTTGGTCTGTATAAACACCTAGGAGGTGGTGAGACGCTCTCTTCTTCTCTTCGCTCGTCATCGACATGAATACTTGTAGTAGTAAATATTATAGAGTGCTTTTACAAAGTTGTTATTTGTAATTACACACAAGTCGGTGTGCCGTAGTAGTTGTTATTTAGAAAATCATGAAAGTACATTTAGAAATAAAAACGAAGTTTATCAAAGTTATGTAAGTACAGACTACTGTTTGGTTGTTGGGGTTGCAAGGCGTCCTAAGACGAATTAGCAATTGTGAAAGCAACGAGTAGTGATTTGCTGATATTATATGGAACAGTACAGGAGTTAGGAAGTTTGGATGCACTATCAATGGTTAGTTGGAGAGATTTGGATAGCTGCATGCTTGCAGGAATGGTGTGACTCAACTTGCGAGTGGTTGAATAACTTATAGTCATTATCGAGGACAACATCATCGAGGGCTGAATTGCAGATGCAGGTGGTGTGGTGTGATGGCTTCCAGGTAACTGATTTTTATAAAAACATTATTGTTGAGTTTGTTTGACGTGTTTTGAACATTTGTGCTTTTTAAGTGCATTTTTATGACTTTATGAACTTAAGAATTTATTGAACTTTATAATTAAAGAAAAATATGTTTAGGTAGAGAGGGATATTTAAATATGATATAAAGGCTGTTTATGTACAAAGTAAAGGAGACTTTTGTTGTTGCAGTGCTATAATTTTGCACCCAAGTTTAAAAGGGTTTTACTGTGAGCTCATATTAAGACAGGTATTCAAGTCAGGTATAAGGTTAGCACGCTTACTTTAAATGGGGTATTTGTATCATGAGAAAATTTTAATCTACCAATATTTTTGAAAATGAATGGTTACCTAATCAAGGATATGTAATTTTATGCATGTAAACCGTTATAATTGAAAGGTTTTGGAAGTAGTAATTGTTTTTTTTTGTAAATAGAATGTGAAGAATTTTGGTAGTTGCGTTTTTTTGATACGATTGTAGGAAAGGTTTCAGATTGCAGCAAAGTTGCAGTTAAGAGAATTTTTGATTTTCAGCACTCCAGGTAAGCTTCTTAGGTAGATTCATAAGATGTATAGCGTTGGAGCGAAGCAGCCGAGGTAAGATTCGCAGAATTTATGACAACCCAATGGCGGTGCTTACGATTCAACCCAGAACTGCAGAACAATATGACGCCCAACGATGGTGCTCGAGTTCATAGGACCTAAACCGCATAACAATATGGCTTCCCAAGCGTGGGGTTTTTCTGCTTGTTTTCAGTAAAACCTCATAACAATATATATTACTCATATTTAGACCAGGGTAGAAAATTAAATAATCACATCAAATAATTTTAATCACCGTGTATAATGAATATTATTAGATAATACGCGTTATTAAAACCGTGAAGCATAAAAATTTATTAGTTTCATTAAACATAAGAGATTTAAATCATGTACAAGACACTTTATATCAAAAGAAGCAGTATTAAAAAGCTCTGCGTGTAATGTAATTATTCCTAAACAAATGGAAATTACGTGCAAAATTTATCTTAATTAACTCTATTTCAAGTAACCGGTATTGAACAAAACGTACAGATAATATCTACAGAAACTTGTAAAACCCAATAAAATGCAAATCCTAGAAGTGTTAGTTAGAAGTAGGATGTTTGAACACACCTGCGTATTTTAAAAGGCAATTTCAGTTTAATTTGTTTAGATAAACATGTCGATTCTAAGGATATTGGAAACGGTCAGATGCTTTAGCACGAAATACAAAACAGGGTTTATTTAAAAGCTCATTCGGCAAAAATTTTGCAGATAATTAATGTTTACAAAGAATCTTGGAAAAACCGGGCTTAATATTCACGAGAAGGTGCGATACGGGGTTATTAAACCCAGATAGTCCACATGGACTAAAATATAATCGATAATAAAGAATATCAATTTGCACCAATACGAACAGGTTAGAAAAGGAAAGAGAAAATGCGTCAAGCAAAGACACATATAGTAAAAGGCGTGATTTAAGCAACGTCACGAGGGTCACAATTGGTTGAAAATAGGATGCAAATATCAGAGGTAGAAACAACAATTTCTGTACAAAATTAATTAGTTTTTCTTGGACATGTTTGCGTGCGTGTGAGAATTTCTGAGATTTTCAACTGGGGCGAGTGAAAAATTCGTAAAACCGACGCGCGAGCGACGGACTGGGAACATAGAATGAGAAATTCTTAAGAATTGTCTGTTTTGAGGACAAAGCGACGTGCCGGCTATTCGCTATATATACCGGTGGTAATATGAATTTCGGTCTCTTAGACTTTTGACTATTCGATGCGTTAAAAGCTCTTACATCCGCGACTTGATTGAAGATGTTAAACAGTGCATTTTAGTTTGATAAAATAATTTAAAGTTTGCTCGTATATTTTAGTGATTCAAAATAGTTTGTTATTTACGTGCTAACATGAATGTACTTCAGTGCACTTAGATACAAGGTAATAAAATTTAGTATCACTGTACCAATTAGCAAAATTTACAACGACAAATGTATACACAAAAGTATGCAGTTTTGGCGTATATTGGTGAAAGCCGCATGAATTTCTTTGCTATTTTTCGGGGTGTTAATAATTAAATGGTTCAAATACGTGTCTGGATCCACGAAACAAGGGTCAGATATACACAGATGAGTTCCGGAAAAGCCCAGAAACAACTTTAAATAAATGGTGATGGAGAAAATTTTAAAAGCGTTGAGAATTAGAAGCGTAAATATAATCCTGTTGGAATGGTGTGATTAACTAAAGGGACGATGTACATTGAAGCTACGAGGACAGTAACCTTCAGGTAAATTATACTATTTTGTTTGACATTTTGTGTGTGTTGAATTACTTTATAATTGATTTACTTTAAATGGACATTAGTGAAATTGTACTAACCATAAAATTTTAATGTTAAGATGAAATTTGCTTGTTTAAGTAGAAAGGGGTATTTAGTATTGATGTTCTGGATTATGATGAAATTTTAGGTATGTCTTTGAGCTCAATTAGACGAACCTGGTTAATTAACGTAAAGGGTGGTAGATGCTCCTTTTACTCTGCATATATTGTTATAGTAATTAGTAGGCATCCTACAAGGACTTTAATTCTGGATGCACGTTAAAATGATAATAAAATTAATCTTGAAATTCTTTTAAAACTGAAATTTATGCTGAATTTTAATGTATTGTGCATATTGATGTAAATAGAGTTGACGTTGATGTTTGTGGTAGGAATGTGTTTGTTTTTTTATGTATGAGGAGGTTTATAAAATTAGGTGAGCAGCTGAAGCGAAACCAGGATCACAGCAGTTTATGACGTACAATCGGTGGGACTAGAATTTTTTTGTTGAAAGGACCCAGTTCCCGCATTCAAAGGAGTATATCACAGCAATATATATATATATATATATATATATATATATATTACTGTAATTATAGGGTTAATTTAGGGGTAGGTTAAGTCATAGGGGTCATAGAATAAACAAAAGAAACTCCCAAATAACAAAAACACATAATTACAGATATTAGAAAAGCAAATAGGTCATTATAAATATTATTAGTTGAGAGCACACTGTATATAGCAGTACAAGCGATTAAAACACATCCAAGAGTAGCTATGAGCAAAGATAAGAATTTAAAGATGCAACGTAACGCATTGAAATTAAATCAGTGAAAAACCTGCATGAATTGGCTAGATAATTATTCAAAAAGTGCGTTAATATATCATCTTAAACGCACGCAGAAATTAAGCTTTATTTGAAAAGCGTACGTGATCTAAAAGTATCACATTTGTTCAAAAATCCAATTTATTAGGAAATAAACAAACACTAAATTTATTCCATTCAGATTAGAATAAGGTCAACAACAATAGTACGTGATTTGTTGGACGAAGATTCCTGGCATTTCTGAATTAAATGTGAGGTATTATAATGAATTACGTGACATTCTTAGCATCGCTTCATGCAATTGAACTAAACAATGTAACGTATTTTTTTTCTAGTTACACCTAGCCCGATAAATTAATAATAAAACAGCTATATTTTAAAGCATTTAATTTGTAAATTATCAGCCAATAAAAATTAAAGTATAATGTTCGTAACAACACATGGATTCTAGAAGATATATATTCTGAAGCTTGTTACCAAGCGCTGTCAAGTTAATAATCGGCACTTTATTTCCAACGTCCAAGAGTGCAAGTCGCTTTTTGCAGACTAGAGATAAAGTCAAGATGGCCCGACTAAAACACGAGGCGTCTAATAGAGTCAAGAAGAAAATTAATTGAGAATATGGAACGATTATGATACATCATTTAAGACAGTTGGTATATATTAATACAATAAGTTATACTAATACTTTCTCACCTTAGTGCAATATCTTATGGACATATCTACAACAATAAATTTCAATGTTAAATTATAATAAATTTTCGTCGCAGTAATTTAAAGCAGGCAGTTATGGTTTCGTTCTATATAATTAACTACGCAGTATAGCAATGGTTTATTCTACAAAGAATCTTGATACTTCAAACTTACTGATGATTAATACGCTGGAAAAATACAACAGCTTACGTCATGGTTTTTGCACCTGCATTTCATTTGGATACACGTGAGTGTTTGAAACTATAGCAAATTATTATGAAATATCCTACATTAATTATTAGAGTAACGAAAATATAAAGTAGTTTTTTTTGAAGTTATTAACAACAACGAATAAGTTTCTAGTTTGTCAGTTGTTTGTACACGCATTCAATCAATGTGTTTAAGATATCTAGAATGACAACTTATGTCAGATAAAAAATAGTATAGATGCTGTTTTCTAATCTAGACGCCAGATGCAGTCTTGGTTTAATTTTACATTTTATTTAAAGACATGCAGGTCATGTAAAAGCTCTTTTATTGGTGTAGAAATTCGCGTGTTTTTTATAGTAGATTACAGTTAAATTTGAGTATTTGCAATTTATAATCGCTGTTTTTTTTATGATCAATCTTTGTTGTAAATGGTCAATGAAGTACTTCAATGATTATGGTAAAAATAAAATCATGTGTTATGAACTAATAATATATTACATGTTTGCTTAAACTAAATCTTATAAAATGATCCATTTATATATATTTATTTTGAATGTTAAACTTCACTAAAATTCTTTTATGAAAAATATGACAAGAACGTAATCTCATATATATTGCAGTCACATGTATATAATCAAACTTCTATATAAATAGAATTCCTTTTGTTTTTTTTGAAAGACGTTTTATTATTCAACATTTAAATTAGGAAAAGAAAACTAGAGCAAATCCTCCTTAAGTAAAAAGAGAGTAATGAAAATGAATCCCTTTAGTATTTTACAGATGTTTAAATTCACTTATTCTATTTTTGGCATATGCTTTTGAGGACACAAATGGTGTCCATGTTGTGTTTTGTTTGTTCACAGGTAAAGCTGAGACATCTGTTTGACAACTGGTGGTTGAGGTTTTGGTAAGTGTGTCCGAAAGAGTGAAATTCAAGTTTTATGGCTATGATAGTGGTGTTAAGATAAGGTTTCCGCATTCCCTTATACAAACACAGTTAAATTTTGTTGGCACTTGTATTAAAAAATACGGTGGCGCTTATTAAAGGTATTTTTGGTCAATTATTCACCCATGACCCATGCTCATGATCTACCCAGAGCTAACACTCTACTAGCCGTTTAACCCTTAAGAGTTTTCTTTGTCTAAAGCCGTTTTCCATCCGACATTACCTTGGGCTTGGAATAGAAAGAAGAAATTCTCGACCTAGTGATATCAGATTAAAGTATAGAAAATAAAGAGTTTTGGTGTATAGCTGATAGTCACAAGGATAAATAGTAATAAACTTACTTAAAGTTTAAATACTATATATATATATATATATATATATATATATATATATGTGATCTTATAAATTTTTTTATATAACAACAATTGGTAAAGTTTCCCAAAATAACGAGAGATAAGACACTTGGCTCGCCCAGCACGTGAAGTCAACGAATCGCAAACAAAAGGGGCCGATCCTATAAATATCAATGAGAATTGAATATCGAGTTAGTATACTTTAGAAACTGGGCAGTCGCTATACTTGAAAGTGCTAAATATTTACGTGGACAGTAAATTAAATTAAAGTGAAAATTAAAGAGTGTGTAATTGTGCAAGCGAGCAGTACTTCTAAAGACGTAAGTAGATCAGATTTAGTGAAATTATACCATTTCTAATAATAAATAAAACAGGGCTCTTAATCACCACTTTAATTACCATCTTAATTATCATCTCAGTTACAATCTTAATTACAATCTTAAATTACAATCGAAATAACGATCCTAATAAAGATCTTGTTACGATTCCTGTGAATTACGATCTTAAATACAATTTTGGACACGAGACTCTGGAGAATGCTGCCTGTTCAAGCAATTTGATAATCTCTAAAAATGGTAAATATTCTATTACGGAAATGAAAAACCTTTCATTGGAATAAACTCACCAATAACGATTTGGATACTAATTTGGTTGGATGTCAACTTCAATTCTTGGGAATGCAGAACACCTCTGAGCCACTTCAAGTTAGATATTTTGATGATTTATTTTTAAAAACTGTTTTTATCTCAATAATAATTCAAAGTGTAAGAGTCGACTAATTAGGGTTTCTTGTATAAATTTATGAAAAGTAATAGACATCTTGAAACGTTTCAATAGGTCTCTAAATGTAATAAAAATCTCGTTTTGCTGGCTTGATTTTCTAAAAATCTGACAGATGTAAATAATTTAAAAAGGGAGAAGATATTTAAAAAGGTTGTAAATATTTAATCATTATACTGTGTATTGTAGAATTGCTTTATTTAATTGAATAAGCTAGTCGAAGCAAAGAAAATTATAAATTAACATTTCTACAAGTGCTTGAGTAATAAAAGAATAAATCACAGCATAAATATATCTGCCCAACCGAGGAGCGAGAATAACAAGGGTTTTATTTTCCTACAGGAAGATAACACGATATAAATAGCTGGACCCAATCGTGGGGCTAAATATTAATATAATAACAAGGGGCTGCGAGTATCACAGATATATATATATATATATATATATATATATATATATATATATATATATATATATATAGGTACTAACTTATCTCTATGACCTTCGGTATATCGCCGGACGACAGGCCTCCACCATTTCCATGACTGTATATGCAACATTGTGGGTGTATTTCGGTTGAGGGAATTCATACTATTCGGTTTCCTAAAGAGGGTAAATAAATCTCACTTTTCTTACCACTTATATATAGTTATATAACTACGAACACTCCAGTTTATATGGAAAAATCTGGTTGGTCCTATCATTCAGCGTTCAGTTGGGTCGGTATAAGATAAATACTATCAAAAAATATAATATTAACTTTTATAATCTATATATAAGTATAAACTTTTATAACTTGTATATGCGGAAGTCCTTTATGACAATGCATACTTGTAGGAATTTTTAGAATATAATCGTTTCATGAAGACGAGGTAAATAGAGACACTTTTTCTTATGTTATATAATGACAATTTTATGAAAACATTGGTTGGTCTTTATCGCGTACGGGCTATAAATAAATACTACAGAAATATTTTAATGTTAACTATTTACTTGATAAAGTTAATTTATTTTATACTTTAAAATCTTGTAGAAATATATACTATGTAAATTTAGTGATAACAGGAAATTACGATTTTTTGAGAATTGTTTTTTCATGTAAAATTGTACAATTTGCATCTTTCTAATCGCTTATAAAGAATACTACAAATATTATTAGAAATTTTCTAATTCAACTAAGTTAAACTTGTATACATTGAAAAATTTTCTATAATAAATACGTAAGATAGATATAATTAGAAATTTACAGATTTTTAAGAGATATTGTTCATAAAATGTCAAGCACTTCTAATCGATTATAAAGATAAGAATGGATGTATAGAAATTTTAGCAACTAAGTTACGAACTGTAATATTAAGAAAAAATTGTTAGAGATAGGAATAGAAATATAGAGATAAAAGTATTAGAGAGATAGAAAGATACAGTTATAAGAGATAGAGATAAGAGATAGAAGATAGAGATAGAAAGAGAATTGAGCGAATAGAGATAAGAGATGAAAAGAGAAAAGATGTAAATAGAGAAAGAAAATAGAGGATAAAGAGATAAGAGAGATAGAAGATACAGATAGAGAGATAGAGAGATAGAGAGATAGAAAGATAGAGAGATAGAGATAGAGAGATAGAGGTAGAGAGAAGAGAGAAAGAGAGAAAGAGAGAAGAGATGAGAGAAGAGAAAGATGAGAGATAGAAAAAAGAGAGAAAGAGAGATAGGAAATAGAGAGATAGAGAGATAGATAGATAGAGAGATAGAGAGATAGAGAGATAGAGAGAGAGATAGAGAGATAGAGAGATAGAGAGATAAGGAGAGAGAGAAAGAGATGGAGAGAGAGAAGAGAGAGATGGAGAATGAGAAAGAGAGATAGAAGATAGATAGAGAAGATGAAAGATGGAGGAGAGGTGGAGAGATAGAGATAGGATAGAGATGAGAGAGATGGAGTGATAGGAAGATAGAGGAGTAAAGAGAGATAGAGGATGGAGAGATGGAAGATGGAGAGATGGAGAATAAGAGATAGGAGATAGAGAGATAGAGAGATGAGAGTAGGAGATAGGAGAGAGATAGAGGATGGAGAGATGGAGATGAGAGATGAGATAGAGAGTAGAGAGATAGAGAGATAGAGAGATAGGAGATATGGAGAAAGAGATAGAGATGAGAGATAGAGAATAGAGATAGAGGTAGAGAGATAGAGAGATAGATGGATAGAGATAGATGAGATAGAGAGATAGAGATAGAGATAGAGAGATAAGAGATAAGAGATAGAGAATGAGAGATGAGAGATGAGAGATGAGATGAGATAGAGAGATGAGAGATGAGAGATGAGAGATGAGATAGAGATAGAGAGATAGAGAGATAGAGAGATAGAGAGAAGAGATAGAGAGATAGAGAGATAGAGAGATAGAGATAGAGATAGAGAGATAGAGAGATAGAGATAGAGATAGAGATAGAGATAAGGAGTAGAGAGATAGAGAGATGGAGAGATAGAGATAGAGATAGAGATAGAGATAGAGATAGAGATAGAGATAGAAGGATATAGAGATACAGAGACACAGAGGGATTCAGAAACGCACATATAGATACAGAAAGATGCAGAGATTCATAGAGATGCAGAAAAGTTCGGCGAGGTTCGTAGAGATGCAGGAGATCCGGAGAGATACAGAAAGATATGGAGAAATACGCAGCGATACGAAGCGACACGGAGAGATACTGAGTGATACCGAGAACTACGGTGTGATACGGAGAAATACAGAGAAATGTAAAGAGATGCAGTGAGCTACAGATAGATACAGATACGGAGATATACGGAGAGTTACGGAGAGATACAGAGAGATGCGGTAGATATAAAGTGATACGGAAAAATACGAAGAGATATGGAGAGATACGAAGAGATTCTGAAAGTTATGGAATTATTCGGATAGAAACGGAGAGATACGGGGAGATACGACCAGATAGGTCAACATACGGAAAGAAACGGCAGATATGGGTAGATGCGGAAAGATATTGAGAGATACGAAGAGATAAGCAGAGATACGAAGAGTTTTCTAAAGATACTCAGCGATACCGAGATATGGAGGTATACGGAGAGATACAGAGCTATACGGGAGAGACTGAGAGTGCGGAGAAATATGGAGAGATATAGGTATACGGAGAGATACGGAGCGATACGCAGCCATATGGAGCCATACGCAGAGATACGGATAGATACGAAGAGATTCGGAGAAATACCTAGAAATACGGAGGAATACAAGTCGCTACGGCAGATACAGAAATTTACGCAGTGATACAGAGTGATACGGAGTGACACGGAAAGATATACAAAAATATTGAGAGAAGGATACGGAGATATATGGAGAAATACTGAGAGATACGGAGGATACGAAGAGGTACAGAGAGTTGCAGAGAGAGAAAATAGATACAGAAACGAAGATATACGGAGAAATACGTAGACTTACGGAGAGATACTAAGATATACGTTGAGATAAGGGGGATACGGGAGATAAGGAGGGACACGGAGAGATATAGCAAGACCTAGCGAGATATAGCATAATGTAGCGAGATATAGAAAGATATAGAGATACAGTGAGATACGGGAGATATAGGGAGATATAAAGGATAAAGAGAACTAGAAGGATATAAAGGGAGATAGTGAGACATAGAAAATATAGAGAGACATAGTGACATATAGTAACATCGAGCAGCATAGAGAGGCATAGGGAGACGATAGAGACATAAAGAGTCATAAAGAGACATTAAGAGACATAGAAAGACATGGAAAGATATAGAGGCATAGAGGGATATAGCGGGACATAGAAGTATATAGTAGGACATAGTCGGACATAGCAACACATAGAGAGACATTGGGGCACAAAAAGGCATAGAAAGGCATAGTTAGGCATAGAGAGGCATAGATATTGACAGATATAGAGTGATGTAGAGGAATATAGAGCGATGTAGAGAGATATAGAAAGATTTAGAGAGGTATATAGAGATATATGGAGAAATATAGAGAGTTATAGAGCGATATAGAAAGATATAGAGGTATAGAGGGATATAGAGAAATATCGATAGATATAGAGAAATATAGGGGCAGAGATACAGAGAGAGATAAGGGGACAGAACGGCAGAAAGACAGAGGGAGAATGAATATATGCGTGTGTGAAATTGAAAGGAATTGCATAGGTGAACGTGTCACTAAGTGAGTGCGAGGAGAAGGGGGAGAGAGGAAAAAGAAAAGAGCGAGGAAAGAATGGAGAGACAAAGAAAGTGGGAGTGTGTGAGAATTTGAGAGGAAAAAGGGGTTTCTTGAAGAAGAATGAATATTTGCACGTTTGTGAAATTGATAAAAACTGCATGAGTGAACGTGGCAATAAATGAGGGAAATTGATCGTCTGCGAGTTAGAGAGTGAGTTGGTAGGTAATCGAGCTAGTGAATCATTGAACGTCAATGAACGAGTTAGTAAGAGAGTGAGACAGTGAGTGAATGAGCATGTTGGACCGTTGATGTGTCAGTCCACGAGCGTGTCAGTTAGTCAGTTAGCGAGTGAGTGAATCACTAAGTGTCTCTTGGGAAATTGTGGATTGAGTTAGTGCGTGTGTCGATCAGCATGTTGGGACTGAACCAGTAAGTGCCCGAATGAGTGTTTCAGTGGATAAGTAAAAGAGTGGGTGAGTTAATGAGAGAGTTAGGAAGACCGTGCCGGTCAAGTTGGAGAGTACGCCAATGAGTGTATCGGCAAGTTGCGAAATGAATTCTGTATGAGCGAGTGAAAATAAATAAGCGAGTGTCGGTCGGTCAGTAGGTCGGTCCGTCGATGAGTGAATCAGTAGGTTACTGAGTTACTCTGGGAAACTGAGTATGTTAGTCGGTTGGTGAATGAACGGGTTGGTTGGTGAATGAGTCGGTGAGTGAATCAGTGAGAGTGATTGCTAGGTTGTTGGATTGCACTTAGAGTGTAAGTGAGTGTGTTGGCGGTAAGCCCACGAATGAATCATTGGATAAATCAGTAAGTGGATTGGGCGATCAGTTGGCCGGTCAAAAAGTGAGTGAGTGAGTTTCGATCGATTAGGTATTCGGTGAGTGAGTAAATGAGTAAGTCTGTGAATATGTTAGTCAGTCAACGGTTGAATGAGGGTGTCAATCGAGCCGCCCGCGATAGTCAGTGAGTAAGTGTGACCATCGCTCGGTCGAGTGAGTTATTGGATGAGCGGTCAGAAGATCTCGGTTAACGTGTTTTAGAATAAGGCAGTGAGGAAGCGAGTGTGACGGTCGGTCGGCCTGCCGGCGAGTGAGTGAGTGTCGAACGATAGCTCGACGAGTGAGTAAGTGTAGTGATTGGTTCAAATGAAAGCCAATAAGTTAGTTAAACAGTGTAAAAGCCGCCAGTAAGTGTGTCGTTTGATGAGTTGCCGAATGAATCTGTGAGTGAGTCAATGATTGGTATAGGGTATCGGTCGGCTAGCGCATGAGCGAGTAAATTAACGCGCGATTCAATGAATGAGTGCCGGTCCGTGAGTGAGTATGTTGATCGATGAGTTGACGAACGAGGCAGTGAATGAGATTGTCGTTCGGTAAGACGGTAGACGAGTGAGTCACTGAGTGTATCAGTCGACAAATGTATTGCTGACTAAGTGGGTTTGTTCGTTGGCAAGGGAATGAGTGAGTGTTGCTCGATCGACCAGTCAGCAAGGGAGTCTGAAGATAAGCTGGTGAGTATATTGGTCGGCCGGCCAGTCGGCGAGTGGTTGGGTAGTCGATGCGTTGATCGGCGAGGAGTATGTCAATAGGTCGGTCGATGCGTGAGTCAGGGAATGAAAGAGTGAATCAATAACAAATGTGTCGCTCGGCGAAATAGGGAGTGAAGCAGTGAGTGAGTCAGTGAGTGATTCAGTGAGTAATATAGTACATGTGTCGATCGGTCAGTAGATCGATTGGTCAGTGAGTGAAAATGCATGGGTGGGTGAGTCAGTGAGTGTGTCGATCGACGAGTTGCGAATGAGTAAATAGGTGAGTCAATAGATTAGTAAAAGTGTGCCAGTTGGTGAGCTAGGAGTGAGTCGGTAGATAGGTGTGCCAATAAATGAGTCGTGTATGAGCGCGTTACTGAGTGTATCAAGGTGGAGTCAGTAAGTGAGAGAGCGAAAGTGAGTTAGCGTTAGTAGGAGTGTCGACTGGTGAGTAGGTCGGTCGGTTGACTAGTGAGTTATCGAGCTAATCTGAGTCAGACAAGTCAGTTAGCGAGTGCATCGATTGTTGGATAAAAGAATGAGACGATATGCAAATGAATCGGCGAGTGAATCATTAAATTTGTAAGTTAGTAAGTAGTTGATAAGTCAAAGAGTGTCAGTTAATAGGTTAAACGGCAAGTTTTGATGTGAATCTTACGTGAGTGAGTTAGTCTGCAAGTTGGTGAGCAAATTTTGGTCGACCATTTAGTGAGCGGGTCGGTCGGCAAACGAGTCGGTGAGTGAGTCAGTGAGTGTGTTTTACGGTAGGTCGTTCTATTGCCGCTTGGCAAATTAGTCAGTGAGTGTATTGGTAACAAGTGGCCCAATGAGTCACTGAATAATTCAGTGAGTGGGTTGGTCGGTTAGTTGGCCGAACGGAAAGTGAATGAGTGAGTTTTGGTCGTTCGGATAGCCGGCGATTAAGTCTATGAATATGTTGGTCGGTCGGCGGGTGAGTGAGTGTGTCAGTTGGTCAGTCAATAAGAGTCGGTGAGTAAATGTGGCAATCGTTCGGTAGGTAAGTGAGTTAGTGGGTGAGTGGTTAGTAAGTGTTGACCGGTGCGGCAAAATCAATCAGTGAGAGATGGAGGGTGACAACCTTCGGTCAGTCTGCAATTGAGTGTCCAACGATAGCTCGGTGAGTGAGTAAATGTCTATATCGGTCAAAAAGTGAGCAAGTGAGGGAGTCGGTAAAAGAATGCATGAGTCTGTAGTGAGCGAGTAGTGAGCGTGTTCCGGTTGACGAGTAGCGGAATGAATCAGTGAGTGATTTAGTGTGTGTTATAGTGTCGGCTAGCTGTCGCATGAGTCAATGAACGAGAAATTGATTTCATGAATGAGTGTCGGTCGGTGAATGAGTATGTCGCCGCACGACGGCCAGCGGGTTAGTCAGTGGGTGTATCGGTCGACGTATGTATTACTGAATGAGTAAGTCTGCAAGTGAGTGAGTGTCGGTAGATCAGTCAGCCAGTGAGTGGCTCAGAGAGTTAGTTGGCGAGTATGTTGGTCGGTCAGCCAGTCCGCGAGCCGGTGGATAGTCGATGGGTCGATCGAAGAGTATGTCGATCGATCGGTCGACGAGTAAATCAGTGAGCAAATCAGTGAGAATGTGTCGCTCGGCAAGTAGGGGATGAACCACTGAGCGAGTCAGTGAGTGGTGTAGTATGTGTGCATGTCGATCGGCCAGTAGATTGGTTGGTCTGCGGTGAGAGTGAATGACTGTGAGCCAGTGAGAGTATGTCGGCCAGCAAGTGGTGAGTGTTTGAGTGAATGCGTCAGGGAGTCGGTGAGTGAGTGTCGATTACGAGTTGGGGAGAGAATTAGTGAATGAGTATGCCAGTCAGCTAACCAGTCGACAAAATAGGGTGTTGATTCATGGATCGGCAAATGTGTCGATTGGACGGTCGGTGAATTCATCAATGAATGAATCAGTGTAGAATGAAAGTGAAGGTATTGGTGGGCGAGTTGTGGAGTCAATAAGTGAGCAAGCGATAATGTTTTAGTGAGTGTTAGTAAGAGTGTAGCTCGGTGAGTTGATTGGTCGGTTGGCAAGTGAGCTGGTCTGAGTGAGGCAATAAGTGTGACAATGAGTGTGTCGGTCGGTGAGTATATGAGATGATACGCAAATGAATCGGCGGATGTCATTTAATGATTTAGTTAGTGAGTGTGTTTGTTTGTTCGTCAACGAATAAGTCAGTGACTGTGCCGGCGAATGGGTAATTGAACAAATCAGTGAGTGAGTGAGTAAGAAGGTTGGCCAGTCGGCAAGTGAGTAACCATTATCGATCGGACGGTTGACGGAGTCAATGAGTGAGCGTGTCAATTGGTCAGTCGGCAAGTGAGTAAGTGACTGAGCAAGTATGACTCGGTCGGCAAGTTGTAGAGTGAGCCGGTGACTGAATGGATACTGTAACGGACAATGATCTGTTTATTTATTGGGCCATTGGTTTGATATATAAC
Source organism: Platerodrilus igneus (assembly GCA_036346225.1). Classification (NCBI taxonomy): domain Eukaryota; kingdom Metazoa; phylum Arthropoda; class Insecta; order Coleoptera; family Lycidae; genus Platerodrilus; species Platerodrilus igneus. The sequence goes on from JARFIW010001055.1 coordinate 3,036,232, forward strand.
ATCGAAATACATATGTATTAAAGTTAAAGATTTTACCGCAAATATGAAAAGAAAATATTACTCTTATATCAAACGGGAGTTCGAGTATTGATTTATTTAAATCGATCTTTTCCTCAAAATCGTTTCCTATACATGGCTTATTTCAAAATTCCAAAGATAATTCAAATAAAATGCATTTGTAGGTATTTATTAAAATATAATCTCGATAATCAATCAATACGATAAAACTGTTATTTTCTCTAACGCCTGCTGTTAATATGTATTATTTGTATAATTATAAATTTGTAACTCATTAACAACACAAAACTAGACAAAGACTGGAATTTTGTTTCCGCACTAAATAATTTTAATAACAAATGCCTCTACTATCGAAGCAATTGATGCGAGTATAAATCGCTACGTAAAATTGGAAGCTTAGGCCTTGAACGATAATTCATTTTTAAGAAATTGAAATAACTTTAAAATTGAACAACGATCCATAAACACTTAAGGACAACTCACGAGGTTGTTGACGTGTCTAAATACTACGACAATATACCGAAACAAAGTTTTATTGCATTTAACTAATTAATTATTTGGCGACAGTGGTTTCCACAACATAAAGTTGTTTACAAGACTTTGGGTGAAAATGTTATAAAACCTGAAGACTAAGTTAATTTCATTTTTATGCATTACTTCACACCGTGATGTACCAATTTTAAGTGAACACTCAATTCAAGAAGAATTCTATGCTGAGTATATAATTCGCCAAATAAAGACTAAATACAACATTTTATTCAGGTGCACATTATTATATTAACAAGTCTATTTATGTCTACACCACAATGGAACTGCTACAGTAATATGAGATTTAAGAACAAATAATATTTTGTTTAGGACAAACCGCAATCTTAAGTGATTTTTAAAATCAAACTATACAAAGATCGATAATTATTAATACGTATAAATACATAGGAACTTGTATATGCGGAGGAAAGAATCTGTTCTCCATAACGCACCTAAAATTATATGTTATGGCAAAATCGGTAGTTTAATTACTGGCTGGATTCAGACGCAAACACACCGTTGAATTGATGCGCTTCTATCCCTTCCATGCTACTGCAATGTTGCCAATAATAAGAGGCCACATCGCATTTAAAATTATAACATTTACTGAAGGAAACATATATGGAGGTCTCTTCGTAGTATCCGTACGATGTATCAAAAACGCTAGCGCCAGTGGCTAACGCAAGGAACTAAAACCCCCTATGAAATCATAAAAACAGGCATAGTGACCTCCACAAAAATTTTTGCAGTTATGCTCTATGCACCCTATAGATTATTTACATGCACGAATTGTTAAATACGCTATGGCCTCCGATTTGGAGGCCATAGCGTCATATATGAGGTCTCAACGTATACATTATACGAAATTTGGAGGTCGTAGCGCATAGTTAGTACATATATATATATATATATATATATATATATATATATATATATATATATATATTACAGTGAATAAGATGAAATAATAACTTAGACTTTTATGCAAAGCCCAAATGATCATATCAAATCGAGCTAGTAATTGAAAGAAGGAAAATATAAGGTCTTGGACAGGATTTGAACCTGTATCCAAGTCTTTCCGGGACTATGCTTTTACCAATTACGCTACCGAGACCGATGACTAATTGAAAAATTTACAAATCTAAATCATGTACACAACTATACATAAACCTAACCTTTAATTACGTTTTTAGCATTGTTGTCCTTCATATCTGACATCGTCAAGTTTTTACTTATGTCCGTTATAGACCAGAAGTAACGCTCAAACTAAGTTAAGTATTAAATATATAAATATTTTAGGTAGTTTTTTAATGCACGGTAAGTTGATAAATACTAACGTAGTATAATTAATAAGATGGAATAATAACTTAAGACCTTTATGCAAAGCCCAAATGATCATTTCAGATCAAGCTAGTAATTGGAAGAAGGAAAATATAAGGTCTTGGACAGGATTTGAATCTGCATCTTAGTCTTTCCGGAACTATGTGTTTACCAATATTGCCACAGAGACCGATGAATATAATTTTGGATATGTTGTTTTAATTTCGCAACAAATTTTACACAACAGAGAAAAATAATATAAAGTTTCAACAAAAATAAAAATAACTTCAAAACTAAACAATTTATAATTTTTGAAAGGTAATTAAATTTACTACATGACTGTATTATAAAATACAGGGTGTTCCATTTAACATGAGCACGATATTGAAGTTTGAAGATGTCATTAGCAAAGTGTCCCATTTTGGACATTCAGTAGAATTTTCGATAACTTTAAATACATCGATAGTTTCTATTATTAGTATAATATTTATAGTAAAAATTGGATTTGGATAAATTTATTTGTTTGGGAGTTAATAACGTTTCTGTTAGACCTTCAAATTTACGAAAAATCAAAATATCTCAAGAACTACAATGCTTAAGTATAGGATTGTTCAAGACAGCTTATCTCATTTTTTATGTACAATCCAAAAACGTAATAAAATACAGAGTGTTCCCTAAGAAAAAACAATTTTGATATGCCATACTTTTTTGGGACATACTGTATATTTCAAAATAATTTTAAAATGTAGCCATTAAAAGAACGCACATATCGTTGCACAGGCAAAAATTTTATTTTTTTTTACAGTTTATCCATAATGGATCGTCGCGCGACAATGGAGACACCCTGTATAAATCACCAGTTTTCACAACTTTTTTTAATTAATTTCACAAATATGACTACAACTAGAGACCTCTTTTGGCAAGATATAAATACAAATAGTGAAGTCTGTGCAGGAATTTATAGTGTGCATAGTACAAACTGCAGATAACATTAACTAAAATGCACTTTTGAGACTATCCATCAAACTCAAAGGAAAGAAATTCACATAAATTTTGCAAAGTAGGTTGAAAAAACTTTAATTCTGGCCATTAGTTCATATTCTAAGCAGGCTAACATTTTTATGGTTTCATCAATGATTACAATATACAGCATTGAAGTTTTAGAATTTTTATTTTCACGATATAGCCAATCCTCATGGTATCGTTTCGGATAAATAATCTACATTCCACAGTGTACAATAAATTACAACATTATTTAAAAAAGGAATGCCATATATTACATCTCCTCTGTCTTACATTGCAGCATCTAATTACAAGTCAAAGAGTATATACTTGACAAAGAAAGGTTGTCAAACAGTGGAAACTTACACAGGAATTTGCAAATATTTTATTCTCTTATGATCATTCATCTCATGACGGGAGAGAGCCACGTAGAATCATTCCTTAAAAGAAAACTGCATTCAAATCTATCTTCGCTGTAACCTAAACTACTTCGAACATTAATTACTGATTAAGACAAAACCGAACAATATTCAAGAATCCCGTTTTTAACATAGTGTAAAGTTGCAGTACAAAATACCACTAATACAAGTAAAAGATGGGTTTTAAAAATATTATTTCACAAGATGGACAAATAACTGTATAAATGAACAGGATCAACACACTCCTGTACACTGTCATTTATGCTTCTTCTGAAACCACTCCATTCCCTGCTAATAGATCACATACTAACTATGTTACGAGCAACAATCTCTTCTTATTCAGGTTTCTATCACTTATCTTCCCTAGATGACAAAATGATCTATTTGTTCCATAGTTTCTTCATTTATATTAACTTGAGTTCAATCTCAGAGTCATTCTTATCAAAAACAAGCTCTCTTTTTATCAGTGGATCCATATAAGTCAACACCCGATTCATTATCCAAAACATTTTATAAATCGATCTCACTGTCTGCCAATAAAACACAGCATCAGTATGCAGAAACAATTTAACATTCACATTATTCAGAAGAGCATCGTTCTCAACCATACATACATAACCTATATATTTTAAACAGGATAATTTTATTTATCTATTTAAATACACCATTGTACACGCGCGGGGGGTCTTATAAATTTATAAATCGACTTACCTCCGCGGTGTTTTGTTTTTCTATGCTGCAGTTCCTATTCTTTCAACCAAGTGGACTGTATGCGAATTGAGTTTATATGTTACGTAACACTTGCACTATGTTTTTTAGGGTTTAACAACGAAAGTCTGGGGCACTTGACTAACTTACGGTACACTGAACGAAGAAACCGACGACCGTTCTGCTTCAATATCCATAAGCAAGTGTTTGTTCACTACTCTGTCCACTTATTCACACATGCCCAACGAATTTTTATGGCAGGATATAAGGAACAAGGGATGACAGTTTTACTATTAGATTTACGACTACAAAATTTACGACTTAAAATTAAACATGCAAAGGTGCGACAAAGAGACTCTAAACTATCATAATTAAATATAACAGTAACTGCACACCGAATTTTGTTGCAAATACCTGATAATGCCAATCAAGAAAATGAAATACGAAAGCTGTGAGAAGCACTTCTGCGGAATGGCTATTCACAATGCATATGAAATTTTAATAATAATTAGTTTTTGATGTTGGCATGCTAACAGTTGTTGATAAAGTCTACCAGGTTTAGGAACGTGCAATTTAACTTTAGTCAACAGATCTATGCAATCAATCTTGTGAAACAACTTATATAAAAAATATTAGGGAAATTGTTGCCCTACACAATTCTAAAGACTGAAATTATATTCATTAAATAGAACAAACTGAGTATGGCCTCTTTGAAGACACAGTTTAAAAAATGAATGATTAATGAATTTCTGGATAAACGTATTTTAATGTACTAAATTTATGATTAAAGAATTGATTAGTTCATGCAAGATTGTTTTTGTATTAGTCTAAGACAGTTTTTTATATTTCAAATATTTGATCTTCATTAAATATGAACTGTTGTAACATTATTTTGTAATGTTAACGAATAAACAGATCAATTAATTAATTAAAATTCAGTAACTTGCATAACTTATAGACAAAAATTCCACAATAAATGACTTCGAAATTGTACACCGTTATCTACTAGAACATATTGTGGTGCTCCGAAAAGTAAAATTATAAATTCTTCTATCTTTTGAACTACGGACGACGCAGTGGCTTGTCTTAACGGGAAAAACAAAGAAAATTTTGTAAATGTATCAACTACGGATAAAATACATGTATGTCCTTTAGTAGTTCTAGGTAGTGGACCTATTAAATCTATGGATATCATTTGCCAAGGTTTTGAAATTATTGTATGTCTTGACATTTTTCCTGCTGGAAGTTTTTGCTCGGGTTTGTGTGAAATACATATTTTACATTGGTTTATATATCTAGCTACTTCTGCATGTAATTTCGGCCAAAAATATTTCTGAGATATCCTTTCATAAGTTTTAAAAATTCCTAACTGACCAGCCGTCGGTTCATCATGAAAACGATTTAAAATTTCTTTCCTTTGTGATTTTGGGATTACTTTTTTTTAGTTGTCTGTCTCTTCGGTTAAATTTGAAAATTTTGGTTTAACATGTTTAAATAATTTGTGGTCTATTACTTTCCAACGATTATATTTTATAGGATATTTTTCAACATTATTAATCATCTTTTTACACCAATTGTCATACTGAATATTTGATTTTTGAATTTCTTCTTTATTGTTTTTAGCATTTTGGTTTACAATTTTTGTGTCTGGAATTATTGTCATAGAATTTTCAGAGTTGTTGTTTTCATTTTTAATTTGTATAGTTTCAATTATTGGTACAGCCCTCGATAATGCATCTGGGACTACATTATCTTAGCCTTTTCTGTGAATTATGTCAAAGTCGTATTGTTGTAATTTGATGGCCCATCTACACAGTCGACCATTTGGATTTTGTAAATTGTTTAACCAAATTAAGGAATGATGATCCGTTATGACGGTAAAATGTGTTCCTTCTATATATGGACGTAACTTTTCTATACTGAATAGAACTGCTAAACACTCTTTTTCTATTACGGTAAATTTCCTCTCATTTTGAGTTAGAGATCTTGAAATATAACATATTACTTGTTCGTTTCAATCTATACTCTGCGTTAACACACCCGAAATTCCATAGTCTGATGCGTCACACTGAATTGTAAATTCGTATTCGTAATTTGGGCAAGATAAAATTAGTGCTGAAATTAGGCAATTTTTTATAGTGGAAAAGGCTGTTTCGCAACACTCTTCCCAAACAAATTTTCTATTTTTTCGCAACAATGCGGTCAATGGAGCTATAATGGTACTATATCCCTCGATAAATCGACGATACCAAGAAGCCATTCCGATTATTCGTCTTACTTCTTTTACAGTTTTTGGTGTTGGTATTTCTAAAATAGTTTTTACTTTATCTGGATCTACTGAGAGACCGTTTTCATTTATTACGTAAACTAAATATTTTAGTTCACTCTTACAAAAGTGACATTTTTACTTACTTAAAGTCAGTCCTGCGCGTGAAAGTCTGTTAAAAACATCCTGCAATATTTCTAGGTGTTTGTCAAAAGAGTTTGTCAAAATTATGACGTCATCTAGGTAGCAAAATACGAAAGGTTCTAATTCTGGACCTAAAACTTTATCTATCAATCTTCTAGACCATGTACTGGGTGCATTTGAAAGACCCATAGGTAAACGTGTAAATTCAAATAGCCCTCGATTAGGTATAGTGAAAGCTGTATATTTATAAGAATCTCTATCTAGTGGAATTTGAAAATAAGCAGATTTAATGTCTAAAGTTGTAATAAATTTCGCGTCGCGCAATTTATCTAATATGGAGGAGACGTGCGGAATTGGATACGCGTCCTTTTCTGTTACTTTGTTTAACTTTCTGAAATCTACTACAAAACGATAAGAATTGCCTTTTTTCTTCACTAAAAGAATTGGATTTGACCATAAACTGTTGCTTTTTTGAACTACTCCTAATTGTAATAATTTATCTAACTCATTACCTATATGTTTTTGCATTGTAGGTGAAACTGGATAATATCTTTGCTTAATTGGTTCGCTATTAACTTTAATTTTATGGTATACTAAATCGGTACGGCCTAGTTCAGGTAAATCAAAAAAATATTTTTCAATACTGGTATCTAACAGTTTTCTTTGTGCTAATGTTAAATCTAATGTCGAATGTAAAATCGGTTCTTTCTTTTCGGTAGTATCTAATTTTGCAAAGGTGTATTCGCCTTTAAAAATGTCTGATATTATTCCTATATTTTTCCAAAAATCTATTCCTAAAACTAAAGTATGCTGAACATCTGGTACTATCAAAACGTCTAACACCACTAAACGTTGTTTTAATCTAATGGGCAACGTAACTGTTCCCAAAACTTTTAAAATTTTACCATTTGCCAATTGACATACTTCTTCTTTCCTTTTTAATTTTAAACCTAATTTTGATAAAAATTCCCAAGTGTTTTCTCCTAAAATTGTATTTGTTGCTCCTGAATCTAATAAAGCTAACATTTTTGTTCCTAAAATATCTACACTTACATAAGGACGTTCGTCATTTTTAGACTGTTCGATTACATAATTTAACATAACCTTATTTTTTGAAATTTTTCTTCTTTATCATAAATCATATTTTGAACATGTTTCGTCGAATTATAAAATGTGCGGGACACTATAAGACTATCTAATGCCCCTTCCTTAGTTTAAATTATTTCTATATTTTTGATAACGCGAACAACGGTTCAGCGTAACATTGTCAGTGCCACATTTATAACAATAGTTCGTTCGTCTTATCTGTCTACAATCGATCTGAAAATGTCCTAGCTGGTGACAATTCCAACATGTGGGTGCACGTTTTTTCCCATAATTGTGTGAATTAACATTTTGTATTGCTGAAATCTGATTTCTATTGGAAGACCTACTCTGTGAAACGTTAACGTCTGTGTACGCCAAGTCAGTTTCTAAAGTATTCGTTTTTCGAATTGGTGGGATAAAGTTCTCTATTGATATTTTATGTTCCTCCAATTTTTTTCCTAACTTTATTAGTTCTTGTATGGAAGTTATTTCGACTAAACTCAATTGTAACTGGTAAAAGTGTAACATATTTTTTCGTAATATTTTCAGTTGTTTTGTCAAAGTGAGTGGTTCCGATAATCTAGCAAACATATTTGTCATTACTGCTGCGTAAAGTCCTATACATTCGTTTTCTCCTTGCGTTCTCGCTTTAATTTCGGTCATTAATTTTTCATCATAATCGGGTGGTAAAAATTAGTCTTTTAATGCCTCTTTTAGTTCGGTCCAATTATTTATTAAAGATTTATTTGCACGATACCATATCAGTGCTTTATGTGTAAAAAGATCACATGCTTCTGCAAAAAGTTGAAAGTCTGACATGTTCCTAGCAATTTTTAATTCTTGACCCGTTCTAAAATGCGTTTATCAAGTATCGCCATTAAATGTTATTCCCCATTTTGCAACTGGAGTAACCTTATAAACTACAGAACTATTATGAGATAAATTTTTATTATTTTGAAAAGATTTATTTATATTTTGCTTGTGCCCGTCTTTGGCCCTAATTTTTTCTTGTTTTGTGGTAGATGATGCTAAGTCTAGTTTTTTGTCAAATTCGATCAAGTCTACGTTATTTATGTCAAATATTTCTGACGTTTCCTCTCGTTCTAGTTCGTCTAAAATTGGTTTATTCTCTTTGGAAGCAATTTGTGTTTTTGTCTTTAAAATGTCATTTCCTATTTTACGAAAAGATTCAATTAAATGTCCTAACTCTAATTGTAAATTATTCCTGACTTTTTCATCATTATCGTCAACTGGTAAACTCCTGGAAAGTCTAGAATAACAATATGCAATTTTTGTTTCTATTCTTACTTTATTGCTGTCATAATTTAAAACATTTAAATCTGAAATATGTTCATGTAAAAGTGTTAAAACATTTTTAACAACTGTCACATCTTCTGTAAAATCAAATGGATAGTAAAAATCTTCATCTGGTGCAGTTTCTAATCTAATCGCTTTTCGTAAGGTTTTTCTTAAATCAGTTACTGTCATATTTTCCTTGTTTATTCCTCGTACAGTTATTTCATAAATTAGTTCATCTTTTAATAACCTATCAACACTGTATGTAAATTCCATCTTTGAATTAAAGAATGTGTACAATGCTATCATAAAAATTCCCTTTAAAAAGTAAAAAATAATATATCTCAAAAAATTTCCTTATAATTGTTTCACACTCGCATTTTTCTTTCTTTCTTTTTCAAATGCCACATATATTTTTGAAAAGTTCAAGTTTATATAAAATTGATAATGAAATAAGCTAATAAAAAATTTTTTTTCTTCAAAAAACGAGACCCAAAGACGGGCGTCAAGAATTTTGTTACAGATTGACAAATCTGATAAAATTAAAATGTAATAGTACCTTTTAGCGTAAATAAAGGAAAGCAATTTTCAGTTTGAAAAACTTAATCTTCTTAATATTTTCTTTGATTGACAGCGGAGTTATAGAAAACGAAACATTATAAATATAAAATTGATAATGAAATAAGCAAATAAAAAATTTTTTTTCTTAAAAAAACGAGACCCAAAGACGGGCGTCAAGAATTTTGTTACAGATCGACAAATCTGATAAAATTAAAATGGAATAGTACCTTTTAGCGTAAATAAAGGAAAGCAATTTTCAGTTTGAAAAACTTAATCTTCTTAATATTTTCTTTGATTGACAGCGGAGTTATAGAAAACTATAAATAACTATAAAAACTATAAGTAAAGGAAAGCAATTTTCAGTTTGAAAAACTTAATCTTCTTAATATTTTCTTTGATTGACAGCGGAGTTATAGAAAACGAAACATTATAAATATAAAATTGATAATGAAATAAGCAAATAAAAAATTTTTTTTCTTCAAAAAACGAGACCCAAAGACGGGCGTCAAGAATTTTGTTACAGATTGACAAATCTGATAAAATTAAAATGGAATAGTACCTTTTAGCGTAAATAAAGGAAAGCAATTTTCAGTTTGAAAAACTTAATCTTCTTAATATTTTCTTTGATTGACAGCGGAGTTATAGAAAACGAAACATTATAAGAAGAAAATGACGTACATAATGATTAGGGTAGGAATTAATCTATATAACTTAAGGCTTTAGCCAAAAGAGAGAGTTTTTCCAATGGGGCTGTCCGTGGTCAAGAAGTAGAAAGAACCGTAGTTCGCGGGTAGCGTTCTCCTACATCACAGATATAATATTTCACTTAGTATCACGATAGTAAAAATTGGAAAGAAGTGATAACTCTTCCAGTTCGCAAAGGTTATGCCCGTATGTTCACGGATTTATAGTGATACAAGGTAACTATTAAAAAGCTTGTAGGCGTGTGACGCACAAGTTAAGTGATATTGTCAATAAGATCCTGCCGGGTTTGTGTGCCACTCAATTATTTAAAAATTATAAACAGGAAGGCAAGCCATCAAACAATGGACGATTTTTAGTAAGTAAGTTTTTATAGTTAAGTAGCATGCCCCATTTTTAGTTAGTTTATTTGTTAGGACGTTTTGGCCATAAACCGTAGGATTAATTTAGTGTAAATAAAAATCTAAGCCGCATGTACGGCTCACAACCAAACTTAGACATTAAGTTCAACAAATATTACTTACCTTTGTGTTAAATATTTGAAATTTAATTGTACGCGATATATAAAAAATTAAATAATAAATAGTAATGTGTAAAAATTCGTATTTAAAGTCGAATATCTTGATTAATAATTGAAATATCGAAAAGTGAATAGCGTATTCGTATTCAGCGTAAAAAACTGGATAAGAATCATATATTATATGTCTTGTAACATCACGGGAACCGTGGAACGGACAGACAGACAGACCGACCGACAGACTAGACCATCTCATTAACCAAACGAAGTTTGGTTGAAAATTTATAATATAAGTTTTCTTTCATATACAGTGTTTGGGAAATACTTATGTACGCAAAATTTTCATAATTCCATATTCACCTATTCAATTAAATTTCTAAATTAAAATCAATGAATGTAAGAGGTTATGTTTATTGCTCTGTTAATTAAATAGTTTTGTTTGCCGTTGATTAAGTCAATAGTTTTTCTTTATTATTTTTTTATCATGGAAGTTGCATAAGTAGTAAAAAAGATAAGAGTTGATTAAAAGAAACAATTGTCCTCCTTGGGATGATAAGTCTCTCAAGGTTTTGCATGAACATTTGGACATTCTCGACTTTTCTGGTGCCCTTGGTAATTGCATTAAGCCAGAATATTTATGAAAGGTAAGTGCCAAATTTTTTTGTAGTATCTTATAAATTAATTTAACACTTTCTGCAAAATTTTAACCCTCTATATGATCCACGACCTTCCGCTAGCTAGTGCCGGTGACCTCCCTTTAATTTTTGTTTTACAGGCCGCCCCCATTTTATAATTTTACTGGAAAATACATACGTACTAGCTTTTCCACCTGTAACACTGTGTTATGGAAAATAAACCACCAGGAACATACGAAGATATTTAGTAACACTAGAGTAAATTCACGTTACTTTAAAGTTACATCTTATTTGATTAATACATACCATATCAAAATTGTGCTCCACTTGTAAAAGGCTTATTAGAGCTGGAACAACTTGCTTTATTGGAAAACCTGTTAAAGTATCTTCATTTCCCATCACCAACAGCTGACACATTTCGATAACAGCTTGCAACTGTTGGCCTTCATCGCCCGTGGCTTGTAAACCTTGAAGCAGTTGCTGTGCCTTTGTGACGGCTGTAAAAACTGAGAAATGTAAATAAAGTATAAACATGCAAATAAATAATATTTATAATTGTTAGTATTCCTGTTAAATTAAATTGAATGTAGTTATCAATGATGCTAAACAACATGATAAAACCTATGTATATATATATATATATATATATATATATATATAAATATTATAAGTAGTTTTTTACACAAGGTAAGTTGATAAATACTAACTTAGGTTTATATATGGTACTGTACACGATTTGGATTTGTAAATTTCCCAATTATAGCCATCGGCCTCGGTAGCGTAATTGGTAAACGCACAGTTCCGGCAAAACTGAGATGCAGGTTCAAATCCTGTCCAAGGCCTTATATTTTCCTTCTTTCACTTACTAGCTCGATTTGAAATGATCATTTGGGCTTTACTTAAAAGTCTAAATTATTATTTCATCTTATTAATTCTATATATATATATATATATATATATATATATATATATATATATATATATTTATATATATATTGCTATGATAATAGGGTCATTTCGGGGTATATAGGATCACTAGGATAGTGTGCGTTATGTAAACATCATGAGAATCCAGAAAACTAGACATTTTACAAAGAAAATGCAAAATTCGAAGATTAATCAAGAAAGCAAATGCCAACGTCCTGTATATAAACTATAATTATAAATAGACTCACAGAAAGAAAAAGTATTCCAAAAGATTCAATTAAATAAACAAAACGAAGTGGACAGAAGCTGCAACACAATACGCGTGCGTAGTGCATCATTACTAAACAAGGAACCCCATTTAAACAAGCAGGTTTGTAAATGCGTAAAACAGAAAAACGCATATAATTTCATACATCAATAAATATAAAGCTATGTGACCAAGAAGGTATAAAATTCAACACCTTGATAGATAAGAAATAATTACAGCTTGGTGATAAAGCAAAGTTCATCAAATTTGCTACACAAACAAGACCTACGTGATTTGAAATACCATGGAAGATTTGAAAATCCATCGAATCTATACCAATAACTTGAAATCCTATGTGCAGGGACAAGCGTCTCGACTTCGTTGTACATGCAAAATTCGTAGAAATGCCCAAGCCTGCATATGAAGATTACGGTACAAGGCGGTAATAATTATTGAACTATGTACTTGAGCGACCAATTGTAGACATTCTCTTTAAATACAACAGGATTTCGTAAACAAATTAGTTTGAATTAAATGAAGGCATGGATCACATCACCTGAAACAAGATATTTATACAAAAGAATTAAAGTGAGTTTATAATTAATAAATTTTAATGTGATGATAGTGTATAATTTATTATAAGGTTCGTCGTTTAATCCTCAAAAACATAAGTAATACAAGATTGCTTTTAATAATTTTAAGATTTATATTAACAAAAGGACTAAATAATTCCTGGATCCAACCTGGATGTCCAAACAATCTCTGGATCAACAAGAATATCAAAACAATCTCTGGACATACTTGGAAAAATTATATAAGAATATGCAAACAATATCTAGATACAACCCGGAGAGGTTAAATAAGTATATCTGGATTCAAACTTAGACTTATCAAGCTAGTAATTGGAAAGATAGAAAATATAAGGTTTTGGACCAGACTTGAATCAGCTGGATTTATTTAATTATGCAATTTACCGAGTTGATAGATCACCTCAAACAAGCTAACACGAGCGCTTAGGTGGAGTTTTAACCGCAGTGAAGAAATACATTCCATCAATGAAACTTCACTCATCATTTCATAATATTGAAAACATATTTATCCAGGTAACACTTAATAATAATAAGATCATTATAGGATGTGTGCACATTCCTCCAAAGTCTACCGTTGTATTGTACAAGGATTATATTCATTCAGTTAATAAAATCTTAGGAAACATTAAATTTTCTTCAGTATATTTATGTGGTGATTTTAATCTTCCTAACACTTATTGGGAAGATGCAAAGTTGGGTTTTATGCTTAAGGACTAATCAGCCAATGGTCTAGCATTTCATAATCTATTTCAGGTTAATAAGATAGCAAACTGTAATGGATACTTCTTAGACTTAATTTTTTCCAGCTGTAATGCTGTTAATAAGGTAAACGACCCCTTGCTAACTTGTGATCTACATCATCCGACGCTAGAATTTAACATTTCTGCACCAAAGGATTTTGACAAATTACAATATGATTTCTACTTTAGAGATTTTAAATCCGCTAATTATCAATTAATTAATGAATATCATGCAAATATTAACTGGTCTTTACTATTTAGCACTAGTAATGATATTAACCATATAGTAAATGTTTTTTATAATTATCAGCATGCTTGCATCGATCAATTTGTACCTAGATCCAGAAGTAAGGATGTTAAATTTCCGAAATGGTTCACTTTCGAATTAAAACACGCAATTATACATAAAAAAATGCGCTCACAAAACTTTTAAGCAGTCAAAACAGCCCAAGGACTATATAGTATTTTCAAACTTACGTAAGAATTGTAAGCTCCTATACAAAACTACTCATCAAAAGTATTTACTAGACCTACAAAGCTCAGTGAATTGTAAAAAAACTTTCTGGAATTTCATCAATTCTAAAAGAAATAATTATTTATTACCCAATATCATGTCTTTTAAAGATGCAATATCTGATAATCCTATACAAAATGTCAATCAATTTGCGGATCATTTTAGTTTAGTTTATAAACTCATCTGACATTACTGTTCCTAACATAGTCATTAACAATGCTATATCCATTAATAATTATGTTTCACTTACTGAGATTCTATTACAAATAACTAAACTTAAATTAAGTTCAGGGCACGAATCTGATAAAATATCTTCATACTTTGTTTTTCAGTGTAGATTTATCCTACAGCACTTCATAAAATTTTCGAGAAATCATTATTAGATGGGGTCTTTACCGAGAAGTGGAAACATAGTTATGTTATACCAATCTTTAAAAATGGTGATAGAGAAAAAGTGGAAAACTATCGACCTACTTCGATGTTTTCGCAAAAATTTTTGAAATCATTGTTAGTTCTCAGATTTCTCCTGTTTTTAATAAAGTTATTATTCCTGAACAACACGGATTTTTTCCAGGCAGATCGACAGTTACAAATCTTTAGGTCTTCGAAGAATTTGTTTTTGATGCCATGGAAAAGCAGTACCAAGTTGAAGTGATTTACACTGACTTTTCTAAAACGTTTGACTCACTCACAGTAAAAATTTTATTATTCAAACTGTCAAAATTGGGTGTTTATGGTAACCTGCTTGCCTGGTTAGATAGCTATCTCTCTAAGAGGTAACTATTTGTCAAAATAAACAACGTACTTTCTTAGGAAATTAATGTAACTTCTGGAGTCCCAAGGTGGTCACCTCTCGAGTATATTGTTCAATTGCTCCATTAATGACATTGCTCGTTTCCATCATTGTAAATTCCTGCTTTATGCAGACGATCTAAAAATATTTAAGATGGTAACATGTGCGAGTTACTGCTCACTTATTCAACATGATATTAATCAACTCGCCTTATGATGTAAGTTAAATGGACTATCCCTAAATATTAGTAAATGCAAAGTGATGCGGTATTATACAATCAGAGATCCTGTTTTGTTTAATTACAACATCAACTCTGAAATTCTACAATGTGTGACTACATTTAAGGACCTGGGTATACTCCTTGATCATAAGCTAAATTTGTCTGAAGATCTTCAATTTTTAACGCATAGAGCATTCAAACTTCTTGGATTTATAAATAGAAGT
This sequence comes from Platerodrilus igneus, assembly GCA_036346225.1. NCBI lineage: Eukaryota > Metazoa > Arthropoda > Insecta > Coleoptera > Lycidae > Platerodrilus > Platerodrilus igneus. The sequence goes on from JARFIW010001055.1 coordinate 3,051,689, forward strand.
CTCTCAGAGTTTAGTAATATACAGTCTTTCTGGAGTTTATTGTTCCTTAGTTCGTTCTATACAAGAATATGCAAGTATTGTCTGGTCACCTTTTTACTCTATTCACATAAAACACCTGAAAAAATGTCAAAAAAGTTTATTCACGTAATTGCTTATAAATTAGGCATTCCTTATGGGAAAATTAAATATATTGATATTTTACGCTACTTGGATCTCCCATCATTAGAAATTCGTCATAATTATTTAGATATTTTAATGCTTTTTAAAATTGTTAATTGGCTGATAGATTGTTCTCAAATTTGTTACATAGGATTCAGTTCCATGTGCAACTGAGAAATTCCTGATTTAAAATGTTTTTCACCAAACGTTCTGAACGAGCAACTCTCAAGTTATATGTGAATCGTCTACAAAACGAAATTACTCTTAATAGTCTCTGTAATGTTGAGAATTTGTACAACAAACAATCAAAGGAATTTTCCTGGGAAATTACCAAAAATGTTTTCGCAACTTTTTCTTCCATAGGCAAGTTATCCTCTATTTCTAATACCTCAACGCAAGATCAATTCCTTTTTGCAACCAATAACCAACGAGGATCCACCCACCATAAGGGATGGTTAATCAGTTCCAATGCAAATAAACCACGAGAAGCACTGCGGGATTGTTCTTCGAGTCCACATGATACCATTTTGAAGGGGCTACACATTGACTGGATATGAACTATCCGATTTGCAACAAAAGTTTTCCATTTGTTCGGCGTTGATTAAATCCACGCTAGTACCACCTTTGAATCCGACCAAGCAAAAATATCTGCGATTTCCAAAATATCTTTAAATGTCACCATGATAAAATGAATTAATTCCGATAATAATACTGCAGCACAGAGTTCCAATCTTGGCAATGTTATCTTGCTGAGTGGTGCTACTTTTGATTTAGCACATACCGAAGAAACAACAATGTTATTATCCATATCCACACAATGAAAATAAATTACTGCAGCAAACCCTGCCTCAGATGCATCACAAAAACCATGGAACTATATTTTTTGTAAGCTATTTTCAACAAATCTATAAGGAATTTCTATATTCAAAACTTCCTTTCTCCATTTTTGAACAAACTTATTATTAGGTTCTTGATCCCAATCTAACCCCAATAACCATAATTCTTGGATAAAATGCTTAGCAAAGAACACCACTGACGCTAAAAGACCAAGCGGATCAAAAATTCTGGCTATTTCCAACAAAATATTACGTTTAGTGCATTGTCTTTGTTGAACATGAATAGTGTATGCAAAAAACATCTGACGAAGGTCGCCACTGAAAACATAAAATTCTTAAAGAGCTATTTTATTTACATCATCTCTCAAACTGCAGCATACTGGTAGAAAAATCGAGTAATAGTCTATTACTGGCAGATGATCCTCACCCCTCACTTGAAATAAAATTGCCTATAAAAGGTTTCATTAAGGATTGTGGTTCCAAACACAATTTCAATTTAACTTCAAGAAGGCCAATTTTACAGTTCTCTATGACGCTTTAGGTATGGTTGATTGGGATGGTATCCTGAATCATGAAAACGTTATGTTGCTTGCAGCGACTTCTAAAAGATTTTGCACTCAATTTTCGTGCACACTATCCCTAGAATATCACCTTGGAATAATAATTATCCACCATGGTTTACAAGAGATATCATTTATGACAAAAAATAAATCTAAAACTTGGCGTCATTACAAAGCTTATGGTAATGACTAAACTTTGGAGGAATTTAAATTGTCACGGGTTCGCATCAAGCATAAAATACAAGTTGCCCACAAACACTATTTATTATATATTGAATCCAACCTAAAGGACAATCCCAAACAGTTTTAGTCAATCGTACGAAAAACATTCCTGTCACCAGGAAATATGATAATACTCATTTAACTGATCCACAGATCATCATTAATGCTTTCGCCCACTTTTTTCAATCAGCATTTATTTCCTCAACAACATTCAGGGAAGGTGATTGGAAGAACTATACAGGGGTGCCAACAATAAACCCCTTCCACCATTTTCTCTGAAATTGACGTTTTGAGAGTACTTAAAATTTTTAAACAAAAAATGACTACCGGTTCAGATGGTTTTCTTGCTTTTTTGCTACACAATTGTGCCTACCTTCTAGCTAGACTTGTTAACTTTACTTGTTCAATCTGTCGCTTGAAACTTCAGTCCACCATAGCATTTGAAGACATTCTAAGATCTGTCCCGTTTTCAAGAAAAAGGATCGATCAGACATAGGTAACTATAGACCTATTGCAATTCTATGCAACTTAGGCAAGGTCTTTAAATCTTTACTCTTTAATTATCTGGTATTCCGCATAAAATCACAGTCAACACCATGCCAACATGGAGTTACTCTAAAAAACAAATCTCATCCACTCTAAGAGTAACTAAATAACTTCAATGTCAAATTATCTGTTTTAAGAATTCATTTTAAAAAGTAATACACTGTTTTGAAAGACAAACGGTTGCCGATTTAAAAAAATACAAACATCCGTATTTTTCTAAAATATGAATTCCAAATGCATTCATACTTTTTAATATATCATTTAATAATCATAATACACTGCATTTAGTGAAAGACAAATACCTGCAGAATCTTCGAATTCATTATATTTACGTTATTGAATATAAAATGAAAAATACTGCTTTCTTTTGAGTGTTCTGAAAGCCATAAATCATCGGCAAAAGAACAGCTAATTATTTTCTGTTAATGTATATGTTAATGTATGTTAATGTATATTGTATATGTATATATAATGTATATCTTGATTTATGCACCATCAAAAAATCTTATCGCATATAGCAGTCTTGGTAATCGGAATGTTTTCATTCATGTTATGTGTTGTTGTACAGATAATTATCCGTCACTTGCTTATTTCTACAAATGTGATTTATGGGTTTATTCTGGCTAATTAGGATATTCATTCATATTATTTGTCGCCTACTTCTATTTATAATTTAATTTATGTGCTACTAGAAAATCTAGAAAATAAAATGCAGTTTCTGTAGATAAAATACATGCTTCTCGTTAAATATGTAGAAGTACTTTAATGTTCAATATACGTAACGCGTATTTAAATTGCATTTCCCTTGCTACTTTCGAGTGGAGGATGTACTTATTTAGAACGCGTTTTAAAGTAGTATTATACCAGGTGTTTCCAATTACAGGACATGGGTACTTAGAAAGATTTAATTTTCTCGGTTTTTAGAGTGTTTTATGTAAAGAATATGGTGTTCAAGACCTCTATATGACCTATCATATCAATATATATATATAGTTAATAAGATGAAATAATAACTTAGACTTTTATGCAAAGGTCAAATGATCATTTCAAGTCGAGCTAGTAATTGAAAGATGGAAAAGATAAGGTCTTGAAAAAGTCTAAGTTATTGTTTCATCTCATTAACTGTAATACGTTAGTATTTATCAACCCAGCAACAGATAGGTTTCATTTATTACTTATAACTAAAGCCGTAAACTTACAACTACTTGCTCCCATGCTACGATGTAAAAGATGTTGCATACGCGGTCCGAGTGCACCAAAAAGATGTGGTGGTAAGCCCCGGGCCTCCAACAAAGCTTGCAATCGTCCAACTTCACTATCGTCACTTTCGGAATCTGGTCCAGGACCAGATGGTCCGCTACCCGCTAAAGCTTGTGCAGCTTCTTGAGGCGACGATAGCTCATCTGATGCTAAAATTAAAAGCATTCGTATATTATAAAACTTAGATAATATATGTAATAGTTAACTTTATTTCTACTCATATAATAAATTAGTAAAGCAGCAAATAATTAAATATGAATATAGGATCATTGTTGCAATTAAAAAAAATATCTGATAATACATAATAACAACAGATGTTAATTTCTAAAAAAGCGTTCTTTCTGTTATTTAAGAAGCATATATTTAATTTAATTTCATTAATCATAATTTGGTACATTCGTACAAAACTTTTATTTGTTGTAAGAATATAAATTAAAAAGCTTTTTTGGCAAAAAGGCATTAATTTATAGTATAATTAAGTACTTGTTCAACTATTCTCTCAGATATCAAGATTTTAATTCATAAATAATTGGTATTTTATTTTGTGCCATTAAAGTTCAGGTGTTTGGATTGGGTATTAAGCAAATTCCCTAGGTTGTTTGGTGGACTCCTAATCTCCCAAGAGTATGTTTCCATTTTTGTCTACAAGTTGCCAACAACTTGGTGTTGTTACATTAATTTGATATCATGTTATTACAGTGGAGTCAATGCTGGGTTTGATATTCAACCCGCTTAGGAAATAAACATTTTGTTTTTATAGACACTCAACCACTCCTCCTTTTCCATAGGTTAGAAAGTCAGTTATTTTAATCTAGTTGTGTAGTTAAATATTGACAGGACTTTTATTAGTTACTTTTCGTAGACTTCTATTAGCTTCTTTCACAAAAGCCAAGTAGTTAAAGTCTTATTGTATAATAATCTGTATAGTGGTTGTGGTAAATTAAGGCCTCCTTGGAATCAAAAATTTTGTACACTAATGTAGGAATGCATTGTCCTTATCATATCATCGCTTTTATTAAATTTGGAAGTGTAGTTTAGAAAGTACAAACTTTGGGAGTCAATTAATCTGACATGGATAGAAATGATGACATGTGTCTTTGCGGAAGAATAGATAACTTATCTGAACAATGGATTCATTGTGATAACTACCATCAATGGCTTCATTCTTCTTGTGCCGACCTCACCGGTAATGACGTCTTAAAACTTGGCCAAGAAAGTACAAAATGGCTCTGTTAAATATGTGAATGCCTTGCCACTACTCAACCAACTTCATCAGGCTCTGCAACAACAATCCTTTCACGTTGCCCTTTTTGCAACAAATGTTTTTCCGAGAGAGGATTAGCCATCCACATTGGGAGGAAACATCACGACACCAAGTTCGAACTTAAGCAAAAGTCCTCAAATGTCACCAACATTAATGATCTAGGAAATGATCTATCAGAAATGAAGTCCACTATCAAGATCCTTAAAAGAGTGCCAAAAGCCGCGAGATTTTCAGCTGCCACTAAACTATCTTCATTTCTGGATACCTGTGTTAAAAAGAACGATTCTCATTCCTGGTTTACACTTTTTACCTTCGCTTTGACTTGCCTCTGTGTTCCTATAAGAGATAAGAAGAGTAGATCCCTCGGGAATCTAGTCAAAGCTAATATCAACGGTACATCTCATAACTTCTCGAGGGTTCAAGCCAAGTCAACATCACTATCCCGCAGAGTATTCCCTAAGTTTTCCAAAGGAGATATCAACGGATGTGTTAAGATACTTTCTTCTAATGACTCATTGGGTCCTCAAGATACAGATACTTATAACAAGCTTTTAAAGAAACATCCAACTCCAAATAGAACTATTGAGTTTCCTTCGCCTTCCGAAAAAGTGGATAGCTTAACGGTAACTGAAAAGAATGTCAGCGATGCTATTTTTACCTTCGCAAATGGGTCAGGATCGGGAATCGACGGTTTGAGGCCTCAACATATGAAAGATTTAATTTCTGCCGGTAATGGAGAGGCAGCATCCCGACTTCTTACATCTCTCACCAGTTTCTGCAACTTAGCTCTATCCGGAAAAATAAACGAAGACATCCTCGCTTTATTTTACGGTGCTAACCTTTATGCCTTGAAGAAGAAAGATGGCGGAATACGTCCAATTGCGGTTGGAATGATGCTTCGACGACTAGTCACCAAGTTAGCTTGTTTCTCTGTTCGAGAGCCAATAGGCCAATACCTTCGTCCAAAACAACTTGGTTTCCCCTACAAAGGGTGGTTGTGAGGCTGCAGTTCATGCCACCAGAACAATCTTGCATCACCCGCTAACTCCGGGAGCTGTTTTACTAAAAATTGATTTCTCCAACGCATTTAATACTTTGAATCGTGACTCAATGCTAAATGCAGTGAAGAAAATGGTTCAAGCCTTAGAAGCCTTTTTTTTTGGCAAGCTTACTATTTACCATCTCTTCTATGCTTTGGAGATATCAGCATCCCATCGATAACTGGATGCCAGCACGGTGACCCAGCAGGACCCCTTCTTTTCTGTTTGACCCTGCAACCTATAATAGATTTACTGCTATCAAAGATGGTCTGCTTCTATCTTGACGACGGATTATTAGCCGGAGATCCTAATACCGTACTAAATGACTTTTCCATCATAATTCGAGAATGTCGGAAGATCGGACTAGAAATTAACCCTTCAAAATGTGAGCTTCACTTTTGCTATTCTGTTGACACCAATATCCTGTCCCAATTTTCATCCATGTCTCCTGGCATTCAGGTTGTCTCAGAGGTTAGTTTTCTTGGAGTTGCCGTTTTACCTGACCATTTATAGAAAAGCTGGATGAAAAAAATGGATGATCTAATGATTTTATTCGGAAGATTGCGAGATTTGAAAAAATTCCACATATCCTTCTACCTCCTTAGACACTGTTTTGCGATACCAAAAGTAACGTACTTTCTCCGTACAACACCTTTATGGAACCATCAAGATCTACTTGTAACTTTCGATACAATGGTCAAAGATACCTTGGAGCATATCCTCAATTGCCAGTTAGACACCTCTCAGCTTTTCACTTCTTCATTGTCTATTAAATTTGGAGGATTGGGAATAAGATGAATTCAAGATATTTCACTTCCTGCATTCCTTTCTTCTGTGTATGGAACTTTTAAGCTTGACACTACGGTGTTAAATCTTCAAGATTCCGACAAGCCGACAGTTGCTTTACATGATAAAGCTATGGTGGAATGGAATATTCGTACACAGGACTTTGGTATCCCGGCTGGCTCTTCTGAACAAAAAAATTGGGACAACGTCTTAATGAAATTTAGTATAGAAAATCACCACCCGTCATCTGACAGGGATAAAGCAATACGTTTAGCATCCGAAAAGCAAGAGACAAACACATGGATTCAAGCCTTCCCATTTCAAAGCTTAGGTACCTTGCTAGATAACAATAGTTTCAGAATAGCCATTGGCCTTCGTCTTGGTTGTAAAATTTGTAAGCCTCATACATACTTATGTGGAACCGTTGTAGATGAGTTTGGACAACATGGTTTAAGCTGCACCAAAAGTACAGGTCGTTATTCTCGTCATCAGGAAATCAACAACATTTTAAGCCGTGCTCTTATATCAGCAAAAATACCTTGTCATTTAGAACCTGTCGGGCTATGTCGAAACGATGGAAAACGGGTTGATGGAGTTACTGTAATTCCTTGGGAGAAAGGAAAATGTCTAGTATGGGATGCCACCCACATGCACTGATACTCTTGCCACCCACATGCACTGATACTCTTGCCCCCTCTAACTTGCCAAATTCAATCAAAAACGCTGTTTCTGCTGCCCAACATGCAGCTTCCGCAAAGACTCTAAAATACTCATCTGTAATTGACACTAACTAGTCTTTCCTGCCTTTCGCAGTAGAAACAATGGGTCCTTTGTGTAATGAAGCAATTTCTTTTTTGAACAAACTCGGAAGTCTACTTGCATCCCAATCTGGTGAACTCCGTTCACGTTCTTTCCTTTTTCAACAATTAGGAGTAGCAATTCAACGTGGGAACGCAATTTCGGTCATGGGAACTTTCTCTTCATCGAAATCACTTTCAGAAATTTTTTATATTTTAAACAAATTATATTAAATTTTGTTTAAGATAGATAGATATATTAGTGTTAGTGAATGCTGTAATAAATAATGTTTATAAAATTTACTTAATAATAACTCGAACATTTAAGTAATTAAATCCACATTTAATTATTTTTGGTGAGTAATTTTTCACTCTAAATATGTATGTTTTTCAGAAAAAAAAGAGGCAAAGTATCAGTTTTATCCATGGTGTTTACCTACATGCCCAACCTATAAATATGAAATACATCAACCTGCAGTAAAAGTATTTAAAACTCAAAGAGTTTTAGTCTTTCAGTTTTTTAACCATTAAAAGATAAAAATAAATGATAATAAAAGAAATTTGTTTAGGCATCTTACCAAATTCTGCACAAAATTGATGAATATTCAATAAAACATCTACAAAATCCATGCCTGTAATGCTCTATATACACGTACTTTGTTAGTTCGTCTAAACTAACAAAAATATTTTAGCAACTTGGCAAATAAACTAATAGTTTAAAAATAAGGCCTTTACAATGTAATCGACATTTTAAATAATATATTTTTTTTAGAAGATTGATCAAAAATTACTTGATGAAGTTGACAGATGTAATTTGACATCTGAGAAGAATACTACCTTGTTATCAAAGAGATTCATTCAAAAATTAAATTCTTTCAATCTTGTTTCTAAAGATCACATTACAACATACACTGATGCTTAATAGCAGAAATAATGCAGCATTTAAATTGGTAAGGAGATTTCACAAACCTTTACTATACAGCAGTAAGGACAAAATTAATGTAGCAAGATAGTACAAAGCTACACAATTAATTGCGTAATTAGTATTCAATTAATCAAACCACAGAAATATGCACTTTTAGGCAAAAGAATTTACAATTCAAGGTGGAATTCATTTTTATGTTGGATGAATGATATTTAGTTGATCATTAGAAAAATGCAGAAATTTTCTTTTAAAATATTGTTCTGGCAGCATTTTTCAATCAAACAAAAGTGTTACAAAAGTAAACCTTATTAGAAAGCAACCTTTAAAATAATACTTCCTCTGCTTAAAAATGGTTGTCCATTTTGGTGAAAAGTTATTTAAAAATGATTGTTTCTTAGCTTTTAATTTCAATATATTATCTTGAATCCTGCTTTAAACAACTTTTTTATTTTTTAAATATCCTGTAACAAACTATAGAAGTTTAAATCACTTCTTTTCCAATATGTGCAGGCTTATAATTGTTGCTGCAGCTAACTAACATAGAACTTTGGAATGTGATCGTAACTGGTAGGAAAATATTTTCCATTTTTCGATAGTTTGATTTTTTCCAGGAATGTTGAACAACAGCAATAAGATAGTACATATATTTTGGAGACTTTTGATATTGAAGAGATTCAAATAGAATTGAAATAACATAAGTTGAGTACAATAAAATTGGGACTGTTTGGAGGTAACTGGTTAAGGTAGTATTCCATCACTGATTATGTCCAGCTGTTGTAATTGCAGGATCATCAATTTAACCACGAGGACGAGTAATATCGTGTTATAGCTTAATTTTTACAGATTTCTGATGTTGTGGCAATTTGCTTTTAATTGGAGGAATAGCTTTTTCTATAATAAAGGGGAAAAGGACATGCCCCAATAGTAGAGAGACATGACAAATGTCATCGGTTTGATACAACTAATAAGCCGTGAAGTACATAAAGATAAAACCATTTTTCGTCAATATGCATTGAGTTTTCAATCAATTATACATAATTTGTGTTCATGTCAATCTGTGATAAAAACCATAAATCTTCTTGTTTTTCAATGTTAGGAACGGCTTAAGCAAATTAGTGTCCCATGAATGTTTTTCCTTTATTAGATTACATAGTGTTCCCAATGAAATTGGGGTTTTATTGCATTTTGGAAGTGCTAAAATCTTGTTTTAGGATGATCGTCTTGTCGACTTAAACTTCTTACGGCCAGAGCAGCCATATAAAAATTTCATATCCCAATTTATACAATGATTAGCTCTCTATCAGATTTGCAAAATTTGTGCACTCTTGATATTCTATAGTAATGATTTTGACAATTTCTCAAGTTTAGATGGTGCTGGGGAAGTTTGCAAGATGACATTTCTTTCATCGTCACTCGAGTTCTTTTTCTTTACTCAAGAAACTTGAATTGACATAGCTTAAGAAAATTTTAACTGCCAAAAAATTACATTTCTATCAAGTACAACATTGGAAACGATATACGATACATTTATTTCAAAATCAGTGAATTATCGTAAAATCTATATAGCATACGCAATATAGTCAACCTTTGAAATTTAAATGCATCATAATTATTTAAAAAAGAGATACAACCTTTTCATCCTGTATGGAGACAACTACGAGCTTTCAAAAAACGTATAATATTGTCAAAATTATTTGTAAGAAAATTTCTTCGAGCAGAAAGCGTTTTCCATTAAATAAGTTTTAATCGTTTTTAAATGTGATTGCAGGTAACTCCTTTAATTTAATTGGTAGTACATTAGGAAATATAATAACTGATACTGAATCTAGCTTTGGGTAATCTCAGAGTATTTAGACGAGATTCGACTTCATTTTGGTATTATACAAGTGTACATCGCACATTGCTAAACTAGGCTTGCGAGTGTCATAATATTTAATCTTACGAAGTGACTTCTAGAATCTGCTATGTAACCAATATGTGCTAGGATTTGTATAATCCGTATTTGAATTTTGAAAATATTTTTTAGCAGAAATTGAATGCTCCCATACCAAAAGAGCATATAACAAATGACTTTGAAAGAAGGCATACATGCAGTTTTTAGTACTTTAGCAGACCTTTTATACAAGACTTTTTACTAGGTATGTTGTTTTGAACCAAGGTATGGTTTGTGTAAATTCTATACCACTGTGTTTCATAACTATTCATGACGTTGTAAAATGCATGTGTTGTCACTGTGTAACAAGTTTATTTTCTGGCAATATTTTCACAAATACCTAATTTAATTAATTCATAAAAAGTCAATTCAAATATAATATCGCTACACAATCTACGTGAAAAATATTACATATTGTTAAATACAATATAAGCTTTCGAATTGAGAGCATAAAATTTTTAATTAAGCGGTGACAGAAAATGCTATTTGTTAGCGTCACTATAAGGGCCCCCTCCTTTTGATGATTGTAAAATCATAACTGTTGTCAGACGGCAGCATACATCAATAGAACACTTCCACCTGAGCTGTTGTTAGAGAAAGCCAATTGTTCTTTAAATAAAAGAACATGGCGTTACAGACCACGTGTTGGAAGTACCGAAAGATTAAAGTCGATTTCATTTTGAAATCGTCTCGGTTAAACAGATTATATGTCCACGCTTGGCATTTATTAGTTCGTATAAGACGGGACGTTAAATTGTTCTGACTGGCTTTAGGATAACATGCAGCTTACTTTAATTTAAGAAATATATAAAATTTATTTAGTAATCAATGGAAAAATTATTGGCAACTATTTGAAATTTAACTTTATGTGGAAATCAGTCTGGCGTGTTTCATTTGTTCGATGCGAACGTCCGTAATGTTATTAGATATTCAGTATACAGTTGATTGGATTGTATGGTGTTGAGGATTCCTAACCTGTAAATGCTGAAATAAGAAGTTTTCAATTTATTAATTATCATTCCGCGTATGGTCCTAATACATTACAAGTATTTTTCTGATGGATTAACATCTGGTATGTAATTAATGTTTTTTAATACGTCAGCTGTAACTTTTGGCATAACAGACATAAGTTTTGTTTGTTCACGTGGAAATTTCCTAGTTCATTATGTGAGTGAAAAACAAGTTATTTTTAAACTTTGGTGAAAGTAATCTATAAAGCTTCACTTTTAATCTTACTATTAGTACTAACAAAAAATGGTAGATGTCGATATAAAAATAGAAAAGGTTAACCTTCAGTATTAACAAAAATTATAGCTATTTTAGAGAACTAAATTGTTTCATTTAGCTTTTCATTAAATACTAAATGGGAATATTTTACCATTTAATGTTAAGTCTACGTAGTACTACCAAGACCAAATAAGGTTGTAAAATAAATTTAATTAACCCAAAAATTCAAATTTAAATATTTTCAAGAATAAATTCTTGGTAGACTTTGCTAATGTAATAACTACATTATTCTATTTTTGAGAGATGCTGATTATTACCAAGTACATATGTACATATCTTCCATTATCATGATTTAGTCAAATTTTTAATTTTTAAAGATGATGTTTTGTAAATAATTTTAAACTGCAACTTAAAGGAATAGATTTTCATTTTGGTCAAGACTATGATTATTAATTGGAATGAATGAGGTTTGATTATTATTAATTATGAATTTTTTTAAATGAATGCACAAACTGTGCTAGCCTTGTTTTAATCTGTTTACAGGTGTAGCAGTGCATCTTTAAAGGTCAATATCGAGCCATAAGGTAAGAAAACTTTAAGGATTGGGTTCTCGTAATATTTTTTGGATAGCGGTATTTGAGTATAGGATTCCGCATTCGCCTTATACAAAAGACTCAAGTTGGGTCTTCTTAGTATACAAAAATTCGGTGGTGCCATATTCACTATATTTTGGTCGCAGTCCAACCCCGACCCAAAGCTCATGTTCTACCCAGAGCAAATCGCTCGACTAGCCGCTTAGCCTTTGGAGGTTTCCTCATCTACGAGCCATTTTCCACCGAAAGTAACTGTGGGCTCTTCACATCTTAAGGAAATCCTCGTCATCTATCCTTGTGCCTTTCACCTGGTCATATAGAAGTAAAGAGATTAACCCCCTTAATAAGGCAAAACGTTATAACTATCAAAAATCCACATGTACCGCAACTAATATAGCAGCATCAATAGAATGTAAGGAAAAATGTTACGGGATTGGTTACTTTTGATATATAATTTGGTAAGCACCAATATCTATATTTTAATCTGTTTTAAAATGTAGTTATACACATAAGTATTTATATTCAAAATGATTTAATAGAAATAAGTGTTTTACCTACATTATAAAAGTGAAAGATATCTCTAGATGCAAGCCTACTAGTAAGAAGAATGGTGACACAGCTGGTAATACAATATGTTGTGTTCTTGCAATAAAGTGCTTTTTCTATGAAATTGGTAATGCTAAAATTCTGAAAATTGGTACACTTATTAAACAAAATGTGAAGTTTACATTGGTATATTCACCTTAATCTTATTTACATATATAATGTGGATAATTGAATACTAATAAATATTTAAGAACTATAATTATCAGTGACCTTTAACTTAAAGATTTTGTTTATCAGGTCAGGCACTAGGAATCTCATTCCATTGTTGCTCACAAAGTTTTACTGCTGGTGAAGTAATTATTAAATAATTTTAATTTGTGAACAGTAGTGTCCAGTTGTTTAACAGTGGGTTATAGAGTTAAACTCACTTGTTCCATTTAGTAATTCTATACAGTGTAGATTAGATTGCACCAGTTAGAAAAGTGTTTTCAAAATAAATTTGTCACTGATGGACAAGGTATCTTGCAGTGCAATAGCTGTATAAATTGCTTTCACCTAACAAAAAACTAGCATTTCAGTTACACTGAAACCAGAGTTATTGCATTACCAAAACGGGCATTAATATTTTTTATGATCATGACAAAAACAGCATCTAAGCAAACGTCTATTTATTGTGCGAGATTGATTCCTTATAAAATAAAGCAATTGCATTAAAAACTGAAATTACTGAACTGAAATCTAATACCTCTAACAATGACATTGTAAACATTTGTGCTGAGATACACGAGGCTATTCGTGCCAACAATTTGATATTATTTAATCTTGTTACCACTTATGTTACAGTAGTTTCCCGTATCACTACCGAAAGGATTTGCCCTACTAGACCAATCGGAGATTGGGATGGGTAGAATATGATAAACTGAACGTAACAAATCGCTGTGCTAAAATAAAGACAACCATGTAATAATTAGTAAAGAAATGTAAATTAGGACAGAGCGTTTGTCTAATAAACATTTTAATACCTCCACCCAAGTAATGAAAAAACTCAATAATATAGACATACATTCACAGTTTATCAAAATGTTAAACACTTTCCGTAACTTTCAGGTAATCAAGTGAATCAAGACAAATAAGTAATATTGACACATGCGTTTAATGACTATGCCTGTTGCCTAATGCACGAATGAAAACATTTTCACGGAGCATTGCTTTACAAAGTATACTGCAATGCTAAAGTAATAAAGGAAATATTTGTACTATCAGCGCTGGTATAAAATATATTGTTTTTTTAGAATAAAATTGCTTGCTATTAAACAATTAAAGATATTCCATTTAGTAAAATGCTATCCACATCATGTTTGCATGGCGAAGAAGAATTTACTAACGTGTGTCAGAACTAAACAGATACATGAAATGTTACGCTCCAGGCTATTGTAAATATGTGTGTATATATTAGAATAAATAGGATAGGAATTTAGTACATATCAAGTTAAATTACTTAAGTACTCATAACGCCTTATACTAATCTCACCAAAATTAAACCGGGCCAAAAGGTGGAACGGTAAAGGTGGTGTGTAGTTAAACAGTATGGCAGCAATCCAAACAGTACCTCGGAATCAGCGGATAACAACCAATAATCAGGGGAGTAAACCATTAATATAGACAGCAGAAGGAAAATCAAGCAGTTGGAGCTAGAAATAGCAGGCGTTAACCAAAGCTAAAAAATCATTTCAGAATTAGGCGATGTTGAACGGTAAAGTAAATTTCTACATCAAAACGCACTTACCACGAGTATAATCCAATCCTTGTATACTTCATGCTGTATTTCAAAAAAGGAAGAATCAATAGGATAAGCGTAGAACAGAATTGGTGCAAATACTTTTAACTTTGTAAAGAATGTTTAGTAACGCGATAAGTGCATTATCAAATTAACAACCAAATGTGAAGGAAAACTTCTAGACTATCCAAATCGTGTAGCATGTGTTGATAACAATACTTGTATGAATTAGAACGTTACGATAATATACCGATATAAAGGTGTAGGGTTGGTTGACTAACAAACTTTTGTAGACTTCAAATAAAATGCACAAAGTGAATTCCGAAATTGTAATATTTGACCAGAAGCGTCACTCATACATAACAAGTAGTTATACAAAGTGTCTGAAAAATTTGAGAAGGTTAGAAATTGAATGAAAATATTCAATCGGGTAATTTTAAGTTCATTGGCTCAAAAGGTTGATAGTGGTAGAACATCACTAGAACCTATTCGTAAAGAAGTAGATATCGAGGCAAAAAACATAGTTAAGGCTATTGGAGTAGGTCGAATACTAAATAATAAACCAAGACCTGTTAAGATGATATTGTCAATTAGCCACATTGCGCATCATGCTATAAAGTTGAATAGCGAGCTCATATCAAAAAATATTAAAATCTGATTTGATAAAACACAACTTTAACAAAAACAGTTTAAAGAAGTACTTGCTCAGTCACAAGCTAGGCAATCTCAAGGTGAAAATGATCTTGTGATAGTGTACAAACAGGGGACTCCTAGCATTGTAAATTTCCAACAGTCAAAAAATTAACAAAATATCAAAAGCGACCAGAACTCTGTGTTTACTACCAAAATATCGGTGGCATGCAAACTAGGCTTAAAGAATTTATATTAGCATCTGTTCAGCATACTTATGAAGTTATTTTACCAAAAGAAACTTGGTTTAATGGCAGTTTCTGTAATTATAAAGTTGAAGTATCAGGATATTATAAATTTATGGGTGTGATTGGAGTATTGATTACAGTCAAAAGCTAGGCATGGTGGTGTGTTAATTACTACATATAAGGATCTTGTAGTAGATAAGATTAACACATATTTGCATTTCGAACAAATGTTTGTCAGCTGATGTAAATGGATCTAAAATTATATTAGGACTAGTATATTTTCCTTCTGGCTCAAACAGAAATATAGGTAGATTTTTGCAAGGAAGTGTCAAATCTCTTACTACACATCCCACCTATAATTTATATTTGTTTGAGATTTTAATTTGCCTGCAGCAACATGGATCACAAGTAATGATAACCAAAATTATTATGTTAGTTGTGCTACAAACTATCTTGCAAGTGTTTTGTGTGAAAGTTTTTCTTATTTAAATGAACAACATATTAACCAAATTCCTATCGATCATGGTGTACATCTTGACATAATTTATAGCAATAATACTGATGTTTAAGAATGTATGGGCTGATGACCTAACACTTCCAAATAATTACCACCATGTTGCAAAGTTTGGTAAAATTAATATAAGTTACAAAAATGAACCTCTTAAATATTCATAAGTTTTATGATTTTAGAAATGCTGACTATAAAGGTCGTAATAACTTCCTTGTTTCTGTCAATTGGGAAGTGGCATTGAAAGATTCTGACAATCTTCAAGTCTTCCATAGAGCAAACACTATCTAAGCGCATGTCGTGTAGTGTTGACATGAGTGCTCCGTTCTCGTGCCCACCCTCTTTACCTTTTTCCTATTGTATTGTCCAGCGACACATCACCAGCAGCAGTACCTGAGGCGGCAATCTAAACCGCAAGAAAGGCAGCAAAAACCTGTTCTCGGAGGTCAACTTCTGTGCCCGATTGGAATCACGGGGTACATGTTTCAGTAATATTTATTTACCCGGGGATATTATTAACATTATTAATATTTAAAAAACTTAAATACCACACAGTATTAAATTCTTTAGTTTCACAAACCTTATTTCTATTTATATGCAAACATATAAATGTCAACATTTACAAATTGAATACAGCAAAGGTATAATTCAAGTTTATAAAGTTTTATTTGGTATTATATTGCACATATTTTTCTTTCAGCTGTCTTTACGTTGGATACCTTTTAATTATCTTATAACCTCTGATCATTCAAGTCTCATGTATTCTCCGCAGTCACCAACAGTTGACGCTTAACCCCGCCAAAGTGTTTACAAAATACTTTGCACCCCGACTTAGTCTTACGTAAAAAAGTCAGCCACACGTGTTCAGCGTGTATCACAATTTTTTAATAAATGCTCTCGGTAAAATATTTACATATACATATGTATTATTTATTCAAAACACTGCTGCATTGGAAAGTGCTCTTAAAAACTGTTCAAACATAAATTTAACTGTATTTCCAATTTCTATAAATTAGAACATCAAATAGAAAACATGTTTAAGCATTTACGTTTTATGTTGTGTTAAAAAAATAATTCGAATACTGAAGTTAATATAATATGCCAGTTAGGATGGACATTTTAAAATTCATGATTGCCTTTGACCAAGGTAATTTTAAGTATTGCAGATGTGTATGTGTAATAGTAATTATTTCGATTATTTTTCAATTATGACATTGACAACACAAAAATTAAATGTTTAATGAATTTTGAATTAAAAATATTGTTCATATGAAGTTCAGAACTTACCAGATAAAACATTACTAGGCAAATCTGGTTGATCAGCTGCCATATCAACTGTTGCAAGTGGTGTTACTACAGCAGATTGTGGTGCAGGCACAGCGGTGCCAACCTTATGTTGGCGGGCTGCTCTACGAGAGCTACTGCCGCTGCCACTAGCACCACTAGAGCTCGCACAGGAACCCGTTGTTGAGTTGTGCCCTGCTGTAAGAAAAAAATAAATACATACCACAATTTATAAAATAAGCAATGCGATTACTTGTAACCGTGATTAAACCATTTTCATAATAATTGCTACCTTTAGAATGTAAAATAAAGCTTCCAAAGAACAAAAATAATGATGTTTTAAAAGAATAAAGAAAAATAATCTACTTCAACATCAGTGAAAAAAAGAATACATGAATCAAATATGAAAACAAAAAATAGTCTCAAGGAAAGAGTATTGTAACTTAACTAATACAATTAATTCATGCAACTTAGTATATAAATTAGCCACTGGAAAAAATATAAAAATAGTACCTTATCGATATTACAAAATAGGAATAAAACATATACCCACTTAGAAAACACATTAGATACGATGATGAAATACCTTCCCTCTGATGATAATACAAATAACGAGTATGGTTATCACAAAAATATTAGAAAGAATTAAAATCATCTATAACTGAAGCAAATGATAAATTATTAACTGAACAGGAAATAATGGAAACAATTAAAGCTATGAATATCATAAAATCACCAGAAGATGACATCGGCATCGATATTTAATATATTATTAAATTCTACTTTTCCAAAATTTATAACAACAATTTATAACAAATGTTTAAGAATGGAGTATTTCCAACAATCTGAAAAAATCAATCATAATAAGTATTACCAAACCTGGAAAATCAAATTCTCTAGAACCGTCAAAGTATCGTCCAATAAGCTTATTAAATATTGGTGGCAAGATCCTTAAAAATTATCAATAAGAAGAATAATGCACCCACCATCTATATGCAAATGACTTGCTAAGTTATAATCCGTATGGATTTGAACCTCAAAGCTGTACTACTGATGCAATAATGGATTAAAGAAGTTTATAGTAGATAGCTTAAAAATAAAAAATAATGTAGTTATAATAAGTATTGATGTTAAAGATGATTTTAATGCTGTCTGGTGGTCAGCAATTATCTTCATTAAAAAATTCACAATGCACATAAAATATGTTTCACTTGACCAAAGATTATTTTCATAATAGAAGAGTTTTTATAGAATTGAATACGATTAAAATAGAAAAGTTTGTCAGTAGATGATGTTCACAAGGATCTTGTTGTGGCTCACGATTCTGGAATATTCAATATAATTTGCTTTTAACATTAAAATATTCAAAATGTACAAAAATTATAGCATTTGCAGACAACGTCTTATTATTAATAAATAATAAATAATAGAAAACTTTGGCAAATTTGGAACTATCAAAAATTGAAATTTGGGCAAACTTTAACAGAATTACGTTTAACAAAGATAAATCTTCTGTAATCTTAATTTCAAGAAAAATAAAAGTCATTGAAGTATCTTAAATTTCAAAAAACTAACTCAGGTGACACAAACGAAATTCTTATAATTATATTAACCTGGTCTGTAGAACTGAAATGGGGATTAACGAGTGAAGTTTTAGAAATTATTTACAGTGGAACCATTTTATCATTAATATCATATGCCATTTCAGTATGAGAAGAAGCTTTAAATAAAAAAACAAATCGAAAGGAGTTAGAAAGGATTCAAAGAATGATCATCATCAGAATTTCTAAAGCATACCGAACAATATCGTATGAAGCATAATGTGTTATATTTGGAGAAATGCCAATTACTATAAAACTTCAAGAAATATCAAATGCATACAAAATTACAAAAGGTTTTATTGAATACAACTATAATCTACCAGTATGCTTAAAACATTGGTTTCATCTAGCAGATATGCTGGTTTTAAAAGAAGCAGAAAAAATAGAAAATCCAACTTACACAATATTTACAGATAACAAAAAAAACCAAATAGACCTAGGAACAGCTATTTATAAACAATATGAATTAATTCAAGCAATAAAATACAGATTAAACAAAATCTGCTCAATTAAACAAGCTGAATCCATGGCAATATTAAAATCACTGGAAGCATTAGTGGGCTTAAAAACATACAAGAAACCACCAAAACACAGTAATATATAATGATAGCAAAAATTATTAAATTCAATAACCTCTGTAAAAGAACAAAATCAAATTGTTGTAAATATTAGAAGCAAACTGAATGAAATGGGAATAAGGGATGGAAGGTAAACATTAAATGGGCTAAGGCGCATTGCGGATTATATGGATATGAAATGACGGATTTACTAGCAAAAGAAAGTTCAATACTTCCAGAGAAGATTTAATTTATACCAAAATTTCAAAAGTCAAATTGATAAAAAAATCTTTAATGTCAAAGCAACCAAACCTGGCAAAACATATGGGAATTCACGATAAAAGGAGAACTAACAAACTATTACTTTCCTTCAATCAACAACAGAACACAAACAAAAATTCCACTTCTTCCAGCGCTAACTTTGATGTTGAGTGGACATGGAAACAGACGTTATCTCCGTAGATTTAAAATAATAGACACTGAAACGTGCCCATGTGAGAAAGAAGAGCAAACAGTTGACCATATTATTTTTAGATATAGTATTTTAAACACAGAAAGAAACAACTTACAAAATCATATAAGGAAAGAATGAGGAACTTGACCTAATCAGACAATTGGAAAACACAACAAGTATTTATTAAATTTGTAAATAGTATTAACTTTGAATCACTATAATGCTAAATAGCTATAATTTTTAAATGGGAGTGCATCAAGCTTTTATAAATTTAGTTACCATTACACTCATAATAACCTTAGTTTCAATTTTTGAAATGTAACTGTCATTGATTCAAATCTAATAATTATATAAAACTTTCGAAAAAAATACAAAAAAGCTATTTTAAAAAAATTATTATTTAATTTTGCTGAAATGTCCATTGACATACTTATTCGTTAACACACTTGTATGTTTTAATTTATAACTTAACTTGAAATATGTTTTGTAATTAGTTTTAGAAATGCAGCAACCAGTATAATGCACAATAATTTAGGAAATCAAATAACCTTTCTGTAGTATAGCTTAGACTATTAAATCTAAAATTACCTTTATTTCGTGTGCTGCGCCTTAGTACAGCTCCACTGCGGGTAAGGCGTGATGAATCCCTCTCCCGCGTATTTTGACGACTGATGCTAGCCCCCAGAGCTGAAACCTCGCTGGACCTTCGTTTTCTTGATGTATTTTCAGCCACAGCTTGATCTGTAGGTAATGTTCCTTTACTACGTAAGAGATAATTGTGCCTAGGTGAACTTGTGTTACAAAGTTCAAGAATGCCTTCAGTTAATAAATTACTTTTTAATTGATCTGTTTTGATGTGTAATTGAGAATTTTGCTTAGAAAGATCTGATGATAAACGATTTCGAAGACTTCTAAGAGATGATAGTTCAGGTGGAGGAGATGGCGATGATATTTCAGCGTTTTTGTATTTTATATTGCTTAATTTAGAAATTTTTAAACTAGAGCTACGACTTTCGGTGCTGGAATTTGATCGCGTAGATATTTTTGTATTAGACCTCTCTTTGATGGTCTTGAATTCAGTTACAATATCCCGTGTTCTATTAGTTTTAGTACTATCGATAAATCTTACTCTTAATTGTTTTTGTGGTGCACTATTATTTTCGGCAAAGGTATGTGTGCTTGAAGATTCAGTGGATGATTTAATGTGAAGTGGTTCAACTTTAATGACAACTTCTAAATTAGTTTTACAAATTGGAGAGTGTTTGTTGTGTGACGTAGAGGACAAACTAGCCTTCTTTTCCGATCGTGTAGTTCTTGATAAACTACTCTTATGAGAATGTGAAGAGGAACTGCTACTGTCTAGATTTCGTGAACTAAATATAATTGGGATGGGTGTTGTACTGGTTGATGCTCTGACCTAAAACAAATTAATAATTTCTTATACGATCTTGCAAATATAATACATTACTGCAAATTATAGAAACTTTTTGCACTTGACAAGCCAAAAATTCATCAACACATTTCTTTTATATACAATCACTTTCTACAATTCAGCAATCGTTAAAAAGAGGAATCTTATTATTATTATCGAACAAAACTAGTTTCAGCACTGAAACATAATTTAAATTATTCAATTTAGATTAATTTATCTAGTCGTTAAAGGTTCAAAATGTATTAAATAACGCGATACGCATTTTAATATGCTTACTTGAAAACCATCAAAATAGCTACAGATTTTTTAAAGCCCAGACCACTGTTTAGAATTTAATGCTATACACATCATCATCATTTTGTTTTCGACCTTACTTAAAGTCGGTTTGACGCAACTCTAACTTATTTTCTATTCTGTGCCGATCTAAAAAGTTCTACATACCCTTCACAACCTAAATTTCTAATAATTTGACTAATATAGCTTGGTCTATGTATTCCTATACTCTTCTATCTTATTCTTATCTACTTGGCTCTACATAGACATCAGCAACCTGATGATTGTTAAAGAACTCCAACATGTTGACATGATTACCATTTATAAGGAAATGAAATATAACCTGGTTATCCGCTTCAAAAAAGGAAAAGTGTTAAATTATATGTTATGGTAAGGCTTAAGCAACGAATCGCTACCAACATCCCAGACCAATATACACATATTGATTTAATAAATACTACAAAGAAATTCCTTGTAGTAATTATTTTTTAAAAATAAATTTGTCGTAATTTTTATAAACTGTATTTAAATGTAGAGATAGCTTTCCAAACTGTAAAATCATTTAGAAATTAATAATAGCTAAATATACCTTTAGAACATACTAATTAAACAAACATTTGAAAATAGAGTAATCATTCGCTTGTAACTTCTAGATTTATTTTCAATTGTAAATAAAACAATGTGATTACAACACTAATAATAACAAATAGTTAGGTGAAGTAAGATTTATAGTAAGTTACAATAGAAAACTACCTTTCTGAAATTATATGTCCACTTTTAAATATTTGAATATACAACAGTTTAGTGAATATTTTATACAATTTGGAAATGTCAAATGTAATTTAAATTAAATAAATTTCGGAATTACGTTCAAAATTGCTTTGTATATTTAACAACAGCCTTTTAGAACACAATAACTGGATCCATATGTCAAAAGTTGAAGTACTTTAACAAACGCTTGTCATGTACATTTCGGTCCAAATAATAAGGTATACTTCACAGAGCAAGGGGGTCAAGTTCCTCACCAAAACTTTTGCAATCAAGAGAATTACTATTGACCTAATCGTAAACTAAAAGGATGTTGCCAACTAAATAAGAGGAAAGAAGGTAATTGTTTGCATTTGACTGAAGTAATATTGTATGTAAGTTGATAATTTTGTTGACCATCACCTAATTTAGATAATGTCAGGGTTTTCTTGATAACAGCACTAGTTGGGTACCTTGGGGACAATCCATATCAAGTGGCCCAGCACTGCTTGCCACATCATGGCAGAAAAAAATCATATTTTGCAGGTGCATTGCCATATGTTTTGGCTATTCAGAACAAATTTTATTTTAATTTATATTATATCCGGATACAAAATGGTCACCATTTTTGTTTTCTAAATTACTCGGCACTGGGTTGCTTTAGACTTTTTAGTACATTCAGGCCTAAAAATCAAAACTCTATTTATATGCCTAATATATTTTTGTTTATGTACTCTTTTGCCAAAGTTATTGAACGAGATTGATCAAAATTCACTTTTCGTAGGGTAATATCTCAAAGAAGGAACAGTTTCTCAGCATCAATAATCTCTGCGCAGTTATATATAAGAGAATAATTACTTTATATAAAATACCAAGAGTGAGAAGCTTACTCTTTAAAAATTACATCCTCTGAAAAGTTGATTTTTTGATTCTTTTTCAAATCTCTCAGTTGCAATATCTGTTAGACGATCAGATTAAAATCTGAAAATTGTGCACAGTAAAAGTCGGTATGGTATCAACCTTTGGTAATAAATGGCAACTTTGCGATTCAACTCAAACGATTTACAAAATTGTGAATTTGAACAAAAAATATTGATTTCCACATCTGGCAGAAGGCATAAGAATATGCTCCAAATGTGGTTGCAAATTATTGCGGTCAAACAGATACAGATTTTAAAAAATAAGCAAAAGGCTTAACTTGATTAATAGTTGTAGTTAGAATATGCCTATGCGCTCACCGCTTGTGGCCGAAAACCAACGCTGGCATCTAAATATGAAGCAGGGTTACGTGCGGTATGTTTCTTCAAATTATTTCTAGTAAAGTGTGTTGAACCTACACGTTAGGCGACATAAGGCATTATTAAGGTAATTCGAAAAGCACGAGGGAATTAAGGTATACTTCTTGCAATAAACACGCATATATTTGAAAACGTGGTTGCAAGTGTACATGTGAGTTAGATTGATGCTAAAATTAGTAGATATTGCAGTGATTAAGAAATAATGAATTAAATGGTAATTCTTGATCCCTACATAAAGCAAATATTCTGCTATCACAAGTGCTACTCATTATGAATGACTTTTTTCTTAATTCCATACCACACTAAACAGTTGGTATATGTACAATTGTCTAACCTGCATAAATCAGTTTACTCATTTTACAACTGTAACCACGAATGTAGGTAAAGAATCTATCATCATAATTAGGTCCTCAATCCTGGAACTAGTTAGGTGCGTACCCTCATCCTTTCCTATTCTGTGCCAACCTACACATTTACCTGAAATTTCCATTCTACATTTTTCATCATCTGCATACAATAGTCTGATCTAGGTCTACCTCTACCTTTTTTGAACTATCTCTGCTTGTAATATATATCGCACTATGCTCCAAAAATGCCTTAGAAAGTATCATGTCCTTTTTATTTCTCCTATTTTTTTGTTTTACACAGATATTTTTATTCCCCTACTATTTCTATAACCTCTTTGTTATTAACTTTGTCTGTCCATGCTATCATCCTCATACATACGAAGCACAACATTCCAAAGGCTTCTACTGTTTTTCTGTCTGCTTCTCCTACTGCCCCTATTTTATAGACGTACTGTGCTGTGCTCCACACATATGCTTTCAACAATTTTCTCATTATTTCTGTTTGCTGTTTTCAAACATTAGGCGAGAGTATTGCAAAACCAATACATGTAGTTGCTTATAATAATCATCAGGTTCAAATACAGTTATTTTTTCGTCATTAGATTTTCCATCTTGGAATTTGTTGGACGCATACCTACATTGATTTCCATTCTAAGCTAGCTTGCACATTTCTCTGAAATTTCCACAGCGTACATCTTTCACTATCTGCGTGCAATAGTCTAACCTAGGTCTACCTCAATCTCTCTTTTTTCCTATCTCTGCTTCTAATATATTCTGCACTATTCCCTCATGCCATAGTATGTGGCCTATCATCCTATCTCTCCTATTTTTTACTGTTTTCCACGTACTTCTTTCTTCCACTACCATTTCTAGTACCACTTTGTTCTTAACTTTGTCTGTCCATGATATCGTCATAATACATCTGTAGCACTACATTTCAAAGGATCCTATCTTTTTCCTGTATGCTTCTCCTATTGTCCAGGTTTCACAGCCATACTGTGCTGTGCTCCACACATAAGTTTTAAGCAATCTTTTCCTTGTTTCTACGTTTGTTGTCTTTGAACACAGTCATTGCTTTTTCTTGTTAAATGTAGTACGACCTTGTGTTAATCTTTGTTTTATATCTTTTGCACTCTTCCCATCTTGCATTATTTGGCTTCCTATGTAGCAGAAATACTTAACTTCTTGTAAGTTCTCGTTACCCATCTGTATTCGAATTATTAATTTATTTTCCCCTCCTTTGCATATTATACTAGTACTTTAGTTTTATTTTTGCTAATTTTCATACTATATCTCTCTGTTAGAACTGTTTTCATTTCATTAAGAGCTGTTTCTAACTCTTCCTTGCTAGATGCTAATACCACTATACCATCTGCAAATCTAAGCAAATCAATCTTTTGTTCCTGCATAATAATTCCAAATGTCTTCTTGCGTTTGACAGTATTCATGGTCTCTTCGATATACAAGTTAAAAATTAATCGAGATACCGCACATCCCAGTCTCCCCCCTTTCCTAATATTTACTTCTGTGGGTTCCTGCTCTAATTCAATTACCGCTGTTTGCTCTTTGTATTGTGTACTATCCATCTAGCTCTAAAACTCATTCCAATCGTCTTGAGTATTTCGAACATTTTTTTTCCATTTTACATTGCCGAAGGCTTTTTCCAGATCTACAAACCTTATATACACACTTTCCCTCGTTTCTATCGTTTTCTCCATTATCACCCTCAGAGCTAAAATAGCCTTCTGCATTCTCCCATTTCACCTAAACCCAAATTGATCTTCTCCTAGTATTTCTTCAGCTCATTTTTCCATTCGTCTTTGTATAATTCTAGTTTATTTTTGACACAGGTGCTGTAGAGACGTTGTTACTGCTTGTCCAGTGGCTTTTAGACACCTTATCTGTACCCGGCGCCTTACTATTTTTCAGACCCTTGATGCTAATTCATCCCTATCTCTAAGTATAGGGCATCCCAAGTTATCATTTTCAATGTCTGATTCCTGTTCTAATGCTGTTACTTTCTCTCCAGCATATAAATTTCCTATATATTCTTGTCATCTAACCACTTTCTTTACATTTTCTATAATGACATCCCCTTCAGCATTCCTTATATTTTTGCTATATAGTTCTATATTCCTAAAATTCATTCTAATTGGTTTGTATGCTTCGTGTCTTTCCTATTTGCATCTTAGTTTGTACCTCTTTGCACTTTTCATCAATCCATTGTTCTTTAGCTTTCTTGCATTTGCGAATAATTTCTCATTTTATGGCTTTGTATCTGTTTTCCTGTTTAAGTCTGAATTATTTTTGAATTTTCGTCTTTCTTCTATTAAATTCAGGATATCCTTTGTTATCCATGGTTTCTTATTTTCTTTTTGTGTATACCCCAGAATATCTCTGGCGACCATGTCTAAGTTGGATTTAATGTTATTCCATTCTGTATCTACTACCTTTATCAGAAACTTTCCCGATACCTTTCAGCAATTCTTTGACTTTTTTCATATCTTTCGTGGATAATTTTATCTTTTAGTTTCTACAAGTCAAAGTGCCTTCCCTTTTTCTAATTTTTAAATTTAAGAGCAGCCTTCATAATTACGATGTTGTGGTCAGTGTCTATATCTGCTTCTGGGTAGTTGCTACAGTCTTTTACTTGATTCCTAAACCGCTGTCTAACAAGGATGTGATTGATATCTTCCTATATCTGCTAGCATCTTCCACGTGTACAGTCTTCTAGCATGATGTTGAAATAATATGTTTGTGATGGTTAAATTGTTCTTGTCGCAAAATTCTACCAGCCTATTTCCACTGACATTTTTCGTGCTTAAACCAAATAAACCCACTACAGCTCCATCCCTATCTTCACCTACCACTGCATTAAATCCCAGTAATTATTAAATTTTCATGTTTTTTTACATATCTTAGTATGTCTTCGATACCTTTATAAATCGTCCCTACCTCCTCCTCACTGTAGCTAGAGGTGGGCCTGTATACTTGTTTTATTACTGTATTTACCGGTTTAGATTCTAATCTAACCATGAGTACTACTTTGTTCTTTTGTAAGTAGTTTTCTACACGTTGTCTTATCTTTTTTCGCATAACTACTCCCATGCCCGTATTTTCTTCCTCTGATCCTGTATGAATTACCCACTCCGCTTCATAAATCCCCCGCCTCTGGCCAGTGAACTTCGCTGATCCCTACTATGTCTAATGCTAACCTAACCATTTCAATTTTCAAGTTCTCTAGCTTACCTACTTACTTCATACTTCTGACATTCAATGCTCAGACTTGCAGAATGTTAATTTCACCCACATTAAAATTAAAATTCACAGTTTCATACCCTGAAATTCCGAAAATGTACGGCTTGCCAAAAATTCATAAGATAAATCGATGAGATCAACTGTTTCAGGGATTAACTCACCGACTTATCGGTTATCACAGTGGTTGTCAAATGAACTTAAGAATTTAAAGATAAATAGTTTGGCTGTACAAAACTCTTAAGAGTTTATTAATAAAATTAAGGATCTCACATCAGAAGAGAACAAAATCTTAATTTCATTTGATCTCAGTTCATTATTCCCTAGTGTTCCTATACATACCACGTATTTTGACATATTTAAAGGACGCTCTAATAGATAGTAACGTTCATGATGATAAAATCAAAGAGTATATCAAACTTGTTTCATATTTCATTGCATTTCCCAGAACTGTTTTCAATTTAACAACAAATTGTACGAAAAACGCGAAGGGAATGCTATTGGAAACAGCCTTTCACCATTCATAGCTAAATTGTTTATATTGTACTTTGAAACAAAGTTTAAAGAGAATTCCAAATACTTCCCAAGAATATGGATAATCTTTTGTATTAATAGATGATTCTTCGATAACAGCCAGGTTTTGTTCAAAGCTGTAATAAACCTATATTTTTTCTTGAGTTAAGAACGTATTCAACGACACTGGTACTTTATGTACATTAAAATAGTCCGAGATGTTTGGAAGTATGCATTCTTGCTCACTTAAAATCTCTGGAGACTAGTACAGCTTTACAACAACCATTGCAGATCTTATCACCTTCATGTAAAATGGCATTACGTCTCAAAATATTTTCATTTAACGATTTAAAGTTTTTCCAGTAATAATCATGGCCTGGTTTCTTAAATGGATTATAACAATACGCTAAAAAATACTTTGATGTGCTGGGTTCACCCATATTGTCCCATAGTTATAGCAAAGGTCAAATAGTTTAAAATTATACGCCTTTACGACTAAATAGAACTGACTGTACTATTCAACTGGAGATAGGTCTAGTTATTTAACCCATATGTCCCAACGACACTTTATAAATAAATATTTCTTATATTGTTTAATTTTCCAGATTGTTTGACTATATTTTCACACTACTAAGTTAACATATTAACATATTAGGAACGTTGTTTTTATTTTTTGTAGAATTTCATAAGTTATATTTGTTGTTTAAAAGATTAATGAAAATACCTTATTTATTAGTCACTTGATAGCGAAGGAATTATTGTCTACATACATAATGCAAACGATTTGTTTATATTTAAATGGCTTTACAAGTCTTTGTAAATGTTTATTCGACACAAAAAGTGCATATTTGTTGAAATATATGTATACTTTTTCTGCTTTGATTGTGCAAACAATCCCTTTCTATTTATATGACGCTGAACCTTTTCAATACATATTCTGCATTGTAAAGGAATAAAGACAACCGTTTGTGTGACGATTACCTACCACCTGTTTCAACTGTGTTATTAAAACAATGCTATTGTTTATTGTTGAAGACTAAAAAGTAAATAAATAAATACAGATTATAATTTATTATATGTGTATTACATTTATAGTACAACTGTGTTTACGTTTGCAAACTAGAACGCTAAGTTTAAATATTTATAATAATAATGTAGTGAAAATTTATTTTAAAAACATATATTTTAGTTACTAATGAGTCACAATAATTGCAGAGCTTTGACTCTTCCCAAAATAGAAAACGTCTTGAAAAAGTGGAAGTTAAAAAAATTGTTGGTATCCCATAAGAATTACTTTGGTTATTTTTATATTTATGTTGAGAACAATAAATTATGGTCTTATTTGAGATTAATACATTATTGTTCTTTGCAGCTTCGAACTAAAAACAAACCACCAACTCTGTTCCTTTTCTTTGGATTGTTCAAGTACTCCACTAAATGCGTCACTTTAGAGATGCACAGAGGTTTTCCATAGCTACAGCAAATTCAACTAACGATTTTAGTTTGTCCTCCTTATAGGCAGTTGTAATCGGATTTTTTGGACATGTGGTTCTATTATTTGTTTGGGTCTCCAAATAACATTTTAAGCGTCGATACAATTTTGGGTACTCCAGCATTATTAGTAATGCGGACACATTTCTAGCAGCGTCTTTTAGAAAACACTGGAGATGAATGAAATTTTCGTCATTTGTCAATCCTCACAGAGCCATAGACCTCTTAAAGGAACTAATGAATAAAGGCCATTCCAGTGAATTACCAACCAAGCATGGCAATTCCCTCAGAATTGTATGTCTGGCTGATATTTGTTGTGAAGTTAGCAAAGCGGGGTAATAATTAACATGTGGAATTGACATCGAATAATCTTGGGTATAGACTGCCTTTTGGATTTGCAAATTGGTCGTGGTCAGATACTTTGGGTCGTGATGTACTTGCAGAACTGAATTATAAATAATGGGTGTAATAACCTCTGCAGACGGTTGTTAAAGGATGTTGTTCAACATGGCTTGGACATTGCAGCATTTCTTTATGAATCAACTTCTTGCAATTCGTAATCCTCAATGTAACGACTACAGTCGGAGTCGTTTTGCATTATTTGCTCCAGAAGTTGCTGTTGTTTAGCAGCTGGACTTTGGCGTTTCTGTAGTGAGACAGGGATGTGCCCTATTTATGTTAATTTTTAACTTGTACATCAAAGAGGCAATGAATACTGTCGAATACAGGAAAACGATTGGAATTATTATGCAGGGACAAGAGATTGATATATGCTTAGACTTGTAGACGATATAGCGGTATTAGCATCTAGCAAGGAAGAGTTAGAAGCAGCTCTAAATGAAATAAAAACAGTTTTAACAGAGAGATACAGTATGATATGGTATGAAAATGAACAATAATAAAACTAAAGTACTATGTAAAAGAGGAGAAAAATCAAAAACTAGAATACAAATAAGTAACAAGAACTTACAAGAGGTTAAGGATATAAAACAACGATTAGCTCAAGGTCGAGCTAACAAGAAAAAGCAACTACTGTGTTCAAAGACAACAAATATAGAAACAAGAAACAAATTAGTGAAAATATATGTGTAGAGCACAGCACTATATGGCTGTAAAACTAGAACATTAGAAGAAGCAGACAGGAAAAAGGTAGAAGCCTTTGAAATGTGGTGCTAGAGACGTATGATGAAGATACCATGGACAGACAAAGTTAAGAACAAAGAGAAACTAGAAATGGTAGGGGAAGAAATAAATATGTGGAAACAGTAAACAAATAGAGAGTGGGATGATATAATAGTGCAGAATATATTAGAAGCAGAGATAGAAAAAACGAGAGGTAGAAGTAGAGCTAGGTTAGATTATTGCACATAGATAGTGAAAGATGTAGACTGTGGGAATTTCAGGGAAATGTGCAGGCTAGCTCAGAATAGAAATCAATGGGGGTACACACTCAACCAATTCGAAGATGGAAAACCTAATGTTGAGTAAAATAACTGTACTTAAATCTGTAATTAGTACAAGCAATTACAGGTATTGGTTTTGCAATACTCTCAACTAATGTTAATTGTGCGAAAGGATATACTGGAAAACTATTTTTTCGGCAAATGTTCACGTGTTGGGGGGATCTTGCTAGCCGCAGGCTGCATAACCCTCTTCACACATCGCAAACTATGGGCGAAATAGGACATATGATTAGAAAACAATAGAAGAGGAACTGAGCAGTATTTAGGCTGTGGGAATTTCAAGGAACTGTGTAGGCTAGCTCAGAATAGAAAAAAGTGGAGGTACGTGTCCAACCAGTTTCAAGACGGAAACCTTAATAATGAAAAAAATTATTGCATTTAAATCTGATGATTATTATCAACAACAACAGGTACTGGTTTTGAATATTTTCAATTAATGTTGACTGTGTGAATAGACATATTGGAAAACTGTTAATTCAGCAAATGTTCAAGCGTTTGGAAATTTTGGTAGCCGCAGACTGCTTTACTCCCTTCACATACTATTGAATATCGAGAAAATAAGGTATATATTTATAACAACAGAAGGGGAACTGAACTGCATCTAACAAGAAAGGTAGCGGCTATGTTTGAAAGCAACAAATAGAAACAAGGAGAAAATTTGAAAACATATGTGTGGAGCACAGCACAGTGTCTGTGAAATAAGGGCATTAGAAGAAGCAGACAGAAAAACGGTAGAAGCCTTTTGGAATGTTGTGCTTCATATATATGAGAATGATAGCATGGATAGACAAAGTTAATAACAAAGAGATTATAGAAATAGTAGGAGAATATAGATATCTGTAGAAAATAAAAAAAATAAATTAGGAGAAATAGGACAGGATACATTCTAAGGCATTTTTGAGGAATAGTGCAAGATATATTACGAGCAGAGATAGGAAAAAGAGAGGTAGACCTAGATCAAACTATTGCACACAGAAAATGGAAGATACAAACTGTGGAAATTTCGGGGAAATGTGCAGGTTAGCTCAGAATAGGAAACGATGGAAGCACGCGTCTAACTAGTTCCAGGAAGGAAAACCTAATGATGATGATGAAGATAACTAATAAAAATCATTGTGATATACATTCAGCATTTGTTTTATTTTTTGTTCCAATTCCACGGCCATTACAATTTTTCAGACAACTTTGAACAACTTTAGGCATAATTCCTGGCGCTAGGTTTCTAAAAATGTTTGGTAATCGATTTAGATGGAATAGTATGCTGTAAAGCATTTATTTAAACAATTTTTATAAAATAATTTGGGAAACAAGAAATTACATAAATCTGATTTTATATGTTAAATCCCTATGTTTAAGTGTCCTAGTCACACTGTATATATAAAACCAATCTATATAGGAACAAATTTCAAATGGCTCTTAGAAGTCTGGCAGCATAACCGGGCAAGGTAAAGGTACAGCACAATGTCAAGCTACCATGTTTTATACCTTTATCACACAAGGGTTCCATTCTAAATGTAGTACAATTAGTTTTAAGCTAGCATGCTTTCTGAAAATGAAACACTTTAGTGTACTAGAACTTTCGTTTGGGATAGCAAAGACTACCAAAAAAAAAAAAAATGTCCACTTCAACATAATATGTATGGTCACGTTAATTATGAATCATCATCATTTTGTTTTCGACCTTACTTAAGGTCGGTTTGATGCAGCTCTAACTTCTTCTCTATTCTGTGCTAATCTAAAAAGTTCTACATACCCTTCACAACCTAAATTTCTAATACTTTGACCTATACAGCTTGGTCTAGGTCGTCCTATACTCTTCATCTTTTTCCTATCTACCTGGCTCTACATAGATACGGTGAAACCTCTCTTAACGGACACCTCTACAAAGCGGACGCTTCTCTTAAGAGAACATTATTACATAGTCCCGATTAACATTATACACATTCATTGTTTCCTATAATTCTATACAACCGGACACTCTTCATAACGGACACAGACACCTACAATGACAATTAATATCTCTATAACAGACATTTTTGTTTCTCATAATATATGTATATACAAAGTGTCACTAACCTCACCCCTTCCCCTTCAAACACTATGAATACAATATTGTGCTAAAGCATGTAAATAAAAACCTGCTCTTGGTAATGTTATTGAACTAAATAAGTGTCTGTCGTTCATCAACTTCAGAGTCAATCCATATGAAGTGATCCGGTGATGGTTGCTTGACCAACTTTAATATTTTTTTCTTATATAAGTCAGCACTTCAAAACAGGTTTGAAATTTTTTTTATCTCATCCCGTTTTGGAGATACGGCCATTTTTGTTTGGCCATGCAGGCTAATTTTGACCGATACAGTCATTAACGATAAATTAAATATCTCCAGACTGGTTAATGCTACAGTAATGGGATTCATACTATTCTTTTTAGAAAAGTCCATTCTACAATTTAGGCCCTTGCAGTTTAACTGTTAATCTAACATAAATAGCTCAAAAATACAACCAAAGTTCATGATCAAAATTTAACAAATTCGACTTTTTAAGGCTGAAAATTTCAATGAAAGAATAAAATACCCAAGCTAATATTTGTATGACCATAAGATATAATAGGATACTTACCAATTTTAGAGAAAGAAGGTTAAAATATGTCTCTCTCGATGTTCTATAATTTTTCAAAAAACGTAATTTTGAAATTTTTTGAAATTTCGAGACAATAACTCTGATGGGGGAAAATATACAAATCTAAATTTTTTTACACAAGATGCACCTTTATGATAGTAAACTACTGTAAAAGTTTCAATCTTGGTATTTGATCCTGAAACAAGTTATGGATTTTTAAAGTTTAACAAAAACTCACATTTAAAGAAAGAAGGTGTATTTATTATTAACAAGAATTGAATGACTGAAGTTCACATATGTAATGTTCTTGATTATTTTCTTTACAATAAATGCCCATTAAGGAGCATACTTATTTCTTCTGAAAGATTTTGAAAGATAGTGTATGATCTTCCTGTCGCTGTTGTTAGTTCTAGAGCCGTCAATTTTCTTAAAATGTTTGAAATTGGTATTCAAACTCGATCACTTGCAGACTTCCTGAAAGCTGTGCCTGGTCCTGCAGGGTGATAAAAGTGAACATAGACATCATTATGTTCTAGCTTGAATTGCTCGATCTGAGCTAACCACCACTGTCCGTCATATATATATATATATATATATATATATATATATATATATATATATATATATATATATATATATATATATATATATTGCTGTGATATTCTCCTTTGAATACGGGAACTGGGTCCTTTCAACAAAAAAATTCTAGTCCCACAGATTGGGCGTCATAAACTGCTGTGATCCTCTTTTCGCCTCGGCTGCTCACCTAATTTTATAAACCTCCTCATTCATAAAATTAAACAACACATTCCTATCACAAACATCACCGTTACCTCTATTTACATCAATATTCACAATACATTAAAATTTCAAAATTAATATGCAGCATAAATTTTAATATCGGAAACTTTCAAAATAAAATTTATTTTCATTTTAATGTGCATCCAGAATTAAAGTCCTTGTAGGATGCCTACTAATTACTATAACAATATAAGCAGACCGAGTCTGAGTATAAAGGAGCATCTACCACCCCTTTACGTTAATTAACCAGGTTCGTCTAATTGAGCTCAAAGACATACCCAAAGTTTCATCATATTCCGAACATCAATACTAAATACCCTTTCTACTTAAACAAGCAAATTTCATCTTAAAATTAAAATTTTATGGTTAGTACAATTTCACTAATGTCCATTTAAAGTAAATCAATTATAAAGTTATTCAACATACACAAAAATGTCAAACAAAATAGTATAATTTACCTGAAGGTTACTGTCCTCGTAGCTTCAAAGTACATCGTCCCTTTAGTTAATCACACCATTCCAACAGGATTATATTTACGGCTTCTAATTCTCAACGCTTTTAAAATTTTCTCCATCACCATTTATTTAAAGTTGTTTATGGGCTTTTCCGGAACTCATCTGTGTATATCTGACCCTTGTTTCGTGGATCCAGACACGTATTTGAACCATTTAATTATTAACACCCCCGAAAAATAGCAAAGAAATTCATGAGTCTTTCACCAATATACGCCAAAACTGCCTACTTTTGTGTATACATTTGTCGTTGTAAATTTTGCTAATTAGTACAGTGATACTAAATTTTATTACCTTGTATCTAAGTGCACTGAAGTACATTCATGTTAGCACGTAAATAACAAACTATTTTGAATCACTAAAATATACGAGCAAACTTTAAATTATTTTATCAAACTAAAATGCACTGTTTAACATCTTCAATCAAGTCGCGGATGTAAGAGCTTTTAACGCATCGAATAGTCAAAAGTCTAAGAGAGAGCTTGTTTATATTCACCTCGGTATATATAGCAAAAGCCTGTCTGTCGGTCTGTTCCCCAAAACGGGTAATTCTAAAGAATTTCTCATTCTATGTTCCCAGTCCGTCACTCGCGCGTCGGTTTTTACGAATTTTTCACTCGCCCCAGTTGAAAATCTCAGAAATTCTCACACGGCACGCAAACATGTCCGAGAAAAACTAATTAATTTTGTACAGAAATTGTTGTTTCTACCTCTGATATTTGCATCCTATTTTCAACCAATTGTGACCCTCGTGACGTTGCTTAAATCACGCCTTTTACTATATGTGTCTTTGCTTGACGCATTTTCTCTTTCCTTTTCTAACCTGTTCGTATTGGTGCAAATTGATATTCTTTATTATCGATTATATTTTAGTCCATGTGGACTATCTGGGTTAAATAACCCCGTATCGCACCTTCTCGTGAATATTAAGCCACGGTTTCTTCAAGATTCTTTGAAACCATTTGTTATCTACACAATTTTCGCCGTACGTGATATTTAAACTACGCAGGTGTTCAAAATAATATTAATTCTCAGAGCTTTATTTTCTGGTATTATAATCTTGGATTTTTCACAGACTTTTATGCTTATTATTAATAATGGTTTAATTAACTCCAATTAAAATTGACTTCTATCTTTTCATTTTTAGCGAATACAAGTTAAATATTAATTATTATGTGTACACTTTGTTTTACTACCGGTTACTTAAAATAGGGTTAATTAATATAAATTTTGCACGTAATTTGCATTTGTTTAGGAATAATTACATTACACGCAGAGCTTTTTAATACTGCTTCTTTTGATATAAAGCGTCTTGTACATGATTTAAATCTCTTATGTTTAATGAAACTAATAACCTTTTATGCTTCACGGTGATTAAAATTATTTGATGTGATTATTTAATTTTCTACCCTGGTCTAAATATGAGTAATATATATATATATATATATATATATATATATATATATATATATTGTTATATATACTGTGATCCTACCTTATTAGTGATAGGCGTAATATATCTATCTGTCACTCCTTGTCTTATTTTAGAGCCTTGTTGAGTTATGCCACACAATTTATCTTTAAATATTTTACACGGCTGCTGCACTTAAATATTCTACAGGGCCGTCAAACACGTAGCGGAATCTACCTAGGGTGGGTCCGTCCTAGGCAAACACCTCTCAACTAGACACCCAAACAAATATTCAAGGATTTTTCAAAATAATTTTAAAAGCCAAAAGTATTCCCAAACACTAGTTCCACTTTTATAAATTTGTTTAAAGCACTGCGTAGATATTAAATACTAATACCTGGAATCCAGATACAAGCGCCGCCTTCCAGCCGTCCTGAAGCCAAGTGACCAACTGCAGGCACCTCCTGTAAATAATAAGTAACTCGAGCAACTGGTAATCTCCAGACTATAAAACTACTAATATTTC
Organism: Platerodrilus igneus; assembly: GCA_036346225.1. Taxonomy (NCBI): domain Eukaryota; kingdom Metazoa; phylum Arthropoda; class Insecta; order Coleoptera; family Lycidae; genus Platerodrilus; species Platerodrilus igneus. The sequence goes on from JARFIW010001055.1 coordinate 3,088,132, forward strand.
TACAAATTTTATGTTATACAAATACTCAGATAACTCCAATTCCACTATGCTTTCGTCTTCAAACAATAACGGTACAGACCAGCACTCCCTCTTTTAATTAACTTTTATTCGCCGTAAAACTGCTACTATTTGCTATCTCCAGGTACAACTTGACTTTCAAAACTTTCTCGTAACCTTTTAAATGTAATAAAACTCATAACAGTACAAAAAACACGTCTATTTTTCAGTAATATAAATTTGAAGTCCCTTATAAATAAAAACCGTCTTCTTTTGTTTCCGTTGCCATGACAACTATCTCTACGCACACTATGTAATTTATAATTATTAATAATTGATTAATAATACAGTTGTTTTCTCTAGATACATTCATTTTCTAGATGGTTTGTAATCCAGTGATTTATGTATATTGAACTTTTACAATATTGAAAATAGCTAACAAACTTTGATGGTTCAGCTTTTAAATTGTACGCAACAGACATTTATGTCTTATTCGGTAAACGTCCTGTCATTACATAACCAATCTTTAATTGTTAAAACATATTCAAACTGAAATTGATTTACAAATTTTACGGAGTATCACTTAACTCCTTAAAATTTTAAAAGCGTGCAGTATACCACACAATTTTGATATTTGTTTTACATTCAAAAGATTCTGAAAACGCTAACTCCAAATTAAATTTCATATACGTGCAACCATAACAATTAAAATACGTATACAATGCAAACTTATAACTAGCTTAGCCTGGTCTATGGCGGTATATGTTGTTGAATGCAATGCAGTTTCAAAAGCTTTATAAATTTATAAACGTGGAATAGTTGTTGTTAATTTATAAACCAAAAATACCTGAAAGAAAATACTCAAACAAAACCAAATATACCCCATTCTAGCAAAGTCGTTTCAAGCCCTATTTAAACATTTTATAAGCCCACCCCTTCTTGACAGTATATAAGGCCCCACTGATTTTAAATAAAATGAAAATTTGCTTCCTGGATATAAGTAATTCTTTTAATGGTTGAGAAATTTTAAATTTTAGTTAAAATCACTATAGTTTTTTTCTTTATGTATGAGGATTAAGTGTTAGTTTCTGTATATTCTGTATAGTTTTAAGCTCGTTAGTATTATTTACAGTGTTAATTTTATTCTTGCGATACTTTACTTTCCACATGGAAATATGGATACAAATTTTCTATATGAAAACGTCCCGACATTCACCCCTGTCATTCTCCAATTCGTAAGTATTCCTTCTGCAAAAATTCTTCTCACTCGATAAGGACCTTCGTATGGAAATACCAACTTGGCACAAATATTTCTTTCCCAATTTGACATTCTCAATCTTTTAACAATAACAAGATCCCCAACTGAAAAACCACTTGCTTCTTGATTTTCTTGTTACGTTTCTCCAACTCCTTCTTTGTATCGTTTCGAATTGTTGTTTGGCTTTATGCAACAACTCCGTTATATCCTCCACTTTTGTTCAGCTCTCCACGGTCTTGCTGGAATCACCTTCTTCATCAATGTCACAGGACACATTCCTGTCACTGAACTTGGTACAAAATTAATATATTCTTCTATTTGCGGTAAATACCTTACCCACCGATCATGTTGTTCCTGCGTTATTAACCTCAAAACTTTATTACTTCTCGAATATATCTTTCACACGGATTTCCTTGAGGATGTCTGATACTACAGAATGTCATCTTTATTCCATCCTTCCTTAATTTACTTTCAACCCTTCGATTACGAAAATACGTTGCATTGTCCAACAATACCCTATTCATCTTACCTATTCGTTCTACAAACTTTCTTACAGAACTCAATACATGCCTAGAATTACATCTCCTCGCTGGATAAAGCTGCACAAACTTTGTAAAAATATCAACTACAACTAAAATATGCTGATATCCGTTCCTACCGGTATCAAATTACTCAAGTAATCCATTGCCACAATATCTAATGGACCTCCGCTCTTATACATCTAACTTGATTCTGCAACACCACATTCTTATCCTTTCCTAACAAACACGTCTCACACAGATTTATGCAATTTTTCACCAATTTTCTATCGTTTCGTGCATAGAAAGCTTCCTAAATATCAAGAACGTCTTACGAATCCCTATATGACCAAACGTAGTATGAATTTCCTGGATCAGCTCAACGGCTACCTGTGTCGTTAACACTAATAATTCATCATCCCATAACCTTTTCACCAAAACTCCTCGACCATATAAAAACCTCTGTCTTGTTCTAAATTCTCTCTGAATAATTTTCTCTGATCACCCTTATTTCTTCGTGTGCTTGCATCCGATGAAATCTGGCATTCGACCATCTTCCCAGATCTTCAAACACTTGCAATGCAATCAAAAATCCATTCCTACTATCCGTTAGCAACCCTTCATCCTTCCTACTAAAAAAATCAGCCGTAACATTTTCTTTACCAGGTTTATGTGTAATCTCAAAATCATATTCCTGCAATACTAACGCCCATCTATACAATCGACTGTTCAAAACTCTTTCTTCTTCAGAAACGTGACCACTGTGTTATCCGATTCAACCAGAAATTTATTATCCAATAAATAAAATCTTAACTTCTTCACAGCATATACGATTGCCAGCATCTCTTTTTCCGCTGTCGAATACCTAGTCTCGCAGTCTTTCAGAGCCCTCGAAATAAAACAAATTGGCACTTCTCTCTCTTCTTGAACCTGCACCAACTCAGCCCCTATTGCAAAACTCAAGCGTCTGTCCTTAAAATAAATGGATCCTGTAAAATTGGGATATTTTAATGACAATTCCTATAAAATACCGCCTTCAACTCCCGAAATGCCTGTTCCCTTTGCTCGTTCCATTTCCACCTTTCGTTTTTTTAACAACTCCAACAATGGAATGCACAACTCCGAATATTTTGGTATGAATCGACGATAATAATTTAATACACCTAAAAATCCCCTTAAACCTTTCAAATTTCTTGGCTGTTTCAAATTCTTCAACTCGTCCAAGCGTTTTCACAAATTCTAATTCCTTCGCTGCCAACGACAAACCCCAAATACTTTACCTGGTCCTTAAAAAACTCACACTTCTTCGAATTCAACCTCAAACCTCCCTCGTCTAACCTTCGGATCACTTTTCTTAAATGTTCTAAATGTTCTAACTCGTTCTTAGAAAAATCAAAATATCATCGACATAGTGCGTACAGAAGTCTTCGTACTCATCTAATAACTTCTGCATGGCTCGAACTAATGCAGCGGATGACGTTGAAAGACCAAATGGAACAACTCTGTACTGATAAATCTCCTTCAATGCTAAATCCAGTATACTTCCGACTTTCCTCATGCAAAGGAATTAGCCAAAAGAATTCTTTAAGTCCAGTTTGCTAAAAATTTTCATCTCGCTTACCTTGTATAACAAATTATCTAGTGATTTTGGTTGTTCAAATTGTGGTTTAGTAATCGCATTCAATCTCCTAGCATCTAAACATATTCTTAATTCTAAATTATCAGATTTAGGCACAACCACTACCGGATTGATATAGGGTGTTCTCGCTGATTCAATAATTCCTCTTTTAACATCTTTTAATCTCATTTTCACTCGACCCCTTAATGCAAATGGTATTGGATATACCCTAGTACGAAAACTTCCCTCGTCTGTGACCTCTAACTTATGCGTATACTCCTTCGCAAACCTAGGCTCATTACTAAAAACTCCTGCATGTCTATTAAACACCTCATATAACATTTCCTTCATATCCACCCCTATTAATCCTATCTGTTCCTCATCAAATACCTTCTCAAATATATTACATAACCGTAACTCATCAATTCCATCATAAATTCTATTCTTAGTCTTTCCTGATCCTATACTATCTGTATTTATCTCATCCCTAGTATCCCAATTATCCTTAGGCACCACCCATTTCTTCTCTAAATTTAATACCTTTACCATTCGTGCTTTACCATCTATAACCAGTCCAAATTCCTCAATTACATCTATCCCTACAATAAAATCTAAATATAATCCTCTTGCTATCCAAAACTCTACTTCACCTAGTCTGGTACTTCCTAATACAATCGATACTGTACAACTTTGTCTATCGTAGTTAACTTCCTCTTAATCGCAGACCATAAATTAATACTCTTAACCCTACAAATTTTCCTTTGAATAATTCTGCATGTTTCAAAACTATTTCTCTCTCACCAGCGATAACTGCGACCCTGTATCTATCAATGCCGTGTAAACAGAATCCCTAAACTAATATGAATAAATGGTAACTCCGCCTTCTTTCAAACTTATTATCTAACAACTTATCTACTAAACTAATACTATGCTGTGTCCCTAAATCTGATTTTCCTAACACTAATAAATCGACGTTTTTTTGTACCGTGGGTTTATCGTGGACCTCCACTTTCTCTATCCTATCCTCCGATCTCTGTCGCGTGTCTCTTGTTGTTACGTGTTGGATCGTCAAGTTTCTATCTGTCTCCCGTTCTCGGTCTCTAATCCCTGTCGGTATTTCCCCCTGATCCGTTGATGTCTGCTCCCTTTCTCTCTGCCATCTCTGCCCAAAACCCATCCTTTGCTGTCCAAAACCTCTGTCATTCCTATCCGTCCTGTTCCAGTCATTGTTCCCCCTATATTTATCGTCTCTATTAAAACGTTGTTCCCAATTATTATTCGTTCTCCTTTGATTTCCTGATATTGCTTTCTGTAGTTGTCCTGTCCATTCTCCCTATAATTGTATCCTTGCACCCCAGTCCTCTGGTAGTCTGTGCTATTCCTATTCCTATCCCAATTCCTATTATCACTATTTTCCTGGTATTCGTTTCAAACGTCCTAGCTACGTCATAATTTCGCATCATTTCCAAAAGTCTCTTAAAGTCCGAACGTTTTGTATCGCTACTGCCCTAGTTATTTCCGCCTCCATATGCCTTGACAACAATAATATAATTTCATCTTCTCTTAATTTAGGAATCAGGTGCTGCGCCTGGTTATACTTTTCAATCACATAATTTTCTCGATCCCTGGTATGACCTATAGTTCCCAGTGTTTAAATCCGTTCGAATATTAGCCTGATGCGTGTTTCCCCAATATTGTTCTATGAATAGCCTTCGAAATTCCTCGTACGAACTATATTGCCTCCTCACGATACAGTGCCATTTCTCTGCACAACCCCCAATGTCACGCTCACCATCTGCATCTTCACCCTCTCAGGCTCACTCTCTACCATCTCGTCCAACTTGCTAAGATAGACCATCGGCTGCTCATTCTTTCTGCCTTCAAACCTCGGCAAGGTCTCTTTCCTAGCCTATACTGGTATCCTGCATCACAAACAACTCTTCCCTTTCCAATTCAACCAACTGTTCTCTCATCTGTCTAACATTCCTTCAAGACCAGACAATCCATTTACCGTATTCCCCAGAACCGTCGTATCCCTTCTCAGCTTCTCTGCCACCTCCTGACTGCCCGCAATTTGCCTATAATTTCGTTTTTAGAGTTAATATTGTCCTCCGTCTGAATCCGAACTATTTCACCTAAATTCTGCAATTTTTCTGTCTGTCTAACTTCGACCATGTACAGCTCTTCCCTTAATTCATTTAAACCTGTTGTTACCTTCCTTCTACAACCTGGACTCTATCCTCTACGTCCTTCAGAACTTCATCCTTAAATGAACACAAACTGCTCTGTATTGATACATTAATTCCTTCAATTTTCATTTCCATCATATCAAATTTTTCTTTAACTTCCGCTTGTGAATTTCTAACCTCGGCCAACAATGATCCTCTCAATTCTTCATGCGACTTAGTTAACGACCCTTTTAATTCCAACAAAACCATCATCACATCTTGGATCTGCATATTCTCTTTTCCCTTATCAATTTCATTTTCTCCCGATGTATCCCTGAATTCACAATAATCACCTCCGGCTCCACATATCCTCCAGCTTCATCCCTAGCATCCCTGCTGCTACAGTCTTAACCACCGGTTGCCCTCTCACACCAGTCTCAACTCCATAAACTTTCCTGACCTCGTGATTCTCTCCTCATCAGACATGTCCTTTAATTTTCAAAATAAACTTCAATGATGTGCCCCACTAAGCTACACAACCTCTGCAAATCTGAATCAGCCCTATCGAGCCCCACCTTTAGGCGAACAAATATTTTGTTGCGAAGTTATTTACCTATTCGAGCCCCACCTAATGTTTTACCGCCGCTAAAATTGACCAAAGTGTGAATATCAAATTACGTCTTAGCCTACTACAATAAATTCAAAACCTTCAACAACTGTTAAATAAATATATATGAAACGTCAATCAAATATTAATTTTCACTTTTAAATAGAATATATGCAACGACAACTAACAAATCTACTCTGCCTCACGTTGTTAGCGCCATCTGTTATATATACTGTGATCCTACCTTATTAGTGATAGGCGTAATATATCTATCTGTCACTCCTTGTCTTATTTTAGAGCCTTGTTGAGTTATGCCACACAATTTATCTTTAAATATTTTACACGGCTGCTGCACTTAAATATTCTACAGGGCCCAAACACGTGCGGAATCTACCTAGGGTGGGTCCGTCCTAGGCAAACACCTCTCAACTAGACACCCAAACAAATATTCAAGGATTTTTCAAAATAATTTTAAAAGCCAAAAGTATTCCCAAACACTAGTTCCACTTTTATAAATTTGATTTAAAGCACTGCGTAGATATTAAATACTAATACCTGTAATCCAGATACAAGCGCCTCCTTCCAGCCGTACTGAAGCCAAGTGACCAACTGCAGGCACCTCCTGTAAATAATAAGTAACTCGAGCAACTGGTAATCTCCAGACTATAAAACTACTAATATTTCTACAAATTTTATGTTATACAAATACTCAGATAACTCCAATTCCACTATGCTTTCGTCTTCAAACAATAACGGTACAGACCAGCACTCCTCTTTAATTAACTTTTATTCGCCGTAAAACTGCTACTATTTGCTATCTCCAGGTACAACTTGACTTTCAAAACTTTCTCGTAACCTTTTAAATGTAATAAAACTCATAACAGTACAAAAACACGTCTATTTTTTCAGTAATATAAATTTGAAGTCCCTTATAAATAAAACCGTCTTCTTTTGTTTCCGTTGCCATGACAACTATCTCTACGCACACTATGTAATTTATAATTATTAATAATTGATTAATAATACAGTTGTTTTCTAGATACATTCATTTTCTAGATGGTTTGTAATCCAGTGATTTATGTATATTGAACTTTTACAATATTGAAAATAGCTAACAAACTTTGATGGTTCAGCTTTTAAATTGTACGCAACAGACATTTATGTCTTATTCGGTAAACGTCCTGTCATTACATAACCAATCTTTAATTGTTAAAACATATTCAAACTGAAATTGATTTACAAATTTTACGGGAGTATCACTTAACTCCTTAAAATTTTAAAAGCGTGCAGTATACCACAATTTTGATATTTGTTTTACATTCAAATGGTTCTGAAAACGCTAACTCCAAATTAAATTTCATATACGTGCAACCATAACAATTAAAATACGTATACAATGCAAACTTATAACTAGCTTAGCCTGGTCTATGGCCGGTATATGTTGTTGAATGCAATGCAGTTTCAAAAGCTTTATAAATTTATAAACGTGGAATAGTTGTTGTTAATTTATAAACCAAAAATACCTGAAAGAAAATACTCAAACAAAACCAAATATACCCCCATTCTAGCAAAGTCGTTTCGAAGCCCTATTTAAACATTTTATAAGCCCACCCCCTTCTTGACAGTATAATATATATATATATATATATATATATATATATATATATATATATATATACATACAGACAATAGTGTTATTAACTTTCAGGCTTAAAGGTTTTAGCGATGCAGTGATCCTCGTATTTGGCAGTTTCTGAAGTTGTATAGCACCTAATTGTGTTTTCTCCAACAGCATAGTATCTATGGATTTTTATTGTTCCTTTGACCAGCAATGTATTTTCAAATCTTGGTTTAAGTTTTTCCTTGTGTGTAATAATATCCTCCTCTTTAACAAGGAAATAAGTTATGCCTGTAATATGTTACTTGCAAAAGGCAAACATCTGGTCTACATTTAAGATTTGGTTTAAAGTTGTCCTTTGTAAACTAGCTTTCGTCACTTCTCGTTTTGTTGTCCCCCCCACTCCATCACAGGCGTTTTTCCGCGGGAAGAGGCAAAGAAATTCCACTCAGCCCCCAGACCAAAATCTTTCTTGCAAATGGTTGAGAAATTATACCTATTTTTATACTGGCTTCCACTGCCATCTGAAAAGTAAAACAACCTTTCTACTTTAGGCAGTTTGTTCTTAATATAATGGATTACTTTCGTTTGAAAGGCATGTACAACAGTCGTATTGTGCTCCAAATAGTCACTTAAAACAAATCGAATGACTTTTAACCTTACCATATTCGTTCTTAAAATATATAACAAATGGATGCACGGTTGCTTGCTCATTTACCCAATGGTAACCTTGTATTTCATCCTGGATAATGTAGGTGAAATTTTCTGCAGTCTGCTAAAAATATATATTCTGATTCAACTAGGTTTTCTTTCTTATTCTTCAAAACTGTCCTTGAATTTTAGAAATGTAATTGTGAATCTTCAGATTTTCTAACTTTTCAACTAACGATTCAAAATATTCTTCTTGAGATTTAATAATACTGACCATCTCTGATCTATCAGTCGTGACCCACTCCTTAAATTCAATATGATCTGGAAGATCCTCTTCCGAATCGCTAAATAGTTCTAGTACACTTTCTTTTCCTGGGCAACTTTCACACAAATCCATCATACAATCATAATTGTTTACGTCGCAAACTAATAAATCAATCAATTCCTTATAGTCAACATTCAACTCTACAGTTTCTTCACCCATGGAGGCTCCTTTCTTTTTCCTTAAGGAAGGCAAAATGCTTTGTTCTTGCATCAGATTTCGTGTAAGTCTAATCAACCGCTCTGACATTTGGAATTCTCGAGCAATCTTTTCTTGTGACCAATAACTAGGAGCAAGCTAATGATTTTCACTTTTTCCTCTTTAGAAGCTATTAAACACTTTTCCTTCAATTTTTCAATCAAATCAGAATATTCTGAGCCTAACACATCTTGTTGTACAGGAACAGTGTTATTTTCAGTATGATCAAAACAATTCTTTCTTAGTATTTCACTAGCTTTATGAACTTTATTCTCAATGGCTGATTGCCTCTTCTCGGAAGTTAGCTTTCTTATTTTGCATGCTGGAGATAATCCTAACAAAGAACAAGCTGAATCTACTTTCTCCTGGATTTTCTCGAGAGGAACATAATTATCCAAACAATCGGTATCACCGGAAATTTTAGATTGTGTGTCTAAAACATAGTTTATAACAGTTTCGACAAAGGGACTGTCCCGGGACTAATTTATCAATATATTCATGAGCTTTCAATAACAACAACTGTTCTAATTTAGTCTCTCTTAAATCAGAAGTAATTCGTTTCTTGTGAACTTTTAAAGGATCCAAACAGGATTTCCCAAAAAGGTGATTATATTTTAGACAATATTTTTTTTGTGGTACTCACAAATTGAAATAATATCGTTACTCGCTCTTAATTTTAAAAGTTTTTGTTCAACATCATCAAACTCATTGATATGTTTTAATTTTGTAGACACGAAACCATAACTTGTTTTATGGCAATGTTCATAAATTAATTTTCCAACAGAACACAGATCATCCATTTTAAGGTAAGTAATAATAACAAATACTCACAGTAAAAGTAAAATGAAGAAATAATTAATAAACAATGGTAATTAATAAAATAAATTTGAATTAACAAAAGACACAACACCTTAGAAAACTATCTGCATTCTAACAGACTGTGGCACTTGCTGAACCTCAATGAGCAGATAAGTTTCACTATCCGGCAGATTCCTGTCCAGACATGAATGATGCATATGTTGTAACAATTTTTTTGATGACTGCAAATCCTTTAAAATTGTTCATTAAGTATGCAGCATTGTCTATTCAAATAAACAATAAAAATCAAGCTATGTAAATAAATATTTAGATCGAGGCAGAGTAGCCCAATCACGAGTCGAGAACTATTCAATAATACTAGGTTAGTTATTATTTGTAAATGTTGGTCGTTTGAATAGAATCATCAATGTCAGGCAATTTAGATGTTACTTGTGCGCATTGAGCAGACAATTCAGTTGAACTGGATCCTCGCCAGCAACCTTCATGTAGCGATAGGCGTTGCCGCTTAGCCAGGTGCAAGATGCACTTGATTTACGGTGTATTTTAATAATGGGAAGCAGATTAATTTATTGTCAAATAAAACTAAATAATTTTGTTATAGCGCTCAAACGTTCTATGTTAATTTTTTTGTAAGATAGCATTCAAAGATCTATGGATTTTTAATAATGAATTGTCCAAATTTGTTAATTTTGATTTCACTAAATTTATAAAACGAGCTTGGAGGATTTTCTAGTTATGGTCTTATAGAATTTCCAATAATAATTTTCTTAAAGTTTGCTCTTTGTAATTATCAAGTTTATTATCCGTAACGTAATTGTAATAATGTTTATTCTGGACATTCAGTAAAGATAAGACTGTGAGTTTACAAGTTCAAATACCATATTTAATTTTCCGAATCGCTGTTAAATTAACTGTCTTTAAAACAAGTTGAAGAATGTTGAAAATTATGTATTTTGGATAGCCTGTTTTATGGTTTGGTTTTGTTTAGATTTGCAAAGATGAGATGCACTTCAAGTTCGAGTAAATGGTTCCGGTATATTATGCAATAAAATGTGGACGTCAGTTGTTTGTCAAAGGATTGCATGCCAGCACATCTGGTCCCAACAATGTAAATGTTTCAATGTAGCTTAGAACAACACTTTGCAAGGTAAGCGTTTTTTATCATTGACATGACGTCAGCTGTTCGCCTATCTTGAAAACTAGACAGATTGTGGAAAACAACATTGTAACAATCGACTATTCTTGTTTTACTGTGTAATTATGAAAACTTTTTCTGTTTAGAATTTATCACTTGTTACGTGCAAACCGAATTTGCACTTTAACATTGTTTAGGTTAGTTTTTTGATGTGCGGAAGTTCCCGCCATAATTTTAAATACGCAAGACGCGCGAACATTTTTAAATAGACTGGGCGGGGCTTCCGGTCACAATAGTGCAATTGGCAAGTGTGAATTATCCCTATAGGGGTATAGCAATGCTACAAAAGAGTAGGGAGTTCCGCGGTTCTCGCTGAAACGTGGCTTTTTACGCGAACTTTGAAGTGAACAGTCGTGCGGGTGTCGTGTTATCTTATTATGTAGATTTCCTTATCTTGATTATCTTTCCTTAATTACCTATTCCTGTCTTCCACTGCATATAGGAACGGAGATGACCCTGGAGCATCCCATGACCCGAGATAATTTGGAGGTCCAACTCTACCAGCAGCAGCGATGCCGAGGCTACCGCAGCGTGATTTGCTGCCGGTTAGCGGATCCTTCACGTGAGTAGACTCTCTAATTTTTATTGTTTTAATTTTATGTAACTTCGCTTAATTATGGCGCAATATAAATTATCAGTGACGTCATGGTGTATCTTATGAACTTTGGTAATTGTATTACCGGCTTTTAAGAGCCATCTATCGGCATTTCAATGTACCAGAATCTAAGTGTTACATTTTGTTAACTGCATTACCGACCAGATAAAACTTTAAACGAAGTGTAGCAGATGGCGCCTTCAACCTGTTCAGGCTATGAACTTCAGGGTTTCTTCTTTGTTTTTAGGTTATGTTAATTTCAGTTACAACCATGCAATATTTTAACAGATGTTATTGAAACAGTTTTTTCACTTAAGGAAACGTATTTTTATTCATGTAAGTATTTACCTTACCTTATGTCTTTAAATACAGTATTATAGAATTACCAATTAAAATATCTTTAGTTGCTTTCCTTAACTTTGAAAGGCCGTTTTTTGAAACTTAAATACATTGTTCTTTATGTTACATTCTAAAATTGCATTATGGTTTATCCTTCACATGAAAATTTTGTGTTTAAAAAAACACTTGAGTGAAATAAATTGCTAGTATACCTTTTTAAGAAGTGTTTGACTATACGTTGTTGCCTTATAGGTTAAATAACATATCCTCTGCGTCCATTTTCCATTTTGGAAGGCTTCTTTGTCATTATCTATAAAATATGTATTTAACTGAACATTGATTTCGTTTCCATATACCTTAAATGTGTTTCTTTGGTGTTATCGGTGACGTTCTAACAAGTTCTTACCTCTAAATATCGTATCGTATTACCTTAAAGTAACTGTAACGTGTTTTTTACCTTCTAATCTGCGTCAAAATCGCATATTTTTTATATCGTGTCTTGAATATTGTATTCATAATGAACGTATCACATCTAAAATCCCTCGAATTAATCTACGAGCTGGAATGTAGAAGTATCATAGCTGCGAGCAATCAGAATGATAGGCGATCTCAACTTAGGGCTGTTTTGTCACAGGAAACCAAAGGCGTTGCTATCTTAAAGAACCCTGTTGGCGATTGGCCACTCAACGTATCAGAAATTAAATTATCTTTAGATGATATATCGGGTATAATAAACAAAACAGATCCTGCGGCTACTAATATCGAATTAGGGAGATTGACTTCAAGAATAACCCACGTCAAACACCGTATCGAATCATTATCTTTATATAACGATGACCAAGCGACTCAAGCTAAACAAAGTTTGTTGTCCAAGGTGTTATTGCTTGAAGGAATTCTTTTAGAAAGACTTAATCCTAACGCAGACGTAGATATATCGTTACCTTTTTCAAATCTTGCGCTTGCCGAACCTAAACCATTAGGAAAACCTATACCTGTATACAAATGGGGTCTCACCTTTGAAGGGTTTGATTCGAAGGTTTCTTTATCATCCTTTCTTGACCGGATTAACGATTTTGAAATTTCTCGGGTGTACCGACCAGGACCTATTTATCTCAGCTGGTGATTTGTTCGCAGGCTCAGCATTAATATGGTACAGAAACATACGACACCAAATTTCTACCTGGAATGAGTTAGTTGCCTGTTTAAAACGAGATTTCCTACCTTATGGCTACATTAACGATCTTTGGAACGAAATCCGAAACCGAACTCAAGGTCCCGACGAAAATGTTGTGTCTTTTATTACCTCATTAGAAGCTTTATATAGCAGACTCGACAAAAAACCTTCCGAATCCGAAATTATCGATCAATTACTTAGAAATTTGAACCCTATTTCTCAGAACGTTTGGCATTACAGACCATATCTTCGCTAGCTCATTTTAAAGACCTATGTCGCTCTCTTCAAGAAGTGAGGTCAAGGATTGACAAATATCGACCACCACCCGAGAAATTATCTGGTCTCCTAGAACCTGATCTAGCTTGCCAAGTTCGACCTTCCGTAAACTATCTACCCTTAACGTTCCTCCTACCATAACTAATAACGCACTTACCTGTTGGAACTGCAAGCGAAGTGGACATAGCTATACTGTCTGCACATACCCTAAAAATATTTTTTGTTATGGTTGTGGTCGCTCAAATATCTACAAATCTAACTGCACCAACTGTAATCCTAACGTATCGGGAAACTCCCGTCGAGATATTTCAAATCAGGGTGTGAATATCTCAAGAAACCAAAATCGCCCTCAACACCAATCATTCAACGGACACAGACGCCAATAAATTTAAATTATAAAACCACTTCTAACGTTGTACCGTCATTAAATTTATCTAATAATAATACCGCTACTATTAATGTACAAAATACCTTACCTTCATTAGAGGAATTATGCTACACTACTCCAGCCGAGTGGTCTAAGTGGTTACAAACCGTCAATTCCTTTTATCATAAAAGACTGCTACCGTTTCACAACTTGTTAAAAAACCCTTCGATAACCGTCCACACTTATCTATCTCAATTGGTTCCTTAAATGTAATTGCTTTACTGGATACAGGTTCTTCATGTTCTCTTATAAATAACGAAGGTTTACATCAATTATCTCAACAAAATATCAAAATTCAAATTATTCGAAAAAACTTCCATAAATTTAGCTGACGATAATCAAATACATGTAACCGGTTCCCTTAAGTTAAAATTTGTGTAGAGTCTCTTGAACGTGATGTTTTATTTTTGATTGTCCCTGCATTAGCGTATCCTTTTCTACTGGGCGTTGATTTCTGTAAACTTTTTAATCTGTCACTTTACTTTCAGGATTTTTCATGGCAAACCTCTATTAAAACGAACTCCTGTGCATCTACAGGAATATCTAACAAAATCTCTCTTACTGACTCCCAAGATGTAACTCTTAACGCTACAATCGACAAATTTCGCAAACTTAATACCTCTGAACTTGGTTGTGTTACAACGGCAACACACGTTATCTCCACAGGTGATGCCCTTCCCTTTAAGCAACGTCAATATCCCTTATCGCCTGCCTTACAAAAGCATTTACATGCGGAAATAGACAAAATGTTAGTATCTGGTGTTATCTCTCCTTCAAATTCACCGTGGACCTCTCCCGTATTGCTAGTTCGGAAAAAGAATGACGAATGGCGTGTTTGTTTTGATGGCAGGAAGCTAAATTCTGTTACTGTTCCAGACGCTTACCCTCTACCCAGAACTGACTCAATTTTGAGCAGGCTTCGTAACGCAAAATTTATCTCATCTATCGACCTAAGACAAGCTTTTTATCAGATACCTCTTGACTTATCTTCTCGTCAAAAAACTGCTTTTTGTGTCCCAGGCCGAGGTCTTTTCGAATATAATTTTTTGCCATTTGGTCTCTGTAACGCTCCACAAACTTTACAACGTACTATGGATCAAACGTTAGGTCCTATCTTACATCAAGAACGTGCCTTTGTATTTTGGATGATATCTTAATTATCTCAAGTTCTTTCGATGAACATATCGCCACATTAGATGAAGTTGCTGAACGTTTAAGCGCAGCAGGCTTTAAGATAAACTGGGAAAAGTCTCAATTTTGTCGTTCATCCCTTACATTTCTTGGTTTTATTGTCGATGGAACAGGCTTACGAGCAGATCCGCTAAAGTTGATGCTATTACTAAATTTAAAACACCAAAAACTGTTACCGAAATCAAACGTTTAATTGGAATGATTAGCTATTATCGCATTTTTCTACCTAACCTTTCAACTATATCTGCACCCATTACTGCTTTAATTAAAAATAAAAGAAATCCCAAACTATCGAGTGGAATTTAGAATCCCAACAGGCTTTCGAACAAATTAAAACACTAATCACTTCAGCACCTATCTTAATCTCTCCAAATTTCGATGATAAGTTTTATATACAAACCGATGCCTCACTTACTGGGTTAGGTGCAATGTTGTTCCAGGTAAACAATGGTTTAGAACATCCAATCGCTTATGCGAGCCGTGCCTTAACTTCTGCCGAACAAAAATACTCTGCTACCGAACGAGAACTATTGGGTGTTATCTTTGGCATCGAGAAATTTAGAGGATATGTCGAAGGTACACACTTTACCGTAATCACTGATTGTGCAGCACTCACTTGGCTTAATAACTTGAAACAACCGCAGGTCGTTTGGCAAGATGGAACTTGCGTATATCTCAATTTACTTTTGACGTTAGGCATAGGCCTGGCAAATTAAATATCGTACCTGATGCGTTATCTCGAGATGTAGTTTCTCTAAACCTTCCAAATTTAATTCTGGATACCTGGTACCTCAATATGATAAAAAGTTTCCGATAATCCCGACAAATTTCCTACCTTCGAGTAACTAATAATAGACTGTATAAATTTGTATCCTCGTCCCCACATAAAATATCGAATATACCTGAATGGAAACTCGTTGTGCCCACTGCAAATCGCAGTGGGGTGCTCAAATTATGTCACGACGATCCCTTAGCTGCACACCTTGGTGTTACAAAACTCTGCGAAAATATCTGAATTGTATTACTGGCCCACACTTAAGCAATCTGTTTGTCGCTACATTAAAAGCTGCAAAATTTGTGGTTCCCATAAGAGTTCGCAAGATGCTCGCCCTGGTTTAATGGGTAACTTTAAGCGTGTATCTTATCCCTTTCAATTAATATCGCTTGACTTATTAGGACCTCTCCTCGATCGAAAAGAGGCAATCAATATCTTTTGGTTGTTACCGATTGGTTTTCTAAATTTGTTATGGTGCAACCCTTACGTAAAGCTACCTCCGCTGCAATAATTAAATTCCTAGAACAGAATGTCTTCCTTATCTTTGGTGTCCCCAGATTATTCTTTGTGACAATGGTGCACAATTTATCTCTAAAGATTTTCAGAATTTCGTTAAAAGTTACAAAGTACAAAAATTTGGTTTAACGCAAAATATCACCCCAAGTAAACCCTACCGAGAGAGTAAATCGAGTGTTAATTACCGCTATCTCGTCTTATATTGATTCAGACCATACTACATGGGATGAACATATCTTTGAAATTGCTCAAGCTTTAGTACATCTAAACACGAACAACCCAATTCACTCCGTCTTTTCTTGTTTTTGGAAGATATACCCCAATCGATGGGAGTTACTATGGTTTAGTGCCTGACGATACTAACGTAATCGAATTTGACGATAAAGTACGTTGGGACAAGGACCAACAGTCATTACCTTCTATCTTTAACGACGTTAGAAAAATTTGTTAAAAGCTTACGAAAAGAGCAAGGACCATTATAACTTGCGTGGCGAAATATTTCCTTTGCCTTAGGCGAACAAGTGTGGAAAAGAACTATGTCTTATCGGATGCATCTAAGAAATTTTCTTCAAAATTGGCCCCTAAATTCATTCTTTGTAAAGTCACACGTGTTATTAGTCCCCTTATCTACGAACTTCAGGATACTGAAGGAAAACGCCAAGGCAGGTGGCATATTAAAGACCTTAAGCCATTCTCTGCCGACCCAAATGCTAATTAAGTTTTTCATGCCCCATTCTCCTCACGATTTACCTAATACTTTTGTTCTCACCATCAATTAGTATCTTTAATTACTTATTCCTTCTCTCATATAGTATATAATTTCTTACACGTTTAACTTTACTTACCTTAATTTAGCTATCTTTTCTTCTGGTTGACTTTTCCTCGACCATACCGTTACTCATATATCACTTCATCCTCTACACCCCCCAATATAACTCTGTCGTTTCATTTAATTAACCCTTGAAATTTTCCTATTACATATTGTTCGGTCTTTAGTATTTCTCTTATATGGTTTAATTGAATGGTAATTGTCGTAACTTTGGTTGAAATAACCCATTGAATTTTTATGACTGGTTTTGGCTGATGTTGAGTGAATGCTTTCTTCTTTGGGCTCACATAGAACATGCGCAGTCTATGCCATTGAAAGAAATAGTTCATATTCGCAGTTGCAAAAGCTAGGATTGTCTATTCCGTGTGTTTTTTCCTCTGAATTATTGCAATCGCCCACATTATACTACATCATTATACTACAACATTATTCCTTCCTTTTCTACTAAATCTACATAACTTATAAACTTTTTTCGTTATTTTTTATTGAACTTTGTGGTGAGACGCTATCGCTCTTATTGTTATTTTATTAAATTCTCGGTTGTTTTAGCATATGGGGACAGTGTATCTGTATTTAACTGCTTGGAATTGGGCATTTTTGTGTGTTTAGGGTGCTACCGATTTAAAAACTACCTTAAAACAGTTTGTTTTGTGTGTTTGTATCTGTGAAGATACTTTTAAGTTGTCGTGTCTATCTTTGTCTGATTTTCTTATCGTAGTCGAAGCACTCGTTAGGAAAATTATCGTACTAGTTCTCTTAGGAGTCTAGTGAATTTTAAAAATGTGTATATCTTATCTTGTCGGATTAATATCGCAGGTGGTCCTTCAGACTACGCTGTGTTTTATAGGGTCAATCCCATTTAAACGGCTCTACTGGAGCCACTCTTTGTTGTTATCATTGTCTTGGGTAATAACTAGGCCAATATCTTTGTCTTCTTTATTATCTTCGATAATACCTTTAGGTTTAATATCGTTATCTTATTGATTACCCTTAATAATAACCTTAGTTTATTATCGTTATCTTACCGATTACCGTTAGTAATAATTTTGGTTTAATTTATCGTTATCTTACCGACTACCGTTAGGAATGACTTCGAGTTATTTCGCGTTATCTTACCGGTTATCTTGAGTAATAACTTCTGTTTAAATTCATGTTACCTACTATCTCTTATAATCACTTTAACTTAATATCGTGTTATCTTATCGAGTATCTCAAAAATAACTAAAGCTTAATACCGTTATCTTATTCATTACCTTTGAGGATAACAACTTAAGCTTAATATCTTTACCTTATCTACTATCTTTAACATCAATTTGAGATCTTATCTTATCTTTTATCGTCCTAACGTGTGGTATATATGACCAGACGTGGGAATTATCTTTCTGAAATTTAAGTGAAAAGCTAACCCAATTTAGAAATGTAATTTGTCAGGTTAGCATATAAGGATTTAGTAGGCGGTACTTTTGGTAAATTTGTGGATTCACAACTGTGTCATGGACAAGTTAAATGTGCATCGGAGGAAACCAAAGTACCAGAAACAAAATTTGCCAGAGTGCAAGGTGACGCACTCTCATGAACATTTTTAAATTTGGGCACTTCTTGCCAAAAAGAAGAATAGTTTGATGCGACACTCATGTGTGTTTGCATATAAGAACTTTATGTTAGCTTTAGTTAGATAAGTTTAGATAGGTTTAGATAGGTTAGGCGACTTGTCGCACCCGTGTTAGTTTAAGCAGTGTTTCATGCTCCCCGACAAATTTGTGCTGTCGGTAAGTAGTGTAGTCACAGACTATCGGGCTACCTATTCCGTTCCTGGTACTTGGTAGACGTGTTATCGGTCGAAAACCAGGTGGCGCCTTATATAAACATTTTGTAGGTTTTAAGTTAGGGTTTATATAGGGTAGTAAGGACTTAGATTTTAAGCTGTTACTGTGCTAACAGACTTTTCTTTTTAGTTTTTCTTTTGTGGCTTTGTCGCGATTGTTACGTGCAAACCGAATTTGCACTTTAACATTGTTTAGGTTAGTTTTCTTGATGTGCGGAAGTTCCGCCATAATTTTAAATATGCAAGACGCGCGAACATTTTAAATAGACTGGGCGGGGCTTCCGCATGCGTCACAATAGTGCAATTGGCAAGTGTGAATTATCCCTATAGGGGTATAGCAATGCTACAAAGAGTAGGGAGTTCAGCGGTTCTCGCGCGGAAACGTGGCTTTACGCAACTTTGAAGTGAACAGTCGTGCGGGTGTCGTGTTATCTTATTATGTAGATTTCCTTATCTTGATTATCTTTCCTTAATTACCTATTCCTGTCTTCCACTGCATATAGGAACGGAGATGACCCTGGAGCATCCCATGACCCCGAGATAATTTGGAGGTCCAACTCTACCAGCAGCAGCGATGCCGAGGCTACCGAGCGTGATTTCCTGCCGGTTAGCGGATCCTTCACGTGAGTAGACTCTCTAATTTTTATTGTTTTAATTTTATGTAACCCGCTTAATTATGGCGCAATATAAATTATCAGTGACGTCATGGTGTATCTTATGAACTTTGGTAATTGTATTACCGGCTTTTAAGAGCCATCTATCGGCATTTCAATGTACCAGAATCTAAGTGTTACATTTTGTTAACTGCATTACCGACCAGATAAAACTTTAAACGAAGTGTAACACACTGTCTGAATTAAGTGTTATGCATGATATTGTTACAAATGAATATGAATACCTTAATTTAATCCTAACAAAATATTTCATTTAAATTCAATCATACCTTAAGTAATTATGAGAACTAAAATTATTAGACTCTGAAATTTTAATACACACTTGTAAACCAAGGTAACAGATCTGGAATTTTGGGTAATTAATTTGGAAAACCTTGTGAAAATGTTTTTTACATTATTGATACTTTTAATTCTTAGTAAAGACAGTCATAATTTTCTCATTCAATATTTGTGTTGAAGAAATTAAACTACCTTTAAGATGTATATTTTGTACATAAAATTTTATTACTTAGAAGCTATTCTTTTTCTTTATAGTATAAGGTAGCAAGAGTAAACCTCTTGTGTCCTTCTTTGCTATATTAATTGTATTTTCTTTACAGCTTCAAAGTCCCCTTGGGGCAAACCCGTGTTTAGAAAATTTAAGGACTTGGTGGCACCCCAATTGCACCCCTATTTTAGTATTATTAGAGTCAGTAATGAATAATGTTTTTGTTATAAAACCCACGACCACTCCTCATAAGCTCTACCCAAGGAATAGATAGCTAGTTTAGTAGGAAGATAGTTGGAGATTCCATCATCTTTAGGAGACCATAACCTCAAGTTCACTTGAGTACGCCATAAGATCTCCTTGTTAATTAAGTGACTGTTAAGACATGAACCTTTTATCTCTATCCTTTTTTAAAACCATTGACTAATTTTTAAATTACCCCTCCTTTGTTAAAATACTATACTGTTTAACTTTAGGAATATTTATTTTGCACATTTATCATTCTTGTATTTGTTTATATTTTACACTGAAATGCGTATTTTTGTTAAACTTTAAAAATTCATAACTTGGTTCAAGATCAAATACCAAGATTGAAACTTTTACAGTAGTTAACTATCATCAAGGTGCATCTTGTGTAAAAAATTCAGATTTTTATATTTTCCCCCACCAGAGTTATTAAGTCTCGAAATTTCAAAAAAATTCAAAATTACGTTTTATGAAAAATTATAGAAAATTGAGGGAGACATATTTTAACCTTCTTTCTCTAAAACTGGCAAGAATCCTATTATATCTTATAGTCATACAAATATTAGCTTAGGTATTTTATTCTTTCATTGAAATTTTCAGCCTTAAAAAGTCGAATTTGTTAAAATTTGATTATGAACTTTGGTTGTATTTTTGAGCTATTTATGTTAGATTAACAGTTTAAACTGTAAGGGCCTAAATTGTAGAATGGAGTTTTCTAAAAAGAATAGTATGAATCCCATTACTGTAGCATTAACCAGTCTGGAGATATTTAATTTATCGCTAATGACTGTAACGGTCAAAACTAGCCCGCATGACCAAACAAAAATGGCCGTATCTCCAAAATGGAATGAGATAAAGAAATTTCAAACTTGTTTTGAAGTGCTGACTTATATAAGAAAAATAAAAAAATTAAAAATATTAAAATTGGTCAAACAACTTGAAAAATTTTTGTTGGGTCACTTCACATGGACTGACCCTTCAGTGAATGTTGGTGCTTTAACTTGTCGACAGTTATGGCTACAAAAATTAAAAGGAAGGCGCTTATATTAAAAGAAAAATAAATGTTATTGAATGCTACAGTCACGGCCAAAGTGTGCATGTTCTAGCAAAACAATTTTATTAGGAAAAACACAAATTAGCAACGCAGGAAAAAATAAAAATAAACTGCTTGCTTTACTTTGAGAACACGGAAATGAAAGTAGAAAACGTGATTTTCTAAAAAATAAGGATATTGAAGTGGATGCAGTTGTTTTTAACCGGTTCTCAAAAGCTCACTAAAGAAACCTACATTTCTGGCCCAGTTTTACAAGAAAAAGCTAAAGAAGCTGCAAATGAGTTGGGATACAACAATTTTAAAGCATCAAGAGGATGGCATGAAAAATTTCGGATTCGTCATAAGATTTCGTACAAGTCTGTATCGGGGGAATCTGGTAACATGGATAATGATATTGTAAAATCGTGGAATGACATCTTGTCATCATTAATCTGCAAATACGAAGACGTCGATATTTTAAATTTAGATGAAACCGATCTATTTTTCAGAGCGTTACCCAATAAAACTCTTAGTTTGGCGGGCGAAAAATATGGCAGTAAAGTTTCTAAAGAAAGATTTAACTGTTTTGCACTGTGTTAACATGGCTGGTGGTAAAGAAAAGTTTTGATTATTGAAAAGGCGGTGAAACCTCGAAGTTTTAGAAACACTAATGTAGAAAATCTTTCTGTGTATTGGCGTGCTAATAAAAAAGTATGGATGCCCAGTGAAATTTTTATAGAATGGATTTCCAAGTTTGACAGAACATTACGCATGCAAAAGTGCAAAATTCTTCTTTTTTTAGACAATGCAACTTGTCACACAGACTTAAAGTTAGACAATATTAAATTAACCCTCTTTCCGCCAAATGTCACTTCCGTTTGTCAGCCTTTGAACCAAGGTGTTATTCAAAATTTTAAAGTGTTCTACAGACAGCTTTTAATGATAAATTTACTTTCATCAATCAGCTCAGCGATGTCAAATAAAGATTTAGAGAAGAATATTACCGTTGAGATGCCATCACATGGATTGATATTGCTTGGCAGAGGGCAAGCTCTTCTACAATAAAATTTTTTTTCAAAAACCGAATTTAAAAGATTTAAAAGAGGACGATCTTCCATTTTCTGTCATAAAGAAGTCACTAAATGAACAACCTCTTACATACTTGAGCAGGCACGTGCTGACTCACGGGAAACGGGAATATCCCGGTGGGGCCTCCACAAAATAATAAAAGGTGCCCCGGATTAATAAATGACACTTCAATTATTAAAATCGATCCGGTAGAACTCTAAATTTAGTTGTGAAAAGAAATGTCCTACTCAAGTATAATTATAAGTGCACGATTCTTAGATAAGGTACTATAAAAGTTAAAAGTATAAAATGAACTTATCTTTTATTTGATAGGTACTTATATTTGTAACAAGATCCAAGACACTAGACAGATCACATGAAATGATATAATTATTGTGATGGACATACCAGATGCCGCTGATTTAAGCATTCTTAAAACCCTAGATGTAATTCGAGGTGGTATTTCTTTTCTTGTGGACTTGACAGTTTTGAATCCTTAGTAAATCGACTATTCTTTTTTAACATTCAACAGGAGTGTTGCAATGTTGCAAGTTGCATGGATTAAACAGTTATAGTTATCTAGTCAAGAAGCAAAACGTATTTGTTTTACAAAGTTTATATTGATAAGTATATTAGTAGACAATACAATACTCAAAGATATTCATATAGCTAAGTTAGTAAATACGAACATAAAAATGAAAGAAGGACTCGTTCTGGTCATGAAAAACGACAAAGTAAAAAAAAAACAATTGAATTACAACCAGCTGCGTCAGAGACGACAAAATTAACAGACTTGTGTAAATCACGGTTATTAGATAAAAGTCAGGTATCCGAAAACAAAGACGATTCAGACCAGCAAGGTCCATTATCAACTGCACAAAACGCTACTGAAGATGAAGAGATTGAGCTTATGGATGCTACTTGTAAGTTTGTAATGCTTTATTTTGAAATTTGAAAGCTCATCCTGATATAATATACTACATCTAAAAATAATTCCATTCCCATCTAATTCATTCTAAATATAAATGTGAAGTACAGGTTATTTAATAATAATAATAAAAATTACAGCTATTTTAATGGTATTGGCAGAATAAATAAAGTAGGGCAGAAAGAAATTTTAATATCGATACCCGTCATCATTTAAGGACTTACTTGATGACGTTTTGTATAACGTATGTATGAATCTTAAGTGTCAATATTTTAAGTTTTAGATTTGAAATCCCACTCAGAAGGATCAGAAAAATTACTTTTATTAAAATCGCAAAGTGACAAAACGAGTGACGAAGACACTTTCCCGCTTTTTCTTAAACCAAAGAAGGATCAAATTTTGACTTATTTTCGTATTCATCCTTTACAACCTAAACTATTAGAAACGGGAACTCCGTTACCGTTTTATTATGCCAAAACATGTTACCGTACTGCCACTGATAGTGATAAATCAAGTTGTAATCGATAGTGGTTAAGTTTTAATGAAGTAAACAATAGTTTATATTGCACAGTATGCATAGTATTTGGCAGTAACTTCAAGTCACAATTTATATGGGGCTTTAATGAATGAAACCATACTTATCAACGAATTGCAGAACATGAAAATTCTAAGATGCTGTACAATCTTTCATGAGAGAAAATCGGGACTATACATTAAACTTTATATAAATCGAGTTGTATGACAAGCATCAGCAAGAAGTAATAGCTAGAAGAGCAGTGATGGTTCGAATAATTGAAGTAATTAAACTGATTAGAAAACAAATGCTACCCTATCGTGGTCATAGGAATGAAGCTGCTTACAACCTAGAAAACGCGTGAATCATGGGAACTTTTTAGAGATAATTTTGATAGTCTTCAAATTTGAGGTTGTTTTAAATACGCACGTCACAAAAGCTATTGAAGAAAGCAAACAAAATCAAAGTCGTCAAGCTGTTACAGGTGTCGAAAGTGGTAAATCTAAAAGTGGCATTGGAAGAGGAAACTTAGTAACCCTTTTAAGTAATAGGACAACTACTCAAGTTGTTTTAGAAATTGGTCATGAAATTCTTAGAAAAATTTCCGAAGTAGTACGACAAGCAGAAGTATATTCGGTGACGATGGATACTACTATGAATGTAACAGCACACGATCTATGTGCATTATTTATTAAATACGTTTTAGGTAATAGGGTTGTTGAACGTGCACTTGCTCTAAAGTATGTAACTTCCACAACAGGGAATACCTGTATTTCATTGAAGAATTGCATAGCCGATGCATTTGATGGTGCCGCTAATATGAGTGGGCAGTATAACGGAGTGACTACAAAACTGACAGAAAACTCTGCGACTCATTATTCATACGTGGTGTTACGCTCCTGTGCTTAATTTGGTAATCACTACACTACTCAATCTTTAACAGTTTCAGCATCATTCTTAAAAGAAATCATATCTTTTTTAAAGAATCGTATAAAAGGCTCAATTTGTTTGAAAAATCTGGTAATACAACCGGAGTGCATCTAAAACTCAACGCAATCGGCGTTACTAGTTAGAGAAGCAGAACCGATGCCATTACAAAAATCTTTGAATGGAAATATATGTGGTTGCAGGAGACTCAAGATAGTTCTTATCTCAAAAAGATTGTTTTTTTGCATTTGGTATTGGCCCTAAGAACAATTTCAGAATCGAATTCCTTATTTAAACCCATCGCAAGGAGCCAAGCAAATAGTCTTACTCAACAAGTTTTGTTCCTTTAAAATTGTTCTACTTGCTGTGATTGATATACAAATTTTTACGATAACTATGCCTGCCTCCGATTATTTGCAAACAGAAAATTTAGATTACGTACAGGCATGGCGACAAATAGCAAATGCAGCTAACCAATTAAAACCAGAACAACGAAATTTTGTCGGCATACTACAATCGGCTAAGCGATTTGTACGGGTTATAAATACAGAACTCGAAAAGATAGATTCCTATATATTCTTAGAAGATGCTCTTCCACAAAAAAGAAAAAGAGCTGTAAAGGTGATGTCAGGTGAAATTACTCGAGATGAACAGATTGGCGCAGACGCCAAAGATCATTTTCGTTTAACGATCTACAATACCGTCATGGGCACAATCGTAAACAGTATTGAGACCAGATTTGCAAAACACGGAGCACTTTATGCTGACTTGGAATGTTTCGATCCCAGACGATACATTAATAAGTCAAAGCCAGTCCCTTTCAAAAGATTCGTTAAACAAAATTTCCTCACTGGAAAAAGAAAAATTTAAGGAGGAATTTGTGGCATTTTCTAAACTTTGGCCTCATTTGTCAAAATGCAATTTTCAAGACATTACTTGAGTCGTTCAAATCATAAATTGGAAACTGATTCATATTTTTCTAGTACAGAATCAGAAGACGAAAACAAAGAGGTGATTGTGAATATGACTACCGCTAAATGCAAAAAAAAACTCAGTGTAACTCGTGCTTGTCTTGTGTTTATTTAATATCGTGTGATTATAATCTATATTCCGTAGAATTTAAGCAATTATTCATTGTTTACAAATTTCTTCCATTAACACAAGTGTCATGCGAACGATCGTTTTCGAGATCTAAATTATTAAAGGCTAGACCGCAATTGTATTGTGCGGGAGAATTTGGAAGCTTTGTTATGTATACCTTGCGAGCCTGAAATAACAAACAGTATTACACCAGAAGTTGTAATTGAAAAAATGTGCATAAAAATTACGGTATTCAACAACTATATTCAGTGGTCCTAACTATATAGAGTAGAATATTTACCTATAGTTTTCATTTTGTTTTTCAAATGTTTTATGGAAAAGCATTTCAAGGTCTTATCCTTTCAAGGATATTATTAATCTTTTTATTTTAATATTCATTTTTATTTAAGAAACACTTGTACGGTATGGTGGTTAATGTATGACGACAGTATGGCCAACCACACGATGCAATATTTTCATGTTGCCAATAAATTAGAAAAAGTTAAATATCGTGTAATCAATTAACAAATCGAGGTTGGGCCCTCATAAGGAAATTTTCCCGGGCCCTCTAAGGTATCCCAGCAAGCGCCTGTACTTGAGGGAACTGTTGGACAATGGTAGTTTTTCAGAAGTAGATGTCAGCATTCGCCCGTATTGACGAAGCTGTGTATGTAGAAGATGATTGCACAGATATCAATGCTATAGTACGGGATATTGTATCGGTAAACGAAAAAGATGAAAATGTCGTTAGTGAGAACGAAGATGATGAATGCATGGAGGTTGTGTGTAAAATTAAAAACAATAGCGATGCTCGTGCACGAACAGAAGAATTAAAATCTTTTTTTTTGTTAAAACCGGCAACGACAAAGTATTTTGCATTGTTTCTTCGCTTAAAATCTTATTAGAAGAACAAAGTTTAAAATCACAAACTCGTCTGTCAAACTACAGTTACTGATTTTTTCAAATAAATTGTACTTAAACAGATTAATGCGGTTGTAATGTAATATGTACATATGTATATACTTTATTTATTTATTTAACTACTTTGCTTACAAGAAGCAGTGGTAGAATAAAAAGATATTTATATTATTGTGCTATAGCAGAAATAAATTGGGCAGTATTTTGAGGAAAAGGATCAAAAGCTTGTTTGGGAAGATCATTCCATAGCCTGATTCCTAAACCAATGAACGAATTATAGGTAACGCTGTGCTGATATGATGGGTGGTGGATTTTAAAAGGATGATCATGTCTGGAAAGGTAGCTTGCCGGTTGTAGTCTTTTGCCAAGTTCAGACAGAGCAGGCTTGCCTGCTAATGTTTCATACATAACCATAAGCGTACGTTTATTACGCCTACTTGTAAGAGAGTCCCATTTTAACTCGTTGACTAATTCAGTCACACTGATTCGCTGTCGAAATTGCAAGAACACATATCTTGTAGCACGACGCTGAACAGAGTTTAACTTGTTTGTTAAATACTGTATTTGGGGGTTCCATATTATAGCACAATATTCTAAAATTGGACGGATTAACGTCAAATATGCATGGCCTCTTGCCAAAGGAGGAGCTTTACGTAGGCAAAACATGACTAGATGTAAACGCTTTAGAG
Source organism: Platerodrilus igneus (assembly GCA_036346225.1). Lineage (NCBI taxonomy): Eukaryota > Metazoa > Arthropoda > Insecta > Coleoptera > Lycidae > Platerodrilus > Platerodrilus igneus. Next base: position 3,115,612 of record JARFIW010001055.1, read on the forward strand.
CTTTGGAGACCACTGCAAGAAAGTGTTCAGTCCATCTTAGGTCCTTTCTTATGATAATGCCAAGATATTTACAGCTGTCTGACGGATTTATGATATTATTTCCAAGGCGGTACCGATGATCGACTACATTTGAGCCAAAGGAAACTGTTTGTTTTAGCTGTGTTGATAGTCATATTATTAACATGAGTCCAATGGACAATTTCATGCAGGTCAGTTTGTAGAACTTCTATGTCTGCTTGGTTTTTAATCGATCTATATATAACAATGTCGTCAGCAAATAGTCTAAAGGTTGAATTTTTTCCTACTGTGCATTGATTGATGAAGATGAGGAATAGAGTTGGGCCTATCACACTCCCTTGGGGAACTCCTGAGGGAACTGATACAGGTTTTGAGAGTTGTTGATTAACCAATACCTGTTGTGTTCTATTTCATAAGTATGTGGTTATCTACTTCACAACACGACTGTCTAAATTCATTCTCATAAAAGCTTCAACCAATAGCTTATGGGAAACTTTGTCAAAAGCCTTCAATATATCTAAAAAAAATGGCATCAACTATAACTCCATTGTAGATGCTTTCAGCAATATCTTGAATGAAACAGGCAAGTGCATATTCACATGAGTAACCTGGTCGAAAGCCAAATTGTAATGGATGTAGATAATTAGAATCATTTAGCACTTTCATGATATATTTATTCAAGATAATCTCAAATAAACGACAAATAACACACGTAATGCTAATTGGCCTGTAGTTTGCAGGGTTAGTTTTTGATCCATTTTTATGTATAGGTATTATATGAGTTTTTAGCCAATCATGTGGTATATCATTATATTTAATACACATGTTAAAAAGAAGGTTCAGGTATGGTACAATTGTATTACCACATAGCAAAATTAGTTGACTAGAGATGCAGTCTGGTCCCTTAGTGTGTTGATTCATTTTACCAAGAGCCAGACGAATATCTTTGGCGCTAAAATAAAATACATTTATAGATGCTTTATTACTTATCACAGCTCTACTAGCATGTTGTTGAGGATCTGTATTGTAGACTTCTTTAAAGGTATTGCTTAAGATAGTTAAAGTGACGGACCCTTTATCTTTCATTTCAGGAATAGATGTGTTTGTGGCTCTGCACGATTTTATGTACTTATTAAACAAATTCCACTTGTTGGAATATGCATTAACAGCTGTTAAATTGGTCATAAAGTCATGCAAGGCTTTCATTTTTGCTTCAAGCAATTTCTTTTTTAGTATTTTAAATTCTTCCTTATGGGCTGTTGATTTGTTACGAAACTTGTAGTAACGTCTACACTGTTTTTTCAGTACACGAACTTCATGCGTATAGTAAATTGGATCGGGATTAGTAGGTAGAGATCGTGTAGGTATGAACTGTAAGCAACTACACAGTACCGCTTTAAAAGTGTCCCAGTACTGATTAATAGTACCTGTCTGTGATGCCCATCCATTATATTGTGTGGACATATGTTCTTGTATGCTGTATTGCTCAGCCTTCTTATAGCAAAAAATAGTTTTTTTTTGTGGATTTATTTGGAGAAATCCCTTCTATAACTACATGTACTGGTCCGCCAAAATAGTCCAACACATCACAAGAGTACATATCAACTAGTGGATTGATTAAGATTATATCTAATAGATTGTTGTTTCTTGTAGGGTCTGAGACAATTTGAACTAATCCATTTGATAGTAAATTGTTTACTTGAATTTGATCACTTGAGCATGTTGGAGTAATATTCCATATTACTTTTGGTAGATTTAAATCGCCTGCTAGTAGTATACCCATTGGTTTGTTGCAGTTGTGTATTAAGTCAGAGATGTGGTTAATAATGTCTAGTGGTACCGATTGAGGCCGATAGGGGACAATAATTTTTAGTTGAAGGTTAACTATGGCAATGTCAACAGTAATTATTTCATATATTGGGTCAAGATTTGGATTTTTGGAAGTAAGTCTATTGTGTACTGCAATTAAAACTCCACCGCGAGAGCCTCTGTCAGGTCGATAGACAGTATAATATGAAGGACAGATTTGGGTATCTGTGATATGTTCGGAAAGCCAAGTTTCTATAGCTAGTATGATGTCGGCTTTATAGCTGTCGTATAGATTATTAAATGCTAAAATTTTATTAACTATGCTTTGACAGTTAATTAGCAGCACACTTGTGTGTTGAGTACTTTGTTGGTACTTGCATCTAAAAAATCTCGGCTATCAGTTGTCCGGGCGATTGATTGGTTTTTAGGGCGATCTGTAGTTGGACTAAAAATAAATTCCCGAACATAGACATTTTCAGGCCAGTAGGAAGCATCCATTAGGCACGACTTTTTGTGGATGGGAATGCCCAGTTTAAAAGTATTCTTTCATTGGTATTTATCCGAAAGCATACAGCATTAGTAGCATCTGAATTTAAGTAAGCAAGCACATCTGGTGCAGTACGTGGTTCACCATCAGCTTTATGGGCAATGCGGCTTAAGTGAAGCCAGGAGCGTTTTTGCACACCTGAAATAGTATCTACACCATCCCTGGAATTTAGGGTGGCTGAGCCTATAATCGTTTTCTTGTTTGATTTATATCTTACTACAGTGGTCCATTTTTCTTCATGTTGTGAATTTTGAGCAATCTGTATATCATTGGTTATATCAATGTTATCTTGCCTGTTAAAAGACTCTAAACTTAAGGTACTGTCTTATATTTGTATTTCCTTATCTTCATCACGTATTTGTTTAGAATTAGAACTGTGCAAATGTGTTTGTGATGGTTTGTTATCATATCTCAATTGGGCAGTTGTAGGTGTGGAAATATTATTAATATTGAAAGCAGTGAATTTATTCAAGTTTAGGGTTTTTGCATTTTTAGTTTGTTCTCTCAATGTGGTGGCTAATGGATGGTGATCGGAATGCACATCAGGTTTTGTTAACTTATATCCAGATGTAAGTAATCTGATTAGTTCTATATTAGAGTCCTTAAGGTTTTTGACTTCTAAATTTAAATTTACGATTTCTTGCAGTAGGGCCTGAATTTTTAATTCAACAACATTTTCCAAAATTATTTTAAACCTGTTGCTTTGAAGAAATTCCATATCATCGACTCTATTACACTTTGAGACAGTGCACGATTCTTCACTTATACTATTCTGCTTTGTGCAATTATTACATAGATATTTTTTAGTACCATCTGTACTTTGTATAGTGGTGCCTTGTCGGTTACTGCATGCAAGATGAGCTCTTTCTTCACAGTTAGCACATTCCACGAATTTTATCACAACCTTTTTACAATAAAAGCAAGTTTTCTGTATAGCTAAGTTTGATGCAACTTCATTTGTGGCCATCATTACTTTTTAAAGTTTTTTCACTAGAAAACACTAGTTGCTTTAAAAACAAGATGGAAAAACTGATTTGTATATATATATATATATATATATATATATATATACTCAAAATCTTTGAAAATATTTAAAAATTTTTAAGGCAAATGATTGATATGTCAATATTTGGTCGAGTTAAATATATTTTCGATAAAGCAGACACCTATACAGCGGACAAAATTTTCAGTCCCATACGTGTCCACTATAGAGAGATTTCACTGCATTAGCAACCTGATGGCTGTTAAAGAACTCCAACATGTTTACATGATTCCCATTTATAAGGAAATGAAATATTACCTGGTTATCCCCTCCAAAAAAGGAAAAATGTTAAATTATATGCTATGGTAAGGCTTAAGCAACGAATCGCTGCCAATGACAGCGCTAACTAATCGTGACATTTTGAAAATCTGAAAGCTGTCCTACAGTTGTCCTTTTTACAGTAATGTAAAAAACAGATATTGCTTCTAGATATTCTAAAACGAAATGTTATAAATAGTTACTTCATACAACTCTAATAACAGCTTCGACAATTTAAAACGCTACTTATATTTAATACAATTATATACATTGACCACGTTAAAAAAGAAACAAAATTGTAACATATTTGCTTTTACTAAATGTATAATTATGCTTTTTGACTTGCAGAAATTTCTCTACAGGATGTGCAATACACAGATATATAGCAAAATTTGCAATATTGTGTAATTTGAAATTAACAAAAAAAAGAATTCAAAATTCAAACACATTACTTACCTTTTTTGAATGTTTAGCTTTTTTTGCGGGACTTTTGGGAGTGCTTTGTATATCCTGTGAAGACGAACGAAGACGTTTGGCTTGACTACGTGGTTGCACAGGCAACGCACGTTTTCGCCGGCTAGTGCTGTCCGCAGCGGGTGCGTTAGCTGGATCTGCCATAGACGATGCGTTCGCAGCACACACACTCACCAGTGACACTCATTACCCTTTGCCTTCAGTCTGCACCGATTTTGGGATGGTTAACTATAAGTTTAATGTAATGTTAGAAATCACTTGACAATTTACTTTTAAGATTACTTGATTAGTTGTGTAAAAATAATCAAGTTAAAAAGACAAATTCTCTACTTAAGCAGCAATAAATACAGACAAAGATAGAATTATAAGAAATAAATGCGACTTTTAATTTTTATTTTTCTGCATTGCATTGCACAAAGGATCACCAAGGTCCATTACATCTAATGGCATTGAGGCAAATAGCAAATTGAAATAAATAATAAAAAATTACGTATAATGCCTTCTGCTACTCGGGCAAAGACCTCAAGCTGCATATTTTCAGAACATACCTAAATACTACTTCATCCTCTAGATGTGCACTCCTTTTCAGAATTGTAATTAACGTTAAACGTTTTATTAACATATGAAACTAGATAAATAGGAAACAAAATCTGTCAACTAGGGCTATTTTGTAACTAAAAATCTGGTTTACACCCAACAAAAAATAACTGTTAATCAACAAAAAAAAAAAAGAGTTAACGAATGAAAAAATTGTGTTCTATTGCAAAAATTGTTAGAACAAAAAAAGAATACTCACGCTGTAAATTTAAAAATGCAAAAATAAGTACAAAAAAAATTAGTAATAAAAATAACATTAAACACTTATTCGGTGTAATTCGCGTAATAAGACGACAACGATTACTTACTAAAATACTCGGCTTGGCCACCCTGCACACTGCAACAACATAAAATTATCTACGGGGCGACATCTGCTGTGCGCAAAATCAAACACTATGTAGGACCTGACAAAAATACCATGTGCTATTGAATTTTTAGAACAAAATAGTGTGTAAATTATATTTCTGCTTCTACATTCATTTTTAAATTTATTTTACATAAAGATTTACAAAGCATATTTTGAAATTGTAATTACCGTTTAGAATTGTAATTTTCCATAACAATAAAACCAACAGTAATAATTAGAGGTTAATTTCAGTTTAAAAGAAAAGTAACTTTCAATGACATTATTCAATGATTGTTTGTTACCGCCCGTAACTACTCCTAAGAAAGTAATACTTACAATTATAAAAACAACACGATATTGTTCCTTTTCAAAAACACATTCAAATTTTTAGAATGGTATAAGAATTGTGTGCATAAATAAATCAAATTTGCTTTAACTACTTACTTTAATTAAAAATAATAATTTTTGTAAAATGATTGCTAAATATTTATCTTTTGACAAATGAGTAAAGACAGTTCAAGACGAGGTAAATGAATTCGTACCTCACGCCCTTCCCGCATCTTTTTATTTCTCCTATTGTTACATTCCAAATTTGGACATGTACACTTTTAAATTTGTGAGTGAATTCCCGCCATTATTTTTAAAATAGACATGTGCATTTCCGTCATTTCGGACAGTTGTGTAGGCGCAAAAAAATGCGCAGACGCGAAGTGATGGCGCAAGTGCGCGGTGTGTGACACGACACTATGAACCAACGAGACGTCGAACGGCGACGTTTGCCTGTGTCTTTTCTCTTTTAGAATGTAGGTTATTTTCATTATCTTGCTTTATCGTTCCTTAGATGGTTGTTCCTTCGTCCTGCCTACAAACAGAAAAAGAAGGAAGACGTTAAATCTGGTTTCAATGAGGGCATGACGTAAGAGTTTCACATTTTTAAGTGAGTACTTTTTATCTTTTTAAGGTGCAACTTGTATCATTGTAAACGAATTTGGCATGTGATACAATTTGACACGTAATTATGTCGTAATATCTTTGTTGTGCAATAATGTGAACGTGGATAGCACCAGTGTTACCAACTGTGGTAGTGGCTCTGAACACGGGACGCGGAGTGTAGCAGTGGCGCCTAAACTTGTGTTGAAAATTTGTCTTCACCTCTCATTTATCTCATAAGAGTTAGTTTTGAATATCTTTGTAGAAATTGGTTTTCTTTCACTCAAATATAATGAAAAATAATTTTTTAAATTTTTAATGGCTTTTGAATACGAGAAATACAATCTGGCAACATTGCATTTGGTAATTTTTATCTTATGTTGGCGTGACATTGAATGCAGTTGAAATGTCAATCTGAAGCATTTAGTCGGCCATGCTTGAACAGTTTGTTTACCTTTCATATATGTTATTTCTAACTTAATTAATTGGCACTTCTTTTATAAAAAACAGTGTATTTATACTTAAATTCTCTCAAATAATTACCTAACCTAATTTAGGATGAAACTAAGACAGATACCTTTTCAAATGTGTTTAGCAAATTACATAACCTCACTTTATACATGTGCTTTAGAATAAATAATTCTTTCTGTAAGTATTCTAGTCATAGATAAAAACCTTTATTTACCAATCATTATGATTAAAAAAAGAAAAAATCTCTTAAAGCAACACTAAGTTTAGTTAAATAATTATCTTAAACTTGAAATTTCTTTAGTTTATTGAAACCTGGTTTTAGTTTAAATTTTACCTATCACATTATCTTAGTTTGTTATAATTCTAAAGTGTTCCCTTACAATCTAAATAATTAACTATAGGTTACGAATACTTTCTAAAAGTAATTTTGCTTTTAATACAGCTAAGTTAACTAACAGAATTATTATCTTGGTATATCTATACCTTTTAAAACACTATAGTAAATTTGATTTCGTTATATCTGCTTTCTTAAACACTACAATACTGATGTTCATGATAATGTTTTGTATTTAAGTTCATTTACTATCCCCTTTAGTTACGATGGTTGTTGATAAATTTCTCGATATAAAAGTAATACTTTAATATTTGGTATACTGGTTTTTTCTGTAAATGTATCGCAAGAATGTTGCTTTTGTGTAGTGAGTATGATTTTGTTTGGATAGCAAATTTTTTATTTATATCGGTATTGCAACGCATTTTAAGATCTATTTGGTCTAGGCGAGACTTGTCGTCGTGGTTGGTCGCTCAGCAGTATGCTAGTCTAGACGAGACTCATGAAGAGTTGGTCGCTCAGCATTACATAAGTCTAGACGAGACTCGTGGTAAGTTTGTAGCTCTAGTAATTTTTGAATCATTTTTTGAGGATGATGTTGAAGCTTTTCTTTATTAGTCTAGGTGAGACTCAAAGGAGGGCTTGCCACCCTAGCAATTATATGCGTTGTAAGATATATATTTTTTTGTGTTCTTCAACAATTTTGTTATCAGTAAATCGAGTCTTAATTACCGCTATCTCTTCATATATCGATTCAGACCACACTAGGTGAGATGAAAATATCTTTAAAATCGCTCAAGCTTTGCGTACATCCAAAAATTTTCACGTTTCATTTCTTTAACAGTTTACCTAATGTTCTGTCCCTACTGTGAATTAGTTAACTTTATTCAGCCATTTCTTTTCTTATACAGCACTTACCTTCTACACTTTTGGCTTATTTATCTTAAACTAGTTATCTTTTTGCTACCTGTTAACTTTCCCTTGAATTTATTGTTAGCCACATATCTGTTTATTATCTAGGTTCCCCGGTATAACTCTGTCGCTTCATTTAATTAATCCTAGCACCTTTTCAACACCATATTATTTTATTTTCAGTATTTATCTTACGTTGATTACATGGTGATTGTCGTAACTTTGGTTGCAATAACTCATTGAATTTTTATTATTGGTTTGAGCTGATGTTAGAGTGGATGCTTTTTTCTTTGAACTCCAATAGGAGCCGCAGCCTATGCCATTCTAAGAAATAGTCCATATTTGCAGTTGCAAAAAATAGGAGTTTCTATACCATGCATCTTTCTTCTGAATTATTATAGTCGCCCACCTTATCTTTTATCATTACTTGTTTTATTTTTCTATTAAGTTATCAGAACATATAAACATTTTTTGTTGTTTTTTATTGAACTTCGTGGTGAGATGCTATCGCTTTTTATTGATATCTTATCGAATTCTCGGTTGTTTTTAGCATATTGGGACAGTGTGTTTGTATTTAACTGCTTATAGTTAGGCATTCTTGTGTGTTTATGGTGTTACCGTTTCTAAAAATTATCTTGAAACAGTTGTTTTTTTGTGTGAAGGTATCTGTAGTGATACTTTTAAGTTATTGTTTCAACTTTTGTCTGATTTTCTTTTCGCAGTGAATGCACTCGTTAGAGCCCAGTAAATTTTTTTTAACTTATATGTCTTACCTTACCTATATAACGGCTTCAAGGAGCTGCTCTATCTTGTATCTTTGTGATGGATCACAAAACGGCTTGGTAAGCTGAGGAATTCTACGCTATATCTTTAATGTATGTAGTCGTAGCGTGCCTTAGCGTGCTGGGACGTTTTGGATCCACCTATTACTATCTAGTTTTATCTTAATATCTTTATCTTACCTATTATTTTTGATAATAACTTGAGCTTAATATCTTTATCTTACCTATTATCTTTAATAATAACTTGAGACTTTGCCTTATCTTTTTTTGTCTTCCTAACGTTTGGTATTTATGATCAGACGTAAGAAATATTTTTTGAACATTCAGTGAAGAAGCTAGCCTGATGGTAGCAATATAACTTGTTAGGTTAGTAATGTAAGAAATTAGTAAGATGGTACTGTTGGTAAATTTGTTAATCCACAACCATGTCATGAAAAAGTTTTGATGTGTATTGTTTATTAAGCCAGAGTACCAGTACATAAAAATTTGCTAAAGCGCATAGTAACTTGCTCTCTTGGACATTTTGAAATTTGGGCATTTTCTTGCCAAAGAAAAAACAGTTTAGATGCAATGCTTATGTGCGTGTGCACTTAAAAACCGCATGTTAGCTTTAGTTATAGTATATATGTTAGGCGACATGTCGCATTTGTTTTAGTTTTAGTAGTTTCGTGCTCTCCGACAAATTTGTGCTGTCGATTATAACTGCGCCACATTAAAGACTCGTGTGTGAATTTATAGATGTAGTTCATAAACAATGGGGCTACACATTCCGTTTCCTGGTTAATCGTAAGACGTGTTATCGGTTGAAAAAACCAGGTGGCCCCTAAACTAAACATTTTCTAGAATTTAAGTTAGGGTATAAGTAGGTTAGTTAGGATTTAGATTTTAAGCTTTTACCGTGCTAACAGTCATTTTCTTTTTTTAAATTTTTTTTCTTTTATGGCTTTGACGCGATTGCTACATTCCAAATTCGGACATGTACACTTTTAAGTTTGTGAGTGAATTCTCGCCATTATTTTTAAAATAGACTTGTGCATTTCCGTCATTTCGGACAGTTGCGTCGGTGCAAAAGAATGTGCAGACGCGGAGTGATGGCGCAAGTGCGCGGTGTGTGACACGACATTATTAGCCAATGAGACGTCGAACGGCGACGTTTGCCTGTGTCTTTTTTTATCTGTTCTCTTTTTAGAATGTAGGTTTTTTTTCTTTATCTTGCTTTATCGTTCCCTACCTGGTTCTTCCTTCGTACTGTCTACAAACAGAAGAAGAGGGAAGATGTTAAATCTGGTTTCAACGAGGGCATGACGTAACCCACACCCAACAACTCACACCAAAAAGAGATACTCTGAAATTAGCATGGCTCTGCGCAAGTATGACCCGTAAAATCGTAAAGAGTTCCACATTTTTAAGTGAGTACTTTTTATCTTTATAAGGTGCAACTTTTATCATTGTAAACGAATTTGGCATGTGATACAATTCGACACATAATTATGTTGTAATATCTTTCTTGTACAATAATGTGAACGTGGATAGTACCAGTGTTGCCAACTGTGGTAGTGGCTCTGAACGCGCGCCGCGGGGTTATAACACTATACACACAAACACGCATATACTCACGCAACCAACCACCCTCGTACACACACGCACGCGCACGCACGCACGCACACACACAGTGTCCTGATCCACAGTTCCAACGTTTATTAGATGCCATCCATACTTGAATAGTATATTGAGGAATTAGAAATTAATCTTGTATTTTACTTATTAACCAAATGTATGTGTGTGGAGCACATCACTGTACGGTTATGAATTAGGGACAGTAGGAGAAGCAGACAGGAAGAAGGTAGAAGCCTTTTGGAATGTGAAGTTCTAGTATGGGCAGACAAAATTAATAACAAAGAAGTTCTAGAATAGTAGGTGGAAAAAGAATATTTGTGGAAAACAAAAAAAATATGAAAAACAGAAGACATAACACTTTATGAGGCATTTGAGGAATAGTACAAAATATATTACAAGCAGAAATAGAAAAAAAGAGAAATAGAGGTAGACCTAGATCAGACTATTGCACGCAGATAGTGAAAGGTATATTGTTGGGCGAATTTCAGAGTAATGTGCAGGTTAGCTCAAAAAAGGAAACAATGAAGGCACGCGTCTAACCAGTTCCAGGATTGAAGACCTAATGATGTCGATGCTCTTGTCAACGTATTAACAGTATAATTCAATACGCGTGATTTAGCAAACAAAAAATTGCAATATGCTAAATATAAAGACCTAAAGGTACTTGCACAATTAATTATGGTATACTGTTATTGCACAAACACTATATTTAACCACTAGTAGCAAATAGGCAATGCATATACAACCCTGACAATAATACATAAACGCAATAACTTCTCAAACATTCTCAAACTAGGAACAAGATCACTAAGTCGATTAAATTGGATTTACACTTCGTAAAAGTTGAAAGAACAATCAATCACAGATATTTTGAAGATAACATTAAAATATTGAAAGTGATAATCAAACGATAACCTTAGCAACACCATCTGCTAAAAATTCCTCAATACAGGAAAGCAACTACTGATTAAAACAAATTCAAATCTTAATAACGTGATCTTGGAAAAATGGCAGAATTTAGAGAGAAATGCCTTTCATTGGACACTGGAAAAAGTTCTGCACTGGAAATTTAATAAAACCAGGTACATTCCATTATAAAGAGATATATTTATTTTAATAAAGATATAATTTCATAATAAGCGAAAGACTAATTAATGTCAGAAATCATAACAAATGGCTTTTTAGTTATAATTTGTATATTGAATCCACTCAGAAAAATTCAAAAAATTTTGTAACTATTTGCATCGCAACAGCAAAATGCAATATCGTTTCAATTTAAATCAATAAAATATGAAAGTTTAATAAATTAGTAAACCTTTATTTAATGAAAAGCAAGAGCATAGTTCTATTGTGTCTTACAGAAAATGTTAATTGGCGAATGCAAATCCAATTAATGTCTAGGCTTTAATAAATGCAAATAACTGCCACAGATGAATCAACAATTTTGGTACTGACATGTCTTTTGAAAATTATATAATATTTTATCATGAGTCAAACTAGAAGAAAAGTTTATAAAATTGCTAATAGTTTCTAAAAATTTAGAGAAAATACTATTTAAAATTTAGAAGCACATAACCTTTCGGTTGCAGAGGTTATGTCAAATAGACTAACTATTCTTAAGATGACACAATATTTATATTCACATAATATTGAAATGCGATTATATTAAATATTTTGTTAACGAATTATATAAAATTTACCAATTTTGCAATAGTTTACTGCAAACTATTAAACCAATACATTTAATAGAAAAGTCTGACATATTTAATTTTACAACTTTTATTAAACGTTTTATAAAGTACACACTAAATTGTTGAACTGCTTAATATCATAGATAAACACCCACCCACAATAGATGGGCAACGGCCTAATACTAACTTCTTTTAAGTTCATCGCGACCTCTAGCGGGCGTAGTCTAAACAACTATTATGGCGGTAATATTTAAATTATGCAGTTTCTATTATTATATCCTTTTTCTTGAACTAAAGAACCACGTGCAAGGAAAATATCATTTATCAGACGTTTTCAGAAATGAAAACGTTCGATAAATACTATTTTCTCAAGAAAAAGAAACTATGAACATGAATAATGGTCAGACTTCAATATTTTGGGTAAAATTATATACATACAGATCATATATAATAAAAGCTACAAATTCGATCTGTTAAACTGAAATTTTAATTTAAAAGGGTGTCTGTAATTTTATAACAACATTTTAAGTCTTTATTACTTAATTTTATTCAGTAACATCAGTACAATATCTCGCAATACACAGAAGTCGTGTATAGGAATTTTACAATCATATTTAATTATTTCACAAAACTTACGATGTCATCAGTAGGAAACCGGTGCATTTTTGTTTCAGAGTTTTTCTTACAACACAAAGGCACACAGCGCAAAAAAACCATTGTTCCTATAGATTAATCTAACCTGCACTGAAGTTATTCTTCTTAAATACAAAAATTAAGTCAATAAACGCGAAACAATAAATTAATCTGCAGATAAAAACACTAAATATTCCGAATGAATGTTCAACAAATAACAATAATTATACAATACCTACAAATGTCACCATTGGCAAAAGTTTTATGTTATAAATGTCATCTAACGTCCGACAGTTTCCTGCATTATAAATTACACGTACCATCTCGCGGGCGTAGTATGAACTAAATCAATGCTAAAATCGCTGCCATAAATGTTACCCATCTAGTGTGTGGTCTTATCTATGGCTTAATATCGATAAGGAATACATTAGTTTATTTTGGTGAAAATATTTTGCTGTTTCGTGATAGCTATTGTCATTTGTGTATGAAATCAAGCGAACCCTTGCTACTAGTTATTCTTAAAATGAAATCTGTACATAAGCGTTCGTGGAATTTTTTTAATTTGATTATAATGTTTAAATAACAAAAACTCACCAGTGTGAGTACAAAAAATAACAAAAAAACAATTCATATGTACGAAATTAGAGTTCAAGATGCGACTAATGAAAGTCCAAGACGCAACTAATGACAAGATTTTCTAAACATGACATTTTGTACTATATTCCATTTTTTTGTTCCTTAAAAATGGCGTGTTCCCTACATTTGTAAATTAAAAGCATTAAAACGTATTATTTCCCTTACAAAACTAAACACTTAAGTATAGTAGAATTTATTTAAGAAGAGCCTCTACGTCATTTGACATATGCGCAAGCTTTGAATGTCAGTGGCGAAGCGGATTTAATAATTTTTAGGGTTCCCATAGAGTAAATATTCTATAATCAAGTTTTATTTTGTTGGTGGTTTAAATTAAGATTGCGGATACGCGAACAAGCAAGGCATAAAACACAAAGAAACAGAGAGAAAATTATAAAAGCATAAGAAATAAATATAGAATGTCGAAGTCACAAATGTTAATTGACATTTAACAGAAAACTATCTACGCCACTGAAATGTTGAACGAACTCGCCTATTTATAAACAATGAACTAATCTGTCACCGTTTTACCCGCCTGCGCATGATGACGCTCATCTTAAATAAATTCTACTTTAACGTTAGTTTCATTTAAATTATTAGATTTTTATTACATGTTATTTAGTTAATACTTTATTCTATTACTTTGAAATTTTTGACCTCTAATATATAAATTCTAGAATTATGTTTCTGATTTCTATAAAGGGCGACATTTCGGCTGGGAATCTTTTTGTAGTTATAAATTTATAATCACAGTTGCATTACCATTGAATAACATATGACCGATATAGTAGCCACGCTCGATTTGATTAGGTTTTAATCATAGAATATTTAACCCACGGGCATAGAATAATAACACCGCCAAAGAAGTGAACTTGGCGTTTTTAGAAGAACCAAATTTCTTTGCGCATGTTTGAAATCCGCCATTACTTTGTAGGTTTATGCTTCAACCTCACTTTTTGCGATTTATAATTAAATGTTTATAGTGTTTGTAAATAAGTAATATTTTATTGTTAGAGACTGAATATTATTAGTATTATAATCTTATATTATTATTAAATTTTTGTTTGAAAGTTCATACACTGTGTATAATGAATAGAAGTGGTGGAACTTTTTGTGCAGTGCGTGAGTGTTCAAGAAGAACAATTACAAAAGACATTATTTTATTCAGATTTCCAAAAGATTTCGAAAGGTAAGTTATTCTGCAAATTTTATGGATTAGGCATCGAATAATAATATGCATGCTAGTGTTATTCTATGGTATAAGTAGAGTGTTTTGGAATCCAAATATCAAAGTACTTCCTGGGTTCCTTTTCAATAATTAGTTATAGTTGTCTAATTGTAGCTAAGACTATGTAAGTTTTCCGTTTTGCAAATACATAAATTAGGTATGTTTTAGAGCAAAACAATGGATGGAAGCTTGCAATCGTAAAGATTTAATTGATAAAACTCCCGCTGTATTGTATAATAACTACAAGGTATGTTCTCGACACTTTGACCGTAAAATGTTCACAAATCATCTAGCAAATAGACTGCTACCTTCAGCATATCCAGTTCTGTTTATTCAAAAATTACCATCTGCAGGAATAAAAAGAGAACTGGTGCCCGCTGCAGATGAAAATGTGCCTACTAAGAAAATTCGCATGCCTGGTAAGAAAATAAATAAAGGTATGTATAATATTATTGAAAGGATTATTATTATGCCTCGATTGTTATAGTTAAAACTAGGGATGTTAGGGTACTATTTTTTGGCAATTATACTGTATGCATTCTGAATACATAGTAGTCTACTTGAAGTTGTTTTTGTCCATTGTTTGTAATAAACAATAGCCGTTTAATGTAAACTCTGTATGCAAATAATGCGCCCTTAGTTACATTCTGAGTAAGAATTTATGTAGTTAGACTGCTTATAAGTAAAAAAATACTAACTATATCCTTATGATGCTTTCATTGAATGTGTATTCTCTCTTTTGCATAATGAATATCAAATGCAATTTAATTTTTTTTAAATAAATATTATTACAGATGTTACTATTTTACCCAAGATTGACAACACCACAACCCTAGCCGATGCCCCATTTGCCCCTAAGGGTTTTGCAAACGACTTAAACGAACATCTAACTACAGTGGAAAATGTAGCGCCTTCTACATCAGCTCAATTAGGTAAACTAAAAGATATTTATATTATAATATTGCATACATTTGTAGATATGGCTGTTACCACTTCAGCATTTCCATCTCCTCGATCACCTTTAAGACCAACAACATCTACACAAACATCAATTGTCTTAAGTAGTCATACTCCTCGTAAATTGAAATTAAAAAAGAAAATTAGACGATTGAGACAGAATCTTTCTTTCCAGACAATGTTGCATGTGAAAGAGCAAGCAGCAACATTAAATGATTTCGAGCAGTTATGTGATAAGTTTTTACCTAAGAAAATAGCGGACTTTGTAAAGTTTCAAGCTCGTAGCTGTAGAAAAAAAACCTAATGGGCAACGATACAGCATGCAATATAAAGAATTTGCGACGACTTTATATTTTTTGGGTCCACGAGCTTATAATTATTTAAGAAGCATTTTTGTTTTCCCATCAAAACGTGTTCTACAACGTATGACGGAAAAATTAGTCCACAAACCGGTGTTTATAATGAGCCTTTTTAAAGCTTTAAAATTAAAGTAGAACAAATGCAAGAAAAGGATAGACACTGCATTTTGTGTATAGATGAAATGGCATTAAAACCACATCTTTTTTATCACATTGGAAGGGATGAAATTGTTGGGTTTACTGAACTACAAAGTGGAATAAAAAAGTTTGAACATGCTCGCAATGCCACTGTAATAATGATCAGAGGACTGTGTACACAGTGGAAACAATCAGTATCGTATTTTTTTGTAAATTCCAGCTTTCCTGCTGAGCAATTGCAAACAGTGTTAGAAGAATGCATCGAAAAGTTATCTGAAATTGGATTAATTGTCGAAGCAGTAGTAACTGATATGGGATCAAATTTTATCAATCTGGCAAATAATTTAGGAGTGACTGCTGACCATCCAGAGTTTTATGTAGGAGAGAAAAAAATTATATATATTTTTGATACTCCTCATTTGATAAAAGCAACATGCAACCATTTATTAAGAAATACTTTGCAGTCTGGCGAGAATAAAACTTCATGGTCATACGTACAACAATTTTATGATAAAGATAAAACCTTACCCAATAGATGTGCACCAAAGCTAACCGATTCCAATATCAATCCCAATAATTTTCAAAAAATGAAAGTTAAACTTGCTATTCAAGTTCTATCTCATACAGTAGCAAGCGGTATGAATACTTACGTTTGTTTAGGGGCTCTACCTGCAGAAGCTATGTTTACGGTCAAAGTTATTGAAAACTTTAATAAATTATTTGATATGCTAAATTCAACTCCTAAAAAGTCATTTACAGTGTATCAAAAAGTGTTCAAAGGTGATCAGTTTCAGTTGAGTGTTTTAAACGAATTGTCCATCTTTATCAAACAAGTTTTTAAGAACAATGGTAAAAATGTTACTTCTAAGGCTAAGTGCTTCAAGTCGTGGCTCATAACAATC
The DNA here is from genome assembly GCA_036346225.1 of Platerodrilus igneus. Lineage (NCBI taxonomy): Eukaryota > Metazoa > Arthropoda > Insecta > Coleoptera > Lycidae > Platerodrilus > Platerodrilus igneus. The sequence continues at coordinate 3,132,287 of JARFIW010001055.1, forward strand.
AGTGGAATAATTAAGCTGTGGGAGCAATTGAAGAAAGTTGGTATTAAATACCTTATTACTAGACGAGTAAATCAGGATCCATTGGAAAATTTTTTTGGTAGTATACGCCAACAAGGTGGAAATTGTAGAAATCCAGCTCCTATACAATTTGAACGGGCTTTCAAGAAATTATTTTGCCAAAATTATTTTCACAGCACAAATTCAAACTGTGCTAATGATTTTGATCAAATTATTACAAAATTGACAAACTTTAATCAAAATATGGAATGTTTTGTGAATGGCCAACAAAAAGCCAATCCTCGGTTGATTACTATTGATACAGACTATCGAGATGAGTCGTTATTAGCTCAAAATGCTTTTATATATGTTTGTGGCTATCTTATTAAAAAGGCATTAAGAATTCATAGCTGTGAAATTTGCAAGCAGTTTTCTCACCAACCCCAACAATCAACCGATAGATTATTTATATACTTTAAAGCTTTCGATAATAGTATAAATACATTTGGAGCTCTCCACGTTCCTCATGAAAACTTTTTACAATATGTTTACAAATTAGAAACTATATTTGTATCGAGATTTGAATCATGTAGTATTTGTGATCAAGTAGCATTTAATTATTTTCAGGAAATGAAAGATATTGCATTAGCACATGAATGTTCAGATTTTCCTGTTACATATGTTTTACAATTATTTATAAGATTGAGAATATTTTATGCCCTTAAATTTTCAAATAGGACTTTAAGAACAAATAAGGGTATAAAGAAAAATACAAAAATTGCAATTGTATCTCATATTTGATAATTTTTTATATCATGTGGTTGCATGTTTATTATTGCTTACTTACAGCCCTGGCGTATGGTGTGATTATATTATATGTACAAATAGTTTACCAGTAACAAACCACGAAATTATTTTGGACTTAAACACTTTGCTGAAAGGTATTATAGAGTACTCAGTTAGTGATCGGTTTGAAGCTATTAATCCATTTGAAAGGGACTTATTTGATCATAGGGTTTAACAAACTGTAATAGAATCTAATGCAAGTACTAATCATATTAGATCAGGTTGATTGTGTAAGTACAGATAGTGCAAATATAGTAAATTCAGTATCTGCTACAAAAATCGTAAAAATGTTAATGTTTCTCCTTAATTGATTGTCAAACCAGTCAAATTTCCAGAACCTCTAATTCTTAAATCTGAAGAGAAACTAAAATCAACCATAATATCTTTGGATACAATAAGTGGTTACACTGCATCTCAAAAGTTAACACTTAAACAAAGAAGTTTATTGGAAAAAACTACACATTCTTTAAAAGTAATTGTAGTTAGCTTTACATTAAAACCTAATTCTAGTGATTTCAATAATAATAGAGGGCCTGATGTTGATGCAATAGATCCAATCAACTTTAAAGTCAGTCGCAGTTTACAAATTAGCAAAAATCTCCAAAAAGTTTCATCATGTAATTTTCTGAAAATACACTAGGAGTTCTTTTAAGACTGCAACTACATCAGATAAAAAAGATACTTTAGAAATCACATGTTTCGAAACGGGATATTTGGAGTTTGTCCCCCTATTATTATTACCTATCTACCCTGTATGTGGAAACAATTGAAGGTCAGGAGAGATAGAATGATAGGGCACCAGTTAAGACATGAGGGACTATTTAGTAAGGTCTTAGATTATAGACTACCAAATAAAAATAGAGTAGGAAGGCCTAGACAAAGCTATATTAGTCAAATTATTAGAGATTTAGGTTGTGAAGGGTATGTAGACCTTTTTAGACTAGCTCAGAATAGAAAAGAATTTAGAGCTGCGTCAAACCGACTTTAAGTAAGTTCGAAAACAAAACAAAAAAATAATAAAAATCAGTTAACTAAATGTCACCATGACATAACTCACAATTAGTTAGCGGTCTGGCATGTTGGTAGCGATTCGTTGTTTAAGCCTTACCATAACATATAATTTAACACTTTTACTTTTTTTGAAGCGGATAACCAGGTTATATTTCATTTCCTTATAAATGGTAATCATGTAAACATGTTAGAGTTCTTTAACAACCATCAGGTTGCTAATATCTATGTAGAGTCAGGTGGATAGGAAAAAGATGAAGGATATAGGAAGACCTAGACCAAACTATATTAGTCAAATTATTAGAAATTTAGGTTGTGAAGGGTATGTAGAGCTTTTTAGATTAGCACAGAATAGAAAAGAAGTTGGAGCTGCGTCAAACCGACCTTAAGTAAGGTCGAAAACAAAATGATGATCATGATCTACCTATATTGCCTACCTTTTTATATAATTAAACAGTAACAAATTTGTACAATCAAGTACTTTGAAAATTATTTTGCATTGTGCATTTTTAACTCCATAATTGTGTTTGTGTCAATTGAAAATAAATATAGTCTTGGCAGTATTAGACAAATGTATTTTATTCACTTAAATGAACGCTCATTATTAATAACCCAGCAAAGCGAAACACATGATGTAAATGCTATATAATTTTAAGATAATTTTTAGGTACCATGGTTTATGTAATTGTTGTACAACATTTTATGTAGATGCTATAAAATAGTGGACTAAATTTTACACAACACAATTTACATTTTTTGGCATGCACCAAAAACAAAATGTATACAATTATATCAACTATCACCCACAAAGATAGAAACCTTATTTTTGAGAATGTTTTCTTCGCAAGAGTTGTCGTCGAAGCCGACTTGTGCAGCTAGTATAACATAAAAGAATAAGGTTTTGTAACCGAAGTGAGTGAATGGTTGCGACTAGCTTGAAACTGCCTGAATAATGATCGAAAAAATTGTAATCATTAAAACTTTCCATATTACCTCTAATGATTTTTCAGACATCGACCTAAATAGTCCTGTTTATAAAAATAAAATGTAGTAAATGATTTCAGTTTTAATAAATATGATTTTCTTCACTTTGTTTACATGGAACAGAATTTCTAATAGTGGCATTCGAGATTAAGAATCATCATGATTTCCTCGTATTTTGAGGTGCAAATATGAAAATTCATTTCTTGGCATGCTGAAACGCGATTGAAAAATACTCACCTTTTGTGTATTATGTTTACTACGTAAAATAAATATAATGTTTTCATTAATACTATGTAACCATACGACATAGTAATTATGTAGATAGCATATATTAAATTATATAAAATCTATATAAACATTTATTTAGCTATCTTATACAAGTATACATAGTCAATGTAGCTGACATTTAGCTGTAGATTATCTATAATATCATTTGTAAAACTTAGTATTTATATACGTGTCTACTTAAGTTGGCGACATATGGAAAGCTTTTTTATTTTTAGTTTTAGGAAAAAAGTTACTCTTTATAAAAAGTTCTGCTTGGTATGAAACCTAAAATAAAACATTCAAAAGCTAAATTTATCAGTCGATACTAGATTTATCAATCAATATGAATTTGGTACAAGAGTAAAGTACCTTTATTTTTGAGAATTTTGAAAATTGTTATTAAAAAAAGTTATTTAGAATTAAAAACTACGGTAAAATATGCAATTATACTATCGTAAAAACTTTTTCTTACTTTTCAATCTTTTCTCTAATACATTTAATCTAGGATGCACTGACTAAAATTGTTTGACAGTAAACTTCAAGACTTCAGTTTGTAAATGCCAGCAACATTGAGTTTAGAAGAAAAAATTGAAATTGTGTTAATTGTGGGTGAAAATTATGAAGCATTTCGTGAAGCTGCCGGCATTTTCAAAAACGGGCATCCAGAAAAAAGGGTTCACAATGAAACAGTAAGAAAACTATTAATGAAATTTAAGAATTCTGGAGATGTAAAAAATAGATATACCAACAAACGTCAAAAACTGGTTACTAATGATAAGATGGAGCTTGAAGTAATGCTCTCAACAATTGAACATCCGAAACATTCTTTGCAAAAAAGTACATCTTTGATGCCAAATACTGTAAGTAAAGACACGGTTTTAAAAATTTTGAAAAAGAACAAATTGCACCCGTACAAGCTGCAATTTATTCATACGTTAAGGTCGGGAGATCATGATAGACACTTTGAATTCTGTTGTGATATTCAAAAAAAGTTGGAAGATAATCCATTTATGGCAAGACATAGTCTTTTTTCGGATGAAGCAATATTTTCATTAAATGGAATAGTTTCTTCACAAAACTGCTGTTGGCGGAGTGAGACTAATCCACATGTTACAATCAAAACTCGCAACCAGTATGCTTTCAAAACTAATGTGTAGTGTGGAATTTTTAAAAATGAAATAATTGGACCTTTTTTTATTCGAGAATCCTTGAATGCAGACTCTTTCTACAAAAAGAACTAGATGATTTTCTTGATCTACCCCTACTTGAACGTCAACAGATATGGTTTCAGCAGGATGGTGCCCCATGCCATAGCAGGTTAGATGTAAGACAATACCTTGAAAATTGTTTTAATGGAAGAGTTGTGCATCGGTTTTCGGAAATTCGTTGGCCACCTCGCTCTCCAGATTTGACCCCACTCGACTTTTTCTTGTGGGGCTACTTGAAAGAGAAGTTGTACTTCCAAGGGCCATTCACAGATGATGTCCATTTAGAACGAACCATTAAAGAAACCGTTCAGAGTATAACACCGACTATGATTAGAAGAGTGTTGACATAGTTTTGAGCTAGAACGATTACCTGTATTTACAAAGAAGGCGGATATGTTGAAGCGGTAGTTACTTGAGGGACGGAATAATAAGATCCGTATGTGTAACAAAAACTATTGCATTATTATTGAACTATTGTTATTAAAAAAAGTCTTTCGAAATAACGCGTAAGCTTAAACAAATTTTTATTTTAGAAAAGTTTGAAAAAAATTTATATGATCGATTAATTTTTGCATATTTAAACCTGGTTTTTGATTTTGAACATTTCATAATAACAATTTTCGAAATTGTCAAAAAAGACGTACTTTTGTACCAAATTCACATCTATTGATAAACTTCGTATATGACTAATAAATTTTGAAATTTTAAGGTTTTATTTTAGGTTTCATATCAAGTAGAACTTTTTATTTTTATTTATTTTTATTTTATTCATTTACGGCAATGCCATTTTACAAAGATTAGTTAAAAACTGTGAAAATTCCTATAAGGAATAACTAAATTTATTATTTTATAAGTTTTTTAATGACTTTTTAAAAGATTGAATGGAAGAATCAAACAACTCCAACCTAAATTCGTAGGTGTTTGCTAACTTCATAATACGAGTGATAGGTTCATTTTGACCATAATTTGTACAATGAAAAGTTATACTAAAAACTTCAGAGTTCCTAGTTCTTTTCCCTGCAACATTTAGTTTAACTAACTGCACTAATGTGGAATCATTGATTCTACCATTCAAAATCTTATGTAAACAACACAAATCTGCATTCACTCTACCACTTTCTAAAGAAGTCAAATTAAGAATTTTTAAAGTCTCACAATAATTATATGTATCGTAATTAAAACCTAGCTGATATCCACAATGTCGTACAAATTTACGTTGAACAGATTCTATCAATTCTATATATAAACTATATCTAGGGCACCAGATAATAGAATTGTATTCTAAAGTAGATCTAACTAGCGAGCAATATAGCAGTTTAACTGAGAATACAGAAAATAATTTGGTAGTTCTCCTAATAAAACCCAAAGTTTTTAAAGATTTTGAAGTAATTTCATTAATATGAGTATTAAATGTTAGTTTTGAATCTAGTACTACACCTAAATCCTTAATACTAGGTTTCCTTACTAAAGATACATCATTAATTTTATATGGGAAAATAATAACATTATAGTTTCTCGAAAAAGTGATTTCGCTACATTTGTTAATATTCAGGCTTAAAGAATTTTTGTTGCACCATTGAGCTAAATATTGTATGTCCATTTGTAATGTTTCTGCATCTTTGATGTTAGTAATAGTTCTAAACATTTTTAAATCATCCGCAAAAAGTAATATTTCACTACATTTAATCACTTCTTTTAGGTCATTGACAAAAAGGTTAAATAATAGAGGACCAATATGAGAACCCTGCGGTACCCCCGAGGTCACTGTTATTGGATTCGAAATTGAATTTCCACATTTCACATATTGGGTTCTTCCAATAAGGTAGCTGTTTATCCATTTCAAAATATTGCCTTGCATTCCCAGTGCTTGCAATTTAGCTAATAATATTGAGTGATTAACCCTATCAAAGGCTTTAGCAAAATCTGTGTATATGGAGTCCACTTGCACTCGATTCTCCAAAGCCATAAAGATATAACGTGTGTACAATAAAAGATTAGTACAAGTAGATTTGCCTTGTGAAAAACCATGTTGTTCTTCAATAATTACATTTCTACAATCCCATGTAAGCTTCTTATTAACCAAGTAATCCAACAATTTATGAAGTTCCGACTGATTACACACAGCTCTATAATTTGTTACATCCTCACGAGAACCTGTTTTGTAGATTGGTTTCAAATAACTATTTTTCCAATAATCTGGAAAAACTCCCGCATCTAAGGATTTATTGAACAAGTATTTTATTGGGTGTATTAAAGTATACAAGCAGCGTTTTAGAACAACCAGTGGAATTCCATCTGGTCCATGTGTTACTTTATTTGGCAGCTTCATAATACGATCTATTATTTCTGATGCTTCAATGTAATAATTGCTAACTTCTATAGTGTCTGTATAAAAAAATGCTGGTACTCTATTAACCTTTGTATTACTGTATACTGTTGAAAAATATGATCCAAACAAATTTACTATCTCGTCATTACTACTACCTTTCATGTTGTTATAGACAAGTTGTGATGGCAGATTAAATACTTTTCGTTTGTTATGCACAAACTTCCAGAATGAATTTGGTTGTAATTTAATATCAGCCTGGATTTTATCTATATAAGCTTTATAACATAAATTAGTTAAAGATTTACATGTTTCCCTAAGAAAGGCAAAATGATCATAATCATTCTTACTACCGCTTACTTTGTATTTCTTATGTGCTGCCTTCTTCTGTCTTATAGCATTTCTTAGCTCAGTACTGAACCATGTTGGAAAACTTGACACTTTAAACCTTTTCAACGGTACAAATCTTTCGATGGCGTTGTCCAATATATTATAAAATTCTGATATAGAGTAACTTATTTTCCTAAACCTAAAAATAAAAAAGTTTTCCATATGCCGCCAACTTAAGTAGACACACTGCATATGTACAACATTTTTGTGATTATATTTTTATTATGTAATTATTACATATTTGTGTTTGCTGGGAAATCTACAGCATATTTTGATATTAGAATCTACCGTCCTTAGGGTGCACGACCTCAACTTCTCTGATTGTGCACACATTTGTTTTATTGTTTAATTTATTGTGCATGTTCTATTTTGTAATCTGTTAAATAAAATTTTCTTTTCAATAAATTGATTCGGTAACGCTAATGCATTGGTGTGATTGTATTATATATGTAAATGGTTATTGGTAATTCAATATATTATTTTCAAAGTGACTCTTACAAATGTCTGACCTTTTGTAGGAGGCTAAAAATAATCACTCTGACAATGCAATGCACTTGTTGAATTTCATTCAAACATTCCTACTAACTTCATAATACTAGAGCATAAAGTATACAGTTATGCACACAATACTCTATTTAAATTTTAAATCGATTTCTAACCCAACTTTTTTAAATTTCCCTCTGCATTTCTAAACCTACAGAATAATGGCTGAAGGTCATGTATTTTTGGTACATGAAAAACAAAGGATTTTTAAAGAGTGTCACTTCTTTTGGAGGTGTTATTATTCTATGCCACGGGTTTTAATAAAACAATGTGAGTTGTTGTCATAGATAAATATGTTCTCTATGGTTGTTGCCCAGACGCCGACGAAGCAGCAGCTCGCGTATTTCTACCTCCACCTCAGGGCGATCAAAGGTGAGCAGCGGAACGGTGACGTCCTGAGGGAGTTCTCCAGCTATGCGGGGTGCCGAGGAATGGGTACACAAGTGAAGTCGTCGGGGATGCACATCCGTCAGTCCTGTTTAGACGAGCTAACCTGTCGATGGAGCGGCCTGTGGCGAGTAGCCATCCTGTCGGTCAAAAACCACAGGCCGGTGGACCCAGGATCCAGAATACTGTGTAGTTGGAGGACAACCAAAGGGAAGATCAGGGAAACTGCTCACTGCACCAAAAGAAGAGGATTCCAGGAGCAGGTCGTTTGGAATCCAGTCCAACATATTTATTTACTTATTTATTAAGATCAACCTGTTAAACACCACAAAAACTCATAGAAACAAAACATCAAGCCAAAAAATTCCCAAGAGTTAAATGACCCTCAAGACGACACTGAGAGTGTCACGCTAAGCTTTTGTAGTTAAAACAATGTAGGGTAAAGAAAAGATATTCCATGAAAACAACCTTATTAATTTGTGAACTACTTTTTTGAAAAATTCTTCTACAAAAACCATCAGTATATGTAATTCTGATGGAAGTAACTTTACTAAGTAGTATTAATGTGGTTTCTTGAAAAGAGGCAAAGAGATTCTCAATGCAAGCACAACTTCATGAAATTTCAATATTTATCATTTTAAGGTTAGGGACAATACTGAGTAAGGTAGTTGATTCATAATCATTAGGTATCATAATTCCACTTCCCTACAATTGATTTTTCAATGTTCCCCCTGAAGGTACTACATTACATTGGCCAGGACACGAGTTTTATTTACAGGGAAATTTTGTATTCTGCCCAAACCTTGCTATCCCAAGCAAGATTGGGATCTTTAATGTGGGCGACAATACATATGTGACTTACACTTTACTTCATCCAAACGAGGGCGTGTTTTTGAAAAATGCTGTCTAACATTTTGCGAGGGGTTCGTGCTGGGAATTGAGTCTGGAGCCCTGAAGAGTCAATCCATATGAAGTGATCTGGTGATGGTTACTTGACCGACTTTAATATTTTTAATCTTTTTATATGTTTTTCTTATATAAGTCAGCACTTCAAAACAGGTTTGAAAATTTTTTTTATCTCATCCCGTTTTGGAGATATGACCATTTTTGTTTGACCATGCGGGCAACTTTTGACCGTTACAGTTATTAGCGATAAATTAAATATCTCCAGACTGATTAATGCTACAGTAATGGGATTTGTACTATTCTTTTTAGAAAAGTCCATTTTACAATTTAGGCCCTTACAGTTTAAAGTGTTAATCTAACATATATAGCTAAAAAATACTACCAAAGTTCATTATCAAATTTTAACAGATTCAACTTTTTAAGGATGAAAATTTCAATGAAAGGATAAAATGTCCAAGCTAATATTTGTATGACTATTAAGATACTCACCATTTTTAGAGAAAGAAGATTAAAATGTCTCCCTCGATTTTCTATAATTTTTCAAAAAACATAATTTTGAAATATCGAGACAATAACTCTGGTGGGGGAAAATATAAAAATCTAAATTTTTTACACAAGATGCACCTTTATGATAGTAAACTACTGTAAAAGTTTCAATCTTGGTATTTGATCCTGAAACAAGTTATGAATTTTTAAAGTTTAACAAAAACTTTCATTTAAAGAAAGAACGTGTATTTATTATAAACAAGAATTGCATGACTGAAGTTCACATATATAATGTTCTTTATTATTTTCATTACAATAAATGCCCATTTAGAAGCATACTTATTTTTTCTGAAAGATTTTGAAAGATAGTGTATGATCTTCCTGTTGCTGTTGTTAGTTCTAGCACAGTCAATTTTCTTAAAATGTTGGAAATTGGTATCCAAACTCGATCACTTGCAGACTTCTTGACAGATGTGTGTGGTCCTGCAGGGTGATAAAAGTGAACATAGACATCATTATGTTCTAGGCTGATTTGCTCTATCTGAGCTAACCACCACTGTCCATCATATATACAGGCAATAGTGTTATTAACCTCGAGACAAAGGGTACGATTTTAGCGATACAGTGATACTCGTATTTGCAGTTTCTGAAGTTATATAGCACCTAATTGTGTTTTTTCCAACAGCATGGTATCTATGGAATTTTCTCGTTCCTTTGACCCGCAATGTATTTTCAAATATTGGTCTAAGTTTTCCTTGTGTGTAATAATATCCTCCCCTTTAACAAGGAAATAAGTTATGCCTGTAATATGTTCCTTGCAAAAGGCAAACATCTGGTCTACATTTAGGATTTGGTTTAAAGTTGTCCTTTGTAAATTAGCTTTCGTCACTTCTCGTTTTGTCCCCCAGGCGTTTTTCCGTGGCAAGAGGCAAAGAAATTCCACTCAGCCCCCAAACCAAAATCTTTCTTGTGATTGCAAATGTTTGAGAAGTTATACCTATTTTTATACTGGCTTCCACTGCCATCTGAAAAGTAAAACAACTTTTCTACTTTAGGCAGTTTGTCCTTAATATAGTGGTCTACTTTCGTTTGAAAGGCATGTACAACAGTCGTATTTTGCTCTAAATAGTCGCTTAAAACACAAATTGAATGACTTTTCACCTTACCATCTTCGTTCTTAAAATATATAACAAACGGATGCACTGTTGCTTGCTCATTTACCCAATGGTAACCTTGTATTTCATCCTGGATAATGTAGGTGAAATTTTCTGCAAAGTCTGCTAAAACTATACCACGGAACCTACCTTTTACCTCAAATCCAAAGCAGGGCGTATTTTTCTGAAAAATGTCCGTTTACCATTTTTCAAGCATTACGCTTTGGGAAACAAACCAGGAACATTGTGCTTATGGTCCCATGTGCAATAGTCTAACCTAGGTCTATCTCTATCTCTCTTTTTTCCTATCTCTGTTTCTAATATATTCTGCACTATTCCCTCATGTCTTAGTATGTGGTTTATTATCCTATCTCTCCTTTTTTTTTAGTTTTCCACATACTTCTTGCTTCCCCTATCATTTCTAGTACTCTTTGTTCTTAACTTTGTCTGTTCATGATATCTTCATCATACGTCTGTAGCATCACATTTCAAAGGCTTCTATCTTTTTCATGTCTGCTTCTTGTACTGTCCATGTTTCACAGCCATACAGTGATGTGCTCCACACATACGTCTTAAGCAATCTTTTCCTTGTTTCTATGTTTTCTTGTCTTTGAACACAGTAATTGCTGTTTCTTATTAATTGTAGCATGTCCTTGTGTTAATCTTTCTTTTATATCTTTTGCGCTCTCCCCATCTCGCGTTAATTGGCTACCTAGCTAGCAGAAATCCTTCTCATGTAAGTTCTCGTTACCTACTTGTATGCCTGGTTTTGTTTTAATTTCCCCTCCTTTGCATACTAGTACTTTAGTTTTATTTTTGTTAATTTTCATACTGTATCTCTCTGTTAGAACTGTTTCCACTTCATTAAGAACAACTTCTAACTCTTCCTTCTTAAATGCTAATACTGCTTTAACATCTGCAAATCTAAGAATATCAATCTTTTGTCCCTGCATAGTAATTCCAAATGTCTTCTTGAATTTGACAGGATTTATTGCCTCTTTGATGTACAAGTTAAAAATTAATGGGGATAAAGCACATCCCCGTCTCATCCCTTTCCTAATATTTACTTTTCTATGTTCCTGCTCTAATTCTATTACAGCTGTTTGCTCTTTGTACAAGCTATGTACTATCCGTCTATCCCTAAAACTCATTCCAATCTTTTTGAGTATTTCAAACATTTTTTCCATTTTACATTGTTGAATGCTTTTTCCAGATCTACAAAACCTACATACGTACTTTCTTCTGTTTCTATTGTTTTCTCCATTATCACCATCAGAGCTAAAATAGCCTAGCGTGTTCCCCTAAGCCCAAATTGATCTGCTCCTAGTATTTCTTCAGCTCTTTCTTCCATTCGTCTTTGTACCATTCTAGTTAATATTTTTGACACGTATGTTGTCAAACTTATTCTTCTAAAATTTTCACATCTATCCGTGCCTCTCCTTTTTGGCATAGTGACTAAGATGTTACCTTTGAATTCTTTGGGTATCGCACCTGTCTTATACATATAGCTTACAAGTAGGAGATGTTCTTTTACTACTTGTCCAGCAGGTTGTAGCATTTCTACATGCACCTTATCTGTACCCGGCGTCTTACCGTTTTTCAGACACTTTAATGCTAATTCAAACTCATCTCTAAGTATAGGATATCCGTCATCCTTTTCAATGTCTGATTTCTATTCTAATGCTGTTAGGTCTTCTCCTGCATATAAATTCCCTATATATTCTTGCCATCTAACCACTTTCTCTACATTTTCTATAATAACGTTTCCTCCCGCGTTCCTTATATTTTTGCTATATGGTTTTATATCCTTAAAATTCATTCTAATTAGTCTGTATACTTTGTCTGTCTTTCTTATTTCCATCTTAGTTTGTACCTCTTTGCACTTTTCATCAATCCATTGTTCTTTAGCTTTCTTGCATTTGCGAATAATTTCCCATTTTATGGATTTGCATCGCTGTTTTCCTGTTTTGTCTGATCAATTTTTGTATTTTGCTCTTTCTTCTATTAAATTAAGGATATCCTTTGTTATCCACGGTTGCTTATTTTCTTTTTGTGTATACTCCAGAATATCTCTGGCCAGCATGTCTAAGCTGGATTTAATGTTATTCCATTCTGTTTCTACTTCCTTAGTATCAGATATTTTCCCAATATCTTTCAGCAATTCATTTGACTTTTCTTCGAATCTTTCTTGAATATTTATATCTTTTAGCTTCTCAAAGTCAAAGTGCCTTTTTCCGTTTCTTTTTTTCAAATTTTTAAATTTAAGTGCAGCCTTCATAATTACAACGTTATGGTCAGTGTCTATATCTGCTTCTGGGTAGCTTCTACAGTCTTTTACTTGATTCCTAAACCGTTGTCTAACAAGAATGTAATCTATTCGATATCTTCTTATATCTCCAGGGCCGCGCCAAGGCTATATAGCGCCCTGGGGCAAAAACATTAAGGTGCCTTTTTATTGTAGGATAATTTTTTTAATGGAGTAGAGTAGGAGCGTGTTGCTTGCATCTTAGCTTCTCTTACACTATTTAATTTTTTCAAAAAATTGTGCCTTTGTAACAAAGGCTTTGTTCTTTACTCTGTACATTATTTTCAAAAATTTATAAAATTTGCCTGGCTAAAGACAAATATAAATAAGTACCTAGAACTAAAATTTTTTCATAATTTGAAATAAAAGTCGTATATCGTTTTATACTATACAGGCGCAGATACTGGCATAGTTAACAAAATTCGTAAAGCCACATAAGTGTTTGGAAAGGATTGTTTCAAATTATTATTAATAATGTAATTTAAAGTTTCTGTAGGAGTGGAAGTGTACACTTCACCTAAATTAATAAACTGTAATTCGTTTAGGAGTTCTACACCACTTATGTCACGTTCATTGAGATTTAGATCAGTTAATACTATTTTAAGGTCTGTACATAACTTTAACTGCTCCTGTTTAGAATATTTGGAAAAATTGGAAATGTCCCACAAAAAGTTAAAATGATTTGAATAAGCTGATAATAATTGATATCTTTCATTTACAGATTCTATAGTTATATCTAACATATTAAAAAAAGAATTTACTTTAAACTTTAATTTTTCATCTTCAATGGGTTCATCATCGTGTTTGTAACTGAATTGTTTCTTAACTTTTCTCACCCTCAAGTCATCTTTTTTTTTAAATTCAAAATCAACGTCTAATGAATCAGCTATTTCACGAGCATCGACTAACAAGTCGTGGAATCCTTTATCTGATCTGTATTCTGTTAACTAATTAACTAAAGTTTTTAAATTAGCACAGGCCTCTGCTATATTAAAATCCTCAGTGTGTAAAAGTTTACTTACAATATTGACTTTATTTAAAATATTATACCATAAAGTCAACATACATATAAACTCAACATTTTTTATTTTTTGAGCAAGCGATGATGCCGTATTTTTTGAATTATTGCCAAAAGCTTTATTTCCTTCACTAGAGATTTCAAATAGAGCATCGTATATTTCTCCAAGCTACCATCTTGTATCAGATAAGGGTTTTAAGGTTAAATTTGATATATTTGTTTTTAAGACTGACCAACGGTTAGTTGAAGCGGAAAAAAAATTATAAAATTCCTGTACTATAGAAAAAAAAATTTACACTTGAAATTTTTGATTTTGCAGCATCGTTCGCGACAAGGTTTAAACTATGGTTGTAACAAGGCACAAAGAATGCTCTTGGATTTATATTAAGAATTTTTTTTTGTAATCCATTATGTTTACCGTGCATATTTGCACCATTGTCATATCCTTGGTCGCGTAAATTATAAATATCGAAGCCATTTTTTTCCAATGTTTCTATTAAGAAATTTTTCAAACCTCACCTGTACAATCATTTATAGGGCAAAAAGTTAAGAAATGTTCTTCCACGACAATTTTATTTTTTTCTGAATTAACGAATCTAACACATACTAATATTTGTTCTTGATTACTAGCATCCGGGGTACGATCAAGTATAATTGAAAAATATTTAGCTGTTTTAATCATGCCTAAAATTTTTAATTTAAGATTTTCTCCTATTAAATTAATTATTTCGTTTTGAATTTTGTCCCCAAGATAATGAGGCATTTTTATCTTTTCCTGCATTTGGATCCTTCTTGTGTGCTCAGATATTATAGGATCAAATTTTGCTAACATTTCAATGCATTTTAGAAAACTGCCATTATTTTTTTCAAACAGTTTGCTATTGGTACCACGTAAAGCCAAGTTTTGCTCAGCAAGAAATTGAATAATATAAAAAATGCGCTCGATAACTCCATGCCAATATTTTATTTCTATATTAATTAAATTTTGAGTCGCAGAATCAATAGTTGCCATTTTTTTTTAAACGAGTGAAACATTCTGACCATTTTTTTAAGTTCTCAAAATGAAATTTACTTTTTTCATGGATACTTAAATGTTCACCAATGTGGTGCCAGTCATTATACACATTTTCATCACTTAATTTAATTGTTTTTAAAGTATTTGAAAATATTCTACAACAAAAACAAAACACTGAATTTTTTTCTGTTGAATATAAAAGCCACTCCCGTTCGACTTTTTCATTATTAGACAAAATTCGTGAATAATATTTATCCGAAAACCTTCGGCCTGATATTTTATCATTGGGATAATTTATACAATTTTTACTTCGATAATGAGTAGGCCTGTTTTCAATTAATATTTGTACATCTCTAGGAAACAATATTTCTGGCCACAAACCTGGATCTTGAGGAAGTTGCGTATCGTCCACTTCCGCAGAAACTACGTCTTCGTCTTCCTCAACTTCGTCTGTAGATGTTGATGAAATCTCTTGTAGTTTAGACTCCTTCCGGTCCTCTCTCGAAGTCGATGGAAGATCTGCATCTGTTTGTATATTTGTGCTTGAAGGTGAAGGAAAAGATACCGTAATTTTGGAATTCGTCTTCTCCAGTTCTTTTTCCTGCTTTCTTTTTTTCATCAAATTTTGATATCCTGAAGGCTTTTTTTTTCTTTATTAAACATCTATAATAAATTAAAATAGACTATTACAGAATTGAAATTCCACTAGATACGCCAATCTTAAAATTTATTTATTATTTTTGTATTCATATCGGCAACAACATACAATTTACGAAATTTTGAAATTATGAAGTAGCGATTTTGTACACCCTGTATCTCAAAAACTAACTGTTAAACTTACAGCTTTGTCGCAATGGACACATTAATTCATTAATAGGTCAAATTCGGCAACATATCAAAATTTCGTCAAATTCTGACCGAAGGGTATTTATTTTCCATTTAAAACGTGCCCTCTCTATCTAATTGTAAGTAAAGAGTAAAGTTAGAAACTTACCTTTTACCTTGAATCCTCTAATAATGTAAAATATCGAAGAACACTTAACTTTTTTAATTCAGGTGCACAATTTACAGTCTTTACGACACTTCGATACCCAATGTTAAATGAATTGTTTTTAAAAACGCGGTGGTATTTATAAAGATTTAAGACTCAAGATTCAACAGGAAGGAATGAACGGGAAAACTTGCAGAAACAAGAATAAACTCACTTTCTGCGTTATAGTCAACATATAGGGATGAGCGCGAGTGCTGTTATGGCAAAACATCGATAACCGATAATTATCGAATACATAAACATAATAAAAATAAAATTGTGCAACTAGCGCAACGTCACGATATTGGAGTGTTGCCCTAATATTGTAGATCATCATCGGTTGAGAACATCTTATACAAAACATCGATGTTCTGATAATTAATGGAGTTTAATTAGTTATTCATAGCGAATGCGCGCGTAAACGTACAGGGGACCTTTGGGAAGTCTCGTGTCTCAAACAAAAATAAAAATTTTGGTAAGTTTTAAATATTACCGTGAGGCGCCTCACGGCGCCTTTGGACTCTTGGCGCCGTGGGTTTTTGCCCTTGTTGTCCTTATGGACGGCGCGGCCTTGTATATCTCCTATCATCTTCTACTTGTATTGTCTTCTAGCATGACGAAATAATGTGTTTATGATGATTAGTGTTCTTGTCACACAATTCTACCAGCTTATTTCCCCTGTTATTTTTCGTGACTAAACCAAATAAATCTACTCCTGCACCTTCCCTATTTTCTCCTACCATTGCATTAAAATGCCCCGAAATTATTAAATTTTCATGTTCTTATATGTATCTTAGTATGTCTTTGATATCTTTGTAGATCGCCTCTACCACTGTAGCTAGAGGTGGGCATAATACTTGTATTATTACTTTATTTACGGGTTTATACACTAATCTAACCATGAGTACTCTTCGTTCCTTTGTAAGTAATTTTCTACACATTGTCCTATCTTTATTCGCATAACTATCCCCACACCCAAATTTCCTTCCTTTGATCCTGTATGAGATATACAAGATATACAAGCTCCACTCCAAAAGTCCCCCGCCTCTGATCACTGAACTTCGCTGATCACTATCATGTCTAGTGCCAACCTATCCATTTCAATTTTCAAGTTCTCTAGCTTACCTACTTGCTTCATACTTCTGATATTCCATGCTCTGACTCGCAAAATGTTCCTTACTCTTCCTTTAAACTTTCCGATCACTTCCTCCGAAGTAGTCCCCTCCTGGAGACCCGAATGGGTGACTATTTTAACTCAGGAATCTTTTGCCCCAGATAATGCCATCATATTTATTACAATTTAAGTACGCTGTGTACTTGGGAGATAATGTGGTGGTTTCCTGTTGCCTTTCACATCGCGGTAGAGTGTCTTAGACTGCCATACCTACCGCTATGGTCTCTGCCAATCTAAGTACCGAAAGAGCTGCTGCCCTCTTTCAGGGACCATTGGTGCGGCTCTTTAGCTCATTGGAACACTCAAGCTGCTCCGTCCATTCTAGTACTCTAGAACTTCTTCAAGGTGCAGGTCCATTCGGAACGGTTACTTAATACAATTTAATTTAAAAAAACAGTTGTGACAGACGGGGGCATACCCCACATTTAACCTAATAAGACTTTAACTTGATGTTGTACTATTGCAAAAACACTAAACAATTTTAATAATCTCAGGACGCCAAATATTTAGTTCATAAATATTACAAATATTAGTTTTGGGTTCTCATACAACACTGATAATCGAATAAAACACAACTTAATTCAGTGAACACTCTTTCTTAATTACAAATGAGCAAATTATCCTCATAATAAACTCAATGAGTCTCTTATTACCATAAACCCTATTTTAAATCGTGTAAATAATTCGTTTAAGTCAAACGTCGTAAAATTACGACAGCAAGCTTTTCACTCATCCTATGATGCAATCGACGTCAACAAAATCAGCATAATCCTACCCCACCGATGGCTGCCTTGCCACTAGCACTTGTTGTTAAGGTTAGTGGCACATCAATTTTTAACAAAAACTTCCGAATGCAGGTGGTATCCCACACTCTTATCTCACCACTGGTACACATATAATTTTAAATGTTAATATTCACCACGTTAACGCGTGCTTATCAAATATTGTGGACCTTAATGTTTTATACCCCCTCTAAAACTCTCTCTTGTAACACCATTGTTATCAACCGATATATAAAATGCTTATTTTTCGATGCATTCACACCGTTCCCAACTTTATTCCAAAACTTTCGGTACGGTTACATTTAACTATCATGTTTACTTGTTAAGTGTCTGACCTCTATAACCCACTTTTCAATCGTCCGTGAGCCCACACAACTGCCTGCAGTTAAATTGCAGTGTCCATCCATACAAACATTCGTATGCTAAATGCTACTACTAAGAATACATTTATCCCTCAGTCTATAAATAACAACAATACCTTAAAATTAATAACTAACGATTTACAATAGGGCGGCCCGTTACAGTTGAAATTTTTTTTAAACTCAATAGAGAAAAAATACTTGAAAATTTGTAAATCTGTACAAGCTTTTATAAGAGTAAGAGATAAATATGCACACTTGAGAAATATTTCGTTAATAATTTGGATAACTGTGAAAAAATGTGGGCATATTATTTCCGAAAGTATTAATCATTAATGGAGGATACAATGAATAGGATTGAAATATCATTTTGGACTTTGGAACAATATATTCAACTAAATTTCATAGTTTGCCTGCAACTTATTATTTATGTATTAAAGAGCTTATAATGTGAATCAATTCAAGAATAAATGATAAATTAGTCAAAGACAAATAAAAAGTTTTTAAAACAATAAACACTGTTATCGAAATAAGAAAGGTACCAAAAGAATGTTCTAAAACCTTAATAGATAATATAACAAAGTTGTTTAATGAACAGTTAAAATTGTTTAAAACTTCGGAATCCAAAATTAAACCAAACCAAAGTCATATAGAATCAAGCAATTATAGCTGTATTATACATACCAAGAACGACAGCGAATATAACAAAGTTGCCTTTTAGTAAAGAATTATTTGTGAACTCGACAAAACCTATAAAAATTGTGTAGAATTAGCAGAACGAGTTCACTGTTCAACGATACAAGAACAAATGCCTTTATAAATGTTATCGACTTTAGATAAGTATGTAATAACAATTGAATTGCAAGTGTTGGATAAATACCAGCAAGCAATAGACGACAAATAGTCAACTGTAAAGCGGCCACGAACTGAATTATGAAGTGTAAAGAAACCAAGGGATGAGTGACTGGTCCCAACGATTCAAATAATAATGACATAATAAGGAAAACAAATTCAAATTGAACAGTTTGAAAATTAGCACGTTACAAAATAATGACCGACTTTTATGCAAAGCCAAATTGATCATTTTAAATCGAGCTAGTAATTGAAAGATATAAAATCCGTTGCAAAAGCCGAAGATATAAGTTCGAATCCTGTACTGGACTTTATGTTCTATCTTTCAATTACTAGCTTGATTTAAAATGATCATTTAGGCGTTGTATAAATGTCTCCCATTATTTCACCTTATTAACTAATACTTTAATATTAATCGACCTTGCCTTGTGCAACATCGACTTGTATAGATGAAGTGAAACAAAACCTCACTATTAACTCTTTCTCTTTTGTTTTCTTGATCTGTCAGTTTCATCACTAGCATTTGGCTTGATTGGTCTAGCTCAGAGGTTCCCAACCTTTTCTGAACCACCGCCCCCTCTACTGGAAAAAAAACTTCCAACGCCCCCCTCCTCATCATAGTGCATTATAACGAATATTAAAATATTGTTGCATAGTATCTATCTATATATATATATATATATATATATATATATATATATATATAATATATAATATATATATATATAAATTAAACACAAAACATTAAATGTGTATCATTTGTATTAAATCGTACGTTTCGGTGATAATTTACACCTTAATCATCGATCTACATGAAAAAGTATATAAATAGGTAATTCATATAACAGGTAATATATGTTTAACTTACTTATTACTTGATAAAATTATTTTATGTATTCACCCATAATAAAAGTAACAGGTTACAAATCTAATAACCAATTTTTTAAAAAATCCTAATAATAAATTTAATTCAGATTCTGTAATCTTTAATAAATTAAAGAAATTCCTAAAGGACCATCCTGATATTTTTGTCACTAAAGCTGACAAAGGAGCCGTAACAGTTATACTTAATAAATCAACATATATAGATAAATCCAACACCTTATTAGATGATGAACTTACATATAAAAAACTAAAAAAGGACCCCACTTTCACCATACAGAACACCATAAACAATCACATTAAATTATTATTCAAAAAAGACATGATTACAAATGAACAAAAATCACTACTTATCACCAATAATTCTGTTCCAAGCAAATATTATGGACTCCCAAAATCCATAAACCAGATATTCCTTTAAGACCTATTATCTCTTCAATTAATTCTCCAACATATGCATTTTCTTCTTTCTTATCTACTATATTACAAAAATCTTTCCCAATTACAGGCCACAACATAGTAGATACCTTCCAATTCGTAAACCAATACCGTAACTTTCAACTACCTCAAGATCACATTCTCGTTTCTCTCGACGTTAACTCTTTATTTACAAACATACCAGTCAACTTAGTCATTCAAATTATTACAGAAAAATAGGATTCCATAGAACCACATTGCCATATATCATTACAATTATTTATCACTTCAATAAACCTTATCTTCAACAACACATATTTTAGTTTTAACTCAAAATTTTACTTACAGATTTTGGTACTCCTATGGGTTCACCATTATCCCTATTATTGCACAAATAGTAATGGACAAACTGGTAGAAAGTGTTTTACCTAACTTACCTTTCAAAATGGTATTTCTAGTCAAATACGTTGATGACATTCTCTGCTCACTTCCTGAACATTTTTACTAACCACCATTCAACATTTTAACAATTTTAACGAACATTTGAAATTCTCTTATGAACTAGAATCTCACCAATCAATACCATTTCTTGATACACTAGTTATCCGTAATAATGACAACAAGATCAATTTTGATATTTACAAAAACCTACAAATTCAGAAAGATATTTAAATTACCATTCCAATCATAGCATGAAACAAAAATTAACACCATATTAGGACTGAAACATCGTATGGTCTCTATCTGTGAACCCAAATTTAAGGAAAAAATCTGAAAGAACTAATATCAATCTTAATCAACAACGGTTACCCTAAACCACTTTTATCAAAACTACTACATACTAACACAATCATATTTCCACCTCAAAATAAACATACTGATATCATTTACAAAAACTTTTATATATTACTAATCTTTCACCACTAATAAAAAATTACTAAAACAACCTTTTGTAACTATAATAAATTCAAATACTAAGTCCATTGGAAACTTTTTACTAAACTAAAAGAAAAACAAATAAAGCTTTATGTAGCAATTTAGTGTATAAAATTCAATGTGAATGCAAAGCTTCCTACGTAGGCCAAACCAAACAGTGGCTCCGAAATCGCATGACACAACACAAAAGTGATGCAAAATTAGGAAAAACTTCTTGTGCTCTTTCTATACATTTATACAATACAAAACACAAAGTCAATTATGATAATGTAAAATTTTAGATATAGAAAGCAATTACAAAAAAGACTTTTCTTAGAATCATTTCATATAAACCAAGAACAAAATTCCATCAATCACAAAGAAGACATCAATAATTTACATACAGTTTACTCATACCTATACTTTTAATTCAAAAAAAAAAAAAATATACTAACTATAATGATATTGCTTACACACAGAATTCTATTTAATTTAAGTCAAAAGTCAACCTGTTTACTACACCTGTAAAATATATGATTTTAAAATCTAACTATTTTTATGCAACCCACCATACAAAAATTTTTACAAATAAACCACATACTACTATTTAAATAAAAAATATAATCAAATAGTGTCATAATTTGTTGTTTGATGTCATCCTTGATCCTACATTTTTGTCAAATAAGTGAACTGACATTTCATTCAAAATTAATTTTAATTCTTAATCAGTAATATGACAAGCTTCCTTCTGTTACTTTTATTATGGGTGAATACATAAAATAATTTTATCAAGTAATAAGTAAGTTAAACATATATTACCTGTTATATGAATTACCTATTTATATACTTTTTCATGTAGATCGATGATTAAGGTGTAAATTATCACCGAAACGTACGATTTAATACAAATGATACACATTTAATGTTTTGTGTTTAATTTATGAGCGACTTTATCCCAAGAACCAAAAACAAAATCTTTTCTAATTTAACTACGCTCAAGAATTATCAAGAACCTTTTATATAAAAATATGGGATTTTATCAATACATCCGTATAGAACATGGAGAAGTAATGGTCACAAATTTAAAATATTGGGCCAAAATTACAAAAAACTTGCCCACTTCAATAACAGGAAGACCTTCTTAGAAAGATGTCGAAGAGAAGAATTGAAACCTAAACATATACTTGATTCAACCATTTTTATGTCTCGTCTAATAGGTACTCGAAGTGAAAAGATTAATAAACAAGTTACTAACCTAAATCACAGGTTAGAAAAATCTTTATTAAATTTAGAAATTGAATACACTCATGCAGAAATACAATTTTGGCATAATCAACTTTTCAAAACTAAAGAAACCATCAAAGATTCTATACCTATAGATTTATATATTAATTTCAAGAACAAACAAGCCCAATCATATAACAGACAATTTATATATATAAAAATTACTAATTAAGAAATTTAATACTTTAAAATCACATCAAATCCAAAGTAAACAACTCTTTGTCAACAATAGCAAATGGATTTGTAACTTAAGTAATGTAGACATCCCTGATGACATCAATAGTTTTTATCTTTAGGCCCTAAGTTTATTTTAAACTCATGTATTTCTGACATCAATATGGGACACTTATTAGCAGATATTGAAATATTACTTGACTCCATGGATATTACTTCACAACAAAAATGAATAAAAGATGTCAGGTTACAAATCTAATAACCAATTTTTAAAAATCCTAATAATAAATTTAATTCAGATTCTGTAATCTTTAATAAATTAAAGAAATTCCTAAAGGACCATCCTGATATTTTTGTCACTAAAGCAGACAAAGGAGCCGTAACAGTTATACTTAATAAATCAACATATATAGATAAATCCAACACCTTATTAGATGATGAACTTACATATAAAAAACTAAAAAAGGACCCCACTTTCACCATACAGAACACCATAAACAATCACATTAAATTATTATTCAAAAGACATGATTACAAATGAACAAAAATCACTACTTATCACCAATAATTCTGTTCCAAGCAAATATTATGGACTCCCAAAATCCATAAACCAGATATTCCTTTAAGACCTATTATCTCTTCAATTAATTCTCCAACATATGCATTTTCTTCTTTCTTATCTACTATATTACAAAATCTTTCCCAATTACAGGCCACAACATAGTAGATACCTTCCAATTGTAAACCAATACCGTAACTTTCAACTACCTCAAGATCACATTCTCGTTTCTCTCGACGTTAACTCTTTATTTACAAACATACCAGTCAACTTAGTCATTCAAATTATTACAGAAAAATGGGATTCCATAGAACCACATTGCCATATATCATTACAATTATTTATCACTTCAATAAACCTTATCTTCAACAACACATATTTTAGTTTTAACTCAAAATTTTACTTACAGATTTTTGGTACTCCTATGGGTTCACCATTATCCCTATTATTGCACAAATAGTAATGGACAAACTGGTAGAAAGTGTTTTACCTAACTTACCTTTCAAAATGGTATTTCTAGTCAAATACGTTGATGACATTCTCTGCTCACTTCCTGAACATTTTTACTAACCACCATTCAACATTTTAACAATTTTAACGAACATTTGAAATTCTCTTATGAACTAGAATCTCACCAATCAATACCATTTCTTGATACACTAGTTATCCGTAATAATGACAACAAGATCAATTTTGATATTTACAAAAACCTACAAATTCAGAAAGATATTTAAATTACCATTCCAATCATAGCATGAAACAAAAATTAACACCATATTAGGACTGAAACATCGTATGGTCTCTATCTGTGAACCCAAATTTAAGGAAAAAATCTGAAAGAACTAATATCAATCTTAATCAACAACGGTTACCCTAAACCACTTTTATCAAAACTACTACATACTAACACAATCATATTTCCACCTCAAAATAAACATACTGATATCATTTACAAAAACTTTTATATATTACTAATCTTTCACCACTAATAAAAAATTACTAAAACAACCTTTTGTAACTATAATAAATTCAAATACTAAGTCCATTGGAAACTTTTTACTAAACTAAAAGAAAAACAAATAAAGCTTTATGTAGCAATTTAGTGTATAAAATTCAATGTGAATGCAAAGCTTCCTACGTAGGCCAAACCAAACAGTGGCTCGAAATCGCATGACACAACACAAAAGTGATGCAAAATTAGGAAAACTTCTTGTGCTCTTTCTATACATTTATACAATACAAAACACAAAGTCAATTATGATAATGTAAAATTTTAGATATAGAAAGCAATTACAAAAAGACTTTTCTTAGAATCATTTCATATAAACCAAGAACAAAATTCCATCAATCACAAAGAAGACATCAATAATTTACATACAGTTTACTCATACCTATACACTTTTAATTCAAAAAATATACTAACTATAATGATATTGCTTACACACAGAATTCTATTTAATTTAAGTCAAAAGTCAACCTGTTTACTACACCTGTAAAATATATGATTTTAAAATCTAACTATTTTTATGCAACCCACCATACAAAAAATTTTTTACAAATAAACCACATACTACTATTTAAATAAAAAATATAATCAAATAGTGTCATAATTTGTTGTTTGATGTCATCCTTGATCCTACATTTTTGTCAAATAAGTGAACTGACATTTCATTCAAAATTAATTTTAATTCTTAATCAGTAATATGACAAGCTTCCTTCTGTTACTTTTATTAGGGGTGAATACATAAAATAATTTTATCAAGTAATAAGTAAGTTAAACATATATTACCTGTTATATGAATTACCTATTTATATACTTTTTCATGTAGATCGATGATTAAGGTGTAAATTATCACCGAAACGTACGATTTAATACAAATTATACACATTTAATGTTTTGTGTTTAATTTATGAGCGACTTTATCCCAAGAACCAAAAACAAAATCTTTTCTAATTTAACTACGCTCAAGAATTATCAAGAACCTTTTATATATATATATATATATATATATATATATATATATATATATATATATATATACATAGATACTCATATACGAACGTTGCACTTTTGACTGCTATTACAAGCGTTCACTAAAGCGTTGGACAAGGTATATATATTAAAAATCGCAAAAGTAAACCTTAATTAAAACGACTATCAAATGTAGTACAAACTTGTTTATTAAAAACTTAAATATGAATACATAATGAACAGAAAAAGATTAAGAAGAAAAATTAATGAGATAGTTGAGGCTGGTGAAGTTTTAACAATTTGCTAATGTCGGGTTCCAATTTCGTTAACATCAGCCGCAAATCGCCACGTTCAGTAATGTGCAGTCTGTTCCTTTCTTAGACAATAAATTAGCTACTGCACTGAACCCACGCTCAGCCAAATAAGATGAAGGAAATGCAATTAAAAATATCAGTACTCTTGACCACAATCCAGGGTAAAGAACTGGTATTGGTTTTGAAGCCAGAACTCTTGATATCCATTTCTGAATTTTACTTTTAGTTCTTCGTTAGTTGTGAGATCTACGAGTTCCTCATCTAAATTTGATGATTCTGCTGTATCTGCATTTGCGAAAGGATCTAAAACCCAACCCGGTATATTCATGTTTAAAATATCCTGAATAGCTCCACACAATCAACATGAAGAACGTCCAAGTGTTGGCAGTAAGTAAGTAAATCTTCATGTTTTGCAGAGACTGCTGATAATGTGGGAAAGTGGCTGTATTCACCTCTCCCTAGATTTCGTTTGAATAGAAGAAGTTTTCCCACAAAAGCAGCTATGACGTTTTTGTTTTAATTAAATTCAATTCGTCACCTTGCAATTGTAAATTGACTTCATTAAATATTTTAAACAAGTCTGTCAAATAAGCGATGTCATTTTATGTATAATCAGGTTTTCGCGCAATTTTTCGTTTCTGTTTTCAAGAAAGTCCAGTACTGAATCAAATAGTTGAAAAAACGGTTCAAACAAGTACCTTTTGAGAGCCAACGAACTTCTGTGCAGCAGCAAGCGATTGTAATCTTCATCATTTTCACTACAAAGTTGGCTAAATAACCTGTCATGCAATGAATTGCTTCTAATCGTATTTACTGCTCTAATAACGTAATGAAGCGACGAATGCAAACGTTCGTTCAGATTTTTTGCAACCAAGTGCTGACGATGAATAATACAATGTATAGCGAGTACATTTGGTACTGCTTGTTTCAAATGAGCTATGAAACCCTTATGACGTCCCGTCATTGCTGGAGCACCACCAGTAGCTGCCGACAAAATATTATGCATAGGTATTTCTTTCTCTCGAAAAAACGTACTCATGGTATTAAATATCGTTTCTTCCTTTGTATCAGTTTCCAAATTTTTTGCAAATAATAACTCTTGATAAATTTTTTCGTCTTTTATGAACCGAACGTATAACAGCAGTACTTCGTTATTTGGTAGAGTGGATTCATCAAGTTGAATGGAAAATTGCAAGTTTTAAGTAATCGCATAATGATATTTCAACGTCTTGAGCCATTTCGTCTATTCTCCTTTGCACTGAGTTATTACTCAGAGGAATTTTCTGATGACATCTGCCGATGTCTTATGATGAAGAACAGTTTTATTACCTCTCTGACTGCCGGCAAGATAAGTTCCTCGCCAATGGTATGTGGTTTTCCGTTTTGCGATTAACAATGAAATGTTATATGATGCTCGTAGTCCATCATCTTCTTGTTTAGAAGACGACGCAAATAGGTTTGATATAGTTGGCTGTTTCAAATATTTCTTCTGCAGTTCTTGAAAATAGGACAAATCTTTGTCCTTTTATCAGTATGCATTTTATTTAAATGTTCTTGTAGCCTAGAAGGCTTCATGGCTTCATTTGAGAAAACTTTTGGCAAAGTAAACACATGGGTAATGATGGGTTTACAGGAGAGTGCGTAAATCCATATTTCAAATACAAAAGACTGTACTGCCGGCATTTCTTCTTAGATTCAGACATTTTGAAATCTAAAACTTGCCACGGTTTAAAATAAATTAACTTTTCAACGAATTTATAGATAATTATAAAATTAATGGTTATAATGACTTATATAACTTATCACTCACGAACATGGATTATTTGCAAGCACACAAAAATAATAACACATTCCTAGAGCTATCCCTGCCTTTTATACGTTTGATTTCATACAAGCATCAACTTGTATGTTTTATCTTGTTTGCGATGCCGGTGCACTTTGTAAGCAAGTCATATCGCGTCTTTGCTTATCAACTTGCAAAGACTTGTTGCGGACAATATTAAACGGAATTAGGTATTCATAGACCTAATGCTGAATTAAATGTTTTAAAGTATATTTTCTCGATAACAATAACATAGACATTTTAGATAGCTAAATAAACTGTCTATTCATGCCAACTAGGTATTTTCAAAGTATTTGAATATATTTATTTTCTAAAAGGTAAGTACGTCACGAACGCCCCCCTTGATCCTCCTAACGCCCCCCTTTTGCCCCTGTACTCGCTACCGCCCCCTTTGAAAGCTACAGCGCCCACTGGGGGGCGGTACCACCCCCGTTGGGAACCTATGGTCTAGCTACTTTGCTACAAGACACTAGACTTTATTGGGCACGAGTTTGCACGTTCAGAAGTAGTGTTGTACATCTCGTATAAAAGCTTGGAAGTTGTCAGCATTGTTGATGTTTGTGTGACACGTTAAACCTAGAACGCATTATTATTAATCTTTTTTGGGATAGCTCACTGTATCAATATCTGGAGGTTCACATACCCCAATTGAAGCACTAGAACTGAGTTCGAAAATACTACAAGAGTACTGCTTGGACCAATCTATAATTGAAATTAAATTTGCTATGCTCAAGAGAAAAAAGCTTTTATGCATGAATAGAATGGATTAATATTTTTAAACCCAAAGTAATATAATTTGTATTGTTGAAATATGTGCCAATGCATCGTCTTATAATGATTTGGGAAATTCGGTTGACATAATGACAATATTCATATGAAACGGTAAATTAATTAATTTAATCAATCACAAAAAATTCAGAAATCTATACAGGGTGCCCCAAATTGAGTAGGATAGCATGGGTATCTTTCTTATTATTAATGATAGAGATCTGCTTAAATGAGCAAAGTTGTGTCATTTGGATAGCTTATTTAAATTCCGCATAGATACATTCGAAATTCCAAACGGTTTAGAAATTATTAAAAAAAAACTGAAAACTGCCAATTTCTTCGAAGTCGAATAGTTTTGTTATAATAAAAGATACGAAAAAATGTTTCTTATAAAAGTTACTTAGTTCAATTGTGTGCACTTAAAAGTGATATTAAAATTAAATTCAAGATGGCGGTTATCGAGATATTAGCATCAACTTTCATATTTAAAAAAAAAAGGCCATATTGGATTTTTAGATGGTTAGATAGCATATTTTTTTCTCTTTTCAACGATGTATCACAACATATGTTTAAATGAAAAAATTTACTGAAAATGATAATTTTATTTTTTTATCAAGTAGGCATCGACACAAATCAGTTTTAAAACAAATTAAACGAAAAAAACCATTAGAATAACATTAAACACCAACTAATAAATCATAGCAATTGTTCAAAATGTTAACAGTTATTATTTAAACACAATCGGCAACGTTTTAGAACACTTTATGTTACGTGTCGTAATGTATTCCCATTAAGACCGTTTATTGCCTGCATAACCGCTTCCCGTAGTTCATCTACATTATTGTACTGGAAATTACTTCCATATACATTATCTTTTAAAGTGCCCCATAAATAAAAATCCAGGGGTGTTAAGTCTGCTGATCTAGGCGGCCATTTTACAGGTGTGTGGGTCGTGATTACCCTGCCATCAAAACGGTTACTTAAGTAGGTAATAACATCTCTAGCGTTGTGTGGAGGTGCGCCATCTTGTTGATATCAAATTTGATTATTTTGTGCCAAAGGTAGGTCGTCTAATAAATCTTCTAAAAATGTTTGAAGCATTTCCAAATAACGTTTAGAGGTTAAGGTTCCATTGAATATTATAGGACCAAGTAAACGGTTTCCCAATATACCACAAAAAAACATTACATCCAAATCGAATTTGATTGCGGCGTGGAACTGTTATGTGTGGGTTTTCCTGTGTCCAATAGTGTTCATTATGACGATTAAATATTCCACAGTTAGAAAAATAAGACTCATCGGTCCACAAAACGCGATTGGTAAAATCATCATTCTCCCTAACTTGATTGATAAACCATCTGCAAAATGTTGATCTGCGGAGATAGTTGTTTGGTTGTAAGTTTTGAGCAATGTGAAATCTGTAAGGGTGATATTTATGCTTTTTTAAAATTCTTGATGCTTGAGACTTGGATACGTTTACTTGGGTTTCTATTTCCCGTGTTGAAATGTTTGCAATGTCTCCATTTATGTTTCGAGTAGGTTTTTTTAAACATCCATACTGCTGCATATTTGTGTCCAATCTTTGAAAGATTTTAATGTTTGGCTGTCTTTTTTCGGGAAAATTTGTTAAGTATGTTTCGGCAGCAAGGCGACTGTTCTTATTACATTTTATGTATGTACAAAACATATGATATTGTTCGCTTGTTGAAAAATTTGCCATTTGAATATTTTATAGAATAAGTATATCACAACTTATAACTGGGAAAGAGAATACACAAATGCCAATTATTAGTACAACAGATACACTAATTCAACATGACAGTTTGTTATAATTTCATTTGTTTAAGAGAAATCTGATGTCTACTTGATAAAAAATTAAAATTATCATTTTCAGTAAATTTTTTCATTTAAACATATGTTGTGATACATCGTTGAAAAGAGAAAAAAATATGCTATCTAACCATCTAAAAATCCAATATGGCCTTTTTTTTTAAATATGAAAGTTGATGCTAATATCTCGATAACCGCCATCTTGAATTTAATTTTAATATCACTTTTAAGTGCACACAATTGAACTAAGTAACTTTTATAAAAACATTTTTCGTATCTTTTATTATAACAAAATATTCGACTTAAAAATTGGCAGTTTTCAGTTTTTTAAATAATTTCTAAACCGTTTGGAATTTCGAATGTATCTATGCGGAATTTAAATAAGCTATCCAAATGACACAACTTTGCTCATTTAAGCAGATCTCTATCATTAATAATAAGAAAGATACCCATGCTATCCTACTCAATTTGGGACACCCTGTATATGAGTATAGCGGTAAAAATAAGCAACTACAGAATTGTTAAATTGATGAAATTACTTTTTAAGACTGTATTAAAAATTTTTGATTGGCAAACTAGTCTCAAATTTGTGTAAGAAAATTAAACATAATATTCCAGTGAAAGAACACAAATATTCATGTATATAAACTTAATTTTATTATCAAAGTAAATAAACAAAAAATATAAACTTGTAGGCTAAATTATTTTAAAGACTAAAATGAAATAAATATAACGTAACAGATATCAATTTTTTATCCAATGAGTAAAATAAAGATCTATTTATTTATAATATAGAAGTAAATGAACTGGAAATAGGATCTAGATTTAAAAAATATCTAGTCAAACCATGATTAACGATTTCTTAAAAATGCTTTAATAAAAGCAAATGTTGAAAAATGGAGAGAATTTAAGTGACAAAAATTAGTGAAATTGTGTTCATAAACAATAATGGAATTCAACATCATGTAACACAGTTTGTAATATACAAGTTAAATATTATTATTATACAAGGTTGTACAAGAATTACTGATGTGTATATGATGTTTAAAAACTTAAAATGACCTGAACAAAATTTCAACTTAATATCATTTCTATAAAAGCATTTAAAAACAAAATGCTAGGAAATGTGTTTCCCTGAAACGAACAAACAGCAGTGTAAAGGTACAAACAATGGAATGTAGTTTTGTTTTAACTTGTTACAGCCACTTAAAAAAAATGTAACGCTAAACTATCATCACAAAAATATGATGGCGTTCCACATCACTCTAAAAATCTAAACAAATCCATCAACTACATACCATATGTCCCCTTTCCAACCACAACATAGGGAGTTCGCATGTAAAATTCTTAATTTGAGGTTCTATCTCTAGTATGGGACTTTCAAAAAACACTACTGGTATAATATTTGTGATTTTTTTTCTACAATGAAAACACTCAATCATTGACAGCAGATGCAAAGGGGACAATCGCTCTATGATGACAGTGTTTGCATGTTTTTAAAAACAGTACATTAAAATATTTTAATTTGTAGTGGTTTATAGTACCTAATTTCGACCAACGATATTATTTCTAAAGGTTTGGTTCAAACAAAACTTGTACTTAACAGTTAAATACTATTTTTAGACATTACAAGAGAAATAGTTGAAATAGCACCAATATTTATTCATAGTGAGATGAGACCATAATTTTAAAGGAAATAGTGGGGTTGTAAAATTCAAATATAAAATGTCACAAGGCCACTCATTCATTATCATTTTATACAGATGTTTTTAACTCGAAATAACATTGTAACATTTGACCAGTTAGTTCTTTAATTTAGTGTTAACACACAATATTCAAAATCTTTTGATAAAAACTTTTAATTTGTCTTATGTCTTAATTGTAAATATTTCATATCATGTCTTATAATTTTAAATTTACCATACTCGTAAATTATAGATGTTGTTTTAATTGTTTTTTTCCATTTGAATTTTATTAGCCTGATGATGAAGATAGTTTTTCCTCGAAACATGTAGCTGCTTAATTATTATTAAACAATTTGATGTGGGAAGATTTTGTGACATTTTGTATTTGAGATGAGACCTATCAAATACATTTTCAAACAATATTACTCAATCAATTAATCACTTCATCGCCATCTCCTTAGATATTTTTAATCCATTGCTGCTTCAATAAACAATAGTGATAATTTATTCAGTGCTTTCATTACAAAACTAGTCATAAGTTTAATAACTTTTCATTTTATGTAAATACAATTTCAATGAAAAACTCATAAACTTTTACAAGAAGTACGAAAATCACCAACAGCCGCATTGCATGTTTCATGCTCCGTCACAAATGTCTTCATTTTAAAATTTTGATAGGCACCCTATCCATTGATGTTTAAAACAAAAAATTTAGCAAAATTTATTCAGTAAATCTATTTAAAATAGAATTAAAAATACAAAACCACCCACAACTATTTGCACTAATTGGTATACCTAAGTAGTGTTCAATTGTACTGAAAAGAACATAGCTGTAGCTTAACCTACCTATACGAAAACATACAATTCAACTGATAATGATTTTAAGCAACCTCTAAAAGAAAGCTGTCTATCTCTTGTTTAAATCATAGTTACATAAAATAAAAAGCACGACTATAGATTTGAGCTGAAAGCACAGCATTTTAAAAGTCTTCAACAAACTTTGAATATTAATACTATAAAAATGTTTTTATTACAGAAACCAGTAAATATCTATTGTATTAAATGTTCAACTAAATTTACATTACAAGCTAAACACAAATCTAATCTATTCTAAAATTTCAATTTACTTTGGCAAGAATGCATGGGTGAATGTTATTGTAAATATTTATTATTTACATCTTTAACTTTTCTGTTGATGCAATTTGCTTGAAAGTGTATAGTTGATTTTTATTATGAGGCCAAAGAAAAAAATCGCACGGACTGATATCAGGCGATTTTGAGGGCCATTGTATTTTTCTGTCTTCATATCCATTTATTAGGAAATGCATTATTTAAAAAGTTTCTTTACATCGGTAGCGTAGTGTGCAGGACATCCATCATGCTGATACCAAATATCATCTTCTCCTACAATATCTGAAATTTTGTCGGCAATTTCATTTTGAAGTAATTCTAAATACTTATCAGAACTAAAATTACCATCTATGAATACAGGTCCCACAATTTTGTTTCTAGTATACCACCAAATGTTAACTTTTTGAGGATATAGGGTGTTTGACTGAACAACAATATGTGGATTGCTCTGACGATGCACTTGCTTGTTATTTCCTGATACCAAATACAACGTACATTCGTTTGTAAAACAAAATATGGAAGGTTCTCCTGCCGATTGCACATTTCCATAACAATCTGACAAATAGTATCCCCACTATCGGTATCAGTTTGTAACAATTCCTGATGTCCTTGACTTTTGAACGCAGAGTTTTTGTTTCGCTTTAAAATTCTGTATACATGAGATTTATCAATACTATATTCAGATACCATTTGTCTCACACTAATTTTTGGTTGCAATTCAATCCTCGCTACAATATTAGCCTACATACCTTCTGTCACTAATACATCTTAAGGAACGACCAGTGTAAAACCATTTAATAACTTGGATTTTCTCTTCAGTTGTATACACAATCATATTATCATGCGCAGTTAAGAAACGATATGATTTTGAAAATAAGGACCTCAACTTAAATACTTGCAATAACAATTTCAATTAAAGTGACAACTGCTTATGTTTTGGTTTGTGCTACGGCAACTCTCGCGTGAAAAGGAAAAACACGGTATTCGACAAAATAGCGTTTTTAAAATTATCATGTCATTGAGTGTGCATTTTAAGCTGAATCTGTTGGTTTATACCGTTTTTAATCAATATTAACCTATAAAAAAATATTTTGGGTAAACACTGTAATCATCACAATGTTTTAAAAATTAATATGGAAAAAGACGGTATTGTGATTACAATGTTTTTCATTTCAGTTATCTAACAATGTGCAAATGGAATAATACGGTATTCTAGCTTATAGCATGTTTATCCCATCGTCACTCATACTAGCAAACTAAACAGCTACAGAGCTTTCTTTCTGTATCGAGCTTCGTACAGAAACAACCGTTTAATAAGTACAGCAGCAAGTTTGAAATTGTTTTAGTGCAATTTGTAAATTAAATAAATTTCATGGCTTATTTAACTCGAACGCAAAAACTAGTTGAACTTGGGGCATGCATGCAGGAGTATCAACAAAAAAAAGATATACATGATTCACTATTGTTATCTGTTGGAACTACACCTAGATCGAATGAGTTCGGTGTTTTGGAACAAGTAGTAAAATCGGTTACGCTTTGTTTTTATGTCATCCTCACACATTGTGTATACAATGTTTTAGCTGAATATTAGAAACTGTCTATTTTGAACTTGGGTTACTCTTGTATACTAGCATAAATAAAGACATAGTAAAATCTTATTTCTAAAATAGCTTCCAATATACATAATTATTGTTTAGCATAATCACTTAACTTGTTAAGTTGAAATATATTTTTTAGTCACTATACCCCCATCAAAATTACAAATGTAATTTTGTTTGTAAACTTTTAAAACGTATTGTAACATATAAAAGAGGGAGAGATATAGAATACAAAAAAAAAACCCACAAAACACAGATCTACCAGAGGTAGAATAAATATAAAACCAGCACATGTGAACAGGTACGTTGGAAAATTGTAATACTTATCCTTTAG
Source organism: Platerodrilus igneus (assembly GCA_036346225.1). Taxonomy (NCBI): domain Eukaryota; kingdom Metazoa; phylum Arthropoda; class Insecta; order Coleoptera; family Lycidae; genus Platerodrilus; species Platerodrilus igneus. The sequence goes on from JARFIW010001055.1 coordinate 3,167,030, forward strand.
GCTGAATATAGACCGTAATAGTCAACCGTTGTACTGATCAGACAAGCTACAGGATTTTGGAAGCAATTTTTGTGATTTTAGTCAAGTTTTATGTTTGTTTATTTTATTTGTATCAGTTTATAAGTATTTCATGTTTATATATTTTCAAAGATAATGTTTAGAATAGTTTCACGAAGAAAAGCTAGTCTGAAGAGTGTGTAAAAAGTTTTTAAAGTATAAAAGAAATAGACCAATGATATTGTGGGAGTAGATAGGTAGTAAACGGACTCTAATCTAAGGTGAATAACAATAAAAATTTGTATGTAGTTGGCGTCGGGTGGATGAAAATAAGTACCTAGGTGATATTATAATTTGTTTATTGATAATAAAATTTTGTAAAATAAAATTAGACGCAAAAAAAGTAGTTCTTGAGTTTCATTCAAACTTTTGTACGGGTAAAATAGAAAAAGCAATTGAATCTAACGCATAAAAAGATATAAATATAGAGCGTATCAAATATAATAATTATGAGGAGCAAGGCAAAGTGAATGATTCGGAATCCAGCAGGGCATCTATAAAAGCAGAGTGTGCTTTTGGATACCAGGTGCAGTGATATTTTACTACCGTATAGATGCGAAATTTGGAGTAACAAAAGTATTATAAAGTGTAACGTATTTTTTTTACGCAGTTACACTTTGCTTATTAATCTAAAATAATATCGCAATAAAATAAAAATATAATTTATAAATTTTTGATCACTAAAAATAATTCATAAAATTTACAATAGCATATATGCTCCTCCGCTTTATAGGTCAAGTTCCTACAATATGCTTCGTCAAGTTGTCATTTCGTGGCACTTTTCTATCAGCGTCTGAACAGGTAAGCTGCTATCAGCGGCATAGAAAGTCAAGATGTTAGACAGGCACATGGCCTGTAATACGGTCCGCAAGAAGATAGAATTGTTTTAACCTTCGTGTCGGAATGTGGTTCTTGGCAGTTGTAGCGTGCAGATTTCGTTTTGTGTTCCATCTGTAGCTGCTCAATCGATTCCTGCTGGCCGAAGTATTAGAGGTTTCCCCATCATTAAAACACGCAATATCAAAGATACAGTTAATATCAAGGATGCAGATAATATCAAGGAATTAATATCGTAATTGTCGTATATAATGCTGAAAAGAAAATTTAGTTTGAGATTCGAAATACAACAAATTTATAGGATGTACTTAAGGAGGAATTGGTTTGGTTGAATAATGTTTTGTTCAGAAGATTTCTCATAGTTCCAGCGATAAACTCATTTGTAATCATGTGTTTCCTGTTTGTGCATCGCAGATGTTATGGAATATCCCACATCTGATGTCATAGTTCAATTTCTTTTGGTCGTACTGTACTTCGACACGTGAGTGATATTTAGTCTTTAATCACATTTATAATTATTTAAAAGTTTTACGAAAGATAGAAGGTTGAAGCTTTACCTTGATTTAAGTAACTTAAAAATTATTTAGTAAAAGAAAGATTCCGTTATAAATTTGTAACTTTGCAAAATTTTTAAAGATGGCTATGCAGTTTGCTTATCGTAATTATTTCACAAACAGATAGCGTTAACTACACTGAAAAAGTTGTTATCGACATATGATGTCAAAAATATCTAATTATCCAGTTTAAATATCACTTGTTATTTTACTCTAATTTAAAAATATATTTAGCAATTTTGAGGTCATGTACATTGATTCTTAAACAACGTGATGATTCTTTTTATACATATTAAGTAAAACTAACTCTATGTTGAAAGATGCAATTTTATGAGAACTTAAATAATTAAATTTAATTGTGAAGTCAACGTAGTACTACAGATGGCTAAAGATTAATATATGTAATATGAATTATTAAGAGAGCTCAAACTTTTTAGTAAATTTATTCAGAAATATTCCATTTAGAGATCTTTATATTTTTTTGAATACAAAACCATATTAATTTTCTGTTCTATAAACATATTAGATGAACCAGATTGTGTTAAAACAAATTAAGTGAATTTTATTAAATAGAATCCGTTTTTGCATAACTCTTTTATTATTAAAAATTCAAGTAAGATTTATTGGTCATTCATGAGCAAACATTGAGTGCAATGATAACAAATACCCTGGGTGTATACTTTTGGAACTTAAATTCTATTATTTTATTTTTGGTAAATATTTTTGAGGACACAAACGGTGTCCCTGTTGTGCATTTGTTTGTTCACAGATTAAGTCGAGACATCTGTATGACATCTGGTAATTGAGATTGTAACAAAATTTTTGTTACATTTCATATCTCCGAAGGAAAAACAGTTCTAACTGTTATTATTTTGCGAATCTGTCATTTAGCGTGTAATCGTTAATTAATTTAATGTACTAAAGAAGAACAACTCTTTCCGTTTATATTATTTTTACCTATAAGGAGTATTTAACAGGGACTCCTATACTTTCGATATCGTGGATACCTTGAACGTAACTTGAGTTACATAAACTACAGGCGTTTTGACGTCCGCTAGAGCAATTGTTAAACATAACGCCTGCGCGAAAATGACGCGAGGGCTAAGAGCGTTGGCAAGTAAGGAAGAGCTCTCGTGTAAGCCGCCCAGTCAACTTAAGGCAACAGCTACAACACGTGGTGAGGAAACCCATTAGTGGTAAGCACCGTGTAATTAATCAGCCGTGTTTAAAACTAATACCTGGTTCAATCTCTTTAGCAGGTTTGAGGAACACGCTAAACAATGGAATTAGATTTTGGTCGAGTATTGTGAAATTAGTTGTTTTAAAGCTGTCCGAGGAATTATGGTTAATGCAGGCATGTTTTGTATCTTTCGGAATATCAAGCAGATGGAATGCTATGCGTCTTAGTTCATCTATTACGTTCGTCAACATCGCCGTTGTAGAATTAAAACATAATCTATCAGGTACTTATAAACTTTTTACTGAAAATCAATTTCGTGTGCTAATTAAGGTTAAAGCTTTAATTTACTCTCTACTAAATCATGGGAAACTTTCGTTAAATAACGTAAATTTCAAGTTTGTTTGCAAAATGTGTTTATGCTCATATATCACGTAAAATTTAGTTTGAAAGTATAATCTAAAATTTAATAAGTCAAATATTTTTCATTCGGAACTAGATTGTTTTATAAGAGAAATTTTTGAACCTTTAGATGATTTAAAAGTTGTTATTCAAAGTGCATTTATGATGCACATGTTAAGTGATAAAAATATGTATAAAGTCCACCTTTGGATGAAAGATGTTTTCTAGCAATTTGTTGTGATTAGTAGAATACCTAAGCTGCTTTTAACATGTGTTGAACTGACTTTTATTAATTTCATGCTTAGACCATATGAACTGTTTATGTAACAAGTTCTTTAGGTAAAAATCTTGTAAGCCAGAACAGATCTGTTTTATGGATGTTTAAGAACCTAAACTGTATTAAATAACTTATAAATGCTAATACCTCTCTATGTAGAGAAGCATATTCAGAAACTTCTGTAACTTACTTAATGTTGATAATTTTGATTATAGAGGAACACTCTAAGAAAGTTTTAAAGCTTATTATATATTGATTAATAAATTTTATTTACAAGTAATTTTTGCAACAAAAGAGAATCATATTTCAATTAAACTTTGAATTGATACCTTTGTCTTTTTATTTCACTTATTGAACTTAACATTGCTCAAATTAGATCAACAAAATTTTGAATGTGGAAAAAGTTGATACAGTACCAGGTAATAGAAACGGAATAAGTAATTTCCAGTAGAGTATTTTCTCATAGGTAAGGTGTTATTAAGGTTTTGAATTCAGGCCAATCGATCTATAAAGATCGAAATATTTTGTTGTTGTAAGGCACAAACGGTGTCTTATATTTTATTTTTCTGTGTGACATCTTCTTGCAGGTCCCACATCGCGGAAGCTGGGGCAGAGGTCCAAGAGGTTTCCAGAGGTATTGTTTATTGTGGTTTGTAAGTTTTTTTGATAATCATTATATCCTATAGGTTTCTGCGTCTTCCTGTAGGATACTTTAGTTTTGCTTGTTGTCTATATAGATGCAGTGGCGTCCATTTACCTTTTTGTTCCCGTTTGTAGTCGAGCCCACCATATACCCACGCCCAAACTCATTGCTCACCCATGGGGTAATTCCCAGACTAGACCGCGAATATAGTAAAGAAGGGCTTTACACCTTATGACTAACCAATTAGAAAAAAAAAACAATTAACATTTCACTGGCGCACAACGTGTGAGGCTCGATTTCGTTGATGTTTGATTTATAAAAATTAGTTATTTCAATATCCCTTAATGTGTTGGTTTAGTTGGTAAACTCAAAATTAATTTGGTTATAAATTTTCATAGGATTTATATCGTGTCTGGAACCTCAAGTCTTTTATGCATTAGTTATTTGAATGTCACAACAGGTTTGATTCGCATTAAAGAAATTTTTTTGTCATATTGAGTTGGTCAAGAAATAAAATAACTTTAGGTTGTCGAAATAAATTTTTAAAAAATGGCTGAAACATTTCAAATTGTTCATTTACTCAAAGAAGAGCTGGAATATGAATTAAAAATCCGTGGAATAGAAAGTGCCAGGCCGGTTATGGAAAAGAGAAATATTCTAGGTAGATTGTTGGCGAAAGAAGTAGGGAAACCTGATTGTTTAGTAGATCTGTCAGTATACAGGGTAGAATTTGAGGAAGAATGTAGAGAGATAAATGCTACCATCGATTCAATAAAACATTTGGTGTTAGAATTTGAAGGTGATTCGGGAGATTCTATCTTTAAAAGGGTACTTTCTAGGCTTGTCCATGTATCGTGTCGAGTTAAACGTATGAGACTCCGTCTGACAAACTGAAAGAAGCTGAACTATCTAAAAAGGAATTGTTAGCAACCATCCTTACTGTCGAAGCTGAATTGTACGAGAAGGTGAAGCCGAGCCCAGGATCAAGCAGTGCAAGTGATGCAAGTCACACAACTTCGTTAGCAGTAGCTGCACCTATGTATACATTCCCATATTTTACACCACCGATCCCTGTTGGCTCTTGGTCAGTTAAATTTTCAGGAGACCCCAAGCAGCTGTATTTCTTTTTGGATAGGATAAAGGAGTTGGCACATTCACGTAAAGTATCATATAAAGACTTGTTTGAGTCGTCTGTCGAATTGTTCGTCGGAAATGCTTTAGTGTGGTTTAGGGGTATTAGAGATTCCGTAAAAGATTGGGAAGCCCTTGAGAGTAGGTTGAAAGAAGATTTTTTACCCGCTCATTCAGAGGAAGAGATCTGGGAGACAATAAAAAATCGTCATCAAAAGAGGGATGAACCAATTGTTCTATTCGTTGCTCATGTAGAAAGTTTATTTAGTAGACTACCCCATACCCCAGCAGAGATTACAAAAGTGAGGATACTCAGGAAAAATTTATTACCAGAATACATATCGCAACTTGCTCTTTCAGATATTGGGGATACAGCTACGTTAATAAAATTATGCAAAAAATTAGAGGAAGCCATGATGTTGAAACAAAAATCAGTTTTCAGTCAGTCGACTAGCTCAGCTAAATTTCATAATAGCGCTAATTCGTCAGTAAAGAGTAAATACCCTATTTATTTGAAAGATTCTTCTACATCAGAAGCTCGTGTTGATAATCAAAAAACGTGTGCTCCACAAGTTCAGACTATAAGTAATAATAAAACTTTTCCAGTACCTACCCATGCTAGTTCTTCAGGTCCAACAAAAATTATTTCAGGGTGTTGGAATTGTTCGCGACATGGTCATTCATTTCGGTATTGTAGATTCCCAAAAAGAATTTTTTGCTACGGTTGCGGTCATAAAGGAGTTACACGTGATAAGTGTCCGGCATGTTCAAAAAACGAGTGAAGAGATGGATGTTGCGCGGCCGGCATTCCATTCCTTCTCAAAAGGCGGCAGTTATGATTTGTGAACAGAGGAATTATTTTTGTAGAAAAGAGTGGTCTGGATGGTTAAAAGTAGTAAAAAATTTTTGTCGTACTAACCCTCAGCCCAAAACTGATTCGTTATTTGTTGAAAAATCTGGTGATAATAGGCCATATGTGATGGTTAAATTATTTGATATAGATGTCACTGGTCTTTTGGATTCAGGATGTACTACATCGGTTAGTTGGGTCTCTTGCTATTCCTTTAATCAATAGGTTAGAGTTAAAAATTTTCAGGTCACAGAACCAAGGTATTTTTACAGCGGATGGAGCTTTGAAACCAGTCGAAGGAATCATAGATTTGCCCATTTCAGTAGGAAAACAATGTCGTGTTCTTAATGCTCTCGTAGTGCCATCTTTACCACACGCATTTATATTTGGTAGTGACTTTGCTAAGCTATTTGGATTGATAGCAAATTTTAAAAATAATTCTTGGCATGTGCAAGGCGATGCGGAAAGTAGTGTTCCGTATGTGGGTCCATCATCAGTTCCCCTAAAATATAGTGACTGTTTACTCAATTTGGATGATTTGTCGATTAAACAGAGGTCACAGGCGCAAACTGCCATAGATTCATTTCGAGAAATTTCTAGTGCTGATAAATTAGGGCGTACTAATATGATTGAGATGGATATCGATACAGGAGATGCAAAACCCTTCAGGAAAAGACCCTATGTTATGTCTCCTATATTAGTAAAGAGTTGGATAAGGAGTTAGATGAAATGATTCGATTAAAAGTAGTAGAACCGTGTCAGAGTCCATGGAATTCGCCCGTGTTATTAGTCAAGAAAAAAGATAGTAAAGAATATAGATTTTGCTTCGACGGGAGAGCATTGAACGATGTTACGGTCCATGACAGTTACCCTCTTCCTAATATAGACAGAATCCTAGGGATGTTACGTAATGCTAATTATATTTCTAGTCTTGGTTTGCGAAAGTCATTTTGGCAGGTCCCTCTTAGTGAATCGTCGAAGGATAAAACAGCGTTTAGCGTTATTTTGCGGGGACAGTATAGATTTGTGACGATGCCGTTCGGTCTAAAAAATGCTGCACAGACTCAACAGCGTTTAGTTGATGCAATTTTCGGTCCGAAATTCGAACCATACGTTTTCTGCTATTTGGATGATATAATTCTGTGCTCATCGACGTTTGAAGAACACCTAAAGTTATTGTACGAAGTCAAGGAACGCATTCGAGAGGCAAATCTAACGTTGAATTTAGAAAAGTGCGAGTTTTTTAAGAAGTCACTCAAGTTTCTCGGTTATATAGTAGGGTCAAATTCTTTAAGGACGGATCCAGATAAGGTGTCAGCTATGGTCAATTTTCCACGCCCAAAGACCACCACTGAAGTTAAGAGATTTCTTGGTATGTGTAGCTGGTACCGTCGTTTCATTAAAGACTTTTCATCTTTAGTTTCACCAATCAATGATCTAGTCAGGAAAAGAAAAAAAGGTCAAGTCGTTACGTGGACTTCAGAAGCAGAGGCTTCCTTTGTGTCGATTAAAGAGGCTTTAGTGTCCGCACCACTTCTGGCACAGCCAGATTATTCTGTTACCTTTATTATTGAGTGTGATGCAAGTAATACGGGTCTAGGTGCCGTATTAATTCAGAATATCAGTGGAGAAGAACGTGTTATATCGTATGCCAGCAAAACCCTTAATCGAGCTGAACGAAATTATTCAACGACGGAGAAGGAGTGCCTTGCGGTAATCTTTGCCATTGAAAAGTTCCGTCCATGGGTTGAAGGAGTTCGTTTCACGGTCGTAACCGATCATTTTTCGTTGCTTTGGTTGAGTAATTTGCAGAACCCTACAGGAAAGTTAGCTAGATGGGCTGTAAGGTTAAGACAACATTCGTTTGATTTAGTACACAGGAAAGGAAAGTTTAACGTAGTTCCTGACTGTCTTAGTCGTGCAACTCCGGAAGAAAAACATGTCGTAAATTTAATAGAGGTCAAGCTTGAAAATTTAGAAAATTGGTATGTGTCGTTACGTGAGAAAATTTTGGCGTCGCCTGAGAATTACCCTCAATGGAAAGTTGAGAACGAGTTTGTTTTTAAGTTTATTCCGTCAAACTTGCCTTTAACATCTAACATCGTAGAGTGGAAATATTTAGTGCCGAAAGTTCAAAGAGAAGAAGTCATCAGATCGTGTCATGACCCCTCAGTTACAGGACATTTTGGGTTCTCGAAGACAATTGCTAGAGTACAAGAACATTATTATTGGCCCAAGATGAATTTAGATGTGTTGAAATTTTGTCGTGCATGTTTAGTGTGTGGTGAAAATCTTCTAATGCAGGTCCTTTAGGCTTAATGGGAAAGGAGAAAGAGGCCAAGTTTCCATTTCAAATTATCGCTAGATCTTATGGGTCCATTCCTCGCTCAAAATTAGGATTTAAATGGTTGTTGGTAGTAGGAGATTGGTTCTCAAAATATACAATTCTACATCCTCTCGCAGTGCAAAGTCACATGTTATTGAACGGTTTATAGAACAGAAAGTGTTTTTAATGTTTGGTGTGCCCCAATTTATTATTTGCGATAATGGTTCAAATTTAGCTGGTCGAATTTTTAAGTCATTATGTAGTAGGTTTGAAATTCAAAAGATATGGTATAATGCTGTTTATGCGCCACAATGTAATTTTGTTGAGAGGATTAATAGGACGGTAGGGACAGCTATTCGATCCTATCTCGAAGAACATGATACCTGGGATACTGAGTTAGCGCAGATTCAATTTGCTATTAATTCTGCTAAGCATGAGTCGACGGGTTATACTCAGAATTTTTTGGTTTTTGGCCGACACGTCCCCATGTCCGGTAAATTTTACGGTAGTGGATTTATTCCTGAAGCTGATGTTGAAATCGTTCCTGGTAGTCGCCCATTGTATGCTTCAGACCATCAAGGTATATTTAAGGTATTTGAAGACGTTCGATGGGTTGCGTGTAGCTTATCGAAGGTCGAGCAATCGATATAATCTAAGGAGGAGGAACATTTCTTTTGAGGTTGGCAATAAAGTATGGAGGGCTAATAAGGTGTTGTCGAGCGCGGCTAATAAATTTACTGCTAAACTGGCTCCAAAATTTATTTTGAGTGTAGTCAAGAAGAAGTGCTCGAATGTGGTGTACGATCTAATTAATTTAGACGGATCAAAGGCAGGCAGGTGGAATGTCAAGGATCTAAAACCCTATTCTGTCGTAGATCCAGAATATGTACCAGAGGACTGATTGGTTGTCTTTAGTATTTGTGTCCCGAAAGATATATTATAAATTTAGTTATGGGATAGGGTGGCGATGGCCAATTGAAGGCTTTTACCAGTATTTCGTTGCTGGTAGAGATTGAAAATTTCTCAAATAGTGTTGGTTTTAAATGTGCATTAATGGAATATTTAGTAGTAGTAGATGAGAAGGACAAAAATGTCATTTTGCCCGTGTTGTTGTTATAGCCCGTGGTGGAGCGATACAGATATTTGTTGCTTCATGTTTGTGGACGTATTTTGATCACGTCATGTGTTGTTATGTTTAGAGTAAGTGAGGAAGATAGGTGCTGTTTGTTTTGTTGAAGTAAGTTGAAGTAAGCTAGTTGGTGAGGCCATTATAGTATTGAGTAGCTTTTGGTTCGAGATGTTTGGTGTGGCCACAGTAGAGTTGAGGATTTTTTTGAGACTGGAGTGTCCCAAAGAAAAGAGTAGCGATAGGGCTATGAATAGCTATGAGCTGAAGAAGCCAGTATTCATTTAAAGCTACAATGAGTATGGAATGTTGGCTTGATAAGCGGTTTACTTTTAGTAGTCTTGCTGAATGTGTTGAGCTGGAATTTTTGAGACCAGCAAATACATAATCATTGTTGGAACTTTATTGATATTTATGTATATAGATGTGAGTTTTGATTTACTATTAATATTAGTAAGGTTATCGTGTCAAGGGTAGTAGTAGGAAAGTAAATCTTTTGTTGTTATTTTGCGAAAGTTCATGTCAAGCTTTTGTTTGAATTTCAGTTTATATTTTGAAAAGTAAGTTAGTTTTTAGTTCCCGTTTGGTTGCAACTCGAGTGTTAGACTACAATATTTTGACTTTTACCGATTATGACTTTTTACCGATTATGACTTACCTATACTGACTCCTGACGGATGTGTGTGCATGAGTTACCTACACACTCATTTGGTTGCACCCATTTTCCTCTTCTTAATTCAAGAGGTCGCTCATAATTCTTTTTCGGTTCAGAGGTCAAAGTGCAAACTTACTTTGCCCTTACTTAAATTAGTTAGGATGCTTCTTTTTGTATTTATCTTTTGGTTAAGGCGATAGTTTTCGTCTATAAAAAATCTTCTCGGTTATGTATATATTAAGATATAATTAACCTCAAAGTTTTTTCTTTTTGATCGGAGGCAGTGTAACAAAATTTTTGTTACATTTCATATCTCGAAGGAAAAACAGTTCTAACTGTTATTATTTTGCGAATCTGTCATTTAGCGTGTAATCGTTAATTAATTTAATGTACTAAAGAAGAACAACTCTTTCCGTTTATATTATTTTTACCTATAAAGAGTATTTAACAGGGACTCCTATACTTTCGATATCGTGGATACCTTGAACGTAACTTGAGTTACATAAACTACAGGCGTTTTGACATCCGCTAGAGCAATTGTTAAACATAACGCCTGCGCGAAAATGACGCGAGGGCTAAGAGCTTGGCAAGTAAGGAAGAGCCTCGTGTAAGCCGCCCAGTCAACTTAAGGCAACAGCTACAACACGTGGTGAGGAAACCCATTAGTGGTAAGCACCGTGTAATTAATCAGCCGTGTTTAAAACTAATACCTGGTTCAATCTCTTTAGCAGGTTTGAGGAACACGCTAAACAATGGAATTAGATTTTGGTCGAGTATTGTGAAATTAGTTGTTTTAAAGCTGTCCGAGGAATTATGGTTAATGCAGGCATGTTTTGTATCTTTCGGAATATCAAGCAGATGGAATGCTATGCGTCTTAGTTCATCTATTACGTTCGTCAACATCGCCGTTGTAGAATTAAAACATAATCTATCAGGTACTTATAAACTTTTACTGAAAATCAATTTCGTGTGCTAATTAAGGTTAAAGCTTTAATTTACTCTCTACTAAATCATGGGAAACTTTCGTTAAATAACGTAAATTTCAAGTTTGTTTGCAAAATGTGTTTATGCTCATATATCACGTAAAATTTAGTTTGAAAGTATAATCTAAAATTTAATAAGTCAAATATTTTTCATTCGAACTAGATTGTTTTATAAGAGAAATTTTTGAACCTTTAGATGATTTAAAAGTTGTTATTCAAAGTGCATTTATGATGCACATGTTAAGTGATAAAAATATGTATAAAGTCCACCTTTGGATGAAAGATGTTTTCTAGCAATTTGTTGTGATTAGTAGAATACCTAAGCTGCTTTTAACATGTGTTGAACTGACTTTTATTAATTTCATGCTTAGACCATATGAACTGTTTATGTAACAAGTTCTTTAGGTAAAAATCTTGTAAGCCAGAACAGATCTGTTTTATGGATGTTTAAGAACCTAAACTGTATTAAATAACTTATAAATGCTAATACCTCTCTATGTAGAGAAGCATATTCAGAAACTTCTGTAACTTACTTAATGTTGATAATTTTGATTATAGAGGAACACTCTAAGAAAGTTTTAAAGCTTATTATATATTGATTAATAAATTTTATTTACAAGTAATTTTTGCAACAAAAGAGAATCATATTTCAATTAAACTTTGAATTGATACCTTTGTCTTTTATTTCACTTATTGAACTTAACATTGCTCAAATTAGATCAACAAAATTTTGAATGTGGAAAAAGTTGATACAGTACCAGGTAATAGAAACGGAATAAGTAATTTCCAGTAGAGTATTTTCTCATAGGTAAGGTGTTATTAAGGTTTTGAATTCAGGCCAATCGATCTATAAAGATCGAAATATTTTGTTGTTGTAAGGCACAAACGGTGTCTTATATTTTATTTTTCTGTGTGACATCTTCTTGCAGGTCCGACATCGCGGAAGCTGGGGCAGAGGTCCAAGAGGTTTCAGAGGTATTGTTTATTGTGGTTTGTAAGTTTTTTGATAATCATTATATCCTATAGGTTTCTCGTCTTCCTGTAGGATACTTTAGTTTTGTTTGTTGTCTATATAGATGCAGTGGCGTCCATTTACCTTTTGTTCCCGTTTGTAGTCGAGCCCACCATATACCCACGCCCAAACTCATTGCTCACCCATGGGGTAATTCCCAGACTAGACCGCGAATATAGTAAAGAAGGGCTTTACACCTTATGACTAACCAATTAGAAAAAAACAATTAACATTTCAAGATTTTGGTAAGTGCTTTACAAAGGTGAAATTCAGGTTTACGGGTTGATTTGGTTTGATTTAATAAAAAAAATTTTTAGGTTTATTAAAATAATCCCTTATTTTTTTTGGTAACAAAAAATGGGAAAAAAAAAAAAAAAAAAAAAAAAAAAAAAAAAAAAAAAAAAAAAAAAAAAAAAAAAAAAAAAAAAAAAAAAAAAAAAAAAAAAAAAAAAAAAAAAAAAAAAAAAAAAAAAAAAAAAAAAAAAAAAAAAAAAAAAAAAAAAAAAAAAAAAAAAAAAAAAAAAAAAAAAAAAAAAAAAAAAAAAAAAAAAAAAAAAAAAAAAAAAAAAAAAAAAAAAAAAAAAAAAGTAGTGTTCATGTGGGTCCATCATCAGTTCCCCTAAAATATAGTGACTGTTTACTCAATTTGGATGATTTGTCGATTAAACAGAGGTCACAGGCGCAAACTGCCATAGATTCATTTCGAGAAATTTCTAGTGCTGATAAATTAGGGCGTACTAATATGATTGAGATGGATATCGATACAGGAGATGCAAAACCCTTCAGGAAAAGACCCTATGTTATGTCTCCTATATTAGTAAAGAGTTGGATAAGGAGTTAGATGAAATGATTCGATTAAAAGTAGTAGAACCGTGTCAGAGTCCATGGAATTCGCCCGTGTTATTAGTCAAGAAAAAGATAGTAAAGAATATAGATTTTGCTTCGACGGAGAGCATTGAACGATGTTACGGTCCATGACAGTTACCCTCTTCCTAATATAGACAGAATCCTAGGGATGTTACGTAATGCTAATTATATTTCTAGTCTTGGTTTGCGAAAGTCATTTTGGCAGGTCCCTCTTAGTGAATCGTCGAAGGATAAAACAGCGTTTAGCGTTATTTTGGGGACAGTATAGATTTGTGACGATGCCGTTCGGTCTAAAAATGCTGCACAGACTCAACAGCGTTTAGTTGATGCAATTTTCGGTCCGAAATTCGAACCATACGTTTTCTGCTATTTGGATGATATAATTCTGTGCTCATCGACGTTTGAAGAACACCTAAAGTTATTGTAGAAGTCAAGGAACGCATTCGAGAGGCAAATCTAACGTTGAATTTAGAAAAGTGCGAGTTTTTAAGAAGTCACTCAAGTTTCTCGGTTATATAGTAGGGTCAAATTCTTTAAGGACGGATCCAGATAAGGTGTCAGCTATGGTCAATTTTCCACGCCCAAAGACCACCACTGAAGTTAAGAGATTTCTTGGTATGTGTAGCTGGTACCGTCGTTTCATTAAAGACTTTTCATCTTTAGTTTCACCAATCAATGATCTAGTCAGGAAAAGAAAAAAAGGTCAAGTCGTTACGTGGACTTCAGAAGCAGAGGCTTCCTTTGTGTCGATTAAAGAGGCTTTAGTGTCCGCACCACTTCTGGCACAGCCAGATTATTCTGTTCCCTTTATTATTGAGTGTGATGCAATAAACGGGTCTAGGTGCCGTATTAATTCAGAATATCAGTGGAGAAGAACGTGTTATATCGTATGCCAGCAAAACCCTTAATCGAGCTGAACGAAATTATTCAACGACGGAGAAGGAGTGCCTTGCGGTAATCTTTGCCATTGAAAAGTTCCGTCCATGGGTTGAAGGAGTTCGTTTCACGGTCGTAACCGATCATTTTTCGTTGCTTTGGTTGAGTAATTTGCAGAACCCTACAGGAAAGTTAGCTAGATGGGCTGTAAGGTTAAGACAACATTCGTTTGATTTAGTACACAGGAAAGGAAAGTTTAACGTAGTTCCTGACTGTCTTAGTCGTGCAACTCCGGAAGAAAAACATGTCTAAATTTAATAGAGGTCAAGCTTGAAAATTTAGAAAATTGGTATGTGTCGTTACGTGAGAAAATTTTGGCGTCGCCTGAGAATTACCCTCAATGGAAAGTTGAGAACGAGTTTGTTTTAAGTTTATTCCGTCAAACTTGCCTTTAACATCTAACATCGTAGAGTGGAAATATTTAGTGCCGAAAGTTCAAAGAGAAGAAGTCATCAGATCGTGTCATGACCCCTCAGTTACAGGACATTTTGGGTTCTCGAAGACAATTGCTAGAGTACAAGAACATTATTATTGGCCCAAGATGAATTTAGATGTGTTGAAATTTTGTCGTGCATGTTTAGTGTGTGGTGCAAAATCTTCTAATGCAGGTCCTTTAGGCTTAATGGGAAAGGAGAAAGAGGCCAAGTTTCCATTTCAAATTATCGCGCTAGATCTTATGGGTCCATTCCCTCGCTCAAAATTAGGATTTAAATGGTTGTTGGTAGTAGGAGATTGGTTCTCAAAATATACAATTCTACATCCTCTACGCAGTGCAAAGTCACATGTTATTGAACGGTTTATAGAACAGAAAGTGTTTTTAATGTTTGGTGTGCCCCAATTTATTATTTGCGATAATGGTTCAAATTTAGCTGGTCGAATTTTTAAGTCATTATGTAGTAGGTTTGAAATTCAAAAGATATGGTATAATGCTGTTTATGCGCCACAATGTAATTTTGTTGAGAGGATTAATAGGACGGTAGGGACAGCTATTCGATCCTATCTCGAAGAACATGATACCTGGGATACTGAGTTAGCGCAGATTCAATTTGCTATTAATTCTGCTAAGCATGAGTCGACGGGTTATACTCAGAATTTTTGGTTTTGGGACACGTCCCCATGTCCGGTAAATTTTACGGTAGTGGATTTATTCCTGAAGCTGATGTTGAAATCGTTCCTGGTAGTCGCCCATTGTATGCTTCAGACCATCAAGGTATATTTAAGGTATTTGAAGACGTTGGCGAAAGCTTATCGAAGGTCGAGCAATCGATATAATCTAAAGGAGGAACATTTCTTTTGAGGTTGGCAATAAAGTATGGAGGGCTAATAAGGTGTTGTCGAGCGCGGCTAATAAATTTACTGCTAAACTGGCTCCAAAATTTATTTTGAGTGTAGTCAAGAAGAAGTGCTCGAATGTGGTGTACGATCTAATTAATTTAGACGGATCAAAGGCAGGCAGGTGGCATGTCAAGGATCTAAAACCCTATTCTGTCGTAGATCCAGAATATGTACCAGAGGACTGATTGGTTGTCTTTAGTATTTGTGTCCCGAAAGATATATTATAAATTTAGTTATGGGATAGGGTGGCGATGGCCAATTGAAGGCTTTTACCAGTATTTCGTTGCTGGTAGAAATTGAAAATTTCTCAAATAGTGTTGGTTTTAAATGTGCATTAATGGAATATTTAGTAGTAGTAGATGAGAAGGACAAAAATGTCATTTTGCCCGTGTTGTTGTTATAGCCCGTGGTGGAGCGATACAGATATTTGTTGCTTCATGTTTGTGGACGTATTTTGATCACGTCATGTGTTGTTATGTTTAGAGTAAGTGAGGAAGATAGGTGCTGTTTGTTTTGTTGAAGTAAGTTGAAGTAAGCTAGTTGGTGAGGCCATTATAGTATTGAGTAGCTTTTGGTTCGAGATGTTTGGTGTGGCCACAGTAGAGTTGAGGATTTTTTTGAGACTGGAGTGTCCCAAAGAAAAGAGTAGCGATAGGGCTATGAATAGCTATGAGCTGAAGAAGCCGAGTATTCATTAGTAAGCTACAATGAGTATGGAATGTTGGCTTGATAAGCGGTTTACTTTTAGTAGTCTTGCTGAATGTGTTGAGCTGGAATTTTTGAGACCAGCAAATACATAATCATTGTTGGAACTTTATTGATATTTATGTATATAGATGTGAGTTTTGATTTACTATTAATATTAGTAAGGTTATCGTGTCAAGGGTAGTAGTAGGAAAGTAAATCTTTTTGTTGTTATTTTGCGAAAGTTCATGTCAAGCTTTTTGTTTGAATTTCAGTTTATATTTTGAAAAGTAAGTTAGTTTTTTAGTTCCCCGTTTGGTTGCAACTCGAGTGTTAGACTACAATATTTTGACTTTTACCGATTATGACTTTTTACCGATTATGACTTACCTATACTGACTCCTGACGGATGTGTGGTACGCAGAGTTACCTACACACTCATTTGGTTGCACCCCATTTTCCTCTTCTTAATTCAAGAGGTCGCTCATAATTCTTTTTCGGTTCAGAGGTCAAAGTGCAAACTTACTTTGCCCTTACTTAAATTAGTTAGGATGCTTCTTTTTTGTATTTATCTTTTGGTTAAGGCGATAGTTTTCGTCTATAAAAAAAATCTTCTCGGTTATGTATATATTAAGATATAATTAACCTCAAAGTTTTTTTCTTTTTTTGATCGGAGGCAGTGTAACAAAATTTTTGTTACATTTCATATCTCCGAAGGAAAAACAGTTCTAACTGTTATTATTTTGCGAATCTGTCATTTAGCGTGTAATCGTTAATTAATTTAATGTACTAAAGAAGAACAACTCTTTCCGTTTATATTATTTTTACCTATAAAGAGTATTTAACAGGGACTCCTATACTTTCGATATCGTGGATACCTTGAACGTAACTTGAGTTACATAAACTACAGGCGTTTTGACATCCGCTAGAGCAATTGTTAAACATAACGCCTGCGCGAAAATGACGCGAGGGCTAAGAGCGTTGGCAAGTAAGGAAGAGCTCTCGTGTAAGCCGCCCAGTCAACTTAAGGCAACAGCTACAACACGTGGTGAGGAAACCCATTAGTGGTAAGCACCGTGTAATTAATCAGCCGTGTTTAAAACTAATACCTGGTTCAATCTCTTTAGCAGGTTTGAGGAACACGCTAAACAATGGAATTAGATTTTGGTCGAGTATTGTGAAATTAGTTGTTTTAAAGCTGTCCGAGGAATTATGGTTAATGCAGGCATGTTTTGTATCTTTGGAATATCAAGCAGATGGAATGCTATGCGTCTTAGTTCATCTATTACGTTCGTCAACATCGCCGTTGTAGAATTAAAACATAATCTATCAGGTACTTATAAACTTTTACTGAAAATCAATTTCGTGTGCTAATTAAGGTTAAAGCTTTAATTTACTCTCTACTAAATCATGGGAAACTTTCGTTAAATAACGTAAATTTCAAGTTTGTTTGCAAAATGTGTTTATGCTCATATATCACGTAAAATTTAGTTTGAAAGTATAATCTAAAATTTAATAAGTCAAATATTTTCATTCGGAACTAGATTGTTTTATAAGAGAAATTTTTGAACCTTTAGATGATTTAAAAGTTGTTATTCAAAGTGCATTTATGATGCACATGTTAAGTGATAAAAATATGTATAAAGTCCACCTTTGGATGAAAGATGTTTTCTAGCAATTTGTTGTGATTAGTAGAATACCTAAGCTGCTTTTAACATGTGTTGAACTGACTTTTATTAATTTCATGCTTAGACCATATGAACTGTTTATGTAACAAGTTCTTTAGGTAAAAATCTTGTAAGCCAGAACAGATCTGTTTTATGGATGTTTAAGAACCTAAACTGTATTAAATAACTTATAAATGCTAATACCTCTCTATGTAGAGAAGCATATTCAGAAACTTCTGTAACTTACTTAATGTTGATAATTTTGATTATAGAGGAACACTCTAAGAAAGTTTTAAAGCTTATTATATATTGATTAATAAATTTTATTTACAAGTAATTTTTGCCAAAAGAGAATCATATTTCAATTAAACTTTGAATTGATACCTTTGTCTTTTATTTCACTTATTGAACTTAACATTGCTCAAATTAGATCAACAAAATTTTGAATGTGGAAAAGTTGATACAGTACCAGGTAATAGAAACGGAATAAGTAATTTCCAGTAGAGTATTTTCTCATAGGTAAGGTGTTATTAAGGTTTTGAATTCAGGCCAATCGATCTATAAAGATCAAAATATTTTTTGTTGTAAGGCACAAACGGTGTCTTATATTTTATTTTTCTGTGTGACATCTTCTTGCAGGTCCCACATCGCGGAAGCTGGGGCAGAGGTCCAAGAGGTTTCCAGAGGTATTGTTTATTGTGGTTTGTAAGTTTTTGATAATCATTATATCCTATAGGTTTCTGCGTCTTCCTGTAGGATACTTTAGTTTTGCTTGTTGTCTATATAGATGCAGTGGCGTCCATTTACCTTTTTGTTCCCGTTTGTAGTCGAGCCCACCATATACCCACGCCCAAACTCATTGCTCACCCATGGGGTAATTCCCAGACTAGACCGCGAATATAGTAAAGAAGGGCTTTACACCTTATGACTAACCAATTAGAAAAAACAATTAACATTTCACTGGCGCACCGTGGAGGCTCGATTTCGTTGATGTTTGATTTATAAAAATTAGTTATTTCAATATCCCTTAATGTGTTGGTTTAGTTGGTAAACTCAAAATTAATTTGGTTATAAATTTTCATAGGATTTATATCGTGTCTGGAACCTCAAGTCTTTTATGCATTAGTTATTTGAATGTCACAACAGGTTTGATTCGCATTAAAGAAATTTTTTGTCATATTGAGTTGGTCAAGAAATAAAATAACTTTAGGTTGTCGAAATAAATTTTTAAAAATGGCTGAAACATTTCAAATTGTTCATTTACTCAAAGAAGAGCTGGAATATGAATTAAAAATCCGTGGAATAGAAAGTGCCAGGCGGTTATGGAAAAGAGAAATATTCTAGGTAGATTGTTGGCGAAAGAAGTAGGGAAACCTGATTGTTTAGTAGATCTGTCAGTATACAGGGTAGAATTTGAGGAAGAATGTAGAGATAAATGCTACCATCGATTCAATAAAACATTTGGTGTTAGAATTTGAAGGTGATTCGGGAGATTCTATCTTTAAAAGGGTACTTTCTGGGCTTGTCCATGTATCGTGTCGAGTTAAACGTATGAGACTCCCGTCTGACAAACTGAAAGAAGCTGAACTATCTAAAAGGAATTGTTAGCAACCATCCTTACTGTCGAAGCTGAATTGTACGAGAAGGTGAAGCCGAGCCCAGGGTCAAGCAGTGCAAGTGATGCAAGTCACACAACCGTTAGCAGTAGCTGCACCTATGTATACATTCCCATATTTTACACCACCGATCCCTGTTGGCTCTTGGTCAGTTAAATTTTCAGGAGACCCCAAGCAGCTGTATTTCTTTTGGATAGGATAAAGGAGTTGGCACATTCACGTAAAGTATTATATAAAGACTTGTTTGAGTCGCCTGTCGAATTGTTCGTCGGAAATGCTTTAGTGTGGTTTAGGGTATTAGAGATTCCGTAAAAGATTGGGAAGCCCTTGAGAGTAGGTTGAAAGAAGATTTTTACCCGCTCATTCAGAGGAAGAGATCTGGGAGACAATAAAAATCGTCATCAAAAGAGGATGAACCAATTGTTCTATTCGTTGCTCATGTAGAAAGTTTATTTAGTAGACTACCCCATACCCCAGCAGAGATTACAAAAGTGAGGATACTCAGGAAAATTTATTACCAGAATACAATGCAACTTGCTTTTCAGATATTGGGGATACAGCTACGTTAATAAAATTATGCAAAAAATTAGAGGAAGCCATGATGTTGAAACAAAAATCAGTTTTCAGTCAGTCGACTAGCTCAGCTAAATTTCATAATAGCGCTAATTCGTCAGTAAAGAGTAAATACCCTATTTATTTGAAAGATTCTTCTACATCAGAAGCTCGTGTTGATAATCAAAAAACGTGTGCTCCACAAGTTCAGACTATAAGTAATAATAAAACTTTTCCAGTACCTACCCATGCTAGTTCTTCAGGTCCAACAAAAATTATTTCAGGGTGTTGGAATTGTTCGCAACATGGTCATTCATTTCGGTATTGTAGATTCCCAAAAAGAATTTTTTGCTACGGTTGCGGTCATAAAGGAGTTACACGTGATAAGTGTCCGGCATGTTCAAAAAACGAGTGAAGAGATGGATGTTGCGCGGCCGGCATTCCATTCCTTCTCAAAAGGCGGCAGTTATGATTTGTGAACAGAGGAATTATTTTTGTAGAAAAGAGTGGTCTGGATGGTTAAAAGTAGTAAAAAATTTTTGTCGTACTAACCCTCAGCCCAAAACTGATTCGTTATTTGTTGAAAAATCTGGTGATAATAGGCCATATGTGATGGTTAAATTATTTGATATAGATGTCACTGGTCTTTTGGATTCAGGATGTACTACATCGGTAGTTGGGTCTCTTGCTATTCCTTTAATCAATAGGTTAGAGTTAAAAATTTTCAGGTCACAGAACCAAGGTATTTTTACAGCGGATGGAGCTTTGAAACCAGTCGAAGGAATCATAGATTTGCCCATTTCAGTAGGAAAACAATGTCGTGTTCTTAATGCCTCGTGTGCCATCTTTACCACACGCATTTATATTTGGTAGTGACTTTGCTAAGCTATTTGGATTGATAGCAAATTTTAAAAATAATTCTTGGCATGTGCAAGGCGATGCGGAAAGTAGTGTTCCGTATGTGGGTCCATCATCAGTTCCCCTAAAATATAGTGACTGTTTAATCAATTTGGATGATTTGTCGATTAAACAGAGGTCACAGGCGCAAACTGCCATAGATTCATTTCGAGAAATTTCTAGTGCTGATAAATTAGGGCGTACTAATATGATTGAGATGGATATCGATACAGGAGATGCAAAACCCTTCAGGAAAAGACCCTATGTTATGTCTCCCTATATTAGTAAAGAGTTGGATAAGGAGTTAGATGAAATGATTCGATTAAAAGTAGTAGAACCGTGTCAGAGTCCATGGAATTCGCCCGTGTTATTAGTCAAGAAAAAGATAGTAAAGAATATAAGCTTGCGGAAGATTGCGATGTTGGTCCATACAGTTCCCCTTTAATATAGACGTCCTGGGATGTTGTAATTAAAATTTCAGCTTTTGCAAATCATTTTGGATTCTTAGTGCTGGGATAAAAAGGTTTACTTATTTTTGGGGAATATAAGTGCCCTCGGAAAAATGTGCCAATAAAGGTTTAGTTGATGAATTTTCGGTAAATTGAACCTCGTTTTCTGATTTGGGTTAATTTGTCCAAGTTTAAGAATAAAGTTTTGTCGAACGGAAGATTGAACAAATTAACGTTAATTTGAAAAGTCTTTTTAAAAGACCAATTTCTGGATTAGTAGGGCAAATTTTTAAGGGGTCCGAAAGGTTGCAGGTCTTTTACGCCCAAAGAAACGGTTAAGGTTTTTGGAGTTAGTGGTACCGTCTTTCTTAAAATTTTCACAGACCAACAAGTTAGTGGAAAAAAAATTCGTTCGGGATTCGAACAAGGTTCCTTTTTGATTAAAATTTGTGCCCACCACTTTGGACACCAATTATTTTTTTAAGATGGAGCAATTACGGGTTAGGTGCCGATTTTAGAAATTCATAGGCGGTTATATGTAGGCCCAAAACCCTTAAGACGAACGAAAATTTTCAACAGGGAAAATCCGCAACCCATTGAAAAGTTCCTATGGGTTGGGGTTCGTTTCATTAACCTCATTTTGTTCTTTTATAATTTGCAGAAAAGGAAAGTTGTAGTGGGCTTAAGGAAGCAAATTCTTTGTTTATAAAGGGGAAAAAGTTTAACATTCCTGACGCTTATCTGCCCCAAAAAAATGTGTAAATTTAATAGGGTCAAGTTGAAAATTTAGAAAATTGGAGGTGTTACGTGAGAAAATTTTTCGCCTGAGAATTATCAAGGAAAGGAGAAGAGTTTGTTTTGCCGTAAACTTGCCTTTAAATTCTCAGGTGGAAAATTTGTCCAAAGTTCAAAAGGAAAATTCGTGTTTGATATTCAGGACTTTTGGGTTCTGAAGCTTGTAAGGTAAAGAACATTTTATTGGCCCAAAGAATTTAAGTGTTAAATTTTGTCGTGCATGAGGGTTTGGTGTAAAAATTTTAATGAGGTCCAGGCTTTGGGAAAAGAAAAGGGAAGTTTCCTTTAAATTTGGGTGCTTAGGGTACCTCCTAAAATTGGAAAAGGTTGTTTTAAGTTTTCTCAAAATTCTTTACATCCTCTAGAGTGAAATAATTTATTGAAGGTTTAAGAAAGAAAGTTTTTAATGTTTTGGCCCCTTTATTAGCATTGGTTCAAATTTGCTGGTCGAATTTTTGCAATGAATAGGTTTGAAATTGTATGGTTAATGTGTTTTGCCCACTTAATTTTGTTAAGGTTAATGGAGGAGGGAAGCAGTCCATTCAAAAATATCCGGGTAGATTAGGCAATTCTTTGCTAAATTTGTAAATGGTGGGGTTATAAGAATTTTTTTTTCCACACTCCCCAGTCCGGTAAATTTTAGGAGGGTTTATTCCGAATGTTTAAATGTTTGGTGTCCCCATTTATTTGCCATAAGGTAATTTAAGGTATTTAAGCTTGTGGGTTTGATTTCAAGGGAAATGTATAATCTAAAGGGGAACATTTTTTTGAGGGGAATAAAGAGGAGGGAAAAGGTTTTCGACCCTAAAAATTTACTGAAACTGGTCCAAAATTTATTTTGATTATCGAAGAATGTCGAAGGGTTACTCAATTTTTGGGTGGCGGCAGGTATGTCGGTTAAAATATTTGTGTAATCCGAATATGTAAAGGCTGTTGGTTGCTTTGTTTTTTCCCAAAATATATTTAAATTTATTAGGGTGGGTGGCGTGGCCAATTGAAGGTTTCCAGATTTCGTTCTTAGAAAAAATTTCTTAAAAGGTTGGTTTTAAAGTATTAAGGTATTTAGGTGTGAGGGGCAAAATTCATTTTGCCCTTTTTTTTGGTGGTAGCAAAGAAGTTGCTTCATGTTTGTGGACGTATTTTAACGTCAGGGAGTTTGGAAGTAGGAAAACTTTTGTTTTGTTAAGAATTGAAGAAGCTGTTGGTGGGCCTTTAGTATTGGTCGGTTAATTTTGGTTGGAATAGGTTGAGGTTTTTGAAGGGTTCCCAAAGAAAAGGTGCGTAGGGTTGAAATTCTAAAAGGTTTATTGTGCTAAATGATATAATGTTGGTTGATAAGGGACAGTATTTGCGTGTGTTAGCGGTTTTGGACCGAAAAATAATTTGTTAATTTTTGATATTTTGATATAATGTGGTTTTGTTTAATTAAATTTAGAAGGTTTCGTTGGGTGAGTAGGAAAGTAAACTTTTGTTGATTTTGGAAATTAGTAAGCTTTTGTTTGAATTTGTTTTTTTTGAAAAGTAAGTTAGTTTTTAGCCCGTTTGGTTCAAAGGTTAGCTAAATATTTTACTTTTACCGAAGCTTTTCCATTAGAACCTAATGATTGAGGTGGTTGGTAGGGTTACCTAAATCTTTGGTTGATTTTTCCCTTTTAATTGAGGCGCCATAATTCTTTTGGTTAGATAAAGTAAATTATTTGTTACTTAAATTAGTTAGGTCTTCGTATTTATTTTGGAAGGGATTTTTGTTTAAAAATCTTCCGGTTTGTTAATTTAAGTTAATTTAAAAAGTTTTTTTTTTTGTCGGGGGTGAACAAAATTTTGTTACATTTTATTCCGAAAAAACTTTAACGATTATTTTGGAACTTCTTTACTGAATCTTAAAATTTTGTACAAAGAAAACAACTCTTTGTTTAAATTTTTCCTTAAAAATTTAAAGGGCTCCATCTTTTTCGTGGTATTGAATAACTTGGCTAAATAAGGGTTTTTGTAACTTGTTAAACATAAGTCGCAAAAACCGGGGGTAAAGGTTAATAAGGAAATTTTAACCCCCAGTCCTTGGAACGAAACCAGTGGTAAAAATTTGGTAACACCGGAAAAACCGTTTTAAAACTTATTTCAATCTCTTTAGCGGTTTGGGAAACCGTAAAAATAATTAAGGCATTTGTAAATTATTTTTTAAAGTTAGGAATTATTTTCGGATTTTTGATCTTTGGAATACGAGTAACTAGCGTTTATTCCTAACTTGTAACATCGCCTTGGAAAAAAATAACCAGGCTTAAAACTTTTCAAAAAATTTCGTGTGCAAAAGGTTAAACTTTAAACCCTACAAATTGGGAAACTTTGTTAAAAACGTAAATTTCAAGTTTGTTTAAAATTGTTTACTCTTACAGTTTTAGGAAAGTTAACAAAATTTAATAAGAAATTTTTTCATTGGAATAGTTGTTTTAAAGAGAAATTTTTAATTTAGATGTTTAAAATTGATTCAAAGTGATTTTATGCCTTTAAGTATAAAATAGTTAAATCCCCTTTGGATAAAATTTTTCTACAAGGTATTATAAATCCTAATCTTTTCTGTGTTAATATTTTATTAATTTATCTTAACCATTGAATTTTTGTAAAATTCTTTATAAAATTTGTGCCAAAAATTGTTTTATGGTTTTAAAACCTAAATTATTAAAAATTATAAATCTAAATTTAGTAAAAATATTCGAAACTTTGTTTATTAAGGAAATTTTGATTTAGAGGAAATTAAAAAGTTTTAAAGTTATTATATATTGTTAATAAATTTTATTTAAAGTAATTTTTGAAAAAAAGGAATTTTTCAATTTTTGAATTGATACCTTTGTCTTTTATTTCACTTATTGAACTTAACATTGCTCAAATTAGATCAACAAAATTTTGAATGTGGAAAAAGTTGATACAGTACCAGGTAATAGAAACGGAATAAGTAATTTCCAGTAGAGTATTTTCTCATAGGTAAGGTGTTATTAAGGTTTTGAATTCAGGCCAATCGATCTATAAAGATCGAAATATTTTGTTGTTGTAAGGCACAAACGGTGTCTTATATTTTATTTTTCTGTGTGACATCTTCTTGCAGGTCCGACATCGCGGAAGCTGGGGCAGAGGTCCAAGAGGTTTCAGAGGTATTGTTTATTGTGGTTTGTAAGTTTTTGATAATCATTATATCCTATAGGTTTCTGCGTCTTCCTGTAGGATACTTTAGTTTTGTTTGTTGTCTATATAGATGCAGTGGCGTCCATTTACCTTTTTGTTCCCGTTTGTAGTCGAGCCCACCATATACCCACGCCCAAACTCATTGCTCACCCATGGGGTAATTCCCAGACTAGACCGCGAATATAGTAAAGAAGGGCTTTACACCTTATGACTAACCAATTAGAAAAAAAAACAATTAACATTTCAAGATTTTGGTAAGTGCTTTACAAAGGTGAAATTCAGGTTTAGTGGCTATATTAGTGGTGTAGATTTAAGGTTTCCGCATTCCCCTAATACAAGCACAGATAATTTTTGTAGGTTGTATTGAAAAATACAGTGGCACTCATTATCTATATTTTTGGTCAACAGAAAACCCATGACCCAGGCTCATGATCTACCCAGAGCTAACACTCTACTAGCCGTTTATGTCTAAAGAGTTGTAACATGTTTAATTTCAGTAGTAATTATCCGCATTGAATTACGAGGATAATGCGCTAAGCGTGCATTGTTCCTTATTGATCTACTTATATTAATATATCTGTGTCACATAATGTTATCTCCAAGCGCGTCTCTAGTTGTTTCTGTTGTATTCCACGCCTCTAACGTCGCGACCACTCGGTTCTTGTTTCGTAAAGTTAGTCGGCCGCTGGCAACAGCTTTATAAACATGTATTCTCGGCTAGAGGCTGGCGACCTTCGCATCAATTACTAACTATTAAGATATCTTCTACTAACGGTTGGTAATGTATATATTATGCGAACTAATTTAATTTGAATTAATTTACTTAGCGCGTCATGTAGAATTCGTCATGTAGGATCCAAAAATTTAGAATTACCGTTATTTAGGAACTGTCGATAAGAAATTTGTCTACTAAGAAATTATGGATGTTAGTTTGGATGCAGTCGTATCTAGTTAGAAATGGCTGGTAACTTTGTTTGAAGAACGTAAATTTCCATCTTGATTTATCGTGGAGCAACAAAAGCAGTTGGGTTCGTTATTAGTTGTAAGATATTTCATGCATGTGTTTTGAAGGTTAAAGCACGTAAAGTTGCTATTATGTTTACAACATGTAAATTGTGTAATTTTCAATATTGTTGAACTGGTTTTATAAGCCGTAGAACAAAATTTTGTCAGATTAGGTTTCTATAATTACAAGCTTTGTTCCATTTGAACATTCGATAATTTCAACGCATGTTTTCGACGTCATATTTTTTGTGTTGAACAATTGACACATGTTGTCATGAAAGCAGATGCGTTGTGCAGCTGTAATGGAATTTAAACCAAACATTCCTATTTTTGTGATTAGCTTTTATCTACATATAAATTATTAAATCTAAATATGAAAGTTTAAATCCACGTTATGTAAGATTCTAGAAATTGTAATCTATCTGAAAAGATCTGCCCAGGTTGGAACGTAATTCAGTGTATTATGCTGACAAATTATTTTCACTCAAATATTTATAGCAGATTCATATTTAAAGTGTAGTTGGTTGTTTTAAACAAGTCAAAACCTTGACTTTGATATAGATGTTAAAGATAAATTTTTGTGACTTGTTAAAAAGTTCCGAAATTTTAAAAGAGAGTTTTTTTTTAGTAAATAATTAGTTCAAATCTGAGGCTTTTATTTTGGTCAAATGCGATCAAATCTAATTACACAAAGGTAAAATTTTTCTGAGTAATAATTTGGTGCCAATATCATATTGGATATACATTTTTTTAAATTTTTTTATACTCATAGGACACAAATGGTGTTCTGCATTTTTATATATTTAATCTTTGCAATTTCTTACAGGAGCTGCGTCTTATTTTGATAAGACGGGTTTTTGTTAACGAAGGCAATCATTTTATCTTTGGGTTTCCACGTCCGCCCTTAGAACCTTGCTCTGCTATTATCGTAATTATCTCAGGACATGGTGGCGCCTATTTGATTTAGCTTGGCTTTGGTTTGCAAACAGAATTCGACCCCCCCCCACTTCTTATTGCTCTACCCAGGAATAGATCCCTAGCTATGTCGAAAGATTTTTGTTCACTAGCGCCTTAATGTAGAAGAAATAACGTTTCAGTGGTGCTTTCAGTACAATAGAACAAAAGTCGTTTCAGAGTTTTTCTTTTCCTCAAGCCGTTTTCCATCCAACTTTACCTTGGGCTTTCATTGTTAATAAGAAATTCTCGACCTTGTGATTACCTGTAAGGGTTTATGATTTATGGTGGTCCAATTTACTATCTGATACTCACGAAGGAATAATTTTTTGTTTTCAAAAGTATCCAGTTTTGTTTATAGTTAAAATTTAAATCGTACATTTACATATACCAAAACTAGTTTTAAAGTGATTTTGTTTAGGTTATGGTATTTGATTGGACAAGACTAAGAAATCCTGTAGGCAGTCTGAGGAATTTAAGGTATTAGTATTCAATCTAAACAGTAGGCCTTCATAAAAGGACTAGGTATTTACACCTACAAAAGTAGCTGTTCACAAATTTTTCTTTATCTAACTAAGTTATTGGCAATTTGATAAGAGCCAATAGCTGTCAATTTTGTAACCGACTTGTCAGAATTTGAGATAGGTCTGTCTCTGTGGGGGCACGAGGTGAAGAAACCAAAACCGTCTGACACTGAACCCTGGTTAGACAGTTTCGGGAATAAATGAATCTTACCTTGAAATTATAAGAATCCATGCTGATTGAGTCGATGACCGGCGCATCTGTAGATAATTTTTAAACTGTTACAAAAACTTCAGCAACTGATAAATACGTAATTCTTCATACAATATAACAGTTTAAAATTGTATAAAGTAAATCTCCGATATTTTCAAGCAGAATAAACAGAAAATAGCAATTTGAAGCACAAAAAGGCACATTATAATTTTGTGTTCAAATAACTATTTTTCGTAAATTAAGCTTACCAACAATAAATATAAAAAGGGGGAAAATTATAGTATATACAATCTTTACGAGTATAAAGGAGATGTAATGTAGGCTATTCTAATATTCAATTATTAACAGTCACATTGGTACTTGAACCTTGCCTATGCTCTAGGTACACTAACTTAATGTTATAAGCTTCACATAATTTTGTGCTTATTTGTTTCTTTCTTAGATAGATCTAAATTTAAGTTATCATGAAGACAGGAATATAATAATTGATGCAATATCAACATCAACAGCTACAACTAATGACGATATTCCTATCGAACTAGAGGTAATCTCTCAACCCAGTAATACCATTGGTGATTTTGATGTATATTTTAATCATGACAATGAAAAACTTAAGCCGAAAACAAAAATAAGAAAGACGGAATTATATATACAGAAAAACAGAAGATTCAATAATTTCTATTACCAATGAAACCACCTGCTTTTCGCTATACAGATTGAACAACTTTCCCAAAATGAAAATCATATAAGATCAGAAAGGTCCGAGGAGAACATTGAAAGGTATAATGAAGTTTTTCCAAACTTTGTGAGGTTTAATCTATTTTTGGTTATTTTAGATGTGATACAAGTGACGATACCATTCAAATCCAACCAGTTGATCTAAGCGAACGTGAGATTGACAGAGCCATTATGGGAGAATCTGATGATGACAATAACGGAAACCCAGATTACTGTCCTATAGACGACGACAGCGAACTAGAAAACATTGATCCAACTTTTGCGCACTGTGCAAACAACAGGTACAGTAAACTTATTGATTGCAGATATTTACTATGCTATGCTTTTGTGAAAATTTAGATCTCCAAGAACACACGATATTAAAAAGCACCGTTAATTATTTGAAGATCAAATGTCATACAATAGAAATAAATATCTGCATGCAAGTGTAAGAAATCGAATTGCTAAGTTGGAAAAAAGATTTTAACCTCAGTAACGACAAAGTGGCATTTGCAGTTGATTTTCAAAAATTGTGCTGCTTCCTAAAATGCCAAATGTCAAAAATTCATTTTTCTTATCGCGATTAATTGTGTTTAATGAAACATTTGCGTGAATGTCATAATTCAAACACCATACGTGTGTCTTATGGCATGAAACTAGCAGGTCGGAATGCAGAAGACGTTACATGTGCTTATTTAAAATTTTTATGTAGTGTCCGTGATAAAGAGACCAAAGAGGCCAAAATACAAATTTTATTTATTATTCAGCTTTAATAACGTATGTTAATCAAGAAACATGTCACACAAAGGAGATAATTCATAAACATTTAGTTGCCGGCCATACCTACATAGCGGCGGATGGCATACACGGTCGTATTGAGCAAGATATGACAAAGTTAAAAAACGTTTACGATTTCGATGACTTCAACCATATTTGCAAAAAGGCATCGAACCGAATGAACATTATTTGTTCAGAGCGTGGAAATTTTATGAAAATAGAAAATAAAATTCAAAGTCGAAATACTAAAAGCGGTGGAGAATTATGTTTGTCGCTTTTTAAAGACATCTACATTACAAAACCTAACTTGCCATTGACGAATACACTACCATAAAAAATGTGTTAAAAAAAAGGTCCAAACTTATTTTTCCTCCAACAAAAAAATCAGCCGAGGGGTATTTCAGAACTTAAAAAGGCAAAAACCATTAAAGCATTAGTAGAAAAAATGTCTCCCAACTGCAAACCATTTTAGATTCCTTTATCTACAGACAAGGAATCGAAAGATTTATTGGGGAGCGAGGGATTTTTATAATGATTTTAATACTTTTTGCAATTTTTGTAATTACAGATATCTTTAATCATTTTTTTAATAAATGCTCATTTTATTAATTTGTATTATTAAGTACGTATGTATATGTATAATATAAGAAATTGTTAAAAATATATGTTTTACATTCTTATTTCAGGGGTGTTCAGGTCACTTTTAAAGATAGTCATGGTAAATGTAATATGCAGTGTTCTTCAATAGTTAATTTTGAGGATTCATAAAAGGAAAAAATACTAACCTAAAAAAATCTGACATGGTTTGATATTTTCAATTTTTTATTTTGACAATCAATTGGAGAATACTAAACTGCAGCACAGTGCAATTAAGATTAATTGGCTAAAAAATGACATGCCAATTCATTAATCTTAAATTGGAGCTCCTAAAAATCTGATTTTATGCTTATCATGTTTAGCCTTTTCACGGGAGGATTGTGATTCATTCCTTTAACCAAACATTTGTATATCTAATATGCATTAAACTTGCTGTTTAAAGAGTTTTAAATAAAAATTAGCAATGATATTTAATGACTGGGTGTTTTGTTTGTAGGGAAAAAATTCAAAATATTATTCAACCAGTCTTTCTTTTGTATAATTGAGATAGAAACATGAATTGAAAATTTTACAAGTAATTTTCCAAATGATTATTTGAGTTTCTGTCTCTATTTGTGTTTAGAAAAAGAAAACTAGTGGAACTGTATGTGAGTGTTCTTTCTACCCACAATACATTCTATCAATACATAAATAACACGAGTGAATTCTGTTTAAAATTTTTAGAACAGACGTCTGGAATTTAATGCACATTCAAGGAATTAAACCACTAAAATATTGAATAGTTTTTCGGTATTTTGGCAAATTCCTTTATCGTTTTATTTTTGTTAATTATTGGATGCAGCGACAGATTCAAAAATTGTCTAAGCAGATAGCGATGCTCGGATTAATTCATTTAGTAACACTGTAGTGCGTATGGTAACATTAATGGATCTTATTATACCTTTGAATATGAATGGTATTAATGCTATTTCTACCAATTCTCTTGCAACGTCTAGAAGTGGAGCCAAATTTGTTACTACAAGTTTTATGCGAGCCAAACTGTTCAAATAATTTTTATGGTAGACACTAGATAATTGGAATTTAAATATTCTAAATGATTTGTTTTTGAAAACATGCAACTGCTGTCGTCATGGAGCGATTCTTACAGTTTAAAATCATAATTGCACAATTTAAAAATGTAAATACATCACGCAAGTGCGGAAAAAGCGACGCCACGGGCGGTTGGTAACGCTAATCTTTGTACAGATTTCGGCGCGCCCATCTGTCAATGACGTCACCAATGCACAAATTTAATACGCAATTATCGGGAAATATAAATTTAAGACAATAGTTTATAACAGCGAAATACTCACATGAATATGTCCCTGGGTTAAAGTTGGCTTCTGTTGAAGTCCATCAGGGCTACTGATGGCCCTTTTTAGGCAATTAAAGATGGTGACTGCTCCGGTGCTGCTGGCGGAGCATGGACATCCGGCTCGTTCTTGGGTCGTGGATTACTCCAAGGTCGTATCAGATTTCTATATGTAGCGGAACGATAAGGAATAGGTTAATTAGGGAAAGACAAACACAGATAAGCAAGGGAAATCCACATAATAAAAATATAGATCCGATACCAGTCACGACCGCCCTTCTCAATGTTCAAAGGCAAAACGGCCCGACACGACCGCCCTTCTCGATGTTCAAAGGCAAACGGCCACGTTACAGAGTCTCATGGAAACACTTCCCCCACTTTTTTGTCCTTTCACGCGTCGGCGCGAAATTATTCGTCCAACCCACTTTTGACGTGACGGAAATACGCGCACCGAGTCTTTTGAATTTATGGCGCGAAACTTCCGCACATCAAACCTAAAACTAGGGAATGTTTAGTGCCAATTTATTGGCACGTAACACGATCGCCCCCAATGCCCTCTCCAGATCCACCGCCAATAATTGAGCATTTTCAGTTCTTTTTTTTGAAAATCACAATAATAGAGATAGAACTACAAATTAAGAATTTTACATGCAAATTCCCTATGTTGCGGTCGGAAAGGGGACATACGGTATATGGTGTGTCCTAACTTCAATTATCATAACTACTTAACTCGTTGTTTCCCAAACAATTAAATCGTGTTAGATTCATGTAGGAAACATGTCATAACTTTCTTTTGAGTGCCCTTTATATGTATATGGGATAATACAAAAAGTTTAAAGAACAGAACCATACAAATAAATCAATATTTTAATTAGATATAGATACAACAGTTGGCCTATCTGAATTATGTTCACCACTAATTATAAAATTTACTGCATTATTATTGTTAATATTGAAGATGTTGTTATTATTGAGAGGAGGGCTACGAGAAGTAGGTGTCCTAGGACTTGTTGTTGGCATTATCTCATAATAAGTATTCATTTGTGGTTAGGTGATGATTGTGACAATCCATAAGGCGACATATGTTGAATGAATGCATTACTGTTTGACTGAACAGAAAGTTGGTTGTAAGCATCTGAAATTACAAAGTAATTAATTTTTTATTTAAAAATAATATCAATGTAAAAATATCAGCTATTGGCAGTATACAGTTTTTTTTCATATTAAAAAAAAAATTTGCTAATGTAAGTGTTGCACTTGATGTCTAGCAAACGAGATTTAAATTTGCCCTTTTCTACAATCAAGATACTTATTACAGTAGCTCAGTTACACGAAGGAACAAATTATTCCAAACATCGAGATCAATTCTAACTGGTTTAATTTACATGTTACATTAAAAGGACTTCATCAATCCTAACGAGAGGTCATTGGAACGCAAATTCTACAAATAAATCCCACCCAGATATAAAAGAATCCTGAAAAAAACGGAAATTTCAATAAATTTATGGTTATGCCCTGTATAATACAAGCGTATTTTTATTCATTGATGTACAAGCGGAAAATCAAATTCCCGTGTATAAATAATCACCCTGTATGTTATAAGCATATTGTAAATACATAGCAAATAACGTAAGCTGTATATGTAAAAATAATTAACTTTAGATACTCAAAAACGCATTCAATGGGAATGCAAATTGATCATTTTAAGACAAATACAAAGCCATTTATTTTCACTTATTAATTATCGATACATTTTTAACAAAAATGCCTTTCATTTGCAGTAAAAAACACCAGCTTTATGCAGTTTGCTTAAAAACTACAATCAATGTGTATTTAAAAATCCAATTTTAATATTAATTTTGTGTACTAAAACACGTTTTGCCGTAAAAGCAAATATTTCTATAAAATGCAACCCCGTTTGTATTAAAAAGCAATTAAAGTTTCGATTAATTACCCTGTGGATTACATACATTTATTTTAAATAGAAAATTTTCTGGAATAGACGATATTAAGAAAGAATTTTCAACAGAAATTGGGAGAATACATCAATTCGTATGAACTTATTAATAAATAAACATTTGTTCCAAGAAGCGGCTCGAACATTGAAAAATAACCGACAAAAATTGATTATCTTTCGCATTAGTATGCTATGCCACAATGATTGTAATGTGTTGCAGCATGACGAACAGCACGCATCACGAATAACTGGAACGAGATAACAAGGTAATAAAACTCAACAAATTTGAATGCTAATGGGGATTTCCATGAAAATTATATAAGATAGACTTATTTAATTAGAATGGAATCGCGCAAATTCTACTACATTCTAGAAACAGATAAATTAGTATATATAAGGAAGCGTTTATTAAATAAAGAGATTCATTCGATTCTTAAATTCGATGGCAAAATGTTATTTTGATTTAAGCCGCGAGCTGATGCTTTACGAAGATAATATTTGAAGTATGCAGTAAGCATACTGTAATTTAATAATTACGAGGTTACAATGAATAAAGAAGTGATGTTTTAAAAGTAACTTACAAAAAAAAAATAGAAATTAAATTACAATGAAGAGGGAAATTTTTTTCAATATAAGGCTATTTTAAAAAATTTTACTAAATAATCGAAAAGAAGATTTAACCAAAAATGCAGCTTTTTTCACAGCACTCTTCTAGTGGCTCCACAACATGCGGCCTTATCACAGAAATATATATATATATATATATATATATATACTGCTGACAAATTCTCGCGTTGGAGCGCCGCCAAAAGGTAGCTGTAAAAAGCTCCTATGAGTAGGAGCGCCACTGATTTGTGCTTTGTCAGGTACAGCAAACTGTATTATTGAGAATGCAATGGAAAATATGAAATTACTATCTTATCTTCCTTTTGCATGACTGGCTAGTTCAACAGAAACTATGCTGTGAAATTTACGAAATGAAATGAAATGCAGAAATCTCAAGATACATCTATCCATTCAAAAACAATTCTTTCATACAAAAGAATACTTTACATTTATAGAACAGTTTACAGCTTAAGTTCATATACAAAATTACGCCTAAATTTTACTAAAATAATCCTTACCTAATATTTGTTAAAAATTACAGAACTCAAATCTCTTCTCTTGTGAGTTACAAAAATTTATTCTAATTTGGTTGTGAATAATTTACCTATCTTTTAGTACCCCGCTTGTGAGTAGTTGGCCATTGATGCTCCACAGATAATGTATCAAAGATCAAAATGTTTCAAACTCTGATCTCAAAACTAGCTGGAAATCATGCTCTTACAAATTTTTTTTAATCAGATTAAGAACTTATTCTACCTTACAAATATTTACATATTTTTATCAGTTACAAACCAAGAATCACAATTTATACTTGGCATAATTTTTGTCAAAGAGTGCTTAACCAAATCAGATTTCCAACATAATTAACAGTATTAACTACTTCCTGGTTCCATCTTAAATTGATGTTAAAATCCCAGTTTACACGATTGTCCATATTATTTTAAATCTCCATTTGACGTTAGAACATCAGTTTGTATTTTTGTTGTTAAGTGCGGAATGCCGATGAGATTGATTACAAATCATTCTAAACGTATTTGTTTCATGTCATATAGTAATTTAAGACATACCATGCTGTATGATCGATTTACTTAAGAAAGAATGATATAATCTTTACTCAAACTTACATGGTCGATCTCGTAAAAATGAATGAACTCACAATCTGAATTACTTCAGTTTATATATACAAAAATTTTAACTACATCACTTTTTCTACACGATTCCAGACATTTCAAAGGATGACACACCCAGGCGATGTAATATTTACGAGAATGGCGGCGTTTAACGATCTAATTAGCGTAAAGCTATGATTTATATTTATCGTAAAATGAGCGGTCTATCCTTTTCTAATGCACGAAGCTAATGGTTCGTGATCTTCTTTTTAATATGTAAGGTTATTAAACCGCTTCTTATCTTTTATTGCATTTTAATAGTCACGCGAGTTCGTTGAATCGGAGCATTTATTCAATAATTAACATTTAATGACTATTAAAAACATTTCTTAGTAAAAATAATGTATTCGACAATTTTAGAATTAAAATGTTTTGTTTGAAACTCTTAAAATGAATTCAAAACTATTACTATGAACATGGATTAAATAACTTTTGACGTTTACCAACTAATAAAAACTAGTAACAAAAACCAAGTGATGTTTTAGGAAAAAATCACATTGCCAGTTAGACATAAAATAAACAACTTTTAGGTAGTAGTTTAAAAATTAGGGAAGTATTTTTTACAAAATGCGTTCGTTACTCCAAAACTGGCTCTACTTATTGTAAAAAACGCTTATCGTTAAATTACAAAAGCTTTCGCAATATACACTATCACAGGTACGGTACGATTATTATAGATCACTTTTCGAGAGATTAAAAGCACCTACATATTTTGTTTTATTTATTTTTTTTACTGCAATGTTTTTTTTAGAAATATTTAATCAAATATAATAGTCTAGTCTAGCCTTGTTCATGTATACAACAATAGAAGTACAATTATATTTATAAAATTAAACCCATCTCCACCCTAATTGATAAATTTATTGACTAATAGTCCTTACTCACTATAACCACCTTCAAAATAACATCAAATTGTCAATAAATACTTCAATATCAAAGTCAGCATTTAGTTTTTCTGTAAAATTATTATTGTCATCTGTTGAAGAAGAATTGGAATAATGAGTTGTAAATGTATAGCATTACCATATAATTAACCATTTTTTTTTAATTCTTAGACTGTAATATATGGTAACACACATCGATCTGACAGAAGCCAGAACGTAAACGAGGCATTTGAGCACAAAGAATGATTTCCCTTGCAGTGTTACACCTTTCGGATGAATTGATTGAGGTGTATAAGAGATTGCATTTAAGAGTTATTTAGAATACAATAGGTACATTCGGGAATGTCAATTGCAAAATTTCTGGTATGTTTTAGAATAATCTAGAGGTATTTGAATAGGTATATAATTGCCATCGTAGATATTGGAGTGCAGTTCTAACGGCAACTTTGTTTATAATACTAGTTTTGATTAAAGCTTTGATTATGGTATGTTCTAGTTTAAAACTTTGAAAGATGTGATATGTCACTATCGATACAAATTACTCTAGTGGTGTCAACATCATCGTAGTGATAATATAAATTTGTAATTAGTTTTGGAATGTTAAATGTAGTGCTTTGATAGTAATTAAGATAGTATCATAGTTTAAGAAGACAATACTTGTACTGCTAGCGATTAGTTCGGAAAACGAATAATGATGAGAGTTTTTAAAATATTCCATTATTACTACAAGTTGCTGAAAGGCTTGCATAACTAGTTTGAAAATAAAGAACTGTTGTTTGAGCAAATAGAGTTGTTGTTACAATATTATTTGTGTATCTAGATATATTATTATTCAAATTTTATCATTGTGAACTGAAAAGTCATGCTTACATGTCTACTGATAAATAAAATACAATAATAATAAAATACAATCTTTTTCTCTTGTTCTTACAGGTAACAGTATTATTTTGAAAAGTTCATTGCTTGAAAAATTTTTGCATATCTTATGAATAAATATCATCAGATGGACAATATTGGTGAAATGATTTACCTCTTACAACGAAATGCAACACTTTTGTGACTGTTCACTGGCAATTAATTATAGACATTGTTATATTCCTCTTGAAATACAAAACAAATTATCGAAATAATACAAAAATAACTCGACTAAAATGAAAAATAATATGAATTCCTTTATAGCAGCTACATCATAAGACTTACCAAAAATACTCATACGGAACCAGCTGTGACACTGATCGCAGCCTATATTACTCATCCTCATCTTCAACGTCACTAACTAAATCGTCAGTACAAGCAAAACACTGTAAATTTACTTTTCTAGTTTCATTCTCGTCGGTAATTCCAGTATGCATGACAAATTTCTCTTCTTTCTTATTAGCATTCGTTTTCTGCTTATCCTCAGTATGAGCTCGTTTCACTTCTCATTTCCATTTTGTCAGTTTTTGTTTGTTTTTTCTTAGTCCGTTTACAGTTAGTTTCGTTCTCTAAGCTTCTGATGAAATTGTACTAGTGACTTGAATGATTATTCTTTAGCAAATAGTAATAGGAGGACTTGGAAGTTATTTGGAAGGTTCCCATTTGTTTTTTGTACACTAGAGTCTAATGCAGGTGACGATGGTTGATCATTCGAAAGATTTCCATCTGTATCTTGGAGACTGAATTCTATTGCACGTGATGAGAAAATTTGAAGAAATTCCATCTTTTTCTTGGAGCCTATAATCTAATGCAGGCGCAAATGGTTGATTGTTTGGAGGGTTCTTCTCCATCTCTTTGAAAAGATTTTGACATAGGTGTAAATGATTGTTCAGCTGAAGGGCTCTCTGCACTTGCCTAGATCCTACATTCTGATGCAGAAGACGACGATTGTGCGATATTTAGTTCCAACCTTATAGTTTCGATCGGTAAAATTGTAAGATCTTGGAAGGGGACGATCGTTCCTACTTGAAGTAAGTTCTTTGTGGCCAATGATGTGTTGATGCATTCATTGATTTCATTCAAAATCAGTGTTCTTACCATTCTTTCAATGTAGGAGCAATTATACTTATTACTATTTTACTGTTACTCACTTGTCAAGCAAAATTATACTTCTTCGCCATCGTTTTGAATTCATAAGAGTTTCCTGAAAATTTCTCACATTTTGTGCAAACAACATTGTTTTGATTGAATGAACACAGCACACACTTCCCAAAAACCATTATTTGTGATCTTTTATATTACTATTACATAGCGCTATGTTGTATACCTAACAGCAGTTTAACTTTCTTGTGCACTTGTTGGTATTCTCTGGTGGATTTTGTTAATTTGTAACAGCTTTTGTTACTAGTTTTTATGTAGCTTAAAGACACACATCCTTTGGCTGTAAGATGTGAGTGGTATTGGATAACAAAGTATACAAAATTATTTCATTGGAATCGCAAAATTCAGATAACCCTAGAGTCAAGTGAGACGGGCCATCTATAACCAATATAATTGTATTTGTTTTTCTTCGAGCCATTGGTTAAGGCCGTTAGTGACATATTCCAAAAAAACTTCACTTATCCATCCACTTTCTAACCGCCCTAAAAGCAAATCAGGTGACACTGTCAACAACTGTCCATGGAGGATGAGTGTACGAATATGACTAGGGGAGAACATATAGCTTCACCAGCATCAAACAGTTAATACCGTTAAATTTTCTTTTTCGGTACCTAATTTAATTTGGCACAGATTCATCCAGGTTTTTAAATGCAGCACTTTCCCAGATTTTTGACATAAACAAAACCCACTCTTTATCGTCATTGAAGACTCTGCTTGGGTCATTTATGACCATGCTGTGACCATGTTATGACAAAAATATTTCCAGTTCATCAAATCA
Organism: Platerodrilus igneus; assembly: GCA_036346225.1. NCBI lineage: Eukaryota > Metazoa > Arthropoda > Insecta > Coleoptera > Lycidae > Platerodrilus > Platerodrilus igneus. The sequence continues at coordinate 3,205,641 of JARFIW010001055.1, forward strand.
AACTTTAATAAACTTCTCAGTTACAACACTACATTTAATTTTTTTTCAATGCTCCATCCAAAGGTACTACATTGGCCAGGAAGATGGTTTTTTACCTGGAAATTTGAATTTCGCCTAACCCTTGCTGTTTTAAGCAAGGTAGATCTTTAATGTGCATGACAAAACTCGCACATGGAACCTACATTATATCTCTCATCCGAACGAAGGTGTATTTTTTGTGAAAAATGCTCACCTAACATTTTTCAAACGATCCATGTCTAAATTCGAACTTAGAACCATGGGCTTAGTAATCACATGCATACCAACTAAGGTATGGAGCCGCTATCTCAGTTGTAACAGCATGAGCTTCTCTAAAAGACAACTCGGATGTATTTTCATAAATTGTTTATACAATTTTTGTCTTGGTCGTCCATTTTTAAAAAGCCCGGTTTACCAGTTTCTTTTGCAATTTTTTGCACCTATTAAGGAGATATTTCTTCAGTGGAAAAATGCACGTGGTGCTTTTGATTATCAACTCAACAATTTTCTTTTCAACTTTGGCTGTCAGAATGGGTTTTGGTCCAGTTTTTCTCAAGCCACTAGAACACTACCCTTGAGTCAATCAATTATTGTTGCATTTTGTTGTGGTTTTCTAGACAATATGGAAAACTCTTGTAGTTTTCTACAATGCTAGTATCACAGAGTGGTTTGATGCAATGAATAAGAAACGATGTAAATTACTCTATTAAATATGAAAAACATTAAATTATGACATACAAGTTTTATAACAATGCAACTGACATATATAAAAATCAACAACTTTTTTAGCAACTAAGCAACATAATCAAAGTAGAAAAACGCACCCTGCAAAAGTTTAAATAAACAATTATTTTCAACACATTTGGTATGCCAAACTGTATACAAAGCCTCTCTAATTCTCAATCAATTTGCCTTTATACATTTCAGTGTCACAATTGTAGTGAAGCATAATGAAACAATGTTCGTTCCTTTCTTTGCTCATTTTGTTTAAGCTTTTGAGTTTTCTTGTTTTTAACCTTCTCTGTTGGCGGCATCGCCAGAAAAGTTAATATCTTGGTTTATTACATATGTAGGTAGATAAAGATAATACTAGTGGTAGACAATGATCATTTACTTTTGCCATTTCTCGACTGCCAAAAATGTCGAATAAATATTTGGAAAAGGATGAAAACTTTTATAGCAACAATTCATGAAATGGTAGAGAAGGTATCTAAACCCTATAAGCAAAAAATCAGGCCGTTATCAACTGTCCCGGTCGATTAGATTAGGTAGGATTAACATTATGCAAGAAAATGGCAGGAATTTTATATAACATGTGTGAAAGATAATCGTAGCAGCACTGCCTTAGAGTAAACATTGCATTCAACAATTTTTTATTCCATAGTATTTTATGCATAATTGGTCAACAACTGGCACTGGTTGACAAACTGGTGCATTTACCTAGTAACCGACTAATCAATTATTTGGTTAATTGATCTTTCGATTAACTTATTATCCATAGCTTTATAATCGATTATTTGTTTAACTATCAACTAAATATAATTCATCAAATATTTACATTAATTTTTGCTACCGATTATAACGGAAATATTGAAAATTTTCTTTTAGCAGACTTTTTAGTAACATTTTTTACAACAGAATTGTAGTTCTCAGTTACACATTTGTAAAGTTTTCAGTGAAAAATGATCGATGTCGTTAATAAATAAATTGTGTAGTTCTTATTATGATTATACCATCAGCATAACATTAATTAATTGTCAGAACCTTGTTCAACATTTTGGTTAGGCGATCAATTAATTCTAAAGTTATGTTAATAAATCAATGTACAAATTGAAGAATTTATTAATTATTTATGGCATTAGATTACAGTTAATTAATTCTGATAATACTATCTTATAATGGTAGTAAGAAAAATATTACTACAAAATTCAGAATGTTTTTAAATAAATCGTAAATTTGCTTACTACAAAAATACCATAATACTTACCAAGACCATGTTCTAACTCGGTTCCAGATAAATTATGTTCTAATTTTAAATTAGTTGCAGGCATCGAGAATGATGTTGATAAACTGTTACCACTGGAATTTGACTCTGTAGTTCCTTTTAGCTTACGTTTTCGATTCTAAAAGTCAATACAACATAGTTAGAATAGGCTAAAATGATACAAAAATCAAAATTTAATGAACACACCATTGTGTGTAATTGTGCAATAGTAAAGATAGGTTAAAAACTCGTCTGAGTGTGTATTTTACTTTTTGAAACGAAATAGATTTTCGGCTTCGCAACAAATTTTTGGAACCTTTTATTCTAATTTTTAAGTTATAAATAGGATGTACCTGTATACTATCCCTTTTCATAGCCAGAGGTCTATTAACTCCATGTAACTTATAATACAATCCACATGCGTTGCACACTGGGTCGCCCAAAGTGTTTCTTCTCCATAATGATGTTGTACTGGTGCGACAGTTGGTACAACTTACTCCATCTCGTTGTGAAGCAGACTATAGACAAAAATCTTTCTATAATAATAACAAAGAAGGTAGTGTTTATTTCTTATAGCAAAAGTTGTTGTAACATCTCGACCTATGCAAAAATAAACAGTGTATTTATTACAAAATGTAAAAGTATTTTGAAAAACAGAAACATTATCATGCATGAAAAATTCTAGAAACAAAACATGCACAGACCAGAGCAGGACGAGTTCACTAAACCTATACGTTTACAAAAAATATTTAAACAATGTCTTAACAATAAACCTGTGCCGCTCCAGTTCTGGATATGATGGGGCCACCATACGCAGAGAAATTTAGAGTAAGCAAGTGTTTAAAAAGCAGATTATAGAACAACATAAAATTGACAACTACTAACTTTTTACAGTTAGAATAGTTTTTCTTTTATGATACGAGAAAAAGTAAAAAGGAGGACGTTCATCAAATAAACCTACCAAACGGCAGCTGGATATTTCTTCGCTGTATAATGGGCCTCGTGTGGCCCAATTATACCCATGGTAGAAGTTTGTGTAGTAATCGCCAGCAACATCTCCGTGGCCTGGTACTGCCACTGCCGCTGGAATGCAATAAAAAAAATTAGCCATGCAGTTATTACACCGAGTAAGAAAGAGAATAGTAACATTAAAGAAATAATTTTTCAGCAGCATGGCCTCGTCATGAGGTGTTATCTAATTATATGAATATTACACCGCATGGTGTTAGCCAATTAGTGCAAAATTCATACAGACCATAAAAATTAAATACTTTTCCATAATTAAGTACCAATCTACGAGGTTGTTTATCGAGAAGTCGTTTCATGCCATTTATTTTGTGGTAGAGGCCGCAGACGTTACATAAATAATGCCAAAGAAGTGTTTCAATTGCAGTACAATTCATGCATTCTCTTCCTTCGGTGAAGTATTCATCTGTTCGTGGATCTACTGCATTTACACTAAAAGCATGCATTACTTAATTACGCATATCTTATATATTTTATAGGTAAGAATACATTGCAATTACAATTATATTTTATGATTAAAATAAACAATTACTAGACATGTCTGAAAAACTTTATTGCAGTAACTCTTGTTGTGTTTCAAATGCACTGCTATTTGTGAATTTTCACCCGTTAATAAAATATGCAGTTGCTTGTCGATTAACTGTATTTACATGAAAAATATTTATAAATAAGAATATAATACTATCACAACTATATTCTATAGTTAAAAAGAACAATTAAAAAGTTACTAAATATGCCTGAAAAAAATTTATTTTGCAAATAATGAGAACAACGCTTTATTATATATATTGTTATATATAGTAGAGCGTTGTCAGGATAGCAATACAAATAATTCCGCTGATAAAAACTATATTAAACAACTTATACATAAATTTTTTTTGCATATAATCAAGAAACAAAGGAACATTAAGCCCACACTTGCCATGATGTTTTTTATACCCCTTAACTTGACCAATGATATTCTTCAAATTCCAACAGATAACCACTGCTACGCCATCTCTTACATACTACCCTAACTCTGGCAATAAAAATTTTTTAATTTATTCCAGCGTAATTGTAATAAGTTATCAATTAACAGATTCAAAACAGTCTGCAAAATTTCCATCTAAAGTTTCCATAGCAATTAGTATGTAATGAAAAAATATCAATAGCTTTTTCTCCTGCACTGTTTTAAAAACTTTATTAATAAATCTACAAAAATTGTTTGTGTTGGTGCTCAAACCAAACGGTGCCTATAAAAACTCAAATTGTCCCATGCGGGTAATGAACGAAAGATACTTCACCGACTCAACGCTAATAGAAATGTGGTAAAAAGCATTAGTTAAATCTAGTTTGGTTAAATAAGTTTTCGCCTTTAGTTTGGTTCAAATGGTCATCCATAAAAGAATTAGAGTACTTATCTCTAATAACGTTTTCTTCAAGGTTCGATAATCGATACGCATCCATGACCATCGGTGAACAATAGGAAGATTCGTTTTTACGTATTATGCCTTGGTCTAAAAGATCTTTTATTGTGCTTCTGATGCATTTTTTTCAGAAGAACACATCTGCCTTGCCCTCGTGCAAGAGGTTTACCTTTACTTAAGCTAATGTTCATTTCGTGGTCAGTTTTACGTAGTGCTGGTCTATGACCAAAAAATAATTCACATCTAATAAGTTTTTCAAATCAGCAATTACTGAGAGCTTTACTTTATTATTCACATTAATAATAGGTTCCACATGTGAAACTTCATTTATTAAAGGAATTTCATTGATCAAAAACTCAGGATGAGTAGATTTAGGCATAATTTCTAGCCCATCTTTCCCAAAAATAATTTTATCAATACATGGATTACATATAAAATCTTGTCCTAACAAACAGTCATTAAACAAGTGTTATTATCTACTATATAAAACATCACATTATATCCATCTCTTACAATGATGTTGTCTGTAAACAGACCTTTAACTTCTACTATTGATTTATTAATGCCTTAAAAATTATTATTTTGTTGGACTAGCTTAATAAAACTAAGGGGTATTAAACTCTCCTTATCATAAAAACAGAACTACCTGAACCTACTAATGTGTTTACAGATTTAATATTTAAACTACAAAATTCAACATCAAACCTGAATGCTGGCTTCAAAGGTGGTTGTGTTGAATTAGCATTGGATATGCGTCTTGTGGATTTTTTCTTCGAGGGGCAATCCTTGATATGATTTCGCAAACCACATTCATAGCAAATGCCTGGTACTACTCTCCTCAGTTTCGAGCAATCCTTCTAATAATGTCCATACAAACTACAATTGAAACATTTGGCCTGTGCAGGCTAGTTTGGTGTTGACGATGCAACACTATTAGAAGCATTGGTAAAGCATCTATTAAAAATATTACCTGTACGTGCCAGAGGTGCAACTATGCGAGGCCCTTGACACCTTTCGAGATCAGTCAATGAGTACATGATTCATAATAAATCTTCCAAGGAAGTAAATTCCTTTATTTTACCTGGACCTGTAGCGCTGTTATTAAATTCATCTATCATATATATGATCATATCCTCTTCAGATAAATTCAATTTATTCCCAAGCATAACTTGGTTGGTAAAGTAATCTATAAATTTTTCACTTCCTTCTGGTTTACGGTTTTCAAATTTTTTCTATAAGGTTATTGCGTCTTCCGCACAATTAAACATGGACTTAATTTTAGCTTTAAATTTTGAAAGTTTACAGTTACATTTTCTGGTTTTGAGTGAAATTATCGAAGCGCTTAACCGTCTAATTTGTTAATTACAGCTAGCATTAAAACGTTTTCAGAAATCGTATAGACGTCAGCAATCTGATCTATGGTTTTGATCCACATATTTAGGTTATCACCAGTTGACGAAAATCTAGAAATCAACACTGAAATGTCTTGCAATGATAATTCTGCAGAACGAGCATTCATCGCGGCAGTTATTAGTTCTTCCACATCAATCCTCATTTCTCGGTTTCTTTCTTGGCGAAACCAAAGGTGGTACAGCCGCGGAAATAGGAGGCTTAAGCTCAACGACAGTATGGTAAACAATACAATAGCGACACGGAATACGATTTAAGGATGCCGTTTCTGAGTGCGCATGTGCGGACTCGGCGATCCTTCAATTAAAATTCGACAGATGCGCATTGAACTATTGAAGTATGTTTGTTTATCTATGATTTGAGGTTAGATCGTTAGATGGTTAATTATTGTATACTACCCAACATTTATTAATGTTCGTTTTGTGAGTTTCTTTTGTATGAAAAATTAACAATTTAAAAGCGAAATTAAGAATGTATGGAGGTATACGAAGTGTACCGGTGTGAACTTAGCAGTTAATTTCCAGCAGCTAATTTACGAGTTTTGCCGAACGATCAGTGGCGTCGGTAAAAAAGGATACACATAAACAAGCTGCTCAGCAGCGAATTTCAAAACACGCTAAACCATATAAATCGCATAAAATGCATTGCCACTCAATTTTAATTAATCTTAATAGAATACCGCAAATTCAAATTATGAACAACCCTATTAACAATTCTTGAGCGAATTTATAATTTTAACACCTCCAGTTCCACTAAATAAAAAAGTTTGTTCCACAGATCTTTATTTATAAAACACAATTATTAATTACATACAACGAAACAATTTAAAGTAAATAACATACAAAATTATAACTAGCAAATCGTCTTTAAACCCGGGGATACACAATTATTCTAATTTACTAGATATTTAGAAAAGTAGAATGAAACATATGAAAAAAAATCAAACCCCAAATAAAAAAAAAACCCGCAAATCAGGCAAAAGCGAAATATACGGCAAAACTTAGACTTTAAAGATGTCGATTCAGGTCTAGCTATAAAAAGTGGTACAGTTTTTTTTTAAAACTATGTAGGTCGGAGCCGATCCAAACTCTTTAGGTCGATCCGTAGCAACCTCCGAATAAAAGAAACACACCCGCAATTCAGGCAAAAACAGAACACCACGGGCAAAACTTCGAATATAAAGTTGTCGATTCAAATCGAACTTAAAATATTCAAAACCGTTTTTTCTTTAAAACTGCGCGGATCGGACCCGATCCAAACTCTTTAGGACGATCCGTAGCAAGCCCCGAATAAAAGGAAAATACCCGCAATTCAGGCAAAAACAGAATACCATGAGCAAATCTTCGAGTTTAAAGATGTCGATTCAGATCTATCAATAAAAATTCATAACCGTTTTTTCTTTAAAACTGCGTGGGTCGGACTCTATCCAAACTCTTAAGGAGGATCCGTAGCAAGCCCTAAATAATAGAAACAGATCCGCAATTCAGGCAGAAACAGAATACCACGAACAAATCTTCGAGTTTAAAGTTGTCGATTCAGATCCAACTATAAAAATTCATAACGGTTTTTTCTTTAAAACTGCGTGGGTCAGACCCAATCCAAACTCTTAAGGAGGATCAGTAGCAAGCCCTAAATAAGAGAAACATACCCGCAATTCAGGCAGAAACAGAATACCACGGGCAAAAGTTTGAGTTTAAAGATGTCTATTCAGATCCATCTATAAAAATTCATAACCGTTTTTTCTTTAAAACTGCGTGGGTCGGACCCGATCCAAACTCTTAAGGAGGATCCGTAGCTAGCCCTAAATAACAGAAACAGACCCGCAATTCAGGCAGAAACAGAATACCAAGGGCAAAAGTCTGAGTTTAAAGATGTCTATTCAGATTTAACTATAAAAATTCATAACCGTTTTTTCTTTAAAACTGCGTGAGTCAGACCCAATCCAAACTCTTAAAGAGGATTCGTAGCAAGCCCTAAATAACAGAAACAAACCCGTAATTCAGACAGAAACAGAATACCAGGAGCAAATCTTCGAGTTTAAAGTTGTCGATTCCGATCCAACTATATAAATTCATAACCGTTTTTTCTTTAAAACTGCGTGGGTCGGACTCGATCCAAATTTTTAAGGAGGATCCGTAGCAAGCCCTAAATAAGAGAAACATCCGCAATTCAGGCAAAAACAGAATACCACGGGCAAAAGTTTGAGTTTAAAGATGTCTATTCAGATTTAACTATAAAAATTCATAACCGTTTTTTCTTTAAAACTGCGTGGGTAAGACCCAATCCAAACTCTTAAGGAGGATCAGTAGCAAGCCCTAAATAAGAGAAACATACCCGCAATTCAGGCAGAAACAGAATACCACGAGCAAATCTTCGAGTTTAAAGTTGTCGATTCAGATCCAACTATAAAAATTCATAACCGTTTTTTCTTTAAAACTACGTGGGTCGGACTCGATCCAAATTTTTAAGGAGGATCCGTAGCAAGCCCTTAATAAGAGAAACATACCCGCAATTCAGGCAGAAATAGAATACCACGGGCAAAAGTTTGAGTTTAAAGATGTCTATCCAGATCCAACTATAAAAATTCATAACCGTTTTTTCTTTAAAACTGCGTGGGTCGGACTCGATCCAAACTCTTAAGGAGGATCCGTAGCTAGCCCTAAATAACAGAAACAGACCCGCAATTCAGGCAGAAACAAAATACCACGAGCAAATCTTCGAGTTTAAAGTTGTCGATTCAGATCCAACTATAAAATTTCATAACCGTTTTTTCTTTAAAACTGCGTGGGTCGGACTCGATCCAAATTTTTAAGGAGGATCCGTAGCAAGCCCTTAATAAGAGAAACATACCCGCAATTCAGGCAGAAACAGAATACCACAGGCAAAAGTTTGAGTTTAAAGATGTCTATTCAGATCCAACTATAAAAATTCATAACCGTTTTTCTTTAAAACTGCGTGGGTCGGACCCGATCCAAACTCTTAATGAGGATCCGTACCTAGCCCTAAATAACAGCAACAGACCCGCAATTCAGGCAGAAACAGAATACCACAAGCAAAACTTTCGAGTTTAATGTTGTCTATCCAGGTCTAATTATAAAAATTCGTAACCTTCCTGCTCCAATATTATAGTGCGGACAATACAGCAACATTCCCAGTTTATTTTTTTGATATCTCGAGAAAGTTTAGTACAGATGGTGGTTGCAACACAAACCAGCATAAACGTTGCACAAACGAATGCACTCCTTTTCACTTCCTTCATGAGAATGTTGTGTGCAGAAATACAGCTTACGTAGCGGTAATATTTGGAAGATACAGATGTTCGATATGCTTTGCCCATTCTGTCGAATATTATAGGAAATCTGTAAAATTGCGTATTACAAAATTTCACTATTTGTGCATTTACTTGTTTACTATTTTCTTGTGTTGGTGCATGTCTTAAAAGGTGATTTATGATTAATACTGTCTGCATAGGCCGCATACGTGATTGATGATGTGAAATTCATTGCACCCTTTGTCAACGATTCTGTTACAGTAAGCGCACCTGACACAATCTTTTATTTTTACATTTTTGCAACAAATTAAACAATTATTTTTTACACAGTCTGATCTTTGTAATATTTTTCTTCGTAAATACTCTCGATATTTGTTTAGATCAGTTTCAACTTGAAGGTTGGAATTATTTACAATTCTTTCAAAGAGATTTAAAATTATTGGCCCACAATTATAACTGTCTTTCTTAACATAATGATTATATCGGTGTACTTGAAAATATTGAATGTTTTTCTTTTCATTGTTGAAATGCCTATTATAAACGACCATAAAGGAACTGTAGTAACTTAGATATTTTTTTATTATGCCTTCTGTACAACCAAACGGATCTAACAAAGAAAATTGTTTCATTTTGTTATCTATAATAACTAAACAGTGGTGGTTCCCATTTATTAAAATTGGCATAGCCAGTCTATCCTTTTTTATTTTAACTTTGTTTAAAAAATATTCAGTATAATTTTTTGATGGTTGTTGACTGAATATAAAGGTACCCAATTCTTCCGGTATGATTTGATAATTATTTCCATTATTTAATAAATTTAAAAGTATGTCTATTACTAGATTTGTCAACCAATTCGTACCACTTAAAGATAAAAAATCTGAGGCATTTACTTCTTGAACTGGAATTTCCAATTTTTTGAAAACACAAATAGTATAATCCCTTTCAGAGAGAGATTTATAATACGAAATATCTTGAATGAGACCGTTTTCAAAAAATGTGAGTTTTTCTCTAGGTCTCCATAACCATATTTTGGAATTAGAGGTGTTACATATTATAGCAGGAAGCAGATGGTAATAATAGAACTCTTCCAGTTTTGAAAACATATTCATAAAAAATTTGTAATTTCTAGCAATTCTTTGTACAAATATTCCTTTGCTGGTATATATCACTAAATCACACCAAGGTCTATTTGCAATTTCCAGCAATTCTTGAATTTGATAATAACAATTGCTATTAATTTTGAGTTTTCCATTTCTGAAATAATTTAAATATTCTGGACGTGGTTCTTGATTTCTTATTTTATATGGACATTTCACTTCAACAATACCATCGCGGTTTATTAAACCATCTGGCGATCCTGCCAGAAAAGGATGTTTCCTATGAATCATCAAACCTGTTTGTCGAAATTGATTTTCTGAGACACGTAAATATTCTGTGATTGCATTTTTTTCGTTGTCAATGCCATAGCGTATTGCTTCGGATGTTATCTTCCTTTGTATATCCCGAACGATGTTGTTTTTGATTTGCAATGATTTTGCTTTGCAAACTCTGCCAAAATAAGAAGCTGTTAATCGTTTCTTTCTTTCCTCATACCATTCTGGGCATAGCCTTTGTTCTTTAGTTTTCTGTTGTACCCTGCATTGCTCCTGTAAACTAATGTGTACTTTTTTCAACAATATAGAGCATTTTTTTCTGGACTCTGAGATTATAGTCAGGCAAAATTTACATAAAAATACATCTGCATAGTTCGTATCTTCATTGCATGTTTGGTGTGCCCATTTCATACACCCTTTGCACTCTACCCAAGAAACTGTAACGTCTAATGTACCCAATCCACAATAAATACAATTATCATTACTATCGTCTTTTTTAACATCTGCAAGATTAGGTGAATCATCGGTAACGGCTATAGCTAAGTTAGGTGAAACATTCCCGGATATATTACCTTTAATTGGTACAAGCCCATGATAATCTATTTCCAAATCATTGACAGCTTCATCTTTCTGGGCATTGAAATTTTTTTGTATCTTTTTAAGAAATGTTCCTCTGAAGTGTGTTGAACTACGTACAATTCTCCTTCTCCACATTTCCTCGGATAGAAATTCTGCTTTTATAATTTTGGGCACTTTTCGTTTACATAAATTGGTACTAGGAATTGTCAAGTTAAATTCTTTGTGCATTGAAAGTACATTTTCCCGGCTTTTCCTTATAAGACGGGAACATTTTAAATTTTTTTCTCCATGAATGATGTTGGTTTTCAAGTGCCCAAAATAATTTTCTACGTACGCATTGATAAATCTAGTTGCCATTCTTTTAAATGGAAGCATAATTCCAGTCCAGAGCGGACAATAACTGGCATACTTTATCACACAACTATGAAAGAAGTCGGTATGGTGGGATTCATTGATTTGATCTTGATCATTTTCTATAATAGGTATAAGTTTGTTAAAGTGTTTGTAGAATGGACTAAGTTTATATACTGCACCTTCCTGGTCATGCTTAATTTCATTTACACCGTCCCGTGTTTTGTTAGTATTACTCGTATCGACGTCACAATACATTATTTAAATTACTTAAATTTTCTAGAGCTTTTTTTACCTTTAAAGTATTATAAGGAGTTAGCAAAACGATTGCCATGTTCGTAAACCACTCTTCTAAATTATTCAAATTTTGAACGTTAATGGCAAAAGCCATACATCTTTGGTTTTGAATGCATTGTCAATTTTTTTATAAAAAATTTTCATTATATGAGCACAACAAAGATGGATGGTTATAAATGATTCGGAGCAATCCTTTGTTTGTGTCAGGATGGTATAGGCTATCTGTAAATAATCAGAAAAGGTACAACGATTGCAAGATTTTACAATAGCATGAATATTCAAAAAACTAAAGTCTGTAACTACCGAACCGAAAACAGGCCAGTGACCCCGTTCTTCACACATACTGCGAAAATCGTTAAATATTCAACGAACTTCGTTCGTTTATGAAATCTATTTGTCTGTGTGTCTGTCTGTCTGTGTGTCCGAGGCCTTTTTAATGGTCGGACATCAATGTGTGATACATCAATCGATTCAGCTCGGTGTCCAGAGCTTAAGTTTTGATGTCAGTTAAAATCGGGCCACGGGACGCCAAGCCCCGGAAAATCCACAGGATAATTAAAATTTTAAATAAGTTTAAAATCAATATGCGACACATATTTGAACAATTTATGGCATTTCATGCCAATTATTCCAATATTATAGACACTGTTTAAACTTAAATTTTGATTACCGAAAATAATTAGATTCATATAAAAAAAATAAATTTCTTATCTTATTGATGAGAACTAATATACTGGGTGCTTCAAAAAAATGTATACACACTTTGAACTTCCATAGAAAATTTATTTACCGTTCTACAAAGTTAAATTTCAGGAAAATAGAAAGCTGAAAGTCCAATGTAAATGAAACATAAATAACAAATGTTAATACTGTTCAAATTGGTGACCTGCAGCATCAATACAATTCTGAGTACGAGTCACCACAGATTCTGTACATCGTATCAAAACGTCCAATGAGATTTCTCTACACACTGCTTGAATCTCATTCCAAAGAATGTCTAGGTTACGTGGTTTACGCTTGTACACCTCATCTTTTACTGTGCCCCACAAGAAGAAATCCAGTGGTGTAAGGTCTGGAGAGTGTGCTGAAACTCGATTGGCCCCTGCGTCCTATCCACTGGCCCGACAAATTTTGATCCAGGTAAGCTCAGACGTCCCTGTGATAGTGCGGCGGAGCACCATCTTGTTGAAAATAAAATCATCATTACCGTATAATGCACGAATGGCAGGAAATATGGAATCAGCAAGCATTGTTAGGTAATTAATACCAGTTACAGTGCCGTCAAATCGAAAAGGTCAAATGAGTCCCCTTGAAGACAAACCGCACCACACATTTACACCAGGCAAATTTACAGCTTTTTCAATTGTAATGTGAGGATTTTCTTCACACCAGTAAACACAATTGTGCCTATTGACAGTTCCATTAAGTTTGAATTGGGCTTCATCCGACCAAATGATGCTACCCATAAATCCCGGTTCACGTATCACCATCTCCTGAATCCATTCACAAAATTGCAACCTTCGATCTGGATCGTCGTCATTTAGCTGTTGCACCAGCCTTGGAATGTAAACACGATACTTGCCTCTCTTCAGAATGCGTAGCACGCTGCTAGCACTTACATCACTTTCACGTGCCCCTTGCCTTGAAGATTTGTTAGGAGAGCGTTGAAACAGTTCCAAGACTGTCGTTGATGACTCATCACTTGTAGCTGTTCGAGGCCGACCTGAATGACCTTTATGCACATCACACACTGTTCCATGAACTTCGAATTTGTCTCGTATGCATGTAATTGTTAATCTTGAAGGTGGTTCTGTATCATACTCCCTTCTCCACTGTCTTTGAACTTCATTTACATTCTCAAACTTCCAGTACCACTTAATAACCTGCTTTCGTTCTTCAAAACTCAAACATACGTCCGCCAAACTACAATAGTTTAAAGTGTGTATACATATTTTGAAGCACCCAGTATAGCTTTTAAAATATTTATTCAATAAAATAAAATATATTTGTTTGTTTATCGAATACCCGTTTTCCGTAACGGGATACAAATAGAACCACCTTGAGTGCTAAAGGCCGTAAACAAGGGGTTCCGAGATAGAGCGTGGACTGTAATTAATAAGGGGTGAGGGTGAGAACAGTTTATAGGAGTATAATCATACAAAGGCATAAAAACACTTACTGAAAGTTCCTTGGGCACTTGAGAGGCACTAAACACTGTAACTAACGCTTTTGGCCAAGGGTTGAAGGAAAGGAGCGAGACAGGAAAGGAAGAGTCCAATGCCGGATTAGAAGAAAAGAGCGGATTTATTTTTATTAGTTGTGGCTATCACGAGACTTGACGACCGACTCATTAACAAGCGCTAACCATTCGGACCCGCTCGCGCTGAGAGAGGGAATGCCCCGAACGGGGACAGATATGGCGCGTACATACCGCCCACCTAAAATTAAGAAAAATTTTACAAAAAAACGAAATATAATTAGAGCTAGGCATTTCCTCCCAACCGCAGAGTACGGTTAACCCGCCGATACTCGGGTGGGGAGAAGAAAACAAAGAGAAAGAAAACAACTAAAAGTGTGACTAAAATCGTAAAAAATTAAAAATATCCTAACGAAAATTTAAGTATTACTTTTCTAAAGGAAGGGAAGAATTTTATTCACGGGACGAACGAAGGTACCACGAGACGTTTTACTGAAACAACACGAGTAACTCCGTCGCGACCGGGAAAAAGCTTTCGATACGGCCTAGCGGCCATGACAAAGGCGAGGTATTTATTCCTAGGAGAAAACCATATGACCCACCTTCAAGTCGTTATCCAAGGGACGGTTCCACTTTGTCCGCTGCGTGAGTGTGAGTAAATATTCGTTCGACCACCGGCGCCAGAAAGATTGAGTGATTTGACATATGCGTTGCCAACGTGAATGTAATTTGATACTCTCGGGAAGCGTGATTTCTGGCAAACTCAGAATTGGACCCCAATCAGAAAATGACCAGGGTTAGGTAATCAGGGCTATCAGTAGCGTCCGAGGAGTAGAAAGCTAGAGGTCGGCTATTCAACACGGCTTCGATACGAGCAAATATAGTTGTGAGCTCCTCAAATGTGAGGACCTGTTGACCGATAGTTCGCAGTAATAAGGCTTTTGCGGATTTTACGCAAGCTTCCCAAATGCCACCAAAATTAGGTGCATATGGGGGGTTAAATTGCCACTTAACTTGAAGAACAGCTATTGCAGAAAATATTTCCTCATGATTTTGACGCAAAATTCACTGGCTTCCTTCAGCATGCGAGCGGAGCCAATAAAATTTTGCCACAGTCTGAATAAATGGAATCAGGAGCGCCGCGACGAGAAACAAAACGATTAAAGGATGCCATAAAGGCGTTTGTAGAAAGTTCAGAAACCAGCTCTAAATGCACAGCTCTGGTGCACATGCAAACAAAGGCACATAGATAAGATTTTCGATTAGAAGAATTTCGATTTAACGAAGCTTTCGTTAAAAAGGGGCCAGCAAAATCAATTCCGACGTGAGCAAATGCGCGAGTTAATTGTACACGAGATGGAGGCAGATCGGACATTATTGGCTGAGGGGGCTTAGCGTTTAATCGAAAACAGGACAAACAATGGTAAATAGTTTGCCGAACTAAAGAGCGCAGACCAAAAATCCAATAAGTTCGGAGAATAAGAGAATGTGTCATAGTGGGGCCTGAATGTAACGATAAAAGGTGATAATGTTTGCAAATTAATTTAGATAAGTTCGCCCGTTTAGGCAATAATAGAGGATGCTTGCTAGTATAGGGCAACTGAGAATGTTTCAAGCGACCGCCCACCCTAAACAAGCCTTGGGAATCAATAAAGGGCGATAACTTTCTAAACGAGAAAGGAAGATTCTTATTTTTTTCATATAATAATAATTCGGAAGTAAAAAACTGACGTTGAGTCAACCTTACACAAGTCATCAGACCATTTCGGAATTCGCCGCAGGAAATGGGGCCTAACATTTTTTCTCGGGGGTGGCGACAATTGTGAATAAACCGATTCACATATGCCATGCTGTATTGCAAATGAGATAAACAAGAGAATCGCTCCATAAAATCACAAAATTCATTTTGTTGTGTAGCGATAAGCGAGACAGGAATTTGTTTCAATTCGGGAACTTCCCCTATAGGAAGGAAAGAGCTGTTGAGGTTGATAAAATCGTAATTGAAATTGCACGAACCATGCCACCACAATTCGTTGTGCAATAGTTGAAGTGGAGAACAACCTCTTGAAGCCACGTCTGCAGGATTATTTTCCCGCAAATATGACGCCACTGAGAAATAGTAGTATATTCCAGAATTTGGCTAACTCGATTTCCTACAAATGGCTTGAGCAAATATGATGGAGTCTGTAGCCAGGTTAGTACTACTTGAGAATCAGAAAATAGTTTCGTTTCCAAAATTGGGTAAGAAAATTTATTTAAAGTAATTGAATGAATTAATTTCGCTAATAAAAGGGCACCTGAAAGTTCTAAGCGGGGGATACTTAAATATTTTAGAGGAGCAACCTTGCTCTTAGCTTGAATTAGGTTGCAATTCACTGAATCACCACAAATTATATGTAAATAGACGCAAGCGCCGTAACCCCTTTCGCTTGCATCACAGAATCCTAACAATCTATAGGTTCCCGGAATTGAGACAAAAGACGAGGAATTTTAGCTGCGATAATATTGTAACTTGGTTACAAAAATCTTCATTCAGAACACCAATTATGGTCGGGAACATCATCCCAACCTAATTGTTGTAACCAAAGCCGTTGTAACAGGTGTTTGACTATAAAATTACCGGGTTAACCAACCTAACGGGTCGAATATACGAGCCATATAAGAAAGTACGGCGCGTTTATTAAACGGGCCTGCAAAGGAATTACGTTATAAGTGAATACGTCTAATAAAGGATTCCAAACTAAACCTAATATTTTTATACCGCTCACTTGATCAGAGAAAGTAATAAGAGTTTCTAATTCCGATTTTTCAAAATCTTGTAACAATTCCACGGCATTGCTTGACCATTTACGCAAATGAAATTGTCCGAGAGAGAGAAGCTTAATAAGCTCGCGCTGTAGCTGTCTCGCTTCTGTGACACTACAGGCACCAAAAATTACATCGTCCATGTATGTGTGATGCATAATAGCTTCGGAGGCCATAGGGTAAGATTTACCCTCGTCAATTACTAATTGTTGAAGTACTCTTTGAGCCAGAAATGCGGAGGGCGCTAACCCATACGTGAGAGTTTTGAGTTCATATTCACAAATATTTTCTTGAGAAGTAGATCGCCAAAAAATGTGCTGGAATTGACGATCCGAGGAACAAACCAGAATCTGACGGTACATCCTTTGGATGTCCGCACAAACAGCAATTTTGTGACAACGAAATGCGGATATTATTTCGGTAGATTTCCTTGTAGTTTAGGGCCAGAATATAACCTGTCATTAAGAGAAATTCCTAATGAATCAGTAGCAGAACCATTGAAAACAACGCGTAGCTTCGTAGTGCTACTTGTTATTTTAGAAACTGCATGATGCGATAGTACATAATCGGATGGGGTTTCGCAACGGACATGTGACCAAGATCAAAATATTCCTGCAAAAGCCATTATAAGCATTTAGCTTTTCAGGAGAGAGTAAAGACGCCTTTCTAAATTTAAATAGCAATTATAAGCGGCCCGACGATTTTTACCAAGCGGTTCAATACTATGATTGAAAGGAAGAGCAACCGTGTAACGACCAGAATCGTCACGCGAATGGGTTGCGAGAAAATGCGTCTCACAAAACACATCTTCTGGGAGGTTTCCGTGGAATTTTAATTTCTTCCAATTCCCAGAAATTTCTTATTTCTTTATCTATAGCATCAGATTGAATGAAAAGTGAAGTAGCGTTAACCGTAGGGTTAATACACGGAACTTGACCGAGCAGCACGTAACCAAACATGGTTTGAATCGCCAAAGGGCGGCCAGGAATAATAGTGGAATGTTCGGAAAACAGTACTTGGCACATATCTCGGCACCTAGAAGAATTTCTACGGGCAAGGATTGATGGAAACTTTTATCAGCCATTTGCATATTTTTAAATTTATTATAAACAGAAATGGGCAATGAACTACCCGGTATATTTCCTGTTATTTTAGGAAATATTGAAGCCTTGAATTGAATTCTATTTTGAGAATATTTAGAATAGACTGTGCAACAAACAGTCCCCTTGGATTTTATTAAAGCGTCGGAAATTCCACTAACTTGGCGGGAATCCCTAGTACGCTGAAGACCCAAACGTTGAACACATGTACTAGTAATTGCGTTTATTTGAGATCCAGAATCAAAAACGCACCTTACGGGTTGTAAATCCTGGTTTATATCTAAAATAAGAGCCTGCACTGTTGCCAACAGCACAGTATAACTTTCATGAGAATTGAAACATTACAAGCGAAACTATTTCGGTGCTATTGCAGTAGAGGATTTTTCCGAATTATGCACCACCTCGTTGGGTAGGGGTTTATGCAACAAAGTATGGTGATATGAGGAATGGCAAACTTTACATTTACCTTCAGAATTGCAACCTCGAGTATGATTACCCAAGCATTTAAAGCACAAATTTAAAGTTTTAATAGTGGAATAACGATCGGCAATATTAAGTGCATGAAATGTTGAACAACCATAAATTTTATGAGCTTCACCACAGCACGGGCATGAAACTCGGGCAGCTTTAGCCGTAGCGGCATTTTGCGAACTTTTCATTAAGAGGGACTGATTGAAGTTGGACTTGAAACGAGGATGCGCATTAGGTTTAATAACCTTATCTTTTTTCATATCGTCATAAAGCTCAGAGGTTTTGCTTTGCAACGATAAAAAATCGAAGAGCTGAGAACAAGTAGGAACTTCGGAACCTACTTTTAGATCAAAAGCATTTTGCGTTTTGAACTCAAGATTACGGTAACACAACGAAAATAGTATAAAGTCGGCCAAATCTTCGACTTTATCCGCCGCCTTCAATGTGTTAACAGCGTTAAAATGAATATTGATGAAGTTTGAGAGAGATCCAGATGATTTAAATTGTAATATTTTATTTAAATAATAGCTAGTAATTCTACGGGTGAGCTGTAGCGTTCTTCTAGCTTATCAAAAGCTTGTTGGTACAAATCAGCCTCAAGGGCTAGATCCGAAATTAGGGCGAAAGCTTCACCCTTAAGATAGCTACGCAAATAGTGATACTTACGAATTAGCGGGATTTAGTCGTTTTCATGAACCAGACTCTTGTAAAGCGAAATGAAATTTTGCCAGTTTTCTACACATCCATCAAAGGGGTTATACTTAGAGGTTTTAAATAACTTACAGAAGTTTGAGAGGATTAGTTGAAGTATCATCAACCGATTTTGATGCATTTTGTTTGATATCTAAATACCGCGTACGAATAACGTCTAACAGATTGTCAAACGAAGAACTTTGAGTTTTAATCTCCTCCTTTTCGTCAACAACCGAATTATAGGTTAAAATTTTATCGTAGACAACATCTAGTTGTTGTTCAATACTTTGCATACGTAGATATCTCGCTTCTACGGCAGCTAAACGGGTTGCAGTACGAACATAATCGGCAATTTCGGTTAAGCGCGAAATAGTCTTCAAGTTTTTTCTTTAAAATATCGCCTTCCGCCATAATTAGGAACTTTATGAATAAATTAACAATAGTTAAGTAAACTAACGTACGTATTAAAGGACGGCTTGTTTGTAAACAAACAAATTCTGAATGGAGTGCAATGATCTTGATATTGGAATATGGTAACAATAATCTAATTGCAATGAACTTGAACTCGAAAGAATGCATGTGCGATTTAACAACAAATTGAAACGTACAGATAACACTTTCAAATCGTTTCTATTATCAAGTACTAAATGATTTACGAATTTGTGAATTAATAAAGACCTACGTTTGTATGCCTTTGAATCGATGAGGCGAGAAAGAGAGAACGATATAAACGTAGTTCTAGATCCGGTCGATGGAGCAAATGTTTCTTTATCGAATACCCGTTTTCCGTAACGGGATACAAATAGAACCACCTTGAGTGCTAAAGGCCGTAAACAAGGGGTTCCGAGATAGAGCGTGGACTGTAATTAATAAGGGGTGAGGGTGAGAACAGTTTATAGGAGTATAATCATACAAAGGCATAAAAACACTTACTGAAAGTTCCTTGGGCACTTGAGAGGCACTAAACACTGTAACTAACGCTTTTGGCCAAGGGTTGAAGGAAAGAAGCGAGACAGGAAAGGAAGAGTCCAATGCCGGATTAGAAGAAAAGAGCGGATTTATTTTTATTAGTTGTGGCTATCACGAGACTTGACGACCGACTCATTAACAAGCGCTAACCATTCGGACCCGCTCGCGCTGAGAGAGGGAATGCCCCGAACGGGGACAGATATGGCGCGTACAATATTAAAATGTCTCTTTTGTTGTTTATAAATTTTTGTTTTTATCTGAATACTTATAATTATACAAGCGTCTCGCGGTAGAAATAACGCGGCTGTAATGACAGTTGTAAATGGATTGAGGTTACGTAATTTTTTTGTTTACATAAATTGGATGAGATCTGTGTTAATGTTAAATTGATTGTTTATCGCCTTATTTATATAGGAGAAGTAAAAAATGAATATTTGCCTAGATTGTGGTTCTGAATTTACGTAAAATAAAACTTTGTATGGCCACTTAAGAAAATTTCATGATTTGAATATAAGAGACCAGTTTCTATAAGCAACCAACTTTGGATAAAAAAGAAGTTAAATTTAGTGCAATGAAGGAAATTAACTTTACACGAATGTTATCTATATAAGTTAGCTCTTGTATGTAAACAGCTTGGTATTTTGTACTAACTTGTTGCTATTCTAGGTATCTTTCGTACTTGTGTCAATATGCAGTTTAAAGGTACTTTGCTGGGATTTCTTTAATTTGATTTGTAAATTATTAATTACTTGAGTGAAATGTGTTTAATAATAGCAATAGAGGCTTGAGATTTCAATAATTGTATTTTTATTTTTTAAAAAGTAAACACGTTATGTACCCGTATACATTCTCAATAAATACCTAAATTAATTAAGAAAGAAACTAATTTTATTTTGTCGAGAATTTTGTTTGCACTGTCAGTCGACTAAAATATGTAAAAAAACAAGGTAGAAAATTAATATTATTTTGGTACTCCAACTAAAAGTAAAACTAAAACACTGCACTGTAAATTTAAGAACAGTCAATCCGACAGAATTGAAGAAATTACAATAACTTACCAGCGTTTGTAACACATAAAAACAAAGTGAGGACTGAGGATTAAATTAGATTAGTCGCGGACTTGTAGGTTTCCCATCAAAATCGCTGGGATTGTAATGATTACCAGTAATTTGTACATGTATTTCTGCAGTGGTTTCCATCGGATTTTATTCCCAAACAAGAGAAAGCAGAACAAAATCTAACCTTATAAGCTTTAGTGTTAATTAAACCTACTTTCTACTGAGATAATACACCGTCTTATCTTAACATAAAATCAGGTGATGTATGATCAGATCTTGTATGAACATTAATATTAAGGTTTGAGTTATTAACCAAACCATCCCTAATAAAAATTTCTTCTGTTAGGGTAGGCTTTTTAAGATCATTATTCCTTGTTGATTTCTTCTTTGTTGAAAAAAGCCGCACCTGATGTTCAACTTTTTTATTAATATTAATCTCCTCTATAGTTTTTAGATCAATAGATGTTGCTTTATTTAATGTATCAATGATTTTATCAAATTGCCTCATTATACGCAGATGTTCGTCGTCAGTTAACAAAGCATTCTCACATAGGCCTATTATTAGCTCGGCTTTTTTTTAATAATATCATTTTTTGAAGATTTTGCTTCATGTAAAATATTACTGCTGAAAAGTTCATTAACATTACTAATATGCAAAGGTGTGGCAATGTCAAGATTCGATTTGTAAAACTGTATCGCACAAGCATGTACGTGTTTGCAAATGTTAAGCTTTATCATGTTGTCAATACAGGTGCATTGAAATGTATGAACACATATGCTGCACTTTGTACAACTTAGACATGAACCTTCACAGGCCTCATCTACTCTAGTAACTTGATACTGTTGAAAAGCACAAGTGGACAACGTAACTAAAAATTCCTTATCATTTTCAAGACGTCTAATAAAATCTGATGTAATTGTTGGACTTGCTTTATGACTTTGTTTAATTATATTAATTTTGTCATTGGAAGTATTCTTTGCAAGTTTAATTATACGTTTATAACAAGCTATCTCGAGCAATTTTCATTACTGCATTAATGCCTTTGTCCAAACGTTTTGCTTTCCGACCTTCCAAATACACATACTTCAAAACTTTGTGCATCGATTTAAGATACATGTTAGTGTTTATTCCTAAACCCAATCGATAGTAATATGCCCAAGATGTTGGACGATTTGCATAATTATTATGAAAATATTCAGCAAATGATTGTGTATCAACATCGTCATAAAGATCTTCTACTACCTGATTTAAAATGTCATTAAATTCATCAATAGATACACACTGTAATAAAACACGAAGGGATTTATATACTACTACTTTCTTTTCAATCCCTCCATTGATTTTTGACAAATTCGTGTGCCAATTACGATCCACATGCCAGGTACATAGCAACTGGTGAGGTATCTTGGCCATAACATAAGACTATGCATTATAAAATGCTGGAGCATCATCAGACATAGAAACAGTAGTTGATATAATACCCACTCTTGCTTTAATTTTTCCAAAAAACAACTTGAAAATCATTTCGTCAGCACTATTTGAAAAACAAAATGCCACTGGGCACCCTGAACCAAATTCATCCACTGTCATTAGTGTGTAGAGCTGAAAATCGTAACTATTTGTACCGTGTATACCATCAACGCACACCTTGTCGTTCCCAGATTTAAACAACTGTTCACGTTGAAAAGAAGTGATTATGACTAATGCAAAATCTTGAACATATAAAATTATTTTTGAGTCATTTGGGTTTCCTTCTACACCTTGGCTTTTATTTATTTATTTACATCTGTGTGTATATACAGATAATTCCAATTGATACACACTATAATAAAAAATAAAACAAATGAAAACATGTACACTAAGACTTAAATTAAGATAATTCTAAAATTTTGTTTTTAAATTCAGTGTAGTTACACTTGAAAATGTCGACTTCTACAAAAAATCTATTGTAAGTCTTACATAGCCTTGAAACACAATCAGTTGAACCATAGTTAGTTCTATGCATACTTTCACTAAATACAGCACTATACCTTGTATTCTTACGAGATATCCTTAGACCAATAATACTTAATAAGTCTACACTATCAACCATGTTATTCCAAAGCTTATACATAAAGAAAGCCATATTATTCCTACGTCTCTGTTCTAAGCTTAGCATTCCTACTAACTTTCTTCTGATTATATGGTCAAGGTTGTCATAAGGAAACTTAAGTTTCCACAGTAGATATTTAATAAATTTATCTTGTACACGCTCTAATCTATCTATGTGACATTTGTAATAAGGTGACCAGATAAGAGAATTATATTCTAGAATACTTAAAACTAATGCATTATACAGCAACTTCAAAGAACATATGTCAAATAGATCTATGCTGTTTCTTTTGACGAAACCTAACATTCTGAATGATTTAAACAGTATATGATCTATATGATCAGAAAAGACAATTCGATCAAATACAACACCTAGGTCAGAAATACTGTTAACAAATTCCAGAGGAATACTGTTGATATGATAGATGAATCTGATCGATTCTTACATCTGTAAAAACTAATTGTTTTACACTTGGCAACATTAAGACTTAATAAATTATGTTCACAATAAGAAACTAAATTATCAAGGTCGCGCTGAATGCGTAAACAATCCGTGTATGAATTAGCATAAGTAAAGAACTTGAGGTCATCCGCATAAAGTAAGCACTGAGTAGATGTGAACACAGAAACGACATCGTTTATGAAAACAAAAATAATATAGGGCCAAGGTGAGAACCCTGCGGCACTCCGAGGTCACAGTAATCCCTTTAGATTTAACACCTCGAATGTGTACGTATTGAGATCTGCCAGACAAATAGGAAGAAATCCATTTTAGGTAAACACCTTGAATTCCTAGAGCATACAGCTTCTCCACCAACAAATTATGGCACACCCTATCAAATGCTTTAGATATATCAGTATATATCACATCAACTTGATTGCCATCTTCCAGTGCATTCACTAGAAAATCCTGGTAAACAGCAAGATTAGTGCATGTTGATCGGCCTTTGAAAAAACCATGCTGTTGCTTCACCAAGGCATGTTTAAATGTGTTAAATAATTCATCACAAACTATCGATTCAAAAATTTTAGCTACAGTAGAGAGTAATGAGATTCCTCTGTAGTTTTCTATAACACTTTTATCTCCATTTTTGTACACAGGATAAAGGGAGGACTTCTTCCACTGTTCCGGAAATATACCCGGATTTTTGAAATATAACTTGTAACGGTTCAGCAAGTATCATACAGCATTGTTTCCAAAAAATTGGAGGTATACCATCGGGACCAGCCCCTTTGTTAATATCTAGACTAGTTAACTTATCTATGATTTCATTGGCTGTGAATGTATGACTGAACAAGCCGGCAGATGAAACACACACATCAGAAAAGTTGCATGAGCCTCTGTTGGCATCCAGATTTGCTAGATAACAAGAACTGAAGTGATCAGCGAAAGCATCAACTATTTCTTGGGATGAGGATAGCAAATTACCACCATAATTCATCCTAACAGGAATACCCACTTCTTTTCTAACAGAATTAATGTATGCCCAAAAGCTCTTAGTATTTGTTTTAATTTCAGTTTCTAAGTTCCTGATAAAAGGTTATAGCATATGTTCATTTCATTTTGCTTAGCCGACGCAAATTTGAGTAGTCATTGTAATCCTCCATTGACTTAGATTTCTTGAATTTACTGTGCAATTTATTTTTTAACTTAATTAGCTTAATTAGTCTCTCATTGTACCATTTAGGAAATTTTCTAGGTTTAGAACATTTTTTAGGAATAAAAAGATTAATAGCAAGATTAATTCGTTCGTAGAACTTGTTAACGATAATATTAATATTGTGATCAGTATGGACAAAATTCCAGTCAACTTCCTGAAAAATCTAATAATGTCTTCGTAAGATGCCTTTCTAAACTGAAATACCGCAGATTTATTGTTAGATGGCATACTTGCAGGTACTTTTAAAGGTAAAACTAATTCCAAAGCCGGGTGATATCCATCCTCTTTGACCAGAATATTCTGGGATCTAATAATTTCAAGTGATTCTAAATCAGAAAAAGTAAGTCTAAGTGTTTACCCTGATTATTAGCTATTCTGTTAATCTGATTTAAGACAGTAAGCTGCATACCACTTATTAAAACTTCGCTGACCAAAGATGTGAGTTTAGTGGGCAGAAAATAGCCATCTATATCAACCCATGTAATTTCAGGAACATTGAAGTCCCCAAAAATTAAAAATTTAGCTGTATTATTGCTGGTTCTTAAATAATCCACTTTATCAACAAATACTTGGTACAGCTCATGAGACGATCTAGGAGGAAAATATACCGCTCCTATTAATAAGGTAGTGTGACCCTAAAAAATTTTGATCCAAATATCCTCAAAATAATGAGACCCTGACCTGGGTAGTAAATTAGACTTAATGTGTGATTTAATGGCAATAAGTACTCCTCCTCCTCTTTGTTTGTTTAGCAGTTCACACTTGCGGTCGCATCGAAATACATTAAAATTCTTAGGAATAACTTCACCATTAGAAATGTCACTGGATAACCAAGTCTCAGTAAAAACTATGCAATCAAAGTTAGCTGAACTAATATTGAGTAATGTCGTGATAGTCTTAGTTCAAGACCCTCACATTTTGATAATAAAAGTGAATACTAGATTTGCCAAACTGGTTCACATTTAAAATTTGACTACTAATCTTAGTGTCAAAAATTGATTTCTGGGGCCGATTTTTACGAAAATATATGGCCGAATTTCAGTGCCACTAGGCCAGTTAGTAGGATTCTCAACAATGGCTTTATCATCAACATGAACTCCTATGCGAAAACATGCATACATACCCGTGTTTCCAGAACATCACAAGAAAACTCTTTATTCGAATGATTTCCGTAGGTGATCAGAAACGGTTTCGCTTTTGGTCCCAGACTTTATACGGCCAACAAAGAACCAAACTTTCTTTTCAACTGCAGTTAATTTAGAGGAGAAATTACTACTAATACCGGTGCCATATATAGATTTTTTATTATTCTTTTCTTGTTAAAACTGTTAAAAACCCTCATTACCTTTGCTTAATTGATTATTAGCAATTTCAGTATTGTATGTTATTCTTCACAACTTCTGCATAGGGAGTCTTGGGTGCAGTAGCAGATGGGTGATTAACAACCTGCTCAGGAAGGTGATGATTAGAGGCAATAATTGATGTATTATCAGAAGACACCATATTTGATAACTGATTAGAACAACTTGCAACAACAGGATCAATGAAATTAATGTTTCTCTTAACACATATGTTTGTAGATAATTCTTGATTCAAAACATTGGTATTAGGAATGTTATCAGAGCTATTAATCCCAGATGTTCTTTCACAATTCAAACTTTGATGAATATTTGTTAAATTATAATCCTTGGTAAGGAGCTTTACAAGATCAATATTACTTTTCTTGAGGTTATCAACCTCAGTTCTTAATTCCAGGAGTTCAGCTAAAAGTGGTTCAGTGTTCTGAGTGATTAAAGAATTTATCAACTCCTTGTATAGGTTGCTTTTAAGGAAATTCACCACAGTATTAGCCTCATACTTTGGGTCACAATCACTACTAGAATTAGTGTTAGCACAGGTAACCATAAGTGATTGATCATTCTCATTTAAGCTGCCATGTTTATAACCCTTATAGCATCTATTGCACAGATAGTCCATATTTTTGCCAGAAGCACTCAAAAACCCCATATCTTTCTCCACATGATGGATGCACATGAACTTTACATTTCATACACTCTACACACTTATTTGAAACCTTTTTATTACAATAATTGCAAATATTGGCTACATCAACAACAACTTGCTGTTCATTGGTGGCCATCTTGAATAATGATATATTGAATAATGTATAATATAACACTGGGCAGTCACTTCCTAAGTTCATCTCCTCTACCCAGAGCCGTACGCTAATTGCATCATTTAGGTGATGTTTCACACCATACTCAATATTGAAGTCCCTAACAATATTGTGCATATCTTTTGTTTCTAACAACAAAATGTGAATTTCCTTGTTTTAAAGCAAAATCACGAACATCATCCAATATATGTTGAAATGTAATACCTTCCTTTAATTTTCCTGAAACACATTAATTGTAAAATTTCAAACTACAACTTTATGTTCGAAAATACCTGCAATTTCTGCTTTACTCTCTTTACTTAAAAAAACTCGACCAATATCGTTGGATGTCCAACATGAGTTGTCCAGAAGTCTACTGCAACAGACCCATCGTTCTTTATCGTCGCTTCCATTCTTGAGGGATAAACACTTCCAATTTTATTAGTGCCTGTGCTTTTTAAGCTTCTAAAACCCTTGCCTTTTGGAATGTAGTTGTGCGATCGATGGCAATTATAGTACTCCTTTTTGGTGCCATCAGACAATAATTTAGATGAAGTGTGAAGTATATACATTGCCAAAGATTTTTCCTGTTCTTGGTTTTTTCAGTTTTTGAACTCTGTTGAACAGAATAAAATTAGTATATAATTAACACTTTGCATAATAATCTTCAAACCTAATTGTGAATTAAAATGTAGTTGATCAAGTTTAGTTTCAATTTGATGTTCATTTACCAACTGTTGTCGGAGTTTTTTATATCCCTTTAGATGTGTTGTACAATTTTCATAAAAGCACTTGATTCTTGACGAGTTGAGAATTATTGGAATACTTTTATGAACAGTTTTGCAATGACGACGTAAAGTTACTTTACTGGTCAAGGATTTGCCACATGTATCACACAAAAATTTACTAGTTAAAGTACCTATATTCAAAATCATGAATCTTTCTTAAATGGGCATACAAATTCATCTTTTGTGTAAACTCAAAACCACAATCTTCGCAAGTATTCATTTTTACTCCTCGTTTACAAATAACAGGATAAACAAAATTAATAGGTAATTTCCATGGATCTCATTCACTATATCTAAACAAAAAAATTACGTAACCTCAATCTGTTTACAACTGTCATTACAGCCGCATTATTTCTACCGCGAGACGCTCGTATAATTATTACAACTAATAATTTTAATTTCTTTAATTTGTTTTAAAGTAAGTCTACATTTGGAAGTTCGTTGCGACAATGCCTTGCATTTTCAACTTGTTTGAATATGGTATTAGATACATGTGAACTGCTGATTATTTCAAATACTGGAAATATACGTCCGGTACTTATAGGAATGACAGCACTGTACAGATATATTCTCTTGTTAGTACCAATATATTTTCTGACCACCGAGCCAGTTGCATCAAAAAATATTGTGGGTAGTTCCTTTCCGTTTTGACTTTTTTGTAGCACCTCAAACTGTTCGTTGCTATAAATTTTAATATTAAATGGCATACAAACTTCTTTAATGTATTCTCCATGTGCCATTTGCATTTTGATAAGATCCATTAGTTCATCTTTGTCTCTATCCCAATGAGACATGGCTTCTGATTTAAGTTTTCTCAAAGTAGGATCTGATTTTATTGTTTGTAAATTTCCAGATTGTATAATATTTACTTTAGATTTAAGTACAGTATTACGTTTATAAGAAGACGGTTACATTCTTATAATATTTGCTTTTTTAATTTCCCTATGTAAACCCTTCACTGGTGCTGTAAGTTGCTGGAGGTGACAAAAATTTAGCGAAGAAAATACACTAACCTTTCTATTATTTATTTCTATCACAAACTTTTTGCAGTTGTAATTATTATGTCTGCACAATGCATGTATCTTTATAGCTCCATCATTTTTGTTGTATCTTTTGTACTTAAAGATTATATCACAAACATTGTTGACGGATTTAGAAATTCTGTTTCTTTAATAGAATGGATAGTATTTGGGCACTAATTTACGATTGCGAAATAATCCAATTGCCGCTTTGGGTTCAATTTCAAAGTTTCCTTCAAAATGTTTGCAACTATTGTAGGATGCCTGAGGCAAGGTGCTTACATTTTCAGATTTTTGAGGTAAAATGAAAGAATTTACTTCTGTTGACAAATCTTTTAGACTTTTCGGTATATTAAAGCTTTCGGGGGTTATTTCAAATGACTTTTTTTTTATAGACTGGGTACAATCGATAATTATGCCTTCTTCTACGCTAAAACTACACTGATTGCTATTTTGCTCGACTTCCGCTGTTGTAACACTGCATTCGTTTTTAATAGGTGTAGATGTGATTAAGCAAACTACATTATTTTGTTGTACTTCATCTAAATTTTTTTCGATGATCAAGGTTTTCTCTGGTGTCTGAATTAAGTTATTGCTGTCATCACGACGGTCACGCTGGAAAGAATAATCTGTCTTTACACTTAAATTAACCTCTTGTTTGTCGTAAACAAAAGTATCGTGAGTTGAAAACTCAATCTCAATATTTTCAGATTCGGCTGCTTGATTTGTTTCAAAATTGCACGAAGCATTGAGCGCCTTCTGAATACCTTGATTGCTATTATCGGTTTGTTTATTGTAAAATTGTTTGACATAATAATAAATTTGTTTTCATAACGTTCATTTCTAGGATTTACTTTCATACTTTTACATATGCTTGTGTAGTTTATATTCAAAGAATGAGAAGCAAAATTTTCACATGAAGTTAGGGCAGTCTTAATGTTCTGCAATAACTTATCTTTCTTACTTACATTTACACTAGTAGTATTTTTATTGAACAAAGGCTCGATGTACTTAGCGTGCCGTTTTATATACCGATATAAGTCAGCCACACATTTAAGTTTTTAATATTTATCCCACAAAAATTTCATTGAGGAAAGAGCTGTTTTGTTTTATATTCATCAAATCCAAGTATTCAAAATTACGGTCTAGTCGCCAACTCTTAAGATTTAGTGAAATGCTTTTCATCGTATACACTTAACATTTTCAAGTTACAAAAACACAGAATATGACACTAAGAAATTTAACACTCACTCGCGCTATATACACGCCGCTTGTACCAAATAACTTATGCAGAACAAAACTATTTAAAACATATTAAATAGTCTTTAGTTTTTTTTTTCTAAATGCCCTTAGACTCCAAAAAAGATATACAAATCTTATCAATCCATATTCTCTGAAACGTTTATTAAAGAAGTTTTTAACAAAACAGAACGGATGTAACTTATCATGCCCACTTTATTGCCAATCTGCGATAACTACCGCACAGTCCTTTATAGTATTTATATTTCAGATATATGCCGTTATCATTCATAACCTTTTAATCTATTACCCACAAAACAATAAAGAAGGACCTGTCGCAGCAACAAAATATGCATTATACTTAGAAAAGTAATATTCTGGGAAAAAAGGCAAGGTCCACCCAACGCAGTTTAAAAAAAAAAACGGTTATGAATTTTTATAGTTGGATCTGAATCAGAACTTATAACAATATCTATGGTGTAGGCTTCTTTTGGGCTAATTCTTAAATAAAAATGCTATTATGTTTCACAGATGAACTTAGATTTATTTCCAACACATTCTCACCACACATTTTCCATTACCTGAATAATCATAACCCCACAAACATTATTACACAGAAAGTGACTAGCGTACCTAGAATATAACTTAAAATTTTGGAGATGGCACTTGAACGTGATTGGCTATAAAATAACATAATCATTGCTTACAGCTCCGCCAATGTGACGTTTTGACCGTCCTCGGTCAAGCGGAGACGTAACTTCATAAATTTAATATAAGATCATAAATTTGCATTAAAATTATAAATATAGTGCATAAGAGAGTCATGCATAATAATTCTACAACATAAGCAGTACATAAAATCATAAATCCTTGGCATAATTAAATATTCATAAAAGTACATACAAGTCGAGGGTAACACTTCAGCATTGGAAGTGACCGCGTCGTGTTTACATCTGCGTCTCAATTTCCGATATCGAAGCCTTTACAACGTTTTACCAATATAGCTGTATGAAAGCACTGCCTAGCATCAAATATTCCATTATAAGAAGGCGGTGTACATTAAAGCTCCGGCTTTATGTGCAACGTTTGGACATTTGTTGCAAAGCAGCTGTATAAGTACAGCTATGGAAGAAGAAGCTCCGACAACCACCGCACCAGCTCCGACGACATCAAAAGACACCATAGTAATGCAAGACACCGACACTGAAATGGAATACCTACCTTCAGACACCGCAACGGGCATGATCGTGACCACCGACGTACCGCAAAAGCGCAAACGGGCCACTATAAAAGTATCCAAAGAACAGCTCCTGAAAACTGACGATACGAAAAAAAGAAGACACCTCCTCTGACAACAACAAACGTTCACGCAAAGAAACGACTTCACTGACTGCTCCAGCGCCGCACAACCCTACGACGACGACGACTACCGCCAGCACGCCTCAGATCCCGCCTATTTATGTCGACAAATTTCCAAAATTTTTAAACCACGCAAAGACCATCAATGATCTACTTAAGAAGCGAGTAGATATACGTGCTTCTGGAGAAGGAGCACGTATATACGCCAGCGATATTGCAGAGTTCCGATTCCTTCAAGACTACCTGAAGAAGAATAAGATCGAATTTCACACTTACACATTGAAAACAGAACGGGAACTGAAGGTTGTGCTGCGCGGACTTGCAAGCAATCTGACAACGGACGACATTAAGGACGAGCTTGTGGATAGGGATATCCAGTCAAGCACGTGGGAAGCTACAAAGCCGGACCAGAGATTATTGTAATACCTTCCTGGTGATCTTAAACAACGAACCTATCTCCAGGGAGATTTACAAGATAACGGACCTACTGTACTGCACTAAAATTCACGTCACCGCCTTCGAGACGAGGGTTGAAATCCCGCAATGCTTCGCCTGCCAGAGATTCGGCCATTCCAGTCTTAACTGCGGTTTCAACCCTCGGTGCGTGAAGTGCGCTCGACCGCATCAAGCAGCGCAGTGCAGAAAGAAGAGAGAAGAGGCACCCACGTGCGCCAACTGTAGCGGACCGCACCCGGCGAACTACAGAAACTGCCCGGCATACCAACGACAGCTACAATTAAAACGTAAGACAGTTCCAGCACCTCCCCGTCCACAAGCGACACCAGCAGCACCAGACACGGACGAAGAAGGCTGGACTCGTGTAACACATGGAAGATCCAGACAAGCCACCACTACAACGCCTCCACGCATAGCAGCTACCGACACCCAAGTATCAACCTACGCACAAGCAACCGCCAGACAATCCACCGACAAACCACCGAACCCAAGGCCAGCTGATGATTCCAGCGACTCCGACACGAGTGCTCAACCCACACAAGACGCCACCGACGTAAAACCACCTAAGAAAAGACGTAGACGCCGACGCAAAACAACAAGCCCAATAATCGATTCCGAAACTGAACCAGAAACTCCTCGTACATCCCGTCTGATTCCACGCAAGTCCGTCAATCCAGCACCGACTACTACCAGCACCGAGACACCGACTGTACGCAAGATACTGCACAAGCTGATGCAAGTTGTTCAAAATGCATCAGCGCTTACATGGCAGGAGATTCCGTCAGCTCCATCATCTGGACAGCTCTCACTGACCTTCTATCACTAACTAATGTCTGAAGCCGCACGAACACGAAAATTGACCATCCTCTACTGGAACGCCAACGGAATACGGAACAAACTACCCGAACTGAAACACTTCCTGCAGGAACACGACGTGGACCTGGCACTACTAGGAGAAACCCGACTCACTGCAACAAGACAACTCCGAATCGCCAACTACACGACCTACAGAAAAGACAGAACGCTACAACCTGTACAGCCAGCACACGGAGGGACAGCAATCATGGTACACAGACGAATACATCACGTACCAATCGACACCCCGGACACATACATGGACGCCGTTGCAGTGAAAATCAGAACGAACCACTCGCACTTAAAATTGGTGGCTGCGTACAGAAGTCCTGGACACATCCGCCTAAGGCCTGAAAACATAGACTTACTGCTCAACGATGACACACCGACACTAATCGCTGGAGACCTGAACGCCAAACATACTTCATGGGGCTCCAGAGTGAACAACCAGGACGGCAACATCCTCTACACACACGCGATGGGAAAAGACTTCGACATACTTGGACCGGACCATCCGACACGAATACCGACAAATGCCACGGATTCACCCGACACACTGGACATCATGGTGATAAAGAACATCTCTTACCACATATCCACAGAAGTCATCGAGGACTTAAGTTCAGACCATCTTCCAGTCATCGCCACCTTACACACGAACCCTACAACACGGGACAACAGGACAATTCACGTAACAAACTGGAGGAAATACAACGAATTTCTTCAGCGACATATCCCACACGAAGACCCCAACATCGTCTCAACAACTGACCTGGACTCAGCAGTAACAGACCTAACAAGAACACTGAAGGCCGCCCTACAACACAGCACAAGGACAATTCAACCACAGGACAGAAAAAACGAACTACCACAATACTTGAAAGACTTAATCAAGGAGAAGCGACAACTTGTGAGAAGATGGCAACTCACGAGAGACCCAGCAACGAAGACAAGACTAAACAACAAACAACAAGCACTGAAAACGTTACTACGAGAGTTCTCGGAAGAATGTTGGACCACGCACGTGAAAACCACTTTAGACAAGCAACAAAACCTATACCAACTGAACAGGACGCTCAAGAACAGGGACGAACGACTACCGACTCCACTCCAAGGGCCAACAGGACTTCTGTACGCCGCTGACGAAAAAGCAAACGAATTCGCCAGGACACTGCAAGAAACGTTTACAACGAATCCGACAACTAACGCAGACGATACAAACACCATTCGAACAACCATCGTTCGAATCCTGCAGGAAGATTCCGACGACGACGACATTCCTTTCATCAACCCAAAGGAAGTCAAACAGACGATTACGACACAGAACCCCAAGAAAGCACCAGGACCTGACGGCATCTCCAATGAAGCCCTACGACACATCACCAAAACCACACTGGCACGACTCACAAGAATATACAATAGCATCCTGTTCCTAAAATATTTCCCGACAACATGGAAGCACGCCACAGTCGTCATGATTCCCAAGCCGGGGAAAATTAAAACAGACGCCAAGAATCATCGACCGATATCCCTACTGAACTCCATGGCGAAGATCTTCGAAAGGCTACTTCTACTTCGCCTAAAACCACACCTGAAGATCCGAGAGGAGCAGTTTGGATTCAGAGAGCACCACTCCACGACACACCAAATCATCAAGCTGGTCGACCACATCGCAGACAACTATAACCGAAGAAAAGCCACCGTAGCGGTTTCCCTGGACATGGAGAAGGCCTTCGACAAGATCTGGCACGCTGGACTGCTCTACAAACTTAAAACCATTCATCGAGTTCCGTCCAGCTACCTGCGACTACTGGCCAGCTACCTGAGTAGAAGGACGCTACAAGTAAGAGTGGAAGACCAACTCTCACACTCCACTCCAATTCAGGCAGGCGTACCACAGGGCGGTTGTTTATCACCCGCCCTATTCAACGCATACCTCTTCGACTTTCCAACCGAGAAGAGGGTGACATGCGCCTTCTACGCAGACGACACCATCCTGCTCGCAGACGGCCTTCTCCCAGAAACTGCAACATCTAGAATCCAGAAGCAACTGGACTCTCTGCCGGAATGGTTCGACGCTTGGAGAATGAAACTCAACGTGGACAAGACCGAGACAATTTTATTCTCCAAGCGAAAGCCAGCGCTACATCACCCTCCGACACTAATGGGCAGAAGACTAAGGTGGCAATCAAACATCAGATACTTGGGCGTCTACATCGACAGGAAACTTAACTTCAAACAACATACAAAACAAATTTTATTTAAAGCACGGCGGATAAAAGGACTGTTACATCCCACACTGAACAGCAAAAACAAAACTCCAATGGACCTTCGACTTCAAATCTACCAAATGTACCTTCGACCAATCCTGAGCTATGCGTCGGAGGCCTGGCACACCTACCTCACAAGAGCGGACAGATCAAGATTAGAAGCCTTCCAGAACACGACACTCCGACTGATCACAGGCGCTCCATGGTTCGTCCGAAACGACACCATACGGAACGACCTGCAGATCAAGACATTCAACGACTACTGTGCGGCGCTGGCAGTCAAGACATTCGAAAACATCGATAAATCCGAACATCCTACGATACGAACAATAGCACCCAAAGACGGCGTACCAGAACGAGTAAAGAAAAGACCCAGACCAGCGACTCAGCATTAAACATGAAAATTAAAAATGAAAATTAACATCAAAACTACAGCCAAGCAGTAAAAATCCGAAGATTAATGCTGTTTAAGGAAGTTGACCCTGAGAGGGTCAGGATCGACAACGAACAAGTCGAGGTAGAAATTTACACCATGCCCCTCCCTTTGACAATTATAACACTTAAAACTTCTAAATTATTGCTTACAGAGTGCCCTATTACCAACCAAATCTTGAGACGATTTAACGTGTTTTGATTTCCATTCCATGTTAACACGTTCGTATAATACGATATCACGATAAAGTTCATCAACACCAAAGTGGGTTTTGCTTAAAATCATAGAAGCCAATTCTCTAGAGTTTAATCCGATTGCCGCCTGTTCCTTAGTTTTTTTTTTTTTTATAGTGGTAAAAGATTTTATATCCGCTGTGTGGGACTCTTCCTTGCCGGAGCAAGGACATACCCACTAAAAACCACTTTGGTGTCGGACTCGAGATCCCTTGTCAAAGGACGTTTATAGGGATCCCGTGACTAGCGTACCTGGACTAGGTCCTTCACCTTACATGTGATTTTCCAATGCTCCACTCGAAGGTACTACATTGGCCAGGAAGCGAGTTTTTTTTACCTGGAAAATTTGGAATTTTGCCGAACCCTTGCTGTTCCAAGTAAGGTAGGGATCTTTAACGTGCGTGACAACACTCACACACGGGACCTCCATTTTACCTCTCATCCCAACGAGGGTGTATTTTTGTGAAAAATGCTCGCCTAACATTTTTCAAGCGGACCGTGTCGGGATTCGAACCCGGGACCACTAGGTCCTTCACCGTTCATTTACATTTCCAATGCTCCACCCGAAGGTACTACATTGGCCAGGAGGCGAGTTTTTTGTTGCCTGGAAATTTAGAATTTTGCCGAACCCTTGCCGTTCCAGGCAAGGTAGGGATCTTTAACGTGCGTGACAACACTCACACACGGGACCTCCATTTAACCTCTCATCCGAACGAGGGCGTAATATTTGTGAAAAATGCTCACCTGCCATTTTTCAAGCAGTCGGCCGTGTCGGGACTAGGTCCTTCACCGCCGTCGCGATTGGAAATAACATGGCGTTACGCTCAGTTTATTCCTTTCGGACGTCTGATGGAATCGCAGCAATTTTCATTGCCGGAGCATCGCACTGGGCCTGTTCCTTAGTCTCATCAAAGCTTAAATTTAACTGAGAACACAACTTGACCTTCTCGTAAAAGTAAAGACTAAGATCTTCACTAGCGTTTTACATACGCGTGGACATAGCTTTCCACAATGATGTTAAATTTTTTTTCATGAACAAAAGTACGTTGAAATTCAACCTGAAATTTGCTCCAACTTGACATCAAATCTTGCTTTGTTTGATACCAGTGAAACGCTACCCCTGTAAGGTGTAATTTAGCAGTCTCTAAAATAAATTCTTTGGTGCACTTATGCAACGCAGCAGCACTTTGAAGATTGCTTAACCAAAATTTACTGACAGTCAAGTTCGTCCCGCTGAATGTCGAGATGCTTTTGGAAAAAATCTGGCATAATGTTAAAGTTTCTTACATTAGCATTACTGTTCTGATTATTAATAACCAGTTGCATAAGATCTGCATTTTGACGCATCATAGTATTTATGGTCCGGAGCATAATGTTCAGATCAAATGATTGCTGTGCTGTTTAGTATCAGCTTTCTTTTTCTGAAGGCCTTAGTGAAAGTTTTCAAAATTGTTTAAATCATAACAGGATATCTGATCCTTTCCTGTGTTGGGTTGAGTCATCTTATCTGTGAAAGTATTGATTAGCTTCTTTAAAATCAAAATTATAATCTCAAGCGCATTCTCGACTTAACCTTAAAACGCGTAATTTACTAAAATAAGAATTGCAAATTCCAGGCAGAGTTTGAATCCCACTGTTGAGATGTAGGCTTTTTTGCATATAAAGTCTATAACTTTAAACCACATGGTGTAGGTTTTCGTTGTATAAATTCTTTCAATGAAAGATGACCATAATATTTTACAATTATTTTTTCTATTATGTGCATTCACGAAAAACTCTTCATTTTCTGAAATTTTTATCGATCATTCCTATCAATGGCCGAATTTGAAAAAATATCGTTTTTTTGCTTTTATCAGCTTGTGAATTGTCAACAAAACAAATAAGCAATTTTATTTTACAATGCCCAATGCAACTTAGCATGCCCTTCACAAGAAGAAGAATTTGTTTAAGACCTTTCACTGTGAAGTATGATTTTAACCCTGCTAGGAACTGTTGCAAGATACATCTAGATGGCAAAAACGAATTTAAATGATGGTAAAGTTGTGAATATCTCTGAATGCATGAAGTTATAAATGTCTTCAAGAAATGTTGAATGCTACACAATTTAGTACAGTAAAAACCATTGAAGAAAAGTGTTAATTAATTATTGGCAGCAACCAGTACCTATTTGCAAACTTTTTCAATCATATCTATCTGCAGAAGTGATTTTTAATATAGGTACTTAGTATTTGATATTCAAAATACTTTTTAATGTATTTGCAAAAGACAAATTGTATTTCAACTACCTGAAGTAAATAATAATAATAATTCATTTATTACACTTTGTTTACATTAGTCCAATACATAACGTTTACACTTGAATAAATAACATAGTGTATTAATTTATGGCAAGTTATACGCTGTAAAACAGTATAAAAAGAGGGAATTCATCCAATATGGATGTTTTACAAGTCCCCCTTACTACAACTAAGTTTTGTATATGATCAGAGTCCGTGGTATTGCAGCATTATTATTTTTAAGCATTAAATATTTCAGGATTGATCTTCATCTTTACCATCTTCTTAAAGGAACTTATGGTTGTAATTTCAATTTTAGGATATCGGTTTAATGTTTTAGGTGCAATATAAGAAAAAGCAGATTTGTACATGACAGTATTATGTTGAGGTATATTTATTTTCCACTGATTTCGTGTATTTTTATTATGTATATCTTTCCTACATTTAAGTCTATGATAAAGGTATTTTGGTGTTTGAGATTTGTATATTTTGAACAAATAGCAGGCTAAATGAAGTTCCATTCTTTCATACATTCCTAACCAACCAATGTTCTTTATGGGTTCACTTGTTCGTGCTCTGCCCCCAAAGACCTAAGCAATATCTTGCACATGCATTCTGTACCCTTTGAATCAATTAATTTGTGGTTTTCTGTCACAATAATTCAAAAGTGAGAATACCAAAGTGTTTGTAAATGTTATTCTTGCTGGCACTGACAGTATGTTCTTCAGTTGGTATAGCTGCTTAAGTTTAAGGAAGGCAGCCTTAAACTTCGCTCTCACTTGTCCTTCAAAAGTTAGCTGTTCATCCATGTATAGGCCCAAATTCTTAACGGACTCTGAGTATGACACACAAATATCAGCAACCCTTACTTGTTTCTGTGTTTTGACGTGTTGTATTGCCAATTTCGTCCCAAATGCAATTACTTGTGTTTTATCTGGATTAACTGTAAGTCCATTTGCAGTACACCAAGTGACCAACGCTTTCATCTCACCGTTAATTACTTCAAATGCCAGGTCAACATTTTCAGTAGAGAAGGATAGCATGTATTGCATATCATCTGCATACATATA
Organism: Platerodrilus igneus; assembly: GCA_036346225.1. Lineage (NCBI taxonomy): Eukaryota > Metazoa > Arthropoda > Insecta > Coleoptera > Lycidae > Platerodrilus > Platerodrilus igneus. The sequence continues at coordinate 3,244,555 of JARFIW010001055.1, forward strand.
CAGTGTGCCACTTGTTACTGTGCATGGCGCATCTGCTGTGAATATATTAAATAGCGTTGGTTCAAGTATTGAGCCTTGCGGTACCACAGATCTTAATGTTACCTCTTTTGAAAGAAGCTGCATGCTTTGGGTACATATTCTAGTAACACATGTTCTACTTGTTAGATAATTTTGAAACCATTTCAGAGGGATATCTGTAAAACCATGACTATTCATATTGGCAAGTAAGAGCTCAAAGTTTACTGAATCAAATCCTTTTGACATATCAAGTAACACCAGTATGGTTACATTTCCATCTCTTTCCCTAACTATATCATCTACGATAGCGCTTAGTGTTGTTGTTGTGCTATGTTTCCTTCTGAAGCCTGATTGCAGTGCTGGGGGCATGTTGTGTAATGTTAGGTAGTTACTTACTTGTACATTTACTATCTTTTCTAGTACCTTGGAACAGATGGGTAAGATGGATATTGGTCGAAGATCTTTTAAGATAGTGGGGTTTGTAGTTTTCGGCATGGGGATGATTGTAGCATGTTTCAGGCCATAGGGACGTTGGCAGTTGCCAATGATACATTGATAATATGAGTTAGTGGTTGTAGACAAAATGGTAGCAGCAATTTTAACATCGTTAGGGATATGTTATCAACACCTATTGCTTTAGACTTGATTTGATGCAGGGTTTGCTTTACTTCCTCAGGAGTAACAAGTATAAATTCAAAATTTGCATGCAGGTTGGTCGATGTATATTGGTTAATAAGACCTTTGTATGCAACAGATGTTTGAAAAGTTACTAATTATATTAGGATCTGCTAATTTCTCTGGGATTTTTATGTTATTATGAGACCAGAACCCCATTCTTTTTGCTTCATTCCATATATCACTTTTTGCTCGTAGTTTGGTTATGTAATAGGCTTCTCTTTCTCTTTCTATAGCTTGGCAGACAGTTTTCCTCATAGTATTGTAAAACAATTAACTCATTTTGGCCATTTCTCTTTCTTTGATTAGACATTTAATCGCATATGTAATATAAGGTAGTCTGTGTTTTTTGCGGTTATATGTTATCAAGGGGACATGTTTGTCAAATAATGTTATTGTAATACTGGTAAAAATTTGTACTTTTTTGTTGATGTTAGACATGTAATATCTATCATACCAATTTGCATCTTCGGCATCTATGTAAAATAAGTCCATATTAATCCTCTGATATAGTCTTAATTTATTTTTCTTTTTTTGGTAGCAAAGGTTTGTGTAGATCTAAATTGCAATAAATTGACATGCGATCTATATGTAATTCAGGAAACTCCCTGGTCCCAGCATTTATTTTATCCTGCTTAAAGTTTGTTATTATATGAATGTTGAGTGTGCTGGTTTCTTCTGTTGTACGAGTTGGTTCAGTTATATATTGTGACAGATCAAGTGCATGTAGTGTTTGTTGGTAGCTTTTAGGTACTGTACCACCTTGGTTTATTAGATCTATATTGAAATCACCTAAACATATTAAATAGTCTGCCAGTGGTATTAGCTCTGAGAACATATCTTGGATTAGGCCATGTTTCTAAACTGGTAACTTATGCGGTAGTTATACACTTCCAATAGTTATTTTCATTTCTTCTACCCGAGTTTCAACCCATATTTGTTCTATTTCTTCTGCAACATTTACATTGTATAAGACCTTGATTTTAAACGTCTTCTTTGCGTATACTGCAACACCACCACCAATGCGATCATTTGTCTTTTCTGTGTACATCATATCCTGTAATGTTTAAATCTGTGCTTGATATGTCTTGACTTAACCAAGTATCACTTAGGCACACAATGTCATAATTTAGTGATAAAATTATGTGTTTTAAAGTAAAGAATTCAGAGTTGGCCTAATATTAAAATGGATTACATTAAATGTACTTTTAGGTTTTGAAATGCGATTATCACTATGGCCAGAGGATGAATTTATAAAAATCGATTGATTGTCTTTTCCTTTCTAGCCGTGTTTATAGGTAGGACAGTCCTGACTTAAAGTATGATGATTGTAATCCACTTTTAACCGTAGTATTGTTGATGCATATTTACAGTTATGGCAAGTTGTATGGGGTGAGTCTGCTTTACAATCTTCAGTTTTGTGTCTCTCCACATTTTGAGCATACATAGTAATTTTTACAGTCCTTTATTTTGTGATTGAAACCCATACATCGATAACACCTTATTATTTCTATAGCATCAAACACCTGACATTGATTCTGCCGCTATTCAAAATGTTTCTATACACATTCCCATCTACTTCAGCATACGCATAGTATTTATGATGTTTGGTTTTACCTATGTGTGCTATTTTAAAATAAGACTTTTCCTTAACAAATTCATCGTTCTGAGCATACATCTTTTGTTCTATCTCTTGTGGTTCAAGCTTTTCACTCATTCCAACAATTTTAATCCTCGTCATTTGCTTTTTTGGTTCTACCACTTCATATCTATGTCCCATCTTCCCAATTAGTTTAGTTTTTAGTTTTTCCATTGCCGATTTGGTCTTGCATTCTAATACAACCCCGCCATGTTTTACATTTTTCATCTGTTGGGTTGAAAGTTTGCTTAAGTTCTTCCCTAGTATTTATATGCTGTGTTTCGTGTCTTTTGGTTTTATGATTATTGCTGGGTGTGGCATTTTTTAATGCTGCAGCATATGTTGCTTTAGGTTCATCCTTACTTTGTACAATAGTTTTTAGATTGTGTATTTCGTTTCTCATCTCCTCCACTAATAGCAAGAGTGTAGGAAGTTTAGCTAGTAATGTGTACACAATTTTTGCACATTAATAGTAAATTTCGCTTTTGCATTGGAATGCTCTTCACTTCTGAAGCATTCAGTCCAGTACATGTTTTGTGCATTACAGATAAACAGCAATCACATTGATAGCATTCTTCACCTTTTTCAACATTTTCAGTGAAAGTAGCACATAATTCATTACCATCCATAGTACATTATATTTTGAATAAGGGCCGCTATACTTGCGGCCACGTCTCCAATGCTCCACCCGGAGGTACTACATTGGGTTTAAACGCGAAAATAACCGTGCTTCTTATTAATCCTAACTTTATAATTAATCCACTCTAAATAAAAATCTAACAAACCTAAAAATCTGACAAACTGAAACAAAAACTAAAACTAAAAATAGGGTTTAAATAATGGTATCCCTAGTGCTGACCTTGGAGTGTACCCGATCAACAAGACACAAGCAAAAATGAGAGGGGGAGGGATCCGTAATACCGAATATCAGACGCCGGCTCTGCTTACCAGTGCGACCTGAAGGGTCGTCTTAAAACTATCCAAATCTAGCTAACTAATTTAAATCCATCCCTAGCTTTCCCTATCATTCCCTAACTGATTTAGTATAGCAGATAGATTTAAAATATCAATTGGTGTAGAAGTATAAGTTATTGTAAAATGCCCTGAATCAGTCTCTGTTTATTTATTATTATGTTCAATAACCTGTTGATAAGCTTTTCATGTATGCAAATAACTGATAACTAATTTTGTAATTGTGATGGCAGTTAATGTTTTAATATTAATTGTAGTATTTTGGTGTGTGGATTCACTTTACAATTTTCTACACTGTTCACTTTTATTGTCTTGATAAATAACTGCAAAGAAAACTAGAACAGTAAGTTAAGTAGGTATGTACATTTGTACTGTAAATTGCTTTTGGTTCTCAAAGTAAAGCGAGTACTTCGACGGGTTATTGCATGGGATAGCCTCTTATTATGTTGAGCCTTAACTAAAGTGTTCAGGATAAAAATATGTATATAGAGTTCTGTGTTAAAATAATGGTCATCATTTTAGAGTGTAAAAAATGTATTAACAATACCATTTCTGTATTTATTTTTTATATGGGAGTTTGTTAATTTTGAATATAAGCTGATTAATAAATAAATAGAATACACTAGTTTATGTTTAATTATTGTGTAATAACTATGGACAGAATTTGCGTTTAACAGTGAACTCATTTTGTGAGTTTGTTTCTTTATTCAATTTGGTGTCTGCATAAGCTAAGCATTTGCACCGATAACCACACTCTGTAGTACAGAACGATGTATGAAAAAAAGTAGCAAATTGTATCTTCTACTTAACAATGTGTGTCAATTTTGATGTACTATAGTAAATGTTAATAAAAAAATTCAGTTGCGGTAATGCATCTATAGTGAGGTAATAAAAAATTTAGCTAATCCCTACAAACCTTAACTACTATGTCAAATACTTAATTATGATCGGAGCATTGTTGAAAATAAAATATATAATTAAGAAACATTGCAGATATTAACAATATAGACTACCTCTAAATTAGGTATAAGTAAAATAGAATGTTTTGATAATACAAATTTTAACATTTTAGCGCGTTTTGTAATCGCCATCTAGCGTGGAATTACTGAAAGAACGCCGAGTCAGCCATGTTTATTTTCAAATCATGCATTCAGAGATTAAGAGTCGACGCTTCGTGTTGCTACCGTATTGTTTATTATACTGGGCTCTACATTGCTGTTATCTGGCTCGGTCATTTTACTAAACATAAGCAAAAATATTCTCCCATAAACAGCGGTAAATTGCGTTTTTGCTTCTAACCCCACACCTGAAGTGTTGTCAGGGTAGCAATTAAATAGCAATATTTCCGTCGATTAAACTATATTAAACAACTTATGCATAGAATTTTTTCACATATTCAAGAAATGAAGTAACATCAAGCACACACTCACCATCATGCTTTCTATACACCCCAATATAAAGTTCTTGCAAGTTCTAAATCGACTTTCATTATCAATATTTGTGATGTCATATATTGGCGCCATTGCCACTATCAAAATAGCAATTCCTCGTAACTAACTACATTGAAGCTATAGGTACAATATAATTTTGCATATATGTAGTGAATGGTGATGGAATGTGGTTAGTTACTTTTTAAAAGGTAATTTGTAAAATGATTTTATACTGACAAAATTGCAGTTTAAGCTATTTAGCTTAATAATAAATGTTATTATGTGGGAATTTGTACTAGTGAGCATATTTTAAATATAATTGAATGTTTTTAATGTGTTATATATTCTTAATTAAATAGCCATACGCATGTTACACCGAGCACGGAATAATAGCCACCAATAATCAAGACTTCCAGAGGTTATGTTTATTAAACTAAAGCACAGATTATCCACTTCGTGCATAATCTGTGACTAAAGTAAGAGGACGAATAGTTATGAAAATTTGTTTTTAAGGTTTGCTGGATGTTAAACAACCCAACACAATTGGACAATAATTATTAAGGTGTTATTAAAGACCTTATTTGTTAATGTGTAAACATTTACATTTATTAATCATAGTTGCATGAGTTGGGATTTAGTTTGTGTATCATAGCAAAGAAAACATTCAGATTTGTCAATTTTTAAAATAAAGCTTTTGATAGACTCTTTTTAATAGGTGTTTTCAAAATAAAATAAGTACAAGTTAAATACAGGTATTGAAATCCTAAGTTCAGTAATCCCTGGACAAATACACCAACTCTGCCCAATTCAGCTGAGCTACCGAAAGAATTAAAAGTATCAACAAACCATTGTGAATACTACAACAACAATATTGTGAAAACTAGCTGATATTTGGGAAATTGAAATTGCTAGATTTAGAAACTACTGATAATGTGTAATTCAAACCCAGGACCATCATGAAGCACTACATTGTTAAATCTAATTTTTAAGTCCATACAACAAATGTAGTGTGAAAGTTTTATTGCATTGGTTGTTATACAAAAATACAAGCTTGGTGTACCTGGTGTGATAGTTTTACTAAGTTTGAACAGTATGAGATGTATAAAGGTAGTAAAATAAGTAACCTCCTCAACAATAGCTCAAGCACACATTAAATTTAAAAATACATTACACTTATAAGATGTAAGTAAACAACTTTAACGAGAATATTGTCAAAGATTATAAAAGTGCAATCCAAAAATGATCAATTATATCACGAATGAAAAGTGTGAGTTTGCATCTATGTTTTAAAGATGAAAGTAACCAAAGAAATTAACAAAGTACCTATTAAAAGTATGATATTTAGCAATAGAAATTCTATTTCGTTTTGTATTTATTTATTATACAGAAAGTTAAACATATGTATTAATACACAATCAACTAAATGCCAATAATTAATTAATTTACAAACATCAATGTGTCTATCGTGTAAAAAATTCCTTTCATTAAATTCCCCAAGGTTCTATAAATTTGTGTTGATTAGTTGCCATTGCAGTCTGCATCCCAGTTGCTGTCATCGCTATCTTTATTTACATCAATGACCAATGGTGCTACATCTCTTATATCAAACTGAATTTCGCGATCCCACCATTCTCTAATGATTGTTTCTGTGAATTGTACAGAATCTGCCCAAACTTGAGGCGTTACGGTCGCTAATACTTCGTACCACATTGCCATACAGTTTTCTATAGATCTGCCATTCTTACCAACGTGACGATTAAAATAATTTTTAGTAATACCCCAATTCAGTTCCACTGGATTAAAAATACAATGGTAGGGAGGCAGTCTTATTACCTTATGGCCATACTGTTCAGCTAAACGATCAATTGTAATAATTTGGGTGGTTTGTTCATACAATTTGGAGAAATATATTAGTCAGCTATAAAGAATACCACATTTTCTACTTACATTGCAACCACATGTAGCAGTTCACTTTTTAGAGATGATACTTCAAAACGGATTCTATTTTTACTAAGCCATTCTGCTATTTTCGTTTTCTTCCACGAAGTGTTTGGTATTTTTTGTTCTGTAGCACTGTGATACGAAGCATTATTCAGGACAATTACGGATGGTGTTTCTAAATTTTTTAGTAGTTGATTTTCAAACCAACGTAAATATCCTCATTCATTTCGCCATGATAATCTTTGATTTTTTGTCGATGAACTAAAGACCAATTTACTACCATCAATATAACCATCTGCACTGCCTGCATGCAACACTATGTACCTAAAATGCAGAACTACTTCATGCATTCATAGTATCAAATGTAAATCTCACTAACCTTTTTCCGTCAACTCTTATACTTTTTACACTTTTCAGATTACTATCTTGCCAAGAAAGAATTATAGAACTATTTTGAAAAATCCATGTTTCATCCAAAAAACAAATTGATACAAGATTTCCTGTTTGACTTGTATATAAGTTTTCAGAAATCACACTCTTCTATTGACAACATCGGGCAACTTCATAAGTCCCTGTCTTGGATTATTTTGTTTCCACTTAAAACCCATATTATGTAGAACTGTATTCAATAATCTTTCACTACCCTTAAAAAGCCCTGCTTGTGCTGGACTTTGACACACGACTTTTACAGAAATATGCTCGCCTAAAAGTATTTAATGTTATATAAACAATTTCAAAATTAATAAAATTTATTCACCATTTTCATACATTCTGTAAATTACATTACAAATACCACATTTAGTAAATTCGTCAACTTCAGTAATTGTTTTTTTCTGAACTCGTTTCTTGGAAGTGAAGAGTTCATTGTTTTTAACTGCCTGTAGCACAGCAGTTACCGTGGACAAATTGATATTTAAAGCAGTTACTACACGCTAAAATAGAATGAATGAACTACAAATTGAAGTAAATAATTAAATTACATCGCGAACTGCCGTCGAAGGAATAAATGGACCAATGTTATCCCGTTCTTGTTCAAAAACGCTATCAAATTAGCTAGAAGCAGCTTCTCTCTACTTAGTAAATGTAAACCGGACATGGTTTATTCACCCAAACAAAAATAACGCAAGTCTGTTCTGAAAAGAACAATTCTAAATGCAGCAAGAATAACACAAAATGCGAGACAAAAACTACGCAAGAGGTTAATGACATGAAATAACAACGTCAACGAAAATCTAACATAACCAACACAAATAATATTAGTTGTTAACAAATGTCTCAAATGAAGGCGGCAAGATTGTAAAATTTGCAAACCGAAAAGAAACTTTTTTCTGAAGTTAGAATAAGACAAGAATATCATTTGTAGTTGATATGGCATGACGTCATTTGTGACGAAAGTTGGTTTAGAAATTGCGAGAACTATAAGAACCCGCACGAATCACGAATACGTATAAAAAGACAAAGAAACGTAGAAATACCGGGCTAAGTATAAACGCGAAAGTGAGGGATTTACATAGACAAGAAAAGTACTTTGCCATCGATTTTCTATTTACAATAAAAAGTTCTATTTTAAACAGAGAAAATAAATAAACAGTTATATTGCACGGACAATTTTAATAATGGAAATATGAAGTACGCATTTCGTATGTTAATATGTAAAGCAAACTATTTAGTAATAAAAAATAAATAAATTTTAGACTTTTTTTATAAACAAGCGTGTTAAGTTAAAAGTATTACATTCAGAACCATTTCTAGTAGCAAGTAACGGTAGTGAAGCTAGTTTTTAAACAGGACGGGTTTGTAAACTTGTTCCTAGAAGGCCCAAGAATATAACTGAGGTTTATCCGTGGTTTATTTGTTACTCAACCAACAGCAAAAGTAGATAAAAAGATGCTCCCGATATACGTAAAAAATATCGCTACATACTTCCGTGTGCTGTGATACTTATCTTGTGGTTATTAACTCGTCGGAGGTGAATCAGCGACACATCGCCATAGTACTCAGTATCATCCACACGGCTACTATAATTGCAACAGAGGTCTACAAGCAAGGGCAGTTGGCTTGCGCCGAAGAACAATCAGGACTACATAAAAAGCATTTTGATCTAACGTAGAAGAACCGTCGGGCCTACGTCTAGGAGCAATGCTCCCAGGATACCTGGTTCTCGTGAAAAACAACGTGCACCGCTCCTGGAGTAATAGTATTAATCACACAGCACAGGCTATGACGGTGAAAGGTGAAATCAAAGTGAAAGTAAAATTAGGAAACGAGATGATAAGCGATTCCAATATTTGAGTAACACATGTCAAGAGAACACTTCTAAAGCCGTTGCAATGTATAAATAGATAACGAAAACCGGCAAATTCAAATACACTTGTAGAAAATTTACCCTATGCAAACTTGCATTATTGCTTATGATTAAGGCTAATATATTCTTTAGAAAACAAAAATCGTAGATAACCGAGTACATTTGCTGCATTTATCCAACACTAGACATACATTGAGGTATTTTGACTTAAACTAAATGCGCTAGTAACATTCTACAGAGTGTTGGAAAAGTACTTGTTTTAATAGTATTACGAGGAGCGTTATAGGAACAAATCGATTTATTTAATTAAAAACCGCTATCAAGGGCGTCTCATTTAACCGATAGTTACACAAAATATCGAAGTGGAAGCATGGGAATATTTAAAAAGAATCCCAAAACGAATTCAGTAGGGCAGAATTGAACGTAACAATTGTAACAAGCGTCTTTATTGTATATAATTGTAAACATATTCAAGACAAAAACCACGTATGCTTTTATAATTTCGATGTAAAGCTCAGTCATAATATTAGTTAATACCTTTTGTTTTAAAACGTGTTTATAGAACGTACAAAATCCTTTTAGTGCAAAAAGTCTACAGTATTAAAAGAGCGCCTACCGATATTATAAGATTTTACAGAAGACTTAGAACCTGAAGAAATATTTACATTGTAAACGAAGTTAAAGCTTAGGAAAATATTTACAATAAGCTTCAGCTGCTGTTACAATGTTACGAATATAAACGTAGCGACCTGTGTAATGGCGGATCACCTTGGTATAACAACATCAATATGTATGAGTTGGTAAAGCGACCTCGTACCTTTGATTAAAAATAGCAAGTCTGTATCAAAGACATTCTAGAGTTTCTGCATCACAAACTTTGTTCAATAGTTGCGAGCGAGCAATATCAGAACATTGCAGAAGTTTTTAAAGTTATTTTGGTGCTCTAAGCCCGTAAAATTGTTTAGCTGAAGCTTTTCAGACGGAGAAAATTGTAATAATTCAGACTGGGCTAAAATGGAAATTGTAAATTTTAGTTAATATACACATTGCGTGTACTGTTTTCTTTATGAAATCATAATGAATGTTAGAAAATGCAATTATTTATTTTCCTTATTTTGACATATAAAGCGTCAAGTTTAGAAAAAAGCGAATCTATGGCTCAAATATTAAAGAAAATATTCTCATATTTCACTATGATTAATGCATATAGTAAGTTGATTTATCCGGTTTTCGATTGCTTAACGAATTTTTTGATTTCAAAGCACTTTAAAATCTTACCTAGCTTACATCGTAGAAACTTTAATCGGATTAAATAAAATCGGATTGAAGTTTAATCCCATTCCGAATGGACCTGCACCTTAAAGAAGTTCTAGATTACTAGAACGGGTGGAATGGCTTCCGCGTTCCAGTGATCTAAAAAGCCAAACTACAGGTTCAACCAAATTAGTAGGGTCTTTAGTGAGAAACCATACTAAGACAGGTCCCCGAGAGAGGGCAGCGGCTCTTTTGCTACTTAGATTGCCAGAGACCATAGTGGTCGGCATAGCATTCTAGGACACTACCGCGATGTGGAAGGTAACAAGAAACCACCACATTACCTCCCAAGTACAAAGTGTACTTAAATTGTATTTAAAATAATGGCGTCCTCTGAGGTAAAAATTCCGTAGATAAAATGGCCCCTCATTCGGATCTTCGGGAGGCGACTACTTCGAAGGACGTGATCGGAAAATTTAGAAAAAGAATCGGAAACATTCTGCGAGTCGGAGCGTGGAATGTCAGAAGTATGAAGCAAGTAGGCAAGCTAGAGAACTTAAAAATTGAAATGGATAGGTTAACATGTTACATGCCAACAGTCATGTATCGCGTTAGATTTAATTTGTAAATAAATTGCCGCGTATTTTCAAATGAATACGCCAACTTCCGTTTTTCCTGACAGTCGCGTCTGCGCAAAAGTGAAGCGGAGTGCGTGCGTGGTGTAAAAAGACGCCATTAAGTTACGAGCCCTCGAGGAAGCAACAACTACTTTGGTGTGGTGTGTCTTTTCTTTTTAGGTATGTAGGTTCCTTCTACCTTTATCTTTTGTTATACCTGGTACCTTAATTCCTGTCATTCCCCTACGAGTACAGAAGTTACAGAAAGGACGGATAATAATTTGATTCAACATAGGTAACTGAATCCAACCTGCAAAATCCATCGTGGGACCCTGAGATATGAATTTCCGAGATGCCACCACGCAAGTAATTTTTTTGATTTAAATTGTGCTTGCAAATTGACTTAAAAAGCGGTTGCATCACTTTTAAAGCGTGACCGGTGTAAGTTACAATATGGCGGGAATTATACCGCATAAAATTGCGCAATAGTAAAACAAATGCCCGAAAGTATAACAAACACTAGACATAGTAGGGATCAGCGAAGTTCGGTAGCCAGAGGCGGGGGATTTTTGGAGTGGAGACATTAGGGTAATTCATACAGGATCAAAGGAAGGAAATTCTGATATAGGAATAGTTATGCGATAAAAGATGGAACACTGAGTAGAAAACGACCTACAAAAGAACGAAAGAGTACTCATGGCTAGATTAGAATCTAAACCGGTAAATACAGTAATAATTCAAGTAGAATGCCCACCTCCAGCCACAGTGAGGAAGAGGTAGAAGCGAACTACAAAAATATCGAAGACATACTAAGATACGTAAAATAACTTGAAAATTTAATAATTACGGGGGACTTTAATGCAGTGGTAGGTGAGAGTAGGGAAGGAGCGGTAGTAGGTTTAATTGGTTTTGGCACGCAAAATGACAGGGGAAATAGGTTGGTAAAGTTTTGCGGCAAAAATAATTTAACCATCACAAACACATTATTTCAACATGATGCTAAAAGACTATATCCGTGGAAGATGCCAGGAGATATAGGAAGATATCAAATAGATTACATTCTTATGAAACAACGGTTTAGGAATAAACTATAAGACTGTAGAAGATATCCAGAAGCAGATATAAACACTGACCACAATATCGTAATTATAAAGGCCGTTTTTAAATTTAAAAATTTGAAAAAAAGGAATGAAAAAAGGCACTTTGACTTTGAGAAACTAAAAGATTAAGATATCCACGAAAGATTTGAAGAAAAGCCAAATGAATTGCTGAAAGATGTCGGGAAAATTTCTGATACTAAAGCAGTAGAAACAGAATGAAATAACATTAAATCCAGTTTAGACATGGCGGCGAGAGATATTCTGGGGTACACACAAAAAGAAAATAGAATCCATAAATAACAAAAGATATTCTGAATTTAATAGAAAAATGACGAAAATACAAAAATAGATCAGACGAAACAGGAAGCAGAGATACAAAGCCATAAAATGGGAAATTATTCAGAAATGCAGGAAAGTTAAAGAACAATGGATTGATAAAAAGCGCAAAGAGATACAAACTAAGATAAAAATAGGAAAGACAAACGAAGCATACAAACTAATTAGAATGAATTTTAGGGATATAAAACCATATAGCAAAAATATATGGGACGCGAGAGGAAACGTCATTATAGAAAATGTAGATATAATGATTAGATGGCAGTAATATTTAGGAGATTTATATGCAAGAGAGAAACTATCAGCATTAGAACAGGAATCAGACATTGAAAATGATGACAGGATATTTTTTAGTTTTGAGAAAAGAGTACCTATTGTTAATATATTTCTTTTAGCAAATTTAAAGTTATTATTTTTAAAAATCTGAATTAATTTTCGAGTTAAGTGTTCGATGTATGATAATGTTTTGTGAATGTGTCTACCTTTGGGATTGATATTGTTATTAGCATTGGTGTTGAAGCATGTTTATTTTCCAGAACCCCTTTATTTGGATACTTTTGACTTAGAATTATCTTTAGTCCCATAAATTTTCGTTTTGGTAAAATATTTAATTCTATGCTTATAATGCAACCGGTATATATTTGTCCCTCATAAACAAAGTTTCGCTTTCGAAAAACTTCCAAGTACGATTAGTTTTGTGTTCAAGTTCAAATAAGTTAATCTAGAAATCGTGTAATTTTCGATACTATGTCACGCCTGGTGTGCTTGGTTTTAATACGCGACACCAAACCGCAACGTTCATTACTGGTCAGTCGTTTCTTATCTGTCGTAGAACAAAGATGTCTTTCCCGACTTCTAGAGCAGGCAACTGGAGAATCGCATTGTGTTTGCAACCTCCTAAGTTGTAGAAAGATTTGGGGTGATGTTAATCAATGGTTCGTATATTATTATTTAAATATCCTGTCTAATCCTCCCTTTTCCTTGTTTATACGTAAACGGTTATTGGTAAATTTCTGTTGGTACGATAGATTCTATAAGGCTGAATTTTAAAATCTAGTAGTGAAATTGTGAGTTGATAATGGTGCATAATAAATTAATGGAATTATGCATGAATTTATTTCTTAAAAATCACCTCATAATTTAATAACGCCAATGCGTTATGAATTTAAATTAGTGAAATAGGTTTTATGTCTCTATATGAACAAAAAGTTGTTCGCTTTTTTTGGCTATGTTAACCTATGTATGAAATTTGGTGCGTCCGTATTATGCATTTCATACATTCTATAGTTTCCATCTTTGTGTGTTATAAGAAATTAAATATTCTTATAGTAGTAAATAAAAATAGTAGTAGGTATTGGAGAGTTCCAGATCTTAGTAGTTAGTATAGTGATAATTATAGTAAAAGAGAAAATTTTTTGTTGAAGTAATGTTTTGCGATAGGAATACATTATTGAAGTACTAGACCCCTCGAATATGACTCTACCCGATTTAGACTTTAACCAATCGCGACTTCCCCGGCCTTAAATCCAAATTTTTCTTTCGCGTTTGGTACACGTAGTTACTCACTTACTCCAAAATTGCAGGCTAAGTAGTAGCAAGCTCAATCTTTGTTCTAATATTTTTAGGACTTAGCAGTAATCTAGAGTTAGATAAAGGTTTAAAAAAAAACTTTTCGGTTTTGCATATATTTTTTTATCTCAAGTTTTTCTTTTGGTGAGAGGCTGTTAAGCATGTTTATTTTCCAGAACTCCTTTATTTAAATACTTTTGACTTAGAATTATTTTTAGTCCAATAAATTTTCGTTTTAGTAAAATATTTAATCCTATAGTTATAAAGTAACTGGTATATTTTGTCCCTTATAAATAAAGTTTTGCTTTCGAAAACTTCCAAGTACGATTAGTTTTGTGTTCAAGTTCAAATAAGTCAATCTAGAGATCGTGTAGTTTTCGATACTAGGTCACGCCTGGTGTGATTGGTTTCAATACGCGACACCGAGACACAACTTTTAAAACTGGCCAGTCGCTTATTATCTGTTCGTAGAACGAGTATGTCTTTCCAGACTTCTAGGGCAGGCGATTGGAGAATTGCATTGTGTTTGCGACTTCCTACGTTGTAGTTGTAGAAAGACCTGGGGTGATGTTAATCAATGGTTCGTATATTATTATTTAAATATCCTGCCTAATCCTCCCGTTTTCTTGCAGCGCAGTTATACGAAGTTAAATGATGTTATTTTAAGTTATATCCAATTATATAAAATTAATTTAAACTATAAAATTTTATAATCTTTGCGGCTAACACTATAGTAAATTCTTTACAACTTGAAGGCACATTTAAAATATGCCTCAACTGTAAATGATTGTTTGCCATATGAAAATTTCTACGATGGAATTTATGCGAATGCGTAACTTGGTGGTGATTCCAAACAGTCTTACAAATTGTTGCGACCAACCATATTTGTCGTGGACAATCCTAGTATATTTTCAAGCTGATTTCTGATGAAAATATTTTGGAGTTTGGTATCATGCTATTATTTACTATTGTTATCGTTGCTGGACTTTTAACTTGTGTCTGTTGTTTTGTGTAGATAAAGCTTTTGGAGAATTGTACAAAATAAATGATGTAACACGAATTCTGTTTTCGTTTATGCATTTATTTAAACTCATATTTGAAAGTGCGTTTTCTTATCAAAGCCCTTATTGATCTAGCGGAATTGCATGGAGATTTACTAGGTTTTATCTTATCTTCTGCGTATTTATTTTATAACTTGTTGAACACTCCTCAACGTAGTTTTAATTACATGTATGATTATTTCTCTGCTGAATACGCGTTCTATTATTGGAAGATATGCTTACTGGTATTGATTAAAGTTAATTACGGTCTATATACAGGGTGTTAAATGCTTGCTACTTACATAATGTGTGAATTATTTATTTTCCTGCTAAATAAATGCAGTTTTCTGATTCCCATTGCTATTTACAGTTACTACGCGTCCCTTACTACTCAATACACCCCTAAACAACCCCTTATCACAGCAATATATATATATTGCTATAATAAGAGGGTAGTTTAAGGGTAGTTTAAGTCATAGGGGTCGTAGAATAGATATAAATAACTTTAGCTTTAAGAAAATCAAATAATTCCATCAATTATAGGAGTATATCGACTATTCTACAAAAAGTCAATTGCGAGGACACTGTACATAAAAGATATTTGATTAAATGCATGAGAAAGAAGCTCCTTTAGTAATAATCCGATACCATTTAATTAGAATAGTAATTTGTGCGTCGTATAATATGTTTAAGTATAATTTATGAGTAAGATAAGATTTTAGAAGCAACTAATTGCAGCTAATAAAATTATCGGAAAACAGATAAATTGGCATTCCTAATATTTAATAATTACGTCGAAAATATCAACGCATCTATATGCAAACGCATCTTAATACGTCACTAAATACGTGACTAGAAAGAATACATTTGTTCAGAAAACCAACATTCGGTAACAAACAAATAAGCACCAGACGGTTCAATTATATGAAAAATCGTGGACTTTTAATTGACAAAGATTGAATACGTGGCTGGATAAAAGAAATAATCGGAAATCCCAACAAAGTACTGTAATTTAGCAGAACGCTTACGTGACTGAGAAAACATTTCGTCGAAGAATTAAACCAGGGAATTTGAGAAAACACCGAGTTCTGCCAGATAAAGCAAAGTACAAACCTTGATCAATAAAAACGTCAATAAAAACGATTGGTGGGAAGGACTTATAAATACAATAGAAAATGAATAAACATTTAGTTCATATTCAACAAGACACAAACTATGCTTAAAATGCAGTAGAAAGTTACGTAATTAATTAGTGAAACAAAATTCAAAAGAAGTAAAATTCGAAAGTGATAAATTGTGCGACGAAAACAAGCCGACCTACGAATAGATGTAAGTTAAACAATTAATTAAATTTATTTTTAATATTTAACAAAACAGGGCTTTCTTTATTGGGACGGTTTTTGTTGAGGCTTCTTTTATTGGGACGGTTTTTGCTGATGCCATCTTATTGAGACGGCATTTTGTTGACGCCATTTTGGTTCTGACGGCTTTTGTTGAGTCGATGTTCATGTCGAGATCTAAGCCTTAACGCAAATCTAAAAATACGTCTGAAAGTGAGATCAAAAGGGTACTCAAAGTTAATTCAAGGAAAAATACCAGAAATCAAAAGTGGATTATTCTGACCAATAAGTAAAGCGGACACAGCAAGGGATGCAGACCACAGACTATGAGGGAACTCCAGTGACCATTACAGGTTAGCGATTTTTAAACATTTTATTATTTAAAGACTGTTTTAAATTTAATATTTGCTATACATTATGTATTTGTGAAAATAATCAAAAGGGTCATTTGAAAATATGAAAACAGGGAAAATCATCTTTGAACGTTCGAAGATACTTGAGAGTAATTAAAGGATATTTTTGCTGGCATTCAGGAAAGCATAAATTTGGTAAATGTAAATATTCTATACAAGGGAAAATTTTGAGGTTACACAACATTGTACATATTATCAATTATTATATTGTGATTTTAAATTGCTTTATTTGAATCCATTTAAAGGGTACAATAATATCTATTAGGAAGTCGAGCATTCAGTGAGCTAGTCGTGGTAAACAAACAAATAAAATACAACGTACAAATCGTGGGGCTTAATTAGGAATAATTCATATCAATAAAAATGGTACGTCCTGTTACGTGCAAATCGAATTTGCACTTTAACATTTTAGGTTAGGTTTAGTTTTCTTGACGTACGGAAGTTTCCCGCCTTAATTTTTGAATACGCAAGATGCGCGAACATTTTAAATAGACTGGGCGGCGCTTCCGGTACGTCACAATAGTGAGTTGCGCAAGTGTTTTTATCCCCATAGGGGTAAGGCAATAGTAGAAAAGAGTGGGGTCGTGTTTCCGTGACGCGCTGGAATCAGGGCTGTCTTCTTTCTACCTTCAAGTGAAACAGTCGTGCGGGGTTTCGTGTGTTATCGTATCTATGTAGATTCCTTGCCTTAATTATCTTTGTCGTTCCTAATTAACCCGTTTCCTGTCTTTTCTCTACATAGGTAGGTTAATTGCAGCACCTCGAGGCCATTGAGCAGCCCACGCCCGATGTCCAGCTCTACCCACAGCAGCGGTGCCGAGGCTACCGTAGCGTGATTTCCTGCCGGTTAGCGGATCCTTCACGTGAGTAGATTCTCTAATTTTTATTGTTTTAATTTTATGTAATATTTTGTAATTACGCGCAATATAAATTGTCGATGACGTCATGGTGTATCTTATGAACTTTGGTAACTGTATTACAGGCTTTTAAGAGCCATCTATCGCCATTTCAATGTACGACCATCTAAGTGCAATATTTGGTTAACTGTATTACCGACCAGATAAAACTTTAAACCAAGTGTAACAGATGGCGCCTTAACGTGTTGAGGCTATGAACCTTGGGGATTTTCTTCTTTGTTTTTAGGTTAGAATAATTTCCTTTATAAGGATACAATGTATTAATAGCTTCCTCACTTAAAGAACTTTACTTTTATCCATGTAAGTATATGAATAAGTATTTACCTTAATTACATGCCTTTAAAACACGTTTATTACAAAATTATCCACATATATTAAATTAAAATATCTTTAGTTGCTTTCCTTAACTTTGAAAGGCCGTTTTTGAAATTTAAATACATTGTCCTTTATGTTACATTCTAAAATTGCATTATGGTTTATCCTTTACATAAAAATTTTGTGTTTAAAAAACACTGAGTGAAGTAAATTGCTTACCTGCGTTCATTTTCTATTTTTGGAAGAGCCTTTTGTATTTATCAACAAAACATTTATTTAATTGAACATTGACCTAAATGTTTCCTTAGTGGTTTATTAATTAACGCTTTAATATTCTCTATCGGTGACGTTCTAACAAGTTCTTACCCCTAAATATCGTATCGTATTACCTTAAAGTAGCTGTAACGTGTTTTTTACCTTCTAATCTGCGTCAAAATCGCATATTTTTTTATATCGTGTCTTGAATATTGTATTCATAATGAACGTATCACATTTAAAATCGCTGGAATTGATCTACGAGCTGGAGTGCAGGAATATCATAGCTGCAAGCAATCAGAATGATAGGAGATCTCAACTTAGGGCCATTTTGTCACAGGAAACCAAAGGCGTTGCTATCTTAAAGAACCCTGTTGGCGACTGGCCACTCAACGTATCAGAAATTAAATTATCTTTAGATGATATATCGGGTATAATAAACAAAACAGATCCTGCGGCTACTAATATCGAATTAGGAGATTGACTTCAAGAATAACCCACGTCAAACACCGTGTCGAATCATTATCTTTATATAACGATGACCAAGCGACTCAAGCTAAACAAAGTTTGTTGTCCGAGGTGTTATTGCTTGAAGGAATTCTTTAGAAAGACTTAATCCTAACGCAGACGTAGATATATCGTCACCTTTTCAAATCTCGCTCTTGTTTCACCTAAACCATTAGGAAAACCTATACCTGTATACAAATGGGGTCTCACCTTTGAAGGGTTTGATTCGAAGGTTTCTTTATCATCCTTTCTGGATCGGATCAATGATTTTAAAATTTCTCGCGGTGTACCGACCAGGACCTATTTATCTCAGCTGGTGATTTGTTCGCAGGCTCAGCATTAATATGGTACAGAAACATACGACACCAAATTTCTACCTGGGAGGAATTAGTTGCCTGTTTAAAACGAGACTTCCTACCTTATGGCTACATTAACGACCTTTGGAACGAAACTGAAACCGAACTCAAGGTCCCGACGAAAATGTTGTTTCTTTTATTACCTCATTAGAAGCTTTATATAGCAGACTCGACAAAAACCTTCCGAATCCGAAATTATCGATCAATTGCTTAGAAATTTAAACCCCATTTCTCAGAACGTTTGGCATTACAGCCCATATCTTCGCTAGCTCATTTTAAAGACCTATGTCGTTCTCTCCAAGAAGTGAGGTCAAGAATTGACAAATATCGACCACCACCGAGACATTATCTGGTCTTCTAGAACCTGATTTAGCTTGCCAAGTTCGACCTTCCGTAAACTATCTACCCTTAACGTTCCTCCTACCGTAACTAATAACGCACTTACCTGTTGGAACTGCAAGCGAAGTGGACATAGCTATACTGTCTGCACATACCCTAGAAATATTTTTGTTATGGTTGTGGTCGCTCAAATATTTACAAATCTAACTGCACCAACTGTAATCCTAACGTATCGGAAACTCCGTCGAGATATTTCAAATCAGGGTGTGAATATCTCGAGAAACCAAAATCGCCCTCAACACCAATCATCCAACGGACCCAGACGCCAATAAATTTAAATTATAAAACCACTTCTAACGTTGTACCGTCATTAAATTTATCTAATAATAATACCGCTACTATTAATGTACAAAATACCTTACCTTCATTAGAGGAACTATGCTATACTACTCCAGCCGAGTGGTCTAAGTGGTTACAAACCGTCAATTCCTTTTATCATAAAAAGACTGCTACTGTTTCACAACTTGTTAAAAAACCCTTCGATAACCGTCCACACTTATCTATCTCAAAAGGTTCCTTAAATGTAATTGCTTTACTGGATACAGATTCTTCATGTTCTCTTATAAATAACGAAGGTTTACATCAATTATCTCAACAAAATATCAAAATTCAAATTATTCCCGAAAAAACTTCCATAAATTTAGCTGACGATAACCAAATACATGTAACCGGTTCCTTAAGTTAAAAATTCGTGTAGAATCTCTTGAACGTGATGTTTTATTTTGATTGTCCCTGCATTAGCGTATCCTTTTCTACTGGGCGTTGATTTCTGTAAACTTTTAATCTGTCACTTTACTTTCAGGATTTTTCATGGCAAACCTCTATTAAAACGAACTCCTGTGCATCTACAGGAATATCTAACAAAATCTCTTTACTGACTCCCAAGATGTAACTCTTAACGCTACAATCGACAAATTTCGCAAACTTAATACCTCCGAACTGGGTTGCGTTACAACGGCAACACACGTTATATCTACAGGTGATGCCCTTCCCTTTAAGCAACGTCAATATCCCTTATCGCCTGCCTTACAAAAGCATTTACATGCGGAAATAGACAAAATGTTAGTATCTGGTGTTATCTCTCCTTCAAATTCACCGTGGACCTCTCCTGTATTACTAGTTCGGAAAAAGAATGATGAATGGCGTGTCTGTTTTGATGGCAGGAAGCTAAATTCTGTTACTGTTCCAGACGCTTACCCTCTACCTAGAACTGATTCAATTTTAAGCCGGCTTCGAAACGCAAAATTTATCTCATCTATCGACCTTAGACAAGCTTTTTATCAGATACCTCTCGACTTATCTTCTCGTCAAAAAACTGCTTTTTGTGTCCCAGGCCGAGGTCTTTTCGAATATAATTTTTTGCCATTTGGTCTCTGTAACGCTCCACAAACTTTACAACGTACTATGGATCAAACGTTAGGTCCTATCTTACATCAAGAACGTGCCTTTGTGTTTTTAGATGATATCTTAGTTATCTCAAGTTCTTTCGATGAACATATCGCCACATTAGATGAAGTTGCTGAACGTTTAAGCGCAGCAGGCTTTAAGATAAACTGGGAAAAGTCTCAATTTTGTCGTTCATCCTTACATTTCTCGGTTTTATTATCGATGGGACAGGCTTACGAGCAGATCCTGCTAAAGTTGATGCCATCACTAAATTTAAAACACCTAAAACTGTTACCGAAATCAAACGTTTAATTGGAATGATTAGCTATTATCGCATTTTTCTACCTAACCTTTCAACTATATCTGCACCCATTACTGCTTTAATTAAAAATAAAAGAAATCCCAAACTATCGAGTGGAATTTAGAATCCCAACAGGCTTTCGAACAAATTAAAACATTAATCACTTCAGCACCTATCTTAATCTCTCCAAATTTCGATGATAAGTTTTATATACAAACCGATGCCTCACTTACTGGGTTAGGTGCAATGTTGTTCCAGGTAAACAATGGTTTAGAACATCCAATCGCTTATGCGAGCCGTGCCTTAACTTCTGCCGAACAAAAATACTCTGCTACTGAACGAGAACTATTGGGCGTTATCTTTGGCATCGAGAAATTTAGAGGATATGTCGAAGGTACACACTTTACCGTAATCACTGATTGTGCAGCACTCACTTGGCTTAATAACTTGAAACAACCCGCAGGTCGTTTGGCAAGATGGAACTTGCGTATATCTCAATTTACTTTTGATGTTAGGCATAGGCCTGGCAAATTAAATATCGTACCTGATGCCTTATCTCGAGATGTTTTTTCTCTTAACCTTCTAAATTTAATTCTGGATACCTGGTACCTCAATATGATTAGAAAAGTTTCCGATACCCCCGACAAATTTCCTACCTTTCGTGTAACTAATAATAGACTGTATAAATTTGTATCCTCGTCCCCGCATAAAATATCGAATATACCTGAATGGAAACTCGTTGTGCCCACTGCAAATCGCAGTGAGGTGCTCAAATTATGTCACGACGATCCCTTAGCTGCACACCTTGGTGTTACAAAAACTCTCGCGAAAATATCTGAATTGTATTACTGGCCCACACTTAAGCAATCTGTTTGTCGTTACATTAAAAGCTGTAAAATTTGTGGTTCTCATAAAAGTTCGCAAGATGCTCGCCCTGGTTTAATGGGTAACTTTAAGCGTGTATCTTATCCCTTTCAATTAATATCGCTTGACTTATTAGGACCTCTCCTCGATCGAAAAGAGGCAATCAATATCTTTTAGTCGTTACCGATTGGTTTTCTAAATTTGTTATGGTACAACCCTTACGTAAAGCTACATCCGCTGCAATAATTAAATTTCTAGAACAGAATGTCTTTCTTATCTTTGGTGTCCCCCAGATTATTCTTTGTGACAATGGTGCACAATTTATCTCTAAAGATTTTCAGAATTTCGTTAAAAGTTACAAAGTACAAAAATTTGGTTTAACGCAAAATATCACCCCCAAGTAAACCCTACCGAAAGGGTAAATCGAGTTTTAATTACCGCTATCTCTTCTTATATTAATTCAGACCATACTACATGGGATGAACATATCTTTGAAATTGCTCAAGCTTTGCGTACATCTAAACACGAAGCAACCCAATTCACTCCGTCTTTTCTTGTTTTTGGAAGATATACCCCAATCGATGGGAGTTACTATGGTTTAGTGCCTGACGATACTAACGTAATTGAATTTGACGATAAAGTACGTTGGGACAAGGACCAACAGTCATTACCTTCTATCTTTAACGACGTTAGAAAAAATTTGTTAAAAGCTTACGAAAAGAGTAAGGACCATTATAACTTGCGTAAACGAAATATTTCCTTCGCCTTGGGCGAACAAGTTTGGAAAAAGAACTATGTCTTATCGGATTCATCTAAGAAATTTTCTTCAAAATTGGCCCCTAAATTCATTCTTTGTAAAGTCACACGTGTTATTAGTCCCCTTATCTACGAACTTCAGGATACTGAAGGAAAACGCCAAGGCAGGTGGCATATTAAAGACCTTAAGCCATTCTCTGCCGACCCAAATGCTAATTAAGTTTTTCATGCCCCATTCTCCTCACGATTTACCTAATATTTTTTGTTCTCACCCTCAATTAGTATCTTTAATTACTTATTCCTTCTCTCATATAGTATATAATTTCTTACACGTTTAACTTTACTTACCCTAATTTAGCTATCTTTTTCTTCTGGTTGACTTTTCCTCGACCATACCGTTACTCATATATCACTTCATTCTCTACACCCCCAATATAACTCTGTCGTTTCATTTAATTAACCCTCGAACTTTTCCTACTGCATATTGTTCGGTCTTTAGTATTTCTCTTATATGGTTTAATTGTGTGGTAATTGTCGTAACTTTGGTTGTAATAACTCATTGAATTTTTATGATTGGTTTTAGCTGATGTTGAGTGAATGCTTTCTTCTTTGGGCTCACATAGAACATGCGCAGTCTATGCCATTGAAAGAAATAGTTCATATTCGCAGTTGCAAAGGCTAGGATTGTCTATTCCATGTGTTTTTCTTCTGAATTACTGCAGTCGCCCACATTATACTACATCATTACACTATATCTTTATTTGTTTTTTCTACTAAATCAACATAACGTATAAACATTTTTTTTCGTTGTTTTTTATTGAACTTTGTGGTGAGGTGCTATTGTTTTTTATTGTTATCTTATTAAATTCTCGGTTGTTTTAGCATATGGGGACAGTGTATCTGTATTTAACTGCTTATAATTGGGCATTTGTGTGTGTTTAGGGTGCTACCGATTTAAAAAACTACCTTAAAACAGTTTGTTTTGTGTGTTTGTATCTGTGAGGATACTTTTAAGTTGTCGTGTCTATCTTTGTCTGATTTTCTTATCGTAGTCGAAGCACTCGTTAGGAAAATTATCGCACTAGTTCTCTTGAGAGCCTAGTGAATGTTAACATATGTTATATCTTATCTTGTCGGATTAATATCGCAGGTGGTCCTTCAGACTACGCTGTGTTTTATAGGGACAACTCTACTTTCTCTCGGACGCTTGTCCAAAACTATACTTTTTCTTAACCCGCCATCTCCGCTATGCCTTATTCTTCTCTCGGTGGACCTGTTCTTGTCTCGGAACACCTGTCTGCCACATAAGAATGATGTTCCCTCATTCCGAGCTACTGACCACACTTGTTGGTTGAGTAGCGCTTTGCTATCCACCTTTCCCTCTGTCGCTTTTGCTCAATGCGAGCCCTTCCTCTTCTTTCTTCTACCTAGAGGTGCCTCTTATGCACTTCAAAAACCAACCTTATTCTTTTTACCGTTCCTGTTTCTCTACTACCTTTTCTTTTCTGTTAGTCACCGTGTGGTTGCGCGGGAGGTTTCCACAGACACTTGGACCAGGTCTCTGCGAATCTTTCGTGGGGTCATGCGGTGCCGCTGTCAGTGCGTGGGCTCTGGCAGTGAAGGTATGTATGAGTGTGTGAATGTGTGAGTAAATGTATATATCTTTATACCGTATGGATATCGGGTGATGGGATCACCGATATCAATTACCGCCGGGTGCAGGGATGCACCCAAACGTCTTTACCGGTCCCCCGTGCTGTTCGTGTGAACGGACCTGCCTCACAGGTCTCTCTTTTTAGAGGGCACGGGTCAATCCCATTTAAACGGCTCTACCGGAGCCACTCTTTTGTTGTTATCATTGTCTTGGGTAATAACTAGGCCAATATCTTGTCTTCTTTATTATCTTCGATAATACCCCTTAGGTTTAATATCGTTATCTTATTGATTACCTTTGGTAATAATTTAGTTTAGTATCGTTATCTTACCGATTACCGTTAGTAATAATTTCGGTTTAATTTCTCGTTATCTTACCGACTACCGTTAGGAATAACTTCGAGTTATTTCGCGTTATCTTACCGGTTATCTTTAGTAATAACTTCTGTTTAAATTCATGTTACCTACTATCTCTTATAATCACTTTAACTTAATATCGTGTTATCTTATCGAGTATCTCAAAAAAAAAAATAACTAAAGCTTAATACCGTTATCTTATTCATTACCTTTGAGGATAACAACTTAAGCTTAATATCTTTACCTTATCTATTATCTTTAACATCAATTTGAGATCTTATCTTATCTTTTTATCGTCCTAACGTGTGGTATATATGACCAGACGTGGGAATTATTTTTTTCTCTGAAATTTAAGTGAAAAAGCTAACCCGATTTAGAAATGTAATTTGTCAGGTTAGCATATAAGGATTTAGTAGGCGGTACTTTTGGTAAATTTGTGGATTCACAACTGTGTCATGGACAAGTTAAATGTGCATCGGAGGAAACCAAAGTACCAGAAACAAAATTTGCCAGAGTGCAAGGTGACGCACTCTCATGAACATTTTTTTAAATTTGGGCACTTCTTGCCAAAAAAAGAAGAATAGTTTGATGCGACACTCATGTGTGTTTGCATATAAGAACTTTATGTTAGCTTTAGTTAGATAAGTTTAGATAGGTTTAGATAGGTTAGGCGACTTGTCGCACCCGTGTTAGCTTAAGTAGTGTTTCATGCTCCCCGACAAATTTGTGCTGTCGGTAAGTAGTGTAGTCACAGACTATCGGGCTACCTATTCCGTTCCTGGTACTTCGGTAGACGTGCTATCGGTCAAAAAACCAGGTGGCGCCTTATATAAACATTTTGTAGGTTTTAAGTTAGGGTTTATGTAGGGTAGTTAGGACTTAGATTTTAAGCTGTTACTGTGCTAACAGACTTTTTCTTTTTTTAAGTTTTTTCTTTTGTGGCTTTGTCGCGATTGTTACGTGCAAATCGAATTTGCACTTTAACATTTTAGGTTAGGTTTAGTTTTCTTGACGTACGGAAGTTTCCCGCCTTAATTTTTGAATACGCAAGATGCGCGAACATTTTAAATAGACTGGGCGGCGCTTCCGGTACGTCACAATAGTGAGTTGCGCAAGTGTTTTTATCCCCATAGGGTAAGGCAATAGTAGAAAAGAGTGGGTCGTGTTTCCGTGACGCGCTGGAATCAGGGCTGTCTTCTTTCTACCTTCAAGTGAAACAGTCGTGCGGGGTTTCGTGTGTTATCGTATCTATGTAGATTCCTTGCCTTAATTATCTTTGTCGTTCCTAATTAACCCGTTTCCTGTCTTTTCTCTACATAGGTAGGTTAATTGCAGCACCTCGAAGCCATTGAGCAGCCCACGCCCGATGTCCAGCTCTACCCACAGCAGCGGTGCCGAGGCTACCGTAGCGTGATTTCCTGCCGGTTAGCGGATCCTTCACGTGAGTAGATTCTCTAATTTTTATTGTTTTAATTTTATGTAATATTTTGTAATTACGCGCAATATAAATTGTCGATGACGTCATGGTGTATCTTATGAACTTTGGTAACTGTATTACAGGCTTTTAAGAGCCATCTATCGCCATTTCAATGTACGACCATCTAAGTGCAATATTTGGTTAACTGTATTACCGACCAGATAAAACTTTAAACCAAGTGTAACAGTCCAATCGTAGGGCATTTCATAGCAATAAAAATGACATCCATCGTAGGGGCTTAAAATCCCAAAAGGCTATATCATAGCAATATATATATATATATATATATATATATATATATATATACCACTTTTATACCATTTTTATTGATATGAATTATTCCTAATTAAGCCCCACGATTTGTACGTTGTATTTTATTTGTTTGTTTACCACGACTAGCTCACTGAATGCTCGACTTCCTAAAATTAATTTAAACTCTAAAATTTTATAATCTTTGCGGCTAACAATATAGTAAATTCTTTACAACTTGAAGGCACATTTAAAATATGCCTCAACTGTAAATGATTGTTTGCCATATGAAAATTTCTACGATGGAATTTATGCGAAGGCGTAACTTGGTGGTGATTTGGATAAAAATATTCCTACCTCACATCTTTTCAAGTGGTCATCAATGTCATTGGTTAGCAACGGTCTGAACACCCGTTCTACCCTTTTCGTAAAATCCGAGATTGATGCTAAGAGGCCCTAATGGGATACGGCTGTTATTTGTTTGTACGTACTCCTACAGCTAAATTTCAAAAGAAAGCCCTTAGAATTAATAAAAAAATTAAAACAACACAATATGATAAATGATTTAGAAGCAAAATTCTTTAATAACTACAGCAGTATAATTCCAAAACTTTACAGACTTCCCAAAATTCATAAAATTTATAATCCATACCGTTCTATTGTTGCTACAAATAATGCTCACGGAACAACTGTCAAAATTCATTTCTGAAATTTTAGGAAAATCCCTTACTACTAAAAGTTATAATATAAAAGACTCTTTTGAATTTTCTAAACAAGTTAATAATTTTCTATTACCAAACGCTTTGATACAGATAAGTTTGGAGACGTTCAATCCCTATACACAAATATATCTAAAGAACTAGTTATAAACAACATTAGCAAAATCTGGAACAAATTCGAACCATATTCTAAGTTTTTTAAGATAATATTTTTAGAAATAATTGAATATGTATTTGATAATTGCTATTTTTCTTTTAATCATAAATTATAAATACAAATTTTTGGATGCCCCATGCGATCAGATCTAAGTTCCATCTTAGAACAGATAGTGATGCAAGAACTGTTAGACATAGTTATTCCACAACTATCATTTTACCTACCGTTTATAAAAAATTTGCAGACGATTTAGTGACAGCTATTCCAAATGACAAAGTAAATGAAACTTTATAAATTTTCAATAGTTATAACAGACGACCGTCTCGCGCCACATCTGATCTTGGCTGCCGCTAAGGTCATCATAGTTTTCAGTTGACAATTGTGAAACTTGTTTACATGGTGAAGATTAAACATCAAAACTTTGATGGCACTCTCAGCAATTAAAATTACACTTGTGAGGACTTTACCAAATATATTATATATAAATGACTTATTAGCCTTCAGTTACTAATAAATCCTTGTTTATATGCCCAAAGAATTATTCTCCTTTCTGTGAGATCCAATCTTATACAATAAGTGGTTTAATTTTTTCTATAATGTAATGAAGATGGTTTCCACTTGTTCATTTACTGAATTAGAATTATTAAATTAAAACCACCAACAAACATAACATAACTATCCAGGCACATGACAACGTAATGAAAACAAGGAAGCTATGGCCTTGACGGCAACCGAGATCAGATGTGGCGCGAGACGCTCGTTTATAACAGCCATGTCAAATTTACAATAGAAACTGAATCTAATAGATCGATACCATTTTTAGATACATTATTAATTAAAAACCATAAAAACAAAATTATTTTAGATTGGTACGAAAAACCTACACACTCAAATAGGTATTTCATTATTTGTTCTATCGCCCTTTCAAAACGAAAATAAATTTTATTCTTGCATAAAGAATAGAAATAAAATGATATCGCATCCTACTTTTTATAATAAAAATATCCAAACACTAAAACATATTTCAATAACGAATAATTATCCTCCTTCATCAATAACGAAATTATTATATAATCCTCAAATAAATATAAATACAAACAATAGCACTAATAACAATAACAATATCAATCCCGAAGGTAATCACATACATAAAACATAACCACACATCGAACACTTAACTCAAAAATTAATTCAGGACTTTAAAAATAATAATTTTAAATTTGCTAAAAGCAATATATTAACAATAGGTACTCTTTCCTCAAAAATAAGAGATAAGACTCCAAAACTGCAACAAAGAAACATTGTATATCAAATTAACTGTTTAGATTGCGATAATTTATACATTGGTCAAACCTTACAATGCCTAAGCCAACGTATAACACAACATAAAAGTGACATTAAAGTCAAGCCAAATTCCTGTTCTTTATTACCACATTTAATTAATTTTAATCATAAAATGGATTTTGAAAATCCTCAAATATTAGAATTTCAAAAAGATAAACAGAAAAGTTTGTTCTTAGAAATGTGTCGAATCTTTCGAAAACAAAATGCGATAAATAAGAAAACTGATATTAATGGCTTCAGCTTTATACCTATCTACTTAATTTCAGAGCGATAATTGATAAATAGTCAATGCAAAAGTTGTTAGTATATAAGCACATAACTCACGTAACACTCACATGCACACGTGCACTTACTTCCTCTCTCCTTCCTTTTCTCTCTCTCTCTCTCTCACACACACACAGAAATCAACAAACATATATAACACAAGTAAACATGCACACATACAAACAGAAACTCGCGTGCACATACACATAAATCATACAATCCGTCAATTAAAAACAAACATTTTTTGACATTTTAATGACATGACACGAAAATCAGAAAGAATTTCATCAGAAACGGCTTAAAAATACAGGAATTATTAAAGACAAAAGCTGGTTGGTTGAAACAGTCTGTAAAACTGCTTGGAAACCCAACCCAAAGGTAGTGGAAAAAGCTATTTAACACCCAGCGGTAATAAGACAGCTCAGTCTACACTTGAAGCAGGTTGAATCCACATCACTTTTAACCAGAAATCTACGCGTCAAATAAATTAAATTTATAATATAGTGAAAATAGTGCTACAAAAAAATTGTGTTAAGAATACATGAAGAGTTTTTGCCGTTTTTTTTTAGAAAACGTGAGTAGAAATTGGTTAATTAATTTAAATTAAATATTTATAATGATAGGGCTTCTAATCTGCGTCGAAAACAATTCTAATTTTGGAACAATTTCTGGTTCACTTATAAAATAATTCTAATTTTATTTTTTGGAATAATTATGGGACAATTCTAATACGTTGCTAATTTATGACCCGAAGTCTGGAATTTCAAGTGGTAGTTAAGCGAAGAGATTCAAAGCATATGCAAAGAAATATAAAATAAAGAACGAGGTGATTTTTTGAAAACAAGGGGTAACTGTACTGAAATATTGGTTCAACAAAGCAGAGCATTAGTATTCGATTGAAGACAACAAGGGGGTGTTGATTCACAACACAAAACATAGCAGGTCAGTCCTACCTAGTTTTAAGGCATCTTTTCAATTTAAATTCTAATACTGAATTTATTCAATTTATCCAAAACTTGTAAAGTGTCAACAAGGAACATTGCATACGTTTAAACTTACGTAATAAACCTTAAAAAGGTCTCGAACGTTCCTGATTGTTTTGTAAAAAGGTGTTGTTTTTGGTGACTTTATATTGAATTAAAATATAAATTTTGGGATAAATAATCCATATCATATTGTTGCGATCCACTATTAGGCAACCCGTCAAACATACAAACGCTCGGGGCACAGCGCCTTTTCAAGGATTCCAGAATTCTTCTAGAAATTACGGGAGCATGAGTCATCCTTGTAATCCAGAGTATATATAAGACCGCTAATGAATGCAAGAGTCAGTCTATACTAGAATGTCGTATATAAATTATAACGTTGTAAAGTAGTAGTAGTTTTGAGCTTTTAGAAGTGTACATAAATGTGATTTGCTGTGTCTAATGTACATGCAGCTTGTAGTATACATAAATAAATAGAAGTGTATAAATAAATAGTTGTGTTAGTGGTTAATGGACCTATAGTAGAGAAGTTAGTTTAAGAAGATATTAGTGCTTGTCAATTCATTAGTGTGATAGTGCTTCATTGTTAATTGGACTGAAAACATCTCTAAATAAGGCATATACTGTTAATTAGACTTGTGAACAGTGAGTAATAAAGACCATTATTATTACTTGTTTTAAATTAAAGAAACGCGGTAGTAGTAGCCCGTTTCACTGGTGTCAGCCTGTGTGGGGTATATAGTGATTAATTTAAAAGGAAGCACACAAGTCTAAAGACATTTAAGTAGTTTATATATGCCAGTTACAAGGAGTCAAAATAAGATGGAGGCAGAAAGTTTAATGAATTTCCTTAAGGATTTTAAATCCGGTATAGAAGAAAAGTTAAACGAAAATGCTGAGAAAATGGAGGAGAAGTCGGCTAAACTGGAAGTGACACTCGGTGAAAATTTAGTGAGGTCAGTTGAAGTGGAATCAAACCTTACCGAAAGGTTAACTGAAAATGATAAGAAAATAGAAGAACGGTTTAGTGAAAACGCGATGAAAATGGAAGAGTTGAATGAAAAGACGGCCACGTTAGAACAAAGATTAATAGCAAGCTCCATTGCATTGAAAGAAGATGTCACTGTACAGGTAAAAACAGTTGAGCAAAAGTTGGACAGTAAATTGGTAAAAATGGAAGAAGATATGATGAGGCTGCAAGAACAGGTGATTTCACTAACAACGCGGCCACTTGAATTAACAAACCAAGTTTTTAATCAGAACATTCCAGAAATAAGAACCCTGGAAAGAAGCGAGTCAATTCCGTCTAAATTTAAAGTGAACCCACCCACATTTGATGGCAAAACACCTTGGCCTACATATTTGAAACAATTTGAAGCTGCGGCAATAGCCAACGGTTGGTGCAACAAAGAGAAGGCTATCTCCTTAATAGTGGCCCTACGGGAAGAAGCTCTTGACATCTTACAAACGATTCCCGATCACCAGCAGAATGATTACGGCCTCTTAACATCGAAGCTTGAGATGAGATATGGAGATGCTCACCTTCAACAGGTTTACCATGCACAAGTTAAGAACCGCTCGCAAAAGACAAGTGAAAGCCTGCAAGAATTTGAAGCTGACATCGCCAGATTAGTTAGATTGGCATATCCAACGGCACCAGATAGTTTCCTCGAACAACTGGCTGTACAAACATTTGTGGATGGCGTTAAAGATGGCGAAATACAGCAAGCGCTAAGATTAGCACGGCCAAAAATGTTAGATGATGCACTGGCCCATGCGCTTGAATTTGAAGCAGCTAAGCAGACATCACACAGGATGGGTCACAAAGTTCGGTCTGCCTTAGAGGAACCTGGCCAAGCTCAGAACAGCATAGATGAAATAATAAACCGTGTGTTTGAAAAGCGAAAAGCGGAAAGGCTGAAAAGATTACGACCGCGGAGATGGCGTCTGCGATGCTGGAGCTGCGGTGAAGTTGGTCATATGCAGAGACGCTGTACTCAACCAAAGAAACAACCGGTTGAGTTAAAGCAGGTCAATGTAAGGGGGCGAACGTCGACAGCACAGCGTAGTGCTCCGGAGATTATCATCCGTGCTGCATCGTCAATGGGAAGTCTGGACAGCATTTATATCGATGGTAGAATTAATGGTAATATTGTCCGATTACTTGTGGATACAGGAGCGACAAGAACTATTGTGAGACCAGATTTGGTTGGTCGTGGAAAAGTGCTACCTGTATCGGTGTGTCTCCAAACGGCAAGTGGTGAGAAGATTGGTACTCACGGAGAGACTGCCGTTATGTTGACAATTGGGGACAAATTAATTAATCATCGAGTGTTGGTAGCTGAAATTACAGAAGAAGTGATCTTGGGAATGGATCTCATGGGAGAATATGGGTTTCATGTAAACATGAAAGAAAATGTGCTTCGGATAGATGATGATGAGATTCCATTTCAAGGTAGGAGTAACCAGACGATGCAAGTTCGAATGATTTGCGATATGAAAATACCCAAGAAGGCGGAAATGATAGTAATGGGACGCCCGGATGGTACGCTCCAAGAAGGACAAGTATGCATGATGGAAGCAACTGAATCAGGAATGGGTCAGGAGGGATTACTGATTGGAAGAACGCTGGTAAAGTTTCAAAATATGGT
Source organism: Platerodrilus igneus (assembly GCA_036346225.1). NCBI lineage: Eukaryota > Metazoa > Arthropoda > Insecta > Coleoptera > Lycidae > Platerodrilus > Platerodrilus igneus. Next base: position 3,277,117 of record JARFIW010001055.1, read on the forward strand.
ACCAGTAAGGGTGCTGAACATTAATCCACATACGGTGACCCTGAAGTAAGACACGATTGTGGGAAGTTGCATTCCAGTATGCCATATTAAACGTTGTGTGGACGACACGAAAAATAAACCAACCAACGGTTGCTCACAGAAATTGCTGGATATGTTGATACCCTCGTGTCAAGGATTAAATGGCGACCAACTGGGCAAGGTAAAAGAACTGGTCGGACGATATCGAGGTGTGTTTGCACTGGATGATAGTGAGAAAGGAAGGACGAATGTTGTGCAACACAAGATCAATACTGGAGATGCGCAACCGATAAGACAACACCCAGGCGGCTTCCTTTGGCAAAACGTAAGGAAGCTGAGCAAATTATCACTGATATGGAAGAACAGGGAGTGATTGAACCCTCGAATAGTCCATGGGCATCCCCGGTAGTGCTTGTCAAGAAAAAGGACGGATCGACAAGGTTTTGTGTAGACTACCGGCGGCTTAACAATGTGACAAAGAAAGACAGCTATCCTTTGCCCAGAATTGATGACACCTTGGATACTCTATCCGGATCTAAATGGTTTTCGACCTTGGACTTGAAAAGCGGATACTGGCAGGTAGGCTTGGAGCCAAACGATAAAGAAAAGACTGCCTTTACAATTGGAACTGGATTATGGCAGTTCAAGGTCATGCCATTTGGATTATGCAATGCCCCTGCTACTTTTGAACGATTGATGGAGTCGATACTTCGTGGACTGTCTTGGAAGACTTGTCTGGTGTACCTAGACGACGTAATAGTGTTAGGGCGGTCTTTTGAAGAACATCTTAAGAACCTAGAGGAGATATTCCAAAGATTACGCGGGGCAAACCTTACATTAAGCCCCAAGAAGTGCCACCTATTTGGAAAAGAGGTGAAATACCTAGGACATGTCGTTTCGGAGACCGGAATAAGAGCTGACCCTGACAAAATAAAAACGGTACAAGAGCGGCCTATACCAGCAGATATACACCAACTACGCAGTTTTCTAGGATTGTGCACATATTACCGACGTTTTATACTTGGGTTTGCGAACATTGCCAAACCGTTAACAAAATTAACCGAAGATGGACAAGAATATGATTGAAATGACGACTGCCACAGAGCATTTGAACAACTGAAACGGCTACTAGTTACAGCACCAATTTTGAGTTATCCACGGATGGAGGGGAAATTTGTGTTGGATACCGATGCCAGTAACACAGCAGGACGGACAAGAAAAAGTTATTGGGTATTTCAGCAAGGTCTTGTCGCGGCCAGAAAGGAACTATTGTGTGACAAGAAGGGAGCTGTTGGCCGTCGTTTAATCCGTAGAGCACTTTTATAAGTACTTATACGGCCGTAAATTCCTGTTGAGAACAGACCATGCTGCACTGAAATGGTTATTGCAGTTTCGAAATCCTGAAGGGCAAGTTGCAAGGTGGATAGAGCGGCTGCAGGAATATGATTTTGATACGGAACATCGTGTAGGAACTAGCCATCGGAATGCAGACGCTCTGTCAAGGAGACCTTGTCCGGTGGACTGCAATCATTGCTCCAAGATGGAAGAGAAAATAAGTGTCATCCATAGAATGACAGTAACCGATGATACTTGGCAACCCGAAAGAATGCGAGAAGACCAGGAAAATGACGCCGAATTGGGACGTATTATTGAGTGGAAAAATAGAGGACAACGACCAGCTTGGGAAGAAATTAGTATTTTAAGTAGGAGCCTGAAGGCATACTGGGCACAGTGGGACTCCTTGATGATAGAAAATAGAATCTTGAAACGACGCCTGGAATTTGAAGATGGCACTGAGAGACTTCAAGTGATAGTGCCGAAAAGCAGAGTGCCGGAAGTGTTGCAGCACTTGCACGATGGTATTTCTGGAGGGCACTTTGGCGTGAAAAGAACTCTCGAGAGAGTGAGAGAAAGATTCTATTGGCTGAATTGCAAAAATGATGTGAAGGAGTGGTGCCGGAAATGTGAATTGTGTGCCTCTGCAAATGGCCCGGTCTCAAAACGGAAAGCCCCAATGAGACAGTATAACGTGGGGAATCCTTTTGAGAGGGTAGCCATTGATATAGCTGGTCCGTTTCCTGAATCAGAGAAAGGAAATAAATACATCTTGGTTGCAATGGATTATTTTACCAAATGGCCGGAGGCATATGCTATACCTAACCAAGAAGCCGAGACGGTTGCAGATGTACTAGTGAGGGAGTTGTTTTGTCGTTTCGGAGTTCCGTTGGAATTACACTCCGATCAAGGTCGAAACTTCTAATCAGCATTGTTTCAAAATGTCTGCAAGCATCTTGGAATCAGGAAGACTAGAACCACGCCACTTCATCCCCAATCGGATGGAATGGTTGAAAGAATGAACAGGACGTTAGGGAAGTACCTGGCCAAAGTTGTCTCTGAACATCAACGAGACTGGAACCAATATCTGCATTTGTTCCTACTGGCGTACCGATCTTCGGTACATGACAGCACAGGGTACTCGCCCGCTTGCGTAATGCTAGGACGTGAATTGCGGCTACCATGTGATCTTCGGTTTGGATTTAAACCTGGAGAAGAGATCGCAGGTGAAGATTACGTTAGTAAGCTTCGTGAAAGATCAAATAGTATTCACGAAAACGTCCGAAAGAATATACAGGCAGCAAGCGATCGAATGAAATCACAATATGACACGAGAGCACAAGAAGGTGGTTATCAACCTGGAGATTTAGTGTGGTTGTACAATCCACAAAGAAAACGTGGATTGTCGCCAAAACTACAAAGACAATGGGAAGGGCCGTACGAAGTGTTAAAAAGGATTAATGATGTTGTGTACCGGATCAGAAGATCCTCGTGGTAAACCGAAAGTGGTACACTTTGACCGTTTAACATCCTACGCTGGCAACAACCAGGAAGACTCGAATAATGATAATGGTGTTCGGCAAGTTATTAATCATGAGCCAAATGTAGATTTTGAGAGCTTTATGGCGGCGTATGGTGGTTCCGCTAAAGCGAGATTTGGCGTTGTTGTTGAAAACAGCAAGATCTGTTTAGAGCACCAGAAGAGTATTCCCTTGCACATTGCGTAGCTCAAGATTTGGCAATGTCAAGGGAATAGCTGTTGTTTTCAAGAAAAGTTTGGATGTGTGGATGAATTAGTACAACAGCAGCCAACTGTAGGAAAATCTTTGGTCCTTCAAGATAAAAATCGTTATGTTTACTATCTGGTCACCAAAAATTCTTCATGGCAGAGACCTAGTTATCGACATCTATGGGAGGCTTTGCTAAATCTTAAGGCGCAGATGATGGAAAATGGAGTAACGAGACTAGCGGTGCCCAAGCTGGGCTGTGGACTGGATCGCTTAGACTGGAGGATAGTCCGAAATATGCTAGAAGTAGTTTTCCAGGGAACCAACGTCCGGGTTCTTGTTTGTTGTTATCAACCGGTTGCCTACCAAGACCAGGAAAAGAGTGTTGACTGTTACTTCCAACGACGCGGTGGATGCACCAGAGGAGATAGCTGCCGATACCGTCACCAGTCATCGAATTGGCGTCAAGATGGATTTACAGTTACGAAACGTAACAGTTTTAAAGAGGGGGCAGTGTTGCGATCCACTATTAGGCAACCCGTCAAACATACAAACGCTCGGGGCACAGCGCCTTCTCAAGGATTCCAGAATTCTTCTAGAAATTACGGGAGCATGAGTCATCCTTGTAATCCAGAGTATATATAAGACCGCTAATGAATGCAAGAGTCAGTCTATACTAGAATGTCGTATATAAATTATAACGTTGTAAAGTAGTAGTAGTTTTGAGCTTTTAGAAGTGTACATAAATGTGATTTGCTGTGTCTAATGTACATGCAGCTTGTAGTATACATAAATAAATAGAAGTGTATAAATAAATAGTTGTGTTAGTGATTAATGGACCTATGGTAGAGAAGTTAGTTTAAGAAGATATTAGTGCTTGTCAATTCATTAGTGTAGTAGTGCTTTATTGTTAATTGGACTGAAAACATCTATAAATAAGGCATATACTGTTAATTAGACTTGTGAACAGTGAGTAATAAAGACCATTATTATTACTTGTTTTAAATTAAAGAAACGCGGTAGTAGTAGCCCGTTTCAATATTAATTGATTGAAGGGTGTATTTAAAGAATTTCAAAAATTGTAAATATTATTTCCTTTCATTATATGAATGTTGATTAACTTCGTTTTATCAATTCAAACAGGTAAAAAAGAGGTGAAAAAGGAAAATTGATCATCGTAACGTTGTGCACTCTGTGTAGATTAAAAAGGGCCAGCCGTGGCATAATAATAAAGGTAAAAGATTAATTTGACAAAAACACAGAGCGGTGGCGTTAAGTGGAACGTTTATTACATCCGTCTACAACAAGTGGGATGTGGGGGAGGGGCTACTACAGCAATATATATATATATATATATATTATAGTGAATAAGATGAAATAATAACTTAGACTTTTATGCAAAGCCCAAATGATCATTTCAAATCGAGCTAGTAATTGAAAGATGGAAAATATAAGGTCTTGAACAGGACTTGAACCTGTATCATGGTTTTGCCGGAACCATGCGTTTACCAATTACGCCACCGAGACCGATGACACAATTGGGAAATATACTAATGTAAATCGTGTACACGACGATACATCAACCTAACTTTCAATTACGTTCGGCATTTTTGTCAATCAATTCCTGTCCAAGACCTTATATTTTCCATCTTTCAATTACTAGCTCGATTTGAAATGATCATTTGGGCTTTGCATAAAAGTCAAGTTATTATTTCATCTTATTCACTATAATACGATAGTATTTATCAACTTATCTTGTGTAATTAACTACTAAAATATTTATATATATAATATATATATATATATATATTGCTGTGAAACCTCCAAAATCCGTGAACTACGCTTTTCGCCTCGGCTGCTCACCTAATTTTATAAACCTCCTCATTCATAAAATTAAACAACACATTCCTACCACAAACATCAACGTCAACTCTATTTACATCAATATTCACAATACATTAAAATTTCAAAATTAATATTCAGCATAAATTTTTAATATCGGAAAATTTCAAAATTAAATTTATTATCATTTTAATGTGCATCCAGAATTAAAGTCCTTGTTGGATGCCTACTAATTAATATAACAATATAAGCAGACCGGAGTCTGAGTATAAAGGAGCATCTACCACCCTTTACGTTAATTAACCAGGTTCGTCTAATTGAGCTCAAAGACATACCCATATTTTCATCATAATTCAGAACATCAATACTAAATACCCCTTTCTACTTAAACAAGCAAATTTCATCTTAAAATTAAAATTTTATGGTTAGTACAATTTCACTAATGTCCATTTAAAGTAAATCAATTATAAAGTTATTCAACACACACAAAAATGTCAAACAAAATAGTATAATTTACCTGAAGGTTACTGTCCTCAAAGCTTCAATGTACATCGTCCCTTTAGTAATCACACCATTCCAACAGGATTATATTTACGGCTTCTAATTCTCAACGCTTTTAAAATTTTCTCCATCGCCTTATTTAAAGTTGTTTCTGGGCTTTTCCGGAACTCATCTGTGTATATCTGACCCTTGTTTCGTGGATCCAGACACGTATTTGAACCATTTAATTATTAACACCCCCGAAAAATAACAAAGAAATTCATACTTCTTTCACCAATATACGCCAAAACTGCCTACTTTTGTGTATACATTTGTCGTTGTAAATTTTGCTAATTGGTACAGTAATACTAAATTTTATTACCTTGTATCTAAGTGCACTGAAGTACATTCATGTTAGCACGTAAATAACAAACTATTTTGAATCACTAAAATATACGAGCAAAATTTTAAATTATTTTATCAAACTAAAATGCACTGTTTAACATCTTGAATCAAGTCGCGGATGTAAGAGCTTTTAACGCATCGAATAGTCAAAAGTCTAAGAGGCCGAAATTCATATTACCACCGGTATATATAGCAAAAAGCCTGTCTGTCGGTCTGTTTCCCAAAACAGACAATTCTTAAGAATTTCTCATTCTATGTTCCCAGTCCGTCGCTCGCGCGTCGGTTTTTACGAATTTTTCACTCGCCCCAGTTGAAAATCTCAGAAATTCTCACACGGCACGCAAACATGTCCGAGAAAAACTAATTAATTTTGTACAGAAATTGTTGTTTCTATCTCTGATATTTGCATCTTATTTTCAACCAATTGTGACCCTCGTGACGTTGCTTACATCACGCCTTTTACTATATGTGTCTTTGCTTGACGCATTTTCTCTTTCCTTTTCTAACCTGTTCGTATTGGTGCAAATTGATATTCTTTATTATCGATTATATTTTAGTCCATGTGGACTATCTGGGTTTAATAACCCCGTATCGCACATTCTCGTGAATATTAAGCCCCGGTTTCTCCAAGATTCTTTGAAACCATTTGTTATCTACACAATTTTCGCCGTACGTGATATTTAAACCACGCAGGTGTTCAAAATAATACCAATTCTCAGAGCTTTTAAATAAACCCTGTTTTGTATTTCGTGCTAAAGCATCTGACCGTTTCCAATATCCTTAGAATCGACATGTTTATCTAAACAAATTAAACTGAAATTGCCTTTTAAAATACGAAGGTGTGTTCAAACATCCTACTTCTAACTAACACTTCTAGGATTTGCATTTCATTGGGTTTTTACAAGTTTCTATAGATATTATCTGTTACTAACGATTCAATACCGGTTACTTGAAATAGAGTTAATTAAGATAAATTTTGCACGTAATTTCCATTTGTTTAGGAATAATTACATTACACGCAGAGCTTTCCAAAACTGCTTCTTTTGATATAAAGCGTATTGTACATGATTTAAATCTCTTATGTTTAATGAAACTAATAAATTTTTATGCTTCACGGTTTTAATAACGCGTATTATCTAATAATATTCATTATACACGGTGATTAAAATTATTTGATGTGATTATTTAATTTTCTACCCTGGTCTAAATATGAGTATTTTCCCCCTATTTGAATACAAATAATCCCACTTATTTGAATGCAAATATAAAGCATTAAGACCAAAAATTACAAAAAAATTGCCTATTTCTCTCTACCCTTATCTATCTAACTTACCTACCTTATCTCCAATTCAAAAAAATATTTACACCTATCCTATATCCCTATCCTATTCCTAACTCTCACCTAATTCTATATGCCTATCCTACTCTTACTCTATTCCTAACTCTCCACTAATCTTCTATGAAATATCTACACTTAACCTATCTTATTTTCTTCCTACATTTACTCTTTATTCTCATCCTAAACCTATTCGTAATTATCTCCCATATTTATCCTATACCTAGCTTTATTTTCTATAACCACTTACTTCTACTCTTTTATCTACACCTATTCTATCCCTTGCTCTATATCTATACTAAAGTTCACCTATCTCTATCCTTTGTTCATCAAGTTATTTAAATCTAACTCTCTTCTTGACCCTCCATGTCTTTCTTCTTACCATCCTAATACTCTTCATCCCTATTTCTCCCCCTTCTATATCTATACTTATTATTCCTATTATCTCACATACAATACATTTATCATCCCTATTATCCTTACTTTTAAATATTACTTCTTCTTCAGTCCCTACACTTGTCTGTTTCCTATTCATTATTGTTTCCCTTTCTGCCGACAAACCAAACGATACTACTTTAAAATTCTCGATTTTTCCCTCTATGGAAAATCCAGTGTACCTTCTAGAATTTTTGTGTAATGGAATCCGCCAGAATGAATTCCTTAAATCTACTTTATTAAAAACAAACTTGCCATCTTTACTTAATTTCGCCTTCACCTGCTCCTGATATGCTGCTGTTGCTTCTACCCCCACTAATTCTGCATTTTCTTGTACTAAAGCTTGAACCTCTACTCTCCTATCCTCTGGACATCTTATTGTGTTGATCTGTTTTACTTCATCATCCTCTACCTCTACTACATTAATACTAAACCCCGTGTCATCCTCTGTGACTTCATAACTGCCCTTCCATGGCACTACCCTATCATTAATCCTTATTACCTTCCTTTCCATCTCTATCAAAACCCCTAACTTCATCATACAGTCAACACCTAAAATGCTCTGAAACTTCAGTCCAGGCACAATTACAAACTCCTGTTCACAGCTTAAACCTCCTATATCTATCCTAAGCACCACAACACTATTTACTACAGCAAACTTCTTTTATTTGGAGCTACTAAATGACTACGCTTTATAGGCATAATTCTATCACAAACCTTATCCCTAATTTTGCTGACGAATTCCTCCGATATTAAACTCGCCTCTGCCCCTGTATCAAGTAATACTTCTACATTATTCTCAAAATTTCTAAATTAATAATTGGCAAACATAATTTTTCCTCAGTTTCTGGCTCTACTTCCTCCTCAATTTTGAAAAATTCACGTGGATGTTCATATACATTTACACCGAAATCTAGTGGTCTGTCGCGTTCTAAAAATCCTGTCCAGGTCTGTTTTCCCTACTTGGTCCTGGTCTAGCCGTCACCTCAGCGTACGTCCTAGGCGTTTCCACTCGTTCCGTGTCTGTATTAGCAGTCCCGCTCATGTCTGGTGAACTATTCATTCTGGTAGGTCCCGGTCTCTGTGCAGGTCCCCTTCCTAAACTATTACTCCTAACGTATGGTCGTCTCTGTTCCCAATTCTGTCGCTGGTATCCGTAATTATTCCCCCTTCTAGCATAGTTGTCCCGTCTATTGTCAAACCTAACTGTGTTGATCTGTCTTTCCCTGTTTTCCCGAGGTCGTCCACTACTTACGTCGTCGTACCTCTGCAGGTATTCCAAAAACATTTCTCTGTCCACTATGTTCTGTAGTGCTACGTGCTGTCTTATGTCTACCTCGAAGTGTCGTGATAAATACTTAATAATTTGTCGGTCCGTCAGTGGTGGGTTCAGTTGCTTTGCTATGCTATACTTGCGTATAGCATATTGCTCCCTACTTACTGAAAATTCTTCCTTAAATTTCCCTGTGATTAAGTCGTCTCGTACCTGGTCTTGTCTGTGGTCACTCCAGTAGTGCTTTAAAAATCTGTCTTCAAACTCCGTGTAGGTGTCTGTCCTGTCCTACTAAATTGTACCACGCTTCCGCATTGTCTTTTAATAAAGCCTTTATCGTATTTAGTTTAGTCTGTTCGTCAAATAAATTTCCCACTAGATTTCTTACACTATTAATAAAAATTTGTGGATTTACCCTGTTATCGCCATAAAACTTCATGTGTTGGTCCAATGATACTCCACCTGTAGAAAATCTGGGACCATCCCCCGTTAAATTTGACATGTTGTATTTGATACCACTAACTTCGCGTTCTACCCTGCCTAACTGATCCCTACATGAGTCCGTCACTTCAGTCATTTTACATTAATCTCTTCTTCACAAAAATGCGTACTTCGGCCCTTAAATGTCCCATTTCCTGTCGAAGACCTGTAATATCACGCTCATTTTTTCAACCTATTTTCAACTTCCCCATCTTTACGGTAAGACTATTTTAAATTCTGAAACTTCTTGATTCGTCTTATCTATTTTCTGACTAATTTGCTCAAACTTACGATTCGATTCCTCACTGATTTCTCTAATCTCTTCTAACTTCCTGTTCGATTCTTCCCTAGCTCTATTAGATTCATTGCTTAGCTATTCTAATTTTCTATTGGATTCTTCACTCATCCTCTCTAACATTCTCAATATCATCTCGTTTCCTTGATCCCCTGATTCCGTCCTCGACTGATCTCTACTGCCTCCAGCTTCTTCCATTTTAGAATTTTTCTCACACAATGCACTATCGTCACTTCCAATTTCCACTCCTTGACTCCTTAACCACTCTTTTCTCTGCATACGTTCTAATCACTCACACACACTCTAAAATACTCTTAAATTTATACACACACAAAAACTCTCTCTCTCAAATCGCCAGTTTCCTGGAATAAAATCACAAAAATTTTATTTGGAACTCGAGCCCCACGTTGGGCGCCAAATTTGCTGTGAAACCTCCAAAATCCGTGAACTACGCTTTTCGCCTCGGCTGCTCACCTAATTTTATAAACCTCCTCATTCATAAAATTAAACAACACATTCCTACCACAAACATCAACGTCAACTCTATTTACATCAATATTCACAATACATTAAAATTTCAAAATTAATATTCAGCATAAATTTTTAATATCGGAAAATTTCAAAATTAAATTTATTATCATTTTAATGTGCATCCAGAATTAAAGTCCTTGTTGGATGCCTACTAATTAATATAACAATATAAGCAGACCGGAGTCTGAGTATAAAGGGAGCATCTACCACCCCTTTACGTTAATTAACCAGGTTCGTCTAATTGAGCTCAAAGACATACCCATATTTTCATCATAATTCAGAACATCAATACTAAATACCCTTTCTACTTAAACAAGCAAATTTCATCTTAAAATTAAAATTTTATGGTTAGTACAATTTCACTAATGTCCATTTAAAGTAAATCAATTATAAAGTTATTCAACACACACAAAAATGTCAAACAAAATAGTATAATTTACCTGAAGGTTACTGTCCTCAAAGCTTCAATGTACATCGTCCCTTTAGTAATCACACCATTCCAACAGGATTATATTTACGGCTTCTAATTCTCAACGCTTTTAAAATTTTCTCCATCGCCTTATTTAAAGTTGTTTCTGGGCTTTTCCGGAACTCATCTGTGTATATCTGACCCTTGTTTCGTGGATCCAGACACGTATTTGAACTATTTAATTATTAACACCCCCGAAAAATAACAAAGAAATTCATGCGTCTTTCACCAATATACGCCAAAACTGCCTACTTTTGTGTATACATTTGTCGTTGTAAATTTTGCTAATTGGTACAGTGATACTAAATTTTATTACCTTGTATCTAAGTGCACTGAAGTACATTCATGTTAGCACGTAAATAACAAACTATTTTGAATCACTAAAATATACGAGCAAAATTTTAAATTATTTTATCAAACTAAAATGCACTGTTTAACATCTTGAATCAAGTCGCGGATGTAAGAGCTTTTAACGCATCGAATAGTCAAAAGTCTAAGAGGCCGAAATTCATATTACCACCGGTATATATAGCAAAAAGCCTGTCTGTCGGTCTGTTCCTCAAAACAGACAATTCTTAAGAATTTCTCATTCTATGTTCCCAGTCCGTCGCTCGCGCGTCGGTTTTTACGAATTTTTCACTCGCCCCAGTTGAAAATCTCAGAAATTCTCACACGGCACGCAAACATGTCCGAGAAAAACTAATTAATTTTGTACAGAAATTGTTGTTTCTACCTCTGATATTTGCATCTTATTTTCAACCAATTGTGACCCTCGTGACATTGCTTACATCACGCCTTTTACTATATGTGTCTTTGCTTGACGCATTTTCTCTTTCCTTTTCTAACCTGTTCGTATTGGTGCAAATTGATATTCTTTATTATCGATTATATTTTAGTCCATGTGGACTATCTGGGTTTAATAACCCCGTATCGCACATTCTCGTGAATATTAAGCCCCGGTTTCTCCAAGATTCTTTGAAACCATTTGTTATCTACACAATTTTCGCCGTACGTGATATTTAAACCACGCAGGTGTTCAAAATAATACCAATTCTCAGAGCTTTTTAAATAAACCCTGTTTTGTATTTCGTGCTAAAGCATCTGACCGTTTCCAATATCCTTAGAATCGACATGTTTATCTAAACAAATTAAACTGAAATTGCCTTTTAAAATACGCAGGTGTGTTCAAACATCCTACTTCTAACTAACACTTCTAGGATTTGCATTTTATTGGGTTTTACAAGTTTCTATAGATATTATCTGTTACGTTTTGTTCAATACCGGTTACTTAAAATAGGGTTAATTAATATAAATTTTGCACGTAATTTCCATTTGTTTAGGAATAATTACATTACACGCAGAGCTTTTAATACTGCTTCTTTTGATATAAAGCGTCTTGTACATGATTTAAATCTCTTATGTTTAATGAAACTAATAAATTTTATGCTTCACGGTTTTAATAACGCGTATTATCTAATAATATTCATTATACACGGTGATTAAAATTATTTGATGTGATTATTTAATTTTCTACCCTGGTCTAAATATGAGTAATATATATACATATATATATACAGTGTGTCCCAAAAAGTTTTATACAAATGGAGAAAAAGTTTATCTTACATTTCACAAAAAAAAAAATTCTTGATAAAAAGCTCTGAATGACTTGTAGATCCATAATTAAATACAAAATTTTTAAAACATTATCTGGAATACAGGGAAAATCAAAATCATGATTTGGAGTTATAGTAAAATACGCTCAAATTGTATTGGAGAGCAAAATGTTTATTGAAATTTTTATTAAATAGCAATAAATTATACCCACTTTGTAGATTTATGATTTTCCCAGAAAAAAATTACAAGATGTTATTAATTAGATTATTTATTGAATAAAGGAATAAGACATGATAAACAATTGATAACCTCCTATCAATTTATCAACAATGAATAATCACAACTAATTAATTCTATTGAGAACATGTAAAATTACTTAAGTACTACAGAACTTCAACGTATCCACCGTTCCTTTCTAAACAGGTGTTTGTTCGTTGATTAAATTCATTTATGACATTTCTAACCACATCTGGAGTTATAGCTTCACGTGTATCTTTAATGATTCTTTCAAAATGATCAACATCTTAAAATTGCCTCTGAAGGTATACTTTTTCTTTTAAGTAGCCCCTCAAAAAGAAGTCTAGAAGGGTTATGTCCGGCGACCTTGGTGGTCAAAGAAACTCCATATCCCTTCCGATCACTTTACCGTTAAAAGCGTGGACGAGAAAATCCCTAATAGTTCTCCTAAGTGACATGGTGCTCTATCCTGTTGGTACCATATTTTTCCTCGTTCATCTAGCGGTATCATCAAGAAAGTCTAACAACTGATTATTTAAAAATTGCAAGTATCTTTCTCCATTCATGTTATTTCGAAAAAAGAATGTTCCAACAATTCTGTCTTAGTAAATGCCACACCATACATTAGTTTTAAATGAATATTGATCTCTGGTTTGGACATGGAAATTGGGATTAGCATCGCTCCACCATCGACAATTTTGTGAACTTACTGTACCATTAGACGTAAACGTTGCTTTGTCAGAGAACAGTACTTGTCGTGTCATAAATCTGTTATCTTCCAATTCTCCTTGCATACGAGCACAAAATTCAAATCTTCGTACAATATCTCCTTCTTTAGAGTATGGGTAAATTGGGGTTTGTATGGTTTAAATTTATTTGACTTTAAAATTCGTGCAACTGTATTTTGCTTACATTCAATAAATTGGACCTTCTTCGAAGTGAATATTTTGGATTTTCCACGACCGATAGCATCACAGCAGTTTCAATTTCTTCATTTCGAATCCATGCCCGACGTTTTTTTCTAAATTTATTTTCAACTCTTCCAGAACTCGTGAAATTATTTATTACATATCTGACCGTTGTGAAATGTATTATTTTATCGGGGTATCGCTTATTAAAAATTTCTGGTGCCTCCCTCAATGTTTTATAATTTTCTCCAACAATGAGAACAATTTCAATTTTATCTTTATTACTCAATTTTACTAGCATTTCTAATTATTGCAAACACACACTTATGTAACATTTGACATTTGATATTTTTTGACAGTTCTTAGATATTCCAAAGCACTCTATCAAGAACGTGTGTAAAAAAAATAAGTAATATAAAATCAGGCGCTTGTTATGAACGGGATCTTACGATGTTTCAAACTGCGCATTAATTTAACAATTGCTTATGTGTTTATTGAATATCTTTTAATTTTTATCTACAAAGTGGGCATAATTTATTGCTATTTAATAATAATTTCAATGAGTATTTTGCTCTTCAATACAATTTGAGCGTATTTTACTATAACTCCAAATCATGATTTTGATTTTCCCAATATTCCAGATAATGTTTTAAAAATTTTGTACTTAATTATGGATCTACAAGTCATGCAGAGCTTTTTATCAAGAATACATTTTTTTTGTAAAATGTAAGATAAACTTTTTCTCCATTTGTATAAAACTTTTGGGACACTCTATATATATATATATATATATATATATATATATATATATTTATATATATTGCCGTGTTTGCTTATATGAATCGTGCCCCAAAAACCAAAAATCGTCATAAATTTCACAAAAAGAATTTAAAAAAAAATTCTTACCCAGATTCCTGCTTCATCACTTTAATTGATTTCTTCAACAGCTCCCAGGCTAGCTCAGTTGGGCCTCCTCTTGGCTACCTAGATTTACTATCATATCTTCTACCGTTCACGCACACTCTCAATAAAACCACAAAATAATACAACCATCATACAATATTTATTTACCACTATTTACAAATAAAACTTCAAGATTATTTACATTTCGGTGCTCAAGTTACACCTCAATAAATTCTAATTTTGTAAAGTCCAGGATTTTAAATTGAAATATCAAACACATTGAATGTAACCAGAAGTAAATGGGCCCTGAATAATACCTTATTTTTCTTTTTTTTTAATTTATAATTATTTCTAATTAGTACACTCTGGAGTATGATGAGCTCATGATAACCCAGTTTATTTTACTAATGTATGCTTTTTACTTTGCATACTCTTACTACAAACACAAAAAACCCATGTACTCTTAACAATAAAATTTTAAATTCATGAGGAATGTTAATAAGCTTTATATACACCTTTAGATTTATATTCTAATACCATAATCAAAGTTAGTTATACGTATTATTTTTAATACGCAAAATAATGCAATATACCATCAAAGTTCACTCTCACACATCACAATAATTTTCATAGTTTATAAAAAAACAGCAAATTCAAATGCCTTACCTGGAATTTCTTGAAGATCCCTATTTATAGGTGAACACCATCTAAGTTGTGGCGCATGCTATTCATTCAAGATCCATCCAAATCCAAATCCAAGTACATTACACTTTTTTATAATTGCTTAATTTAATTTACGTTACTTTACTTTACTTCACGATCTTGTTAAAATATCTGTTGCACCTCAATTAAAATTAAACCCCACACTATCCGCGTTTCAAACTATGAGGCCAACACTGTACTATTTAATTAAAAATTTTTTTTAAATACTTACAAGCTCGTGGTAGATTTCTGTACGTAGTACGCAATGCAACTTTTACGAAGTCAAAGAGCGAAGTCAACGAGCGAAGTTAAAAGCGAATTTAAAAGGAGCCTTAATAACTCCTCTCTGGTATTTATACGATTCTGAGTGTAACCTCTCCAGACCCTCCTAGCGCGAAACACTTAATTCAACTCATTCGTTCTTCAAATTTTGGTATAACCGTTTTCAAAATCTTCGAAATTTAGCTCGTTGATACGATATTTTCCAAAAAACCCGCATTAAACTTTTCCGTGCTTGTCTGTTTTAAAACTAACTATTTAGACCAATGATACTTTCAGTGACATCTTAAAATCTCCGCCTATATTAACTTTATTCCTCTCTTATGCATATTATATGTTTCCTTCTACCCTCGCTTAAGTGGTAGAAAATCGATATCACTGTCTGCGTGCTATCTAACCCACGTGGACTGAATACGTGCGTTTCGAAGTGAACTGCTATTATGCCTGTCTCATTCCGAAGCATATCATTGATCATCCATCCCTTCTGCGCTTTAAGGAAACTTTTGGTTAGTATTTATGCGAACCGTCCGACCGTTTGCACAATATACCTCGAATCTTGTCTTTTATCTACACAAATAAGGGAAATATGACTTTTCCAAAACATGCAGGTGTTCAATTAACGATCGTTTTAAAATAACACTTTTAGGAGTTTGCGTTTCAAGGTATTTTCTATATTCGACGTGTTTGTTTGTTAGTAAAGCGTTTCGCCTTGGAATTATCGATTTTTCATGCTCTTATGCGTATTAGACGTTATAACCCTTTCAATTAAACTCAATTAAATTAATTAATAACTTCCATTGGCTTATACCATTTATTTTCTTTACGAATCTTAACTAAATTTTAATCACTAATTGTAAAATTATGGTAATACTTGTTACTTTAAATTAACTAAATGAAATAAATTTCGCATGTAAATTCTGGTTGTTTCCTCTATACAGAGTGTTTGAAATTGCCTTGTTCATACCTAAATTTGACCCTTTAAAACCGTCGGTCAGTGGATGTTTCCTCCCCTGTGAAGTAATAAAGCTAATGTTTTGTTAATGGCTATATAACTACTAGCCCGATTTGTATTTGTCAATAGCTCTTATTATTTTCATAAGAGTTTGTTTACAGATATATCTTACTTTATATATATATATATATATATATATATATATATATATATTGCTATGATATTGCCGCACGCCGATGTAGTTAATGTTTAGTTTCCTGCTGCCCGCCACCGCTCTGTGCCTCTAAATAACCTCAACTTTAAATTTTAAATACAATTCTTTTTATATGTTTTGACTAGTTCAGCTCAATTTACACAGAGTGCACAACGGTACGATAGCAAAGAAGTTTCTACCTTCCCTTTTCTCTAGCACTTTTCTACTTTAATGATATAAACGAAACTAACCAAAATTTGTATAATGACCAAGAATATATACACTTTATAGCTTTATAACTTTGATAATGTAATTCACTATTCAAAAATAAACCCCTGAATCAAAGTAACAATATTAATTTGTTTGTCCCCAAATTGTAACTCCCTTAAATCAATTTAAGGCTAGCAAAAATAACACTATTTACTACTGGAAATACCTTTGAACGTTCATTGACCGTTCCCTTTCGCTCTACGTAATTTTTAAAAGATTTTTGATGACCCTTTACATAAATATTTCAATAAATGAAAAATGTAAATGTTCAAAATGAAATTAATGCCGTATGCTATTAATAATTGTTCTTATTTCTGACCTACGTTTTCCTTGCGCGTTGTTCCAATCCTTAGAACTGCTGCTGCGTGCTGTAGATCAATACCCCTAGATTGTCTTTAGTTGAGTTCATTTGTTGATTTTGTAAGATAGTTTGGCCAAACACCCATTTAATGTTTAGAATAATACTCTGTTTACTGCTGCGATACAAATTCAGATTTAGATTTGTATTTTAAAGTTCCAGACCAAAGTTTAGATTCGTATTCAGATGAAAATTTAGATGATTTTTTTTCAGAATTTGAATTAGGTGATCAATTAGATGATTCATTAGATGTTTGATTATTTAGATGATAATTTAGAGCCCTAAGTTATAAATATTAAAATTAAGTTTAATTAAAAATTTCTAACTTACGTTTTTCAGCTAACGGCTACCTGCTCCGTATACTTGCACTATTACTATTATTTTTAAACTTTTCTATCACGACTTCCACAAAATATAATTATTTAATTTTACTATGTTCACTTCGCGTGATCTTCTGACTTGAACTGCTATTGAGCGTGCCTTGGTTAAAGAAAGACTGATTGTTTATCAAATTCGTGTGGTATTTAAAACAACGCCTCCACCTGACATCATTGGTTTATCTGCGTCCTTCGGTCAAAGTTTGAGGTGTGCTCTAGGTTATTGTCCATACCTTGGGCTTTCTGTGGTATTAACTTGATAATAGCTTGTTGAATTGCTGGCGTCGGTCACGTGTACATCCAGTTTGTATAATGTATTTCTAGAGCCATTGTACTTTCACCCGTTATGCTTTGTTTTGATGTAGGAAATTATAACTCGACCTCGCACGTCGACAACGTATGGCTATTATTTTTGTCAAGATAAATTTTGTTATATGTTAAAATCACGTAAGCAAAATTTTTACACTGACTTAAATTTAAAATGCGTGTATTTACTTCCTGCGTTTATGAACATGTTTGTTTTGAAAGATGTGTTTATTGCGAGGATGCATGGTTATTTCCTTGCCCTAATGCGTATATTTTAATAAGATACGTTTCATAATTTTCTTGCTTCAGATGTCCCTAATGCGTATTCTTTTAAAGTTTATTAATGCCTTGCTGGTTTAAAATTAATTTGATTGCGTACAGGGTTATTTATCTTACTGAGTGTGCTTGAATTATTGCAGAATGAGCTTACTTTCATTGATTACAGTTAATTGTGATTCTTATACAGTGTACTTGATATTAGCTTTTTGCATAATTGACGAATTACTTCCGTTTTACGATGAAATCGTTCAGTTTTCTAAACTTTAGTGCTATTTACATGTAGTGTACGACCCTTATGACTCAATATTCCCCTAAATAACCTTATTATCATAGCAATATATATTGGTGTGGTAATGGTCGCACGTTGAGGCGCCTCTAAAAGAGCGATGTGACAATGGCCGCACGTTGGAGCGTCGTTAAAAAAGTGATTTGATAACGCTTTACTTTAATGCGCCGCTGAAAGAGTAATGTCATATCGTCTTGCTTTGAAGCACCGCTAAATTATTGCTATGACAACGGCCGGCGTTGGGCGTCACTAAACGAGTGCTGTGATACAGATACAGCAAGTTGTAAAATTTGAAATTGTTGACTTACGTTTCTGCCTAACTTTACTTTGCATAACTCAACGGAAATGCTTACAAAATGAAATCAAATACAGTAATATTATAAAGCATCAAAAATATTTTCTCTCATACAAAATCATATAGAACATTTACAGCATAGTTGCTTTCAAACATCAAATTATTTCTAACAAGAACTTACTAATCAATTACCAAAATATCTCTTACCATATTTAGGTTTAAATTTACAGAACGTAATCTCTTCTCTTATGGATAGTTTACCTGGCTTTGATTCCCACGCTTGTAAGGTTAGTTGGGCCAAAAAATCCTTGACAGATATCTATTAAAAAACCAGAGTGTTTCGAACTCTAGCCACTAACTTTGGTAAATATTCTTACAAAATAGATCATATGCTGTTCCTTTCTTTTTCTTTGGTATTTTATAACTGTAAATGATGGTAATAATAATAATGCGTGGAGCTTATTATTATTAAGAAGGACTATTAACGTTAATTCACGCTTATTTAAAGCGTATGGTACATTCGACTTCTCATAAAGAGAAGCTCAAATTATATCCGCAAATTTCCACATAAAATAGCTGGGGCACCAATTAACTGTTACGCCACTCCAGCTCTTGTAGAGTATAAATAAAATCAATTCAACGTAACAAAGCCATTGTAAATTGCCTTCACTAGCGCTTTTTCCCCACCGGACCTCTCCATATATCTATTGACTTTATCGGGCGGGTTAGTATCCTCGTGCAGATGTAACTTTACTTGCAGCTATTGGTGTGCTACAGATATTAGTTTGAATAAATTGAGCGTAGATGTTTTAAGTTTAGAAATAGTGGTCATGAAGCTACTCCTTACTAACGCTGGTGCAATGTCGACACCATTAGAATTTAATATGTCGTAATCCAAACTCTGAGCATCTATTGTTAAGCATCGCAAGCATGTCATCGGTAATTATTTGAAAATCCAGAGTTTCCAATAAGTTTCTCTAAAGGTGAAGTTACAAACGGCATTAGCAATTTACTTACAGAACCCAAATTCTAATAATGTAAGTCAAGTCAGCTTTGAAATTTACAAAGCACAACACTGTTATACACGACTTAATTAAATCGCCCAGACTTGTTAACTAAAAATGGAAATCTCTATTGTGGTTTTCACTAGAAACTTGTACCCACATAATGGCCGAATGGGTTTAAACATTGTAAAGTTATTTCGGTGTCTGAAAGGCTCATATTCTTATTCAGCGAAAGCATTCAAATGGAGAAAATGGGGTTAGTGAACAAGTTTATGTTAGTTTGGGGTCAAATAATGTGAGCGTAAAATACATTACTCGCATTATTTGAATAGAATTTAGTAGTCAAACAAAGGATAGTGTTAACACAGTTTAAATCTCATACAGGGTGCTTTTGAGTGATAATTTATTTTTATAAGGCCAAGCAGTGTTAGAAGAAATCTGAAAAGTTGCCTACTGAGCTGATCAAAGGTGCTCTATTGAACTAAATCACTTTTTTTTATAACATATGTTAAGTGTCCTTTGCTCGATTCAAATCAAACGATCATGTTACACCTGTCTCCTTTTCCAATGAGATATAAAAGGTAGGTGTACTACAGAAAAAAAAATAAATGTACTCTGGCGGAGCTAGCATCGATCTTTAAGGGCTGCGGAGTTTGCAAAAGACTAATTTCAGGGGGAAGAAGTTATTCACAGAAAAAGCTCTTGATATGATTACTTCTTTTCTTTTTTGACCTGGCAATAAAAGAATTAAAAATCAAATGTAAGTTGGAACAAGAAAAATATTATACCCGTATATAGAAATTTTCGTTATTAATATTTGAACAATTATCTCTAAAAAAGTAATCAATAATCGGAAAATCAGTCTTAATATAATGTTTTTATAAGCATGTAACATTACTTTGTAATGTTGACTAATAAACAGATCAATTAATTAATTAAAAATTCATTAACTTGCATAACTTATAGACAAGAATTCCACAATAAATTACTTTCATATTTTAGTTAGATCCCTCATAAAAGACCAGGTTTACAAATAGCTTAAGGCTAAACTATTAGAAATTCCAGCGGCAGGTCTTCATAATTTAAAGCTCTACCCTTGTAAATCAAATACAATAACCCTCTTAAAGTTTAGGTCGGTTACAGATTGACGAATCTGATGAAATTAAAATGGAATAGTACCTTTTAACGTAAATAAAGAAAAGCAATTTTCTATTGAAGAGCTTAATTTTCTTAATAATTTCTTTGATTGACAAGGGTTATAGAAAACGAAACATTGAAAATAGCTAAACTATTTCTCCAATTTGTTTGTTCAAAGATTGCAAAAAATTTTAAGTTGTCTGGAGACATCCATTGTATTTAAAATCCATTTCGGCTCAAGTGGGTTAACCGGTCTTTTGTTAATGGCAGACCACTGTCGCCAACGGGTATGATCCACAATTTAGTAATTAAGAAATTTTTAGAAGATACAACATATTTAAACCCTTAGAAAAATAATTGCTTCCGTGACCCTCATCTAAAAAGGGGTTGGACTTGGTTTCTAAAATCTTGGTTTTGGGGAGGTTCTGTTCAGTCATTGGATAACAGAAATATGACGTAAATAATGGTTAGAGTAGGAATTAATCTATATAACTTACAGCGTTAGCAAAAAGAGGGAGATTCCAATGGGGCTGTCCGTGGTCAAGAAGTAGAAAGAAACGTAGCCACAGAAGTTCGCGGGTAGCGTTCTTCGGCAACACAGATATGGAATTGCACATAGTATCACGATAGTGAAATTGGAAAGGAGTAATTAACTCTTCCAGTTTGCGAGGGTTACGCCCGTATGTTCGCGGATTTATAATGATACAAGGTAAATAATAAAAAGCTTGTAGGCGTGTGACGCACAAGTTAAGTGATATTGTCAATAAGATCCTGCCGGATTCGTGTGCCATTCAATTATTTAAAAATTACAAACAACAAGAGCAACAAGCGAGATTCTCTCCCCAAATTTAAGAGCTGTTCTGCGTTGGAAGGCAAGCCATAAAACAACTAATGATTTTTAGTAAGTAAGTTTTTATAGTTAAGTAGCATGACCAATTTTTAGTTAGTTTATTTGTTAGGACGTTTTGGCCATAAACCGTAGGATTAATTTAGTGTAAAATTTATAGTATAATTTTTTTTTCATAAACAAGTGGTTGGGAATTACTTATGTACGCAAAATTTTCATAATTCCATATTCACCTATTCAATTAAATTTCTAAATTAAAATCAATGAATGTAAGAGGTTCACGTTTATTGCTCTGTTAATTAAATAGTTTTGTTTGGCGTTGATTGTCAATAGTTTTTTTATTACTTTTTTATCATGGAAGTTGCATAAGTAGTAAAAAAGTTAGGAATTGATTAAAAGGAACAATTGTCCTCCTTGGGATGACAAGTCTCTCAAGGTTTTGCACAAACATTTAGACATTCTCGACTTGTCTGGCGCCCTTGGTAATTGTTATTAAGCCACAATATTTATGAAAGGTAAGTGCCAAATTTTTTTGTAGTATATTATAAATTAATTTAACCCTTTCTGCAAAATTTTAACCCTCTATATGATCTCACAACCTTCCGCTAGCTAGTGCCGGTGACCTCCCTTTAATTTTTGTTTTACAGGCTGCCCCCATTTTATAATTTTACTGGAAAATACATACTTAGTAGCTTTTCCGCTTGTAACAAGCACTTACACAAAGCTTTTTGTTAAGGCAATAAAATAGTTCTGTTTCGTTTTAACTTATTTGCTTGTAAACTTTTGTGACCATAAAGATTTCGTGAAATTTCCCATGTACACAAAGTGAGGTTATAAGCAGTAACAAAAAAATATTTAGGAGCATGTTTTATTTAAACGCAAGATAAGCAAAAAGCAAAAATCGCTTGTAAATACTTTCATAAACAGTTTAGATATGTGTAAAAAGTTAGGTTATAATCTTTATATACTACCATTTACAATAAAAGAAATTACCGTAAAACTCATACCTGGAGTAAGTAACTATTTTAGATTGTTGCTTATACTTTAGTATTTTTAGAGTTTCCTATGGCCTTTTGTAGACAACATCTGGCAGTTGTCAAACGACTCGTTCACAAAGTGAAGTCTTTAACTTTTTGAATAGATAAACATCTGGTCCGCCAAGTATTTGCAGTTAAAGACAATTTGATTCCATCGAAGAAAAAATTCCGGCATCCAGGTGTTTTTATATTATGTAAGTAAAACTGTTTCATATCATAGTTTTTTATATAAAATGTTGCGAGAATATTTATGAAGAAATCGACAATATCTAACGCAAAAGATAAATTCAAACATGGATTGTGGGTAGTAATTTATATAGAAATAATTGTAGATATTTTGGAGTGAAAATTAGAGGAAAGCTTTGGAGATAATATTCGAAGTAAAATTTTGGAGTAAGATTTTGGACGCTGCAAAATCAATTGTTACTAATTTATTATTCTCATGGTTTAATGAAACAATTAAAAATTTATTTTTTAATATCTTACCACCCTTAATTTACAGGACAGGTTTAAATAAATGAGACTTCATCTTGTATCCGGGGTATGACATCTGTAAAATTATGTTAAGTAAAATGTTATGCATTTAGATAGAAAATACATACCATAGGTAACCTCGTGTTAATTAATAGAAGACAGTCAGATAACAAAACAAACGAACGTTACTCGAATGTCACAAATAACCAATATAAAAGGGGTTATCAATGGAACGACTAAATTACACCCCTGACATAATTTCAGATCCACACCAGTTGTGTTTTGAAAGACGTGCTTGAAGAAATCGACAAGTTAGAAAATTACTTGTATTCGCATTTATCTATATAACATAAATAAAGGAGAAAAATTATGAATAAATATAATAATCTCTGTGTCTAGCTTTATTTTCTAATCGAATTGGATCTGGCAATTTGGAAAAGTTACTAGAAATTGAATTCGTAATAGAAAAAGAATCGTAAAAGGTTTTGGAGATAGAAAAAGATTAAAGTCCCACACATTATATCCGTTCGGCAAACGAGCGGCATTTTACCACTGATTCCAATTTTCGCCAGAGTAAATGCCCTAGGAACCATAACAAAAGGGCGGCAAAAATTTCAAAAGCTGCTAACAATGCAAAACACAAAGCTAACGTCTCAACAAATCTATAAAAGTAATAGTAGTTGCCAAAAAAAGAAATTGTCTGTTTCTAAAACCCTACAAAAAGGCGCGGCATTATTCTTAAAACCCAAAAGCAGGGGGGGCGGGGTTATTTTATAAAAATCCAACAGTCAAAAGCTAAGTAAGTTACCTGGAAGAGCTTCCACCGACGTTGATATAAGGAAATAAAACATCTAAAATTCCTTATTTCCGTGGTGTTTTTTATAGAGATCGGTTGAAGAAGATTCAACCGCAGGTATTTAAGTTTATCTAATATTGACAACTATAACTGTAAATTATACAAGTCCCGCAAATATGCTACACCGAAAACCGAATATCCCGCCCACCAAAATAAGTATTACACATTTTATATTTAAAAGTAATTACGGAAACCTGATAAACCTAAACGACAAACTAACCTAAATGACATATGATTATAATTAAAATATATAAGTATCAACTAATCGATCAGCAGTAACCATAGTTTTACTAGAGGATATTGGACAAGTCCTTGAGCTGTCTTTACCGTAGCAACACGTACAATTTTATTCCTGCCTGGGTGGACACTGACCACTCTGCCTAGACGCAACTGTAGAGGAGCAGTTTCCTACCTTTATGAGAACAAGCAAACCAATACACAAGGTAGCGTAATTGTTTGTCCACTTACTCTTCTGATGCAGTGTGTACAAGTATTCAGTACTCCATTTTTCCAAAACCCTTGCTGCAATTTGCTGCAGAGAGGTTTACGGGCAACATATCCGGATCCGGTAACACCGAGACCGGCTCGACATTAAGAAAATGACCAGAAAACGACACGGTCCCAACTCGGAACCATAAATATTTATAATGATTCCGGCCGTGAAAGGCTCCGACAATATCATATAAATTTTTGTTGTAAAACGTGCCTATCTAACCTGTCTCCAAGCTTTTGTCTTAACATGTCTTTAATTTCCATTGCTACCATCAAGATAGCTTCTTCACTCAATACTCAAAAATTTCCTACGTCTGATCGTAAATACCAAACGTTTGGTCAGCAAAAGAAAGTAAGACAAAGTCTCAAGTTATTACCAAAGATAATAGGTAAGATAGAGATGTTAAGATAAAACTAGATAACACTAGATGGATCCGAAACGTCCCAGTATGCCAAGGCATGCTACAACTATAAGCTTTAAAAATATAGCGTAGAATTTCCCAGCTGACCAAGCCGTTTTATTCTCCATTATAGAAATACAAAAGAGAGTGGTTCCTCAAAGCCGTTAAATAGGAAAATACTCGTACCCCCTAAAAGAGAGAGACTGTGAAGCAGACCCGTTAGTTAAAACAGTACGAGGGACCGGGAAAACATGTTAGTGAATTGCTGCACTTGACATTGATTGAAATCGATAAAACATACACTCATATATACTTACACTCTCAGCGGTCACGTGCGGCTGACAGCGGCACCGTATGACTTAACAAAAGATCCCCAGAGACGTGGTCCAGGTGTTATGAAAACCCCCTGCGTGACTACGCGGTGGCTAACGGAAATGAAAAGGCGATAGACATATAGGGAAGATAAAAAGAGGGAGATAGGCATTTTTGGAATGTGCTAACGACTTCCAGGTAGAATACAATAGAAGAAGGGCTCGCGTTAAGCAACAGCGATAAAAAAAGGTGGATAGAAAAGCAATACTCAACCAGCCAATGTGGTCACTAGTCCGGAGTGGGGGGAAACATCACTCTTATGTGGTAGACGGGTGTTCCGAGATAAGAACAGGCCTACCGAAAAAAGAATAAGGCGGAAACAGAGACAGCGGTATAAGAAAAAAGTTAAGTTTTGGACAAGCATCTGAGAGAAGGTAGATAGTTGTCCCTGTTAAACGCAGATCGGTTCAAGCGACCACCTGCTGTGTTAATCAGACAAATTAAGGAACATAATAACTTAAAAAAATTACTAGACCCCTGATGAGAACTAGAACGATAATCCGCATCCACTGCGATAAGAAGATCAGACAAAAAATTGAAACGACCAACTTAAAAGTACCATTGCAGATACCGTCTCAACATAGGAACCAACTATTCCAAGGTAATTTTCAGAAACGGTAACGCCATAAACACACAGGAATACTTAACTATAGCAGTTAAATGAAGATACAAACATACTTTCTCAATATGCTAAAACAACCAAGTATTCGATAAGATATCAATAAAAAGCGATAGCACCTCACCACGAAGTTAAATAAAAAAAAAGTTTAAATGTTCTGATGACTTAACAGAAAAAAAAACAAGTAATGATAAAGAATAAAGTGAGCGACTGTAATAATTCAGAAGAAAAACACATGGAATAGAAACTCCTAGTTTTGCAACTGCGAATATGGACTCTTTCTTACAGTGGCAAAGGCCGCTGATCCTATGTGTATCCAAAGAAAAAAGCATCCACTCAATATCAGCTAAAACAAATTATAACAATTCAATGAGTAACTCCAACCAAATTTACGACAATCACCACGAAATTAAACAACGTAAGATAAATGCTAAAAAACAAAATAATATGATGCAGAGAAGGTGCCAGGATTGATTAGATGAAGCAAAAAAGTGACATTGGGGAATCTAGATAATAAACAGACATGTGGCTGACCATAAATTCAGGGGAAGAATTAATAGCCAGCAAAAAGATAACTAAAATAAGGTAAATAAGCCAAAAGTGTAGAAGGTACATGCTGTATGAGAAAAGAAACGAATAGATAAAGCTAACAAATTCAGAGCGGAAACAAAAACATTTGGTAGACGATTAAAGAAATGAAACGTAGAAAATTAATTAGCATGTGGGTCAGCGGAGAACGGTTTAAGGTTTTTGATATGCCACCTTCCTTGACATTTTCCTTCGGTGTCTTGCAGTTCATAGATAAGTGGACTAATTACACAAGTGCCCTACATAAAATGAATTTTGGAGCTAATTTCGAAGAGAATTTTTTTAGTAGCATCAGATAAGACATAATTTTTTTTCTAAACCTGTTAACCTAAAGCAAAAGAAATATCTCGTTTTCGCAGATTATAATGATCTTTACTCTTTTCGTAGCCTTTTTAACAAATTTTTTCTAACATCATTGAAAATAGAAGGTAATGATTGTTGGTCTTCGTAGTTTTTTGTCAAATTCAATTACGTTAGTGTCATCCGGAACTGAACCGTAATAACTACCATCAAGTAGCGTGTATCTTCCAAAAACAAGGAATGATGGAGTGAATTGGGTCGCTTCATGTTTAGATGTACGCAAAGCTTGAGCAATTTTAAAAATATTTTAGTTCCACTTTGTGTGGTGTGAATCGATATATGAAGAGATAGCAGTGATTAAGACTCTATTTACTCTTTCGGTAGGGTTTACCTGTGAATGGTATTTGGCATTGAACTAAATTTTTTGTACCATAACTTGTAACGAAATTTTGAAAATCTTTTGAGATAAATTGCGATTCATTATCACAGAAAATAATTTGAGGGGCACCAAAGATAAGAAATACATTTTGTTCTGGAAATTTAATTATAGCAGAAGATGTAGCTTTAGTTAACGGTTGTACAATAACGAATTTAGAAAACCAGTCGGTGACGATTAAAAGATATTGGTTACCTTTTTTTGATCGAGGGAGACGTCCTAATAAGTCAAGTGATATTAACTGAAAGGCATAAGATACACGGTTGAAGTTACATATCAAACCAGAACGAGCTTCTAGGGAACTCTTCTGAGCCCCGCAAATTCTACAGTTTCAAATATAGCGGCAGACAGATTTTTTTAATGTAGGCCAATAATATAATTAAGATATTTTAGCTTAGGTTTTTGTAACACCAAGACGAGCAGTGTAGGGTCGTCGTGACACAATTTGAGAACTTCAATGCGGTTAGCGGTAGGAACTACAAGTTTCCATTCAGGGACGTTAGAGATTTTGTGAGATAAGGAAGATACAAATTCGTATAATCTATTATTCTTCACGCGAAAGGTGAAAAATTTATCAGGATTTTCAGAAACTTTCTTTATCATATCAAGATACCAGGCATCAAGAATTAGATCTGGGAGATTAAGAGAAGCAACATCACGAGATAAGGCATCAGGCACGACATTTAATTTACCAGGTCTATGACTAACCTTAAAGGTAAATTGAGAAATACGCAAGTTCCATCTTGCCAACTCACCTGCGGGTTGTTTTAAGTTATTTAGCCAAGTGAAGGCTGCACAATCAGTAATTACTGTAAAATGTGTACCTTCAACATATTCTCTGAATTTTTCGATGCCAAAGATAACCCTTAATAATTCACGTTCGGTAGCTGAATATTTTTGTTCAGCTGAAGTTAAAGCACGACTAGCATAAGCAATAGGGTGTTCGAATCCATTGTTTACTTGGAACAACATTGCGCATAGACCAGTAAGCGAGGCATCGGTCTGAATATAGAATCTTTCGTCAAAATTTGGGAAATTAACATAGGTGCGGAGGTGATTAACGTTTTTATTTGTTAAAAAGCCTGCTGAGCTTCTAGATTCCATTCAACAGATTGAGTTTTCTTTTTATTTTTAATTAAGGCAGTAATGGGTGTAGATACATTTGAGAGTTAAGGTAGAAAAATGCGATAGTAGCTAATCATTCTTATTAAACGTTTAATTTCGGTAACAGTCTTTGGTGTTTTAAATTGAGTAATAGCGTCGAATTTAGCAGGATCTGCCCGAAGACCAGTTCCATCGATAATAAAACCAATAAATGTAAGAGAAGAAAAGCAAAATTGACACTTCTCCCAATTTATTTTAAAACCTGCTGCATTTAGGCGTTGAGCGACTTCATTAAGTGTAGCGATATGTTCTTCAAAGGAACTTGAAATGACCAACATGGCGCCTAAAAATACAAAAGCACGTTTTCGGTGTAAGATAGGACCTAACGTTTAATCCATAGTACGCTGTAAAATCTGTGGCGCGTTGCAGAGACCAAACGGCAAGAAATTATATTCAAACAAACCCCGACCTGGAACACAAAAAGCAGTCTTTGGACGTGAAGATAAATAAAGAGGGATCTGATAAAATGCTTGTCTAAGATCGATGGATGAGATAAATTTAGCATGGCGAAGCCGACTCAAGATAGAATCAGTACGAGGTAAAGAATAGGCGTCAGCGACAGTTACAGAGTTAAAGTTTTCTTCTGTCAAATCAAACACGCCATTCACCATTCTTGTTACGAACCAATAGCACGGAAGACATCCATGGCGAATTTGAAAAAGAGATAACACCGGATTCGAGCATTTTATCTATTTCGGAATGTAAATGTTTTTGTAATGCAGGCGATAACGGATATTGACGTGCTTGAAAGGAACAGGATCACCCGTAGAGATAGTATGCAAGGCCGGAGTCTTTATGGCCCCCGGCGGAATATTGAAGTGAGGCCCCTCCATATTTAATTATATTCCCAGGATAAAGAACGTTTATATTTTAATATGTAAATTAGAAATGTTCTCTTTTTGGTAAATGATTTTTGCCTTTATTAAATTCTCTCCGTGTACATGCTGCCTTTTTAAAAATTGAACGTACTTTTTTCGCCAAAAGAGGCTCAAAGTGAGGCCCCTCTCCGACCGAGGCCTCCGGCGACCGCCGTGTCCGCCGTTAGGTAAACACGGCACTGATAGTATGTGTTGCGGTAGTAACACAACCAAGTTCAAAAGTATTCAATTTACGAAATTTGTCAATTATAGAGTTAACAATTTCATTCTGAGAATCGGTAAGAGAAATTTTATTAGATATATCAGCCGACGCACAAGAGTTTGTTTTGAGAGAAGCTTGCCAAGAGAAATCTTGAAAATATAAAATAAATTAAAAAGTTGGCAAAGGTCAATGCCAAGTAAAAATGGATAAGCTAATGTCGGCACAATTCAAAATGGAACATCCCGTTCGAGTGATTCTATACGAATTTTTAATTTAAGAGAACCAGTTACATTATTTTATTATCGTTAGCTAGATTGATAGAGGTTTTTTTCTGAAATAACCTGAAATTTAATATTTTATTCAGAGAATTGCCTTAAGCCTTCATCATTTAAAAGAGAACATGACGAACCCGTGTCCAATAAAGCACTTACATTTAGAGAACCAATCGAAATAGGTAAATGAGGGCGATTACCGAGAGGTTTTTTAACAAGTTGTAAGGCAGCAGGATTTTGATGATAAAAGGAATTAACTGTTTTCAACCATTTAGACCATTCGGCTGGAATCGAACGACATACTTCAGATAACGAAGGCAAGTTATTCTTTGAATTTAAGGTAACGGTATTATTATTACTATATACGTTAAATAAAGGTTTAATATTGGGGATAAGTTTATGCTTTAATCCTGTTGACGTCTGGGCGTATTGAGTTGTTCTTGTTGAGTACGATTTTGGCTCCTTGAGATATTCACGTCCTGAGTAGAAATATCTCTGACAAAGTTTCCCGATAAGGTAAGGTTACATTTTGTACATTTGGATTTATAGGTATTATTTCGACCACAACCATAACAGAAGAAATTTTTTGGATATGTGCAAACATTGTATGTTCGCTTTTTTATCGATGGATAAACAGGAAAATTAATAGTAGATACTTTACGAGATGATTCTGATCGATATGTTAAGTCTGGTTCTAATAGGCCAGATTGTTTTGTTGAGGGCGGACTGAGATAAGGAAGAGATATGTTGTAATGCTAAGGGTTCCGAAAAATAAGGATTTAAGTTTCGTAAAAGTTGATCGATAATCCCTCGTTGACCGTGGCTATAGGAACCAGGACCATAACCAAACCAAACCAAATGTCAAGCTGTTTTCTCATAGCCGTAGAGTAGCACTTAATGTTTGCACAAGATGAAAAGGATGAGTTTAAGAAACGAACCTAATATTTAATTTAACACAAATTGTTCACTATTGTGAACACCGAGCAACTTTTCAAAAGGAATCGAGAAGGTCGCAAAACCAGTATCATCACGGCTTTTCCTAATCTTTTATGTATTTTATTATCTATCTATCTATCTATCTATATATATATATATATATATATATATATATATATATTAATGTGTTTGAATAATATATATAATATATATATATATATATATATATATATATATATCAAAGAATGAAATTTAATGGCAAGTTTACTTATTCTTTATAATTATAATCTATGGCTATGGAAAAAAGCAGTTGAACCGGATCTCCTCCGTGCCGACTGTTGATAAAACTTGCAAAGCCAGGTGAAACAGCACTAAGGCACAAATTGTGGGCTAGGTGATGCTGTACTTCCCATAATGTGTTCGTGTTAAATATTACATCTTTGCTACTCCTGTCCTGATGAGCCCCAATTAGGGCGAAGCGCGTCGACAGGATGCCTTTGGGGCTAATATTGAGTCACTTGCCATTAAATTTCATTCTTTGATATTATTTTAAGACTCATTAAATTTACTTATTCTTTTTATATATATATATATATATTCTAATATCACCCCTATTACTTTACTTTCACTTTGGGCTAATACCTTCTTTATTTATTACACTTTAACTTTAAACAAAATTTGTTACACGACTTTTGTCGTCGTCACAAATTTACTATTTAATGTATGACTTCAAATCGAGGTGCTTTAGCAAACGTTTGGTTGGTTCTTTTTTTACTAATTACTATATTTTATATGCCTCGACTATTTGAAACTTTAATCTCAGGGTTTTCTCACCTACTCACCGTGAGTTCAATCGTGAGTAGATGTGCACTACCCAACCAAACTGCACCCTCGTTTGTTTTACCACTTTTTAATGTACTGAATTTACTATGTATGCCAAATTTTAATAGATCAAAGTTGCCTGATGCCAAATTAATTTATGTAACTATTTACGACTTTAATTTTTGACGTTATAATATATTTACGGTACTTACCAGAAATATACCGCGCTGAAGGCCTTCTTTTAACTGCTGGCTCAAGTTCGAAATCGCCGTACGCACTTTCACAAAGATTCTCCAATGTTGTCCGCTTGCGTACTGCCTCCAGGTGTTCTTAAAAACAATTTCGATGACCCAAACCTGAAATAAATTTACCCCAATTTAGAATTTAGCAAAAAAAACCGTTGTCTACTTCCCCTGCGTTAATTCTTCCTCGCCGTATATTGATCTCCTGTTCCTCTGCTCCGTACCCCAATTAATCCTCTCTTCGCACAATCCAATTTAAACCCGCTGTCCTATTATAAATCACTCCTAGTCCTGCTATTCCAATTATCCATACGATGTCCTTACTGCCGTTTAATCTTCTCGAATCAATCCAAAATTATTTATGTCGTCGATGCCTTCTTTATCCACTCCTATCTCCTACTGCCGTTATACCAAATCTATTCCAAAACCAACACCAATCTTCTCAAACAAATAACCGTCGCTTTCCCCGTTCCACTAATAACCACTTCCAAATCTTCTTTAAATACTCGTCGCCTTTATTTACTCGATGTTTCTTATTTCTTTCACACTTTACTAAATAATACTCGATGATACACATATAAACTTTTATTTTATTAATATTTTACAACTTAACGCAGGTTTCATAAAATAGGTCTTTATCTGAACAAATTCGAAAAGTAAGTCCCTTATTTATTTTGCTTAGTTATTAAATCAACAAACTTAGCTTACTAGAATAACATTTTTAAACATATAACATCCAATAACAAATCATCTTTCTTTCAGTGTCCAACATACCTTCGCTACAGTCTTTATAATAATTTTAAATTTCTACTATTGGTCCAAAACACTTCACTAAACTCCAATAACCTTTTACATTTTGATTCACTTTAAATTTTGATTTACAATTCGTCCAAAAGTTTGATTCTATAAAAAGGAAAAGCCAAATAATTTATACACGACCTGGACGCTTTGTTATATTGCAGATATCCATAAATGCGTTCGGCTTTCCGACGGCAAATGTACTCTCAACTGGCTCATGAAATATCAACTCAGTATAAAACCTCAAGTACCGTGCATTATATCAACGTCATAAAGTCATGTTATCTACCTTTTGGCATATAAGTTTCAATCTGAAATGGTACATACTTTAACGTATGTAAAGTATAGCAAAATTTATAGTTTTTAAATTATTAGATCTGAAATATTGATCCTATCGTTTGGCATACACCCCTATTAATACAAATATACCTTTAGAAGCCTTATATCCCCCCCCCTTACATAACAATATATATTGCTATGATAATCAAGCCCCACGATTTGGGCTGTGATACTCGCAGCCCCTTGTTATTATATTAATATTTAGCCCCACGATTGGGTCGAGCTATTTATGTCGTGTTATCTTCCTGTAGGAAAAATAAAACCTTTATTATTCTCGCCCCTCGGTTGGGCAGATATATTTATGCTGTGGTTTATTTTTTTATTACTCAAGCACTTATAGAAATGTTAATTTATAATTTTCTTTGCCTCGACTAGCTGATTCAATTAAATAAAGCAGTTCTACCATACACAGTATAATGATTAAATATTTACAACCTTTTTAAATATCTTCTCCCTTTTTAAATTATTTACATGTCAGATTTTTAGAAAATCAAGCCAGCAAAACGAGCTTTTTATTACATTTAGAGACCTGTTGAAACGTTTCAAGATGTCTATTACTTTTCATAAATTTATACAAGAAATCCCAATTTGTCGGTTCTTACACTTTGAATTATTATTGAGATAAAAACAGTTTTTAAAATAAATCATATCAAAATATCTAACCTGAAGTGGTTCAGTAGGTGCTCTGCATTCCCAAGAATTGAAGTCGACATCCAACCAAATTAGTATCCAAATCGTTATTGGTGAGTTTATTCCAATGAAAGGTTTTCCATTTCCGTAATAGAATATTTGCCATTTTCAGAAATTATCAAATTGCTTGAACAGACAGCATTCTCCAGAGTCTCGTATCCAAATTGTATTTAAGATCGTAATTAACAGGAATCGTAACAAGATTTTTATTAAGATCGTTATTTCGATTGTAATTTAAGATTGTAATTGAGATGGTAATTAAGATGGTAATTAAAAGCCTTGTTTTATTTATTATTAGAAATGGTATAATTTCACTAAATCTGATCTACTTACGTTTTTAGAAGTACGGCTCGCTTGCACAATTGCACACTCTTTAATTTTCACTTTAATTTAATTTACTATTCACGTAAATATTTCGCACTTTCAAGTATAGTGACTGCTCAGTTTCTAAAGTATACTAACTCGATATTCAATTGTTATGATATTTATAAGATCGGCTACTTTTGTTTGCGATTCGTGGATTTCACGTGCTGGGCGAGACCAAGTGTCTTATCTCTTGTTATTGTGGGAAACTTTACCAATTGTTTAGTTCAATTGTATGAAGCGATGCTAAGAAAGTCACGTAATTCATTATAATACCTCACATTTAATTCAGAAATCCCAGGAATCTTCGTCCAACAAATCACGTACTATTGTTGTTGGCCTTATTCTAATCTGAATGGAATAAATTTGGTGTTTGTTTATTTCCTAATAATTTGGATTTTTGAACAAATGTAAATACTTTTAGATCACGTACGCTTTTCAAATAATGTATAATTTCTGCGTGCGTTTAAGATGATATTATTAACGCACTTTTTGAATATTCATCTAGCCAATTCATGCAGGTTTTTCACTGATTTAATTTCAATGCGTTTCGTTACATTTTTAAATTTTCATCTTTGCTCGTAGCTACTCTTGGATATGTGTTTTAATCGCT
The DNA here is from genome assembly GCA_036346225.1 of Platerodrilus igneus. Lineage (NCBI taxonomy): Eukaryota > Metazoa > Arthropoda > Insecta > Coleoptera > Lycidae > Platerodrilus > Platerodrilus igneus. Next base: position 3,311,584 of record JARFIW010001055.1, read on the forward strand.
TGTACTGCTATATACAGTGTGCTCTTAATTAATAATATTTATAATGACCTATTTACTCTTCTAATATCTGTAATTATGTGCTTTTGTTACTTGGGAGTTTCTTTTATTTATTCTACGACCCCTGTGACTTAACCTACCCCTAAATTAACCCTATAATTACAGCATTAAATGTATGTATATAAATATATTGCTATGATCCTACAGGATTATTCCTGGAACTGTCATGCCCCGACGTTGGGCCGTCATTTTAATTATGCTATGATACTCTCACAATTATTCGTGCCCCATCGTTCGGGCGGTCATTTTAATTAATGTTATGAATAAACAGGAATTTATCGTGGACTGACCTTGTGTCGACCAATAACAGAACTTGATGTGATAACGCCTTACTCGATATCAATGGCGTATTCTATTTGACTCCTCTCTGTTTAAATTATCAAATTACACTCCCACTAACTTTTATCATTCGGCCTCGACTAGCTTTTATTTTGAGTTATAAAATGAAGTTAGTTAATTCCATATAATAAAAACAAATATTATGTACAGGTTTTGAAAATTATTGAAATACACGTTTCAATCAATTAATATTGTAAATCTTATTTTATCTCAAAAATCATATGCTTTTTAATTAAGAAAACTATTGTTTTTATAAAAAGAAGCCTGGAACGTTCAAAACCCCTTTATCATATTACGTACTTTCTACGCATGCAAGTTCGTTGTTGACTCCGTCACACTAATTTATATTAATTAAGCAAATTTAATATTTAAATTCAAATAGAAAAAAAAGTCTTAAAACTAAAAAATCTAACCTGGTCTGTTTTCTTCGTTATTTCCTTCTCGCAACCAAAATTATCGACGCATCCATTATCAACTAGAATTTTCTATGCATTATACCATTCATTTGGATCAAAATTATTCTCCACTAATTCAGAATTATTATATACCCATTTAAAGTTTTATCTATCCACACTTAGATTTATTACATTTGAATTATTGTCGTCACCCTCTGGATTATTTATTCTCACCAGACTCAGAATTGGAATTTATTTTCACCAGACTCAGAACATCATTTAAATTATTATATTACTTAAATTATTATGGTCAAACTTGGAATCATTTTTATCCGCCTCCAACTTAAAATATCATCGTCAGACTTAAAGCCCTATTATTATTATATTTTAGTTTAAATAAATTTCCCAAAATCTACTTACGTTTAATCGGCAATAGAAATTTTCATCTTCGTCGCACTATCTGTCACTCAAACAATTTTCACTTTTAAATATTATTCTTACGCGTTACTCTTAGGTTCAAAGTGACGCACCTCGGCCTTTGTTGAGTTGACAACTAAGCTCGTTATCATTGTCGCTGTTAATATATGATAGATATCCCACTTCGTCTGTGGGCATGGCTTACAAGCCCGTCGCTAATCTTAACCAATCAAGTCTTTCCATTTTCTACACTTAAAGTAGTTTTCTGATGTAACATTCTCGTACTCTCAAATAATTGTTGTTTGCTTGCAGCTGCTTCGTTATCAGCCCATGCGGTGTTTTGAAAAATATTATCGCTTTACGTGCAAAATTTATATTAATTAACCCTATTTTAAGTAACCGGTAGTAAAACAAAGTGTACACATAATAATTAATATTTAATTTGTATTCGCTAAAAATGAAAGGATAGAAGTCAATTTTAATTGGAGTTAATTAAACCATTATTAATAATAAGCATAAAAGCCTGTGAAAATCTAAGATTAAAATACCAGAAAATAAAGCTCTGAGAATTAATATTATGTTTGAACACCTGCGTAGTTTAAATGTCACGTACGGCGAAAATTTTGTAGATAACAAATGGTTTCAAAGAATCTTGGAGAAACCGTAGCTTAATAGTTACGAGAAATGCTAAAGGTGGAATATTTCACACTCCACATGGACTAAAATAATCGATAATAAAGAATATCAATTTGCATCAATAAGAACGGGTTAGATAGAGACAGATAATATGCACAAGACCGAGACACATATAGTAAAAGGCGTGAGTAGAGCAACGTCATGGGGTTGCGATTGGTTGAAAGTAAAGGCAAAATTTGAGAGGTGAAAATAACATTTCTGAATAAAAGTCAATTAGTTATTTCCAGACGTTGCGTGCCGTGTTGAAATTTCTGAGATTTAACTGGGGCGAGTACAAAATTCGTAAAAACCGACGCGCGGGCTACGGAATGGGAACCGAGAATGCGAAATTCTTTAGAATGGTCCGTTTTGAGGACTCGACCGACAGACAGGCTAACCTCTATATATACCCAGGGGAATATGAACAAGTTCTCTTACATCCGCGACTTGATTCAATACGTTAAACAGTGCATTTTAGTTTGATAGAATAATTTAAAGTTTGCTCGTATATTTTGGTGATTTAAAACAGTTTGTTATTTACGTGCTAACATGATTGTACTTGAGTGCACTTAGATACAAGGTAATAAAATTTAGTATCACTGTACCAATTAGTAAAATTTACAACGACAAATGAATACACCAAAAGTAGGCAGTAGGCAGTTTTGGCGTATATTGGTGAAAGAAGTATGAATTTCTTTGCTATTTTTCGGGGGTGTTAATGATTAAATGGTTCATAAATGTGTCTGGATCCACAAAACAAGGGTCAGATATACACAGATGAGTTCTGGAAAAGCCCAGAAACAACTTTAAATAAATGGTGATGGAGAAAATTTTAAAAGCGTTGAGAATCAGAAGCTGTAAATATAACCCAGTTGGAATGGTGTGATTAACAAAAGGGACGATGTACATTGAAGCTACGAGTGCAGTAACCTTCAGGTAATTTATACTATTTTGTTTGAACTTTGATATTTTTGTGTGTGTTGAATTACTTTATAATTGATTTACTTTAAATGGACATTAGTGAAATTGTACTAACCATAAAATTTTAATGTTAAGGTGAAATTTGCTTGTTTAAGTAGAAAGGGGTATTTAGTATTGATGTTCTGGATTATGATGAAAATTTGGGTATGTCTTTGAGCTCAATTAGACGAACCTGGTTAATTAACGTAAAGGGGTGGTAGATGCTCCCTTTGTACTCAGACTCCGGTCTGCATATATTGTTATATTAATTAGTAGGCATCCAACAAGGACTTTAATTCAGGATGCACATTTAAATGATAATAAATGTAATCTTGAAAATTTCTGATACTGAAATTTATGCCAAAATTTAATTTTGAAATTTTGTGAATATTGATGTAAATAGAGTTAACGTTCGTGTTTGTGGTAGGAATGTGTTTTTTTTTTATGAATGAGGATGAAAGTTATCTAGGGGGGCAGCCAAGGCGATTAACAGAAGAAAGTCAATGGACCAACACAGTTAAAGTAATGAATAGCTTTTCGTAGGATTCACAGCATTCTGGACATCCAATTCGTAGGGGCTCGATTCGAAAAGCGGAGTATCCGGATTTTGGTGGTATCACAGCAAAATATATATATATATATATATATATATATATATATATATATTGATATGATAACGCCGTACTCTGTGTTCTGACGTTTTTATTTAACGCCACCGCTCTGTGTTCTCACTTCAAATTTTACTAAATTTATTATTATACCACGGCTAGCCCTTTTTAATCTACACAGAGTGCACAACGTTACGATGATCAATTTTCTTTTTTCCACCCCTTTATGATTACTTATTTGAATTGATAAAACGAAGTCAATTAGTTTCATATAATGAACGGAAATAATAATTACAATTTTGAACTTCTTTAAATACACTCCTCAATCAATCAATATCATATGTATCATTTATCCCAAAATTTATATACTTTGAATTCAATATAAAGTTACCAAAAACTACACTTTCTACAAAAATATTTGGAACGTTCTAGACCTCTTTATGATGTATTACGTAAGTTTAACGTATGCAATGTTTTTTGCTGACTTCCTTACAAGTTTTGGATAAATTGAATAAATTCAGTATTAAAATTTAAATAGAAAAATATCTTAAAATAAAATAGATCTTACCTGAGATATGTTGTTCGTGTTGTGGATCAACACCCTTTTGTTGTCTTCAATCGTCTACCAATGCTCTGCTTAGTTGAACCAATTTTTGAGTACAGTTACCCCTCGTTTTCCAAAAATTTCCTCGTGCTTCTTTATCTTATATTTGTCTGCAAATTCTTTGAATTTCTTCTTAAATGCTTTCGACGCAGCTTAGAATTGTACCAGAATTTTACCAAAATTCAATTGGAATTGTCCCCTTAGAATCTAAAAGTATTATTGTCAACACAGACTTGAAATATTATGGTCGACACAGACTTGAATTATCGTCAACGCAAACTTAAAGTATTATTATCGACGCGTACTTGAATTGTCCATAAATATACCACAAACATAATTGTCGACGCTGATTTGAATTATCGTCAACGCAGACTTGAAATATTATTGTCGACCCAGATTTGAAATGTCCAGACTTGAATTATTATTGTCGACACATACTTAAAGCCCTATTATTATAAATATTTAATTTAAATCAATTACCTAAATTCTACTCACGTTTTCTATAAAAAAACGGCAAAAACTCTTCGTAATTGTTGCACTATTATCACTGTAACATACACTTGATATTCTATTATACTTTAGTTAAATTACGCGTGACTTTCTGGTTAACAGTGTCGCAGCTTCGACGTGCTTCAGTTGTGAACTGACTTGTGTTATCACTGCTCTGTGTTAAATAGCCTATTCCCACTACATGTGGGCTGGGTTTTCAAGCAGTTCTGCAGATTATCTCAACCAACCAGGTCCTGTCTTCAACATTCCCTGCATTTTGAAGTGGTTTCTGATGTAATTAATTCGGATTTCGGTGTAATGGTGTTAATGTGCTATTGATACTTTGTTATTCGTTATATTTGCCATACGTTTTTTTGTTAGATATCGCCTTATGGATAATTGTACAAAATAAATGATGTAACTTTAATGTTGTTTTCGTTTGTGTTTATGCATCTTTAAAACTGCGTTTTCTTATCAAAACGCTTATTGTTCAAGCGTAATTGCATAAAGCTTTGTTAGGTTTTATCTACTCTACTGCGTATTCGTTTTATAAATTGTAAAACACTTCTCAGTTACATGTACGATCATTTCTCTTCTGAATACGCGTTCTATTGTTGAAAGATATGCTCACTGGCATTACTTAAAATTAATAACGGTCTATATACAGAGTGTTAAATGCTTGCTTTTTACATAATGTACGAATTATCTATTTTTCTGCTGAATAAATGCAGTTTTCTGATTCCTATTTTTATTTATTGTTACTATACGACCCTTACTACTCAATACACCCCTAAACAATCCCTTATCACAGCATTATATATATAATAATGAGGCACGTCTAATACACACAAGGGCGTGATTTAAAACCAAAACAAGAATTCTAATCAACTAGAAATTGTAAATATAATAAAACAAAATAGTAGTTTCATCTAAAATTATACAGCACCAGAATAATGATACAATGAGCATCCAGTTCACAATAAATCTGCAAATTTTTCCTTTTTTGATATAAACTTTATCACAGTACTATGAAAAATAATTTAAGGGCACCACAAAATAAAAATGAAACAACTAACTAGTGAATTGAGTAAAAAAGTAACCTCCCGGGATTGTTCGCTTATAAAAAGCCACTTGTTGAAAAGTCTGGAAAGTGCTATCCACGTTTCCATTGCTTATTCATTCATAAAGTGAAAAGTGAAAACCTTTTCATTGCGTTTAGAAAACACACTTTTATTCACCTGTCTTGCGTGTTGTCGTTAACGTTTCAGGACACGACAGTTACTTAATAACAAGACGAGTCCGCGCCATTCAATACTTCCACAGAGAAAATAGGGTTTTTTGTGCAAGAAATAAAACGCCGAAGAATACAAATATAATAAGCGCGTTATTATTTACCTATGCAGTTTTAGTGAAGGAAAAACTCTTTGTAGTTGAGGCGGTGTCAAAGTATAGAGATAGTTAATTACAAGTTTCTAAAGGTTTAACTACAAGAAAGGTGAGAATTTAGTAATTAAAGTTTGCGAATTGTGCTACTACTCGTATTAACAAAAGTAAATCGTAATGCAATCTTGTAGCAAGCACATCCATCACGCTCGTTAATTTGCAGTATTTTTTGTCTAAATTCTCATAATCGATTAATTAATATCTTCTAAGGTCTTATTATACTAGAAGTGGATAAATGCAAAAGCTTTCAAGCCCTACTTGCACGTATTGTAGGTTGTGTTATATTCAAGGGCTAAAACGCTTTTATTGTTAACATTTTTGTGTTGTTTTAAACACAGTCTCATCAATGTCCTTTTACGCCTGCGCGTGTAATGAACGTTTTCTGAAGGAATGTAAAGGAGAAATGTGTATACTTGCAAGACCCCGACAAGATATCTAAAACTTTTCGAAAAGCGTGCATTCTAAGAATTGCCTTCTAAATTAAGTAACACGATCTCGGTTAGTTCTCTAAGTGATTTTTTTGTCGGTGATTTATAAAAGGTTTGTATTAATTATATCCAATACTCTTTATTTGCAGCGCTAACTTAGGAACACATTAAATTTTAAGCTAATGTTGGAACAGCTTTTGGTTGTAGTGGATTAAGTACACGTTTGATTATTAAATGAAAAGCTGAAGCTATTGGTTGTGAACATCATCCATCACACATGATTTGAATTGATCTTTCATCATGATTGTTTGGTAAAGTAATTTCAATGTTTATTGTTTTTCCGATTAATAGGGTAAGCAAAGGTGTTTATGGCTGCTAATTTCTTGTTTATAATCTGAATTGTTATAAATATGTTGGTGTACGTTTAATATCTCATTTAGTTGAGGTAATGAACAAATCTGGCTACAAAATTAACTACTCAACGTTTTCGAATTTTAGACAGTTCCCTATCAGTTGTTTAATGGAATTAGTTTGTTAATCTTTGGAAAATTTCCTATTGAAGAAAGTGTCACATAATGTAGAATCGGCTGTTTTTTTGAATAGCAAAACCGTTTGTCCCATTATATATTTATCCGAGTACAAAATATGTAAGATTATTTTTGCATGTTTATGTTGGAATCGATTACCTTTATTACCAAGTTGCCAAATGAAAAGTTGAACTCCTAATTTGTTAATGTTTTAGGGTTGATTCTAAGTATTTTATTAATTCTAATAACTATCTATAAATTATTTAAATCTGAAAGCCAATAGAGCCCATACAAATGATATATACATATGACGTGATAATGATGTCACGAAAGATCAATTATCACCAAATCCTATAAAAAACTACCACCCAAAGAGACGAAAACGGAAAAGGAAAAATTTCCAAATATTTAATTGTTCTACACTGTATAAACATAAACGTACTTTTTGCCATTAAAATACAACGCCATTCATTGCATTCGCATTATTAAAAACATAAAGGAAACCCTTATTTAATTATTAAAGCCCATAAATTGCATTCATTCATTGCAAAGATCGTAAAATTAATAAAAACTCCTTTTTTTAAATCATTCTATTCTTAGCAAAAACGAGCTTCATCTTTAAGTGTAACTACACAAGCCATTAATTTTTATTGTATGAAATAATATCAATTAAATTCATCCGCGTTAAAATAAACATACTTGCGTGTGTAGATTTTAAAAAAGATTTATTCTTGTTAAAGTTACCTTAAAACGCTTTTAAAAATACCTACCTTATTAAAATACAAATCAATCATTATGAAGGTAAAGCGAAGTATATTTTCCGAGTAGACTGAAAAGAAGTCGCATGTACTTTCAAAGCATAACATTTTTATTCCATGTGTATATAACATTTAAATTCCGCTTAAGAGATTTTCTAGAATTTTCGCAATTAATAAAATGAGGCGGCTCCGTGGCGTAGTTGGTATGTGTGTAACTACTACGCCCAAGGTCCCGGGTTCGAATCCCGACACGGTCCGCTTGAAAAATTTTAGGCGAGCATTTTTTCACAAACATACACCCTCGTTCTGATGAGAAATAAAATGGAGGTCCCGCGTGTATGTTATCACGCACGTTAAAGATCCCTACCTTGTTTGCAGCAGCAAGGGTTCGGCAAAATTCAAAACTTCCAACTAAAAACTCGCTTTCTGGCCAATGTAGTACTTACGGGTGGAGCATTGGAAAAATCACATGTAAAGTTAATAAGGTGAAAGCGTCACGTTATTATTAAAAGCCAATTATTTTACATGAATCAATAAACGACGGTTCTAGGAACTTACGCAAACATTAAAATGCAATAAAATAGAAAAGAAATATCTTTAACAGCTTTTTATAGTACAATAAGAGAGAAAGAAACAGTGAACATTAACTCCGTGTGTTAGAAAAGGTTAGACCGCACGTTTTGTCATAAACATAAATTATAGCTTGACACTAACTGAATCGTTAAAACCGTGAAATCGGTGTAAATTCTTACATCGGCGCTTACTAATGCTTCTAAATAAATCGGATAGGATTTGAAAAATAACGTATATAGATAATTTTTGTATATAAACAGGATCAAAATAAGAACGGAGATTCATTCCTTCCTAAGGCAAACAATGTGATATTTTGAGTAAAGATTTGAACGTATAAGTTTGAGTAATTTATAATTCATTTTATGCAATAAGTTACGCAGAACTTTGCATGGATATGTAATATAATTATTTTGTAAAACACTAAGATAATTGAACAGTCTGCAGCACAGATAATCCCCATGCAAGAGAATACGCTGAGTTTATTTAAAAACAATGCACTTTGCGAACTGATATTTTTGAAGATGTGGAATGGAACCAAGGAATATTTAACGCCGTTAATTACAATGGAGATGAGATTTGAATAAGCGCTCTTTGACAATAGCCATAAGTAGAAAAATTTGGACTTTTTTGTTTGTTAATTGATATGATAAGAATATTTGAATTTAAATTATAAAAAGTTCTCATTTTTATTATGTGTAAAAGAAATAGTTTGTAGAAAATTTTAAGGTAAGAGTTTACAGTATGTTGATCTTTAATAAATTATCTATAGAAAATTATTGGCGAATCACAATTCACGAACGTGGCAATAAAAGATAGACAAATAATCCATGCATAAACTAAAAAGGATTTTGTACCTGTTAACAAAAAGTAGGTAAGGATAATTTTAGTATATAGGTAATCGTTAGGAATAATTTTCTGTATGAACTTAAACTGTAAATTGTTTTATAAATTCTGTTGTATGAAAAAAAAAAGTTTTTGAATGTATATATATTTTTTTGAGATTGCTGTTTCATTCCATCTTCGTAAATTCCACAGTAAAATTTACGTTAGGCTAGACAGGCGAAGAAAAGGAAAAGAAGGGTAAGATAATATATTCATATTTTCTATTACATCCTCACAAACACAGTTTGCTGTACCTAAGTCGCAATATAACTTTTGCGACCCCCAATAAGGCTTATCACAGCAATATATATTTTATATATGTATATATATATAAATATATATATTGTAAATAGAGTAAATAGAGTTATATATATATATATATATATATTCTTTTGACGTGATAATGAGGTTATGAGAGGTCATTTAACCCATATTCTATGAATAAGTATTATTACAAAGCATATAAGAAGCCGTGTGTATAAAAAATACTCTTGAGAGATACAGTGTGTAACCAATCATTTTATACTTAAAACTAGCTTTTATTTTAAAATGTAAATACAAAAACCATCCAATTTCATGTAAGTCGTGTATGTAAAAATAATTAGTCTTGAGATATCTTAAAACGCGTTTAAAAAATATGCATTCATCCCCTGTTAGAATAGGAATCAATGCAAATTTTATTGCATTTGCAAAGTATAAAGAGCCCATATTAATTATGTAATTGACTTTCATGTGTAGAGTGTTTAAAATCAAAAATAAAAATATTAATTGCAGAAGATTCAAACAATTAATTTATTTCGGTCGAGAGAATTCTATAGTCATAAATAATCGTTAAATAAGCCAGAAATAGTTAATTATTTTCTATAAATGGATAAACGCCCCGATACGAAGAATTGCGCGGTTGTAAAAAAGCAATAAAAAATAAGATAAGATAAACGATTTTAATAGCTTTCCATAGTACAATGAGAGAAAAATTAAGAGCGAACGTTAACTCCGTGCGTTAGAAGAGGATAAACCACATGTTTTAGGATAAACATAAATAATAGTTTTACATTAATTAGCCCATTAAAATCACCATTCAGCGGAACATTACATCACCCAAATTTATTCATGCTTTTAAATAAATTGGAAATAATCTGGAAAATGACGTATAGAAATAATTTTTGTATATAAATCGGATCTGAATAAGAACGGCATTCATTCTTTTCTAAACCAAGCAATATTGTAACATTCGACATTCAAGATTTGATTTGACATTCGTCATGCAAGATTTACAGCAGAGTTGTAAACTATAAATTAGTTTACGACATGAAACATAAGTTTGTGTAGTTTGAAACATAGAAGTTCTCAAACGCAATTATTTGAGGAAGCATTATTTGTTTTGTAAAATATTAAGAGAATTAAACATTCTTCCATTCAAGAGCTACTGAAAATTGATACAAAAACAGAAAATGCACTTTTGTAAACTCCTATTCTAAATTCAGACTGGAAATGAAAACAGCAAGCATTTAATATCGTTTATTACGATTTGGATAAGCGCTATTTGACATCGCAAATATAGAATTCTAGTTCTTTGTTTGTTAATTGATAAGAATATTTAAATATTTTGTAATTTAAATTAAAATTAGTTTTCAATTTGATTAATATAACTACCATAAAATTTTGAGGTTGAAGTTCGAAATATTTTGACTTTTACTAAGTTATCTGTGCTGCATTATTTCCCAATTATACTCACGAATAGAGGTAGTAATAGATAGGTAAATTATTGACAAGAGAAGAGATTTGAGTTCTGTAAATGTTAACAAAAAATTAGGTAAAGACTATTTTAGTAATAATTTAGGAGTAAGTTTATGTATAAACTTAAGCTGTAAACTGTATAAAAGAAAAGTGTTTTTGAATGCATAGATGTGATGTACCGTGAGATTTCTGTAAATTCTACAATACAATTTCCGTTGAACTAGCCAGGCAAAGAAAATAGACACACACACACACACACATACACACACACACAGATATATATATATATATATATGTGTGTGTGTGTGTGTGTGTGTGTGTGTGTGTGTGTGTGTGTCTATATATATATATATATATATATATATATATATATTGACGTGGACTCTGGGACACTCGAGCCTTTTCCTAAAACCATTCGGGCCCCACAAATTGGGCCAACATAAAATTTTCATAAAAAAATAAATAAAAAAATTTTCTTACCCTACCTTCTCTGCTCACCCTAGCTAGCTCAGCAATCGACCTCTTCTTGAATACCTATCATTTCAAGTACATACCTCTCTCTCTCTCATACACACACACCGTCGAATAAAATTACGAAAATAATATAACAACCATACAACCTTTTATTTACACATATTAACAAATAAAATAGTTACACCTTGAACAGACAGTTTATTACAATTGTTACCAGCTCAATTATTAAATACTTTAAAGTCCTTGATTTTTAATATATTTTAAACAAATTCTACATGATACGAGTAGATGGGCCCCTCATGCAACCCTAGTTTGACTCTATTCTGGTTTATTGTGAGCTCATTATAATTCAGTTTTTGTAATTGCTTTTTAAACGTTGCATTTTATTGAAAACGAATTTAAAGACCCGTTTATTCCTTACAACAACAATTTATAGCATGAATTAACCTTTATATATCATCAATAAACTCTTTTTTTAATGCTCAAAATTAATTGTCCTGCACATGTCTCCTTTTAAACAAGTTTTAAAGGTAATAAATACGCCACCAATAAGTCAAACATACAAACACAAAAATATCAACACAAATGTTTATACAAAAACGGAAATTTAAAGTTCGTTACCTGGAGTCACCTTCATTCCTCGTCACCGCTGAAGATGGTTACCAGAAACCCTCGTCGTTGTGTCCATCTACTACGATGATGCCTGGATCCACAGATCCCCACCATCTAAATCTCCGCTACCACTACTGTGCTTCTCCCCAGATATTAGGTTTATTACACTTCAGCTTTGCTTACCCCAAATATCATCCCTTTATTTAATAGCTTTGTTGTAGTAACGGCACCTTTTATCTAAACAAGCACCACGTCGTGCAATATCACTTTAATGACATGCGGTACGCTACTACAGCTTTCATAATTTCTAACAGGATGTTCTATGCAACTTTACTGAACACACAATAATTGATAACCGTAAGAGCATTTACTACTATTATGTTGTAGATCTAAACCCGTATTCAGATCTAAATCGAAAGAAAGAGAGTTTTAATATATTTGTTCGTGTATTTATATCATTTTCAAAACCCCCCAGTACAGCCTGTTTCACTTGAAAAGCTTATTTTCGAAGCTGCTTCCTAAAATTTTGAACGTAACGAACACTGACTTCTCAAAAATCCCACTTTCGTCGTGCTATTACAAAGAACTGTGTTTACTACCGTAACGGACGCACTCTTCCTGAAAACTGATGGTCATCAACCAATGATATAATTTTCCCTCGTCACAGCGCTCCACCTATCCGCTATTTATCTCCGTTCCACGCATGGTTGTTGTCTCCTTTAGAACTCCTATTAAGTTACACAAAATCGATATTGTATCTGGCCTTCACAATTACCCGTGTAACTCGTACGTGAGCTGTATCCAATGCTTTATTTATACGTTTCTTTGTTTGTTTTATATTATCGATCGTTTATTCCACTCACTTTTCAAGGCATTTGATATTTAAAACAGTTGGTCAAATCGACCGTTGCAAACAAGTTTATAGGAATTCTATCTTAACATTTATTTAAGTTTCCTGAACGCGACATTTAACAACAGGTGTTTTTTGAAACAACCGACCGTTTAAAATAACAATTCTCGGTTTTTCCTTTCTTAGTATTTGTATAAACGAACGTTGGCTTTTAAAATGAAACATTTGCGTTTGAAATTATTGATTTTCTATGCATGCGGGCTCCCCTTTTTGCTTCCATGCGTTTGATTAAAAGTTGTTATAATTACTTATGCGTATCCTTGAACTTTTTATGTACTCAAAAGCTCATTTCCTTAAGTAATTTTAACATTCCAATTTAAATATAGAAAAATATCTTAATACCCGTTCGTTTTGACTATATAAATTAATTAATTTGGCGCGTAAATAATTCGCTTCTGTTTCTATATACACGGTTGCTAAAATTTTATTGTCTACACCTATTTAACCTCTAAATCCACAACTATATATATATATATATATATATATATATATATATATATATTGAACTGATAGAGAGGTCGCGAGAATTCATTGAAACCCAAATTGAATAAAACGAATCCAAATAAAAAGGAAACAGGAAAAGTTGAAATCTCCGAACATTATTGTGTTAGCCTGTATAATACAAGCGTACTTCATTACCATCAAAAGACAAAACCCTTATTAATTATGTAATTAAATTTATGAAGGGCAGTGGTAAGATTATAAAACTGATATAAACTTTATACCTTCTGCAAATCAATCGTTTTTAAAACATATTGTAAATAATAAGCCATTTAAAATGTCCACGAAAAACCATATCAATATTATTGCATTTAGTAAGCTTTAAATAGCTAAATTGACTCCCGTGTATATAAGTAATTATTTTAAGAGGTAAATACAAAGCCAGTTAATACATCCAAGTGAAAACAATATCAATTTGTTGCATTCATAAAGAATTTATAAACGAAGCTCTCATCAAAAGTATTAAAAATAACTTAGATTTAAGACATTCATTTCATTAAGATATAAATGCAAAAAGCCATTGAATCCGTCTAAGAACAATATCAAATTAATGCCTTCATTAATTAAAATACTAAATAAATAATTTTGTGTATAAAAACACCTTTTATTTACCGTACAAACGAATCTTTTGTTATAATTATTAAAATCTAAATCCTTTTGCATTTGCAAAACCATATTCTTGAATTTTCTTGATTAGTAAAGAAAGAATACGTCAAATCCTAAGAAATGTTATAAACGTCATTAAATAAATAAACGTTTATTTAAGGAATTCGCGCGACGATTAAAAAACCCATAAAATCGATTTTATAGTTTTCTACATTACTATAAGATAGGATGCGATGCAACGATTAACCCGTGAATTAGACAAAGACCAACGACACGCTTTACGACGTTTGTAAATCATTTTGGTCACGTAATTGATCGTTAAATGCCAACATTCTTGTAAATTCTTACAACAGGGGTAACTAGTTCTTTTAGTTAAATTTGGTATGTATGGAAAAAGTAGCGTAATCACTCATTCAGTAATTCCCGTCAACCAAGCAATATGTAAGAGTTTCAATTTACGAGATCGACGATGTAAAATTTATACATTCGCGATTTATTTTAAGACATCGAACGTGTTACTTTGAGAAATATATTTTTTTAAGTATGCGCACGCATACAATATTTAACGTTTAAGATAAAACTTTGAATAGAGAAAACACTACGAGAATTGAATAATTTTCGACGTAGATAATCCTGATACAACAGCTACTCTAAAGTTTTCTAATTAAAAATAGAGGGAGATACACTTTTGCTAACGGTTGTTCTAAATGGAGATTCAAAATACTATGGATAATCTTGTAAGCTGAGATTTTAACGCCAATGAAAAATGAAATCAAGAGGTAATTAACATCATTAATTTGGGAATAAGAATTTTAATAAGCGCTACTCTTCGCAAGTATAAAATTTCGGTTCTCTGTTTGTTAATTATAAAAATAATTGAATATTTTGTAATTTAGATTTACAATAAGTTCACATTTTATTATTTGTGTAAAGATAATTTACTGCAAATTTTGAGGTGGAAGTTCGAAGTCTTTTGATCTTTAATGAAATATCTGTTAAGGATTTTTGGCCAAACACCCTTACAAGCGTGGGAATAAAGGATGGGTAGACTATCCGCAATTTGTGTATCTGTAAGTAAATATTAGGTAAGAGTTTTGATTATTTTCTGTATAAACTGGAACTGTGAATTTTATTATAAACTGTTGTATATGAAAGAAAATGCTTTTAAATATATACATGTTTTATTGAAATTGCTGTGTTTTATTTTATTTTGTAAATTCCATGACTTCCATTGAGCTAGCCAGACAAAGCAAAGTTAGAAAGGAAGGTAAAATAATAATCACAAATTTCCATAGCTGTACCGTGTTACAATACTCTTTTAGTGACACTCCAACGTCTAGGCATGTTAGAGTAATATATATATATATATATATATATATATATATATATATATATATATATATATATAAATTGTTGTGAAATGCTCCTTCGGTCACGGGAACTGGTTCTTTCTACTGATCATTCGAGCCCCACAGATTGGGCCGTCAAAATTGCTGTGATTCTCTTCTGATAATCGCCTCTTTACTCTCTCCGCCTCGGCCGCTCACCTAGATAAAACTTTCAAACTCATTCATAAAAAAAAAACACATTCCTACCACAAACATTAACGTTAACTCTATTTACACCAATATTCACAATACATTAAAATTTCAAAATTAAATTTCAGCATAAATTACAGCATCATAAAATTTCAAGTTAAAATTTGTCATCATTTTAATTTGCATCCGGAATTAGAGTCCTTGTAGGATGCACAATAATTAAATAAACAATATGTGCAGACCTGAGTCTGAATAAAAGGGAGCATCTCCCACCCCTTTACGTTAATTTAACAGGTTAGTCTAATTGAGCTCAAAGACAGATCCACATTTTCATCATAATCAAAAACATAAACCTGATAAATACTCCTTTCTACTTATACAAGAAAATTTTACCTTAAAATTAAAAATTTGTTGTTTATACAAATTTACTACTGTCCATTTTTATCAAACAAATTATAAAGATATTCAACACACACCAAAACATCTAAGATCGAACAAAATTGCATAATTTACCTGAAGGTTACTGTACTCGTGGCTTCAATGTACATGGGACTTGCTCATCCCACCATTCCAGCTGGGTTATGTTTACGTCCTAGGATTCCTGGTCGCCTTTAAAATTTTTCTACACCACCATTCGTCTAAATTGTTTCTGGGCTTCTCAGGAACTCATCTATGTATATCTAAATCTTGTTTTGTGGATCCAATCACGTTTACAAATAACACTTGATTACTCACTCCCGAAAAATAGCAAAGAAGTTCATAATTCTTTCGCGCTATACCCAAAACTGCTACTTCTATTTATTTATTTATCGTTACTAATTTGGATAATTGGTACAGCAATACTCGCAAATATAACTAGACTTTATTACCTTGTATCTTCTCTAAGTGCACTAATAACTTTTATTGTAGCACGTAATCACCAAGTATTCTACTTAAAGTATCGAATAATCAAAAAAATAAAGAGCAAAACTGTTTAAAGTATTGAATAAAGTCAAAAATCTAAGAGAGCGAAACACCTATAAGCACGGGTTTATATAATGGCCCGCTTGCAAGTCGAATTTGTCCCCCAACGGACAATTTTTAGAAATTTGCATTCTCTTTTTCCTTCCGACGGCTCGGCACAGCGATTCTACTAAAAATTTGCACACGTCCAAGTTGAAAATCTAAGAAATTTCCACACGGCTCGCAACACGTCCGAAAACAACTAATTAATTTTACACACCAACTGATATGCTTTCCCCTCTCATGTTTGTATTTTATTTCAACCAATCGTAGACCTGTCTATATGCTATTTAAATCTACGTGGATTTCTACGTGAGTAAAATAACCCCTCATCTAGCATTTCCTGCTAAAACATCCGACCGTTTCCAATATACGTAGAAGCTGCATGTTTATCTATTCAAATTTATTAGAACGTGACATTTAAAAGTTTGCGGGTGTGCGCTCCTAATGAACGTTTTAATATAATTCTCCGAGCTTTGTTTCATGGTATTTTAACCTTCCTTTTAGCTGTTTGTTACCAACCTTGGATTTTCACAGGCTTTTATGCTTATTATATATTACTAATGGTTCAATTAACTCCAATTAAAATAATAATGAATGGCATTGACTTCTACCCTTTAATTTTTAGCGAATACTAATTAAATATTAATTATTATTTGTACACTTTGTTTAATACTCGTTACTTAAAATTGAATTAATTAATATAAATTTCGCACGTAATTTCTATTTGTTTCTTTATACAGGGTGATTAAAATTATTTGATGTCGTTAATTAATTTTCTACCCTGGACTAAATTTGAGTAATATATATATATATATATATATATATATATATATGAAAACAAGCTACAACGGTTATAAATTTTAGAGAAGGAACGTTCAAACAAATAACACGATTCCAGTAATTCTTTTAAACGTTAAGAATATATTTCTACGTAAAAATCGTTAACTGTAGACAGGTCTATAAAAGAGAAAGGACGGCTACATGTATAAACAGATCGATAAAATCAAGCAAAAGAAGATATTTCGCATGTGTTAGAAGCAGACGAAAGATATCATATGATCAGTTGTAGTGACTTTCAAACATCTGTAAGACAAGGATATTTTTAAAGGCAATAAGTGGGATAAGGATGCAGTGTGTTTGCAGGAAATATTAATTTTCAAGGTGCACAGAAAAGTAGGGAGAACAACTATGAACAAGGTGGTTATAGAGGGACAAGGCAAAAGAGATAGAAAATGTGGTGTAGACAAGGATACCAGAAAAGTAGAAATGGCATAGGAAAGTTAGGTAGTGTATGAAATAAAGACTGGATGATGTTATGATTCGAGTAGAAGTGAGATAATAGTATGTTTGCGCATATGAGTGGCGTGTTTTAAGTTGTTGGTGGGGGTGATAGCAGAAATAAAAATTTCGGAGTAAAACACTTGTTTGTGATACAAAATTCTAGGTTTTCGAAGACGGTTGGAAAAGGGGCGGTCGAAATTTGCAGAAAAGAACGACGGTTGTGTTGTTGTGCATGGTAATTTTAAGAATAGCGTCAGCCGTTGAAGAAATTTTACGGGAGAAATGTATTTTTTAGAATTGGGGTGAGATTTTCGTAGAATGTTTGTAAGGAATACGTGCAACTTGAAAGGGTGTTTTGGGTTATATAAACGTGCTGGAGGCGGCATTCGCTCTCTTAGTTTTTGATTCTGCTGAACATCTTCATCCTGGCTTCAAGCTACAGTACGCGACTAGTGCAATCCGAGATTTTATATTACAAGTGATTAAAAAGCACAAGTTGGTGCAATATTTAGAATCGGAGTGTACCGTCTAAGATTGATTTGTAAAATGAAGCAGAATGAACTGTAAGTAGCGACTTCTTGATAATTTGGTTGTTGGTGCTTCTTGCACATTGGTTGAAGGAAGAGAATGTTTGTGGAGCTGTGGCGGCAGTCCAGATGGTGTATGAGTATCGTAATTTGAATGCCAAGCGAGTTCGAGGAATAATTGCTGTTCCTGATCGTATGCAGCAATGTGGAGTGATCCTGGCAGGAGCAGTCGGTAAAGGAGAGCATCTTCAGAGGTGGCTTCATGGTAGTGGGTTGAATAAAAAACATTCCAGGTAATAATTTTTTTTAAAACTGTTGTTGTGGTTTAAACTATCAGTGATTTTTGGGGTGTATTTTTATGGACCTAAAATTAAACTATTTACGATGGAAAGATTTAAAAATGTAAATAGGTGTACTTAATATAATTGTGAATATGTTGCATATGTAAGAGGTAAACGGGTCCTTTGTTAGGAATTTTCAGTGCTGAGATTTTGCACGCATATACAGAAAGGTTTATACTTAGCTCAAAATAGACCAGGAAAAGTAACTTAAGGTTCTGGTATAAGCCCTTCGACTTTAAAATGAGCGTATGAATATAGTCAAATCTGGAAAGCTTTGTTGTATTAAAATGATGATATTTAATAGTGAGGGGGAGAATTAAATATTTAACTCGATCAGTTATGTAAATTTTGAGATTTTTGTGGGTTTCCTTTTTATTGTGTCAGAATAAAATATGATGTACTTTTGGTTAGTTAGATTATTTTTTTGTTATTTTTAAATAGAAGGGTAGTACTGAATTGTAGAGTAGATGAGCAGCCGTGGTGAGTATCCCTGTAGAAGCAGTGAAAAGAGCTAGCCGTGTGGTGTCATATATGGAGAGCATCTTCAAGAGGGAACCCAGCTAGAACTTATCGTGATAAATAAATTCGAATTAAAATTTATTTAGGTAATGATTAGAGAAGTTTTACAAGTTCTTGAGCAGTGGTAAATTCACGACATTAGGGCTCAAAAGCACAATGCACGGCAATATATATATATATATATATATATATATATATATATATATATATATATTTTAGGTAGTTTTTACACAAGGTAAGTTGACAAATACTAACGTATTACAATTAATAAGATGAAATAATAACTTAGGCTTTTATGCAAAGTCCAAATGATTATTTCAAAATTATTATTTCAAAAGATTTCCTACCAGCACAGGTAGAAGATATCTTCGAGTCTAAAAAGAAACGGTGTTACGTACGGTTTTTGGCCCTTAAAATATCTAGCAGGTAATTCACAGATAATTCCGTGAAGTGTTCCGCTAAAAATCCCGTTTTGGTAAAATACCGAAAACCTGTACTAACAAAAAAGTTGGTTGCCGACTAACTCAGTGGGACGGGTGGTGTAAGTGTTTGACAAGGGTTTCAGAATGCTATAGGGTATGAAATGTGGTTTTGAACGGAAAATACCTCGGACGCAAGGCTTTTCCCCAGTATTCCTGTAAAATTAAGTGACGTCTAGGGTATTTCCCGATCAAGACCACATTTCATACCCGATAGCATTCTGAAACCCTTGTCAAACACTTACACCACCCGTCCCACTCAGTTAGTTGGCGGCAAAACGACAATTTTTGTTCGTATAGTCGAAGTTTTCGGCATTTTAATGGGGCAGCGTAATTCATTGAATTTTTTGTGAATTACTTGCTAGATATTCTGAGGGCCAAAAACTGTACGTAATATACCTTTGACTGTGGATCAAATAGGATGCAAAACAATATTCCCATAGATTAATCGGATGAACCAAAAGAAAATTCGTTTTATAAAACTACAAAAAAAAAAACAAAAATGAAAAACAAAATTTATCCGGCTTGAAGACCCAGTACTCCGAACCAAGTCAAGAAATGTAAATGGATATAGGAAAAAGGAAAGGTATAGGGAAATAATCACTGCGAACAAAGATGGAATGAAAAACCAAAAAGTAAGAAAATGAATAAGGATAAAAACAGTACAAGCCAAAACGAGACAGTAACCGCCAACTTTCAAAGTATGCAGTGGAACAACGAGAATAATGGATGGAAAATTGAGGTATTTTAAGCCATGGTAACAATGAATCGTATTAAACGAACAACCGAAGAAAAGAATAGCTAACTAGACCGAAAAGTAGACTAAGTCGTGGTTTCTGAAGAAAAGAAGAAAGGTCTAGAAATCACATACCACGGGAAGTGGATTTAAAAATTTAATCATAGTATGCGTTTGTTTTGACTTATCACCCTGTTGAATGACATATTTTCCTAGATTTGTTGTCTCGTTTATTCACTCTAATAAAAAAATTTGAACTACCGGATTCTTTTCAAAACCGAGGTGTATTGCAATGATAATGACACTGCTACTAGTTTTTTATATATTGTACAAAATCGTACAAACTGTAAAAGAAAAAAATGCATATGTAAGAACTAGAGACTTCACAGGCATGTAAAATCTATCAAATTAAGCGCCACTAAAACAATGAACTTGTGTATCTAGTAAATTTATTCCATTAGTACTACCTATACTGTATAAAATTTATAACCTAATTTATAGTAGCTTATTTTCTAGCGGTCGTAATTAAAACATTCAAATACGATCGAGTTTGGGTAAACTAAAGGAAGGATATACCATTTTAGTTACAACTCCAAACTATAGATTATCGGAAAGCACTTTCCCAAACTTTGTGAAAGCAGATTTATATTTAGAAACCGGTTAAGAAACCATTTACACCCCATTCAGGATGTGGAAAACATTGATGTAAATCGATATCTAGGGCATGCACTAATTTCCTATTCTATCTGTTTCCAATTTGAATACGTAAACAAATGTTAACCAATCCAAAACTAAGTCGCAGGAGATTGGAAATAAAAACTGCAGTTTCTTAGTAAGTTAAACAAAATTGTAAAATAATTGCAAAGTGGATTTCAATTCGATAGAGAACAATTTTATTGCTTTGAAACGTATTACATGTTTCGAATGCAATAAGGTTTATTTCTGCATGTACCGTGTTTAAGTATCACTTAATATTTAACCTGGGGATCCAATTTTTAAATACTATATTTAGAGAGCGTAAATAAATATGGAGTAACTCTATAAAACTTTAAGACAAATTGCTTGATAAGACCTTGAGAGCTGTCACTCAAGCACGACGTTCTGAAAGAATGTAATAGTTACGTATTTACTGATGCTCCAGTGATGTTTGGTTTGAACATTTTTTGCAGCACTAAAACTATTGTATCGAATTCTCTAACCTTTATTTCCAATAAATATAAG
The DNA here is from genome assembly GCA_036346225.1 of Platerodrilus igneus. NCBI lineage: Eukaryota > Metazoa > Arthropoda > Insecta > Coleoptera > Lycidae > Platerodrilus > Platerodrilus igneus. The sequence goes on from JARFIW010001055.1 coordinate 3,333,226, forward strand.
TCTAATAATTATTCTTTACAATCACAAATATTTAGAGGGTCTTGTTTACATTAAGATTAGCTTAATCACTATTTGTAGGCACAAATCTTCTAGATACAGCGAATTGAACACTATTGTAGCACTAATCCTATTGATAATTTATTTATTTATCACATTTATATCACGCAAGCGAATTTATATGTACATTAATTTATGGACATTAAATATTTATTAGGACGGAATTCAAACTAATACTGATCTATCGCAACGAGGTTCACACTTATATACGATAATCTTTTATTCGGGAAAAGTAGAAAGAAATTTAGAATGTGCGTCATTAAATCTTTCGAGAACAACCCTGTTGTATTGCAATACCTGTGAATCGTTGTTTCTTATCTCTAGACAGATATGATTCTATTAAGATTGTATTACGATACATGTGAATCATTCATTCCTATTGCTACAGATATGAGGCCGGTTTAGTTAAAACCAAATAAGCATTCTTTTCAGAAGGATCCATATACATTTTAATTACTGATCCTCTCTTGAAATTATTTTGTAACCAGAAGCCAAATGTTCCTGTGACGATAAGAACAACTAGAGTAACAATCGACATTCTCAACAGCAGGTGCCGCCCCATTTTGGTTAAAAGTGCATGTTAAGATTTGGACCCCGGTTTTTGAAATAGTACCTGTAGTACGTTTTATACTACCTTCCAGTCCAATCTATCGAACCCGCAACCAATCTTAGGTACGGCTAACTCTTGTCTCCGAACTCCATCATCTGGTCTTAGAGATCCACTAATACCCTCAAAAGGTCATAGTAATTGGGTTTACCAGAGGACAGTTGCTCTGTCACTAGATAATAAATGAGACACCGTTCATTCCTTAGATGTATGGTTTTGCTCACCTCTAGTTGTTTTTGGCGAAGCTAGTCTAGACCATCAAATTTACTTTTGAACACCGTAGTAATTCCCCAGGTCATATACAGATCCGCCGCTAAGAGATGTGCAAGATAGTATTATGACGGCACATCAAATAGATCCCTGTTGAAGTCGTCGACAATACCAAACTTCGCTTTGTCAGTACCGCTGTAAACTGACACAAACCTTTCACAATTTGGATTAGACCTTGGTTCGTTTCTTTGCTCCCTACGCGCCCTACTTTATCATGTTTTCCGGCATTATCGTAGTCGTCACTGTCGTAAGGTGTCAGTGTGTTAATGTGTACCACTATCGTTTGGCCTTTTGGGAGCTTACGAATCTCATATACTACATCGTTGATTCGTTTCAGTACTTCGCAAGGACTCTTCCAATTTCGTTGTAATTTTGCCGACGATCCACGCCTTTGTCTGGGATTGTACAACCATACGCGATCTTTCGATTGAAAGCCAGACTATTGCGCTTTGATGTATACTTGGTTTTCACCCGTTCGTTCACAATCTGAATATTCTTTCTTACGTCTTCGTCAATCTTATGCATTTTCCGCTTGAGCTTCACGACATAACTTTCGCCTACAATGTCCTCTCAGGCATACTACTGAACTCAAGGTCATATGGTAAACGTATCTCCCAGCATAACACATGCAAGAGTCTGTCCAGTACTATGTGAACCGCAGATTGGTAGGTCAATAAAATAGGCGTATGTATTAGTTCCAGTTCATTTAATGTTCGGAAACTACCTTCTAGAAATACTTTCCCAAGGTGCGGTTCATACTTTCTACCATACCATCTGATTGAGAGTGCAACCGTGTCGTTCTAGTCTTTAACATCCCCAGCAACCGACAAACTTCTTCAAATTGCGTCGACTCATAATTTATGTCCTGGTTAACATGCAGTGCCAAAGGTATTCTCAAACACCAGAAAAGATTTTTAACTAATACAACAGCAACGGCTGCTGCTTCTGGTTGGGTATAGATACGGGAAATTGCAAAAAAGATCGTTGTATCTGAGTTGGGGCACCCGGCTGATATTAGGGGAATCGAGTTTGTCGAAGGTGATGAGGACGCGATGGGTATTAAAATTTATACGGACGGTTCACGTATGGACGATGGACAAGCAGGCGCGGCGTTTGTCGTGTTTAAGCAGGAAAGGGAGGTGTTTCGGTTTCAAACCAAACTTGCGAACTGGTGCACTATCTTCCAGTGCGAATTGGTAGCCATACGAGAGGCTATCGATTACGTAATAAATCACACGGGCAGAGACGAGTATTATATAATCAGCGACAGTAAATCAGCGCTGACGGCATTAACTAACATGAACACCTCGACAGACCTCCAAGCGGACGTCTGGAGGATAGCGCGTACGGCGCTCGGGTTTCGACGTTTAAAGTTCTGTTGGGTCAGGTCGCACAATGGCAACGGAGGAAACGATAGGGCTGACGAATTAGCTAAAGAGGCCGCGACGGGAAACTTTCGGATATCACATTCGTCGATACCGAGGTCTTTAATTAAAAGAAAGCTGCGTGAAAAATCAATTCGACAATGGGAAGAGAGGTGGAACAACGCTGCCACGGGCAGGTTGACCCACAAATTCATACCGAGCTTAGAAGCTAGAGGTAGGATTGAGGTTAAGCTCGATCATAAATAGTTCAGTTGATAACAGGACACGGCGCCTTGAAGGCGTATTTGCAAAGGTTCGGTCTAACCAACAGCGACCGCTGTGAATGCGGTGAGGGCGCGGAAAGCGCAGAGCACGTGTCTTCGACTGCCCGCTTGAAGCGGCAAATCGAGGGTTGGCTGATAGCAAATTAGCTATCCTAGGTCTGGCATGGCCAAAGAGCCTAGAGGAAGTCGGGAAGTGGTCAACCAGGCGTTCTGGACAGCCTTAAAAGAATTTGCGGGAAGGGCCGCGAGATTAGACAATCAATGATAACCGCGTGTAAAATTCGGTGGGGTTGGTGGGAGGATTGAAAAATTTTTAGATTGACTTGGCGTGAGTAAGGATACGAGCATAGATATAACCAAAACCTGATAAAAAAAATAAATAAATAAAAATAAATATAAATAAAAATAAAAATAACTTGATAATTATACCCAAATGTCCAATATGCACGAGAAACCCCAACACCATTAATACAATCACTGCCTATCTTCATAATTATGCGCGTAAAATCGGGAAATCGGGAATAAATAACAACAAATAAACAATAACAAATAAATCAGAAACCCTCATTAAATTAAATCAATAAAATAAACAAATATATTAAAATAGAGTGAAACCGCGCATCCCCCCCAGGACTTAAAAGTGAAGTGATAGTGATAGTGATTGTGATCCCCCCAAGAACATTTAGTGCATATCCACCAGGACTTTAGCAGTGCACCCCCTCTTCCCTTAGAAGTAAGTTACAGTTAGATGTAAGCAGACGACCAGATCTTCGGATGCTGGAGAATTTTATTATCGAGGTAAGGCGTAAATTGTGGCGGATGCACTCGCACAAGCATTGATTTACATTAATTAGTAGTTTTGAAACAATTTAACAAGCACGTTTGGTGTGTAAAGACGCTAGCCGACATAATGCTTGTGCGAGTGCACCTGATAAATGGGGTGATGCTTTTGCTATTTTGTGCACTGCTATATGCTTAACGCTTATTAAACATTTATTTACATATTTATATAATTATATTTATTTATATTTTATATACACTTTATATTTATTTATTTATTAGCAGGTATTGCAGTATTATGTGGCTTATTTGTTTTGTTTGACGTTCTGTCGCCATTTTGGTAGCAGTATATATTCGGGAAGGAAGAGTATAATTGCGAAGATTGTAATCATAATATAAATCAGTTAGGGAATGATAGGAAAGCTAGGGATGGATTTAAGTTAGTTAGCTAGATTTGGATAATTTTAAGACGACCCTTCAGGTCGCACTGGTAAGCAGAGCCGGCGTCTGCTATCCGGTATTACGGATCCCTTCCCTCTCATTTTGCTTGTGTCTTGTTGATCGGGTACACTCGAAAGTCAGCGCTAGGGATACCATTATTTACAACCCTGTTTTTAGTTTTTGTTTTTAGTTTTTGTTTCAGTTTGTCAGACTTTTAGATTTGTTAGATTGTCAGAGTTTGTTAGGTTTGTTAGATTTTTAGATTTGTTAGATTTCTATTTAGTTTTTATTTAGGGTGGATCAATTATGAAGTCAGAATAAATTAGAAGCACGATATTTTTTCGCGTTTAAACCCAATGTAGTACCTCCGGGTGGAGCATTGGGGACGTGGCCGCAAGTATAGCGGCCCTTATTCAAATTATAATGGGTATAGATACGCCTCAGTCCAATTTGTAAAGTAGTCCGTGACCACCAAGATGTATTTATTTCTAGAGACTGGTTTCGACAAATGACCTTGGGATATTAATTGCCACTCTCCCAAACAGGCTTCATATGCTGTATTGCTTCATGGATGCTTTTCGGTTACCCAACAGTGCACCTAGCTGAAACTTCCTGCCGCATTTCCTGACATCTTTCTTGCAACCTACACAGTGAAATCGTTTAAGGACTTTTCCTACAGTTTTCATGACGCCAAAGTGCCTTTCCGAAGTCCCAATATGTAGATGTTTTATAAAATCTTGGACACTTGACTCTTGGGAACCACTACCTGAAACGTACTCACAGATCCATCTTCCTGATCCAAGGATTGCACCAAGATCCCATCTTCTGACTTCAAGAAATCCCACTGTGCTCAGTACGATTTCAGCGTGCTGACATGCGCCCACGATGGATACTTTTCTCTGGTTTTCCAATCCATAACAACACGTAGGTCTGGGTCATTCTCTTGTTCGGTTTTCAGTTCCTGTGAATGTCAGTTATTGTTAATCATGGTTGTTCGACAAAGAAAATCAAATTGTGTCTCCTGCTGTGAACAATGGTTACAATCTTTAGGACAAGACCGGCTTTACAATGCATTGGCGTTACGGTAATTTGAACTCGTTCGATGTTCACTGTCGAAATAGTACTTATGTGTCCTTTCTATCCATGTCACGACCTACGCTTCCGAGTTCTTGAACTGCAGTAACCATTCAGTGCTGCGCGATCTGTTCGCAGGTAAAACTTTTGACTATAGAGATACTTATAAAAGTGCTCTACCGATTTCACTACAGCTAATAAGCCTTTATTCGTAACGTAGTAGTTCCTTTTCGGTTTCGAAAGCGCCTTGCAAAAATAACCAATCACATCTTCTTGGCCGTTCTGTATCTGGGACAATACACTTCCAATGGCAATATTACTTTCCTCCGTGTATAATATAAATTTGCATTCCAGCTGAAGTAACTTAATATGGAACTGTCGACAATAAATGTCTTAGCTGTTGGAACGTATTTTGACATCCTTCGTCCTATATATAAACACGTCCTTCTTCTGCTAATTTAGGTCTTGACAATATTTGCAAATCCACAAACAAAAGATGTGACTAATTCTACAAAACTGCACAGTTGGTGTTTGTTTATGAGCATAGGTCACTTTTGCACTGTCCTAACTTTTCTTGGTCTGGTTTAACTCTATTTCGTAAGGCTACATGACCCAGATAGTTTATCTTTTCACCCGACAGGTGACACTTCTTCGAGTTCAATTTCAGATTGGCTGCTCTCAATTTTTGAAACACTTCCTGAAAGTTAGTCAAATGTTCCCTAAATATCTTCCCAATCACGATCATGTTATTCAAATACTTGGTTTTGCATGACAGTCTACGTAAAACATTCATTAAACGCTCAAAGGTGACAGGAGGGTTACAAAGTTCAAATGGTATCACTGTAAATTGCCATAGACCAATGCCATTAGTAAAGGCAGTCTTTTCTCAATCTTCGGGATTCCTGTCCACTTGCTAGTACCCAGTCTTCAAGTTAAAAGTCGAGATCCACCGTGACCCTAAGAGTGTATGTAACGTGTCGTAAATCCTCGGTAATGGATAATTGTCCCTTTTCGTTATATCATTCAACCGGCGATAGTCAACAAAGAATATTGTCGACGAATTCTTCTTCTTTACAAGCACAACAGGTGATTCCTAAAGCATCCTTGGGAGCGTTAGATCACACTGCTCCTCCATTTCTTCAATCATTCTTTCGGCCTCTTAACGCTTGGCAGATGGAAATCTTCTCGGTTGTTGTCTTATTGGACGGGCATCCTGGTATTGATTTTTTGATGACTACAGTGGTTTCTCTCAACTGACTGACGTCAATCGCAAAGATTCTGGAATGGGTTTATCAACTGGTTTAATAACTTTGAGGAGCGGTAACTGGTGGGCGGCTTTGTAACGATGCTGGTACTCCCCGCCACTTGAATTACCGAAGAGCACCATCCAAATGTGGTATTTTTTTAATGCGGTGGCAGAAATATTGACTTTTCGGTTTATAACGGATACAATATGTAGCATTTTTATTAATATTTTTCCCATAAGTACGTCCTTCCCAAAAGATTCCTCTCAGACTGGTACGATAGCGCGCATAAAGTCCTCTCGGAAAGCATTATACAATCGCCCCAGCACCATGCTTTTTGTCCTTCCTGGCAGGAGACTATTGTCGTTCGTCAAATAAACCCACACAAATCCGCCGTTTGTTTTACAAAACGGCATCTCTTTACCTTACTCTTACTTTTTTCATCTAAATGAAAACCGTACTTTTTAATATGTTAAAATGTCCGCTATTATCACTTGCTGGTCAAATATTTTGCTACCGATTCCAATCTCTATGTTTGAAATTCCGTGCATACGAATGTTTTCGCCGGCCACTATCCACAAACGCGCCGGCACAGGTGTCACAAGCATTCCATCATTGACTTCCTTTAACTTTCCAGCTTCTCTTGTTTTGTTTTGGCTTGCCTGCACTGCCACTGGATATGCTCAAATTCTCCAGAATTCCAACATTTCGGCCCTTTCGCTTTTGGTCGCTGGTCACAGAGAACTCTTCAAATAATTTTTTCATGCTGTTTTGTTCTTGTTCTTTCACAGAGTATCTAACTTTAACATTACTACGATGCGACGCTTGCTTTTCCGCTTCGAACTCCAAAGCATGAACCAGCGCATCATTCAGAATTTTAGGCAGGACTTGTCGTAATGATTGCTGGACCTCTCCATTCCGTATTCAATCGACAAAGATCTGTACTGTCAACTGTTCCAAGAAATTGACCGGTGCTGGTGGATACGTTAGTTTCAACAAGTGAAGAATATCAGCTTCGAATTCTTGTTAATTTTGTTTATCTTCTGATAATGGTTCATTACTTGAGAATGGTACACCTGTTGCGGGTGGGAATCGCTGTATATCATTTCCAACATTGATCTTAGAGTCCGGTATAGTTTATAGAATACTCAAAGTTTTATTCGGTGGCGCGAATATCATAGTAGTTGCTTCCTCACATTCGTTCCAACCGCTAGCTTTTAGGGCATCCTTAAATTGTTTGAAATATGCAGGCCTAGGCGACTTTCCATCAAAGGTAGATGGTTTTACTTTGAACTTCGATGGAGATGGTTCGCTTTTCTCGGCATTTTTAAATTCTAAGATGTGCTGTTTTATCACCGGGGTTGAGAGCTCCTGTGCTTGAATTGTTAGGGAATTAAAACGTTCTTCCATCTCTAGTATTTATCCTCCACTTTACCTAATAACTTTCCTGAATACTTGGCTCAAATTTTTGTAAACCGCCAAAATTTGGCTTCCAGCTTTTCCGCGGATTTTGTAGCTCCTTGCATAAATTCCTGTCCTAATTGGCTGTAATTTTTTATTAATATTTGTTGATATGCTTCTGCAATTTGGTCTAATTCCGTTGTAAAATTTTCCTGTAGGTTGGCGGCGGTTTGGTTGAATTTTTCTACAAGGTGTCTACTCCTTGTTACACCTATCTGTAAGGGAGTAAAAAATATATCTAATACCTCGGGACTGCTGCACTGGCTGCAAAATCCGTCTCCCTAGATATGGCAGAATCTAAACAAAACACTAATTTTGCTTACAAAAAAACATAGCCTAAGCTATAATAATTCAAGAGCATAAAACGTCTAATAACTTCTTCAGGGGTGGGATGACCTGTATAGCTTAACACAGTAGTGTACCATTGAATGCACTAAGTCACAAACACACCAGTTCAATAAATAAACAATTGGAAGGCAAAGTATTTCTAATGTTTTCGTAATGTACAAGAAAAGGTATGTACAAATAAGCATGATTCGCCTTAATTCTTTAAGAAAAGATTCAAACAGCAAAACTATATACAAACCGACTTAAACTTTCATAAGTCAAAATTTTATATACAATTAATAAAAAAATAAATTACGTTAAATCATTTACAATTAAATTAAATGCGCCGATAAGTGTCTGAGCTCATAACCTCATCAGTGTTACACTGTTTATTCATACAAAATATGTGTACAAAGCACTTTATGCAAAGTTGCTATATTTTCAAAGTGGAGTTAGATTTAGGTAAAGGTCATTATAGTTCAAATTTAATGTCAAGTAAATGTGGACTGATACCGGTATTAAAATTATCTAGCAGGCATTAGGTAACTTACTAACAATTTTAAAATAGAATTAAATTTAAAACGTCCAGGAATGTTTACAACATCATGAGGTAAGTTACGAATAAAAATTATTGTAGTTTACACTTTGTTTAAATAAATTTTGTTCCAAACCCGATCAGATAAGAAAGTCATAATTACCTAGTTACATGATTTGTAGGAAAACAATGTCATCTGTCTGCAAACAGCCAAACCTAACCGCCAGCTGCGTCCTTGACTCGACTTGACCCTTGCGATGAACACGGAATTGTAAAGTATCAACAACCTTTGCTCTCCACACTCGCACTTGGGGATTCGTCACCTGTTATTTGTTTAAATTCGAATGGTACATCTTCATATGAAATTCCGTTAATCAAGTCCAAATTTATGCCAACGCCATTAGATAACTAGGAAACCTCTTTCGTTCAAGACGGTACCTTAGTAATCTAATTTTTAAAATAACTATAGTTATTTATTTCAACCGTAACTGACAGCTAAAATTTGTAATACTTCATTAGCAAAATTTTATTTAAAAGAAATCTCACCTACCACTAGCCTGCTGTAAGTTTCGTTAAGTAAAACATTTTAAATCGAACTCGCTTCTTTGCAAGAATTCTTACTAAGAAGCCGATTCCTCGAAACACCATCATGCTTGCAAGTTCAACTCAACAAGAACCAGAAAACCGCGATGGCCTCGAGTATCGCCGTCGGACCTCGAATCCCTACTCCGTTCTAACTTGTTCTACGCGCACATAGAACTATATACTACCATAGATGTATACGCTCCGTAATTAGGATTGCCTACCTATAAGGATATTAGCAGGATTTTACACTGCTACAAAGGTTTGCAGGATTCGTTCTTAATTCTTCTTGCAGCCTTCTTGCAAGTCTTGCGGGAGCTTATTCTTATTTCTGCGCGTTTTCTTTTATAAAGGAAAGAATTTCGTTCCACGCATATGCTTTTAGCAATATTTTCCTTTTTTCTATATTTGTTGTCTTTGAACACAGTAATTGCTATTTTTTGTTAAATGTAGCACGACCTGGTGCTAATCTTTGTTTTATACCTTTTGCGCACTTCCCGTCTAGCGTTATTTGGCTTCCTAGGTAGTAGAAATCCTTAACCTCTTGTAAGTTCTCGTTACCTATTTGTATTCTAGTTTTTTAATTTATTTTCCCTTGCTTTGCAAACTAGTACTTTAGTTTTATTTTTGTTAATTTTCATACCATATCTCCCTCTTAGAACTGTTTCCATTTCATTAAGAGCTGCTTCTAACTCATTCTTGCTAGATGCTGCTAATAACGCTGTATCATCTACAAATCTAAGCATGTCAATCTTTTTTCCCTGCATAATAATTCCAAATGTCTTCCTGCATTTGACAGTATTCATTGCCTCATCGATGTACAAGCTATAAATTAATAGAGATAGGGCACATTCCTGTCTCACCCCTTTTCTAATATTTACTTTTCTACATTCCGGCTCGAATTCTATTACCGCTGTTTGCTCTTTGTATAAGTTATGTACTATCCGTATATCCCTAAAACATATTCCAATCTTTTTCAGTATTTCAAACATATTTTTCAATTCTACATTGTCGAATGCTTTTTCCAGATCTACAAACCCTATATACACGTTTTCTCCTTTTTTATTGTCTTCCCCATTATCACTCTCAGAGCTAAAATAGCTTCCCGTGTTCCGCTGTTTCACCTAAACCCAAATTGGTCTTTTCCTAGTGTTCTCTAGTCTGTTTTTCCAAATTCTAGTTAATATTTTTGACATGTGTGCTGTCAAACTTATTGTTCGAAAATTATCACATTTATCCGCGCCTGTCATTATTGATATAGTGATTATGATGTTGTTTGAAATCTTTGGGTATCTCGCCTGCCCGATACACAGCTTACAAGTTGGAAGAGACCTTCTGTTGCTGCTTGTCCAGCGGCTTTTAGAGTTTCTGCTCACACCTTATCTATACCCAGTGCCTTACCATTTTTCAGGCCTTTTAATGCTAATTCAAACTCATGTCTAAGTATAGGATATCCCAATTCATCGTTTTTAGTGTATGATGCTTATTTTAGTGCTGTTAGTTCCTCTCCTGCATATAAATTCTCTATATATTCTTGCCATCTAACCACTTTCTCTACATTTTCTAGAATGATGTATCCTTCCGTGCCCCTTATATTTTAGCTATACGGTTTTATATCCCTAAAATTCATTCCAATTAGTTTAAATGCTTCGTCCGTCTTTCCTATTTCCATCTTAGTTTGTACCTCTTTGCATTTTTATCAATCCATTGCTCTTTAGATCTTTTGCATTTGCAAATAATTTCCCATTTTATGGCTTTATGTCTCTGTTTTCTAGCTTCGTCCAGTCTGTTTTTGTATTTTCGCCTTTCCTCTATTAAATTTGGGATATCCTTTGTTATTCAGGGTTTCTTACTTTTTTGTGTATACTCCAGAATATCTCTGGCCGTCATGTCGAAGCTGGATTTAATGTTATTCCATTCTGTTTCTACTTCTTTGTATAAGAAATTTTCCTGATATCTTTCAGCAATTCATGTGACTTTTGTTCAAATCTTTCGTGGATATCTTTATCTCTTAGTTTCTCAAAGTTAAATTTTGCCCTTTTCCGTTCTTTTTTCTCAAATTTTTAAATTTAAAAGCGGTCTTCATAACGACGATGTTGTGATCATCTGCTTCGGGTAGCTTCTACAGTCTCTTACTTGATTCCTAAATTGTTGTCTAACAAGAATGTAATTTATTTGATATCTTCCTATATCTCCTGGCATCTTCCACGTGTATCGTCTGTGACAAGCGGAAAAGCTACTAAGTGTATCTTTTCCAGTCAAATTATAAAATGGGGGCGGCCTGTAAAACAAAAATTAAAGGGGGGTCACCGGCACTAGCTAGCGGGAGGTCGTGGATCATATAGAGGGTTAAAATTTTGAAAAAAAGGTTAAATTAATTTATAATATACTACAAAAATGTGGCACTTACCTTTCATAAAATATTGTGGCTTAATGACAATTGCCAAGGGCGCCAGACAAGTCGAGAATGTCCTAATGTTCGTACAAAACCTTGAGAGACTTGTCATCCCAAGGACGACAATTGTTTCTTTTAATCAATTCCTCACTTTTTTACTACTTATATAAAAAAATAAGAAAAACTATTGACTTAATCAACGGCAAACAAAACTATTTAATTCACAGAGCAATAAACGTGAACCTCTTACATTCATTGATTTTGAGTTAGAAATTTAAGTGAATAGGTGATTATGGAATTTATGAAAATTTTGAGTACATAAGTAGTTATCAAACACTTGCATATGAAAGAAACTTATATTATAAATCGTACACTAAATTAATCCTACGGTTTATGGCCAAAACGTCCTAACAAATAAACTAACTAAAAATTGGTCATGCTACTTAACTATAAAAACTTACTTACTAATAATTGTCCATTGTTTGAGGGTTTGTTTTCCAACGTAGAGCAGTTATTAAATTTGGGAAGAGAATCTCGCTTGTTGCTTCTGTTTGTAATGTTTAAGAAAATTGACTGGCACACGAATTCGGCAGAATTTTTGACAATATTACTTACTTGCTGCGTCACACGCCTACAAGCTTTTTAAATATTTATCTTGCATCACTATAAATCCGCGAACATATGGGCATAACCCTCGCGAAACTGGAAAAGTAACACTTCTTTCCAATTTTTTTACTAACGTGATACGAAGTGGAATATTCTATGTCATGCCAGAGAACGCTACCCGCAAAACTACGTTTCTCTCTACTTCTTGACCACGGACGGCCCCATTGGAAAAACTCCCCGTCTTTTGGCTAAGCCTTGAGTTATATAGACTAAATTACGTACGTCATTTTCTGTTATCCAATGACTGAACTGAACCTCCCACAAAACAAAATTTCAGAAACCAAATCCAACCCCTTTTTAGATGATGGTTACGGATGCAATCACTTTCCCACGAATTTAAATTATCTTTTACTTTCTACGAATTACTTAAATATGGCAATGTGGAATCTACCTATGGCGGCCGTAGTCTGGCATTAACAAAGACCGGCTAACCTACTTGAGCCGAAATGGATTTTAAATACAATGGATGTCTCCAGACTACTTAAGATTACTTGTAATATTTGAACAAATCAAATTGGAAATAGTGTCCGCTATTATAATGTTTTGTTTCCTATAATCCGCTGTAAATCACGAAAGTGTTAAGCTTTTCAAACTGAAATTGGTTTTTTTTATTTACGCTAAAAAAGGTACTATTACATTTTAATTCTATCGGATTTGTTAGTCTGTTACCGACTTAACTTTTAAGAAGTTTATTGTATTTGACTTACGATGGGGTCTAGAGCTTTAAATGATGACCTGCCGCTGGAATTTACTAGCCCGAAGCTATCGGTAAATGTGGTCTTTTATTACAAGGGAGCCTGACTGAATGTGAAGTAATTTCTTGTGGGAATTTTTGTCTATACTTTATTCAAGTTACTGAATTTTTAATTAATTGATTTGTTTAATTGATAACATTACAAAATAATGTTACACGTCTTTTAGCATGATGTTGAAATTATGTGTTTGTGAAAGTTAAATTGTTTTTGTCGCAAAATTCTACCAGCTTACTTCCCTGTCGTTTCTCGTGCCTAAACCAAATGAACCTACTGCCGCTCCTTCCCTACCCTCACCTACCACTGCATTAAAATCCCCCGTAATTATTAAATTTTCATGTTCTTTTACGTATCTTAGTATGTCTTCGATATCTTTGTAGATCGCTTCTACCTCTTCGTCACTGTAGCTAGAGGTGGTCATGTATACTTGTATTATTATGTATTCACCGGTATAGATTCTAATCTAAACCATGAGTCCCTTTGGTTTTTTTTGTAGGTACTTTTCTACACAGTGTTCTATCTTTTTTCGCATAAGTATACCCACACCCGAATTTCCTTTTTCTGATCCTGTATGAATTACCCTAGAGTAAAAAGGTTCTCTAAAGTGAAGATTTTTAAAGTGAATATGAATGCCTTAAAAATTATAAAATATATAATTTTAAGTTTCTTAAGGTGAATTTGAATGACTTAATACAGTATTGCCCGAAATAAACAGTACTGAAACTAAGTTGGTGGTGTTTTTATGCGTGCGCTGTCACACTCAAGCTAGCTAGTATAGACCTGTCAAGTAAACCTCAAACAAGTAATTAGTAGGGCCTAATTGTTAAAAATGGTGTTAAGTACAGAGGAGAAAGTGTTTCTGGTAGAGCATTATTTTCGTTCATACGGAATCGGCCGACGTAATGGTGCAAGTTTGCTATACGTGTCTGATCAATTAACACAAAGGTTTAATAAACGTTCTCCAAGTAATGCTGTAATTTTGAAGGTTATTGAAAAGTTTAGAAATACAGGTAGTGTATTGTGCCAACGAAAAGGAAACTCGGGCGTCCCATGACAGTTAACAACAACAATAACCATGAACGTGTTTTTGAGCAAATCTTAGAAAATCCGAAAGTCAGCCAGGCAAGGACAGCGTTACAACTTGATTTAAAAGAACTTCCTTTCAAAGAATCCTGAAGGAGCTGGGTACATTTTCGTATGTGATTCAGGTACATCAACAACTACATCCTCGGGATTATCGCAGTAGAGTGGAATATTGCGCCAGAATTCTCGCGTTACAGTATGAAAACCTGAATTTTTGAAAATGTTTGGTTTTCAGACGAAGCACATTTTCACTTGTCAGGCTATGTGAATCGTCGCACAAATCGATTTCTGGGCTTTGCCAGACCCGATGAGGTTCAAGAGGTTCCTTTACATAGTGAAAAAGTGAGTGGCTGGTGTGCTGTTTCCGGACACGGAATCATTGGTCCGTACTTTATCGAAGAGAATGGTAGGCAAGTCACACTTAATCAACAGAGGAACAGACAAATTTTAACACGATTTATCCCTGATCTACGTCAATTCTGTCGTGCACGTAACTTGGCATTTCGAAACCAACTTTTCAGCAGGACGGGGCAACTTGCCATACTGCTGCCGCAATTCGTCAATTTCTTCAAGAACATTTTCCAAGCAAATTCATATCACGATTTACTGACTTCCTTATCCTTCACATTCTCCAGACCTCACACCTCCAGACGCATACATTTGGGGCATGGCTAAAAATGCCGTTTTCAAACGGGCACCACAAACCATCGATGAATTAAAGGATGCCGTTAGAGTCTTCTTCGCAGCCCTGAGACAACCCTTATTCAATAACATGACCAGAAACTTAGAACATCGTTATGAAGTCTGTCTCGAACGAGGAGGTGCACATTTAGAACATATAATAAAGTGTCAATAAGATGTATTTTTTAAATATACAAAACAATTACAATTTCAGTACTGTTTATTTCGGGCAATACTGTATTTACCAATACTTTTTTAAAAATTCTTTGAAGTGATTATAAATGGTTTGAAATCTGTGAAATATATTATAAAACTCATTTAAAGTGAATTTGAATAACTTAAATTTTATAAAATATTTTGTTTGAGGTATAGATTGGATTGAAATGGCTTAACACCTATAAAATCTTTTCTTAAAAAGTTATTAAAGTGAACTTGAAAGGCTTATAATTTATAAAAAACTTTTCTTTAAAGTCTTTTGAGGTAAATTTCAATGACTTAAACTTCCTAAAATATTTTTAAAAAATTTTCTGTTGTGATATGAAATTGTCTAAAGTTTAAACAGTTTAATAAAAAGACTAAATAGTTAAAAATTTATAAAATACTTTCTTAAAAAAATTTTAAGCGAAATTAAATGGATATTTCCTAAAAGTTTTTAAAGTGAACTTAACGACTTACAATTTATAAAATACCTTTTTTAAGTTTCTTAAAGTTTAAGAAATATTTTTTATAGAGGTTTTAAAACGAATTTGAACAGTTTAAACTTTATAAAATATCTTTTTTAGGTCTATAAAGGTGAATTGAAATGGCTCAAAAATCTATAAAATACTTTCCAAAATAGTTTTTAAAGAGAATAGGAATAGCTTGAAATTTATAAACTATTTTCTTAAAAAGTTTTTTGCAAAATTGAATTCCACAAAATTTTAAAAACTTTCTTTCTAAGAAAATTAAAAAAAATAAATAGCATAAGTATATAAAATATTTTTTAAAACAATTTATAAAGTGAAATAAAATGGCTTAAGATTTATAAAATATTTCTTTTAAAAAGCTTTTAAAGTAAATTTGAAATGGTTTAAAATTGCTATAAAACTTTTTAAAAAAATTTTTTTAAGTAAATTTGAACGGCAAACAATCTATAAAATACTTTTTTAAAAGTTTTTTAAATGAACTTGAAAGGCTAACAATTTAAAAATACTTCTCTTTGAAAGCTTTTAAAGTGAATTTGAGTTGCTTAAACTTTATAAAACATTCCTTGCAAGTTTTAAAAGTGAATTTGAATGGCTTAAAATCTATAAAGTACTTTTTTAAAAAGCCAAATTGAAAGGTTTACATTTTATTAAATATTTTTTGGAAAGTTTTTAAATTAAATTTGAATTGCTCAAAATTTATGATATTTTTAAAAAGTTTCCAAGTAAAATCGAAAAGCTTAAAATTTATAAAATACTTTATTCAAAATTTATAAAAGTTTATAAAATATTGTTTCAAGAAGCTTTTTTGTGAAATTGAATTGCATGAAATTTATAAAATATTTTTTTAGAAAGTTTTTAAAGAGAATTAAATAGCTTAACGTTTATAAAGTGTATTTTTTTATTTTTAAAACGAAATTCAATGGCTTAAGATTTTTAAAATATTTCTTTAAAGAAAGGTTTCTAAGAAAATTTAAGTGGCTTAAAATTTTTAAAGCATTTTTGGAAAAAGTGGTGTAAAATTTATAAAATACCCTTTCAAAAGTCTATAAAGTCAGCTTGGAAGGTTTATATTTTATTAAATACTTTTTAGAAAAATTTATAAGATATTTTTTAAAAAACTTTCGAGTAAATTTGAAAAGCTTCAAATAAACTTTTTTTAAATTTTTAACGTGAACTTCAATGGATTGAAGTTTATAAAATATAATTAAAATTCTTATAATTTATAAAATACTTTCTTACAAAGTTTCCAAAGTGAATTTGAACTGCTTGAAATTTATAAAACATTTCTTCTAAAAAGTTGGTAAAGTGAATTTGATTAGCTTGAAATTTATAAAATACTTTTTTAAGTTTTTTAAGGTGAACTTCAAGGGCTTAAAAGGTCTTAAATCTTTTTTTATAAATATTTTCGATCACAAAATTTTCTAAATGAATTTAAATACATAAAATTTATAAAATATTTTAAAAAATTTTTTTTAAAGTGAAATAAAATGGACTAAGATTTCATAAAACAGTTCTTTAAAGAAAGCATTTAAAGTGCTTTTAAATAGCTTAAAATTTGTTTTTGGAGCGAATTTGATTGGCACAAAATCTGTAAAATATTTTTAAAAAAGTTTCTTAAATAGAATTAAATAGCTAAAATTTACAAAATATTCTTTAAGAATTTTTTTAAAGTGAAAATGGACGGCTTAGGTTCATAAAATATTTTTTGTAAAGAAAGCCTTTAAAGTGAATTTAAATGGCTTAAAATTTCTTGATTATTCTATTAAAAGCTTTTTAAAGTGAGTTTGGATAGCTTAAAATCTATAAAGTATTTTTTAAAAAAGCTTCTTAAACAGAATTATATAGACTAAAATTTATAAAATATTTTTAAATAAAATTTTTAAAGCAAAATTGAATGACTTAAGATTTGTAAATACTCCTTGTATGTTTGTTGTGGTTTGTTCAGCATTTTTTAAAATCGTTATTGGGGATGAAACCACTCGTAGTTGTTAAAATCATTTCTATTTATGTTTCGATCCATTACCTAGAATCGTTGTCAAAATATTTTGTTACGTTTTTTTTGTGGCAGCACGTTGGGCGCCAAATTTCTGCTACGTTGGCTCGTAGCCGTGCGTAACCCAAAGAAAGTCAAGGAATGACCGGGCTCAATCGGAGATGGGGGGGGGTTGTAGAAAGCAGACTGACATATGATGTATGCGGCGGTAAGGAGTTAGTAACAGTACCTGCAATAAAAGAAATTAGAATAGCAAACCTGCAATAAAAAAGATTAGTCCTGCAAACCTGAAATAAAGAAAAAGCATAGCAGCAATGCAAAGTCTAAGTTATTCAGTACTTTATAGAATGTAAATAAAACTGTTTAGATAAACTATATAATATAATCACGATAAAAGCAGAACAAAAAATCTTTATCACAAAGTGAGGTAATATTGGGGAGTAGCAGAAACGTTTCCTCACACACCAATTAAACATAAATCAGACAACATGTTAACAAAAGATAAATAGGTAAGACACAATTGATATGAGTAATTCAGCAGTATTGATTTTTTTTCTTTCATTTTTTTTCTTAATCGCAGGCAAGTCTATTGTAAAAGGTATCAGAACGACGAAGATATGGGAAAACAACGGATAGATATTTAAAGTAATAATAAGTAGGAAATAGTTCAACTTACAAAAAGTCCTTCAGGAACGCTTCTTTGCATTTGAAGTAGGGGATTCACGAAGTCCTGCACTAGCGAAGCACTTCACCCTTTACTGGGAGGGTGTTGATGGAACTTATCACACGTTACCCTAATCACACCTACGTATTTCACTGGTGTTAGCAACAGACATTATCACGCGACGGGACTATATAGCATTGATAAATTTCTTGTTACTTCTATTTCCTGAGACAATAATTTCGAAATATGTTGTAGCACTAGTTTAATTTCAACTGGGACCAGATGTATATTATCTTCATAAACATCCAAAAGCAGTGAGAACCTTCAACCAATACCTTTGTAAACCGGTAATCTGTTATATTTCGCAAATAACGAAATTTGCGCAAGCAAAGATCTGTTGTAGATTCTTTGGGGTTAGAAAATTCAGAAACTACAGTATCAACTGTATTTGGATAATCCAAAGTATGAACTACTCTGATAAAAAGAAAAAAAAACCGCGAAACTAGATCGCACACCCAGTTCAAATAAAAAAAGGACAACGCCACAAAAAAACACAATTAGTAAAGCAACGCGTATCACTAAAAACGGTCCGTGTTCCCTAAACAAGCACGTCAAACACGTTACATATCAAGCATATTTTCTTCAAATGGTAAACAGAACTACACTGCTATAGTTAATATACAACTTTTATTTCACAAGAAAAACAACTAAAAGCGTGTCGAAATTGTTCATGCACGATTCGAAATTGATTCTGCATTAATCCTCACTATTCTCAAAGCAAAACGAAACAGTATTTTTAACGTAGTTAATATATAGCAACCAAGAACAAACTCCAACTACTCATCTGTTTATATAAACTCGTTGCTATTCTATAACCTCTTATCGACTATTATCTCCAGTTCGATAATAACATAAGGAACTAAATTTATACGAGCGGCCAGCCAAGAACGATGCAATTTATAATTAATTACAAGCGGTTTATAATTTTCAATAAGTTGGAAAGTAATTTACGAATAATCCTATTTAAAATTCGTTCCTTGCAATTTATTTATTAATTGAAAATCAACCTTCAATTTATCTATCTTTAAATTACTACACACGAGTTAAATTGCATACCATTCTGCATTATTCTGAAGTATTTACTTTATACAAACAGCGATCCCAAAGAAACGATGTATTTTTAAGTACTCTAACAGAAAGGGAGCGTAAAAAGGTTCAGCTATAAAAATGCCCGTTACAATTTTGATAACGATCCTAGGTCACCTTTACTTACGTTTCGATCGTTGTCAAAATTAAGATTTATAAAATATTCTTTTACAAAGCCTTTAAAGTGAATTTAAAGGGGTCAGAATTTATAAAATATTTTTTAAAACATTTTCTAAAGGGAATTTGAATGGGTTAAAATCTATAAAATACGTTTCTAAAAAATATTTAAAGTGAACTTCAAAAGCTTACGATTTATAAAACACCTATGACCACCGAATTTTGCTGATCCGTACTATGCCTAATGCTAACCTATCCATTTCAATTTTCAGGTTCCCTAGCTTACCTACTTGCTTCATACTTTTGACATTCCACGTTCCGACTTGCAGGATGTTTCCTATTCTTCCTTTATATTTTACGATCACATCCTCCGAAGTAATCCCCTAATTCCACATCGCAGTAGTGTGTCTTAGAATGTCATACCGACCCATATGGTCTCTGCCACTCTAGGTATTGAAAGAACTGCTGCCCTCTTTCTGGGAGCTGCCTTAGTCAGTCTCCTTACTAAAGACTCCACTAATTTGGTTGGACCCATAGTTCTGCTTTTTAGATCACTGGAACTCTTAAGCCGTTTCACTCGTTCTAGAAATTTAGAACTTCTTCAAGGTGCAGGTCTATCCAGATAACGATGAGCTAAAATATTTTTCTCCGTTAACAATACTGGTTGTACTTGCGGAAGATACTAAAATTTTACATAATTCTTGAACAGTATTCCATGCAATGTTGAGTGCAGTATGAAGTCTGCATCAATATAATTCTAAGTGGGTTATTAATGGGTTTAGAAGAATCATTATCTTGTTCTAAATTATAATAACATTTTTTAAATAAAACTTATCAACACGTAAGTTACATATGCCCCATATTAAAAATACATATAAGAATAAATGTAATTATTATGTCTTTACAATAGCATGTTATATTGTATTAGATGAATGTTATAATTAAAGGTTAAACAGCGTTCATGTTAGGAATAAGAAAGGAAACAACTACTTTGTATTTCAGACACAATCCGATGCTGCAGGTGCAGAAACAATGAACTGCAATAAAGCAGTTTTAATTAAAATTATTTAGAGTAAGACATTGTTCGAGTATCAAAAAACTGCAGACAGCAAGATCTGCACTTTCCCACAAGATGACGTGAAAACAGAACCCTTGCTATCACATATAAACTGCGAGGAGCTCCTGATGGCCAGTCAGTCTTCGAACTTCATAACTTTAACAATGTTGGTAGTTCTAGTTAATCATTGGTAATTACTGATTGTTAAAATATTAATTTTGATAATCTTCTTTGTCACCTAAATTAAGTCACGTTAATGAACATAATGTACAAGTTGTTATAAAAGAAATAAACCATTTTTGTAATCACTGTATTAAAATAAATTTGATAGAAGTGTTTTTGGAAATAAATGTTTTTTAAAAAAAAGCTTCCAAAGGTCTAAAATCTATCTGGCGCAGCGCATTGCATTCTGGAGCTTGATGGACATACGATTAAGAACAATGAGTCATAAGCAATTTTGTTTGGTTTTGACAATAATAACTAGCTTGCGCTTACGCGAGTTAGAGTTCGTGGCTTCGAGCGGTCCTTTTTAAAAAGACTTCTTTGAACAATAACACATTTATTTGGTTTTATACAGAATTTAATTATTGAATTTGAACAAACTTGATTTATAAGTCTAAGTCGAAATACTTTAATTAATTGTACAGTGAGTTACCAGTGAACTGCAAGGTTAAAGCTGAACGTCTGATGAACTGACTAGGAGTGGAGCTCCTGGTCCTTATATAACTTTCTCCCCCTCACAATACTTGTGGGAACCTGCGGACGTAATGTTCGCTTACATTCTACAATACTTAGTTGCTATCTTAAGAGCTATTCATAAATACAATGTTGCAGGCTTATTCTGCGTAATCACGGTACGTGACATCCGTCGACCGTCTGTGATCTGACTTTTGCAGTGTCACTTATCCTTGGGCTACTTTGTAGCGTTTCCACTCGTGGGAACTGAAATCATAATAATATAATGTAATAATATGTTGCAACGACATTGTTGCATTGTCCTAACATTTCTTAGTTTCCTAATATTTCCTAATACGAATATTAGTTTTATATATATAGTAGATGGGGGTTCCTATAACTCGCGTATCTAAATCTGATGACCTTACAATACCGTCCTCTCTGGTTATCCGTGTTACTGCATTCCAATCTCCATAATAATTAAAATTTCTCTTCACTTTGTATTTTATACCACGATTTCAAATTACTCATCTCGTCATGATTATACTCTAATCTGGCAACTTAACAAACTGTATTTACTATATCAAAGGGTTTGTATCTTTCTTTATCACTGCGGACCTATCATTGATTATTTTATAGTTTTAAACTGTAGTTCTTGATCACCCTATGTATTTTTGTAGGCGTCTTTTCTTCGTCCACGTATTTATTCAACTAAGGCTTCTAGTAAGGTTCAAAATGGTATCTCACTGTAGAATAAACAATAAGTGATGATAAAAAACATTCAATTTAATTTCTCATACTTTCGTAGTCTAGAATGTTTACAGTCTATTTGCTAAAATAATAAAAATAAGTTGTACAAAGTGTATTTCTTGTTTATAACGAAAATCTCATGGCTGTGCAAATAGCCAAACAGTCCTTGGAAGATCGCTTCAGGTCTAATTCAGCAAGATGGAATACGTTCGATTAGTTTTTCATTTGACCTTTTTAACTGATTTTATTGAGATAAGTTTTCATTTTTTCCTTTCAAGACTGTTATAATAAATTAGCTGCAAATGAGAAATTGGAACAAAAGTGAAACACTTTACGAAATTCTTGAATTATTCACTTTTTAAGCTGCCGCCTGTTAAAGGTGTATAAATTGCAAACTTGATGGATGTTACACTTCCGTAAAATAAATTCCCTCGAGTAACTTTAAATTACATTCCTGTATATCGCGCTGTCGCAGATAGAAAGAGGAAAGTGTTATATTTTCATTTCAGGCGTTGTGAATTTAAATTTAGTTTGTTTTTTATACTTGTATAAATTGCAATCACTTAGCTGTTTATTTTTGTGTTACCTTGTCTATGTGTGATGTTGCCACAGGGACGGATTGAGGTAATATTTCCTACAGAGATTGTATTTCTACGATCCTTCTCGAGTAGGGGTGTTAAAAAGCATGTGAAACCATTTCAACATGAAATACTATACCGAATTGTAAGAAAGTACAGAAACAGTCACATATCTTTAAAACGAATGCAAGTAGACAAATGAACTTGGTGAGTGTATCGTACTCGAAAGAAACCTTCATTTAAAAGGTCAAAATTCTTCGGACACGCAAAATTATTAAATAGCAACCCTTATCCTATAATATGTTGTTCGAACAGGCATAAAAATGAAAGATCCTAGCATAAAGAACAGAGCAATAGCATTTCTCGTTTTTGGGATATGACAGCTTTAAGGTAACACTAAAAAATTTACATTAGAACAAGCTAAATATTTTCAAGAAGGTAAGTTATGTATCCCCAATCTATATATGTATAATAAAATAGAATTTATTAGGAATTATTAGAAATTGTTAAAGAAACTTAAGTATATACAACAATGTAAATTCAAGGATAAACCAGAGAGGTTATTGAAAATTCACAAGCAAGTTGTGAGAACGGATGCAATACATTGTATTCCCGACAGTAAGCGATACTGCAGGTGCAGGTCGCAGACGGTTAAGAACTGCAATTACCTAGAAAGGAAGATTGTTACATGGTATAATGAATAGAGTTAAGAAATAAGCAGACATGAGCTCTGCAAGTTCCCACAGACATGTGAGGGGCAGAGACAACATAAATACCCCGGGAGCCTCAAGACCATCAGTCAGTCTACAGTATTTCAGCTTTAACATTGCCATTTGCTTAGGCTACTCACCATAATATTAATTCAATTATTAATTATTTTTCGACTTAGTTTAATTTTAATCAAGTTTGTCAAAATTCCATATTAATATCTGTTTAATAAATCAATTTTGTTACAAAGTTTTTGGAAGAAGTTTTTAAAAACACCTTTCTCAAGGCCCGGAACGTAACTCATGTATATACCTAAAACATAACAACAGATTTTCAAATTTAAACTTGATTCACTGATAGTCTGCCAGGTAGGCTTTTACAAAGTCATTCACGATATTATACCAGATACTTTGCTGTATCACTGCACTTGATTTTCCAATACTCCAGTCGAAAGTACTACATGGAAATTTTGGATTTTGCCGAACTCTTGCTGTTCTAAGCAAGGTAGTGATCTTTAACGTGCATGACAACACACCCACACGGGACCTATATTCTACTTTGTTATAACCCCGGCGTCCGTGTTCAGCGCCACTACTACAGTTGGCAACACTGATACGATCCACGTTCAAATATTGCACAATAATGATATTATGATATAATTACGTGTCAAATTGTATTACATACCAAAGACGTTTACAATGATACAAGTTTATATTTATACAAAAGTAAAGCAAAAGTACTCACTTAAACGCTCCTTGCAGTTCAATCTCAGGGCCCTTGTTGGGGTGGGTGGCGTCATGCCATTTGAATCTAAATTTATTCGTTTTCCTCTTTCGTTTGTTTGTAGCGGTACGATAGGATACAGGTAGGGAACGATATCAGGCAGAGATAAAGGGAACCTACATCCTGAAAACCGAATAGACAAAAAAACAACACAGGCAAACGTCACCGTTTGACGTCTCGTGGCTAATCCTCATGTCCTGTCCAAACCGCGCACTTGCGCCACTCCGCGCCTGCGTATTTCTTTTGCGCAAACGCAACTGTCCGAAATGATGGAAATGAACAAGTCTATTTTAAAAATAATGGCGGGAATTGACTCACAAATTTAAAAGTGTACATCTCCAAATTTGGAATGTAACAACTTCTCATTCGAATAAGAAGGTATTTTTGTCAAGAATGCTCGCCTAACATTTTTCAAGCGGACCGTGTCGGGATTTAAACCCGGGACCTTGGGCATAGTAGTCACACAATACCAACTACGCCACGAAGCCGCCCCTTTGCTGTATCGGCAGAGCTAATCTTAATTCATTCAAATTTTATTATTTTGTACGATACACTTTACTTTTTAAACGGTTCTCTAAGATTTAATCAAGGAGCAACAAATAGGGTGACCTAGGTGGCCACTCAATTTACTCCAAGAACGCGCGCACTTGTCAGCCTATCTTTCCGAAACCAAGTAATAGTTCATATTATTTCAAGCAATCACCAGATGAGAGTAGAAAAGCTGTACGGGTTTCAAAACACGTCCGGTTCAGAGCCTATACCGCTTTCAAAACGCACTTCCTGATCGAGGTACATACTTTAGATTTCAGGTTTCTACTTTTGGTTTTTCGTCAAGGTCAAAATGCTATGCCGATTCTGAATCACTCTCAAGCCTTACTTCGGGCTTCAGGTCTCGATCTCCGGTTTTTCACCAAAGTCAAATATGCTATGTCGATTCTAGTCCCAAAATTCAAACTAGCGGTGGAATTCTAATTAATTTTAAGGTAGTCTATTTTAAAATGCATAAAAGCATAAAAGATAATTTTAGCTCACTGAACAATTCTATTTGGTCACTTTTAAGGTTGTAGGTGGCAGAAATTATACAGTATAATCAAAGTACTCTAATTTCAGATTGATGACCCAGAAACAATAAAAACACATCAAAATTATTATCCATTTTCTAAAAGGTTAAAGGAAATCGTGCGATCAATGCATCTTTGAAAATGATATGCAGGTTTCAATCTATCTTTAAATGCATGAGTCACACAGGATATTTTTAATTCAACACACGCAGAAAAGACTACATTAGCGTAATCTGATTTTTTAGATTGGTAAGTCAGAAATACGGCAAACAATCAAGATTATTATTTATTCTCGAAGAAACAACCTCTTACAGATAGGCTGTGATGCTTCTTATCAAACCACGCTTGACTTTTTATTGGCCATTTTTTTTATCAATACTTTGCTCAATTTACAGTATTATACATTTTCTGAAACCATGGTTTGCACAATTTACTAAATATATGACGGTTTAAATATATTTTGTTTATCTGCTGGATTAATGATTGTTCATTTGAGTTAGAGAGTTGAAAATTTAACTGAAAGTAGATTTGGGGATCCTAAAAAGCTAGGTGCACAATTGCAGCTCAGTCGCTCTACAATTTCCGAATTTGTACGACATTGTGTTATCAATCAGCACCTCCCAAAAGCCAACGGCGCTTTGACCAACACCGCTTATGTAAAATCTATTTACGTAACGCAGAAAACCCAGCAACCAATGACAACGCGTGCCTTAATTTACGGGTAGGACAACGTTACCAATAGCGAGCCGTGCTTTCAAGCCACAGTGATAAAAGAAGCGTAATATTATCGTTCGAGTGGGCGCCGTCTGAAAGTATGCAGGTTTGGCACTATTATTTTTTTAATATGTATAAGCAAAATAATTATGAAGTTCATAAATATTTACAAATGAAATTTAAATAGTTAAAAATAAATGATTTGTACAGTTTGAAGCAGTTCGGATGTCTTCGGTAATCTTCGGAAAGCTTTGTAATTGCTCGTGGAACCCAGTAAAACTTAAACACTTATTGAATGAATATATTTATACAGTTTTAAGAGGTATAAAGGTCTTCGGTAGTCTTCGGAACTCTTCGGAAGTCTTCGGAATTTGCTTGTGAAGCCGAGTAAGAACTCGATAATGATAGTTAAAAAATATTTACAGTTTTAAGAGGTCCAGACGTCTTCGGCGGTCTTTGGAACTCTTCGGAAGGCTTCGTGATTTACTGGTGGTACAACGTGAGGGTATAAAGAATTACGATATGAATATAAGAACTATAAATTGAACATATATATATATATATATATATATATATATATATATATATATATATATATATAGTACAGAGATTGTTTCGAAATTATACCAGTATAATAGCTTCGATTACTTCATAGGGTTCTTGAAGACTATTTCACTCTGAGGAGGCTTAATAAAGCCGACACCGTCGGTCAGTGGATGTTTCCTCCCCTATGAGGTAATAAGCTAATGTTTTGTTAATGGCTATATAAACTACCAGCCCGATTTGTATTTGTCAATAGACTCTATTATTTTCATAGAGTTTGTTTACAGATACATCTTATTTTATATATTGTTTTACACAATTTCTTATTGCGGACTGCAAATAACCTGTCTTTTATATATATATATATATATATATATAAATATATATATACATATATATATATATATATATATATATATTCTTATACTACCCCTTCTTACTTTTTTTGTCGCGCGCCTTTTCTTATAAATTTCAATGCTTTTTATATGATGTGCAAACACCTATTGCACGCCAAGTACTTTTGCAACGTTTGGTTGGTTATTTAATCAAAATTGTTTTTAAGATGCCTCGACTATATGAACTCTTTATTCTCAGGGTATCCACCTACTTACCGTGGGTTCAGTGGTAAGTAGATGTGCAATGCCCAACCAAACTGCACTCTCTTTTGTTTTAGTACTTATTTATGAATTTAGTTTTGTATATGCCAAATTTTTTTATGATCAACGTTGCCTTGTGCCAAATTAATTTAATACCACAAATTTATGACTTTTGACGTTATAAGATATTTCACAGCACTCACCTGGATTATACTTTGTTTCTGGCCTCTCTTACTGCTGGCTCAAAATCCTCGTCGCCGTATACGCCTTTACACGGTTGCACTATCCTTTTGAATTTCGTCTCGCCTCCAGGTATCTTTCTTTAATTTTTGTTGCTCCCAATATCTGAAATAAATGACCCGAATTTTAGAATTTAGAATACCCGTTTATTTTATTTCCCCTGCGCTAATTCTTCTGTCGTAGTTTCTGCGTTGACTTTTACACTTCCAATTACTGCTCTTACGTGGTCTCCTAATTTTGCTCCTCTTGTTCCAAATTAATACGTCCGCTTTTAATCCGCACTCAATCCAAATCTATCGTCGTCCTGTTCAAAACCACTCAATGCCCCGCTACATATACATCCATATCCAAATCAATCTTCGTCCCTGTTTATAACCACTCAATGCCCCGCTACATATAAATCCGTATCCAAATCAATCCCAAATATTCTTCCTTCTTACAATTCCTATTCGTTGCCTTCTGCCTTTACCAATATCGTTCCAAATCTACCTTACTATCCGTCGCTTCGCCGTCGCACCTATACAAATCTTTACTCTTCCTTGTCGTTGCTATTACTTATTAATGTACCGATGCTGCTCTTTACTCTTCTTTAATAATCAAACTATTTCAAATCAAACACGTTTATTAATCTTCCAAAATCTTTACACAATTTAGCGCAGTTCTATAAAATACGTCTTTATACCAAAAATATTCAAAATAGACTCCCCTTGTTTACTTTCCAAGGTGATAATTATAACATTTCTTCCCTACTACATTACAAATTACATAAACTAAAACCATCCAATAACATTTAAACACTAAGTTTGTGTCACACATACCATAAATTATGTCCTTTTACACTTTCATAGTTTACACATAATATTCTATCATTGGTCCTAAATATTTTACAATCCTTCAATCACATTTGACACTGTTATTACTTATAATTTTGAGATTACATATTCGTCCAAAAGTTGATTCTATTTAAACAAAAGCCAAAATAATTCACACATGACCCTGGATCGGCGTGGTTGATAGTGGACATCCATAGACGCATCCGGTTTTCGGATGGCAAATGTACGTTCAATGGCCTATTAAATTCTAACTCACTATAAACTCTTGAGCACTGTGTATTTTATCACGTCATCAAGTCATTATAATTTACCTCTTGGCACTTACATTTCAACTACCATTTTGAATACTTTAGCATATGTAAAGTACGGCAAACGTACATTTTTAAATTATGGGATCAGATATATGGATCATTTTATTTGGCATACACTACCTTCTACTAAACAACCCTTAGAACCCTTGGAAGTTCCTCTGACACTACATATATATATATATATATATATATATATATATATATATATATGTATATATATATATATATATATATAGGATAAAGAGATTCAAAAGTCTTCGGTAGTCTTCAGAACTTTTCGAAAGGTTACGGAATGTACTTATGAGGTCAAGTAACAAGTTGAGTAACGATAGTTAGAAAATATTTACAGTTTTAAGAGGTCTAGACGTCTTCGGCGGTCTTCAGAACTTTTCGGAAGGCTTTGTGTTTTACTTGTGAGACAACGTCAACGTGAGAGTGTAAAGAACTATGGTATGGACGTATGTACAGTTTGGAGTAGTTTGGAAGTTTTCGGTGATTTTCGGAACACTTTGGAAGACGTCGTTGTAGTAATGTTTTAGGCCTCGTCGCCGTTGAACTCTACGGGGGTGTTGTCCCAGAGGTAGAGTTGACAGACGCAATCGGTGGCATCACAATAAACTACTTCTCGGGACGTAATTATCGTGCGGACTGTTTGAATACGTTTTTGCCGCAGCCCTTGCAGAATTCATAGATGGTTTGGCAATGGTGGCACAGGCAACAGGAATACTCCCTGTATGTTTGTTGTGGTTTGTTTAGCATTCTTCTTAATCTTCTTTGGGAATTAAACCACTCATAGTTTTTAAAATCATCTTTATTTACGTTTCGATCCATGACCTAGGATCGTTGTCAAAATAATAAAAACTTCAAGTTTGACATTTATGACATAAATTGAAGGTGACTTTGATTTATTGATGTTCAAAATATTTTGTTTGAGTACACTAAGCAAAAAGTTTTAAAGTTTAATAGAATGATTGCCTTCAATTTGTGTTGCGGCCTGGGACCGACTTTTTAGGTAGCCAATACGCTTAACGTGAAATCAGCTGATTAATTTTTATTGGTGAATTTGATATAAATTCAATAATTTGGGAAACATTTTTTAACATGTTTCTATTTATACAATTAAGAGGATGGTTATTAAAGAAGTGTGCGATTGCGTTACCGTAAGGCTTAAGCAATCGTTTTCTTTATATTTATTTTGAGGGGGAAAATCATTATGATTTAGGCTACCTCTTTGGTAGATTTTAACATGGTTCTGAGGCGACCCTATGGCGGGTTTACACTTGTCAGATACCAATGTTGTTCTATGAAGATTGTATATGGTTCTGAGGCGACCCTAAGACGGGTTTGCACTTGTCAGATACCAATACTGTTCAACGGAGATTGTAGATGGTTTTGAGGTAACCCTATTGCGGGTTTACACTTGTCAGATACCATAAAAAACAACCAACACTTTTTAGAAAAATTATCAAACATAAAAATTAAAAATACACACACGATGGTAAGTTTTAATGTAGTAAATCTCTTCACAAATGTCCCTGTAAACAAAACGTTTAATATTATAAAAAACAAACTACAAAAAGATGACAACCTTAAAGAAAGAACAAAACTAAGTATATCATCGATTATGGAATTACTTGGCTTATGCGTCAATACCACAAATTTTCAAATAAGTGATCAGTTCTACAAACAATGCTTCCAATGGCAATGGGAAGTCCACTATCGCTAATCTTTAGTAATATACTCATGGAGGAATTCGAAAAAGATGTAATATTCACACAAGAATTGAAACCACTAATCTGGCGGAGATACGTAGATGATGTCTATGCTGTTTGGCCTCATAATACAGAACTAATTAAAAACTTTGTAGAGTCCATTAACAAAATAGAACCAACTATTACACACACAACATACACACAACCCCCCCACACCATACAAACACAAATGCCTCTTCACACACTTACATTGCCTTTTCAACATCTGGATTTCTTGCTGCCGATGGTCCGGACTGATAAGGCGATATCCGTTGAGCGTCCTTCCTTGACGACTGGGATAATGATCCTGATCCTAGCAGGGGAACGTAACACGGATATCAACACATCACACACAGACACACACACACGCACATACAAATGTACACACACACACACGCCCACACTACTACTTCTGCTGCCGCCGCCCGCTGCATCAACACCACCATGATCAGTCAACGCGGTGTTTGAAATCCATTGACCTCTACGACAACACCCGGCTCGATGTGTAGCCTATGTGTAGCAGGTCTGTAACCGAGAGTTCGAAGAACTGTATGAAGCCCTAGGTTACGATTTCCAAGACCGCCGCTGAAAAAGCGCCCTTTCTTTGACTTCAGGGACTGATTACAACGCTATCAGTTGCACAATTGTGTCAGTTAGTTTTTAAAATTGAACATTAGTGTAAAAGAGAACTAATTATTATATTATTATTATATTATGCGTTATATTGGACATTACAGTTGTGAGGTTTAAGTTGTTTGTTTTTATATGTTTGAAAAGCAGTTAATAATAGTTCCATCTGAGCTGCTACATTGTTTTCTAATAATGATATTGTAAATATTCGCCTGTAAGTAATGTCATTTATGTTATTGTATATATATATATATATATATATATATATATAGAGAGAGAGAGAGAGAGAGCTTCAATATGTTTCGCTGAGTATTTATACGCTTTTCACCCTTTCAAGGAACCTCTTTTCACTGAAAAGCTTATTTGTAGAAACACTTCTACAAATTCTCAACGTAACGTCTAAAAAATTCCGAGATCATTTTAATGTTACCCTGAATTTTGTTTACTACCTTAACGGGCGCGCGCTTCTCACAACTGCATAGCCTTAAACCAATGCTATCGTTTTCCCTCGTCACAACGCTCCACCTATCAGCTATCTTTCTTTGTTCTACCCATATTTATTGTCTCATTTAGAAACCTCTCTCAACTACAGAAAATCGATATTGTTGTTAGCCTTCATATTTACGCGTGTATTTAAACGTGACTTGTAACCAACGCTTTCTTATACGTTTCTTTGTCAGCCTTACATTATCAATCGTTTATTTCACTCAGTCTTCAAGGCACGTGTTATTGTTCGCAGTTTGTCAAATCGACCATTGCAACAATTCCATAGAAATTCTGTCTCAACGTATAATCCAGTTCTATGAACCTGACATTTAACCACAGGTGTTTCTTCAAAGCCACTTGTTATTTAAAATAACAATTCCGAGTTTTTCCCTTCTTAGTATTTGTAAACAAACGTTGAATATTATGTAAATGAACAGATGCGTTTAAAATTATTGATTTTCTATACTCGCAAGTTCTATTTCTGCGTCCATGCGTTTGCTTTAAAATTATTATAATTACTTATGCGTATCCTTGAGTTTTTATGTACTCTAAAGCTTTTTCCCTCATGCAATTTTGCCATTCCAATTTAAAAATAGAAAAACATCTTAATAACCGTCCGTTTTTACTATATAAACTGATTAATTTGGCGCGTAAATAATTTGCTCCTATTTCCTATATACACAGTTGATAAAATTTTATTGTCTAGACCTATTTAACCTATAATTCCAAGACAATATATATATATTATTGTGTAAGGGAGGGGGTTAGAAGGTTTTTAAAGGTATATTTGTATTAATAGGGGTGTATGCCAAACGATAGGGTCAATATTTCAGATTTAATAATTTAAAAACTATAAATTTTGCTATACTTTACATACGTTAAAGTATGTACCATTTCAGATTGAAACTTATATGCCAAAAGGTAGTAACATGACTTTATGACGTTGATATAATGCACGGTACTTGAGGTTTTATACTGAGTTGATATTTCATGAGCCAGTTGAGAGTACATTTGCCGTCGGAAAGCCGGACGCATTTATGGATATCTGCAATATAACAAAGCGTCCAGGTCGTGTATGAATTATTTGGCTTTTCCTTTTATAGAATCAAACTTTTAGACGAATTGTAAATCAAAATTTAAAGTGAATCAAAATGTAAAAGGTTATTGGAGTTTAGTGAAGTGTTTTGGACCAATGGTAGAAATTTAAAATTATTATAAAGACTATAGCGAAGGTATGTTGGACACTGAAAGATAGGTGATTTGTTATTGGATGTTATATATGTAAAAAATGTTATTGTAGTAAGCTAAGTTTGTTTAGTTAATAACTAAGCTATATAAATAAAAAAACTTCTTTTTTAAATTTGTTCAGATACAGACCTATTTATGAAACCTGCGTTAAAATTGTAAAATAGTTTTGAAATAAAAGTTTATTTGTGTATTCATCGAGTATTATTTAATTCAAGTATAAAAGAGTTTATAAAAGTGTTTAAAAGTGAAAAGGAAAGTCAGCGTGTATGTAAAGAAGATTGTGGAAGTGGTTATTGGTGTAAAGGAGAAAGCGACGGTATATTATTTGAGAAGATTAGTGTTGGTTTTGGGATAGATTTGGGTATTACGGCAGCAGGATATTGGAGTGGATAAAAGAAGGCATCGACGACGTAAAGAATTTGGATTGATTTGAGAAGATATAACGGCAGAAGGACATCGTATGGATAATTGGTATAGCAGGATTAGGAGTGATTTGATTAAGACAGCGGGATTGATTTGGTTGTGCGAAGAGAGAAGTAAGCGGGATACGGAGCAGAGGAACAGGAGATAGGAATACGGCGAGGAAGAATTGACGCAGGGAAAGTAGATAAAGGTTTTTACTAAATTCTAAATTGGGGTAACATTATTTCAGGTTTGGGGCATCAAAATTGTTTTACAAACACCTGGAGGCAGTGCGCAAAAGGACAATTTTGGAGAATCTTGTGTGAAAGTGCGTACGGCAATTTCGAACTTGAGCCAGCAGTCAAAGGAAGGCCTTCAGCGCAGTATATTTCTGGTAAGTACCGTGAATATATTAGAACGTCAGAAATTAAAGTCATAAAAGTTACATAAATTAATTTGACATCAGGCATCGTTGATCTATTAAGATTTGGCATATCAAAATAAATTTAGTACATTTCAAAAGTGGTAAAACAAACGAGGGTGCAGTTTGGTTGGGTATTGCACATCTACTCACGATTGAACCCACGGTGAGTAGGTGAGAAAACCCTGAGATTAAAGTTTCAAATAGTCGAGGCATATAAAATATAGTAATTAATAAAAGAAAAACCAACCAAACGTTTGCTAAAGCACCTCGATTTGAAATCATAAGGGACGACGACAAAAGTCGTATAATAAAATCTTGTTTAAAGGAGGAGTAATTATATTATATAAAATAGTAGAGACAAAAAAACATAGTAATTATATACAAGAAGGTGGCAAACCCAACGTGAGGCTCGAGAAAAAGGTTAAAAAGGTGTTAGAGCGAAAGAGAGTAGAATCCGGGAGCCCGAGTTAGGTGGGGCCCGCAAGTTTTTAATTTTTCAGGAAACGAGTTCAAAACAAGGAAACAGAGATGACGGACGAGGACACAAAAGAATCACAAGATCGGGACTAATATACGGGGTTGAAATGGATGTAGGAGACAAGACATAGAGCTAGACGCAGGGGGCGACCTACAGGAGACGGACACGATGCAGACAGAGTTGGAGATGACAGACACGGACTTGGACCAGGCGACGGTACCGCAGGTGAGAGCAGCAGAAGCCGACGGAAACCAGGACCTTAGGAGATTTCTGATGAGTTTGCAGAAAAATTTAACGGACAAAATGGATGAATCACGCAGGGAACAAAAAGAACTAAAAACGGAATTAAAATTAGAATTTAAGACATCACAGACAGAATTAAAGAACGAGCTGACAGACAAAATTACAGAATCACAGACAGAATTAAAGAACGAACTGACAGACAAAATAAATGAATCACGCACGGAACAAAAAGAAGCGAATGCGGCGTTAGCCATAAAAATTGTGGAATCACATACAGAACTGACATACAAAATTACGCAATCACATAACGAGTTAAGGGACGAGTTTAGGACAGCGCACGCGGACCTGACGGCGAAAATGAACCACACACAGGAATACTTACTAACGCAAATACAGATTACAAAAGACGACGTGCGGACAGAGGTCCAACAACAAATAGACAGGGTTGACGACAAGTTAGAACACACACGGGCACATTTGCAGGGAGATTTGAACGCGACACGGACTGACTTAAGAACTGAAATTAAGACACGGGTCGACACAGTGGAAGAAACAATGATTAGCGGGTTTTCAAATTTAAGCACAGAAATAGAAACATGTGACAAACGACATAGAACCAACTACAAAAATTTAGGACAAACATTAGAAACCATACAAAACGAAAACGTACACGGTAGGACAAAACTGGACGAAAAACTTGACGACAAAGTCACGGGATTAGAAACTAGGGTAGAACAGGACGTTAGACAAATTCACGAGAAACTCGACGACATAGAAAGGAGGCGAATTGGACTAGACTACGGACCGCACTTTCGATTAAACCGGGACGCTTTACCGAAGTTTGAGGGACGTAAGACAGAACAGCCCATGGGATTCCTGGACCGACTAGACGAGATCGTAGGGACAGAAAACGAACGAACAAAATTACAGATTGTTGGGGCGAGTTTGACAGGAAACGCCGAAAAATGGCATAACATTATTCGTAAACAGTATGACACGTACGCGGACTTCAAACGACTATTTATAGAACAGTTTTGGAACACTACACATCAGACCGACATAAGGACGAACCTAATTACAGGACATTATAGCAGGACTCACGGCACGCGCGAAGAATACGCGATTGACAAGTTCAATCAGGCGCAACACTTAACACCGAAACTGAGCGAGGACGACATTGTACTTCTACTGGCAGGTCATATGGAACCGGAGGTTACCAGAGTTGTAGTGGTACAAAATGTCAAGACATTGAGGGAATTCTTGGGAGTAATGAGAAATTTTGACCTAGCGACAGTACTGGAAGCGAAAACGCGGACACACCATTGGGAACAAAACAGGGGTTACAGGGAAGACAGTCGACGACCACCGTACCACGAAAACAGACCAAATTATAGACAGGAAAATTTTAACTACGGACATAGGAATCATTGGGGACACGAGGCACATAGACGACCGTATTTCAATAGGGATCACCAGGATAACGCCTACAATGGACAGAACAGAAACCGGCACGACAACGGCGAGGATGACGGCCGGACGACTGGGGGCGGAATACAAAATGGAAATAGCCGGACGGACAGGGACGTAAACGTCCAACATATGACGACGAGCGCAATTACAACGGACCCGAATAGGATTGAGGTGGTGGAAATTCACGAGTCGCCTCAAGAAAAAAAACGCGAATTTTGGACGACCGACTGCTTAGGAGTAAAGATTGATGTTTGCTATAGTATAAAGGGATTTATTGTTAAACAGTTACATTTTTAATAAAAAGAATTTGTTATTTATAAATATTAGTTTAAGGGACCGTGTTTATGTTGCTTTAGTGGATAGTGGGTCACAGTTGTCGCTGGTAAATGATAGGGTAGTAGTCGAACATGGAGAATTTTTAAAGGAAAGAATAGGAACAATTGAGGGGTTAATTTATGGTCAGCGATGAACAAAAAGCTTACGACGATTTATAATGTTATCCGTGTACCGATATATATAGGAAATAAAGAAGCAGGGAATGCAGAGTTTTAATTACGAAAGGGTTACAGTTAGACTTCATATTGGGTATGGATTTTATAGAGGATTTTGGATTGAATATAGATGGAAAGGATAGGTCAATTAGGATATTTGATAAAGATAGGTCATGGGTGGTGCCTACGGTTAGTGAGGAAAATAGGAATGGAAATGATATAGATAGTACAGGATTAGGAATGATTAAAGAGTATAATGATGGACAGGTTAAAGTACGATTATGTAATATGTTTGGAAGATTAATTAATGATGAACAGATAGGAAAGTGAGTATTGATACTAAGATGAAGCTAGGAGAATTATTTAATAAATATGTAGGGTTATTTAATGAAGAGCCAAGATTTGCGAGGCGGTACAC
This sequence comes from Platerodrilus igneus, assembly GCA_036346225.1. Taxonomy (NCBI): domain Eukaryota; kingdom Metazoa; phylum Arthropoda; class Insecta; order Coleoptera; family Lycidae; genus Platerodrilus; species Platerodrilus igneus. The sequence goes on from JARFIW010001055.1 coordinate 3,369,325, forward strand.
ACATAAGTTGGAGGTCACGGAAGACATCGGATTTAATACAAGGGTGTATCCAATTCCGTTTGCCATAAGAAATAGGGTTAAAATAGAGATAGACAGGATGTTAAAAGAGGGTATTATAGAACCAGCGAGAACTCAATATGTGAACCCAGTAGTTATAGTACCAAAACCAAATAAAAGGGATATAAGGATTTGTTTAGATGCGAGGAAATTGAATGCGATTACAAAACCGCAGTATGAGCAACCACAAGGGTTGGATAATTTATTGTATAAAGTATATGAAATGAAAGTTTTCAGCAAATTAGATTTAAAGAATTCGTTTTGGTTAATTCCGTTGCATGAAGACAGTAAAAGTTTACAGGTTTTAGTATCGAAGGCGAGATTTATATGTTTTCTGTAGTTCCATTTGATTTAAGTAGTTCTTCAGCAGCACTTGTAAGAGCGATGCAGAAGTTGTTTAATGAATATGAATGTTTCTGTTCGCATTATGTCGATGATTTGTTAATTTTTTCAAGGGACGAGCAAACACACCTGGAGCATTTAGAAAAGGTGATCCAACGACTGGACGAAGGAGGTTTAAAGCTGAACGTAGAGAAATGCGAGTTGTTTAAAAGCAAGGTTACATACTTAGGGTTTGAAATTAGCGAACAAGGGATGAAAATTTGCAATAAAAGATTGGACGAGTTGAAAAACATTCAGCGACCAAAGAATGTGAGAGGACTGCGAGGATTTTAGGGTGCTAAATTATTACAAACGGTTTATACCGAGGTATTCTGAAGTGTGCGTACCGTTGGTGAGTTTGTTAAAGAAAAGGAGATGGAAGTGGACTGCTGAACGAGAGAAGGCGTTCCAGGATTTAAAAGATGCATTTTACAAGGAGTTAGCATTAAAATATCCCAATTTTAAAGATGATTTTATTTTGAGGACGGATGCGTCGAAATATGCAATCGGGGCTGAGTTGGTGCAGATACAGGATGGAGTTGAAGTACCAATTGTTTTCATTTCTAGGGTGTTGAAAGACTGCGAAACCAGGTATGCGACGGCAGAGAAGGAGATGTTGGCCATAGTATACGCGGTGAAGAAGTTGCGTTTTATTTGTTAGGTAAGAAATTTCTAATAGAATCCGACAACACGGTGGTAACGTTCATGAAGAAAAAGGAGTTTTAAACAGCAGGTTGTATAGATGGGCATTGGTGTTACAGGAATACGACTTCGAAATTAAGCATAAGCCAGGAAAGGAGAATGTGACGGCGGATTTTCTGAGCAGACCGCAGGTGGAATCGAATCAGGACATAAACGGGTGTTTAATTGCTTTGCAGGAATTCAGGGATGTTGGTCGATGGACAAACACCAAACTTATAGAGGCACAGAGGCACAGTGATGTGAGCTCGATACGAGAAAACTTACAAGAGAAAATATGGAAGAGTACAGGGATTTACCATCGTAGGGCAGTTTGTGGTGAAAAGAATAGGGATGCAGAGCTGGTAGTGCTATCAAAAGACGTTGCCGCTGAAATCATAAACGAAATTCATTTAAAATTCGGACACATAGGTATCAGAAAACATTTTTAGTATTCAGAGAGGCGTTTTACGCAAAAATGATATAACGGTGATAAAGGAAAGGATAAATCGGTGTGAAATTTGCATTCTAGGTAAAGACAAGAACGTGGTGCTGCAGAATATGCCGATGAGCGTGAGCGTAAATGGACCATTGGAATTGGTGGCGATTGATTATTTAAGCAACCTGATCACGAGTGAACAGGGGTATCGACATATTTTGGTGGTGGTCGACGTTTTTTCTAAATTTGTAAAATTATTTCCTGCAAGACGGAGTAACACGGTGCATGCATTGCAGTCAATTGGAGAATTTGAAAGCCAAGTCGGGAAGATAAAAGAATTTTGGTAGACAACGCAACGTATTTCAACAATCAAAGATTCAGGAACGGGTTAAAAGGGCAAATATTAAAGTATCATTTAGTAGCATACGACATCCGAAAGCTAATCCATGCGAACGTTACATACGAGAGTGATAAAATATTTACGATTGGCGACACAGGAGCATCACGACAGATGGGTTAGGTATCTACCACAAATAGAAAATTTTATGAACAGCGTACCGAGTTCGGTTACGAAAACATGTCCGGTAACATTAATGCGAAGGATTATACCAGCTAGACCATGGAGGGAGGAAGTCGAGGTACAAGACATAACAGAGTTGCTAAGTAATGCCAGGCGCAGAATCGAAAGGATGCAGCGTAGGGACATCGAACGAAGGTGTAGAAAATTAAGAAAAGAACGATTTTGGAATAGGGATTTGGTAGTCGTCAAACGATTAAGGGTTTCAAACCGCGACAAAAACATTTGCGCGAAGCTGTTGTTTCCTTATGAAGGGCCGTACAGGATCACGCGTAGTTTTGCTGAAGGCAATACGTTTGAGCTGGAGAATATGACAGGGGGGTATCGCGGGCGTTTTCATTTGGAGAATTTGTACCCATATAGAGTAGTACAGGAAGAGGGTTTAATAGGATAGGTTAAAATGTGGTTCATGCAACGGAAAGTTTAGTTTAGTTTTTATTTTTGTTTTTGTTATAGTAGTAATAGTATAGGTTAGAAAATAGCGTAGTGTAATAGATGTGAGAGAAAGGCGAATGCGGGTTGCCAAAGTAAAATAGAAACATCGAAAGGATGGTTTTGAATGAAAATCAGAAATTTTTGCACACCAGGGGAAGAGAAAAACATATGAAATTTCCAATTTCATTAAAAACCAGTGGGGCCAAATATTGTGTAAGGGAGGGGGTTAGAAGGTTTCTAAAGGTATATTTGTATTAATAGGGGTGTATGCCAAACGATAGGGTCAATATTTCAGATTTAATAATTTAAAAACTATAAATTTTGCTATACTTTACATACGTTAAAGTATGTACCATTTCAGATTGAAACTTATATGCCAAAAGGTAGTAACATGACTTTATGACGTTGATATAATGCACGGTACTTGAGGTTTTATACTGAGTTGATATTTCATGAGCCAGTTGAGAGTACATTTGCCGTCGGAAAGCCGGACGCATTTATGGATATCTGCAATATAACAAAGCGTCCAGGTCGTGTATGAATTATTTGGCTTTTCCTTTTTATAGAATCAAACTTTTAGACGAATTGTAAATCAAAATTTAAAGTGAATCAAAATGTAAAGGTTATTGGAGTTTAGTGAAGTGTTTTGGACCAATGGTAGAAATTTAAAATTATTATAAAGACTATAGCGAAGGTATGTTGGACACTGAAAGATAGGAGATTTGTTATTGGATGTTATATATGTAAAAAATGTTATTGTAGTAAGCTAAGTTTGTTTAGTTAATAACTAAGCAATATAAATAAAGGACTTCTTTTTTAAATTTGTTCAGATACAGACCTATTTATGAAACCTGCGTTAAAATTGTAAAATAGTTTTGAAATAAAAGTTTATTTGTGTATTCATCGAGTATTATTTAATTCAAGTATAAAAAGAGTTTATAAAAGTGTTTAAAAGTGAAAAGGGAAAGTCAGCGTGTATGTAAAGAAGATTGTGGAAGTGGTTATTGGTGTAAAGGAGAAAGCGACGGTATATTATTTGAGAAGATTAGTGTTGGTTTTGGGATAGATTTGGGTATTACGGCAGCAGGATATTGGAGTGGATAAAAGAAGGCATCGACGACGTAAAGAATTTGGATTGATTTGAGAAGATATAACGGCAGAAGGACATCGTATGGATAATTGGTATAGCAGGATTAGGAGTGATTTGATTAAGACAGCGGGATTGATTTGGTTGTGCGAAGAGAGAAGTAAGCGGGATACGGAGCAGAGGAACAGGAGATAGGAATACGGCGAGGAAGAATTGACGCAGGAAAGTAGATAAAGGTTTTACTAAATTCTAAATTGGGGTAACATTATTTCAGGTTTGGGGCATCAAAATTGTTTTACAAACACCTGGAGGCAGTGCGCAAAAGGACAATTTTGGAGAATCTTGTGTGAAAGTGCGTACGGCAATTTCGAACTTGAGCCAGCAGTCAAAGGAAGGCCTTCAGCGCAGTATATTTCTGGTAAGTACCGTGAATATATTAGAACGTCAGAAATTAAAGTCATAAAAGTTACATAAATTAATTTGACATCAGGCATCGTTGATCTATTAAGATTTGGCATATCAAAATAAATTTAGTACATTTCAAAAGTGGTAAAACAAACGAGGGTGCAGTTTGGTTGGGTATTGCACATCTACTCACGATTGAACCCACGGTGAGTAGGTGAGAAAACCCTGAGATTAAAGTTTCAAATAGTCGAGGCATATAAAATATAGTAATTAATAAAAGAAAACCAACCAAACGTTTGCTAAAGCACCTCGATTTGAAATAATAAGGGACGACGACAAAAGTCGTATAATAAAATCTTGTTTAAAGGAGGAGTAATTATATTATATAAAATAGTAGAGACAAAAAAAACATAGTAATTAGATATACAAGAATATATATAAATATATATTTCTGTGTATTTATAAGATGAAATAGAGTAGATAAGTCAGCTAATTATTTATAGCAGGGTACCGCATGTATATACAATTTATTTAAAATTTTAAAACGTTTTCCATAATTATAGTGTCGGAATTTGCATTTTTAAAATAGATTTCTGGGTAAATTTTACTTCATTTTAGAGTAATTATAAATACCAATTACAAATAGTAAATTCTTAACGTGCAGTGTAAACACATGCAAATTATTTAAATTAGAGTGTAGGTATATGAGTTTCAAAGCTCTCGATTGTCTGTAGTATAGAAATTAATAATTTTAAGACCTTTATCAACGAGGGTGAAGGAATTTCATGAAGTAACAAATATTCTAAGCGTAAATATTCTTAGCGTGCATAATTTATCATAATTTAGTGTATAACTTGAGCATTTGTATGAATTTAAAAAGTTTAATAATAGCAAAAGGACTATAGTTATAACAGTTATTGGTTTTAAGAGGGAGCAAGCAAATAAAACGAAGCTTGCAAATAATTGTCAAGGATTTCTAGCTAAACGCTCAAGATCGTTATAAACAAACGCAAACAACAACATATTTGCGAATGGCATTAAAGGTTAAATACAAGTAGGGATCGATATTAAATAAAGATAGGGTATTTGAGCATGTATTAGAATGAGATAAAAGTTATCATATGGTTAGATGTTTGTTGATTTTGAATCTAATGGGGGACAAAGAAAATGACAGAAGTTAGCAGATACAAGGTTGCTCTTGTATTTGTTACTTAATTTTTGTGTTACAGGGTGTAACTGTAACGTTACTGGGGCGTAACAACAGGTCCTAGGTAACAATTGTTAGAATGCAGTCTCACTTAGATTAATGTGATGTTTTTGAAACGCGAATTATTATAGACTTTTAATAACAATTTTTCCTATTTATAAAGAAAAAACAATGTAGATTTATGAAACGGTACAGTGAATTTTTTATTGAAAAGTTTTTAGAATTTGTCTACAAATTTATCTTGCTGTATAATAGAAAATCGCGTTGTTCTTTTAAAGGAATGTCAGGATTGACTGTGGTAAAAGGAACACAAATTAAATAGAGTCATTAGGAAAGTGGCAAAAGAAATATAATGCGATCAAAATTTTGAACAAAGCCAGAAATAAAGTGCATTTTCGTTATCTGCTCTATAGAATATGGCAACTGGAATTACGACTATGACCTGTAACAATTTTTTTGTTGAAAGGAAGAATTTGCTAATTGAAACGGATTATAAATCTACAGGAATGAGCGAAGAGAAAAAAAAATGGAAAAAGTCCGTCAACACCATTTATTTAAAAGATTAGGCGGTTCCTCAATTTTTAATAAGTGTTAATTTGTAAACTTTTCTGAGGTTATAGAATATCGTAAATAATATATAAAGATTCAGTAAATCATCTTTTTGTATTAAATATGAACAATATTTACTGAACTTGACAATTCCATATGACATTCTGACAAAACTTTAATATACATAGATGTATATTACTCAGGTAACTGGACATGCATGCAGTGCATTAGTAATAGATATTAATAAATATTAAAAGAGACTTAACATATACTGCACGTCTTAAAATATCCCTAATATTTACACAATGTGAAATATAGCAAAGTAAAACACATTTGAACCATAAAAAATACATACAGAACGATAATTGGACATAGAAAAATAAACATAACGTAAGAATGTTTTCTATTTAAATGTATTTCTCTTTCAGGTTCTACGGGAAGGCCACAACTCGTATGCACAAGTCGTTTAAAAAAGTCATTCGCTCATTTAATAATCACTACACGCACAGTAGCATCATTTCCTGGGTGCAGTTGAATAATTAGAATAATCAGAAGGAGGTAAGTTGGTTTCCTTAACGATGAACAAGGTCCCAACCTTCAAAGAATTTGTATGGTGTTTCCATTTGTAATGCTAATATAACTGAGAAATGTACTCTACAGACCAACGTATCCAAATGTGCTGACTGATTTGTTGAAGGTGCTGGAATTTTTCTAATCAATTCAGCTGAATATCGGTTACGTCTAGATCAGCGATAGCTGTGAGTGTACGTCCAATTAAGAAACAAGCTGGTACCAATGCTTGAAGATCATATGGGTATCCGTAGAAAGAGGAGTTAGAGGAGCAAATTTAAGATGGATTCAATCTGTGTCAAGATTGCGTATAAAACCTCGTAAGTTAAACTTGCCTTCGACATTACTTTGGTTAGATGATGTTTCGTACTTTTTACAGTCGACTCCCAGAGACCACCGAAATGCTAAAATACCACACATGCAATGGTTTACATCGCTTAAAAATAAATCGTCTAAACGCTGCAAGAAATGCGGGTGATTAACAAAGTAATTGGTTCAATATATACCGCTTTTTGTTGAAAAGTAAATAAAAACACCTACATAGCATTTTGTTGTTTTGCTACCTCTATCACGTTTATTCTTTATTAGCAACGGACCTGCATAGTTTATAGCTACCGTATGAAAGGGAAGCATTGTCTTATGTAATTCACTCATTATGGAAGTTTCTGTTACATGATTATATCTGCAACAATTTTCATTAACGTTAGGTCTTCAGTTCTGGAACTGGTTAGACGCGTACCCTCATTGTTTCGTATTCTGTGCTAACCTACACATTTCTCTGTAATTTGCACAGTCTGTATCTTTCACTATCTGCGTGCTATAGTCTGATCTAGGTCTACCTCTATCTCTTTTTTCCCTACCTCTGCTAGAAAAAAATCCCGCACTATTCCCCAAAAATGCTTTAGAACGTATCCTGAACTTCTATTTCTTCTGTTTTTTTTTGTTTTATACAGATATCTTTATTCTCTTACTATTTCTTTAACTTCTTTGTTATTTACTTTGTCTGTCCATTCTATCATCCTCATACATCTGAAGTGCAACATTCCGAAAGACTTTTACCGTCTTTCTGTCTGGTTCTCCTATTGCCCCTATTTCATAAACGTACTGTGCTGTGCTCCACGCATATGCTTTTAACATTTTTCTCCTTGCTTCTATGTTTGTTGTCTTCGAACATATCCGCTGCTCTTTCTTGTTAGATGCAGTTATGTTCCCCTTTTATTGTTTACAAATGTAAACCCTATATCCTCGATATTGAGTAGTATGTAAAGAGGAGGCGGCTCCATGGCGTAGTGGTATGTGTGTGACTACTACGCACAAGGTCCCGGGTTCGCATCCCGATACGGTCCGCTTGAAAAATGTTAGGCGAGCATTTTTCACAAAAATTCGCCTTCGTTCGGATGAGAGGTAAAATGGAGGTCCCGTGGGTGAGTGATGTCACGCACGTTAAAGATTCCTAACTTGCTTGGAACAGCAAGGGTTTGGCAAAATTCCAAATTTTCCAGGAAAAAACAAACTTGCTTTCTGGCCAATGTAGTACCTTCGGGTGGAGCATTGGAAAATCACATGTAAGTATGTAAAGAGGGTTAAGCAGCCTGCGGCTACCAAGATCACCCAACACTTAAACATTTGCCGAATTAATGGTTTTTCAATATACTTTTCTGCACAATCAACATTAGTTGAAAAATATTTCAAAACCAACACTTGTAGTTGTTTATAATAAACATCAAATTTAAGTGCAATTATTTTTTTCGTCATTTGATACGCTTGGCACCACTGATACGGTCCACCTTTCACAATATTGCGCAATTGTATATTGTAGCATAATTAAGCGGCAAATTGTATCAAATACCAAACACGTTTACAATGATACAATTCTTATTTTTAAATTTAAATAAAGCAAAGTACTTACTTAAAACGCGCCTTGCAGTTAAATCTCAGGGCATCTTCTCGTTTTTTGGGTGTGGGTTTCGTCACGCCATTGTTGAATCCAAATTTAATCGTCCCTACTCTTTCGTTGTTCATAGGTACGGCAATAAGGTAAAGGTACTCGTAGATAAAGATAAAAGGGAACCTACATCCTAAAAAAGAAAAAATACACCACGACACAAGTAGATGTTATCTACTTCCAAGTCTTGTGGCTAATGATATCCTGTCACACCGCGCACTTGCGCTACTCACTCCGCGCCTGCGCATTTTTTTGCGCCGACTCAGCTGTCCGGAATGACGGAAGTTAACAAGTTTATTTGAAATTATTCGCGGGAACTTCACATATTTAAAAATGTACATTTCCAAATTTGGAATGTAACATATTAGGTTGTCCATCTTGAAACTGGTTGGATGCGTACCTTCCCTTATTTCTATTCTGAGCTGGCCTACACTGTTCCCTGAAATTCCCAAAGTCTAAATACAGCTCGGTTCCCCTTCTGTTGTTTCGTAATTATATGCCCTATTTCACCAGGATCAGTGGTATGTGAAAGGGGTTAAGCATCCTGTGGCTACCAAGGATTCCCAAGACCAAGACATTTGCCGAATTAATAGTTTTCCAGTAAATCCTTTCGCACAATTAACATTAGTTGAGAGTATTGCAAAACCAATACTTGTAGTTGCTTATAATAGTCATCAGGTTTAAGTACAGTTATTGTTTTCGTCATTAAGTTTTCCATCTTGGAATTGGTTGGACCCGTATCTCCATTAATTTCTATTCTGAGCTAGCCTGCACATTTCTCTGAAATTTCCACAGCCTACATTTTTCACTATCTCGGTGCAGTAGTCTAATCTAGGTCTATCACCTCTCTTTTTCCTATCTCTGTTTCTTATATATTCCGCGCTATACCCTCATGTCTTAGGATGTGGGTTATCATCCTTTTTCTCCTATTTTTTTACCGTTTTCTGTAACTTCTTTATTCCCATACCGTTTCTAGTACCTTTTTGTTCTTAACTTTGTCTGTCCATGATATCGTTATCATACGTCTGTAGCACCACATTTCAAAGGTTTCTATCTTTTTCCTGTCCGCTTCTCCTACTGTCTAGGTTTCTCCGCCGTACAGTGCTGTGCTCCACACTTATGTTTTAAGCAATCTTTCGTTTGTTACTATGTTTGTTGTTTTTGAATACAGTAGTTGTTTTTTCTTGTTAAATGTAGCACGACCTTGTGTTAATCCTTGTTTTATCTTTTGCGCTCTTCCCATCTTGCAATATTTGGCTTCGTAGGTAGCAGAAATCCTTAACCTCTTGTAAGTTCTCGTTACCTATTTGTATTCTAGTTTTCCTCTCTTTTGCATAATAGTACTTCAGTTTAATTTTTGTTAACTTTCATACCGTATTTCTGCTAGAACTGTTTCCATCTCATTAAGAGCAGCTTCTAACTCTTCCTTGCTAGATGCAAATACAGCTATATCATCTGCAAATCTAAGCAAATCAATCATTTGTCTCTGCATAGTAATTCCAAATATCTTCTTGCATTTGATAGTATTTATTGCCTCTTTTATGTACAAGTTAAAAATCAATGGGGATAGGGCACAACCCTGTCGCACCCCTTTCCTAATATTTTCTTCTCTGCGTTCCCGCTCTAATTCTATTACCGCTGTTTGCTCTTCGTATAAGCTAGGCACTATTCGTCTATTCCTAAAACTCATTCCAATCTTTTTGAGTATTCCAAACATTTTTTTTCCATTTTACATTGTCGAATGATTTTTCCAGATCTACAAACCTTATATACACGCTTTCCCTTTTTTCTATTGATTTCTTTATTAGCACTCTCAGAACTACTGCAACATTTTATGCAATGTTTAACCGTGTATTTAGCAGTACCCTTTTAACTGGGAACAAGTACCGTATTATCGAATACCTTCTTAAATAATATTCCTTTTATCTGTTCTATCATAAACTCATACTTCAGAAGTACATATTATGGGAAAAAAGTAATTACGCCTACAAACATTGAAAAGTGACAAAACGAAAAGATCTCGCTTAGAATTTACTCTTCAATATTTTTCACTGTTTTAGGACGAACGGACAATGGAATCCTATTTCATGTCATGCCTGCTCCAGGACATTTGACCGAATAACTCGTACTGCAAATTTTACGCACGTGTAAGTTCCGCTCAGTTCTACCACCAACCTGGATGTTTTGTTAATTTTTTTAAATTAACATACAAGCCATTTAAATTTCACAGTATTTACGTTAACTCAATCATTTATATGCGCATCTAAAACGTCAATTTGTATGTTTCCATCCCCGGTGTATTTAGGTCATCTAATAAACGCGTTCGGTGTAAAACGTTTCAATTTTATAATTAATTTCGTCTCTTTTGGTGAATAAACACCCAGAACATGTGAATATTAAAATCAACTTGAAAAATAAAAGAATTTTAAGGATGCCTTATTGATACAATGTTTCATTATTTGCAAAGCCTGCTTAGATAATTTGTCAGTTTTAAAATATTGCAACAAAAATTCTTTTGCAATAACAGTTTTTTTATTGTCAACTGATTACAGAAACCTTTTCAACTGCTTGTAGCTACAGTGAAATTCTATAGCACTCACGACAATTTATTTCTAGCTAAACGCAAACAGTACAAACACCAACTTCTTAATGTTACAATGTTGTCTTCTTAATTACTATCGAAGCGCTGAATGTTAATTTGTATCGACCACTATAACAATTTATATCACATAGAGCTATTTATTTTAACGCTGTTATGCTAATTTATTTCATATCACGACTTTATACGTCAAGGTTCCATTAAAGATTATTATTATTATCAAAGCTTGAATTAAAACTAAGTTAAATCCCCCGAACGGCACTTTATATACATAATCAATAATTCTGGACTATTCTAAGAACGTACTAGAATTATGCCAATAACATCTAGGTTTTTCTTTTATAAGTTTAATAATGCAGCTTCTTGTAGCTTATCTGAAGATGTCACGTTACAGGGTGGCCGTCAATTATAATTTGTGTGCAAATGCCTCCTTTACGTTCAGATGTATTTTTATGGTCAAGTATAGACTAAGTGACGTCTTGTTACATTGCCCCCTTTTAGGGTTGCTTTGTCCCAGAATACTGTGACCCGCACGTTGAAGTCCCTTTGGCGGTAAAGACAGGCGGAACCATTTCTACAGTTCTCATGTTGATGGAAGTAGAAAGCAACACTCTTCATAGCAGACGCCGTACAATTTCGATTGTAACCGCACACTAAGATTTGGACCCCAGTTTTCTGGAACAGTACCTTTAGTATATTTCGTACCAGTCTCCAATCCAGCCCATCAGGCCCATAGCCGATTTCGGATAAGATCCACTAACGCCTTCCACAAATCCCGGTAATGCGATTTACCAGATAGCAATTGCTTAAGCACCGGTGCGCCAGTATGTGCCAGTATGGTGCGCCTACAAGACAGTTTCTGCAGACTCTGTTTTGGTTATTGCAGGGGTGCTCCCCCTAGACCTTCTGGCTAAAGAGAGGAGCGACACGAGGCGCTACGGTACTGAGAAGAAAGAAGCCAGGAAAAACACTTTCACGCTATGGCAGGTTAAGTGGGACATGCTCGATAGACAGAAATGGACAAAAAAGTTTATTAAAATAATCCAGCCTCGGGTGCTCAGGAAGTACGGAGAGATTGGATACCATATTACCCAAGTGTTGAGTGGTCATGGGTGTTTCGCTAACTACCTATACGCATTGAAAAAATACAGAAGCGACCGGTGTATTAAGTGTAATGAAGAGGACGATGTGGAACATACAGTCTTCCAGTACGAAAGATGGCATGCACAGAGGTCTCAGTTGCAAAGTTGCAAAGAGAGGAATGGTTTTAGTTTGTCTTGGATAACTTCCTGATGGGGGATCTAGTGGTCGGATTACGGTCCGATCTCTGGCCCGACCTTATTGGGACTTTATCCAAACTCAACACTATCTAACGGTATGGCCTTTCTAACATCTGGTTGTTGTCAGTGAAGTCGATTTAGATCACCAAATTTATTTTTAGTCACCCGTGTAAGTCCTCGAAGTATTCCGGCGGCACGTCGAATATATCACCTTGAATTTCTTCAGCGAGCCAACTCCCGCTTTGCGTGTGCTGCTGTACAGAAACATGAACTAATCATAGCTCGTTCCAGACTTTTGTTCATCCTTTCGTTTCACTGCGTGCTGGTCTTCGACATTACCAGCCTCATCACTGTGGTAGGATGATAGCCGGATTTACGAGCACTATTGTTCTTTCTTTGGGAGCTTCCAAATTCGATAGACTATATCATTGAGCGTTTTTATAACTACGTATGGAACCTATCCATGTTTCTGTAGCTTTGCACACAATACACACTCCGTCTGAGACTGTATAGCCAGACGTGGTCGCTCTCGGGAACAATAGAATCCTGCGTCTCGCGGCCGGGATATTATTTTTAATGTCAACATTATTGTTAGAAGTTATTATATTTGATTATCAATGTCAAGAATGGTTGTTTTGTAAATTGTAGAGATTTGTCCTTAAATTCATGTTTTGATTAAACAATGCCTACATGAAAATTGTGATATTTTAAATTCGTTGCTTTGGAAATTTATTTCATAGAACTACTAATCTAAAATTATTAAAATCAATCTGTACAAATTGTTATTTTAATCTAAGCGTTAGGTACTTTGACTATTTGATATTTAAGATAGCAAACATTTTTCAGATTGCTTATTTTTGTATAAATATAATTGACATTGCGGATTAAATTTCAAAAGATTGTTGGTATCTAAGCATTATCTACGTGTACTTAGCTTGGTACCTTGATTTTGTAGTCATTAAAACGAAGATAACAAGGGAATTAATGGCGTGGACTGTTAAATGTGGTACGTCTGATTTTGTTATCTTGACGTTACGAGATCAGTTGGTTTTGTAAATTTGCTTTTACTGGCTCTTTTTAATGCTAGCGGCATTGCAACGCAGCCTCTAGTCGAAACTTATGAAAAAGTTCGTTCTAGCGTTTTGCAAATTATTCTCTAGGGAAAATGCTGTAATTTTTTATACGTTGTAGGGCACCTTTTATTTGTTTCGACAGTTTGGCTATACGTGGAACGAAAAAGCTAGCCAGAAAATTAAGTGGTAGTTAGACACTATAGCCCATACGTTTTGTCAAAAACTCGTTATGTAGGTTACATCTATAAATTTGTAGGCTTTCTGTTTTTATTTTGATTAGTAAAAATTTTATTTGGTGGTATAAAATAGTAACGTTTTGGTCAATGTTTAATTTTGCGCTTCAACTATATATGAAGGTTACTAACGTCGTAACTGAACAGTTTAAATTCCTAAGTTTTTTAATTTTCTTTTGTTAAGCTTATTGGAGTGTTTGGTTGTAATCTTTTGCATCGAAAGATTCATACCGTATGTAGAGGGAGTTCGCTTCCAGGTGATCATAGATCACCATTCGTTATTATGGTTAAATAATTTAAAAGAACCTCATAAATATACGTATTGGAAAATAACTGGCGACTTGATTTATGAATTCAAGTTTTCCAAATCTCGTTTTAGATCCAACGCAAAGGAATGGAAGATGGTAGTCTCGAGTTCACTAGTATAATCAGTGACCGAGTCCTGCCATGACCCTAGTAAGTGTGCTCGTTTATGATTGTTTAAAACCCTAGTCAAAATACAGAAAACATGTTATTGGCCCAAAATGGCCCTAGATGTCAAGCGTCACATACGACGTTGCCTAGTGTATATTTTTAACAAAGAATCACAACGGATTGGTCGTATGGGAGAAGAAAAACAAGCACAATTCCCCTGACAAATTATTACGGTGGATATGATGGGTCTGTTTTCAAGATCAAAACGTGGTCACACACATTTGTTAGTGGTAGAAGACTGGTTAATAAAATATACGCTACTGTGTCGTTTAAAAAAGCGACTGCCCCTTTAATTATCAAGTTTATTTAGAATAATGTCTTTAAATGTTCGATGTGGCTCAATTTGTTTTTTGCGATACAGGGTCCAAATTCACAGTACACTTGTTCAAAGAGTTCTGTGCTAAAAATGAAGATTACTAAAATCTGGTTCACCCCTCGTTAATTCCAACAATGCAATTTTGTGGAAATATCTAATAAGACAGTACTGTAATCAGATGTTATAACAAAGAACATAAAGATTGGGATGTTGAGCTGTTTAGAATAAGGCAAGCTTTTTATTCAACTAAGCACGAGGTTACAGGTTATACTTTTTGAATTTTGCTCGTCACACCCCGTGGTATGAAAATATTATGGGGAGGTATCGTCTACGGCAGATCTAGAAATTAACGCAAGAGATAGGAAGTCCTAAGCCGCATACCTAGAACATCTATGCCCTATTTTTCCTTAGGTCCAAAAAAGGCTTCACACATCGTATACCCGTAATGCCATCCAGTATAATTTCCGATACAGGGAAATTTTGTTTTACGTTGGAGAGAAAGTTTGGCGCAGGAATAAAGTTCTGTTTGATGCTGCAGATCAATTCTTCGCCAAACTGGAACCAAAGTATGTGCTAGGTGCTGTTGTTAAGAAGATATCTCGTTTACTTTTAATTTAAGAATTAAAAATAGTACTGATGCGGGAAACTGGCATGTTAAAGATTTGAAACCCCATTTATATCTAATTCCAATATTTCGGTAGGGTAACGTCAGAACTACAATTTGTAAGTTAATAGTTATTTAAAATTTCTTTTTTAACATTTTAAGGTTTCAAGTCGTTGACCAAGTTGCCCATCAGGGACAAGTGGAAGTAGTCGTTATAAAACTCTAGTCGAGATAAAATATTTTTCTTGATTCTTTGTAATTTTTCTCTGGTATAAAATATTACTCAACTGTAAGTAGTAATGACTATGGTAGTTAAATTTTAATAGTATTGGGGTTTTCGGTTGAGAATATTAAAATGTTCTATATTAAAAGAAAATTTCTTGTTTTTTTGTTTGCTTTAAATAATTTTTCATTGATGTTGTAGAGAATAGCTACAAAGCAATGCTTCGTTTAAGTGTTGCTCTGTCGCTTAAAGAGTAATAAGGCTGAAACCCATATTTTGTAGATAAGTAAAAGTTTTTTAGTTCACTACAAAGGTTTTTTGATGGACGTATGCCAATAATAAATATTGGCATCTAAGCAATTTATTTGTTAATAATAAGTAGAGTTTAGTCCAAGTTAAAAGAAATTTTGTGTATCTATTAATATATAAACCCTTTTTAAAGTTGTAAAAAATATATTTTGTTCACCCCTATAGTCCCCCGTGTATTTTGATTTCTACCGATTGTGACTTACACCGAATTTGTCTCCTGTTGGACGTATGGTACGCGAAGCTACCCCCACATTCGTTTATCCATTTATTCACTTATGCGTTTAACAATTTAATTGTTGATTCATTTATCCGTTTATTCGTTTATGTATTTATTCGTTTATACATTTGTTCGTTTGTTAGTTTATTGGTTTATTAAATGATTCACTTATTAATTTTCATTTGTTGGTTTAATAATTAATTTATTAATCCATTAAACCTCTTGGTTTCTTGGTCCCATAGTAAATAATTTTTCAAATTTATGATTTTATCCAGTAGTCATTCTAGTCTCTCGAGTGTTCCAACAATCCAAGGAATTATAATAAAAAAACAGATTTAATGGGAATAATTTTGTAATTAGAACTTTTAAGAGTTAGACTTAATTGGTTTAATAATTTTTTTATTCAGCGTTGGTACTGCTGTTTGCCTTCCTTTTCTGGAACCCAAAATTTTTTCTACTTTTTGAGGGAAGTGTAACAATTTTTTAGTTGAAAGGAAAAAATTGCTGGTTGAAACAAATTAAAAATCTACAGTAACGTGCAAAGAGAAAAATGAATTAAAACATCTGTCAAGGTCATTTATTCACAGGATTAGGTTGACTCACAATTTTTAATAAGCATTTGGCACGTAAAAGATCGCAAGCCCGCTCATCCTGAAAACCCTAATGTTTCAGATATCGTATTACTTTTCCCTTGGCGCCGCAAGCGTCATAAATTCAAATATTAGTCCTTACGTCCCATTTATCAGAATGACTATGCTTTGAACTGATATTTTTCAACTGGACTTGGTTTTCATTTTTTGTGTGATTTTTTCTTCTCGTCTTTCTTACTTTTTCCTTTTCTGAACCTCTTCCTTGCTGTCGGTCCTCATACTGGCTTGTTTTGCAAACCTCCTCCTTTTCGTTGAAAACTGCGACTTTGTCAAATTTTCAAGTCTCTATTACGCGTTTCAAACGACTAATGTTACCCTAATAGATAGCACATCGTTTCTTTTCCCAGCTTTTATGGCGTCACCTGGCATACTTGAAGCTTGCCAGTTTTGCCTTGTTTGGCTGTTAATACTAGTTTCATTCTGCTCCTATTCTTCCTTTTTGGTTTCTACGTGCGGGAAGTCAGTTCTTACCTCGAGGTTTGAAAACTGTAAAAATGTTTACTTATGAGAGACATGCGTCAGTTGACGATTATGCACTGTATTGAGTACAACGCGTTGTTTGTGACCCTACATTTCTTCCATTCTCTCCTATTTCTTCTACCTTCGACTGTTCTTCCTTCAATATCACTCCAGTGAGTATTTTGTTCGATTTCTTCTGATAGTCCTGGAAATTTGTTACTAGTTTTGGTCCTTTGAAACGAATAAAAATTTTTCTTTTACTTTTTATCTTTTTTCCTTCTTGCATGTTTTGTGTCCGTTTTGTCCATAGTTCGTTTTGCTAAGAGAAACTTCCTTTCAGTTCGTTTTGTTGTTAGTTGAGTTACTTCGCTGTTTCTGTTTTTCTACCCCGACTTTTTAATTTGGTTGAGGGGGGAACTTGTTACGTTTAGTTCCTATTTCTTATAAAATCCGCTCAATCCTAATTAATAGCACGTTAACACTATTTTCGCATATTCTAAATTCATGATACATTGTAACTAAGCAACCCATATTACTCTATATATTGCTTTAATCTAAGCAACTACTCACCATTCTTTTTTATTAAAAAGGTTGTCAAAAATACATATTTTGACGATCCTTCTTCGAATCCCGTTGTTTACTTCTCTTTGTGCTTTGTTATTAAAAACACAATGTCCTTCTTATTATTACTGGAGATTTAAACGAGTAATCGCACGTATACACATTTTGTATATCTTGCATATTAGTGTGCGATCGGTAGGTATGTTTTATTGGGGGTTACAAGCCACTTACATCATTTCTGCTTCTAGCTCGGTTTTGGTTGGATTCTAGCTGGATTTTGTTGCTTATGGGACGTGGACGTCTCATTCCGCTGACAGTAATAACATTAATTTGGTCCCTACTCTACGCTATGCCGAACATCCAATTCCATACCAAACTTAAGGTCAATTTATTATAGTATCTTTAGGCATGTACCTGACAGGTTGCTAACCTGTCGTAGTTAGTTATATTTGTATGTATACTTAACAGTTTTCTTTCAGCGGAGCGAAGTGCAGATCATTTCTCTTGGGTGTGTTTAGTTTTCCCCGACCCTAATTTACGACTATTGCTAACGTGGCATCCTTGTCTTTTGTATTGCGGGTTTAGCGTGACAAAGTCGGAAACGCTTAACAGCTTCGCACACAACTGTGGAAACAGTATTTGATATGCAGTTTTAAATTAACTATGCGCCAAATTATTTAGTTAACAGGGACGGAACGTAACAAGTTATTATACCCAACGAATCAGTAGTGTGTGTTATATGTCTTTCCACTTGTATTATAAAGCAGCACGTACACATTACATGACTTCTACTTAAAGTGATATGATCTTTGAGGTTATTAACATTAGAAATCTCTAACCTCAAGCTTTGCGTTATTAGTGAAAATCAAGTAAGTTATTTATACGATTCTGCAGTCATGTTTTCTAACTCAACACAAGCCCAAGTAAAGTTTCATAATATAAAAAAGTCTTTACAATAGTAGCATCTACAAAAATTTATTACAAATTTACTAAATTTAAACAAAAGCATACTTTGTGTTACTCAAATTGTTATAACTGTATCTTACAGTAATAAATCAATTTCAATCGCTATAAAATTACGTACTATGTGACTGAGTTGGAAAAGAAATTTTCGTTTAACTTTTGTGTATTTTACAAACGCTAAACGGTAGAAACATAGCAGGCCTTACAATATTCCAAGACTCTGTTAAGTACATTATGTAGAACAAGTACACTAGCAGAATAGCAATTCTTGTTTACGTCCGTACGTTTCAGCAACTTTTACTTCTTAAAAAGCACGTAGTAGTACAACATGCTCATAGTAGCATAAATTACTGAAAATGAACTACTTAAAATTACCCGATCCGATTACAGAACCTTTCTGCGAAACATTTGCTTGTTAAAATAAGGGACATTGTGGATTGCAATGTAAAATTAAAATACGAGTGATTTTATTGTTACGAAAGAAAGCGTTTAATAGTTATTTACGTGGGTATTTCTAAAATTTGAATTTATTAGAGATGTAGTCAAAAGTAAACTTCCTCTCCTATTACAAGGCGAAAACAAAATGGAGCATGTAATAAAGCAGGTTTGCAAATTTTAATAAGTACATAGAGCTAATATATATTTCGTGCAAGGCGGAACAGCGGATGTTAAGTTGAAGAATTTGTTACTAGAACGGTCAGACATTTTGCAACAGCTTGGAAGAGATGATCTTTATCTTCTAGATTTGGACATCACTTATGATTTTAGTAGAATACCTAACAAGGTGGAAATGCGCAGATATTTAAAGAGCAATTTTAACTTTGTCTACAAAGGGAAATATACGCAACGCAGTAATGAAATTTAAGATAATGATAAAAGTCAGCAAAAAGTGTTTAACTTGGCTTCAATACTAGCCGTCTAGATACACATTAAATTTATATGCTCGATTAAAGCGGACATTTATATCTACTATGCCTAAAGAACACGGTATTACGAAGTTGAAGACTACACTATGTAATTGCACACTTGGAAATTGTTACGTGGTACATCATGTATATAATCCAAAAAATAATTGCTTAACTTTTTTGTTAGAAAACAACAAATTAATTATACTTGCGAAATGCACTAATGTATTTGGTTTCAAATGCAAAAATGTAGAAATAGCGAATCGAAAATCTACACAAAAGTTGCTGTCTTGCATTTAATAACATTCTACAATACATCAATTGGGGAAGTTGCAATACATAAAACTGACCGAATTATAACTCTAGGTGCCAGACAATATTAAGAACAAAAGCAAAATAATAATGGCCTTATAGTATTAACACACTACAGAAAATTGGGTAAGTAAAATATTTCCTTTGATAATTCGGACCACAAAACCGTTTGTAAATGTGAAAATAATGTAAAACAGTTTGAAAGAAAGACTGACCGAAATGTTCAGCAGCTGTTGTAAATAGTAGCACTCTTATTTTAAGGAAGGGGATAGATAAGAAAGGAGAAAAGTGTAATAATCCGCACTGTACACATTTGCCCAAGCTGACCGAATGTTGTATCCTCCTCGTCCACGTTTAAACATCCAGCCCTGCACACGCGAACATTGTTCGTTTCTTACTCCGCGCGTGCGTTCGCATTTATTGAAACAAATACTAATTCCCAAATAAGCAAACATTTCACAATGCAGTCATACTGCGTAAACAAATAAATTACGTCTTTTTTACATTCAGCTTTAAATACTTACCGTTTAATTACGCAAAAGTAGCTACGTGGTAATTTGACGCTAGTGACGTTTGAACTTAATTATCCTGAAACGCAATAGAAAGTATTAGACCAGCTAGCTACATATTTATTTCAAGGGCATACAATTACGTGGAAAAGGTCTCTGAAATGTTAGTCAAATAACAAAATGTTGAAGTCCATCCCACCTAACACGTTTGTCCTTAATTAAAAGCTGAGTAATATATAGGACAACAGTAGATATGCAAGGTTTCCACGAGCGCAAAATGGGATTTAACATGGGAAATTCTAAGGTTCAAGAAGACTATTTTTGTCAGATACAAAGGTCATTTACCACGGACGATCCTACATTCAAGGTTCACGTGACTTTTGCTCAGCCGTTTTATATGGAAATTCTGGTGCTGCCTGATTCACAATCCCCACCCCAATCCGCCCTCTCAACGTCCTAAATAAAAATGAGGAATCATTAAAATGCTTTATTACACATTGTACTTAAATACATTGATTTCATATACTATAACACACATATTTTTAATATTGCTTATATGGATATCAGTTTATCTGAATTAACATAAACATATATTGATTGCTTATATCTAAGTTAACATTTTTTAGACTAACATACCTAAATACTACATTAACAAATAACAGTACATTTACAATAGGATTGCAGGTACCAATCAAATCAACATATAATACATAACTTTACACCTATTACACATACATTAACATTCTATTTAGATATTTACATTTATTTACTGGATAAAAATATTTACACTTACATACTACATGCATATATTAGACTAATTTATTATAATTTAAACGGCCTCCTCAATTTCCATGCTATCTATGGAATAATGACCTATGGGTAATGTCTTGTTTGATCCTGGTATTAAATATATTTTATCATCGTGTGGACTTAAGGCTATTTTATTTTGAGTGATTGTATGAACATGATCTTTAAATGAGTGGATCAAATTTTGTGATATGAACTTTTCTTTATACTCATCTGCACAACGGGCAAAGTCGTCAAATGTGATGTGGTTTTTCATCATCATCATTAGGTCTTCAGTCTTAGAACTGGTTAGACGCGTACCCTATTCTGAACTAACCTACAGATTTCCCTGAAATATGCACAGTTTGCATCTATAACTGTCTGATCTAGGTCTACATCTACCTCTTTTTTCCTATCTCTGCTTGTAATATATCACATACTATTCCCCAAAAATGCCTTAGAACGTATTCCGCCCTACTATTTCTCTTTTTCCCCAGATATCCTTGTTCCCCTACTGTGGTTTTTAATAACTGATTTTTTAATTCCCTTGACCTTTTTAGTTACACCGAAATTAGAGAGAGCCGCTGACGGTATAAAAGTACCTTCTTGTATACGCAAGCGTTCAGCTTCCTCCTCTTCCGATGTTTTGAAAACCTTCGTCACATACATTTTGGATCTCAACCCGATAAAGTTGGTCATAATTCGTCCATTATTCTCATCTTTCATCATTTCCAATACTTTTTTATTTACTAGAGGAATTTTATAGATGTTGTCCAGCTGATAGTCTAAAGTATCAAAATATTTGTGACAGCCCCGCCTAATAGCCTCATAGGGATCATGGTTTAATATTTTATAGATAAGGCTATCTGTGTCGGTATATAGAACACTACAGTCCTTTCCAAATGTGGATAACATGTATTTATAGTGAAAATCATAGACAGTGAGCTTAGATAAGTCTAGTACACACATCCCCACATATATCGGTTTATTAAAATAGATTTCTGATTTGTGTAAATCAATGAGTACAAGATTTTCATCAAATACCGTTAGATTTTTTAACAGAGGATTGGATATACGAGTTTTGGCACCATACCTACTAACCCAATTTTGAACAAGCTTAACATTACAATGTTTTCGCTTGTTCTCCATTGTTTTACCAAAAACGGCATTGTTAATTAATTTGAACGAATTTTTTTCAAATTCATTCTTTGCACGTTTCCGAAGCTCAGTATTCAGGTCAATGTAGGACTTTAACCAACAGCTCTGCTTAAATTTAAGTACCCTATGAATGGTTTTTAATTCGTGTCCGTTTAACAGCACCTGCTTCAGACTTCTATAATAGATGGCATATTTACATTTTGAATTCAACGTGCCCATTAATTTAGTATTTTGAGCTCTCTCTAAATTGCGGTTTTCCAGTCTTCGGGTCAATGTGCTCAGGACAGAAAGGAATATCCTGATGTAGGTAATGGATATGTTCGGGATACTCCAAATCGACCTCCGAGATGTAGCCTCAGGAGCATCATCAGGAACAGATATCAAATCGATGTTGGTGTCGGTCCATTTAAAGTCACCATATGGAAGAGGTTGACTCATGGCCCACCCATACTGGTTGTTTATATCGAAATACATTAGATATTTATTAGGTTTGGATGAATCATAAGTGGGAGATATTTATTGTTAGCAGAGGCACATTGTTCCAAACACAGTTGACTAAGACCTCCGCGTATACCCTTCTCAATGAACAAAAGTTGATCAATTTCCGTTAATAACTGAAGTTCCTGGTTTGAATGCTTCATCATTGCGTCCCAAGTAAACCCAGGCTGTGTATAGTAGTGGGCCGGGCCAAATCCGTAAGTGGAATGACAACTTGCACGGAATTGTTCAAAAACTTCAGCCAACAACAAAACTTCAGTTTCTAGGTATAAATCCAAATATTGACCCAAGTTCTGAATGTTAAATGTCCCAACATTTTCTGGGCATGCGCATACTGTTTATTAGAGATTGCCTTATCTTCTAGTGTATTATAAAATTGCCGCTGGCTAGGTAAGCAGGTATTGTTAAACTTTGCTAAAGAATCAATGGAATCATATGGATAGGTACCTTTTTGAGTCAATAATTGAAACTGTTCATCGTTTAAATGCGAGAATCGGCTTTTTAGCAGCGGATAATCAGTTATATATAAAGCAAATGTCTCTAAAGATGAACTCATAAAGCGAAAACTGTCGATAAATCGAAAGTGTCCGTATGATATAATGCCATTAACATTGCAACAGGAAGCTGATTTCATAGCCGCAACGCATTGTTATATCTGTGATAAACCATTTAATGTTGGAGATATAAAAGTTCGTGATCATAATCATTTTATACCAGTTATTAACTATAGAGGCCCGGCACATTCGGATTGTAATATAAATCATCAAGGCTCTCGAACAATTCCCATCGTTTTTCACAACCTAAGTGGTTATGATTGTCATTTTATAATTAAAGACATTGCTATTAATTTAGAAGGTCGTATAGAGGTACTCCCGGTAACTAAAGAAACGTATATTTCTTTCACTAAATATATTTAAATAAAATTAAATAAAAACCCTTAACCACAAAAAATATTTAAATTACTAGATACGTATTTCGACCACTATGTGGTCATCATCAGTAGAAAAAAATTATTGTATTAGCTGTTGTTCTGGAACACTTTAGAGGATATTCTCCTTACCACTTAGGCTGAAGTGAACCTTCCCAACCTATAATTTACTATATTGTTGCTTTAAACACTATCTAGGATATTCTCCTCACCCGCAGGCTGGTGTTCTCAACAACAAACAAGTGAATTGTGACATTATAAATTAAATATACTTAATTTATACTAATTCTAAATCTACTGTAGCGGAACCAGTTTAATCTTGCTTTCTCATTGGTTGTTGACCAATAGGGAAAGCAAAGCAGATGACTCTATTGGCCCTTTATCGGTGTTTAAGAGGGGTCCTTTATGTTTAACAATTTTAATTGATTCATAGGCATTTAAAGAGGAAAACGTTGGTACCGCTTTTAACAATTTAACATTTTCTAGTTTAACGGGGTGGCTGGTTTCAAATATATGTTTGGCGACCTGAGATTTTTCATATTTACCATATTTGAAGTGAGCAATGTGATCTTTAAATCTTGTTGTTATATTCCTCTTGGTCTGACCAATATATTTTTGAAAACACCCTGGCCCTGCACAACTAATTTCATAAATCCCCGACTTTTGCAATTTTTCCCACACTAAAATTAAAATTAACAATTTCAAATCCTGAAATGCCAAAACTTTACTGTTTACCAAAGATTCACAAAAATAATAAATCGATGAGACCAATAGTTTCAGGTATCAACTCACCGACTTACTATTTATCACGGTTGCTGTCAAATGAACTTAAGAATTTAAAGTTTAATAGTTTGTCTGTACAAAACTCTTTAGAGTTCATTAATAAAATTAAAAATATCACATTAGAAGAGAACGAAATCTTAATTTCATTTGATGTCAGTTCATTATTCCCTAGTGTTCCAATACCACGTACTTTAACATATTTAAAGGATGTTCTTATAGAAAGTGATATTGATGATGATAAAGTTGAGGACTATATCAAGCTTGTTTCGCATTGCATGTCCCAGAACTGTTTTCAATTCAACAACAAGTTGTACGAACAACATGAAGGCACAGCAATGGGGAATAGCTTATCACCTTTCATAGCAAATTTATTTATGTCTCGTTTTGAAATCGAGTTAAAAGAAAACCCAAATACTTCCCAAGAATATGGTTAAGGTACGTGGATGATATTTTTGCAGTTTTTGACACTTCTAAATCAAATGTTGATGATTTTCTTAAAGAAATGAATTCAAAATTTCAAAGCATAAAATTTACGTATGAACTAGAGAATAATGGACAATTACCCTTTTAGATACATTAGTAATTAGAAATGGTAATAAATTAGAATTTGACATTTATAGAAAAGAAACCAATGTAAATCGCTTTATTTTGTCTTCCTCTAATCATAGCATACAACATAAGTTGGCTTCATTTAACTTTTAATTAATAGATTATTGAATTTCCTTTAAATAAAAACAGATTTAATAAGGAATTTGCTCTTATTAAACAAATAGCGAATTACAATGGTTTCTCTTCTGATATTATAGATAATATTTTTAGAAAGTGTAAAATAGGATCAACATCCGTAAATCAACGACTTTGCAATCAACCACCTCTAACGATAATGTTAAATATGTTAAACTTCCGTTTCACAAAACCACAAAGGGTCTTGATAAAATATTCAAACAGTGTAATTTCAAAATTGCTTTCACTAATACTAATAAAATTAAAGATTTGCTAGGTAATCCAAAAGACAAGGGGGAAAAATTGCAAAAGACGGGGATTTATGAAATTAGTTGTGCAGGGCCAGGGTGTTTTCAAAAATATATTGGTCAGACCAAGAGGAATATAACAACAAGATTTAAAGAACACATTGCTCACTTCAAATATGGTAAATATGAAAGGTCTCAGGTCGCCAAACATATATTTGAAACCAGCCACCCCGTTAAACTAGAAAATGTTAAATTGTTAAAAGCGGTACCAACGTTTTCCTCCTTAAATGCCTATGAATCAATTAAAATTGTTAAACATAAAGGACCCCTCTTATACACCGATAAAGGGCCAATAGAGTCATCTGCTTTGCTTTCCCTATTGGTCAACAACCAATGAGAAAGCAAGATTAAACTGGTTCCGCTACAGTAGATTTAGAATTAGTATAAATTAAGTAGATTTAAGTTTTAATGTCACAATTCACTTGTTTGTTGTTGAGAACACCAGCCTGCGGGTGAGGAGAATATCCTTGATAGT